>JAGIQG010000009.1:64706144-67106144 GCA_024679065.1 Sphyrna mokarran
AATTGAAACCGGGTCCCGAGTGCAATGAAGGAGCAGTGCTAACCACTCTGTCAGCGTTCTGTCCTAGTACAATTAAATAAAATAAATTGTTTAAATTGCTCAACGTATATACTGAATAACACTTATGAAGAAATAAGTCCAAGTGCATTCATTATCAGCTGAACTGGAGAACAGCATAAACCACAAGTGTAAAGCTTGTCCCTTGAGTATTGAAATTATTCAATCAAAAATCACGTCCTAATATGGTTTTAGATATTCTCCTACAGATTATATTTTATATAAAACCCACATGTGAGAATGGTTTTATTGACATTTTCCCCCAGTCATTTTTAATTCAGTGCCAGGTGCTATGACTGACATTGTGGGCTGGATTACTTCACTCAGTTTGATGACATCTTAGTTAAGCAAGTAAAGTTTTGACTTATTACTTGAAGATTACTGAATTGTGATCGAAAGTTCATTATACATGCAGAGGACAAAACAGACAATGCTGCAGATTGCAGTAGATTAATCCACATCAATTTTTTCTACTCCACAATTTTCTTTAAGTAGATTTCCTGAAGTTCTGTTGGAACGCAGTTCCATGAACATTGACAAGACTCCAAAACCTCTCTCAAATAGCCATCATTCACATGTGAGTTTTTGCAAGTAACTATTTGTAAATGATCTGGCTGGAACTTTATCTAATGTACAGATGTACACTCTTCTGTTGGGTGCAGTGAAATTAATTGCAATGCTCCTACCACTGCCCTGCCAATTTACTAAGTGCAAATTGAGGGCTCAACTATCCAACATGGAATCTTCCTAGATGATATGGCACAACAAATCACTCGCTATGGAGCTGATGAAGAATAAGGACAAAATGAGTAAAGTGTAGTGGTGGAAGGTGGTGGCAGGGACTTGTTATCCTGTTATTGTCCATGGGGTTTCCCATTGAAAACGCCTCTTGTTGCCAGGTGTCCATCAGCAGGACTGTAAAGTCACATCAGCAAGATTTTGACATTCAAGGCCACATTTCCTTGATAAGAAAGAACACACTTCAATTTCATTATATCCTTACTCCTAGCTTATCGTTTTCCAATTCCATCCCCCACTCCACTGGTGGCATAACGAGCTCCCCACCAAGGAAAATCGAAACATCATTTCGATGAATTAAAATATAACTGGCAGGCTTCTCTGCTACATCATCCCCTGCATTTGCAATTACCCCATTTCCATTGTCGACATGATGTCACATCAGTGAAGTTTACAATTGTTTTCAAAAACGGAAACCAGGTGAAGGGAATCCACTGGGGGGCATGCATACAAGTACAGCCCCTGGGGAGGGGGTTCCTTGCATTGCCTCTGGCACCCTGGCAGTTCCTCCGGGGGGACAGTGCCAAGGAGAAAAGGCCAACTAGGAAGCATGAGGGAATCGGTGTGGAGCCAGGAAAGAGGAGGGAAAATCTCAGAGTACCTGCAGGATCAAAGGAATGGGGGGAGAACATTACAAATGGAAGAAATGGTGGAGGGAACAAGGAGGAGATAGTGAGCCATGGAGATATCAGATTGCTGTGGGTGGTGGAACAGGTTTACTTGTTATCAGTTGTGGGGAGTGTGTGTGTGTGTGTTGTGTGTGTGTGTGTGTGTGTTGTGTGGTGTGTGTGTGGTGTGTGTGTGTGTGTGTGTTGTGTGTGTGGTCTGTGTTGCCTTTGTGTGTGTGATCTGTGTTGCCTTTGTGTGTTTTGGAGTGTCCCCATGTTCCTCTGGGAGCAGAGTGGAGTCCTCGTCTGTGTGGTAGGGGGTGATTTCCAGCATTATCTATGGGATATTAGGATGCTTTTAAAAACAGTACCCCTATCTTGGTATTCCCAGTTGCTGGCTTTCTCCGGCTCACTTCACCAGTGTGACAGCATGAGCCATGCCTCCAAATTTATTCTGCACAAAGTATCGGATTATCTAGAGAGAAAAGCCAGCTCTATAGCCTGTGAGCTACACACGGGTTTGCTCATCTCAGCCTGCATTCTGTCCACAGAATACAAAATTACACCCATTGAGTTCAATAACATGCATGTTTGCTATTACTTCCTTCAAAAGTTCAAGACGATTATTCAGGCCAAATCTATTCCAATGAAAACTATGGTGACTGCTACTGGTTAGCTTACTTCCATAAGGATCTCTCTAACTTGATGCTTCAAAAGAACTAATTGTTCTGATCTGGACAATGGCTATTATTATGTCGGCAACCACAGCAGATACTTTGCATGGGATATGGCAGCATAATGTTTATGTTACTGGATTACCTATTCTGGGACTTGGACAAATAATGTGGAAACACAAATTCAAATCCCACCACAGCAGTTGGGGAAGTTTAAACTCAGCTAACTAAGTAAAGATGGAATGAAAAGCTCACCTCCAGTAGTGGTGACCTTGAAACCAGCGGTTGTTAGAAAAATCCATCTGGTTCACTAATGTCCTTACGGGAAGGAAATCTGCCATCCTAACCTGGGCTGGCCTACGCGTGACTCCAGAACCACAGCAATATAAATGACTTTTAAATGCCCTCTCTGATATGTTCCAGAAAATCACACAGTAGTATTCAAGGAAGTGGCTCACACCCACTTCTCAAGGGCAATTAAAAATAGGCAATAAATGTTGACATTACCAGCAATGCACACATCCTACGACTGAATATAGAAAAACAGCAAGACTGCAAAAACAGTAACAGAAGAAATTATCCATTTTTCTGCAGTTATCATGGTATTGCTCGAAGGAAACATGTTGATCAGGATAGTGTGAAAACCTCCTACTCTATTTTTGCAATGTCAACATTCACCCTATTCACCAACAGGATCTTGTTAATAGCAAGATATATACGGTAAAGAAACGACAAAGGGTTGTGAATGTAGCCCAGTCCATCACGCAAACTAGACTCCCATCCATTGACTATGTCTATACTTCACTGTTCGGAAAAGCAGCCAGCATAAAGAAGGACTTGACGCATCCTGGACATACTCTCTTTCATCTTCTTCCATTCGGAAAAAGATACAAAAGTCTGAAAACATATAGCAACCAACTCAAGAACAGCTTTTTCCCTGCTGCCATCAGACGGGCCTGCTTCATATTAATTATTGACCTTTCTCTGCACCCTAGCCAATACTGTAACATTAAATTCTGCATCCTCTCCTTTCCTTCGTCCCATATACTCTATGGTGTGCTTTGCCTATATAGGGCAAAAGAAACAATTATTTTCACTGTACCTCAATACATTGACAATAATAAATCTAATCAAATCAAAGCAAAGGGGATGCTGTGATGGGGAAAGAAGTATATCATTTGGGATGGGTTTCCCCCCAGAGTTCTGTAAAGTTTAGTGATGGGGTAACATTGCCATTGTTTAAATCTGTATCCTGACTGCAACCTGCTGAATTGAGAGGCCAATTGATCAGAGGACAGATAGACTGATGGCACCAGGCTGCAACCAGGAAGCATGAGGAAATGGGTATGGAGATGGGGAAGAGGAGGAAAAATCTGAGAGAATCAGAGGAATGGGAAAGAACATTGCAAATGGCCCATGGAAGAAACGGTGGAGAGAATGAAGAGAAGAAAGTGAGCCATGGAAGATACCAGATTTCTGTGGATGGGGAGGAGGATTGTTGATCCTAGTCATGATGGTGGAACAGAGGTTTGCTTGTTAAGACATGGAGAAGAAAAAGATTTGTTCTTCTTGGCCAAAGGCACAGCTGGAAAAACATTCACATGTTTCATGCAGCAGCACTTGCCTCCCATTTGCTTCCAAGTTTCTGGCTTCCCAAGGCCCAGGAAACCTGGCTGATCAGCTTAAAGACTAGATTAGAGAAAAGCTAAAATCACACAGCCCCATTAAAATGTTAAATTGCGGGACCTGTCTCCTGAAATTGGGTTGGTTCCTATACCTCGAGATGTCTCTGTAAAAATTAGAGGTGGCAAATTGGAGTTGGGTTTGAAATCATTTATATATTTAGTTCTCAGCCTATACTTGGGAGTTAATATTTCCCTCAAATGATAATATATCACTGCTTCAGTTTGGTCCTTCCCACACTGCTGTATGCAGCTGAGACCTGAACTATGTAAGGGGCGCCATTCCCAAAGACTTCCCAGGCCACTTTCACTTGAGCTGCTTTGGAGCCATTTTTGAAAATTCATTAACAGGATGTGGACATTACAAATTGGGTCAACATTTATTGCCCATCCATAGTTGCCTTTGAGAAAGTGATGGTCAACTGCCTTTTTGAACTGCTGCAGTCTTTGAGAAGTAAGTACACCCTCAATGTTATGAAGGGTGAAGTTCCAGGAATCTGACTCAGTGACAGTGAAGGAATGGTGACGTCTTTCCAAGTCAGGATGGCAAATGGCTTGGAGAGGAACTAGCAGATGGTTGTGTTCCCAAAGGTATCTGTTGTTCTTGTCCTTCTAGATAGTAGTTTGTAAGGTGCTGCTTAAGGAGCTTTGCTTAGATCCTGTGGTGCATGTTGTAAATGGTACACACTGCTGCCACTGTTGGTTGGTGGTGGTGAACGTGAATGTTTGTAAAAGGGGCTGTTTTGACCTGGATGGTGCAGAGTATTTCTGAGTGTTGCTGGAGCTACACTTGTTGAGTAGAGAATATTCTATTAAACTCTTGACTTGTGCCTTGCAGGTAATGGACAGGCTTTGGGAAGATGCGTTACTCACTGCAGAATTCCTAGCTTTTGATTTGCTCTTGCAGCCATTGTATTTATATGGTAGTGTAATTCAATTTCTAGTCAATGATAATCCCTAAAATATTGATAGTGAGGAATTCAATGATAGTAGTGCCATTGAATGTCAAGAGGCGATGGTTAAATTCTCTTGTTGGAGATGATCATTACCTGGCACTTGAACAAATATTACTTATCACCCGTTGGCCCAATTCTGGATATTGTCCAGTTTATTGCATTGGACATGGACTGCTTCAGTATGTGAGGAGTCATGAATGGCACTGAACATTGTGCAATCACTGGCAAACATCCATTCTTCTGACATTATGATGGAATTTCATTAATAATGATGTAGAGATGCCGGCGTTGGACTGGGGTAAACTCAGTAAAGTTTAACAACACCAATTTTAAATCCGACCAATTTATTTGATAGTAAATTCGCGAGCTTTCGACTCTATAGCCTTCGTTAGGCAAATGACCAGAACACATTTGCCTGACGAACGCTATAAAGTCGAAAGCTCGTGAATTTACTATCAAATAAATCGGTTGGATTTAAAATTGGTGTTGTAAAACTTTATTTCATTAATAAAGCAGGGTAAGCCTAGAAGGCTATCCCGAGGGAATCCTGCAGGGATTTCCTGGCATTGAATTGATCCATCTCTGGCCACCACAACCATCTCCCTTTGTGCTAGGTATGGAGGGATTTTCCCCAATTCACATTGTCTCCAGTTTTACTAGGGCTCTCTGATGTCAAACTTAGTTAAATATTGCCTTGATGTCAAGAGCAGTCACTTCCAACTCACCTCTGGAGTTTAGCTGTTTTGTCCTGAAAAGAGACAATTTGAACCAAGACTATAATAAGGAGCTGAATGATCCTCGCAGAGTCCAAACTGACCAGAGGACAGAGCTGACATTTGTTCAAATCCAACCATGGCAGATGGTGGAATTTGAATTCAAAAAGAAATATCTGGAATTAAGAATCTACTGATGATCACGAAATTTTTGATTGTTGGAAAAAACTCATCTGGCTCACTGATGTTCTTCAGGGAAGGAAATCTACTGTTCTTACCTCGTCTAGCCTACATGTGCCTCCAGAGACATAGCAATGTAATTGACTTTCAACTGCCCCTCAGGCAACTAGGGATGGGCAATAAATGCTGGCTCGCCAGTGATGCCTATGTCCCATGAATTAATAAAAAACAACTCTATAACATAACCAAGAGACTTTGCCTTTATATGATTCTATCCAGCTCAATTTATTTACCATAATTCCTATGAAACACTTCTCCAAACCTCATGGCCTGGGGCTTGGCTCTTCCTTTTGCAATTGGATCCTAACTCACTCTGTCCTCAACCATCTGCACTTTTCAACTATGACCCATACAAGCTGAGGAACAGTACCTCATCTTTCAAGTAGATGTTTTATAGCCTTTAGGACTCAGTTAAATAATTTGAGTTTGTGACTACCATTCCCATTTTTTCAGACAGCTGCTCTTGGCAATGAATTTAATTCTTGCTTACTTTTCTTTTAAAGTTTATTTTTTAATATGTTTTACTTTGTTTCACTTTACTATCTCTTCTTGCCGTGCACCATTATTCTTTTTGTCATTTACTCAGTCTTGTTTTTCACCCGATCACAAACCTTACCATTTGTTCCTTACTGTCCAGATCTCACCACACCACCCTATTCCTCCTTTTGTTCCCTAAAACCTCTTCCATCTCTAACTTTTTCTCACTTCTGGTGAAAGGTTACCATCCCGAAATACTAACTCTGCTTGTCCCTCCATAGATGCTACCTGAGCTGAGAGTTTCCAGATTATTTTTTTTTATATTTTTATATTTCATTTTTGGAGGTAATTATCTCCCTTGAAACCCCACAATAATCTCCCTGTCTTTGCATCATCTCTATCTACATTGTTCTCCTCCTCAATAAATCATCCTCGTTCCCTTCCTGCAGCACTATGGACTTGCTCCTTGGCCAGCTGAATGTTTCACAATACTGTGTGAGACATTTAGGAGATAAATATTGGAGATTTGGGGGAACCTTTGAGCAGCATCCTACCAGATAAATCCAAACAATTGAATATTTGCTTCACAGGGCATCACAATGACACAATGACCAACAGTACTGCCTCACAATGTCAGAAACCTGGGCTTGGGCCTGGGTAAATTGCTATTTTGGACAGTTGGTGCAGATTTGATGGGCTGAATGGCCTTTTTCTGCACTGTAGGTATTATATGGTTCACTTGACCAAGACGATTTGATGTGGGCATGGGCCTCACTCCAGTGTGTTGCCGCTGTGCTGATGTTATAAATTGGGTCTGCATCACTGCTGCAAAGGGCAGCGTTGAGTCCTATTAGAATGATATGCTTGCATTCTAGGACCAGTCAGATAATGTGGGCACCAATGAATCACTCTGGTTTGAGCAACATGATAACTATTACACACAGCATTACGAGCTCTCATAAATTGACCTGTTCAATCAAGCTGTTGAGTATTATTGGAATCCACAAGGAGATTCTTTTCTTTTAAACTATTAGATATAAACTAAGAATATTTATACACTTCACAACCTCAGAATGTCCAAAGTCTTTTTACAGCCAATAAAGTACTTTTGAAGTGTGAGGTGGAAAATGAGATAACCAATTTGCAGATAGTAACCTCCCACTATCGTCAATGAGATAATAATGCGATAATCTGCTTTACTGATGTTGGTTGAGGGATAACTATTGACCAGGACTTTAGAAAACACTCCCCTCCTTGTTCTTTTTTGAAATAGTTTCATGGTAGTACAGTGGCTCAGTGGTTAGCACTGCTGCCACATCGCACCAAAGACAAAGAACAAAGAACAAAGAACAAAACAGTACGGGAAACAGGCCCTTTGGCCCAACGAGCCCGCGCCGCCACCCCGATGTTCCCACCTCTACCCGCGATCTCTGTCCATGTTTATAGATCTATGGATTAAAAACCAAATTTGAGACAATTTAGGGAGAATTTGTTTTGCCAATTAGCCTAAGAGCACTTCTTTGGGATGTGGGAGGAAACCGGAGCGCCTGGAGAAAACCCACGCAAGCACGGGGAGAATGCGCAAACTCCCACAGTCACAGGCCCAAATCCATGTATCTGCACAGCACAGTGATAGCCACTGAGCTGTCGTGTTGCCCATCAAATGGTCCAGGTCAAGCGTACACTAATGCACGGTTCAATTCCAGCCTTGAGGATCACTGTGTGGAGTTTGCATGTTCTCCCCCTGTCTGTGGGGGTTTCATTTGGGTGCTCTGGTTTTCTCCCACAGCCCAATGATGTGTGTTTTAGG
Source organism: Sphyrna mokarran (assembly GCA_024679065.1). Taxonomy (NCBI): domain Eukaryota; kingdom Metazoa; phylum Chordata; class Chondrichthyes; order Carcharhiniformes; family Carcharhinidae; genus Sphyrna; species Sphyrna mokarran. Next base: position 64,714,160 of record JAGIQG010000009.1, read on the forward strand.
TTAATGTTAAATTGCTAAATTGCGACTTAATGTCAGGGCAATTAGCAGGGTAAATTCATGAGATTATGGGGACAGGGCCCTGGGTAGGACTGTTGCTGGAGCAGGCTTGATGGGCCAAATGCCTCATTCTGCACTACAGAGATTCTAAGGTGTACCTAAAAGTGCAGATTGAACCAGTTTAACATCTCATCTAAAAATTATTTGTCAAGCAATATCAAAGTGCTAAAAAAGTAAGTCCAAACAAAATAAAGGTTTCAACCAACATTTCTGGGTGGCTACACAATTCTGAGAACTGTGAGAAGAATATTAAGACCTTGGAAAGAAGTCAGAGAAGATCTTCCAGGCTTGGAGACTTCAGATAGGTGCTTTCAGTAAAAATTTATTCGAAAAAAATAGTATGCATGACAATCAATACACAAAGAGAAATGGTTACTGCTGAGAAACTATTAATGGTCAAACAGGAACAACCTAGATTTAAGAAACACTCCACAACTGCCTACTGTCTTTGGATGAACAACTAACTGTACAACTCCAGCCAAGCTCATGAAAATTGATGTGCAATTCTATTTGCATAATTAACATGGGAAAATGTGAGTGGTATGTCTACAGCAACAATGCACATTGGTGCCTGACAAAGGAACCATTAAAGCAGTGGAGCCTCACCTCCGCAATCTGGTAATTAATCCAAGAGCCTGGCATTGTCAGGAAAGGTCATCATTTCTGGCTTATGCGGTTTGAAAAAAGTTGTTTTGCTGCTTCTGTACATATTGCAAAAGACTATCATTATTTTCCAATTAATGATAGAGGCTGGAATCAGATGGAGAACACATCCTGAATTGTGATATCCACTCTTCCACTCTGCTCAAATCTAACACCAATGCATTTTCAACCTGGCCCATTTAGAATTAGAAGAGGGGAACCCCCCTCCTCTCCCTTAAATGTGAAATAATGTCCCACCTCACTCCTCAGTCACTATAGTATGTTTCTGCACACAAGTAAAAGAATTCCCTCCTCTCTCTATCACTGTTCCATTTCCTGAATACTTAGAGTTATAGAGGTTTGCAGCATTGAAACAGGCCCTTCAACCCAAATTGTCCGTGCTGCCCTTTTTTTAACCACTAAGCCAGTCCCAATTGCCTGCGTTTAGCCCACATCCCTCTATACCCATCCTACATGCATAACTATCTCAATGCTTTTTAAAAGACAAAATTTTTCCCACTTGTGTTACTACTTCTGGTAGCTTGTTCCAGGCACTCTGTGTGTAAAAATTGCCCTACTGGACCCTTTTGTATCTCTCCCCTCTCATTTTAAACCTATGCCCTCTTCCATTACATATCCACTTAATCTCTGTTTTATGTGAAAGAATTGCATTTATATAGCACTTTTTACAACCACCAGACAGCTCGAAGTACTTCACAGCCAGTGAAGTACCAATGAAGTGTAATCACTTTTGTTCTAAGGAGAATAAACTTGACTTCTTTAGTTTCTCCCTATTACTGAAGTTCCCCAATCCTGGCAATTTCCTAGTAAACCTCTTCTTTCCAAGGCTGCATTCTGTCTAAAGGCCCAGAACTATAGTTCCAGACAAGCAGCCCAGGCTAGTAGTTACAGTAATCCAGAAGTTGAGAGTTCAAATCGAGCCTTGTGAAATATAGCAACATGATGAACAACACTGACAAGTTATATAAAATCCCAATCGCTTCATTCATTTGCTTTAAATGTGATTAGCCAAAGAACTAAAGACATGAAGAAACATTATTTAGCATAGTGAGCTGTTACATTCTGGAATGCTTTGAGTGAAAGTGTGGTAGAAACAGATTTGATTGTAATTGCAAAAGGAGAATTGTGTTAAGATACTGGATCAGAACACCAAGTTACATCAGGATACCAGATAGACCCCAATTTTTTTCTATTTTGGCATGAAGGTGAGGATAGGAAGTTTTGCTCCAAGAATAATTTCATTGACAAATTAGGAATCTTTTTATTATAAGACAGATTTTATTTAATAACAGTTTAAATATAACTCTAACAAGTGAAACAGCTTAATTAAACTATATTTTAAAATGAAAGGAAGTAACTTTACTTTCTAGCTTATGACTGTACCTAATCCAAATAAGCAACATTCTTCTTATAGAATTAAATGCCATTTAGATACAGTTAGCAACCATAAATATATTTGCTGTAACGAGTGTAGACAATCTTGAAGCTTTCAGAGAGAAAATAAATTTCAGAGCAGCTGGCAGAAACCTATGTCTTCAAAAAAATTCTTAGTTATAACTGCAACTCTAAACTGAAAAGTGTCTTTCTTTCTGCTCCAGCTCTGCCCTCTGTTTGGATGAACAAATAACTGTAAATGTCAGCCAAGCTCATGAAAATTGGTGTGCAATCCAATTTGTATAATTAACATGGGAAAATGTGAGTGGTACATTTGCACAATATTTCACACATTTTCACATGACATTATCAATTAACTTCCAAAGAATCTTTCATGTAAACAAAAGTCCATTAGCTCTATCAAAGTAACAAGCTCCTAGCTGAAATGAATAATGTTCCTGCTTTTACAACATCTGAGCTAAATGTTTACCAGACAGACTGACTCCCTGTAGAATAAAGCTGAATTTTAAACATTCCACTTAAACTTGAACACACACACACACACACACACACACACACACACACACACACACACACATTGACACATGCATGCACTACATGTATCACAATTGGATAAATATTAAAATGGAAGAAAAAATGCTGGACTGTGAGAAAAAGCAGGTACGTGGGATTAATTGGATGGCTCTGCCAAAGAGCTAGCACAGATATGATACACCAAATGGCCTCATTCTGCATTGTATCATTTTACAAGTCTATGAAAATTCAGCTGAAAATTATACAACCTGCAGTACCACCATCCTAGAGACTACATTAAAGAACACATCCAGATCAATCTAAACACATTAACATGCTTCAGAACTCTGACAGCATGTTCAGTAATGGCTCAGATTGAAGAAAGAATGTTTAATGGTCTTCATTGGTAACTCCTGAAAGGGCACAGTTGCTTTCAATCCTGGCTGAAGGCTTGATTGCCCAGGATTCAGCCAAATGCTAGCCTTTCTGAATTAAAGAATGGAAAGTGTAGTGGATCCACATAAGAAGATTTTACAACTGATCTTACATTCCTTGCTCATCTTACCACCACAGTTCTGTCAGAAGAACAGTTGAAAATTGTGCCTAAAATTAAAAATATTAAAAAGTAATATGGTGCATTGATTGGGGTGTAAGAAAACTGCATCCACGTGAACTGGAAGGAGGATAACAAAGGAAAGGACTATTCATAACAAAAAAAGAACTTATCATGATGATAACATAACAGGAAACAGCCTCAAAAGGAAACCTAGTGGGATTGGGGTCCCAGAAAAATGTTTCAGGGCCTGCAAAACACTCAGTTACACTGTCCAACCTTCACCATCATTCATCGGGGCCCGGCTTCTTGACCGAATCCAGTTGGGAGCTGCTGGATTCTTTATTTCCCCAAACCCAAAAACCAAGTCCAGTTGTCCACAGCCAATGTCTAAAATATAGCTGGGGCTGCTGATCAGGCACTGGTCACTGCTGCCCAACTACCCAGTGTACATTCCTCTTAGAAATCGCCACTTTGCTGTGTGAAAAGATCATTCCAAATGAAATTTGAAGAGAAATACTTATGACTTGTACTGCTACGGATCTTGACAGAATATATTATGGCTTTTATTATATCATAATTTTCCCACAGTTTTATGAAATTACGTGTGCAAGACCATTGAATCGATCTTAATTTAGTGGGTGATCAAATTTCATGTGAGCAATACATCATTTTCTTTTACCGTGGCTTCAAATTATGATCCTGCAATTTAGCTCATGCCATAAGTTTCCCAATATTTATCATCCTGTGCACAGTGAAGGCTAAATTCAATAAGTCCCAAAAACAGACGCCAGGATTGCGATGCACAATTAAAGCCATTGATTTTGATGCAATTAGCATGCACATTCTGTGCTGTCTACTAAATTTAAAGATTCCAGTAATTAAAAGCAGCAGTAATTGTGCTGTTTCCTTGAACCGGATGCTTCAGTGGAAAGCTAGGGTAGGAGGAGGTGAAAGGGGAGTGGAGATGCAAGACAATGGATGGATAGGACTACATAGAGAGAGCTGGGAGTCATTCAGGATGTTAGGGTGAGCTGAGAAACATTGAAGAATAACACAACATGGGAGAAAGAGAACTCCCAGGTTTGCAGATGCTGCACTTAATGAGCAAGATGGAAAGGAGTGAGACAGCTGCCATGTATTGTAATCCAATGTATTGCTGTTTAATTAGTTACATGATGTGTAGTGCTATTCATGGATTGCCTCCTCTCTTCCATCCTGGAGGTAAGCAAGCATTCACTGATTACTTAAGTAAGCTGCCATATGGCAGCCTTTTCATCCTTTTATTTTGCTTAACAAGTGAACTGACCACTTTAATATATAATAGTAAAAGATTTAAAAAATTGTCAACAAGGTGTGTTTTCCAACAAGATAGTCAACAAAGACAGTTTTTGACAAAAGTGGTGGAGAGAACCATTTTCCAACAAAATAGTTGAACAAAAACTCATTCCAGACACGGACCAGGCCTCAAGGAACAATTTCCAGCTGACCATCAATTGTACTGCAGTAAACCTAGCTGTGCAAATCGGACATTAGCAAAGGATAGGAAAAGCAATTAACTTGTAACGTTAAAAGGAAGTACTTTGGCCCAATCCTAACTTTTTTTTCTCTTGATTACGACCCACAGAGAATGGAGAGGTGGAGATGGGAAACCAAATAAAAACAATGTCAGTAAATCAGCTGCAAAAGAAGTTGAAGTAAATCAGTAAATGCAACAAAAAGTAAAAAGAACATTTATCTACTTACCGGTAAACCTGGGGAAACTTTTTGGAACTGCAATTCCTCACACATATTGGGCAACCGCATTGGGATCCTTGCATTTGAGAGAGAGAGAGAGAGAGCCTGGATTCTTTTAACAAAAAGGGAAAGCTACTACCCCTGAAATAAAGTCAGACTAACAAAACCAAGCAAGAATTAATGCCTGGAATCATAGAACCCCTACATTGCAGAAGGAAGCTATTCAGTACATTAAGCCTGCACCAACAACAATCCCACCCAGGCCCTATCTCTGCAACCTCATGTATTCATCTTGTTAATCCCCTTGACAGTAAGGGGTAATTTAACATTACTAATCAACATACCCTGCATATCTTTGGAGTATGGAAAGAAACCAAAGCATCCAGACGAAACCTATCCAGACATGGGAAGAAGGTACAAACTCCACACAATCACTGACACCAGAATTGAACCCCGGGTCCTGGTGCTGTGAGGCAGCAGTGCTAACCATTGTGCCACCATGCTCCCATTAATTCTTTTTGTTTTGGATTGATGGTTGCATATTTTTAAAAAAGTTACAATTCTAAACAAATAGCAAGTTTAAACAAAAATTTAAAAAATACAAATTGAAAGAAGAGAAATTGCTGAAAGATTCAGATCCCATCACTGGAAGAGAGTGAAAGTGTATTTCAATTTGTAGTAACATTAAGAAGGCTGGCAAAGAACTGTGAGTTTAGCCCAACCCTCGAAGGCACTCTATGAGACAGACATGTTTATGACTTCAAAATGAAGGAATCCAAAGACAATTGCTCATTGTAAGTTATTTAACACTAAAACTTGTTGTTGTAATCACAGTATCCATGGAATTAGGTATGAAAGAAGCTCCCTAAATTGGAATTGGAGCAAAAATACACAAGATGGGAACTGACAGATAGAAATATCTTAAAATACAAGCATGCCAAAAATGTTTTTGGTGCGGGGGGTGGGGGAAAGCACTGTCCACAGAATGTTGGAGAAAAGAAAATAAATGTTGAATCTGCAGCAGGAAAGGCCACATAACAAAGGCATGTTGGACACAACAGATTTCTCAAAACTTGAAGGAATAATCTACAAAAAGAGTCTACAAAGCGTCTGATGAGGACGAATATTCCCAAGAGCATACCATCTTAGAGAAGGTTCAAGAACTTAAGCTCAGTTTCCTATCCATGCAAGTGATATGCAAAAGTTCCAGTTTATCAAACTTAAACGGGAAAGAAGTAAAGATGGAAATAGATACAGGAGCAGCAGTAATATTCACCTCGGGAAATATATATAAACTTGAACATCTGCTACTAATTCAATAAGAATTTTCAGTGATTTCAAGGCAACAATAAATCCAGTATTGTGTGTCAACCAGTGCCCCTTACCATTGATCAAGGACCTACTTACTGGATTGTCTTGGGGGCTTGGGAAAGGAGGGGGGAGCGGTGGCAGCAGTTCAGTAAGATAGACTTGTCCAAGCATACCTCTGAATAAAAGTCACAACCATTTCTAACAATCGTTACTCAACAAAGGGTTGTTCTGATATAAATGCCTGTCATTCAGAGTAACAATGACATTGGCCCTATTCCAAAAATCCATGGATCATATCCTAAGTGGCCTCAACAGTGTTCAGTGTTATCTGGATGACATTTAATCAGAGGCAAAAACGAACAGGAACATTTACAAAATTTGGAAGAAATGTTGGAGCATCTAGACAAGCACAATCTTCATATAAAGAAAGATTGAATTGTTATCTATTATCAATCAGTTATCCAGGTAACATAATAGATAAAGATGGCCCCCCTAAAAAAGTAAAGACAATGATTCTGAAAGTGCCAAGACCGCAGAATATGTTACAGTTGCAATCATTTTTAAGATCAATAAATTATTATGGAAAATTCATTCCAAACCTTGCAACACTATTGAAACCATTTCATATCTTATTGTGTGCTAACTAACAATGGAATGAGTGTGAAGAGTGTGAAAGTGCATACAAAGAAGTTAAAGACATGCTAAAGAAATCTGAAGTATTGGTCCATTTTAACCCAATGTTGAAAGTTCAATTAGCGTGCAACTCATTGCCCTAAATGGTGGGTCTCGTTTTCTCATGTCATGCCGTAGGAAAGAACGGCCTTCACATCTCAGATTTTAATCAAGCACTAAACAGAATGATGCTCAACTTGAGAAAGAAGTCATGAACATTTTTTTGGGTTGGAACTATTTCGCCTGTATCTGTATGGGAGACATTTCACTTTGTTGGCTGTCAACAACAATTTTTGGTCCATAAAAGAGAATTCTATTATTAGCTGCAGGCTGTTTACAAAGGCTGCCTTTAATACAATCAGCACATAATTATGATATCAAGTATAAGAGATCAGAGCAACATGCCAACACCAATGGCTTATCAAGATTACCAATTCAGGACAAAACTGAATCACAGATTAGCTTTATCAACATATTATACATTCTGAGGTAAACAGTGTACCAATAACATCATCTCAGGTTAAACAAAAGCACATGAAGAATGATCCAGTGATGAAGAAAGTTATGGACATGGTCTTAAGAGGAACATCACTGGATAAATGGAAAAAAAATCCTGAATTAAGATGCTATGTTACAAGGAAACATGAATTAACTGTCCAAGACAAAGTAGTGCTATGGGGGAATCAGTTAATCATTCTTCCATGTTTGCAAAGCCATTAACTACATGCAGATATGAGGAGAATGCGCAAACTCCACACAGTTAATCACACAAAGCTGGAATCAAACCCGGGTTACTGGCGTTATGAGGCAACAGTGCCGTCATGCTACCTGTATCAAATTTTATTTACTCATGCCCCGCAATACTACTGCAACAGTAGAGTGACAACATCAAGCACAAGTTACTTACTATGACCAAACATTGAAACAGAGGAGGTTCAATCAAGGAGAGAGAGCTTTAATAAGAAACTCCAAGTGAGAAGACAAGTCTGATTTCTTGTACGATACAATTTGATGATGAGAGAATTTGGGAGACACACAAATCAAACATTTGTTTTAAAGAGTAAATTAGCAGAGCCTATATCAGAAAGGCTTAGTCAGACACCCAAGGTTATGAAATTACTGAACCAAGAATGACTTCAGAACTGACCTCAGATTCTACTGCAGTAGAACAACTCACATCCAAAGAAGCTGACAAAGAAACAACTTTGCAGGATGAAGTGCCTGACATTAATGAAGAACAGACCACCAAGGATATTGAAGACTACACCCCAGAACACTGTATCTTATCAAAACGAAATCGACTTCCACCAAGAAGACTCTTGCATTAACTCTCACATATTAGTATATAATACTTTGCAATGTTCATAGTGGGTAAGTGTTGATGTTTAATGCTTAAAGTTTGTTTCATACTATTGGAATAAAAGGGAAGGGATGTTATGTATTGTAAACCAATGCATCTAACCACTGCGCCATTGTGATGCCCACTATCACCATGAGGCCTACCAATGCACTTCTTTCTGATTAGTCAAGTGACATCATCAGAGACATTTGCAGGTATTTCCCTCTCTTCCATCCTGAACTGAAAGTGAGCAACAACTACTTAATGAAGTTCAACTAACTTATTAAGTAATCCACTGTGCAACAACCTTTTCAACCTTTTGTCTTGCTATACAAATTTCCAGATAACCATAGGTTGCTCTGCCCCTAAAAGGGGAGAGCTGACTGGTGGTGATTTAACCTGAGGATCATCACACCTCAGACAAGGTTGAGAAAGCATGAATAACCTCAGCCAGTATGGGAATGGAACCCATGCTGTTGGCATTATTCGGCATCACTAATCAGCCATCTGACCATTGAGCTAAAGCTTATAAGTGTATAAGTGTATCAGTTAAAGTGTATCAGTTAAGTGTATCAGTTAAATATACAAGAACCAATATTGCCAGGGCACACAAGTCTTTCCATATGAACTCTCAGAAATTAATGGGCCAGTTAACTAGTGAGACCAATACCAGTAGTCAAATCCAAGAGCTTGGATGCTGAGGGAACATCCATAACTCCACAGAACACAAATCTACTAACCTCTCCGAGAATGACTGCATTCATGGTCTTGCCACTGCTACAAATCCAATTCTCCCCACTGGTGCTTGTTAGGCAACTAGCAAAGATTGCTGTCTCACCCATGCTGAGATATCAGAGTCAAAAAGCTGGATGCATAAAGTATGGAGCTGCTCTGTATCCTCTGCAGTCTCCCCTACTGAAATTCAGCAACCTTCTATCAATCATGCCTAGGCCCCTGGAAGAGCACTATGTAAGAACTCTGGAAATGGTGAAAGCACCAAAGGAAGGAAGGAGAGCTGATTTTTTTTTGGTCTGGAATATTGGATGTTTTCAGATAAGAATTATATAGAATGGTTGTTTTGTGCTGCTTTTGTTTCCAATGTTGTATGCAAGAGGATTCTGTGATGGCCCACGGCTAAACAATAATAGGATGTGGGGCTACTATGTATTGGTGATTTGGAGTTGTGCTCAGAGGAACTAAAGACAAATGAAATTAATGCAGCCATTCAGGTCAGAATGTATATGTGCCAGTTAGTTCCTTTGCTTCCTGCAGCCTTCCCCATTGAAAGTCAGCAACCTTTCATCAGAATTGCTGCAGCCACTGACATAACACTGCATAACAGCTTGGAAAGGCAAAAGGAGGACTGGCACAATAGAATTATTGGCTAATTGTATGCAATTTGGTGTTATTTTCTTTGCAAATTTTGTTTAGGAAATGCTTATTTGTGGCAGATTTTATTTTAACATTGTAACCTTGTAGGTGTGGTAATGATCAAAAAGAAAGGGAAGGTAAGGCAAGGGACTATTGGTGAATGAAGAATTGGGGTTAGGTTCACTGGTATCATACTCCAATAAGTTCCTCATGAATAGACTCCTCACACCCTTGCTCCTTACTATATAGTCAGTGGCCAGGTCTGGCCCCATGTGATAGTGAGTTTGTTAGCATGAGATGAAACACAATGAATGAGAACACGCTCACTACCAAAGTGCTGCAGGTCCCATTTGTAGAAATGAAACAAGAGCCAGGTAGTTGATGAATGTGCCCTTCTCAAGACCTCAGGAAATAAATAAAGAATGTGTATATCCACAGTTGCCAGGCTTCAGTGTGGAGATGATCGACAGAATAACCTATGGCTGCAGCCCTCTAAGTCTGGAAGGGATGAGGTAGATATTAAGGAAATCCCCATAGGCAACACTGATGTAAGAGGACATTTAACGGCCAGTAATCTGCATCGCTGACCCTGCTCGCCCCTTCTCCCTCATCTCCCCCAATGTTACTGGGTGAGTAGCCAGTCATGATGTAAAGATGCCAGCGTTGGATTGGAGTGGTAAGAACTCAGTAAGAATTTAGCAACACCAATTATTAATCCAACCGATTTATTTGATGGTAAAAAAGCGAGCTTTCAACACTCCCGTGTCTTCATCAGGCAAGTGCAGTGTTCTGGACTGCAATAGCACACATCAGCACAGACAGTCAGAGATTGCTGATTAGAATGCGAATCCTTACATCTAACCTGCTATTCAAGCGTTAAAGTGGCTAACAATGTGTGTGAAGGGAATCCTGAGCATTGGTTAGAGAATTGTGTATTTTCTCCAGACAGCACAGTAAGTGAGTTTTTTTGCTAACCCAGGCAAGTTACGGGGGTTACAGATAGTGTGTCATGAAGCCAAGATCCCTGTTAAGACCGTCCTCATGTGTGCGGAGCTTGGCTATCAGTCTCTGTTCAGCGACTCTACGCTGTCGTGTATCACGAAAGCCCCCTTGAAGGACATTTACCCGCAGGTCGGAGGCCGAATGCCCATGACTGCTGAAGTGTTCGCCCGCAGGAAGGGAACTGTTTTGCCTGGTGATTGCTGAGCGATGCTCATTCATCCGCTGTCGTAGTGTCTGCATGGTCTCCCCAATATACCATGCTTCGGGACATCCTTTCTTGCAACGTATTAGGTAGACAACGTTGGCTGACTTGCAAGAGTATGTACCGTGCACCTGGTGAATGGTATCCTCACGTTTGATGATGTCGTCCATGTCTATGATCTGGCATGTCTTGCAGAGTAGCCAGTACCAGCCTGACCCCATCTGCACAAGGGTGGGATCTCTGACTTAAAGATAGGAATTATCAGATAAACAACCCGATTTACAACCTCAAAATCTCCCCTTCAAAACTGCCTCTCAGCAGTTTTGATTAGAGCAACACAGCACGGGAAACAGGCCCTTCGGCCCAACGAGCCCGCGCCGCCGTCATAACTATATAGTAACAGTTCCATTTTCCTATCCTAATTTTAGGTTATTCCTAATATAGAAGAGTCTAAATGTAGGGACAATTTGTTTCCCAATCAGCCTAAGAGCGAATTTTTGGGATGTGGGAGGAAACTGGAGCGCCCGGAGAAAATCCACGCAACCACGGGGAGAACGCGCAAACTCCCGCAGACACCGGCCCAATTCCAAGTGTCTGCACAGCTACAGCGATAGTCACTGAGCTGTCATGGTGCCCTTCAGATGGTCAAGATAAAGCACTCATTTACGACATGAAGCACCAGGCAACCCATGAATCAACATCCAAGAGCTGTCCTCGCACCACCTGCCGAATGCATGCTCCTTGATGGTCAAGTATGGACCGAATTACCTGTGGAAAAAAAAGCCATAGTTAAACAGTCCTACTATATCCCTCTATCTGCATAACGCTCATGTGGCTGTACAAGAGACCCTTAAACAGCCCTCGCGTGCCTGCTCCCACCACCTTACTCGGCAGTGCATTCCACACCCCCACTACCCTTTGTGTGAAAAACTGCCCTCTAATATTCGTCTTATACATAGCCCCCCTCACCCTAAGGCCGTGACCCCTCGTCCTATCGATTTCTGAAGGTGGGAAAAGTTTACCACCATTTACTCTATCTATACCCCTTATAATCTTATACACCTCTATTAGATCCCCTCTAAGCCGACGTCTTTCAAGGGAAAACAGTTGATAAGCTTCTGACCATCATTTCCACAGCTATTTTCCTATCATAATAGATTTCAGTTTTATTGTAAACCCTGCTAAACACAAACACACAAGGAATTAAAAAGCTGTCATATCAGTAGCTCCTTAAAAGTTGCTCAATAACACCATTTAGACAAATAATACATTTGCACAATTTTCCAAAGGGTTGTCTGTGGGAATTTGTTACGAATAGAGTTGAACAAACTAGATTGTCCCTCTAGGTGGTAAGAGAGAATGATTCAGTATGTTAATGAGTTGATTTTATACTGCCTGGTGCTCATTATCTTTGACTGCCACTGTTGGAAGTGGATAGTGGTGAGGTAAACAACATTAAAAAATCCTTTGCAACACCAGGCAGCCAAACGATAAAAGCACAGAGCTAATACAGAATGTCTGCAGTGACCGCCTGTACCATCACGTATTAAAGTAATCCATTCTTAGTGCATTGAGATATTCTAGTGATATAATAGGTTCTTATAGAAATGGAGCAATGTATTAAGAATATATTGTGCAAACATTCACCTTTGACAAACTTATAAAGTGATTTCCTCCCTCATTAGGAAGCTGGGTTTAACTCTGTTGAAACATAGCACCAGCGTGAATATTTTGTTCTATGTACAATCTACTCCTGCTTGAATGAGAGTGCAATCAATGCTAACTTTGTGCCATAGGATAGTGCCAACAATAAAGTGTTCTTAATTCTTTTTTGGGATGTGGATGTCACTGGCAAAGTCAGCCTTTTGTTGCCCATTCCTAATTATCCTTGAACACAATAGCCTGCTAAGCTATTTCAGTGTGGAAATTAAGTCTCAACTACAGCCTGGAATCACATATAGGTCAGGCAAGGCTTTCCCTAAAGGACATTAGAGAACCAGGTGGGTTTATGCAACAAATGGTGATAGTCTCATGGTCACTATTACTGCAACTAGCTATATATGCAATATTTAGTAATTGAAATTAAGTTCCACCAGCTGCCGTGGTATGATTTGAACCTGTTTCCCCAGAGCATTATTCTGGCCTCTGGATTAGTAGTCCAGTGACATTACCACTCGATGTGGGGAGCAGGGTCGGTGGTGCAGATCACTGGCCATCCTCCACCCAATCATCTATAAAAGGAAAAAAAATCAAAGAATAAAGAAAATTACAGCACAGGAACAGGCCTTTAGGCCCTCCAAGCCTGCACCAACCATGATGCCCAACTGAACTAAAATCCCTTATCCTTCTGGAGTCCGTATCCCTCTATTCCCTTCCTATTCATGCATTTGTCCAGATGCCCCCTAAAAGTCACTATCGTACCTGCTTCCACTACCTCCCCTATCAGCGAGTGCCTCAGGGATCAGTGCTGGGTCCATTGTTATTTGTCATTTATATTAATGATTTGGATGAGAAAATAGGGGACATGGTAAGTAAGTTTGCAGATGACACCAAGATTGGTGGCATAGTGGATATGAAGAATCTCGGATTGCAACAGAATCTTGATCAATTGGGCGAGTAGATTGACAAATGGAGTTTAGATAAATGTGAGGTGATACATTTTGGTAGATTGAACCAGGGCAGGACGTATCCAGTTAATGGTAGAGTGTTCAGGAGAGTTACAAAATAAAGAGATCTAGGGGTATATGTTCAAGCTCCTTGGAAGTGGAGTCACAGGTGGACAGAGTAGAGAAGAATGCATTCAACATGTTTGGTTTCATAGGTCAGAACATTGAATACAGAAGTTGGGATGTCTTGTTGAAGTAGGACAAGACATTGGTAAGGCCACACTTGGAATACTGTATGCAATTCTGGTCACCCATTTATAAAAAAGGGTATTATTAAAGAGTGCATAAAAGATTTACTAGGATGGTTCAAGGATTTGATGGTTTGAGTTATAAAAAGAGGCTGGATAAATTGGGACTTTTTTCCACAGATCGTAGAAGGCTGAAGGGTGACCTTACAGAGGTCTATAAAATAATGAGAGGTAGGGGGGTCTAAAATTAGAGGGCATAGGTTTAAGGTGAGAGGAGAGAGATACAAAAGTGTCCGCAGGGCAATTTTTTTCACACAGAGGGTGGTGAGTGCCTGGAACAAGCTGCCAAAAGTAATAGCAGAGGTGGATACAATTTTGGCTTTTGAAAAGCCTTTAGACAGTTACATGAGTAAGATGGGTATAGAGGGGTATAGGCAAAATGCAGGAAATTGGGACTAGCTTCGGAGTTTAAAAAAAAGGGCGGCATGGACAAGTTGGGCCAAAGAGTCTGCTTCCATGTTGTAAACGTCTATAACTCTATATATTAATATACGGTGAAAAGTATTGTTTCTTGTGCGCTATACAGACAAAGCATAAAAAGCAAAACATAGAGAAGGAAACGAGAGAATGCTGAGCGCAGTCATAACTAGGGTATAGAGAAAGGTCAACTTAATGAAAGATAGATCCATTCAAAAGTCTGATGGCAATTTGAAGAAGCTGTTCTTGAGTCAGTTAGTATGTCACCTCAGACTTTTGTATCTTTTTCCTGACAAAGGTGGAAGAGAGAATACCCGGGGTGCATGGGGTCCTTAATTATGCTGGCTGCTTTGCTGAGGCAGCGGGAAATGTAGACAGAGACAATGGATGGAAGACTGGTTTGCGTGATGGATTGGGCTACATTCATGGCCTTTTGTAGTTTATTACAGTCTTGGGCCGAGCAGGAGGCATACCAAGCTATGGATACAACCAGAAAGAATGCTTGCTATGGTGCATCTGTAAACATTGGTGAAATCCGAAGTTGCCATGCCAAATTTCGTTAGTTTCTGCGAAAGTGGAAGCATTGGTGGGCTTTCTTAACTATAAATGACTTGTCAATTTTTAAACTCAATGCCCCAGCCGAAGAAGGCTTGCATGCCATGTGCCTTCTTGACTGTCTTCTGCATTTGTGTTGTCACTTTCAGTGACTTGTATGCCTGTACACCCAGATCTTTCTGCCTATCAATACTCTTAAGGGTTCTGCCATTTACTGTATAAGCATTCTGCCATTTACTCTATATACTGAATTATTAATGGATTCTCTTTTTTCAGTGTATTGAGATATTGCAGCAATATATGTAAGTTCTTACATAAGTGAATTATATATTAAAAACTCACTAAGCTTATCAAAGCTTGGAGGAATGGAACACTTCTCCCAGTTCCAAAATAGTTTTGCAACTCCATGCTCTTTGCTGAAACTTAGACATGATATTGGATGACATTTCTACCTTGATAGTGGAAAAATGGGAGTCTATATTTCCAACATGCACCTCTGGCAAACTTATGAAGTGACCCCCTCAAGTATCAGGAGATACAGAGTAAGGTTTCAACTCTGCCTCAGCAACTTCATTCAATCGTATACCAATTAGTGGCACAATTATGTACGGTAGATGAGATGAAGAGACAGAAATTAGATTGGCAGAACCAACGTAGAGTGCATCAAGCAGCCATTAATATTTTCTGGATTCCTTGAAATGGCAGACTGCAAGATTGGAGCAGCAGGATGTCAAGTGTCTTTGGAAGGGTAGCACTATGATGTGTCCCTGGGGATGTTTTTAGTGGTATTGGCAGTCAGGAGGGAGCCAGTCAGTCAGAGAAGGCTGCTCAGGAAGTGAACAGTGCAATGTGGTCAACCTGACATGGATGTAACGCAGCAAGAATGTCAATACTCTTTGGGAAAGGTAGCTGCAGCGCTACACTCATTTGGCAGGTCTTCAGTATTGGGAGTCACAAATGCACCAATGAGTAAAGCAGCCTGAATTCTCATTGTACTAAGGAACAGTGAGAATGCACATGCCCAAGAACAATCTGGAGAGAGGTACAAAACTTCACGCCACAAACAGTTGGGAAGAAGGTGACACTGCAGCCATGAGCATCACATGTGAATGATAGAAAGCACCATGGTCTTGGAATCCTGACCTTGTAGGATAAAAGTGCACATGACACACGAGGAAAGTGGTCACTGGGGTAGTGGAATGGTACATTTGAGTATACTGACAGCCATGGAGGAGAGGGCTTTCAAATAGCCAGAATGGCAATTATGAGAACAGTATCCACTCAAGACAAGATGAGAGGAAGGGAATCCTCTCCTGCTTTGTTTACTTCATGCCAATGCACAAATGCTTTAGGCCTATGCAGCTCCTCAGGAACCGTCACTGAGCCTACTGTCTTTACAAACCACCACTTGAAGATCTCTAAATTTTGTAGAGAAAAGTTTCCATAGCATTGTCCCAAATCCTCCCCTCTATTCAGTCGTGTATGGCCCATGTATTCCGCAGATGTTCTATTTCAACATGCCAACCTTGGGAATAAATATGACAAACCAGATAAGGAATCACAAGTCAAATTAATTCTGCTGTAATTGACCACTGTTCAAAGCCTGGAAGCCGCCTCCTTTTGAATTAGAGTTTTCTTATTTCAAAAGATATGATCAGCGTTATACTGATATCCGAGTCTTCAATGATCCGGACAAATGGAGATGGACATCTTCATTTCAGATTTAGCGCTTTGATTTTACCTTCAAATGAACTGAACCGTATTGATCTGAATCCAGATTTGAACCCAAAGCAGGATTTAAAAACTTTGATTTCTATGATCAAAACTTCTGTAATCTGGTTCAATCCTCAGTGAATTGTTTCAAACTGACCTTCAGACTTTGTATCAATTATAATTCAAGCACCTCTGAAACTCCTTTCATTTCTAAAGTCATCTTAATCCTCACTTGGTTTGGTTATTTTTTTTCATTTTTTTTTGAGCTTTGACTCTTTCATCTTACCAGCCTGAGCAGTTCTATTCACTACAGTTGCTGAATTATTAGATTCCGGTTTCTAGAACAATTCTGCTTGGTTGTGTAATAGTATCCTGGTGACGATATTACCCAAAGGTTAAGTATTCAAATCTCATCAAGTAGGTTGTGATACTGAACTTAATAAATCTGGGACTTTGTGGTATAACTTCAGAAAATGACCATAAAAGCTACTAGATTGTTATATATCAGTCAAATATTCATTAATATCCCTCATGGATGGGAAGTTGCCACACTTACCTGGTCTGGCTGGACTTGTGACTTGAATACCTCACTCTGTGATCAATTCTAAATGCCCTCAGGGAACCCAAAGATAGTCAACAGAACAATACCTTGCCTATGTAGCTCATAATCAAGAAGAAGTTTTAAAATATGTACAGTCACAATTGGTTGATATTGATTCATTTTATTTCAGGCATGTCCAACCTTTTCACTCCAGGACAGAGAAAAGAGAGGAGTGCATAGAGTCATGGATGAAGTCCAGCGCATCCACAAAGCAGCCTCCCATCCATTGACTTTGTCTATACTTCTCACTGCCTCAGTAAAGTAGCCAGCATAATTAAGGACCCCACACATCCCAGACATTCTCTCTTCCGCTTTCTCCTGTCAGGAAGAAGATACAGAAGTCTGAGGTCATGTACCAACCAACTCAAGAACACCTTCTTCCCTGCTGCCATCAGACTTTTGAATGGATCTACCTCGCACTAAGTTGATCTTCCTCTACATTCTAGCTATGACTGTAACATTACATTGTGCACTCTCTCCTTTCTTTCTCTATTAATGCTATGCTTTGTCTGTACAGCATGCAAGAAACAACACTTTTCACTGTATTCTAATACATGTGACAATAATATACCAAATCAAATCAAACATTTTCTTACTCAAGGGCCAATGAGCAAATTTCAAAAAGATCAATTTTTCATACAGCAATAAATTGACTTTCAAAAGAAGTTTGAGTTTTAAGGAAATAATCAATTGTTGAGCAAAAGTATAGAACTGTCACAGCAATAAACTGTTCCATTACAAAAAGTCATAAATTGATCAGAATGAGAGAGGATGCATGTGGGTGGCTGACTGTAATTGGGTGCATGTGAATGTATTAATGTGTGATGATGAAAGTGAGTGTAAGATCTGCAACTGGGCATAAGGCAGACTTATTTTCACTCCAAAACACTGAAGCAGTCTTTTGCCCTCTCCTCCACACACTCATATTCAGTCTCTCACACTCCCTTCTCCACACATTCAGTTGCTCAGTCACTCCATCCCTACAAACACACACACTTCCATATACATTCAGTCATTCCCTCCCATACACACTCAGTTGCTCTGTCATTCCCTCACACAGTAAGAATTTAGCAACACCAATTTTTAACCCAACCGATTTATTTGGTAGTAAAATTGTGAGCTTTCAACACTCTGTGTCTTCCTCAGGCAAATGCAGTGTTCTGGTCTGCAATAGCACACAACAGCACAGACAGTCAGAGATTGCTGATTAGAATGCGAATCCTTACATCTAACCTGCTATTGAAGTGTTAAAGTGGCGAACAATGTGTGTGAGGGGAATCCTGAGCATTGTTGGAGAATTGTGTGTTTTCTCCAGACAGCACAGTAAGTGAGGTTTTTTGCTAACCCAGGCAAGTTACGGGGGTTACAGATAGTGTGTCATGAAGCCAAGGTCCCTGTTAAGACCGTCCTCATGTGTGCGGAGCTTGGCTATCAGTCTCTGCTCAGCGACTCTGCGCTGTCGTGTATCACAAAAGCCCCCTTGAAGAACATTTACCCACAGGTCGGAGGCCGAATGCCCATGACTGCTGAAGTGTTCGCCCACAGGAAGGGAACTGTTTTGCCTGGTGATTGTTGACCAATGCTCATTCATCCGCTGTCGTAGTGTCTGCATGGTCTCCCCAATATACCATGCTTCAGGACATCCTTTCTTGCAACGTATTAGGTAGACAACGTTGGCTGACTTGCAAGAGTATGTACCGTGCACCTGGTGAATGGTATCCTCACGTTTGATGATGTCGTCCATGTCTATGATCCGGCATGTCTTGCAGAGGTTGCTGTGGCAGGGTTGTGTGGTATTGTGGTCACTGTTCTCCTGAAGGTTGGTTAGTTTGCTGCGAACAATGATCTGTTTGAGGTTGTGCGGTTGTCTGAAAGCAAGAAGTGGGGGGGTGGGGATGGCCCTAGTGAGATGTTCATCGTCATCAATGATATGTTGAAGACTCTGGAGAAGATGTCGTAGCTTCTCCGCTCTGGGGAAGTACTGGACAACAAAGGGTACTCTGTCCACCGTGTCCCGTGTTCGTCTTCTGAGGAGGTCAGTGTGATTTATCGTTGTGGCACGTCGGAACTGTCGATCGATGAGTCGAGTGCCATATCCTGTTCTCACAAGGGCATCCTTCAGTGTCTGGAGGTGTCTGTCACGATCCTCCTCATCTGAGCAAATTCTGTGTATACGGAGGGCTTGTCCATAGGGAATGACTTCTTTAACGTGTCTAGGGTGGAAGCTGGAGAAGTGAAGCATTGTGAGGTTGTCTGTCGGTTTTCGGTACAGTGAGGTGCTGAGGTGACCATCCTTGATGGAGATGCGTGTGTCCAAGAATGCAACTGATTCTGGAGAATAGTCCATGGTGAGTCTGATGGTGGGATGGAACTTGTTGATATCATCATACAGTTGTTTTAATGATTGTTCACCATGAGTCCAAAGGAAAAAGATGTCATCAATGTATCTAGTATATAACCTTGGTTGGAGATCTCGTGTGGTGAAGAAGTCTTGTTTGAACCTGTGCATGAAGATGTTGGCATACTGAAGTGCAAGTTTGGTCCCCATGGCTGTTCCATGTGTCTGGATGAAAAGCTGATTGTTGAAGGTGAAGACATTGTGGTCCAAGATGAAGCGGATGAGTTGTAAAATTGCATCCGGGAACTGGCAGTTGTTGGCATTGAGTACTGAGGCAGTTGCAGCAATACCATTGTCGTGGGGGATGTTGGTGTAGAGCGCCGAGACATCCATTGTGACAAGGAGTGTCCCTGGTTCTACTGCTCCATGTGTGCTGCGTTTCTGTAGGAAGTCCGTAGTGTCAAGACAAAAGCTGGGTGTTCTTTGTACAATGGGTTTCAGGATTTCCTCGATATAGCCGGAGAGATTCTCACACAGGGTCCCATTGCCCGATACGATGGGACGGCCGGGTATGTTTGCCTTGTGTATCTTTGGGAGGCAGTAGAGATCTCCAATGCGGGGAGTACGTGGAATGAAAGCCCAGAGGGTGTTCTGAAGGTCCGGATCAAAGGTTTTGATCAGAGTGTTGAGTTGACGAGTGTGTTCTTTGGTCGGATCTGCTGGTAACTGTCTGTAGTGTTTCTCATTGTTTAGTTATCGGTACACTTCTTCACAGTAGTCCGTTCTGTTCAGTATGACAGTGGTGCCTCCTTTGTCTGCTGGTTTGATGACAATGTTGCGGTTGGTCTTGAGAGCACGGATGGCCTTTGCGTTGTGCTTGGGTGATGTTCGGGACTGTCTTGTAAGTGCGGTTGATAAATCTGGTGTTCACGCACCTCCTGATGGCTTGGGCATACATGTCCAATCATTCCCTCACACACACAGTCACTCTCTCCCATGCCCAGTCACTCAGACATTCCTTCTCATGCACGATCACTCGATCATTTCTTTCCATGCATAGTCACTTGGTCATTCTTTCGCTCATACAATCATTCCCTCCCACACGTAGTCACTTGGTCTTTCATCCCTCATATAGTCACTTCCTCGCATGCATAGCCACTCAATCATTCCTTGCTGCGCACAGTCATTCACAGATTAGCAGATTTGATTGCAACACATGCTGTCAGCATCCCACCATATATCATGGCCAGATGGGACTTACACCATTCAGATGAAAACAATGAAATAACATAATTAGGGAAGAAGATATCTTTTGTTTATAATTGATAGCAATATCATAGGTATAACTAAGGGGGCAATTCTCTGCCCTTGCTGTGCCTTTAGCTGTTATGCCATTCCTGAAGAGTAGTGCTGTCTAAAAATTGGTTTTGCAGTTAGCATCAAACAGTTTGTGATTCTTCCAGCCTCTGGTGTGAACCAGTTTGTGCCCTGTAAAGGTGCAAGGCCAATTAGCATATTTAAAGTAGTATTTAAATTAACTGCTACATACTAATGGCTAGAATCACTATTGGTCTTCAGAAGTGGAGAGCTGGCATGACAGTCATGCAGTGGGTGGGTTAGGGCAGGAAGTGGTGGGGGGAAGGGGGGAAGACTCTAAGGCCATTAAACTCCTGTGTTCACTGGAGCATGGCCAGGCAGTTTCCATCGGGCAATTCCCATTGGACAATGACCACGTGACACACTGGCAGTATGCAGCATTGACCACTGGACAGCTCTGTGGTAAACACAGTAAGAAGTCTCACAACACCGGGTTAAAGTCCAACAAGTTTATTTGATAGTAAACCCACAAGCTTTCGGGGCTGTATCAGGGGTAGTGCAAAGGAGGTAGGGCTGAGTGAGGACTATCTATGTTTGGGGGGGTGTGGCATCGGAGGGGGTTGTGCAGCAGTAGATCATGAAGATGATCTTGATAGCGGGGCATGATGGGAATCAAGAAAGAGGATCCAACAAGTGGCCCTGATGCCCGAATGCTGGTGACCCATGTTGGGGGTGGGGATAGAGAAAGATGCTACCAATGGGGGGGTGAGATGTCCCGATGTCTGTGGGAGAAGGAGGGGTCTCCCAGTGCACTCTTACCTTTGCAAAATGGTGGCTGAGTGCTCTGCAGCCCCACCCCTCAGTATTGGTACAAAACTCTAAACTCTCCAAAAAAGTGACTCAGTGTGGGAGGATGGTGGTGTGGAGCAGATCACTCCATTATTCTTGCTGTTAAACTCTGAAATTCTGTGGGAGAAATCTGCCCTTTAACCATTTAGATGATTAGTAGATGTTGACTACAACCCGTGCTATCAGCTTCCCACCACATGTCGTGACCAGATTGGGCTTATATTATTCATATGAAAACAATGAAATAATATAATTAAGGAAGAAGATATCTTTTGTTCTCAATTATAGCAATATCACCAGCATAACCAGATATATAAAGTGTTAATGATTTGCTACAGGCAGTATATAGAGGAATTGCCCAACTCTTGCTAACATTTTAGCTAAGGGAGTTTAGAATTTAAAAATGAAATAATTGGACAAATGACCTTAGTGAGTGCACCAAAAGTCTCTTTCATCATTTTCATCCTTTTGTGCACTCTATGACATTGTTAAGCACACTGTTAACCTACTTCATGCAACTTAGTGGGACTGTCTTTGGTTGTTTTCACTCTTCGATATCTAATCATAGTAAAAGTACCTGCACCATAACCTTCATGCTCCTGTGAAATTTCCTTCAGATCCATCCTTGGTTCCTTTCTCTTTCTCATGTGGTCCCTTCATGACATCATCCAATATTATGGAATCAGCTTCCAAACAAATGTCAATAGCATTCAGTTCAACTTTTCTCAACCCCCCTCTATTTGTCCGATGTTGACTCTTAAATGAGTTCCAATCTACTCCAGCTAAACAATGAGAAAAACATAGCTGTCATCTTTGGTGTCCGCCACTGATTCTGTACCTCTCCATGCCCAAGTCTCAGGCTGAACCAGACTTGTTCAACCAACCAAGCTAATTTTCTGCAGTTACTTCATCTCAATCACAAAAACTGCATACATCCAATTCCACAGGTATGTTTAAAATGGAGGTAGAAATTCTGATCTTACGTCATAGAGGAAACAAATATTTTGTCTCATCCTGAACTGACAGCTAAGTTATCAAAGTAAAACAAATTTTTATGCTCATCTTCCCCAGTCCTAATTTCATTTTTAAACTTGTCTTGTCCATTCCTAAGAGCCTCACACAATTCACGCTTCAACCAAATGATAGGCAGCAGACTCGCTTCCAGGTTTCTGGCAATATCACAGTGAGCCACCGCTGGGAGATGAATACTTTCACCTGCCAACAGTCTTTTACACCCTTGAGTAATGTATGTCGCCTTCAATCAGTAATCTCCTCTTATAATGCAGCTAAGATGAGCAAATTAGAAAGCTAAGTACAAATCTGGTTTGTGCTATTCTATGTTACAACATTTTGCATCTCTGACACTTACATATTTTATGAATTAAAACGGAGAGAACGTGCTGAACTGAGCCAGAAGTCTGTGCATCCACTTGCAGAAATAATCCCAGCTCCCTGAAATGTTTGTTCAATACCTCCTGAGTTGCTCACAGAAAAGGAATGTACAGTTCATGTCTCATAAAGCTTTTGCCTAAAATAATGTACCAGCCCTTCAAAATGTGATCATTCGGACTGCAATTTACCATTGGTTTTCCAGTCTGCAGCCATCAAATTATTCTTTTCTGACTGCAGCACCCAATTCATCACACAAAAGTGAAATTGCTTCTCATTGCAAAGATCTATTCGCATGAATATCCTTGTGCTCTTACTGAACCGTCTCAGATACTCATGGCTTTCACAGAGTGATTGAAATGGCCCATAACTCTGTCTTTATTTACAGTCAGTGGAAATATGCGACAGATCTTCATCTGTGCCATATTTCCTGGGAACAGCCAATGCTTCTCTGCATACAAGCCCACACTCTCTCTCTAAAAGCATTCCATTTATTTTCCAACACAATGGAATAACTGCATTCTTAATAGAAAATAAGTTGTCATGCAGCTGACAAATAATCCTGAGCAAACTGCAGCATCTGCAAGTCTATGCGATTTGGTCAGCAAGAATACCAAAAGCAAGGCTTCTTTTGTTATTGCATGGCAAAGAATGTTAAATAGTTAATTCAAAGACCTATCGAACGAGTTAAAAAAAATGACAAAACAATCATATGGTAGATGAAAGGGCAGCTGGATGAATGCTTCCACTGGTTTGTCTAATATTGCAGAATTGTGCAATCACCGATGTATCTATAATGACTGATTTTAATATTTAATGCAGTTTATATAATCATTGCCAAATTGCACAGTATCAGATTCAAATACAGAAATTATCCTTATAGCATATGTTTGTTTCTTCAATTTGCTTTCTTTAAGTTTTGAAAAAAGAAGGAAATATCTGAATATGGTCATCACTGGCATGGCGCAGCCCCAGCTGCCTTTGGAAAACTAGTGATTGGCCTTCTTCTGAAACCAAAACAATCCACACAGAGGAAGTGAACCCACAGTACAATTAGTTAGGGAGCTCCAGAATTGTGACGTAATGTTGTACCCAGATGAAACATTATATTTCAGGGCATTTCACAGAAGTATAGCAACAAGTTGGTTTGGTGTGTGACTTTTAAGGAATCCAGGAGATGCCCCTTTTGTCCTTGTCTCTGTAGATGATGAAAACCTTGGGAAATATTTTTGCAGGAGCATTGGCGATTTGTTGCTGTGCACTGTTTACACTTTGCTACCCCCTGGGCGAGCAGGCTAGAAATTGGAAGTAGGAACAGAGGCAGGCCCAGAATTTCCCAGTGTCAGCTGACATGCTGGTTTGTTGGCACCTTCCCATCTCCAGGCTATTTTTAAGGAGTCAGGTTGTCTCTGTCTTCACAGTAGGAGATAATAATTCTATCTCAAAAACTGTAGTTAATACAATGATGAAATTACTATAACCAGAGAGAAGATACCCAGTAAACTGAAGGTTTAACAGTAGATAAGTCCCCAGGACCCTAACAGCCTACACCATAGGGTGTTAAAGGAGATGACAGCTGAAATAGTGGATGCATTAGTTATGATATTCCAAACTCTGTGGATTCCGGAGAGGTACCAGTGAACTGAAAATATATTAATGTGACCCCCTTACTCAAGAAAGAGGAGAGGCAAAAAGTGGGAAACTATAGATCAGTCAGCTTGACTTCTGTGGTGGGAAAGTTGCTGGAGTCAATCATTAAGGAGGAGGTGACTGAGCATCTGGAAAAACAAAGCTCAATTCACCAGTGTCAGCACAGTTTTGTGAAAGACAACTCTTGTTTGACAAACATGTTAGAGTTCTCTGAGAATGTAACCAGCAGGGAGATAACAAGGATCCTGTGGATGTGACCTATCTGACTTCCAGAGAGCATTTGATAAGGCCCCACATAAAAGACTGATCCCAATGGATTGGGGATAAAATAGTGGTTTGGATTGAGGATCGGCTGACTGATAGAAAGCAGAGGGTTGGGAATAAATAGTCCTTCTCCAGTTGGTGATCTGTGACTAGTGGGGTTCCACAGGGTTCAATTCTCAGACCGCAACTATTTACAATCTGTATCAATGATCTATGAGCAGGGACAGAGTGTAACGTAGCGAAATTTGCTGATGACTCAAAAGAGGTGGGAAAGCAAGCTGTAATGAAGAAATAAAAAGTTTACAAATGGATATTGACAGAGGAATGGGTCAGCATCTGGCAGATAGAGTTTAATGTGGCTAAATGCGAGATTATCCATTTCGGCTGGAAAAATAAAAGGGCAAATGATCATTTAAAAGAGAAACAGATTTAAAAGTTGTCTTTGCGGAAGCATCTGGGTGTCCTTGTGTGTGATCTCAGAAGGTAGGTATGCATGTGCAGAATATTATAAGGAAGGCAAATAGAATCTTGGCATTCATTGCAAAGGATCTAGAATATAAAAGTAGAGAAGTGTTGCTATAATTATATAAGGCATTGGTGAGAACATACTTGGAGTATTGTGTTGAGTTTTGTTCACCTACTTTGAGGAAGGATGTGGTGGCATTGGAGGAGTTTCCTATTGGCTCTCCAAATTCTGGAGCCCACCCATCGTCCTTAATTGGATGGCGAGAGCGCCCTCTGGCTTTGACTTGACAATTTCTTTGAAAATTGTGTCAGGTGGTAATTTCTGACATGGTGTGTAATATCGGCATCCTAATCCTGAAACAAAAAAAAATCCAGCTGAGCACAGTTATTTCACATTGCATTCAACAACAATACGCAAGTATATGTTTTTTTTCAAAAGTAAATGACTGCTTAATTTTTAATTTCAAAACCTCCTGCCAAACATTTTGAATCACCACATTCACATTGTAATTTATCATCATTAGAGTGATTGCCATTACCTGCTTACGTATACATTGAGGTAAATGTTAACATTCTGGACTTCCATTGCAGAGTTTTCTTGATGGAAATTCAAGGCATTTCGTAAATTAGGCAGGGTAAGCTCTATTCCCAAACTCTGTACATGTGGTCCTGTCATATGAATCTCAAGACCAAGGTTCTGATAATTTATAAAATTGGTCCTAATGGTCTGGTGTCAGGTACAACAGCATCTTTGAGACCATCTGATCTGGATCCAGATCTGGCACAATTTCCTCCACATCAAATAGCTTGCTCGCTGTCACCATGGCACCTGTGGGTAAAAAAAATGGCCATTTAAGTGAGATTCCAATTGTTGGGGGCACCCATTAATCATATCCTGGGCCTTCATCTGACAAAGATAAAACATAGATGCAATAAATCACAGGGAAACATCATAGTGTGCCCTGTGGACATTATAACAGGAGAATCGCCTTAGGAATATTTACACAGCATTTACCAATGGAGAAGAACAAACTGAATTGCAGTTATACAATGCCTTCCAAATCTTGAATCATCCAAACACACCACACACTGAAATACTTTTGAATTGCAATCACCATGCTCATACAAGCAAACACAGCAGCCAATTTGCACATAGCAATCTCCCACAAATAATAATAAGATAAATGACTGAATAATGGCTGGAATTATTTGGCCGTTCACACCAGTGGTATTTGCTAGTCCTGCCGGCAGCGCATCCCCACCCGTGGGTTTCCCATCAGCATGGAATGATTTCAATGGCAATTCTGCTACTCACAAATAACATCCCACCTCCGCTGGTGGGAAACACATGGCTGAGAGGCTGGAGAATCTCACCAATTCTGTTTCTGTGGCATTGGTCTGGGCATGAATGCAGTAAATGAAAGCAGGCCAACTTCCCTACTCCTCTTTGAAGAGTGTCATGAGGTGATTAGTCCCCACCTGTGAGGACAAACGGGCAATGCCTCTGATAAAGCCTATTCCTTCAGTACAGCAATGAAGTGTCAGCCTGGATTATATGCTCAAATCCTTGAGCTGAGGTTTGAATCCATGATTAATTTAATTAGATAAAAATCTCTGGCTCACAAGCCAGTTTCAATATATTATACATAATAGTAAGAAATGCTGTGAAATCAGAATCAATTTCCCGTGTTAAATATGTGAAAAAAAATAAATGACTGATGTTCTACAATTCTTGATCTATTTATTTTAAAATGACAACATTTTCCATAATAATTTCATGCTTATGATCAACTTTTCTATTTTCAGAAGAGAATCATGCTAATTTCTCATTCTGGTTCCACCATCTGGTTCAATCTGACTGAGCAGCTCAGGAGAGGGATGGAATTGGCAACAAGGATACAGAGATTTTGACAGGCAACAAATAAGGCAGTTTTGTCTGTCCCAGTGTTTAAAAATGTATAAAATCTAAACTATTTTATCAAATAGTTAATCTGACAGCCCAGAGGAGGTCATGGCAATATAGTACCCTGAAGGTTGGGAGAGACAATATCAGGCAGCCTTATAAGTACTGTATTTAATTCCAGGTCCCCGGTTGTTTAATTTACCTAGCAGAACTAGACATGGAGTGGATGGAAAATGCCTAGTGAGCCATAAGGAGCAGTGCTGTCACGAGCAACAACCTAAGCGAAGGCAGCTGTAGCTAACAGCCTCGAGTAAAGGACCAGCAATGGGAGCAGAAGGAAACACAATAGCACTCAACTTTGATTTTCCTTCTCAGTTTATCTACTGACTCTAGGCATCAATGCGTTGAAATGCTTGAGGTGTCACAAAGATACACAGTGCCTGTAACGGCAGGTTAAGAGACAGATTAAGAATAGCCTTAGGACAGGCAGCAACAACAGCAGCAATAGGCAGAGGAAAAGAAATTTTTCCGTGGAATTTAGGTTTTCCTTTTCTCCCCCACTTGCAGGGTTATAAACAGTGACAGGGATTGTGAAAACATTAGAGTATAACCTGAGACATGGTGATGTGACATTTATACGGGAAAAAAAAGGGATTTAACCTTAGGTATTTTAGAAATTTACTGATAAGATAAGATTTTGGCTTTATTCCATCACTCATTAAGCTTTGTTTAATTATCTGACAGGAATTATTGTGGCTTTCTAATTGCTGCTGCTGCTGATAGTTTTAGAACCATTCTACCTTGATTCATTGTATGATTGTAATGAGAAAGAGCATATTTCAATGATTTCCAGGTGATTCTTGTTTAAAAGCAGACAATCATAAGGTCTGGCAAAACATTTAGGTGACAGCTATGCGAAACACATGTCCTATTAATAAATTTATACATGTCTGTACTCATATGGAAGATTCTAAAACTGCTTTTATTTATTTAAAAATGGAGACTGCAGGACTGACTTATGAGGAGAGATTGATTAGGAATATATTTACTGGAATTTAGAAGAATGAAGGGGGATCTCATAGATACCCATAAAGTTCTAACAGGACCAAACAAAGTAGATGTATAAAGGATGTTCCTGATGGTGGGTGCATGCAGAATCAGGGGTCATAGTCTAAGAACACAGAGTAAAATTTTTAGGATGGAGATGATGAGGAATTTCTTGAAACCAGTCAGCTCTCTCCAGCTCTTTTGGGATTTTGCCAAAAAAATCAAAGTGACATGTTTCACGCCATCATACAAGGGACAGTGTCACAACACACCAGCGAAACCCAACTGCTCTGACATTGGAGCGTCAGCTCTAAACCTGAGTAAACCTCCCATCAGCCCACAACAGAGATTTCAGGGCCTCTCCCCTTCCATCCACCCCGATCAGAGTCAGCACTTTGCTACCCAACCCCCTCCCAATTACCGGCTCCTTCCCACCCAGCCCCAATCATTGGCATGATGCCAACTAGTGCCAGGGGCAGTACCAGGGAGCACTGCCTGATCATGTTCCTCAATCCACTTCTCCCCTCCCCCTGCGCCGCCCACCATCATGTCATTATGCCAGTGGCATTTACAATAGGTTCATATTAAGATGAATCTGTTGTAAATGGCAATGACATGATGTCATGGCAGTGCCCGCTGAGTATCTGGTGAGAGGAGAAGACCTGGACAAAGTGCTCACAAATGACATGCTAATGTATTAAAATGACCTTTCTGCGGTCCCATGGCGTGTTGCATACTGCTCCAATGGTGAGGGGCTGATAATCTCAGAACTCGGATACTTGCCAGCATAAATTGCACTCTCTGGAAATTGAACAAGTGCCGCCACTCCCCCAGATGGAGAGTGCAGGTTCAAAATTACCCTCTGTATGTTTTCAAGAAGGAATTAGAGATAACACTTAGGATGAAGGGATCAAAGGATATGGGAGGTAAATGGGATCAAAGTACTGAGTTGGATGATCAGCCATGATCATGATGAATGGTGAAGCAGGCTCAAAGGGCTGAATGGCCTACTCATATTTCTATGTTTCTATGTTCATATGTTAAGATGACTGACAACGGACATTTACAACTTCAACTCAGACTAATAAGTTTTCAGAAAGTTCCAAATTGAACGGTACTGGAAAGGGTCCTGCTCCCTGAATGGACTTTGATTGGGCTGGATTTGGAGTATTGTGTACAATTCTGGTTACCACACCACCAGAAGAATGTTGCTGCATTGGAAAGGGCGCAGAAGACATTTACCAGGATGTTGCCTGGTTTGGAAGATATGGGCTATGAATGAAGGTTGAACAAACTTGGATTGTTTTCACTGGAGATTGGGAGGATGAGGGGGACCTGATAAAGGTTAAAAAGATTATGACAGATTTGAATGGAGTGGATAATCAGAGTATTTTTCCCAGAGTCAGAGGGTCAATTATGCAGGGGCATAGGTTGAAATTGAAAGAGGCAAAGTTCTTCATATAGAGTGTGGTGAATGCCTGGAATGCACTGTCAGAGGAGGCGGTGAAAGCTGATTCTATAACAATGTTCAAGAGGAACCTGGATAGATACATGAATAGGCAGGGAAGAGAGAGATCTGGACCATAGAAAGGCCAGAAAATGTTAGATTATTATTAAAGAGACATGTGTCTTGGTGAAGACTTGATGGGATGAAAGGCTGTTCCTGAGCTTTCTTTTTTCTTTGAGTCACATGTGCTGTGGATAAAGGGGAACCTGTGGATGTACTATACCTAGTTTTATAGAAGGCATTTGATAGGCGTCACAGGTCATTCTGGAAGATGGAAGCTCATGGTGTTGGGGGGCGGTGGGGGATAACATTTGGCATGGATAGAAGATTGGAAAGCTAATAAGAAACTGAGTTGGCATAAATAGGTCTTTTGTTGGCAGGATGTAATGAGCGGTGTGCCACAGGGATTAGTGCCATGGTTCAACTTCTTAGTTTTTCCTTATATTTAATAAATAACTTTGATCAAGGGACTGAAAGTATGATTCTGTAATTTGCTAATGGCACAAACATAGCTTGGAAAATTAATGGTAAAGAGGGCATAAGGATGCTGGAAAAATGCGTAGATAGGTTAAGTAGATGGGCAAAGATCTGCCAAATTGAGTATGATGTGGGCTAATATGAAATGGTCCATTTTGGCAGGAAGAATAAAAAAAAAA
Source organism: Sphyrna mokarran (assembly GCA_024679065.1). Taxonomy (NCBI): domain Eukaryota; kingdom Metazoa; phylum Chordata; class Chondrichthyes; order Carcharhiniformes; family Carcharhinidae; genus Sphyrna; species Sphyrna mokarran. Next base: position 64,744,560 of record JAGIQG010000009.1, read on the forward strand.
TTAACTGGTGAGAGATTGCAAAGCTCTGAGATTCAGAGGGATTTGGATGTCCTAGTGCATTAATAAGGAAGTCTTATAATAAGAAAGCACGGAGAGGAAGTAATTAGGAACTCTAAGAGAATGTTATTGTTTATTGTGAGGGGAATTGATTACAAAAGTAGGGAGGTCATGCTTCAGTTGCACAGGAAACTGATGAGACCACATCTGGAGTACCACAATATTGGTCTTCTTATTTAAGGAAATATGTAGATGTGTTACAGGTTGTTCAGGGAAGGTTTACTTGACTAACAGCTGAAACAGGCAGGTTAAACTTTTATACACTGGAGTTTAGAAGAGCAAGAAGTGATTTGATTGAGACCTTTAAGATGCTCAGGGGTCTTGCCAGGATGGATGTGGAGAGGATGTTTTCTAGAACTGAGATCATTGTTCACAAAGAAGGGTTCACTTATTTCACACAGAGATTAGGAGAATTCCTTTCTCTTAGAGGGTCAGGAGTCCTTGGAACTCTCTACCTCAAAAGGAAGCAGAATCTTTAATTTTTTTAAGGCTATTTTTAGAAGGGGGTAGATAGGTATGTGGGGCTGATGTCACAATCAGATCAACCATGATCTTAGGAAATAGTAGAGCAGACCTGAGGGGCAGAATGGTTAACTCCTACTCTTAATTTATATGTATGTTCATGTTTTTTAAAAATTAGGTTCACTTACAGAAGTAGAGAGATAGAAATTTGTTTCGAGTTGCAGAATGGAATAAGAATGAACACAGCTGAACAGTTAAGATGGCTACCAGCAAGATCAGGTAACCTTTGCAATGTCAACCCAGACTATCAGCTTCCAGAAAATGGTGGTCCTTTACTTAATTGCGTTAGCTATAGCTGCCTTCACTTAGCTTGTTACTCATGATAACGCAGCTCCTTGTTTCTCACCAGGCATTTCCCATCTGTTCTATGACTTATACTTCAAGCAGTCTTTTTTTTTGTTTGGTCAATATTTGTTGAAATTTTCAGATGATGTTAAATTGTGGGCTTTTCCTGAATGTTCTGAAGAACATAAAAGATCACTTGGCACCACTCCAAGGAACAACAGAGGAGTTATCGCTGGTAGATAAATTAAGCAAGCAGGAACTTGGAACTAGATATTGTCTTTCCCTACCTCATCATAATGGCGTCATTATATCCACCTCTCTACAATCAGATTAACTACCCATTATACAAAGTGTCTGATGTTCAGTTTTGTTGCAGTCAGCGGAATTTGGCTAAACATTCTGGTTCATTTAAATAGAACCAGGTAGAACAAGTTATGAGTAAATAAATCAATAATCCCAATTGTTCATATTGTTATGGGCAGACAATGGGGAACTAGGTAACTGCATTAAATGAAACCAAATGATTGTTAACACATATGGTACTTGCATATTGTTGACTGATTATTGATAGGAGTAAGCTTTTTGTAGTAATTATACTTCAAGCAGTCTCTTCCTTTGTTTTGTCAATAACTGACTAAATTTTCAGGTGATGTTAAACTGTGGTGTGGGCTTTACTTGAATGCTCTGAAGAACATAGAAGATCCGATGGCATGATTTCAAAGAAGACCAGGAAAGTTATCCATGGTATCCTCACCAATATTTATTCTGCAATCAATTTTACAAAAACAAATTATCTGGTCATTATTACATTGCTATCTGGTGAGGTTTGCTGTGCACACAATAGACTGCCTAATTCCCTACATTTCAATAGTGGCTGCACTACAACAAGTACATCATTGGTTTTCTAAGAGGTTTTGAGAAGTCTGGTGGTTGTGAAAAGTACCGTACAAATAAATGCCTTTTTTTTTTAATTTTAGAACTAAGATCATAAATCTATGAGAGGCATTGACGGGATGGATAGTCAGAGGCTTTTCCCTAGGATGGAAGTGTCAGTTACAAGGGGACAGGAGAAAAGTTTATCAGAGAAATATGGAGGAAATTTTTCACACAGAGAGTGATGGGCATCTGAAACGTGCTACCAAAGGAGGTGGTGGAAGCAGGCACACTAGCAACATTTAAGAGGCATCTGGATGGGTATATGAATAGGGAGAGAAGAGAGGAATATGGACTGAGTAAGGGCAAAAGGTTTTCTTCAGTTTAGTTAGGGCATTCTGATTGGTACGGACTTGGAGGGTCAGAGGGTTTGTTCCCGTTCTTGTTCCTTATTAAGACAATCAATAACAAAATTTGTTTTGCTTATTTATTTTAGATTTAAGTTGTTTGAACAACCAACCTGTTTCACTATCTATGGTGTAAAACTGAACAATGATAAATTCGTAATAATCAGCAAATGCTTCTGACCCACCTTTTCACTCTTCAAACTGATTTAACAATTTATTTTCTCATTGTACAAACTAGGCAAATCCTGAGAATATATTGCATATATTCTGAATTCTCTGCAGCACATTTATCAGAATCTCATTTCTTATTAAATCCAACCTAGTTTCTGCAACAGTTCTCACTAATTCTACTTCAAATGACAGCACAGTAGATTAATCGTCAGGTTTAAGTGCCACAGAATTAAACATTGAATAAAAATGTATCAACTCAGAAATGTAACCTTTATTGTACTGAGCACAAATCTTTAACATTGCTGCAACATGTGCTCTAAGTTACAAGGTAATGAAATTAAGTAAGTCTGCCTACTAATCTGAAAGTCTTCAGAACAGTGGTAGGCAATCTACAGCCATCTGGGTTCTGACTGTGGCCTGCGAGATATTTAACTGTTGCCCATGCACAGGGTTGCCATATTTTGCATAGTCTTTTTTCCTGCAGGTGTGACTGAAATGATATTCACATGAAGTAAGGGCAAGTGAAGTGTGCTACATGCAGATTGCACACAACATTGACGGTGGAAGTCATGCTTTGTCCAAAATTTAAATATTTATTTTGTTTTTACCATTTGAAGTTGATGATTGTTCTGTTAATATATAAATGATTAAGTGTGTTCTATGACTCATTCTGAAATATTTGACGCGTGTTAAATGTCTTTATTCATAGGGTCATGGTAAGTGAACAAGCCTGGTTTCAACCTTGCAAATCACTAAGAGAAAGGAGGGTCATTCGTGCAGCCTGCTCGCTAGCCTAGATTGTCCATTACTGTAAGAGAGCCATAACTCTGCTGGACATACACAAAAGTTGGATTTTGTACCAGGCATCATGCCCAGACGTTCAGCTCCTTTCATTTGTGCTGTCTTTGAAAGCTTCTAAACATCAGAGGATAGGACAAAATACCAGACAATGAGGTGTTCTTCCAAGCTAGCATGCCAAGCATCTGCATGTTCTGTGTGTTGGGCATATACCCCTTTAAAAGAATGGGTCAGGTGACCCAGAATACCAATCTTGAACTGACTGTGCAAGGAGTACGACATGTTAATAAACAATTCCAGTTAGTTTACACCTACTTACGTCGTGATTTCTTTATAATCCATAATTCGACTTCATACATGATAAGCTTAAGTTTTTTAAGTTGATTTATTAGTGTCATAAGTAGGCTTACACTAACCCTGCAATGAAGTTATTGTGAACATCCCATGAAAATAATACACTATATTAAAAAGTCACAGCAGTAATGGTCTGGTCATTCCGCTAAAATATTTGAAAACTCACTTACCAATGTAAACCTCTTATCCAGAGTTTGAGTTTGAGTTGCACTCTCATGGTAGTCAAAAGGAGCTTTACAGAGGAATTCTGACATTTTCACTTGAGAGTTTTAATACTGAATTTGAGTCCTATGAGGAGCTTGCCTAGGATCACTGCACCGGGCACAATCAAACAAAAAATGGTATGGTTTTTTTCAAGAGCAAGCACATATCAGAGACAGAACGAAAACGGCGAGGGAACTCTGAACCAGCAACTCATTCAAAACTCAATCATCAATGGACCATGCCCTATTTGCAGCAGAACCTTCTGTCCATAGACCAGCCTCAGCAGTCACTTACCTATCCACTGGAATCCATCAAACATTCTAGGCAATGAAAATGGTCATCTTCAACTTGAAAGATGAATAGGAAAAATAAACTAAACTAATAGAAATTTGTTGAGTGTATTCAGGAGGAATCTCTCATTCAGTATGTGGATGGCCAGACTAGAGAGGGGCAAAACTTCACCTCCTCTTGGGAAATAAGAAAGGGCAAGTGACAGAAGTATTAGTGAAGGATCACTTTGAAACCGGTGACCATCGTATCTCTGCCAATTCTTTCAATGAGCTATTCAGTTAATCGCACTCTTGCTTTCCTCGCTAAAGTCCTGCCATTTCAAATTGTTATATTTACGACCATCACCATTTCAGGCAGCATCTTCCAGGTCATAACAACTGACTGCAGAGAAAAATATTCTCTTTCTTCACCCCTTCCTGTTCTTTTGCAGATTATTTTAAATGAGTGTGTGTTCTCCAGCTGTTTCTTTGTGCTTTTGAAGCTTTGTTATAATTTTTGAAGTTTGAATCACGTCCAGGAGAGTGCTCTGACCAGTGCCGCAGTTTCTGTTCATCAAAAAGCTTGTCGTCAAATAGCAGTGCCTCCAAAGCCTCTGGCCTGGTATTCCTTTTTCTGAATAGAGCATGGCTGGGTGAATGAAGGAAGACCAGAATAAACTGAACAAATACTTATAAAAAGGGCGAGTGTGCAGGACAGAAGGGAACACAATGAATGATTCATTCACAACCTGCCATCTCCAAACTTGTATCTAAGGATCAACCAATTAATCCCTCTCTAATTGTTTTAGTTTTAAGATAGCTATGGAGAATGATAGGTCTGGCCCAAAAATTAAAATCCTAAATTAGGGCAAGGCCAACTTTGACGGTGTCGGCCAGGAATTGTTAAAAGTTAATTGGGAAGTCTGCGGGAAGGCAAAAAGATGTCTGGTAAGTGAAAGACTTTTAAAAGTGTGTTAACCAGGGTTTAGAGTAAGCACATTCTTAGAGTGAAGAGCAAGGCATGTGCGTAGTCGAAGGCGTCAATCACACTGCGGGATGTCGGGCACATTAATCCCCGCCCACAAGCTTGGGCAGCGTGATTCAAAATCGCCGCTATTTTATCAGGCAGAGTGCGTATGGGGATGCCGGAAGAGGTCTAAAAGTCAGATCTAAAACACTCACTGTTTTAAGTCCACCCAACACTTAGAATCAAAATGTAAAATAGGGCCCAATGGGTTAAATGGCCTCTTTCAGTGCTGTTATGGGGGAGCGATTGCCTCATCATATCATTATAGACTCTTAACTTAGAAACTCAGCTAACATTCTGGGGGCCCAGTTTCAAATCCCACTATGACAAATGGTAGAATTTAAATTCAATAAAAAATTTGGAATTAAGAATCTATTGATGACCATGAAACCGTTACCAATTGTCAGAAAAACTCATCTGGTTTGCTGATGTCCTTTAGGGAAGACAATTTGCTGTCCTTACCTGGTCTGGTCTACATGTGACTCCAGAGCCATAGACAGCAATACGGGTGACTCTTAATTCCCCTGAAATGGTAGTTACATGATGCTATGATTCTAGAGAGGGATTAATTGGTTGATCCTTAGATACAGCTTGTGAATGAATCATTCATTGTGTTCCCTTCTCCCCTTCACACTCGCCCTTTTTATAAGTATTTGTTCAGTTTATTCTGGTCTTCCTTCATTCACCCAGCCATGCTCCATTCAGAAGAAGGAATACCAGGCCAGAGGCCACTTGAGCAGCTTTGGAGGCACTGTTATTTGATGACAAGCTTTTTGATGAACAGAAACTGCGGCACTGGTCAGAGCACTCTCCTGGACGTGGTTCAAACTTCAGAAATTATAACAAAGCTTCAAAAGCATAAAGAAACAGCTTGAAAACACACATTCATTTAAAATAATCTGCAAAAGAACAGGAAGGGGTGAAGACAGAGAATATTTTTCTCTGCAGTCAGTTGTTATGACCTGGAAGATGCTGCCTGAAATGGTGATGGTCGTAAATATAACAATTTGAAATGGCAGGACTTTAGCGAGGAAAGCAAGGGAATGTGTTTAACTGAATAGCTTATTGAAAGAACTGGCAGAGATACGATGGGCTGAATGGTTCTTTCTATGCTGTAGATCTAAATTTATTTATTAGTGTCACAAATAGGCTTGCATTTACACTACAATGAAGCTACTGTGAAAATCCCATAGTCACCATACTCTGGTGCCTGTTCAGATACACTGAGGGAGAATTTAGCATGGCTAACACACTTAACCAGCACAACTTTCAGACTGTGGGAGGAAATCCATGCAGGCATGGGGAGAATGTGCAGACTCTGCACAGATAGTGACCCAAGGCGGGAATCAAACTGGGTTCCTGGCACTCTGAGGCAGCAGCCGGCTACCCAATGTGCCACCACACCACACTTATATTGTGACAAAGAACAAATTTGCATTTATATATCGCCTTTAGCTTTATAGCCAGTTGGGTACAATTGAAATGTAGCCACTGAGGTTAACTTGGATGAAATTTTCAGTTTGATAAAGATCTGTTTGAAGTCACAAAAGCCACATCTGCATTTTAAAAATGCAACTGATAATGTCAAAGGCAGTGCCTTAATTAGCAGTGCAAAAACCAACCGGCAGCATCTTTGGTTTACTGAATCACATGATTAATTAACTCTGAGAAAAATATCCCAAATTGTTTTAGAAAGGAACAGCTGAATAAATACTTAACTTTCATGTACCAAAGCAACTTGCTGATCCTGCATTTGTTTGAAAAATAAATCAGCTGGCTAATCTCAGAAGCATTCGTGTGACATTCTTCATAACTACTCAAAAGTGAAGACATTTGCTTAAGCAATCTTTCCTCTAATCAAACAAGCTCAGCACTCAGCAGGATAGTTTTCCTAAGTAACAGGAATTCTGAAGGTCCTTAAAGAGTTTTTTTAAAAATTCATTCATGGGATGACAGTGCTGGCATGATCATGCTATATTAACACCCCTAATTGCCTTGCAAAGATGGTGGTGAACTATCTTCTTAAAATGGTGCTGTCATGTGGCGTATGTACACCCACAGCCTTGAAATGTCGGAGCTCCTAGTAGGAGTAAAGGACTGATGTTAAGCCCAGTGAAGGTATATCATATTTATAACTTTGAATGTAATCTCTGTGTTCCTGTAACTATATTCGATTTGAAATGGACAGGAATGAATGTTGAGATGGCCTTCCAGAATCAGGTGAGCTTTGAAATTTCAACATAGGCTATCTGAAAAATTTAGATAGTTACTTATCATATCACACAGGTAGGAGCCTTCCACTTTAATGGACATTAGGTGACAGAGGAGAATCTGATAATGCAAAATTATGAAGGACATAAATAGGCATAAATAGGGTAGATATGAAGGTGTTGGTTAGCTCATTTGGCTGGTTTGTGATACAGAGTAACGCCAACACCATGGGTTCAATTTCCATACAGGCTAAAGTTATTCATGCTGACCCTACCTTCTCAACCTTGTCCTTGCCTGAGGCATGGTAATCTTCAGGTTGAAATCACCAATAGTTAGCTCTTTCCCACAAAGGGGAGAGCAGCCTATGTCATCTGGGACTTTAGTTTTAGATTTGAAGGAACTTTTCCCTTTAGTAGAGGAATCAATAACTGGGGACATAGGTTTAAGGACAGGGACAAGAGAATTAAAGGGGATTTGAGGAAAAACATTTTCATCTAATGAGTGGTGGGAATCTGGAACTCACTGCCTGAAAGCATGGTAGAAGCAGAACCCTCACAACATTTAAAAGCATTTAGATGAGCACTTGAAACACTGCAGCATACAAGGATAAGAATTAAGTTCTGAAAAATGGGATGAAAATGGATAAATGTTTGATGGCTGGCACAAACGCAATGGTCCAAAGAGCCACATTTTATGCTGTGGCACTCTAATTGTGAAGAATTCATCCATTATCACCAATACTGCAATGGCTTTCAGCTAAGCCATTCTGGTGGACAATATTATTACTGGTTATGTGACTGAAACCAGCTGGAAATAACAAGTTTTTATCTGAAGACCCAGAAATATCTGGTCCTCCACAGAAAATACTGAAAGAAATAGCAAGGGTGATGCCATCTCTGTCTTTATAAATCTAGATGCTGTAATCTTAAAAGAGCCGCTCAGCCCAATTTCAAAACTTTGAGTCCATCTGTAATGTAATCTGATCTTCTGAAATGAAACCGCTTTTTGATCTGAACATCCATTTTGTCAAGGGAATTCTGCAACAATCTGGATATCTGAACCCACCTGAACTACAATTCAAGAGTGGAAAAAGTTTCCTTTCTTTACTGGGCCACTGTGACTTTTCTTCTACTGTGAATCTAACATGTGAATTAAGGGTAGAATTTTATATCTGGGATGGGTGTGTTGCCTGATCCAGAAACACATTAAATAATGCATGATGACATAAGGCATGTAATCTAATGTCCTGGTATATTCACGTGGCGTTTTGGTTAGGAGGTTGGATCAGCCACACGTTCCCCAAGGATATGGATTTCTTATCTGACATGGTGTCAGACAGCACTTCAAACAGAGGCATCTCTGTTCGAAAGTACAAAATATAGTAAGAAGTTATACAACATCAGGTTAAAGTCCAACAGGTTTATTTGATAGTAAACGCCACTAGCTTTCAGAATGCTGTTCCTTCATCAGGTGAGTGGAGAGTTCTGTTCAGAAACACAGCATATAATGGCACTGTTTTGAATGCGAGTCTTTACAGCTAATCTGCTATTCAAGTCTTAAATGTGCAGATAATATGAGTGGAGTGGAGTGATAATGTAAGATTTAAGCATAGGTTAAATAGATGTGTATTGTCTCCAGACAGGACAGTAAGTGAGATGTTTCAAGTTCAGGCAAGTCATGGGGGTTGCAGACAATGTGACATGAACTCAAGATCCCAGTTGAAGCTGTCCTCATGTGTGCAGAACTTGGCTACCAGTCTCTGCTCAGCGACTCTGCGTTGTCATATGTTGTGAAGGCCACCTTGGAGAACGTTTATCCGAAGATCAGAAGCCGAATGCCCGTGACCGCAGAAAGTAATGTTATAGTCGTAGCCAGGGTGTAGAGAAAGATCAACTTACTGCACGTTCAGTCCATTCAAAAGCCTGATGGCAGCAAGGAATTTGTTGTTCCTGAGTCAGTTGGTATGTGTCCTCAAACTTTGTCAACTTTTGTATCTTTTTCCTGAGTGAAGAAGGTGGAAGAGAATATGTCCGGGGTACATGGGGTCCTTGATTATACTGGCTACTTTTCCAACGTAGCAGGAAATGTACGCAGTGACAATGAGTGGCAGGCTGGTTTGAGTGATGGACTGGATTTCGTTCATGACTCTTTATAGTGTATTGCAGACATGGACAGAGCAGGGGCCATACCAAAATGTGATATAACCAGAAACAATGCTTTCTATGGTGCATCTGTAAATGTTGATGAGACTCATAGTGGGCACACCAAATTTCCTTAGTCTTTTGAGAAAGTAGAGGTGTTCATAGGCTTTCTTAACCATAGTGTTTGCATGGAGGGACCAGGGCAAGTTGTTGGTGATCTGGACACTTAAAAACTTGAAGTTCTCAACAATTTCTACTTAGTCCCCATTAGACAGGAGCATGTCCTCCGTTATACTTCCTGAAGTTGATGAATATCTTCTTCATTTTGTTGACATTGAGAGAGAGATTATTGTCATTGTATCAGTACACCAGATTCTCTATCTCTTTCCTGTATTCTGTCTCGAGATCCAACCCACATCATGGGGACATTACCAAACTTGAGCATCGAGTTGCAGGGAAATTTGGCCACATAGTCACAAGTGTATAAGGAGTAGCTGAAGACACAACCTTGTGGGGCACCAATGTTGAGGATATCATGGAGATGTTGTTTCCTTTCCTTACGGGTTAGGGTTTGTGGGTTAGGAAGTTCAGGATCCAGTTGCAGAGGAAGGCACCAGGTCACTGAGTTGGAGATGAACTTCTCAGGAAGTATGGTTTGAAGACTGAGCTGTGGTCAATAAATAGGAATCTGAGATAGGTTTCTTTGTTATCTAGATGTTCCATGGTTGAGAGCAGAGCTATCTGCTGTGGACCTGTTGGAGCAATTGGCGTACTGTAGTGGATCAAGGCAATCTGGGAGGCTGGAATTGACTCATGCTATGACTAATCTTTCAAAGCACTTCATAATGATGGATGTCACTGGACAATTTAATTTTGATTTAATTTATTATTGTCTATGTATTAGCATGCAGTAAAAGTATTGTTACTTGTGTGATGTACAGATAAAGCATACCGTACATAGAAAAGGAAAGGAGAGAGTGCAGAAAGTAGTTCTCCAGTCATAGCTGGGGTATAGAGAAAGATCAACTTAATGCAAGGTAGGTCCATTCAAAAGTCTGATGGCTGCAGGGAAGGAGCTGTTTTTGAGTCAATTGCTACTGTATCTTTTTCCCAAAGGAAGATGGTGGAAGAGAGTACTTCCAGGGTGCGTGGAATCCTTCATTACACTGGCTGCTTTTCTGGGGCAGCAGGTAATGTAGATGGAATCAAGAGATGGGAGGCTGGTTTGAGTAACAAACTGGGCTTCATTCACCATCCTTTGCAGTTTCTTATGGTCTTGGGCAGAGCAGGAGCTGTACCAACCTGTGATACAACCAGAAAGAAAGTTTTCTATGATGCATGTGTAAAAGTTGGTGAGTTGTAGCAGACATGCCAAATTTCCTTAGTCTGCTAAGAAAGTAGAAGTGTAGGTGGGCTTTCTTAACTACAGGCATGGAGGCATCAGGACAGGTTGTTGGTGATCTGGATATCTAAAAACTTGAAACTCTCGACCACTTCTACTTTGTCCCCATTGTTGTAGACAGGAGCATGTCCTCCATTGTGCTTTCTGAAATCGGTGACTATCTTCTTCATTTTTTTGACATTGAGGGAGAGATTATTGTACTAGTTCACCAGATTCTCTATCTCTTTCCTGTAATCCATCTCATCATTGTTTGAGATTGACCCACAACGGTGGTGTCATCAACAAACTTGAAAATTGAACTGGAGAGGAATTTGGCCATACAGTTATAGGTGTGTAAGGACAATGTCATTAAGACACACTGCTTGGCTTTTCTTTGGTATCGTGATAATGGTTATCTTCAAGCAGATAGGGACCTCAGACAATTGTAAAGAGAGGTTGAAAATATCTGCGAATACCTCCACCAGCTGGTCTGTGCAGGACTTGAGCACTTGTCCGGGTACTCCAACCGGGACAGTGGTTTTGAGTTGACCTTCAAGAAGGCTGCTCTGACATCTGCAATGGTGACCTCGGATACAGGTTCATCCAAGGCTCCCAGGACGGAGAGCATGTTCTCGCTGACTTTTGCTCAAAACAGGCATAGAATGCACTGAGCTCATCAGGGAGGGGTACAGTGGTGCTGGCAATTTTACATGCCTTCATCTTGTTGTGTTGTGTCTTGCATACTTTGCTACAGTCGGCGGGGGTCCATGTGGCAAGCCTGGGATTCTAGCTCGATAATGTCTTTTGGCATTTTTGGTGGATCTCCTTAGATCATATCTGGCTTTCTTGTATAGATCAGTGTTGCCTGACTTAAATGCCTAGACCTAGATATCCCTGTTCATCCAAGATTTCTGTTGGGAAACATGTGAATTTGCTTCTTTGGCACACAGCCTTCCACACATTCACTAATGAAATCAATGGCATACTTGTTCAGGTTGGTTGCAGAGTTTTTAAATACTGACCAGCCTATTGATTTTAAGCAGTCCTGTAGGAGATTGATTCTCAGAACAGCATTGCATGACTTTCTTTGACGGATTCTCCCTTTTCAGTTTTTGTTTGTAAGCTGAAAGCAGGAGCACAGCCTTGTGGTCTGATTTGCCCAACTGTGGGCGGGTGTTGGACAGCAGGCATGTTTGATATTTGTGTGGCAGTGATCTATAAAGTCTGGAGCCAAATGGCTCTGGTGGAACCCAAACTAAATATTGCAAGTACATTGTCAGTGGCTGGATTAGATGAAATTTGAGTGATAATTTCTACGATGCAAACTGTCTTTCAGGTGGACCATCTGTTTATCTTGTGCAGGTGTTTGCACCCACATGCTGAAGCAGAATTGATGGAGTGAGACCTAATGTGCCCTTTGCTACCTCAGTGTGATTTCTCCAAATAGTTTCTGTGCTGTCAGCTGACAGTAGTGAAAAATGCAGGAGACAACTAACCTTGCTCAGTGGGTTCTAGCTGCAATGCCACCTGGTACAGCATGCAAAATAAAATACTTTAACTAATGTTTCATAGTAAAATCCTTGTCAAAAAAAATCTTTCAATGATTGCATATCCAAAATAAAGCTGAGTTGAAAGTATATACACAAAGTGCTGAACAATTACATTTTAATGAGATCACTCCACTTAAGTTATATCGCTGAGAATAGCAGTAAGGGTGCAAGGCATCAAAGCTGCTAAAATCAGTTTGTCAGTCCTGTAAATGTACAACATCATTTTTTTTTATTTGTTGGCTTAATTTTTCTTTGTCATTTTTAGATTTTGGGATAAAACTCATGTTGCCTCACACCTGCACTCAAGCTACACATGTGTGATTTATTCCATCTTTGCTCAGTGGGCAAAGGACCACCTGACAACTGACAAGAGGAGCTGATGAATCATCCATCCTGCCCTGCAGCAATGTGCACTTCCTACACCAATCTACAGAGTAGTAGTCACCAGCAGAACTAACCAGTGGCGTGCTTATCCCTCTTGCTTCAAAAAGTAATTATTATAGAACATTAGATAGACTGGGGTTGTTTTCCCTTGAAGGACGTCGGCTTAGAGGGGATCTCATAGAGGTGTATAAGATTATAAGGGGTATAGATAGAGTAAATGGAGGTAAACTTTTTCCACCTTTAGAAATGGATAGGACGAGAGGTCATGGCCATAGGGTGAGGGGGGCTATGTATAGGACGAATATTAGAGGGCAGTTTTTCACACAAAGGGTAGTGGGGGTGTGGAATGCACTGCCGAGTAAGGTGGTGGGAGCAGGCACGCTGGGGCTGTTTAAGGGTCTCTTGGACAGCCACATGAGCGGTATGCAGATAGAGGGATATATTAGGACTGTTTAACTACGGCTTTTTTCCACAGGTAATTCGGTCCATAATTTGAGCACGCATTCGGCAGGTGGTGCGGGTACAGCTCTTGGATGTTGATTCATGGGTTGCCTGGTACCTCATGTCGTAATGAGTGCTTTATGTGGACCATCTGAAGGGCACCATGACAGCTCAGAGACTATCGATGTGGCTGTGCAGACACTTGGAATTGGGCCGGTGTCTGCGGGAGTTTGCGCGTTCTCCCCGTGGTTGCGTGGGTTTTCTCCGGGCACTCCGGTTTCCTCCCACAACCCAAAAATTCGCTCTTAGGCTGATTGGGTAACAAATTGTCCCTATGGTGAAAATTTTCCAAATTAGGAATAATATATATATTATTATATAGGAATATTAAAATAGGATAATGTATTTGGTATGACGGCGGCGCGGGCTCGTTGGGCCGAAGGGCCTGTTTCCCGTGCTGTGTTGCTTAATAAAAAAAAAATAATAATAATAACATAGAACATAGAACATTACAGCACAGAACAGGCCCTTCGGCCTTCGATGTTGTGCCGACCAAAATAAAAAGCAATGCCCCTCCAAACTAAACCATTCCCTTCTCTTCCATATACTTATCAATTAACCTCTTAAACGCCACCAAACTTGGCGCATCTACAACAGCTGCAGGCAGGGCATTCCACTCCCTAATCACTCTTTGGAGTAAAGAACCTACCTCTGATATCCGTCCTATAACTATACCCCTTAATTTAAAGCTGTGTCCCCTCGTGCTAGCTTTCTCCATCATAGGAAAAAGGCTATCACTGTCCACCCTATCTAAACCTCTAATCATCTTATATGCTTAATAAGATCCCCTCTTAGCCGCCTCCTTTCTAACGAAAACAACCTCAAATCCTTCAGCCTCTCTTCATAGGACCTGCCCTCCATACCAGGCAACATCCTGGTAAACCTCCTCTGTACCCTCTCCATGCCTCCACATCTTTCTTATAATGTGGGGACCAGAACTGCACACAATACTCCAAGTGCGGCCGCACTAGAGTTTTGTACAGTTGCAACATGATGCTGCGGCTCCAAATTCAATCCCCCTACCAATAAAAGCTAAGACTCCATATGCCTTCTTAACAACTTTATCCACTTGACTGCCTACTTTCAGGGATCTATTGACACATACACCAAGATCCTTCTGTTCCTCAACACTATTAAGAGCCCTACCATTAGCCCTATACTCTACACATTTATTGTTCCTGCCAAAGTGCATTACCTCACACTTTTCCACATTAAACTCCATTTGCCACCTCTCGGCCCAGCTCTGCAACTTGTCCAAGTCTCTCTGCAAACTATAACACCCCTCTTCACTATCTACCACTCCACCGACTTTAGTGTCATCTGCAAATTTACTAATCCATCCTTCAATACCCTCATCCAGATCATTTATAAAAATTACAAACAGCAGGGGCCCCAAAACAGACCCCTGAGGCACACCACTCGTCACCGAACTCCACGATGAATATCTCCCATCAACCACCACCCTCTGTCTTCTATCTGCCAGCCAATTCCTAATCCAATTAGCTAAATCACCCTCTATTCCACACATCTGCATTTTCTGTAGAAGTCTTCCATGGGCCACCTTATCAAACGCCTTACTAAAGTCCATATTGAAGGGAAGGAATAATGTTAAAAAAGTAAAATAGTCCATTGTTGGAGAGTACAAGAATCTGGAAACATTTCTGGAAGTTGACCCTTTCAGGCAAAATAGCAACCAAAAAAAAATTCCAATTTGCATTTGACAGAAGATTGGAGGGACAGCCTGAAATGAGAAAATTGAATGTCACCCTTTCAGTTTATACAACCATTTCCTAATCATTAATAGTAATGAATGTGAGAAGCGCTTATCTTGTTTGACCTACAGTAGCCATGCAATGATAAGTTCAAGTCAGTGATTACCTTCCTTTTACCGCATGCCGTAGCCAAGGATTAGAAGCGATCGTTTCATCATCGTCTAAGAACCTAGCTTGACAGGTTAACTGTCAGACATGTGCTATTTGAAAAAGCAGTGCAGCAGTTTTCTCACTCCCTTAAACAATTATAGCGATATGGCTGAAATTCTAAAGCTTACTGATCAAGAGAATATATATAAAAAGCAATGTGAAACCACTGAACCAGTCCAGGAACTAATGAGTGAACCTAAAATGCTTTTTTCAAAGTAGTAAGTCCCATTAAAAAGCCATTCTGTTGTGGTTCGCAAAATTCTTATTATTGCAGCCATTTGTTAATTTGCACACATGAATTATACGCGATTTTGTGAGATTGTTCTTGCAGAATTCAATTCATTTCAATAAATCAGAATGCTTGGGTTCCACATTTGACAACATTTGTTAATGTAACCAGCATTAAAATTGCAATAAGCACTGAATGTAATAAAGCATAAGACTTGAAATTTAATTCCAGCTTCAACCATTTTAGCAAATTCTAGGTATGCAGAAGGGGTTAGCTTGGTTGGCTTCGTGGCTAATGTGTGATGTAAAATGACATTGACCTCACAAGTTTAATTCCCATACCTGTTCATGGAATGGTAGTTCACAGAGACCTGCAGCATTGACTTGCCCTGTGCTTGTGGTGTGGTGTCCCTCAAGCTTATATATAACCAACTGCTTCTCTCTAATGGAAACATATGCCAGTGGTCCTAAATGGACAATGATTACAAACTTGCACAAATAATCTGCAGAATGGCATCAAAAACTACCCCTATGGATGACATTAACTAGAATTGATTGGCACATTTCTTTAAAGTTTAATTTAAAAAACTCTTTCTGCATTATAGGTAGATCTGATGTTGTGTTGTTCTTGATGCAATATTGTTGGAAACAGCTTACTCTTTATTTTATGGTTAAATTAAAATTTCTTTGAATTGATTTGCACGCATATAGAATTATTTTTGTTTACACCTTTAGTGACCTATAGACTTGCCTATTCCAATGCTCTCTCCTGATTGAGTTCATCTTAAATTGATTGATAAGGATAGGGCAGTGGGTATTGTCTATATAGACTTCAGTAAGACCTTTGACAAGGTCCCTCATGGTAGACTGGTGCAGAAGGTGAAGTCGCATGGCATCAGAAGTGAGTCAACAAAGTGGATACAAAACTGGCTCGATCAAAGAAGACAGAGGGTAGCAGTGGAAGGGTGCATTTCTGATTGGAGGGCTGTGACAAGTGGTGTTCCTCAGGGATCAGTGCTGGGACTTTTGCTGTTTGCAATATATATAAATGACTTGGAGGAAAACATAACTGGATTGAATAGTAAGTTTGCAGAAGACACAAAGACTGGTGGATTTGTGGACAGCGATGAGGACCGTCAGAGGATACAACAGGATATAGATCAGTTGGAGACTTGGGAGGAGAGATAGCAGATGAAGTTTAATCTCGACAAATGTGAAATAATGCATTTTAGAAAGTCTGATACAGATCGGAAATGGCAGAACCCTTAAGAGTATTGATAAGCAAAGAGATCTGGGTTTACAGATACACAGGTCAGTAAAAGTAGCAATGCAGGTAGAGAATGTGGTCAAGAAGGCATATGGCATGCTTGCCTTCATTGGCAGGGGTATTGAGTTTAAAAATTGGCAAGTCATGTTGTACTTTATAGAACTTTGTTAGGCCGCACTTAGAATGTAGTGTTCAATTCTGGTCGCCACACTACCAGAAGAATGTGGAGGCTTTAGAGAGGGTACAGAAAAGATTTACCAGGATGTTGCCTGATATGGAGGGCATTAGCTATGAGGAGAGGTTGGAACAATTTGGTTTGTTCTCACTGGAGCAAATGGAGGTTAAGGGGAGACCTGATAGAAGTCTACAAGATATGAGAGGCATGGACAGAGTGGATAGTCAGAAGCTTTTTCCCCAAGGTGGAAGAGTCAATTACTAGAGGGCATAGGTTTTTAAAATGCGAGAGGTAAATTTTAAAGATGATGTATGAGGCAGATTTTTTACACAGAATAGTGTGTGCCTAGAACTCGTTGCCGGGGGAGATAGTGGAAGTGATACGGTAGTGACTTTTAAGGGGTGTCTTGACAAGTACATGAACAGGATGGGAATAGAGAATATGGTTCCTGAAAGGGTAAGGGGTTTTAGTTAAGTCAAGCAGTACATCATGACTACAGTATGGTCCAAACAGGCTTGGAAGACCAAAGGGCCTGTTCTTGTGATGTAATTTTCTTTGTTCTTTGAGCACATCTGAAACTGTGCTGCCCAGATACTAACACATACCAAATCCCACGAACCCACCACTCTTATACTACATTGGATCCATATCCAGCCAGAGCTGATTTTAAAATTTTCATTCTAGATTTCAAATTCCTCCATGGATTTTTCTCTCCCACTGTCAATAACCTCCTCTGCCCTTCAACCCTCACACTGTTCCAATTCTGGCCTTTTGATTTTTGTTTCATGCTATCGTTGTGGCAGTGCCTTCAGCTGTGTAACCCGTAAAATTTGATATCTGCCCCTGTCTTTCCCGCCACCCTCCCTCCCAAAAATTCTAACCTCCTGTGAGATATTCTTAAAAAATACTTCTTTGACAAAACCTTTGATCATGATTCCTATTCGCTTACGTGATTTAGTGTGAAATGCTGCTGATAATGTTCCTGTCAAACAGCTTTGGGCATTTTACTGTTGTGTTGCCAACATCTGAAATTTCACGATCCATAGGTTTAGGAGCATAAATTTTAGTGGAGACTGACATTTTAAAATGTAATATAATGGAAACAGTTGGTGAGAGGCTAGTAAACAGATCTAAAATAATAACAAGGATTGAGAGAAATCTGCTTAGAGTTGTAGACTTGTAGCAAAATGATTGTCAGAAGCCAATGAGCATTTTCTGATTTTGGAGGCACTAAGAAAGGAAGTAATGAGGCTCATGCTTGAGCAAAAGCTGTTTAAGGAGAGATGGAGGATAACCTAGTGGATGTTAGCAGAAGGAGCCCAAGAATGCTCCTCCCTCAGAGAATAAAAGGAAGACTGAGGAAAATCAAAGTGCATTTCAAAGTGCTGTGGCACATTTTGGTTTGATCTCAGTTGAAGTAAGGAATCCTGGAAGTATAGGGGAACTTTTAGGTGGAAATAAAACTAAGCATTTATGAAATATTTGTTAGCACTTATTTTGTTTAATTTGTCAATCATGAAAGTTTTTGTTTGAAATAAGAAAACTTGTAGTCTGTTTTCAGTTAATATCTGAGAATTTACAAGTCAGTGGTTTCCAGAGATCACACAAATAGGCACGATATAAATGCAAATAGTTGTTGTTTTATGTGGCAATATTATAACTTACAATGTATAGAAATTTGATCAAGTTGAGACATTTTATTCAAAATGTATCTCTTGGCACATAAATAAGAGAACATACAATTTAATGAAATTATCTGTGAAAATCTGATCGTATGGGAAATTTCAAATATAATGGTACAAACATGTTTTTATTATCAATGGCTGTCTATGCAATACACTTCCAATGTTCTCACGTAATTGCTGCTGTTCATGTGATGTTCTAGAGAAACACATATCCAAATCATTCAAAAAGCCTTCTGTAACCAAGTCTAAGAAGGCACATTTCACATTAACCTAAGTCTTTCTTTATCAAACTAATTTCATTTTTTTTCAAAATAAAATTAATTACATTTTGAGGCATTATTTTTTGCATTTTGTTGAGTTTCAAGATGATATTCCGATTATAGGATACCTTGCAAACAGAATTCACCATAAAACACAATTCTTAGGTGGAAGTAAAACTAAGCATTTATGAAATATTGTATTAGCACAATACATAGGTATCTTTAAGTCTACAGAGGTATCCTTAAGTAATTCATTAGCTAGGATTGGAAATTAAGAATTGACTTGAGACTGCCTCAGCATAATAGAGTTTGATTCCTCCAACAGTTGAAAGAAAGAAACCATTCAGTCCAACAACGAAACAGTTTGAACAGAACACTGGCTTCAATGAAAAGAGAGCTTTCAAACTGACTCTGCAACCAAGCATCCTTTATAATACAGCAGTGCATTCCTCAAGAGCTTATCTTGCTATATATCAATGTTAGTAGCAAAAATAAAAGAGTTGATACCATATTGATTTTGTGCCATTAAAGGTGGTTTTCAAATAGAAAAGAACATTCGCTGTAACTGGACATTAGATATTGGACTCATTTTTGTGCTTAAATAATTCAAGCTTCCAGTACACTCAATTGAAAGTTCAAATTTATGGGTACGAGTAAAAGAGCTGACACCAGGATACTATAGACTCAAATATACACCATCTCAAACAATCAGGGCTTTGCTAGATCGACTGCAGTGCATTTTTTTCTAGTCCTCAGTTCCTATGTAACCAGGAATTTGGATTCATCCCCTTGTTGCACAAGATGCGTGCAATGCACACAAATGCCGACAATGGTCATCTTTACTATAGCATCAGACAAAACAATTGCAAAGCATGACAACTGCTAAACAATACAAGAATGCATTTTTTTAAACAAAGGACACCTACTTTCTACAGTGTCTCCTTCCTCCCCAAACACAGCTCCCAATTCCCATCTTCCATTAAGAAAATGTTCAGTATGACTTCTCTCTCATGACCTGGCACACGTAACATGGGTCAAATGGGCCCCTTCTATGTTGTGCACATGTCATTGAACTTCATATGGCACTAGTTTAGTTTTCAGCCTGCTTTAAGGCAAATGCAATCTACAGGCATTAAGAGCAGATGCCATGTTCAAATGTATCCCAGTCAACAAGATATCAACAGAAAATGCATTGTACAAGACTGGCACTTTCTCCAATAGTAGTCGTGATGTAGAGGTGCCGGTGTTGGACTGGGGTAAACACAGTAAGAAGTCTGACAACACCAGGTTTAAGTCCAACTGATTTATTTGATAGTAAACTCACAAGCTTTGATAATAAACTCACAAGATAACCTCGAATGTTTGTGAGTTTACTATCAAATAAATCGGTTGGACTTAAACCTGGTGTCAGACTTCTTACTCGGTCCAGTAGCCAATGTTAAGTGCAGCAGGACAGAACCATGTCACCCATGAATGTTCCAGTTAAATCCCTGGACAATGACAAGGTAGTCAATCTTAGTCATAGGACATAGAACATAGAACATTACAGCGCAGTACAGGCCCTTCGGCCTTCAATGTTGCGCCGGCCAGTGGACCCTCTAACTTAAACTATTCCAATATCATCCATATGCCTATCCACTGACCATTTGAATGCCCCCAAAGTAGGCAATTCCACAACTGCTGCAGGCAGGGCATTCCACGCCCTCACTACCCTCTGTGTAAAGAACCTGCCTCTGACATCTGTCCTATAACTACCACTTCTTAATTTAAAGTTATGTCCCCTTGTGTTGGTCATCCCCATCCAAGGAAAAAGGCTCTCACTATCCACCCTATCCAGTCCTTTGATCATCTTATGCGCCTCAATTACGTCACCGCGTAATCTTCTTCTCTCTAATGAAAATAACATCAGGTCCCTCAGCCTTTCCTCATAAGGCCTTCCCACCATACCAGGCAACACCCTGGTAAACCTCCTCTGCACCCTTTCCAATGCTTCCACATCTTTCTTATAATGCGGCGACCAGAACTGCACGCAATACTCCAAGTGTGGCCGCACCAGAGTCTTGTACAGTTGTAACATAACCTCACGGCTCCTAAATTCAATCCCTCTACCAATAAAAGCTAACACACCGTACGCCTTCTTAACAACTTTATCAACCTGGGTGCCAACTTTCAAAGAGCTATGTACTTGTACCCCAAGATCCCTCTGCTCGACAACACTATTAAGGGTCCTTCCATTAGCCCTATATTTCATATGCCTGTTATTCCTACCAAAGTGAATCACCTCACACTTATCCGTATTGAATTCCATTTGCCACCTCACGGCCCAGCTCTGCAACCTATCTATGTCCCTCTGCAAACTGTAACATCCATCCTCGCTGTCTACAACTCCCCCCACTTTGGTATCGTCAGCAAATTTACTAATCCAACCCTCTACACCCTCATCTAGGTCATTTATAAAAATGACAAACAGCAGTGGCCCTAAAACAGATCCTTGAGGTACACCACTTGTAACTGCACTCCAGGTTGAATATTTCCCATCAACCACCACCCTCTGTCTTCTATCAGCTAGCCAATTCCTAATCCAAACTGCTAAATCACCTTCAATCCCATGCATCTGCACTTTCTGCAGTAGCCTACCATGGGGAACCTTATCAAACCCTTTGCTAAAATCCATATACACTACATCAACTGCCTTACCCTTATCTACCTCTTTGGTCACCTCCTCAAAAAACTCAATAAGGTTTGTGAGGCACGACCTACCCTTCACAAAACCGTGCTGACTATCCCTAATCAATTTATTTCTCTCTAGATGCTTATAAATCCTATCCCTTATAATTCTTTCCAAGACTTTGCCCACAACAGAAGTCAGGCTCACCGGTCTATAATTTCCAGGATGGTCCCTACTCCCCTTTTTGAACAAAGGGACAACATTTGCCATCCTCCAGTCTTCCGGCACTATACCTGTAGCCAACGACGACATGAAGATCAAAGCCAAAGGCTTTTAGTCGGATGGAGACATAATAGTCAACCTGTCCAGTCTTGAGCTGGAGAAAAAAAAATGAATGACCAGGGGTCTGTCCCTGTTCACTATGTAATGATCATTGTTGCAACATTTATTGTCTCAATTGTTACAGCATTCCCTGTCTCACAATTACTCAGGCAATGCATGGGATGATATTTTTCACTCCTTGCTGCCAAACCTAAATAGAAAACTGTAGTAAGTAGGAAGGGATGATATGGTGGCACAGTGGTTAGCACAGCGGCCTCACATTGTCAGGGACCCAGGTTCAATTCCAGCCTTTGGTGACTGTATGGAATTTGCATGTTGCCCCCATGTCTGTGTGGTTTGCTCTGGGTGCTCTGGTTTCCTCCCACAGTCCAAAGATGTGCAGGTTAGATGGATCAGCCATGCTAACTTGCCTCTTTGTGTCAAAAGACATGTGGAGGTTGGATGGATTAGACATAGTAAATGTATGTGTTTCAAGGATATGGGATGCAGAAGGGTGGGCCTGAGTAAGATGTTCATTAAGAGATTCGGTGCAGACCGAAAGGACCCAATGGTTGCCATCTGCATTGTCGGGATTCTGTGGTTCAATGGATAGGAGGGTGAAAATGTAGGAATAAGAGATGACCTGCCCCACCATTTAATTAGATCAGAATTGATGTCTACTTGGGTTAGGTAGTCAGGCAGTGAAGAAATCATAGCCCAAGTGTTTGTAAGGCAGGAATGCACACAGAACATTTAATCAACTGAGGAAAATGGGCATATGTTTACAGTCTCAAAATGATCATTGCATCTAAACTCTATCTTTTCTCCATATTCCTTGATACTTTCACTGAATATAAATACATTTTTAAGTCTTGATAACTCCAAACATCCTAGCATCCAGAGACTTCTTAAGAACTTGAAATTCAGCCATATAATTAGCACCTTATGCATGGTTTAACTATGTTCAAGGTAATAATAGCTATATTTTTTATTGAATTGAGTTAGCCTACCACTGAATAATTCACCATACTGTAGATCCAATATCAGTTCAGGTATCAGAGCACCAGAAAGTCAAATTTATTTCAGAAATGGTTTTATAACTTATTCTGCCCCGCAAGATTTACACTTATATGATGCACATCTTCCTTTGCACTGCTTGTAGTGAATTGGAGGTAAAACAATTGCAGATGGGAAAAGAACAAAGTTGACTATTGAAAGAATTTAGAAAGAAATTTGAATTACTTAAGGAAAATGAATAAATGTTAATTGATTGCCTCAGACATCCTAGGAACTTAGGGCCAAAACATTCGACTTCACAATGTCATTTGAGTCATCACCATGGAAACTGGTGGCCCATCAAGTGAGGTGTGTAGCTTTTCCACCAAAGCACCCCACTGTGGAACAGCATTCACAAGCTATATAGGCATCAAACCTTTGCCGTTGACCAGCTTGTGATATCAAACTTCTTCCAAACTCAGACCACGCAATCCCCTCAACATCTTGACTTGTCACTCAAACCTGAACATGCAATCATTTGTAGCAGGAACCTCATGCTGGTCCTATATAAAGGACCAACCATCTAACTTCCAGGTGAGGTGATCTCGAGTAACTGCTGTTACCGAAGGGCTTGAGGAAGTGCTGCAGAGTGTTTCTGGATATATTGTGGTGAATGGCTGGATTTGGCTGGGAGAGTTGTCACCTCCTAACAAGGAGCAAAGAATAAAAGAGGCTGCCCAGAGGCTGCCAGACAGGCAGAAGCCTTGCAAGTTCCAGGGAGTCACTGTCGCTTCAGCAGTCCTAACCTGTTTGAGTGTACAGTCTGGTCTGAGACCCTCAAGCCTCCTTGAGCACTGAGTTCCACAGCCATGTAAGCAACAGTATGAGCCTGGAAAGCAGCAAGCAGGCATCTCTTCTACTCCCACTGCGGCATTGACATGTTTGGTGACTGCCATTCTGTCCTGGCTCATGGCTAAAATCTTATACAAATAATGTGTGAAGATGAAGAAATAAATATATTCCACTTAGACAACACTATTACAAAAGTAAACATACCTAACCGCATAATTTGTGTTTTAATTAAATAAATACCTCTGAAGTATAATCAGGAGCATTATTTTTCTCTGTTACGGTTACTTCAGATCAGGTTCAAGCTTTAACTTTTTTTGATGTTTTCTTTCATTTACAACAAAAAAAGTTCAAATTTAATTATCTCAATAGTCCTTGTTATCACTTTTTGGAGGCAAATGTCAATAGCTTTCCAAAGTGTGGAGTGTGACATGTGATTAGCTTGTGTTCATGCCTTTCAAAGCAGGAAGCATGCAAAATTTCATTCTACCTCCTCATTTAAATAGTAGAAGTGTAGCCCAGCACTACACATGTTCGAGCAGCTGCACGCCTCAGCAATGGGACCCAAGGTTATGAAGGTCAACATCTTTTAAAGCTAGCATGCACGACTTAGAATCAACTTCCACCTCTTTAAGTTGAAGTACATCCTGGCTATAGGAGGGGCTAAAAGTGGTTGTGTAGGATGGCCTGACCTACAAGAAAAGTGTATGTGGAGCCAAAGGGGGAAAAAAAGAATTCTCTGGACTTCTCTGATGTAGCACTGGAGGCTTTGGTGGAAGAGGTAGCTGTGGACTCCAAGAATGAGATCCTCCATCGCTTCAGACAAGCACTGAGAAGGCAGTGGGAGTGGTTACCTATTATTTTCAACATAAGCAGTGGAGCTCTCAGGATCTGGATGAGATGCTGGAAGAAGTTTAATTACCTCACACAATGATCAAAGTTAGTGAATTCATCTTCAAATATTATGTTCCAACATCTAAATCACCAGCCTCATATGCTGCTGAATTTGCCAAATCCCTTTCATCCACCTCCTGGAGATTTCTATCAACAATGAAGCATGCTTATGGGCCAGCACTGGTGCCTCAGAGCACCAGGGGCCCGGGTTCAATTCCAGCTTGGTTTACTGTCTGTGTGGAGTTTGTACTTTTGCCCTGTGTCTGCCTTGCTTTCCTCCTACACTCCAAAGATGTCAGGGTTAGATTGATTGGCCATGTTAAGTTGATCCTAGTGTCAGGAGATTAGCAGGATAAAATGAGGTTTCGAGGAATAGGGCCGAGGTGGGATTGTGGTCAATACAGACTCGATGGGCCGAATGGCCTTCTTCCTCATTGTGGGAATGTGATGATTCTATGATACTTCACATTCATAGTTTCATCATACTTTCACATACATGCTACAAGCCTCACACCCACATCATACAACTTGCAGACACTTCACCTAGACATATTACACCACACTCAATGACATACTTGCTTCTCTCTTGCAGGACAAGGTGGTACATAACTGGAGGCAGCAGAAGCTGACTGATGAGGGACAGGGATAGCTGCTTGTACTCACCCTGATCAAAGTGATGGTGCTCATATGATTGGAGCACCAATTGCTGAGGCCATGGCCAACACTGACTTGATACATTGAAATGACAGGAACCAAATCCTTTCTTCTCACTTTCCACTCCCTCCTTCCACCTTTCAAATACAAACTTCAAATGGTTTAAATAGGCCCCACTTGCTTCTCTGTAGCCTCTACTCTTTGTCATGCCACAGACAGAGAGACCTTGCCAATGCTGCCCCCATACTTGTTGTAGTTTTAGTGTGCAAGTGACCTCCTGTTCCACAATCACCCCTGGAACAGAGTCTGGCAAATCCAAGAAGTCATCAGAATGCATCCAGGCTACATTCCAGGCCCATTTATTAGCTTCACACTTCTATATCCAGAGTAAATGTGGAACATTGGTTTTACATTGAATGGTTGGCTGTGTGATGTCAGGATAGCATCAAATCAACATCATCCAGCACATGCAGAAGATACCTTGCTTGAATCCAAACTCTCTAGTAGTGCCATGTGGGCCTCACAGGAAGTAAAAAGTGGCTTATCCTGCCCTGAAGATACAGAGGTGGCAACTACACGACTGAATTTCACTCCTCTAATTTTCTGAGAAATCATAATGGCAGATACAAGATTCTCAAAACATTTGAGCTGTTTCATTAGTTTGTATTGTCTTTTCTATTGCCTTATTGTCAACGCACTCAATATGAGTTTTGATTGGACGTCCTTACATATCTACTAGAAAGCCTAAGGGTAGTTTGTTTTGCTGTTTTTCTACTTTTAATTGACCTGTTCTCTGCCTGTTCATTGACAATTTGTTGCAGTTTTATCAATATTAAATTGAGGCAATACATATAGGCATGATAGAGATTTGTACTTACCAGCTTGCAGATAACAAATACAATATTGTGTTCAATAATCTCATCAGATAAGCACGAAAATCCCCAATTTAGCAAAAACTAAAACATGTTTTCTTGCCATTTTATTTAATATTAATTTACAAATGTTTACATAACTCATACAATGAATGACAACTGAAAGGAGGTGAGAAATCCATCTAAAGAAAATCAATGCTAAATTATTGATTCAAGATGTTATCTGAATTCATTATTTAACGTACAGTTGGATCAAAATGGCTAACTATAAGAATTGTGGTTTCTGCTGTACTTTTGATACTTTTTTGTTATCGATCTATTTTGCCTGCATCCAGAGATTATAGTCTGGTTCAAGGTGTATCAGTCAAGGTGATGATGGATTTTTCCCATTATTAGTATATGTGGAAGCATCCGATGGGATTTGTGCCTCATTGTTAACAGCACTAAAAGACACAGCAGACTCACTCATACACCATTCTTAAAACGAATAGTCTCACTGATGTTGAGCAATGCATTTTTGTGAAGAATGACTGCGAGCAGAATTTAAGAAGAGAATAGATACATGGAAAAGATATATAAAAAAGACAACATATATAATTAGAAAAGATTTGCTGCAGTAAAGATAGCATAAAATACATCATATTGATAGAATCAGTACGTCTGTCACATCTTCCATTGAAAACTATTCTGTAAACATGGAAGGAAAAGAACTTATTTGATTTGATTTACTGTCACAGGCATTGGGAATCATTGAAAAGTACTGTTTCTGGCATGCTATTCAGGCAAAACATACCATTCATAAAGTACATTGGAGAAGGATAGATAGAGGTGAGATTTGATAGAGGTGTATAAGATTTTGACAGGTAAAGATAGAGTGAATGCAAGCAGGTTTTTTTTCCACTGAGGCTAGGGGAGGAAAAAACCAGATGGCATGGGTTAAGGGTGAAAGGAGAAAAGTTTAAAGGGAATATTAGGGGAGACTTCTTCACGTAGGGAGTGGTGGGAGTGTGGAATGAGCTGCCAGGTAAATGCAAGGTCACTTTTAAGAAAAACTTGGAAGGGTTCACGGATGAGAGGGGTGTGGAGGGATATGGTTCAAGTGCAGGTCAGTGGGACTAGGCAAAAAAATGATTCGGCACAGCCAAGAAGGGCCAAAAGGCCTGTTTCTGAGGGGTAATTTTCTACGGTTTCCATAGTTCTATGATAGGATGCAGAATATAGTATTGCAGTTACAGGTAGGATGAAAAGAAAAATCAGCTTAATATACCAGGACCATTCAAAAGTCTGATGTCAACAGAGTTGTTCTTGAATCAGTTGGTATATGTTTTTAGACTTTTGTATCTTTTTCCCGATGGAAAAAGGTGGAAGAGTATGTCTGGGGTGCGTGGGTTCCTTGACAATGCTGGCTGATTTCTTGAGGCAGTGGGAAATATAAACAGTGTCAATGGATGGGAGGCTACTTTGTGTGATAGATTGGGCCACATTCACAATACTTGATAGTTTGTTGTGGTCTTGATCAAAGCAAGAGCCATAACAAGTTATGATACAACTGGATAAGATGTTTTCAATGGTGCATCTGTAAAAATTGGTGAGATTTGTAGTAAACATGTTGATTTTCCTTAGCCTGCTGAGAAAGTAGAGGTGTTGGTGAGCTTTCTTAACTACAGCATCAGCTTGGAGGAACCAGGACAGATTGTTAGTGATCTTAACAGTTAGACAGAATGGCACAGTGGCACAGTGGTTAGCACTGTTACCTCACAGCGCCAGGGACCCAGGTTCAATTCTGGCCTCAGTCGCTGTCTGTGTGGAGTTAACACATTCTACCCATGTCTGCGTGGGTTTCCTCCAGGTGCTCTGATTTCCTCCTACAATCCAAAAGTGAATAGGTTAGGTTGATTTGCCATGTTAAATTGATCGTAGTTTCAGAAAGATTAGCAGAGTAAATATGAGTAAATATTATGAGAATAGGACTTGGATGGGATTGTGATTGCTGCGGACTCAATGAGCCGAATAGCCTCTTTTTATGAAACCTGAAACTCTCGACCATCAACTTATATTTGCATAGAAACCTTTAATAACCACAAGATATCCCATATTGCAGCTAATTGAATGTTTTGGTTTCTGAAGCACGCTCAGTGTCGGAATGTAGGGATAAATCATTTGCATTCAGCAAAATCCCAATAGCAGCAACTGGATAATTTGTATGATATTGATGGAGGTTCAAATATAACCATCAGCCAGAGGAATGGCCCTATTCTTTCAGCTTTGCTGTGGGATTTTTTATATTCAACTGAGAGGG
The DNA here is from genome assembly GCA_024679065.1 of Sphyrna mokarran. Classification (NCBI taxonomy): domain Eukaryota; kingdom Metazoa; phylum Chordata; class Chondrichthyes; order Carcharhiniformes; family Carcharhinidae; genus Sphyrna; species Sphyrna mokarran. Next base: position 64,772,785 of record JAGIQG010000009.1, read on the forward strand.
AAGCTGCATCAACCCATGGTTTAGAACAACACCACAGGAGATCTATGTTAAAAAAAGCACAAGAGTGCAATTTATTTACACTCATGATTGACATAGGATCATATGACCTAATACCTGAAGTATTGAATTTAACTCTGAGCCATATGGCTATCTGGTGTCGTTTGTGTTGCACAGAACTCTGACCAACCCTTATATATGATGTATGGGATATATATGATATACCCTTATATATTATAGGGAATGGTTTAGTTTGGAGGGGCATTGCTTTTTATTTTGGTCAGCACAACATCGAAGGCCGAAGGGCCTGTTCTGTGCTGTAATGTTCTATGTTCTATGATTGTATGGCCAAATTTGCCTCCAACACCATTTTCAAGTTTGCTGATAACATCACTGTAGTGGGTCGAATTTCAAATTATGATGAGGTGGAGTACAGGAAAGGGATAGAGAATCTAATGAACTGGTGCGGCAACAGTAATCTCATTCTCAAAGTCAGCAAAATGAAAGAGATAGTCATTGGCTTTCAGAAGCATACTGTAGGACATGCCCCTGTCTACATCAACAGGAGACTCCCTTCATAATCTGTTAAAGTGTGTAAGAAGGGATAATAACTGCACTTCAACAAATTTAGTGGTCAAATCAAAATAACTATCTGAAACTCTGTAAAGCAACAACTAGCATGTTATTTATCTAATAAACAGTGAACAAGCTAACTAAACTATTAACAAACTGAATAAGACACTATTCTAATGGAATGCAGTTCAGATAAATCCACAGTAAGGGGTCTCTCACAACACCAGGTTAAAGTTCAGTAGATTTATTTGGTAGCCCGAACTTCCAGAGCACTGCTCCTTCATCAGATGAGAACTCCTACTACACCTACAAACACTAATGTCACAACAATATTCATAAACTGCCAAGTAGATCAACCACGATATGACATTTGGAAAAGAAAAGTACGTAGAAAGTACTGTAATTTTATTTTGATACAATACAATTTAAAATTTCGTTTGCAGAATTAATTATTATTGACTCCATGAGTTCTCAATCATTGCAGACATGGAGCAGGCAATAAGCCAAAGGTCCTGCCTTTGGACAGAGCACATGTGAATGAATGAAGATAGTACTTAAAGATTTACTATAAATAGTATTCAAAGATGTATATTTCTTTAACTTTACAGTAACATATACCATAAGAACTGTATTCTTATCATAGATTTATAAGTCAGAAGGAGAATTCTGCAGTAAAAGCATGCTTCCACTTTTAAAAACAATAACAAGATATAGAAATAATTCATTGCTAAACAAGAGCCACATCTCCAAACCAGATAGCAATGAAAGCTATTTTATACGGAATAATTATGATCAAATCAGTTAGTTCAACTGTTAGTTCCCAGCAATGTGCCTCTATGTGCAAAAACAGAGCAATCACCAGCATTAACGGTCAAAATTCCTATAACCACAAATTCCAGTACTCAGTTGTATCAACCGAATGTAGGCACATGATCCTAAGCTGCTCTTGTATTTCCTTACAGTTTGAACAAAGAACAAACAAAGAACAAAACAGCACGGGAAACAGGCCCTTCGGCCCAACGAGCCCATGCCGCCACCCCGATGTTCCCACCTCTACCCGTGATCCCTGTCTATGTTTGTAGATCTATGGATTAAAAACCAGATCAGGGAAAGGCTGCCTGCTCATTGTCCTGTTCCACAACTACATAAGCACTACTTATTTTTTAAAACAAAAAAGATCTGATAGCATTTAGCTGAAAATGTCCGCTTTAAGGTAATTGGCAAAAGAACCGGAGCAACATGCAGAAAGAAAATTAAATGCAGCAAGTTATTATAATCTGCTATGAATTATATGAAAGGGTGGTGCCTTGATGTCAATGTCAGTCATAGTCACCTCACCTCTGGAGTTCAGCTCTTTCACCCATGTTTGAACCACAGCATATTCTAATGGTTTGGTAACTATGTAGTCATAGGCAAGATGTTGCCTGACCTGCTGTATATCTCTAACATATTTTGATTGCACTTGAGTACAGTCATAACATCTGAGTACTCAATTTTCTTGTCAATTTGCTGAATACAGTTTTACTTCAACTTCCCACAAGCAAGTTATTCAATGTGACTCATGAAAACAAAGAAACATCTTGTAGAGATATGAAACTCAACATTTGTTTTTGTCCATATGTTGCCTCAGAATGAATTATTCATCCTGATTTGATGTGCAATGTACCCATCATATCAGTAGATTTACCTGTAGGTACATAATGCTGGATACAGCACTAATGCTGTAGAATGGCTGGGCTGGGGAGTGAAAATAGAAGAAAATTGAAGCATTCATGCAACCCAGCTACATTGCGGCTACTGTTAGTTTTAACTGAGGTGTGCTTGGCAGCAAATGACATCGCTGCTCGCTCGAGTTGGTGTCATCATGAACACAAGTCGGCTGGAATTAAATGATTTAATGATATAATTACACAAACAATGAAAATTGGAAGTCAACTAATTTAACTGTTCTTTTCAATTCATTGTCTTCAGCATGAGTTTCCCACCTCCAGAAACTCGCCACTGAATGCAGGAACCTTTTGCGGGAGTCCTTAAATTTCAAATTTCTCTGTGAAGTTTCAATGCTTACCTCCTTTTGGCTTTCTGTGACAAAAGTTCTTTCTATGACAAGAGTTCTTGTCAACGTGGAGGCTTTTAAGAAGTTTGGAGTTTTTCAAACAGATACCGGCTGGATGAGAGTCAATGGGTTTGGGCAGCATTGGGAAATTAGAGGGTGAAAAGTGGGTGGGTACCAAAGATACTTTTGACAGTACATCAGAAAAGGAGGCCATTAACCATTACAACAGCAATGACAATGGTGTGGTTGTATAATGTGAATGTTCATCCAGAATTTATTAATCATTCCTGATTGCCCTTGAAAAAGTAGCGGTAATCCAACTTGTTAAACCACTGCGGTCTATCTGGGGCAGGTACGTATGTGCTGCTGCTTGGGAGGGACTTTAAGATCTGGAAGTTCCAGTGCCAGGAGAGGAGTGACAATATAATTGCAAGGCAGGATGATTTGTGATTTAGAGCAGAACTTGCTGGTGATGTTGTTCCCATGCATCTGTTGCCCTTGCCCTTCAAAGTGATAGAAGTTGCAGATTTGAAAGATGATGTTGAAGGAGGCTTAGGAAGTTGTAGCAGCACATGTTGTGGAGATGCTGGTGTTGGACTGTGGTAAACATAATAAGAAATCTCACAACACCAGGTTAAAGTCCAAACAAGTTTGTTTGATAGTAAACCTTTTGGAACGTTGTTCCTTCGTCAGGTGCAACCAGCACTTGGTATCAAGTTTCTTGAGTATTGCCAGTATGTTGCACTCATCCAAGCAAGTGGTGACTGTTCCATATACCTTGTAGGTAGAAGACAGGCTTTGTGGAGTTAGATGAGATACACAGCACAGAATTCCAAGCCTCTGACTTGACCCTGTGGCCACAGTATTAATACTACTGGTCCAGTTAGGTTTCTGGTCAATGGCAACACCCAGGATGTTCACAGTTGGACATTTAGCAATAGTAATGCTACTGAATGTTAACGGGCGATGGTTAGATCCTCTCTTGCTGGAGATAGTCATTGCATGCCCTCTAATCTGGAAGCCCTAGGTGAACCTGGACCTATACCATTGCAGATGTCAGAGCACCTTTCTTGAAACTCAACCCACAGAAAGCAACTGGCCTGGATGGGGTGTCCATATGTGCACTCAGATTGTGTGCAGATCAGCTGGCGGAGAATTCACAGACATCTTCAACCTCTCTTTACAACAATCTGAGGTTCCTATCAGCTTCAAGGAGATGAGCATCATCCCGGTACCTAAGAAAAATCAAGCAGTGTGCCTTAATGACTATTGGCTGGTGACATCCATCATTTTGAAGTGCTTCAAGAGATCAGTCATGGCACGAATTAATTCCAGCCTCCCGGACAATCCAAATCCACTACAGTTTGCTGCAACAGGTCCATAGCAGATGCTATTTCCTTGGCCCTGCGCTCAGCCCTGGAACACCTAGATAACAAGGACATCTGTGTCAGACTCCTATTTATTTACTACAGCTCAGCCTTCAACACTATTATTTCCACGAAACTCATCTCCGAATTCTGTGGCCTGGGCCTTGGCACTTTCTTCTGCAACTGGATCCTGAATTTACTAACTCACAGACCACAATCAGTAAAGACAGGCAACAACACCTCCTCCGTGATCATCCTTAACACCGGTGCTTCACAAGCCTGTGTTCTCAGCCTCTACTATACTCCTTGTACACCTAAGACTGTGCGGCCAAATTCCCCTCTAGTTCAAGTTTGACGACATCACCGTACTGGGTCAGATCTCAAACAATGATAAAACAGAGTACAGGAATGAGATAGAGAATCTGGTGAATTGGTGTGGCAACAATAATCTCTCCCTCAATCTCAATGAAACAAAGGAGATTGTCACTGACTTCAGGAAGTATAAAGGAGAAAATGCTCCTGTCTACATCAATGGGGATGAAGTAGAAAGGATTGAGAGCTTCAAGTTTTTATGTGTCCAGATCACTAACAATCTGTCCTGCTCCCCGCATGCCGACTCTATAGTTAAGAAAGCACATAAACACTTCTACTTTCTCAGAAGACTAAGAAAGTTTGACATGTCAGCTATGACTCTCACCAACTTTTACAGATGCACCATAGAAAGCATTCTTTCTAGTTGTATCACAGCTTGGTATGGCTCCTGCTCTGTCCAAGACTGCAAGAAAGTACAAAAGGTCGTGACTGTAGCCCAATCCATCACGCAAAACAGCCTCCCATCCTTTGACGCTGTCTACATTTCCTGCTGCCTCAGCAAAACAGCCAGCATAATTAAGGACATGACATGCCCCGCACATTTTCTCTTCCAGCTTTTTCCTTTGGGAAAAAGGTACAAAAGTTTGAGGTTACATACCAACCGACTCAAGAATAGCTTCTTCCCTACCACTGTCAGGTTTTTGAATGGACTTACCTAGCATTAAGTTGATCTTTTTCTACAGCCTAGCTATGACTCTAACACCATGTTCTGCACTCTCTTATTTCCTTCTCTATGAACGGTATGTTTTGTCTGTATAGCATGCAAAGAAAAATACCTTTCATTGTATGGTAATACATGTGACAATAATAACTCAAATCAAAAATCCATCAAATTCTGCGTGCTATGAATGCTACCTGCCAATTATCAGCTGAAGCTTGAATCTTTGCTACATATGGACATGAACTGGTGCAGACGAAAACAGTGCAGAACAGTTAGTGAAGGCCAACAGGGTGGTAGGGATTATAGGAACTATAACCACACTAAATATTCTACCAATAGCTTCCTTGTCCTATCTGACCAACAGTGCTTCTGCATTCTCAGGTTGTCATAGCAAATGGCTACAGATATCAGCAGATTCCTTCAAGACTACCTGTTGGACTTGGTGGCCATGCATTATCTGTCACTGTCAAACACAGCAATGCTCACAATCAATTTGCCTCTATCTCATTCCAAAGCACCAATGTCTCTTAGTTCCCGATGTATTACATTCATAAAAATAGCGCAAAGTGGTAGCAGTCAATGGATGCATTAAGATGTCAGAAAGTGAACAGAAAATGAAACCTATTTAAGCACGGTCAGTGATCTGATAGAATGAAAACACAGAATGAGGGATGAGAGAGTTTACATCACAGGACATAGGGAAATTAGCCAGTGTACTCACATTTTCTGACCTAGTTAGATCATTAAATTTCCCATTGCTAGGAGGATTACATCTCTCCTGTCCCAAGCAGAAAGTCATTTGGGAGAAGTACCATGAGATGTGCATCCCGTCCTTCAATTTTGTTAATCTATTGGAGATGCTTCCTTGCACCTCCCAATTCCATTTAAATAATGGACATTTGACTTCATCACATGAGCCTGCACCATGGCTGTTCCACAGCTTGGAAATATGAAATCAAAAAAGAAAAATAAAAAATGATCTGGCCAAGTCAAAAACAGAGAATCTAACCTCTGAATTTACTTTGGGGGTTTTTATGCACAGTTACATCCCTTTGCCTCACCACCAACACCGCCCATCCGCTCACTCCCCAATTCTGAGACCCCACTTTTATATTAATAGTGTTGCAGATCTCAATGCATTCAGGGCAGCACAATGGTTAGGCCTGCTGCCTCACAGTGCCAGAGATGAGTTCAATACTGTCAGTTGAACTTTGCATGTTCTCCTCATGTGTGTGTGTAGGTTTCCTCCAGGTGCTCCAGTTTCCTCCCACAGTCCAAATATATACAGGTTAAGTGGATTGGCCATGCTAAATTGCCCTTAGTATCCCAAAGTACGTAGGTTAGGGGGATTGACTGGTAAATATGTGAAGTTAAATGGATAGGGTGTGGATGGGATGCTCTATTGGAAGGTCAGTGCAGACTCAATGGGCTCATTCTGTACTATAGGGATTTTTCAATGATTCTTCTAATTGGCTTCTCTTCCCTAAAATGTATCTATTTATTCTGGGTTACCATTCCAGTTAGCACCTCATCCAAATGATCACTGTCTTTGTAGAGACTAGGCAGTGAATTTAAGTGATATGCTGCACATTACAAACAATATCACTGGTGGAGCTAACATCCTTTAGCACAAATCACTTATACGTATCTGATCTTAGTAATTTTGCTTCCAAGACTCTGCAGTGCAGCTTTTAAAAGAACCCCCCAGTACTTAAAAACACAAGGCATCTCTCAAGGCCTCGCGGAGTGCAGCTAAGAGGGTCATTTTCATTTTGATGTCAATGCCAAAACAGGCAATAGCAAACTGATGCATCCATTCAATATTTATTTTCAGAAATCACTGGAAAATGTCTGAAATGGATTGGTGCAGGTGTTCTTGTACAGATTCTGAATTGCATTTAGAATCCTTACCTCAAGGTTCTAACACTTACCTTGTTAGTTAAAGGACAATGTAGAGATCAGCCTCACACCAATTCTGCAATATCACTGGCATAAAAAAGAGCTGCATTCTACGTTTTAATAATGCATAAGATCATATTTCAAAACTATACTGCTTTGCTCAGGAAACTGACCTGCTATATCAGCACGGAACACCAAAATGCTGAAGATCTGTTCTTTCCCGTTACACACCTGTTATGCATCAACAGTGGTCAGATCATAAGAAACATTATAGACATGTGTCCCTGGTTTCACCCGCGATGCATTCCCTTTCCAATTTTAGATGAGATAAACAAGCTCAGCTGATTTGAAGCAGACTGCAAGGTCAAAAGATAACCTATTGGCTTCCTTATCTGCTCTCTTCATAGGCGTCAAAAGCAATTCTGCAAAGCCCTACTCGATGGCTTTAATTGCCAAGCGCCCAACCCAAGTTGGAGAGAAATAAGACAACTTAAAAATAAGACTCAGTTGTTTAGATTCAAATGCAGCTGAAGAAGGTCAATGAATGAAAAACAATGTGATCTCAGTGCCAGAAACTCAATAGCATCAATAACAAATAAAAGAGGAAAGCACACAGATACAGCGATGCGCACAAACAAGGTTATGTCACTGCCTGGCACATGCATAATGTCATCATCTGCAATTCTGTTTCATAAGGCTGATTAGATACAATTATCATCTACTTACATTTGGTGCATTGCATCAGATTAGGATGATGGGTGTGCGCGCATTGGCTTATTTTGAATTAGAAAGCATGGCTCTCTTTCTGGGTCACTCACTCCCAGAACTGCTGCCATAAAACAATGTGGTTATGCTTTAAAAGCCAATTTTGCTCCTTTACTGCTGCTCCATGTACATATATTTCAATTTAATTTCCATCGTATTTGCATTTTACACTCAATTGGTTAATAAAGTGTAGGTTAACCTGGGCAAGTCAGCAAAAAGACAAACCAAGGCAGAAACATAAAATGTTGTCAAATGACAAAAATCAGTGCTGTGCATCATGCAGAGTCTTTCGTAGCTAATGACTTTGAACCTTTTAATACCATTTTTTCTCCTATTCCTTTATTCTGATCATTCAGTTCCATCTTGTCTGCAACTTTGCATACAAAACACTACTTAAGTACAACCATTGGAATGGCTGGCCTCACAGAATAAAATGTCTACTTTCCTTCACACCTTTGTGTTTAGCTGTTACTTTGTGGTACTGCCAATATTAATTTCTCATCTGCAACAAAAACAGTGGAAGATTAATTTCATACAGGAACAGAAAATATTGCTGTGGAAAAAACTTTGGGGAAGATATATCTGGGCACCTCTGCAATCACACAAGGAGTGCAACTGTGAAATATAGATAGCAGAATTTAAGATTATAAATGACTAATATAAAATACACAGAATAGTCTAACAACAGGTCAGCTGAATAAAAGCCATTATGAAATATGTTTGAAAATCTGTCATTTAAGTTGCCTCTTTATTTAGATGACAACGCAATAAACTTTCTACAGCAGACCATAATTGGAGAAATTATTAACGTCCTTTTGGGTAGCATGACAATCCAAAACTAAGACATTACTTGACTAGGAACCAATGTGAGCCGACAAGCACTGGGAGGCAGGTGAATTTGGTGCAAATTAATACACAGGCAGCATAGTTTTGGATAACCCCAAGTTTATGGAGGGTAGAATGTGAAAGTAATCATAATTCACTTAATTACAGACTGTCAGTTATTCAACACAAAAACGAGCCATCCCACCCAAGCAATAAATATTAAGAGTCAACCCTCCTCCCATTGCATTCAAGGGATTGCATTGTAATATGCATTCCCTTGACCCTCAAATACTTGTCTAGCTTTCCCTTAAATGCATTTATACTATTCACTTCAATCTCGCTGAAAAGGGAATTCTGCATTTGCATCATTCTTTGGATAAAGGTTTTTCTGAATTCCTTGTTGGATTTCTTGTCAGCTATCTTATATTGATTATCTCTAGTTATGCTCTTTCCCAAAAGAAGAAACAATCTCTCCCTAGCCCCTCTATCAAAATATTCCAGAACTTTAAAGACCTCTCTTTGGTCACCCTTCAGCCTTCTTTTTCTGAGAGAAGAGACCAAGATTTTTTGCAGGTTTTCTACTGGATGGATATCACATATTGAGGAGATATGTTGGCGTAGTGGTAATGTCTACTATGCCAATGCTGTGAGGATATGGGTTCAAATTCCACTGAGACAGCTGGTGGAATTCAAATTCAATTAATAAAAAAAAAATGAAACTATAATTAAAAAGCTAACCTCAATAATGGTGACTATGAAACTATTATTGTTGTAAAAACAACTGAATACCTGGTGGGAAAGGACATCTGCCTTCCTTACCTGGTCTGGTCCTTATCTTGGAATTGACTACAGTGTACAGAAAATAAGTTAATGATTGAGTGAATATATTATTATATTTTGATGAGCTTGCTCCTTGTTAGAAAGTGTATGGATTTCTCAAAGCAATCAAATATTTATTGCTAATTCTATATCAATTGGGCTTAATTATGTGCAGCATTAAGTAGGAGTTTCACTTGAACATATATTGAGGGCTGAATTTTACATGTCTCCATGTTATATGCAGGGGATTGCATGTAAAATAGGGGGGCAAAAATGGAGTGGGTGACCATTGCACCATATTCATCCCTGAGGTCACACCCATAATATGGGTTGGGAGAAGGCAGGCACCAAAATCGCTTCCTGACAGCCATATTAAAGGAAAAATTAAGGGTCAGTTAGGGTTGTTATCATGCCAGTTGTCTCTGATAATACGCTGCCCACATCATAAAATTTATGCACGGGAGTGGGAAGACTTTTTTTTTAACCTCAAGTGATTAAAAAGCTGGAAAGAAGAGGGATGACAATTCGAGGCCGCCCTTTATCAGTTGTGGAATTGTAAAGACTGACACTTTCCTGATGCTGATGGAATTACCATTGCATCAGACTGGCCGGCAGCTCCAGAGGGCAGTAGGTTTGTCCTAATGAGGATAGATATCCAACTCTTCTCTCAGTATCCAACCTGCAGCACTTCATGATGCCAGGACAAGTTGGCGTGAATCATGTCGGTTCCACACTGACCTAGTTTTGGGGGAGGAGCTGCCACACCCTCCCCCCGCTCCAAGTATTATTCCACCCTAAGAGACACTTTGCATCACTGTGATATGGTTAATTAGGAAGTATATGGTTTAGTCTTAAAATAAATGCAAGAGTGAGTAAAGACTGTTTCTTATTACATCCTTCACCAACTGACTTTCCAGAACAGAACATGTGACCAGAATATACAAAATTCCGCTTTTGAAATCAGGATTATTTTGCATCAAGTAACTACAACAATTCCAGAGTATGAAATCAAACCTACGACTAAGGGAGATGGGTCAACATAGTATTCAAGAGAAAAACTGGAATTTGTCATTCAGACACATCAATGAGTTGTGCATCTCGATACTGTCCTTCATTCCAAATGTATTTAATATAAATCCTTCATCACATGGAAGCGCCAAACTGAAGAGAGAGATCAGCCCTGAAGTCCATTCATTGGTTGTTTTGTCAAGTTTTCAAGAGACAGAAAATAGTGTGCATAGGTCTAACTAGTGGGTGAAATTATGTGTGTTATAATTGTGCAGATTGATAATATATGCCTTTCATGGTTGGCTACTTTAAATTGTCTTATTTTAAAATCAAAAATTACTGTTTGTAATTGGTAATGTTGTCAGTGGTGTAGCTATTGAAGATCTAGGATAACTTGTTCTGTGTAGTCTACATTCAGAGGGAATCTGTAGTGCGCACATAACTGGGAAGAGGAAGTGCAAGGTTTTACTTTGTGCTACAATGTACTAGATTATATTTTCCATAGCTAAGAAGTCAACAATTAGGCATTTTGTAGACAAAAAGTACCCATCTCAGAACAAGTTCCTGCCGTATGTATTTAAAATGAGAAATGCAGTATTTCATGTTGCATTGGCTGCCTTAAAGCATTGCTATTCTGAGTCATTACCACTGATAGTCCATGACTGAAAGATATAAATACTTTAAACAATAGCAATAATCAACATGTAATTCAAATGCTCAGTAATGTCATGAGGTCAATTTTCCCAGCCCACTCCAGGGCACTCTGTGGTGCTCAGAGTGTGGGAGGTTCATTCTGAAAATCCCACTAAAAAAAATGGCGGGAGTTACTCCAATTTTCATGCAAATTCGGCACTGAAATTTGTTGGGAGAATTGCCCCCCACCCCCATTTGGAGAATCACACCCTGTCCATATTGGTATCCTTCATGAAAAATGCTGAGCACCTTTGTATGAACAAATAAAGTTTCATGGCATAATCAATCGGATTAGTGAGGTGACATTGTACTGTTATAATCGATTCTTTCCAATAAAACACACCAATGCTCCATTATCTCATGCAAATTTATTTGAAATGAAATGAGTTAACTACTCAAGTTCCTAGGTGATGAAAGGACATGCAATTTGGGAAGTAAAAAAATGTTGAACTTCCCTTCCTTTCCAGAGTCCTTGATGACAAGGTTGTAGTTTGCAAAGAAAGATGAGATGAATTATTGCCTTTGCTTTTTAGGAGAGGAACAATGACAGCAGATTTAAGAGAGAGTAGGACAACAGCTGGAGGAGAGAAACCTTAACAATACCAGCTAACCTGGAGAACAGCAAGGGATGTTGGCCAGTTTAATGGCAAGAGGGTTGAGAGGACATTGGGTCCCATGGACAAGATGAATTTGGAAAGGACAAGAAACTAGAAAAAGATGCCAGTTCAGAACACGGGGAGCTTTCGAGGAAGTTTAGCTAAGTGGGCTAGTGGAAGAAAGGGCTGTATCAGAGGGAGCTGAATGAATACTTTTGATCTTAGTAACAAAGAAGTCCATGAGGTTCTCGCACTTATTTTTGGACATGACAGCAAAGAAGACAGAGGAATTTAAGAAGATGGCCTGCATTAGAGAAAAGAAGGCCGGGTTACCTTCGCATTGTAGGCTTACACTGAGCAGTTTTAACAGATGAAAGCAGGACTCAATAGTGTCATACTTGGTCCAGTCCAAATGGATAGTAAATGGCTAAACCAATTGTCTGACATATGCTTTCAAGAGTGCATTCCTTGAACTTAAGGAGTAGCATTGAACTAGGAGGAGCGGCCATGGTGAGGGTGGTGGTTTACTGGGGACTAGAAATCAGAATTGAAGGTGAGGATGCAGTTGCTGCAGAACTGTTGTGTTGAATGGAGGATGAAAGACAGTTGAAGCTTTGAAGTTAATTTGGGGATAGTTTTTTTTCCAGGGCAAACATAGGAGGAGGTAGGATTAGGAGCATGGCAAGGGTTTGTGGCTGGAGAGTGATCAGAAATGGACTAATCTGTGACTGTACAAAGAAATTAGCAAGACCAGGTGAGATGACAAGGTCAGTGGAGTGGCAGTAATCATGGGCTAGTAAATTCACATGGAGGAAGAAAGGATCAAAGGCAGTAAAGTCAGAACAGAGATGACAAATCTCTGACAAATGGAGATAAAGTTTGAAATCATCAAGGACATTAGGTGGAGGGCGAGGGAAGAAAGGAGTGAAGAAATCTTGATAAGTTTTTTTTAATAAATCATAATTGGGAGACTGGTTAAAAAAAATAATGATTTTGCATGAGAGGTGAGAGGGGTGGAACAACATGAGATGCTCAAAGAAGGAGGAAATGTCTGAGCAGTTGAGGATCAGGATGATAAATGCCATTCCACCACAACAACATTCTTAACTAGGCAACTGGTCGAAGATACACCCAGAAAGGGAGACCTCACTGGGGGGAAAGAGGTCATTTCAGTCAAGTTTCCATTAAGGCTTTGATGTGTGTAACTTTCCACAGAAGGTTCTGCATTGAAAGGGCATTGCTCACAAGTGAATGGACATTCTGGAGGGAGAGCTCACAAACTTGATCAAATTTTTCAAGGAAATGACAAAGATTGATGGGGGTAGGGCAGTGGATGTTGTGTACATGGACTTCAGTAAGGCTTTTGACAAGGTCCCTCATGGTAGACTGGTGCAGAAGATGAATTAGCATGGGATCAGAGGTGAGTTGGCAAGGTGGATGCAAAACTGGCTTGGTCATAGAAGACAGAGGCTGGCAGTGGAAGGATGTATTTCTGAATGGAGGGCTGTGACAAGTGGTATTCCTTAGGAATCAGTGCTGGTATCTTTGCTGTTTGTAATATATATAAATGAGTTGAAGGAAAATGTAACTGGATTGATCAGTAAATTTGCAAATGACACAAAGGTTGGTGGATTTGTAAATAGTGATGAGGACTGTCAGAGGATTCAGCAGGATTTCGATTAGTTGGAGACTTGGGCGGAGAGAAGGCAGATGGAGTTTAATCTGGACAAATGTGAGGTAATGCATTTTGCAAGGTCTAATACAGATAGGAATTATCAGTAAATGGCAGAACCATTACAAGTATTGATAGACAAAGGAATCTGAGTGTACAGGTACACAGGTTACTGAAAATGGCAATGCAGGTGGAGAAGGTAGTCAAAAAGGCACACAGCATGCTTGCCTTCATTGGCTGGGGTATTGAGTTTAAAAATTGGCAAGTTCATGTTGACACCTCCTAGAATCTTAGTGAGGCCGCACTTGGAATATAGTGTTTAATTCTGGTTGCCACACTACCAGAAGGATGGGGAGGCTTTGGAGAGAGTGCAGAAAAGATTTACCAGGGTGTTGCCTGGTATGGAGAGCATTAGCTCTGAGGAAAGGTTGGAGGAACTTGGTTTGGTCTCACTGGAGCAATGGAGGTTGAGGGGAGACCTGATAGAAGTCTATAAGATTATGAGAGACATGGACAAAGTGAATAGTCAGAAGCTTTTTCCCAGGGTAGAAGAGTCAATTACTAGGGGGCGTAGGTGGAAGATGTGAGAGGCAAGGTTTAAAAGAGATGTACGAGGCAGATGTTTTACACAGAGAGCGGTGGGTGCCTGGAACTCGTTGCCGGGGGACGTAATGACTTTTAAGGGGCATCTTGACAAGTACATGAATGAGGTGGGATTAGAGGGATATGATCCCCGGAAGCATAGGGGATCTTGGTCAAGTCGGGCAGCATGGTTGCTGCAGGCTTGGAGGGCCAAAAGCCTGTTGCTGTGCTGTAATTTTCTTTGTTCTTTGACATATGAGTAGAGGGATGGTGTGAGCTATTCTAGTGTCAGACTTCACATGGTCAAGGGTGGGAGGGCCGAATTGAACAGGAAGTTGATTGTTTTAGTTAATTCCTGTGTGTGCACCGGGTAGAAGAATCAATGAGAGAGCAGGATGAGATGTTTGATGTTGCTGTTTATCAATATGTTACTGGATGGACTTTCTGCTGGACACCAAGAGAGATAGAGAGGGATATTGTGGTCTTAATCTAAGACAGAGTCAAGCCTGGGATAGCAGGAAAAGAGGAATTATTATTTAAACTTTTTTGTGATAAATTTATCATTTCATAATTTAATAGTTTATATAATTAAATACCCTATCTTAAACAGTAGCAACATTAGTGGCATAAAAACCTGAAACTATACAAAATAGGGATAAGTAATACTCCTTAAAGGATTAGTCAAATTCAAGATTATGTTGTGAAAACAATGTTATTCTATGGATATGGGGACTAATTTTAACTTAATGAGATATCCCGTCTACCAGTAGAAATTCACCAAAGGAAGTTATTTTTCAGAAGACAGGCTCAAGTACCAACCTTTGTACTACCACTTGCTCACAATTATGGAGCAATGAAGTTCATCAAATCATAAGCAACTCTAATACATTTATTTCTCACTGCAGTTGTTATATTCTGCACAGGTAAAAGTAAAAATCTGAGCTGTAGCATGTTGAGAAATATTACAAGATAACAGGTTTTCATTCACAAGACCCAATGGACGCACCAATGTCTTAAATGAAAGGTCACATTCCAAACATTAACCCATCTTTTTCTTTCCGATGTTGACAGCCCTGTGGATTCTTTCCAACGTGTGCTGTATTGTTTTACAAGCAATTGGACTTGATTCATAAGCGTGCAGTATGACAGAAGGGGAAGAATTGCTAACCAACTGAAATAAACAGCAGCTAATCCTAATGTGTCAGAGGAACTAACGTCCTCCATTTCACCCAGCTGGCAATGTATTTTGTCCTACACTTAGGTGGCAAATAAAATTTAAACCAAATGCTGAGTAGGTGCTTGTGAATATTTAACTCAGAAAATAAGATAATCTGCATTAAAAAGAATCCCATAAGGTTTTTCAAGATTTGAATGTCATCTACAATTAACACAGCTGGGATAAAAGGACATTTATGGCTTGATAGAAATTCTGAACAAAAAAAACCCTGAGAACATAGTCAATACTTCCCCTTTTCATCTGTGCAATTTCAGTTTGCTTTCAACTCAGACTGATTAAATAGAAGATTCCCTTCTTTGCCAGTTTCTCGGCATTCAAAGGCAGTTAAGCAGGAGGTCCTTGGTGCAAAGATGCCAGTGTTCAGGAAGACATTGGCATTCCTGCTCAGGGTACCCGATAACAATCATTGGTGTGAGGAAATGGGAAGAATGGACATCAAAGAAAAGCAAGGAACAGATAGGGGCTTTGCATTTAAATTAACATTTTAATGGAAATGTCAGTAATGAAATTCATTTGGTTGCATTTACAATTTATTTAATTTGATGCTGAGGTGCTGCGCTCTGGTACTAATCCCTAATATTGCACCTCTAGAGGTTTGATAGAAACAAATTATTCAGGGAGATCCTACTCAGTAATCTGAAGAATTTTAGGCATAAATCTAAATAGTCCACGTTCCTAATCACTTTCTGCTGCCAGTCGGCTGCCACTATTAGTAGTACAGGTTTGGAAAGGCTGCTTGAAAAGATCAGCAGGGCCATTCACAAAGTCTTATGGTGTGCATTCATCAGTTCGTTCAGTACTAATAACGCAACCATTTTGTGGAGGAATTGGAAAATGGGAACCTCCTTATATTGATCCATGCAGTGTATGACAAAACTGTTTACAATATATTTAAAGAGTTAAAAGGTACTCAGTACTGATATAGCTCGGTTCACTTTTTGTAAATGCATATGCCATTTCACTTAATGATTTCCCATATATAAATGCTGAAGAAAAAGGACACCGATCTATACGAAAATCATTAAATTATGTCATTAGCATATACACTGCAATCCTGCTGATGCCATAGTGAGGCAAATGATGCTGAAAACTATTGATGTTGCATTGCAGGCTGCTATATAGTGCTGAAATCCAAATCACAACTACTTAAAAAAACATTAATGGCAGACCATTTTAACTCTGACAGTGTACTATTCAGGGCACTGAATTCATTCTGAGTGCTATCAGGATTCAAAATCCCAATTTCTTGGAAACACTGATCAAGATCAATTGCTAAACTTTACTCAGGCACAACAGGAAGTAAAATATGTCCTTTCCTTTTGGTAATAAATGCATGACATTGCATCATTCAGCTGGTATTGTGCATGTAATAGAATTCAAATGAGCATTCTAATAGTACAAAATTGATGAAATTCACATTTAAGTGCATTTCAGTTGCTGTGTCATCAAGATATTTATTTGAGACAGTTTTCGTAATGGAGAGAGTACAAACCTGCATTACACATACATGAAGCAAATTAAAAAGATACGAGTGCCAAGAGCCTATAATTCTGTGATTTAGCTAAAAGTAAAGATCAGCACAAATAAATGTTCCCAGTTATTTGCTATCTCTTGTACAATAGAAATAAAATAAGTACAGAGTAATATCATTTATGTAGCAATTCTTCTCACAACAAAGTAGCGGAAGTGCAAATAGGATAAATGATCTTTTGGGTCATCGACTGTAAGCGATTTAAAAAGAGGTTGGATATTCAGAGCCAATTGTTTGTAGAAAATTAATGACATTGTGATACAGTGAACCACTTATCAGATGTATTAATCACCTCACACTGACAGTCAGCAAATGAAACAGACAAAGTCCTGGAGTCTTCAAGGATTTCCTGCACCAAAAGGCAAAATTAATGCTTTTTTTAAAAATAACTTTCCACGTCGTAAAAAAACCTATTAATCGCATTGAAACACAATGGAAAAACAAAGGGGCACCCAATTTATTCACCACAAATGAGATTGACTGTTAATTTAATGACGAGATTTTGGAAGCTTTAAGATACTCCATTTTTTCCATCTAAGTTCATACAAGAATATAAAAGCAGAATGTGACTAAAACTGTTATTTCACTATAAGGTGACATATAATTGGGTGGTACTATGGCACAGTGGTCAGCTCTGCTGCCTTATAGCGCCAGGGATCCAGGTTCAATTCCAGCCTTGGGAACCATCTGTGTGGAGTTTATATGTTCTCCCTGTGTCTGCATGGGTTTCCTCCAGGTGCTCCGGTTTCCTCCCACAGTCCACAGATGTACAGGTTAGGTTGATTGGTCATAATAAATCGTCCTTTAGTGTCAGGGGAAATGAACAGAATAAATTCGAAGGGTTATAGAGATAGGGCCTAGATAGGATTGTTGTCGGTGCAGGCTAGAATGGGCCAAATGGCCTTCTTCTGCACTGTAGAGACTATATGATTCTATAAATGATCACTGTTGCATGTAAAAATGGGCCCAACCCTGAAACAACATTGCCAACAAAATCTCCTCCAAAAATTGAAGCAGATTCTCCTAAATGAGAAACATAGAGAGGAAAAGAAAGAAGAAAAGTTTATGAATGTCACAAAATGCATTTATTCCTAAAGTGCAATGAACATGTTGCACTGTGATTCTTCCAGTAGAATTAAACAACAAATCTGCTCACAATCTTCTAAGTTAGGCATTGCCATTTTAAATAGCATTCTTTACACGTGAAAAATACAAAAGTGGCCAATAATGAAATTTCCAACCCAATATCAATAACATTTGTATCATCAGTCTTGTCTGAGTTACTGCATGTTTGCCCCACAGATATTTAATAATGCATCAGTTTATAATGACTGTGCCAATATGATGAACATTGATGAATTTCAATTCTGCTGTAAAATCTTTTCCTTTGTAAATGATGCTGGATGACATTTTAGAGTATGACTCAGAACCGTTTGAAGGTACAGGAAAATAACATTCAGGCTGAAACTAAATAATTGGAACAGTCATTTTAATGTCAACAGCAACTGTACAATTTGTCTACATAAGCCTCTCATGGTGGTTCACCCATGTTTCAGTATTGTTATATTTCACTGGCACCCTTTGGATGACGGCAATAACAGAGATTGCAGAAGGTCACCTTTATAGGATTGCTGCTGAGGTGCAAAAGGTGCAATGTTTTCATGTACATTAGACATCGATCCAGCTCTTTAATTTCACAGTACATATACGGAATTCTAGTCGGTAAGTTTAGATAACAGCCATGTTACTCATTGTGGTTATATTCAGACAATTTCTCCAATCTTCTTGAGGTTAGTATTAAAGCTTCATTAGTAGGTCATGAACAAAACACTCACTACTTTTGTTCATTGCACCTAAACATGAAACTGCTTTGTTACTTTATTCAACCACAGTATGTTCCAATCATGTATGCTTTTACATAATGTATAGTAATCCAATAGTAGCTTTATTAAAGAATTAAGATAGTGAAGAATTAGAAGCTTTGGAGACTTTAAAATCAACTCTGCTTGTTAAGAGATGAAATTCTGGACAGTTGATTAACAGCTTTGTTAGGAAGATAAAGGGCAAATTTAGTTCCATTTTGATTATTTTAAAAATCTTAGTGCAATGACCACTCCAGCTATGCAACATATAAATTGTGTGATGAATTATATTTTTCAATATGTTCACAACATCAGTGTGATTTACTGTGAAATAGATTTGTGTGTGTGTGTATGTGTGGTCATGAGATCATGAAGAGCATATATGCAGAAGCAGACCTGTGAAACAAGCAGCTGGCAGCCAATCTCAAAGAAAGCAAACATGATGTCTGCAAGATTTTGATACAAGTTTGATACGATGTTCTTCAGTATTGTACAAGAGAGGACGAAACCAATGAGATACTCCCCTGTAGCAACAGTGGATGCTTGTGGTAACCTTACTGGAGTTTTTATGGAGAAAATCTCTGAGCACCGTTGCCTGAAAGGGGTATTTAGCTCCGAGCTTAACTGGGCAGAAATATTATAAGAAATGTTTGTAGAACTACTGTTAATTGTGTAAATGTAATCTTGTGTATTGAATTTTTTTAAAATAAATGTTTGAGATTTAACCTCCAAAAGAAATGCTCCTGGCTTCAGTGCAGATACCTTTTCATAATAAATTACAAATTATGATAGCTTGTCCAATTTTTTCTTTTATCAGCTCAGAAATTACCACTTGCCATATAATAACAATTAACATAATCATTCTTTTAGTTACCTTTTTACACAAGACATGCTCACTACGGCAAATGAACTCATATTATTATTGCTGCCTGATATACAAGATTCAAAATTCACTCAAACTAATTCCCTTCTTAACAAGCTCTGCAGTATTCCAGTCTTTGTTCTTTTGCTATTTTGTCTATGAATCCCATATGTATTGTGTTGTGTTATGTGTTTGCACACATTATAATGTAAAGGTGCTTGTCAGAGCAAGGCTAGCATCACTGGAGAATAGCACTGCCCATAGTATGATGCATAGAGTCATATGGTGAAAGATTCTCAAGATAACAATCTAGAGAGTGCTCTGTAAATAGGCAGCCTACCTGCATGGCAGTAGCAGCAGGAAGCATGGCCATAATTTGAACATTTGAATAATAAAGACTAGTACTAAATGATTCATGTTTAAATATGCAATTCTTAAGACTGAGTCATCATCATGCACCATATTAGAACCTATTGATTTCTAAAAGATATCACACGCAACTGGTAGACACAGTGGCACAATAGTTAATATTGCTGCCTCACACTGCCAGGGACTTGGGTTTAATTCCAAACTTGGGTGTTTGTGTGGAGTTTGCACATTCTTCCTGTGCCTGTGTGGGTTTGCTATGGATGCTCCAGTTTCCTCCCACTGCCCAAAGAAGTGCAGGTTAGGTGAATTGGCCAGGCTAAATTGCTCCTTAGTATACCAAGATGTTAGGGGAATTAGTGGGGTTAAATGTGTGGGATTATGGAGATAGGATGAGTTGGGGATTGCGGGGGGTGGGGGGGGGGAGTGGAATGGGCCTGTGTAAGATGCTCTTTTGGAGAATCGATGCAGACTAAATGGGCCCAATGTCTTCCTCCTGCATTGTGGAGATTTTATGATCAGAAGTAATACCATAATCTAATTTGGTGACTTGAAAGGTAGCAATACATGAACCCAGAACACCACGTCAAACTATGCAAAATTGAAACCAAGCTAGAGAGACATATCTAAGAAGGAAACCTGAAAAAATAGCTGAAGAAGCTTCACCACAAAAAATTGCAAGACCAGTCTTTCTTGAACTGAGTCAGACAGTTCATAGGATGATGAGCAAAAATTATGAAAAAGGGAAGCTGTGTTCACATTTTGTAGAATGAGTGACAGTCTCACAGGCTCAGCAGGTGACAGAAGCTGAAAGACAGCTGCAGTAAAAAAACTGTAAAAAAAAAGAAAACCTACAGAAAAAAGCCTGATAGAGTTAAATACAGAAAACCACAAAGCACATTTAAAAAGAGGGAAATATTCCAGAGTTATACGGACTTTGAATACAACCCTTCCAAGCACTTGAAAATGCTGAAATCTTAGTTCAGAAAAGCACTTTCAATGGAAGGGAACATAGAACACTACAGCACAAACAGGCCCTTCGGCCCACAAGTTGTGCCAAACACATCAAAACCTACCCAGCCATAGACCTATCTATAACCCCCAATCCCATTGGATCCCATATACTCATCCAGAAGTCTTTTAAAAGATCCCAGCGAGTTCGCCTCGACCACCACCGACGGCAGCCGATTCCATTCACTCACCACCCTCTGAGTGAAAAACTTTCCCCTAGCATCCCCTCTGTACTTGCTTCCCTGCACCTTAAATCTGTGCCCTCTCGTCGCGACCATTTCAGCCCTGGGAAATAGTCTCTGAGAGTCCACCCTATCTAATCCTCTCAACATCTTGTAAACCTCTATCAGGTCGCCTCTCAACCTTCGTCTCTCCAGGGAGAACAGTCCCAGCTCCCTCAACCTGTCTTCATAAGGCATGCCTCCCAATCCAGGCAACATCCTTGTAAATCTCCTCTGCACCCTTTCAATAGCTTCCACGTCCTTCCTATAGTGAGGCGACCAGAACTGCACACAGTACCCCAAGTGTGGTCTGACAAGGGTCCTATAAAGCTGCAGCATTACCTCCTGACTCCTGAACTCAATCCCTCGATGAATGAAGGCCAGAGTAGCTTTAAATATGTTCATTTTTAAACGAGGAAAGCACATTTTGTCCCAAACTAAAGCAGAAGTATAACCAAGTTCAAAGCTCAGTGTAGTAGAAAGAGCTGCACCTTCATTGATACATGCAAAATATAACACCCACAAAGCTTTTTCAAAGATCTACCATGCAAAAAGACATCAAAAAAAGAGGAAAGACAAATGTATCCTAGCAACTACTGTCTTTTGAGAGATAATGAACTTTAAAGCAGCAACTATCAGAAGAAAGGGCTTTGAACAGAAAATCAGAAGAGGCCACAGAGAAAGGACAGCTCCCAATGAATGAAAAGACAACAAAAGGCCCAGATTGAAGAAAACTCTCAATAAAGTATGGGGGCAACAAGAGATCCCAGGGGGAGAGCAATTTCACCAAAGACAGCAGGAAAACCCAGAATTGAAACAACAGTTGACTGTCTTTCAAGATCAAATGCAAAAGAAATGTATGAGCATTCAGCAACATGAAGAAATAAAGATCGTCTTAGACAGCAAAATGAAAGCATAATGGAAGACACTCAAGATGACTACTGAATTATAGGAAAACTCAAGACTAAGTGAGCAAGTTTTGCAAAGAAAAGGAAAACCTGTTGAAAGACTTTCACATGCTACAAGGATCCCTTAGGGCAAAGTTTATGGCCAGGATTCTCTGGTCCCATTGGAAATATACCCTGCCGTGGGTTTTTGCCAGTGTGGGGTGACGTTATTGGGAATTCCCATTGACAGTAGCGGAACCAGAGAATCCCGCCACTGTCAAACAATGTATCACTTTCCGTCAGCAGCAAACACATGACTGGGAAGCCAGAGAATCACACTCAATCTCACTCTGGAAAATTACATAGGGAAGGAAAATGAATTTAACATTATTCTGAAGAAGCTGACAAACCAGTTGACAGAGAAGGCTAAGCAATGTTTCATTTTGTAGGAGGAAATCGAAAGCCACAAGAAACAAACTGAAAAAGCAGTTGAATGGAAAAGAGGAGACATTGAAAGGAAATGTCACAAAACTTTCCCGGCTGTGAGGGGAGCACAATTATAAAACTGAAAGAAGATAAGACATCATTGGAGACAGGTCTGGCCAAGCATGAAACCAAAATGAAGGTGAGGGACAAAGATCTGTTACTGGCAGAGAAAGAAAAGACAGAATTTAGATTGCAAGATACAAATTCAACACTAAAGCACAAGCCACTGGAAGAAGGCAAAGTTGAGCTGAATAATGAAAAGGTTCATCAGCTAGCAAAACAATATGAAAATGAAACAACAAACAAATGCTTGGCTGAAATTGTGAAACAAGTGAAAAATAAGGTTATAAAATGTATAAGTGCAGCAAGAACGTGGCAGATAATGAAAATTTGAGTTAACTTTAGGAATGGATGGAATGCATATTCCGCTTGCAAGGAATGGAACAAACACAAAGTATACGGAAAAAGCAGACAAGATTTTAATAAAGTGAAACACAACTTGAAGGTGCAGAAAAGGTGAATCAAATGGAGATAACCAAGTATTAGAAACACCAAGTACTGCTCCTGTTCATCCAAATGTGACAGACAGAAATGTGGAAGATCTATCATGTCTTAAGACCATCTGAAATTATAAAGTCAAGGATGTGGCAGCGGGGATAGCAAGTAAAATTGTATTGTAATACTCCATAGGAGAAAGTTTTCTTTCCAATTATGTGCACTGTAATGCAAAAGTGCTCGGCAAAGCAAGGGTTAATGTGGGATTGGAGAATAGCACTTTCCATGATGTATAGAGTAACATGATAAGAAACTCAGGAGAGAAAAGCCAAGAGAGAACTCTGGAAGTAAGCAGCCTACCTCCACGGCATAGCAGGACCATGCCTGAACATAATTTGAATCTGTGAATAGCTAAAGGTTAGTAATAAATGTTTCATGTTTAAATATACTAGTTTCAGGATCCCATCACTGAGATAACACCATGCAATCGTGACATACAATCCCAGTGTGTGCCTATGGAACTGGACTGCAGATTTGCTCTTTTTTGATGCTGGTTCACATCTCCAAATTTCAGCTACAACTCACAAATTTCACAATTGAAGTCACTATATCTAGATCTCATTTCCTTGAGTTTTTTGAACTATGAGCCTAAAGTCTTTCAGTCCTGCCTGCTTCTAACTTGATTGTGCTTTCCAACATAACATCCCCTGTCGCATCACAAAGCTGCCTTGGTTCTCCATGATAACACACTGCACAATAGTCTTCCAAAGTTTTGGTTGCCATTGTTTATGATGGTGTCAACTATGGCTCAATGGTGGCACTCTTGCCTCTGAATTGGTGGGTTATCATTTCAAAGCCTACTCCAGAGACTTGAGCCATTTAGTAGGTTGAGACTCTGGTGCTTAAAGAGGGAGTACAGTGTTGTCAGATATGACATCTTTCAGATGAGATGTGGAACTAACACCCCAGAGGAGATGAAAGACTCTTTAGTACTATTTCAAAGGAACCTCTTCTCTGTTATTCAGAAGGTCAATATTCCTCCTTTTTCTCTGTGGTATTTCCTTGATCAGAATTGAAGGTGACTTGTTTCCACCCTGGTTCAATGAGTTGTGAGATACTTGAACAATCTAATGAATGATCTGCAGACTCTGTCACATTCCAAGTGGATGGTACTTGAATGGTTGGGTAGATGGGTGATTAGGAGGTTTGTGCAGTGCTCCAACAGACTTTGCCTCTGCAGGTTCCCGAGATGTTCAGTGCTTTCTTCTTATGAGTCTCTATGAGTTTTCTCTATACTTGTTGCTGATAAGCACTTACCAGTGAGTCAAACAAGATATTCGACCTTTTCAGAGATACTTCGAGAACATCCCAAAAAATGTTTCTGCTGTCTTCCAGGAAATCACCTGCTGTGACCACTTTCTGAGTAGAGCAGTCACTTCCGGAGTTTGATGTCAGGTTTGTGAACAACATTTTCTGCCCAGCCAAGCTGGTTTTGAGTGATTAGTGCCTTAATTCTGAATAAGTTGACTTTGAAGAAGACATGTTGTTGCATTAGTTTTCTTGCCATTGGGATTTGGAAGCACTGCTGCTGGTACTTTTCCAGTAATACCTTCTATAGTTTATCCAAGTCTTAGAAGCATATTTGAGTGAAGGGATCACTGCTTCCAAGTAAACTCTAGTCACAGGTTTGAGATCTTAGTCTCTGAGCACTCTTTTCCTCATTTGGCTAAAAACTGAGCTGACATTTTGGTGGCAATAATGAATTTCACCATCTATGGCTACCTTCGTTGAGAGGAGGCTTCCAAGATATGGAAAATGGTCCATATTATTTTACTTGTACAGTGAGATAAATGGAGAAGAATTGGTGCATCAACACAGCCTTCTTTGTCACCAGTCTTCTCTCAGATAGATCTGTGATGGTTCCATTGGTGAGGATCACAGTTTGCACATTAACATGGAGTACGGAGATGTGGTGACAAGTTTTCAAAGGCAGCCAAATCTGAGGAGGATACTCCAGAAGTCTTCATGGTCAACAAAGTCAAAGGCTTTTGTGTGATGGAAAAAGGCTATCAACAGCCTTGTTGATGCACTTCTTTGCATTTTCCTTGAATTTGTTATGCAGATCATCTCCATGGTGTCTCTCAACGGCTGAGGGCTGTGCTGTGACTTTGGAAGGAATTCTTCAGCTACTGGGAGGAGCCAGTTAAGGAATTTCCTTGCAATGATCTTCTCTGTGTCAAACAGGAGGGAGACTCCTCTGTCTTTAGATAATCAGGCTTGTCTTCCCTCTTAAACATAAGTGAGAGTACAGTATCCCTCAGGCTTCCCATCATGTACTCATCTTCCCAGATGAGGGATATGAGGTTATGCAGCCATGTAATGAGAGTACCTCTGCTGTGTTTCAAAATTTAAACAGAGTTTCCATCTGCACAGGTGGCTGAGTTATTTTTCAATTGCCAAATGGCTTTTTGAACTGTGTTCCACACTAGGGCAACACTGAGGCCAAGCCAGATGAGGACCTTCAAGTTGAAAACACAATGTCTTCAAAATGTTCTGTCCAGCAGGCATTGACTAACTCTCTATTCTTGATCAACTCCCCTTCATAATTGGTTCTCAGCTGGGTAGACCTTCAGTGCTTGGGCCATCCTGACAGTACTGAGGGAACTGTTCATATATTGATGTCTGCAAGAGTGTTGAATCTCTTGCATTCATCTACTCACCATTTGTTCTTTATTATGTGGATTATATTCAGCCATCTTTAAGGCTGCTATTTCTCTCAAGTATGGTGAAATTTTCAATCAATGAAAGCTTTGCATTACAGCCTATTTGGTCCTACAAGTCTTGGCCATTTTCACTAAACCAGGCACAATGTTTTCTGGTAGACCAACCAAGGACCTCTTCACATATGTTTTTTATAGTAGGCACTATGGGTACACTGTAATTCCTGGTGGCTGGAGGTTGACAATGAGGTGTTTATTGAGAAGAGCCATCTTGGTGGGATTGTTGAGACGCCTTAATGATAATTTTTCTTGAACATCGCTTTTTTTGTTTCTGCTGATGGGCAGCCAGATAGAAATGGTAGATCAGATAAGGTGCTAATCAATTGGCA
The DNA here is from genome assembly GCA_024679065.1 of Sphyrna mokarran. Taxonomy (NCBI): domain Eukaryota; kingdom Metazoa; phylum Chordata; class Chondrichthyes; order Carcharhiniformes; family Carcharhinidae; genus Sphyrna; species Sphyrna mokarran. The sequence continues at coordinate 64,798,737 of JAGIQG010000009.1, forward strand.
GCTATCAGTACCTGTCGTGGTGTGGATGATGTGGACAATGAGTAAGTGCCAGTTTTTGGACTGTGGATGTTGTCATTAAGACTTGTGCTTGTGTCACCTTGTCAGAAAGGAAGCAAATCTCTGCAAGAATGTAATAGTCATGGAAAGAGTGGGGATCGCAAACTTCAACAGACTCCTTCTCCTGACAAAATGCCTAGAACATGGTCTGGAGGTTGTAGGTAACACTCTGTTCCATCAGCAAGACAAGCACAAGACCTCATGATCAATATTTAGTCCTCAATTAACATCACCACAATTGGCTCTCAGGTCATTTGCCTGGGTCTTGTAGTAATAATGACAGCAGAAGTATCATAACTCCAATGAAGCTGACAGCATATCCTAGAGTCCACACATGCAGAAATCCAGCTGCTGTCTATGACACTATGTTTGTCCATAGTTTGCCCTAATGAAGACTCAACTGATCTCAATCAATTAGAAGTCACTGGAGTAACAAAAACTTCCTCTTTTACATTGACTATCACTGTTTACAAAAACTCTAAAAAAATTACCACCTTGTTAATGAGGTGTAACTAAGTTTTTAACAGGATCCTTATCATAACTACTGCTGAAGAATTTCTATGGCTCTGGAAAAGTAATGTTATATTTTTGTCTCTGATAAAAAAATTATATTTTTTAAAGTATTTCTAAAAGTTTGGTTAGGATATTTTAGCTTTTATGTATCAGTTACTTATTTTGATCTCTGTAAACCTGAATAAAAAGTGACGAGCAATGTTTCAGGCCAAAATGAGATTACATTTAATTCATCTGCTGTCGGAATTCTACTTACAACTGAAGAGCTTGGGAAGATACTGTACAGGTAAAACATATTTTCATACTGAATTTTAATCTTCCAAAATTGTTTTTTATTCAGTTCGCACAATTAATACACAATGAATATCAATGTTTGAAATGGAATTGATTTATACTACAGAAGAGAAAAATTAGCAAAGTTTGATGAAATGTGACACCACTGCTTCACCAGAAGAGCAAACTTTGTGAAACTTGCAGTAAAAAAAATCAATAAATGCAATAATCAACACTTGTACTCTCTTAAAATAGCACAAAACTAATTGCTTCCATTTTCTTGAATTATTCTCCTTACAGAAGTGAGCTTAGTGAGTTTCCAATAGTTATGACTGTAAGGCCATAAAGTACCATGACTAACAATGTTTTAAAACTGTTGGCTGATCCACTTAAATGCAGTGCACCAGTTAAATATCTATACATTCAAAATATGCTGCGGGTTCTTGGATTTTATTACAGAGAGCAATTTGAACCAGTTCTGGTCAGTGCATCTTTTGTACTTCAGGGAACAGAATAAAATGGGCTCCCCAACCCATTCCCTAGACCATTGCTCTCATCCCCCACCCCTCCCTCCCAGAACCAGAATAAGGTCCCCCTTGTCCTCACTTTTCAACCCACCAGTCACAGCATTCAATGGATCATCCTCTGCCATTTCCACCAACTCCAGCATGATGCCACTATGCAAAACATCTTCCCCTCACTCCACCTGTCAGCATTCTGCAGAGACCATTCTCTGCTGATTTTCTTTGTTCTTAGCTCTAATGAAGCGTCACCTAGACTCAAAAGGCGACATTTCTTCACCCAAAGAGTGGTGAGTCTCTGAAATTCATTACCACAGAAAGTAGTTGAAGGCAAAACATTGAATGTATTCAAAGGGCGGCTAGACATAGCACTTTGGGTGAATGGAATCAAAGGTTATGGGGAGAAAGCAGGATTAGGCTATTGAGTTGGACAATCAGCCATGATCATAATGAATGGTGGAGCAGGCTCAAAAGGCCAAATGGCCTCCTCCTGCTTCTACCTTCTATGTTTCTACATAGAATGAAGGCACAGCTTGCAAAGTGCTTCTGTCGAATTTAGTGGGAGTTTTCATGGATCTGTTTCTCTCTTGAAGCTAGTTGTAGCTGTGTTGAACAGTCATGTGTCTTGTTGCAAATTGTCTAAACTCTTCCACATCAGATTTTTACAGTAGGCAGATTATCCCATTGGTCAGGAATGGGTATGATCCAGGTCCCAATGGTGCCAATATCTATTTAGACTTGTGAAAATACATTGGAGTGGGTAACAAATCTCTAGTACTCAGTCATTCCATCTCTAATGTTGGTCGCGATTCTCCCAAAAGTGCTGAATTGGAGGGAAAACTGTTCTAGATTCGACTATTTTGTCAGTTCAGCTTCTCACCTGAATCTTCTTACTCTGTGCGTTGCAGTGGTCCCAGTCATGAATCTCATTAAAAACCCAGGACTATTCATGCCAGAGTCTGACAGTTGCCAAACTCTGCATGTGTAGTGACCCTGATCTGTCAGACTCCCTGTTTGCTGGCCAGCTGAATCGCTGGCCAACCTGGGACCATCGCAGTGCTGTCCCTCCAGCACCCCCACCCCCTCCTCCCCATGGCCATCTTGCAGCCCTACCAACAATTCCTGCATTGACCTGCCACCTCCCCCCCCTCCTGGAGCGCTCAATGTACAGCCCATCCCTCTCACCCAGGCAGACTCCCTCCCCTTCTTGTCCTCTGGAGTCAGCCCCCTAGAAGACAGGCCCCCCCTGCAGCAGACCACCCTCTCAGCCCGCTCCAATCACCGCCTTCCTTCCATCCCAGGCTGATTGCCATGCAGAGTGGCAGGGGGAGCTCCCAACCCCACTGATCTCCTCTTAGCCCCATCCACAACAGGCCTTGCCACCTTGGTACTGCCTCTGATACCTGGTGGGAAGTGCCAAGCTGCTCCTTGGGCATTGGCACTTTGCCCCTTGGGAACTGGCAGGGGACATAGTTGGCACTGCCAAGGTGTCCATGCCGAGGAGACACCATCCTCCCACCCATCTCCTGGGGGGCCCAGATTGCACCCCCCCTCCCTTCATTCCTGTGGGGTCTCCCGCTAGTTCCCTGAATGTGAGGAGCTAATCTGATTCCCACAGAAATGAAGTATTCCTGATGGGGTGGGAGATTTGATCAGTTCTGGGTAAGTTCCCAATAATTACATTGAAAACATATTTAAAATACATTTGAAACAGATTTAAATTACTTATCTGCCTGCCCACTGGTTTCCAGCATGGTCTGGCCAGTGATTGTTCGCCGGCTCTGTGGGATGGGTATCCGTTCTCGACGCATGTACAAATCCTGGAACGAGGCTGGCAACACGCATCCCCCACCCCAACCCTCCAGAAAAGTTGTGGTTCACGATGGGAGAATCGTGGCCATTATTTCTAGAACCTGTCCAGGATTGTTCTGAAAATGCTATTGACTATTTTGATAGATACATCGCTTGACATATCTAGTCCTATTTTTGAGTTTTTTTTAACAAACCCCGTTTTACATGCTCTTGACGTTTATATTTTCTACAACTTTTAAGTCCACTTCAGTTATTTGGAACTGATTCTAATTTGTTCCAATTAACATTCTTGGAGGTATCAGATGACTGGAGCTATGTTTGGTCCTGATTCAGTGCTTTAAGGAGAGAAAAGAAAGACATAGAAGGAGAATGGCTTCCATCTGGCTTATCAGAATTTCCCACTCAATATTATAGGCTAATTAAGTAATTGTCTTAAATTAAGCTACATTCAGGCAGGCTATTCAGCCCAGCTGCTACATGCTGGCATATTTGCTCTACATGTGCCTCTTCCCATCCTAATTCATCCAAGCACATAGGAATTTCATTCTGTTCCTTTCCCCCTCATGTGCTTATCTAATTTCCCTTTGGATGCATCTATGCTCATTGCCTCAGCTATTCCTTGGGGTAGCATGTTTCACGTTCTCATCACTTCCTTGAGCAGAAAAGTTTTTTATTCCCAAATTCTCTATTGTATTTATCAGTGGCTATCTTATATTTATGACCTTTAGTCTGAGACTAATCCATAAGTGAAAATATTTTATCCATGATATCCAGTTAAACCTTTGCATGACATGATCACCAATCAGTCACGTTCTTTCTGGAGAACAAAGTACCAGCCTATTTAGCCTTTCCTAATAAGTTTATCTTCTCAGTTCTGGTATCATCCCTGTGAATCTTTATGTATTTTCTCCAATGCATCTATATCCCTTTTTATCACATCGGACTCAGAGTTGTGCGCAGAACTCCAAGTGTGCTCTAACCATGATTGATTTTTTTTTCTCAATTTGTTAGTAAATATGCATATAAATAGAGCTTTACTCCACTGTGTATTCACCTGCAGACAATAACATATATCAGATAGAAACAAACTATGGCATTGCCGGCAAGCATATTTTGTTTGCTGTCCTAATTTCTATATCAAACGCTGCGCCCATATTTTAATCTGCACACTATCCTGAATTTATAACTGCAGTAAGCCTGAATCTAACAATTTTTAAAAGTAGTATTGCAAAATTGGATTCCATAGTTCTGAAAATATTGAATGTTAGATATCTCCCGAGGAGAAATAAATAGCATGCAACGAGCATAAGCATAGCAGATACAAATCAGAAGCAGAGGCTAATTAATAAGTGAAACTAATAAAAAAATCAAGCATCTGTTGTTGAAGCCATTGCTAAATTAACAGAAAGAAAGACACGCTGCTTTGAAGGTCAATAAATTATAATCATCATTGGTTACCAGGCAACCCAGTTCTTCAATCCAGTTGTAAGTTACACTGTACTGATCAGACACCAGTTTATGCCATTAATCGTACTTTTTGATTGCAAACTAATCTCTTCACAATCAGCATACAGGACTATTTGGTATTTGCTCACTGCGTAGATCGATACTTGAAAAAGCTGATGTTTTTTGCATGTAAAATATGAGCCTTAGCTTCTTCTTCCTGCAAGTGGAATTGAAAATACTTGCTGATTAGGAAACCAAGAACCAGGATTAATGTGCAATAACATCACAATTGCAATTTTTGTTCAGTATCTCTAGTAAATACAATCATAGAATTCTACAGTGCAGAAGGAGGCCATTTGGCTCATTGAGTCTGCACCAAACACAAACCCATCCAGGCCCTATACCCATACCCCCATGCATTTACCCTAGCTCATACCCCTGACACGAAGGTGCAATTTAACATGATCAATCCACCTATTGCACACATCTTTGGACTGTGGGAAGAAACTGGAGCCCCAGAGGAAATAATCTAAAAACTTAAAGTGTTACCTCGGAACACCCATATTTCTCTGATAGAATGCTTGTGTATAATGTTAGGTTTCTGATGGATTAATCATTTCTGTTTTCTTCAGGAGAAAAATATCTTTTTAAGGTGATTCGATTGACACTGTGAAGAAAGAGAAAAGTCTAAATAGCTGATCTTCAAATAGTTTTGAGTTTGCCAGAGTTTATGTCCCAAGGCTTTCAGTTTATTTGTTGAAATTAACACAGTTCTCAAATAGTGGTGTCACATTTTAATGAGTTCGCTTGCAAATGTATTTTCCACCGGGTGCTACGGAGAGATTAATTAAGTCAAATGTACTTACTAAAGATTTGAATCATTATTTAAAGTCAAAAGGGAAAGTAATTTAATGTAGTCCATCTTACTGTTCTAAGCACATAAGTATGAGATGGATGGGTGTGTATTTGATTGGATAGCTAATACCCTGTAGCAACACATTTTATTCTATTACAATAGTAAAATACTACGGATGCTGGAATCTGAAAGAACAGAAAATGCTGGAAAAACTTGGCCGATCTGACAGCATCTATGGGGAGAGAATAGAACTAACATTTCATAGAATAGTGAAACATAGAAGATAGGAGCAGAAGGAGACCATTTGGCCCTTCATGCCTGCTCTGCTTTTCATCACGATTATGGCTGATTGTCCAAATCAGTAGTCTAGTCCAGCAATACCCAGCTGCCTCTTGAAAACATTCAAAACCAAGGATAACCTCTCTTGAGCATCATTACTTACTCTTTCATCAATGTGTCTGTTTGCCCTAGTGTCAACTTCAAGGGTTTGAAGTGATGGTTGATGTTTTTTGGGCTTGCAATTGGTAGGTAGGGTTTATCTTGTTATGTGAAGAGAGCGGATAGTACATTATGAACAAGTAAGAACATTTTTCCATTGAAGTGCCACATCTATTGTAAAGTCACAGAATACCTAAACGCAATTCAAGTTTGCAATCTTCATTGACTCCCCAGACACCAAAGATTTCCATTCTGAACACAATATCTTCCTTGTAAGAAGTGACTGTTTCATTGGTGAATGTTCATCATTTCTTTCATGCTTTTTATCTGACTATTTGCTCTTAAAGACAGGAGTATTGAATAGCAAAACAAAAGGATTTGACCTATGAAAATTCTCCCTGCTGCACATTCCTATTCTTATTACATTACAGATTAAACAATTCACACAACTCTACTTTTCTCATCTCTACCTTACCAACATTCTTGTGTGAATAACAAACATCATTTCTTTCAAAACACATATGTCGGAGATTGTTCCTTCATTTAAACATTACTGAAACTTTTTGTATGTGGTTAACTTCAACAATGCTTCTTGCCAGATGCCCTGAATCATTAAACAGAACTTTTTGCTGTCTCTGGTGGTGAGTTTAGAGAGTGGAAGGGCATGTAATTGAGTGGGATGGTGCGTACCAGAACCCTTTCCATTTCCGCCAGAACTAAACTCTGTGCATGAAAGCCATGGTTGACCTACATGCCAATTGAGGCCCTTCAGTGGCCAGTAAATGATCATCCATCCCATCACTGGTATTAAGTGTGCTGCAAGTGGACTTGGTACTATGCAACATTCAAAGCAGATAAAACCATATGATCATCTTGTCACTTCTGAAGATGTAAGGTGGTCTCTCCATCAAAGGCTGTCTGACTGAGTGACTGGACACTGGAAATGGGGAAGATGAATGGTCTGCTGAGAGCCACACTCCTGTTCTTGCTACCAACCCTCTTGCACCTCTCCCCCACAATCTCCCACTCTGTGAAAACAAAGCCCCAGAGTATTTACCTGCGGCCTGGGCCACTGTGGATTCTTTCCTTTCAGGCAGCTGCCATTGCCCCCTCAGTGGCGCAAAAGATGCAAAACTCTGATTGACCAGCCCCTAGTGTCTTAATTCCAATGGCAGTCTGTTGCTGGCCTGATTTGTTATTTGATGGGTCTTCCTAGAAAGATGCAATACAGTTCTTTCCTCACTGATTCAACAAGGTTCCACTTCTTGATTACAGAGGACTCTTTTTTGTGGCTTATCACAATATCATACTCACTGAATGCTTTTAAATTAATTTAGCTTTGACTCTCAAATCAAAATCTCTCTCAGGGCTGCAGTTCTTTGTAAGCATTGCAGACATCTCCAGTTCTCGCTAAGTAAACCCACCTGCTGTTTTGTGGCTCCATCTCTTCTACTCTGACTCTATTAAACAAATATGGATAACCTTCCGAATTGCCATTTTCTTCACGGTGACACGCTGTAAAGCCCAGCATTTTATTACTTTACTTTCACAATAACAATCTATCCAGAACAAAATGTTACATCCAAAATATTAAATTCAACCATGAAATAGATATTCATCACAATGGTAACCCCCAGGGTATTGACAGTGGAAGATTCAGTGATGGTAATGTAATTGAACGTCAAGTGGAAATGGTTAGATACTCTCTTGTTGAAATGTTTTTTGCCTGGCACTTGTGTGGTCTGAATATTACTTGCTGTTTATCAGCCAAAGCATAATGGACAAGAGTTGTGTCAGTATCTGAATATGATGGGGAGATGCCAATGTTGGACTGGGCTGTTTCATCAGGTGATGCATTGATGAAGGAGCAGCGCTCTGAAAACTCGTTATTCCAAATTAACTTGTTGGACTTTAACCTGGTGTTGTGAGACTTCTTACTGTACCTAAATAGTTGCAAATGGTACTGAACATTGTGGGTGTTTGCTGATGGTTGCACATTCCTGACCTTATAATGGACAGAAAGTCATTGATGAAGCAGCTAAAGTTATTGGATGTAGGACACTGCTCTGAGGAAATCCTACAGTGCTGTTCTGGGACTGAGATAATTGATGTCCAACTACCACAATTATCTTCTGTTGTGCTAGATATGACACCAACCAGTAGAGAGTTTCCCTCCTGATTCCCATTGGCTCCAACATTGTTAGAGCCGCTTGATGCCACATTTGGTCAAATGTCACTTTGATAATAAGAGCAATCACTCTCACCTCATTATCCCTTCAGGCTATCCTTTCAAGTGAACGCAGGTAGTACACACAATTCACAGACCCAGCTTTTCCACATCGACTTTGATACAGGTGAAAGTACAGTGGGTCAGGAATTCACTGCCTCATGTACATCTGGCTGATTTCCCAGAATCAAGGTAATGAATATTGTGTTGGTGGCTCTCCCTGATCTTCATTAGGGAAGAACAAAGTGCAGCAGGCCTCATGTTCCACAATGTAAAATATTTTGAATTGTATGTTTCAGTCGATATATAGATATAGTGAATATTATTAAACTACAGTTGCTCATTCATGGCTGGGCAAATTATATGTCCCATCATGTCCAGCAGGAAATTGCAGAAACACAACTATCAATGGAGATCCAACACCAACATTTCCCCAACTCATGTCCTCATCCCAGCTATGCCAATTTAGTGGCATAGATATAGTGGAAGATTGGTCATAACCCTCCTGCTGACCTCATTCACACAACAATCTTCCATTATCCAGGTAACAGCATCTGTCATAGTTTCTCTAGATCAATCTTAACAGTGCATCACAGGCAAAAATTATTCCCATTAATTTCTTTAAATGCATTGCAGCAAGAGAGAGAAGTATAATATGATGAGGAAACCTTTTTTTTAAATTAAAATGAAGACAGGTGAACACGGAGACTTTCATTTACTTGATAAGCGGGAGAATAAAATGCTCTTCTGCATGACGAGTGTCAACGTGCAATGAATTCTGATGTCTGCTCCCTTTAATATCAAAACCAGTTATTACCTTCATTTCAATACTGCTTCTAGTCTTTAAAATGGGGAGGAAATCAAGTTCAGTGCAGCTCAACTCAATATCTAAATGTTGTAATTACCTTTTAAACACCTAAATTGTATTTAGAGCATCACTTGGGACGTTGCCTTTTCTCATATCTCCTGCAATTAATTTGCACTTCAACATTTCCACGAGTATGTACAGCTAAGCTAGAATTGGCACCTATAACATTCTTACCAGCTGCCTTTGATGCCGCTAGGCCTTTTATTAATGCAGAGTACAATTTATTTTCCACTAACTTCTTTTGATAGATTTAATGTAATAGTTTTTGTCAGTCTGCATTCTGGAAAATCCAGGTGACATTTAGGTGACTTTACTTTGTGATGAAGAGTCATTTGTTCAAAGGCAAATAATTAGCGCCACATAACATTTTCACATGGGGGAACAATCTTATCGCCTTTGTGTGCGCTTTGATGAAAACAACCAAATTAAAGGTTTGGGAGAAAATGAAAATCCATTATCAGTTGCCTGTATCCCTTTCGCACAATATTCCCTCACTAACAAAGCAAACAACAGCAGATTTCAAATCGAGTACTATTGAAAGAAGTAGTATACCAGTCACTACAGAAAGAGAGAAAGTTAGAAAAGATCTCATTCCTCAGTTGTGTTAATATGATTTGCACGTAGCCATCTGACACATGTCAGTCAAGGAAATGCTGCTTGCATTACACTGATTCCTCTTTCCATTCTGTGCTGAATTTGCATTGATACTTGATGCTTTCTTTACTACACAATAAAAGATTGGCAGATTGCATGACATAGCAAGAGGTATATCACATTATGTAGTGATTGATTGCCTATGATGTACATCTTTAGTGTTTTATAATGTGTTGAACTGATATCCTCAGGATAGGATATTTTTACAGTGTTTCTTTAGGCCATGTTGCTTTGTTAATAAAATTGAGGAAGAAAATAGGTAACTAAAATTTCTGTAGTTTCATCATCTAAGTTGAAAACAGAATCTTTTGTGTGAAGGTGAAAACTAAAGTAAAAGTCCGGAGTTAAAAATCTGGGTACCTAAGATTAAGACGGTTTCATCTGCGCTGCCCTACTCATCCCATTCACCTAGATTAGTTCTTCATAATGTTCATGAATCTGTCTAAACATGCCAGAATTGGAATAGTGTCAGTCTAGTCAGGACATAGGTTCACAATCCAACTCCAGGCACATGATTATGTCAGTTTTAACCCTATTCATTTGTTTCATGGGATGTGGGCAACGCTGGCAAGGTCTACATTTGTTGTCCATCCCTCACAGACCTCGAACTGAATGGCTTGCTAAGCCATTTCAGAGCACAGTTAAGAGTCAATCGCATTGCTATGAGTCTGGAGTCACATGTAGACCAGACTGGATAAAGGATGGCAGATTTTTTTTCCCAAAACAGCATTAGTGAACCAGATGCGTTTATATGTCAATCAACACTATTACTAGTATGTGCTTTCAAATCCAACCTTTTTTTTTAAATGATTGAATTTGAATTCCACCAGCTGCTGTGGTGGGATTTGATCCCTTGCCCCACAGCCTGAGACAGGACCTCTGGATTATTGGCCAATGACATGTCTACTATGCCACTGTCTCACCTCCAAAGTTAAGTCAGCATTTCAGTGCAGCACTGAGGAAATGTTGGAAGTGCTGTTTTTCTGTTGAACTGTTACCATAAGGTCCTACCTGCCTTCTGAGGTGGACATAAATGATGCAACTATTCACTGAAAAGCACAGCAGTTATCCCCAGGGTCTGACCAACATTTAATTCCCAAACAATCTAGAACAGATTGCAATGATGCTAGCTGTGTGGGCAAATTGGCTGCCGTGTTTCACAATTGTAACAATGAATCTGCTTCAAAAGTATTTCATTGACGGTGCAGCATTTCAGGTTATTCTAAGATCATGAATGACACTAAGTAAATACAAGTACCATTTTTTAATTATTAGGGCAACATTTGTAGTTATATCCATACATACTAAAATAACCTGAAATTGCACTCATTTCTGTTTGCAATTAGTCACAAGCACTGCAACTTTCACAATTGCATAATGCCCTTCATTTTCATATTAAGGCAGGCTAGATTTTCTTACCTTAGCTTATTGCTTTTCTAAAGTAATGGGTCAGGCTTTTGAGAGAGGGAAAATGGGAGCAAATCCCACTGGTTTTTTTAGCGTGATTTCCAGAATGAATCTCCACCACTCTGTGCATCGCAGAATTCCTTGGCAGGGCTTATTCCAGCCTGTGAAGCTGGCAGCATAGCCCTGAGCAGGCCACTGTGTATGCGCCCACATTGCCAGCCCAATCGCTGGTGAGCCCCGTAACACCTCATCGCTGGCCTTCTAACAACCCACCCCCACCCTGATTGCTGACCTCCTGGACCTCCCTGGGACCAGCCTTTATGTCCCCCACTTGCTCCTGGCCAGCGCCAACCCCACCCACTCACATCCTCATGACTATGACCATCATTGATGGCACAAATGGCCAAGCCCAATTATCCTCTTCCCTCTTTCTGTCAGCGATCCCAATGTAGATGGGAATGGCTTCCCCCACCAGCCCCATAAAGCACCCTTCCAAGTAGCCCTACGCCCCCAATTAGCCCTGCCCCCTTGGTACTATCTGATTCCAAGTGGGCAGTGCCAAGGTGCCCCTTGGACAGTTCCACAGTGGGGCAAGGGGCACCCTTCTTACCCCTAAATTTCCTGGGGGGCCTCAATGGTCTCTCTTCCCTCCAGCGGAGTCAGGCTGCCTGTTCCCTGTTATTTGGGGGGGGCGGGGTGGTAAGACTAAACCCAGTAGAATGAATCACTACTCCTGGCCTGGGGGGAAACGGGAAGGATAGAGATGTTAGTGGGCCCAGAGACATCAGTCCTGGGCCTGCCAAACAGATGAAAATCGTGATTTCCATATTGCAATCAGCTCCTTGCTGATTTCAGGCACAGAGCTGATGACCCTGGAAATCTTAGTGTCAGAGACTCAAGGAGGCTACTTGAACAGCACTGTAGGCTGGGAGAATCACCCCATTGAATTTCAGATAGACTTCCTTCCATTCAATGAGATGCCTGAATTCCTAATATATTGATATGTGCTTTCTTCCCTAACAAAATTTGCGGGATTTCTTCTGAATCAAAAAGGTCAATGTCGCTTTTGTCCCTCAAATTGGCAATCAAAACATTAAAGTCTCAAGTCAAAAAAATTTCTATTATTTTGTGCTGCTTATTCATTTCAATCTCTCTGTGGGATTGGCAATCGTAACAAAACTTCTGAGTTTCTCACATAAATTAGATGACTTGTCTTCTGTTTTGGAAATGTGTTTGGAGGAAGCTATAGATATATCCATGATGGGACAATCTTCTTCCTGTTATATTCATAAGATCACTGTGCCTCTTCATATTGATTGGCAGTCATTAAACACTGCCGAAAATAGTCTTCTTAACCCCTTATTTGAGAAAAGAGAGAAATATGACCCATAATCTCTAAGCTGCCATTCAACAGCATGAGTTAATGATAGGTTGCTGGAAAGAATGCATGATCCATTTTCTCTCATTCATTGTAATTACAGGCACTTTAGGTTGCACAGGTATTTGGTGTGATAGGTTATAACAGTGCTTTGACTTGGCAGCAGTGCTTACTGAAATGTTCTGTCAGCTTAATGATAGACTAGCCATCCTCATTTTTTTGTTTACCAAAGATATTCAACTATATTTTGTTACGTAATTTGACCAAGATATATCAAAATGTGAATTGTAGAAGGATTTTATTTTGCCAGAAGATTCCCTATGTTGCCCTATTAACAAACTGAATGTGACTTGATTTTTCCTGTATTTATCATATGTTCATCGCAAATGCTGAGCCTAAGTATTATGTAAATGTGGCACATTTAGAGAACAGGTCAGTGCATTTCCATATGCCACACAAAATACTTTACTGTTGCTCAGCTTAGAAAAATATTTGAGCAGAATTACCCTCCAGCATTCTGTTCTCACATTTTTCTTACAGGGTAATAAAGCAAAGTTAAAATATGGTAAGATGGTTTTATATCCTACTTCAGAATGTGAAGTCAGTGACCTTTTAGATGATACCTTTAAGTACTTGAGGCAGTTTAGGAATATAGGACACATAGCAAAGCCATGCTACTGTTGGACAACTGAAATTTTCATGTGACGAGTATTTTCTGTACATTCTTTAAATGTAATGCTACCTCGTAGCCAGACATTTCCAGTAATGTCTTTTACTCTCACTCTTGCACCATGCCCTCTGTAGGTCATCCGAGGATCTATTATTATCCTAATCTTACATCTCTGCTTGCTGCAGAAAGGTCTGACCTCCAGTCCTGTTTGTATGACACCATTCAGCCAGTAATTCTATTCCATTCAGCTTCCACTGGTGAAACAGTTAAGTGGAAAATCCAGGCCTGTGCAGTCTTAAATGCAAATACTGGTCACTTAAGTGAGGTTTCAAAGGTAAACATTGTGTAAACATACCCTAGAAAGGAATTAATGCCTTGAGGAGAGGGTGAAGGAGATGGCCTATTCACATTATCACCAGAGAATTAATGTTCTGTTCCATTAATTTTTTAAGAACCCGTGTTCAAATTCCACCACAGCAGATGGTGGAACTTGAATTCAATAAAACATAAATCTGACATTAAGAACCTAATGATGACAATAAAACTATTCTCAACTGTTAGAAAATCCCACCTGATTCAGTAATGTCCTTTAGGGAAGGAAATCAGCTGTCCTTACCTGGTCTGGCCCAATTGCGACTCCAAAGCCACTGCAATGTGGTTTAACTCTCAACTGCCCTCCATAAGTAAATAGGAATAAGCAATAAATGCTGGCCAGCCAGCAACGCCCATGCTTCACAAATGAATAAAAGGAAGAGATTTGGCAAGAGGGTATAAGTAAAATTAGAAGAGGAAAATGAGACTTGTGATAAGGAAATTAAAGGATAACGTCATTGACCAGTAGATTAAGGATAAGAATGGGGCACCCTGTTTTTGGATGTGTGACAGATCAAGAGAGACAGATCAAATTTTCTCCTCATCTCTCAATTGTGCACAATTGTTAGAGGGAGTGTTTTTAAACTTATTTTGGGTTTTACCACTTACTGCCTTACTACTCAGAGCAGGCCAGTGGTGGTCAATGGAAATGTCCGTTAACCAAAAGCGAGAATTTCCAGTCTCATTCAGGCAAAGCTATAAAATCCCATCCAAAATGACAGACACAAAACAGGCTTTCTGATAAATTTAAATCAGAAGAAATAATAACCAACATCTCAAAATGTAAACACAACAAAAAATTCACATCCTCAAGCACACAGACATATGCGCACAACTTAAGATGAGCTCTGGAGACAAAGCATGAGCTTAGGTTATTAACAGAATGACAAGATACAAATCACATATTTAAATTAGTCTATTGAGATACACTGCAGGTCTGATGTGCTTTCTCTCATTGCTCTTTGAAGATAAAAATGGAGGTTGAAAATTATAGCCAAGTTTCTGTAGAGACCAATTAGTTCCTTTGTGAAGACCAATTAATTCCTTTCTCAGTGCCTGGATTGGCTGGTTGCATTAGGAAGGATTGCTTTCTTTTTTCTGGCGAATGAGCCCTCTTGGTCTTGTTGGTTTTCCCTGGTTAATTCTTGAAATAAGAATTATTTATCTAAAGTCACGTGATCACGCAGAAATGGTTCACATTTTGGAAGATATTGCTGAGCAATAGAAGATAAAAGATGGCTATTCACATCTGCCTGCAATAAACTGATTTCTTTATAGCTCCCTTTGTTAAATTTTGTGTTTGCAAAATCCCACCCACTAATTGACTGTAGTGACTATTGCATTTAATAGTCAGCCAGTAGAGCTGTAAGTTTTAGCAGTAGTCATTCACATTGAAAGTCTTTTCGAGAGAGGTTCCTCCACAAGGGTGAATTGAATTTTAGTGATTGTCTACAAGCATGTTCAGACATGAGTAAATATTTATTTATCTAGAAAGCATAACCAGTAGTCATCTGGCTTTCTGGTAGCCACTTTGGGAGCAAAGAATGTCCATTATACTATGTTTCTCTCTTTTTTTTTTGAAAAAAGAATACACATTGAATAGAGTTTATCTCTGGAAAGTTCTGAAAACAACATGCCTTCATTGGGCATGGCACTTGTTATTAGTACCATTAGAGCTTGAAAATGGAATCTGTGCTATACGCGCACATATTTTTTATATTCATGCATGGGACATGGGCATCATATTTATTGCCCATGCCTAGTTGCCCACAAAGGGCAGTGACAGTCAATCACATTGTTATGACTCTGGAGTCACATGTTGGCCAAGCCAGGTAAGAACAGCAGATTTCCTTCCCTAAAGGACATTTTTGAGCTAATTATCCTGATGCCATGTAGGTACAGACATTTGCATGCACCGCAGTGAATGGCTACTGGAAGTATGCAGTGTAGGCAGATTACTCTGACACACTAAATCAAACACATGACTCAGCCACATACACTCACCCATTCACACTCAAGCACACAGACTCACTCATACATTCACACATACACTCACAAAGACACACTAATTTGCACAGACACACTTAATCACATTCAGACACACACACACACACACACACACACACACACACACACTCTCTCTCTCTCTCTTTCTCACAGACAGATTCATTCAAACACACACTTACTCATGCATGCATTCATCTACTGGATCCAGAGATTTTTTAACCAATTTGAAGTGTTCTGCATTATAAGTATTTAAATATGTATTGCTGGGTCAGTCCTATGGTGCCTTATCTAAGCTACAGAGCTCAGAATGCACCCTGGCTATCAAAACAAATGGGTGCCCAGACTTGGACTCTCACTCTGGAACTTGTTTACTTCGTGAGAGTACATTGAGACATGAAGTGGCTTTTTGAGAGAGGGGCAGTGTTGCCAATAAGGGCAAAGACTAGGACCTTTGAATTGAACCCAGTTCCCCAAAAGCATGCATCCAACCCCAATGTTTTGCACCTTGTGAATCTCCTCTCCCAGTGGTTACTTGGCATCATAGAAACAAAGGTTAACCTCCAATAAAATACAGCATAACCTATGCACAGATGCATAGCATGTATTTAATGATACTCATGTTACCTGGTAAAAGGTGACAAGGTAGACATAGACATGCTAAGACAATGTTTCTGCTGTCTCAGTAGCATTGGAAGCTTCCTGCTGTATGCGGCAAAGCATGTGTTGTTGGAGAAAATGAACAAACTGAGTCTTCAGAGACTGTGTAGGAGTTCAACAAAAACAGCTTTATTCAATACCTATGAGGGAGAGAAGAATTTAGAGCTGTAATTCTAGCTTCCTTCTGAGCCATTTTGCTAATCATAAGTTTTTACATATTAAACTTTTTTGCATTACAAAGTGCTACATTTACATTAGGTCATCATATTGTTACTTTAAATTTGTTAAAGTTTTGTTTTGAACACATTATCTAGGTTCATTGTCCTGTGTACTTTAACTTTAATCATTTTCTGTTTAGAATATCAAAGCAAAGCATTGTGTTTGTCAAACCAATTTCAATGGTGTGCTAATTGTCTCCATCTTGCTGATGCTTGATTAGTTATCTAGAGGCACAATTACTCCTTTAGACATTGTGGAACCTTGATGTGATATCGATTCTCTTATTGTAGCTCTTTTAGTGTAGCTGGAAAAGTCTCACCTGCAATGTTACTGTTTAATGCCATCTGAGATGTAGTTATTTGCAATTTGTCATGTGTTTCCTCATAATGAGTGTGGATACTACAATCAGGCTGTCTGTTTAATTCTTTCCATTCATTCCTCTCCTGCTGCAACCCACAGTCCCTGGGTTTGCCCTGCTACACTGTCAAAATTTGTACAAGTCTGTTGCAATCTTTACTACCTCGCCATCTTGAAGCAATCATCTTTTCTATCAATTATTCTGTTATAGATGAGGAACACAGGAGGAGGAGGGAAGGAGAAGAAGCAACCAGTATGGCCATTTTTTAATGAGCTAGTCTATGAAAAGTTTATTCAGGTGTAATACAAGTCATCTGAACCTCAACTCTTCATTCACCAAAGTCCCAGACTTACTTTTGGTCACCCTCCTTCACTTCTTCAGCATGTGCATGAACAGCCAGTGTAAAAAGAACAATGAAGTGGAATAGCTATATAAATACTACGCCTGCAAAAGCAGGTAGGGGCAAGGAATCCTATAGAAAGTAATCACATCTTGATTCCCCACAGCTGTCCACAATATACAAGGCACAACACAGGAGTGTGGATGCAGGGGATGACCTGAAAGCTCTCCTCTAACATACTCACCATTCTGCTTGCCATTCCTTCACAATTGCTGGGCCAAAACACTAGAACTCCCTCCCTAACATCACATGGATTGTTCAAGAAGGTCACCGCTACCACCTTCTCAAGGACAATTAGTGATGGGCAATACATGTTGGCCCAGCCAGTGATGCCCACATCACATGGTAGAAGTTGTAAAAATTCAAACCAAATGCAAGTCATGCAGCATGAATTCATTGACACAAAAGTCAATAAACATGCACGATCATACATTTAATGGTAATTTGTGTGTGTTTTTCTGCACTCTAGTGCTTATAAACAGTTCTAGCCGAAAGTTTTCAGCATGGTTTGTGAAAGAGGTAGCAGCAAAGTCTGGGATGGCAACCCTGAGCAGATCTGGACCAGGTCAGCCTAGTTGCGGACAGCCATCTCTCAGCACGAACAGGGTCTCAGCAATTCTAGTAATGCATTGGAGGACAGAATGCTTGACTGATGTGAGACTCCACAAATGCCTTCACATCTTATAATAGCAGCACACCAACGCTTCCTGACCTCAGCCCAAGTTTCTACTATAGCACTGAGACATTGGGTCAATTCTGCTTGCGCTACAATGGCAGCTGCAACATAGGCCAATGGGCCTTGATTCATGGTATGCTAATGAAGTTGACCACCACTTGCAAGCTGTAAAGGATGGACTCCAATCTCTGTGCAAAGCCCTGTGCCGAGTTGATGCCTGACCACTCCATGCTCCTTGATATTTCATGAAGGTTTTCTAGCAAGCATACACTAAGTATTTCATCATGCATACTTACCAGCCTGCTCTCATTTTACTTGGGGTCACTTCAATGTTAGTTGATCATCCTTCTCCATCTTCTCCTGCCAGTCACCCACACTCTTCCCCTCCCTTTGCACTTAAGTCTCTCATAACTGCATCTTTCATATGGTTTAGGGCTTCTCCTGTCTCTTTTTTTCTGGCCATCCCATCCCAATCGGTTTCTTCCAATGAATTGATCAGAAACCCCAACTCCATCATTTAATTAGATCAATCAAATACAGCCAGAATAATGGCATTGGTCATTCCAGACCTCACTATACCTGGACCCTTAAGACCATATTGTTTATATTCTGACGCACCTATAAGGAACAGTGGCTCCAAAAGTTTATAAAGATATCCTCCCTGTCAAGAACAAGCTGTTAAATTTGTCTTTTGACAAATTCCATTGGCCACAAGAAATTCCAGCACAGTGAAAAAACTTTAACCAAAAATCAGATTTGCTTGTTTGAAGATCTTCCAGCATATTAAAAGTTAACATTCTGCAGACCGTTCAGCTATATTCTCTTCTCGATTTTCCTAGATTTCTGCATTACATAACAAGATCAGCAACACAACTAACTTGGACATTTTTCTTTTGGTGTGTTGTATTTTGAGGAAAAGTTGGTGAAGTGAGATTTGTATTCACTAGGAGAGTAAGAGGTGACTTGATTGAAACTTTTCAGATCGTATGGATATTGAAAGGATAGATGTGGAGAGGATGCTTCCTCTTGTTGCAGAATCTAGAACTAGGAGTCAATATTTAAGGGGATCACTCATTTAAGACAAAGGTGAGGAGAACTTTCTTCTCTCAGAGGTTCCTGAGTCTCTGGAACTCTCAAAAGGCAGTGGAGTTTTTAAATATTTTTAAGGCAGAGCTAGATAAATTCTTGATTAAAATAGGCGTGAAATGTTATTGGCGATAGGCAGGAATGGGTGTTTGAAGTTACATCCATGGACTCGAAAAATTCCTACCGTGTAGAAAGGCCATTTAGCCTATTGAGCCTGCATTGATTCTCCAAAAGAACATCCCCGCCCCCGCAGACCCTCCCTGTATTCCTGAACATTTACCATGACAAATCCACCTGATATGCATATCATTGGACACTAAAGAGCAATTGAACATGGCCAATCCACCTAACATGCACATCTTTGGACTGTGGGAAGAAACCAGAGGAAACCTATGCAGACACAGGGAGAATGTGCAAATTCCACACAGACAGTGACCCAAGGCCAGAACGAAACCTAGGTTTCTGAGCTGTGAGGCAGCAGTACTGACCTGGCAGTGTATCCCACAGACCATCCATGATCTTATTAAACAGTGGAGAAGGTTCAAGGGGCTGAGTGGACTACTCCTGTTCTTAATTCATACGTTCCATTCCGTTTCATATCACGTAACACTCTACCACACTGTTTTTCAAATTACTCCAACCAGAGCTAAACAGTTGCTTAATTCCATTTCGATATTTCATCTTCTATCACCGCTGACCTCAAGCATTTTCTTCAACACTTCACCAATAATTTTCACACCTTCACTCTGATCTCCTTCCCCAGGCTCAATCTGACAACCATAAATTGGGTCTTTGGTCAACTGATCATTACAATCTTGTCTTCCAGTGCTTTTCTCCAGTTCTCAGATACCAAACCTACCACAAAAGGTCAACGTCAGTTGCAAATATCATTGGTGAATGGTTCACTTCTCTATAAATTTTTCCACCACATTAAGGGCACCAATCAGAAGACTCATGCACCCGCCTGGATAAGTGCATCCCTAATAACACTCAAGAAAAGATCCAACACAAATCAGTAAGCTTGACAGACAGCTAATTCATTGTGTTAAATATTGACTGTATCTACAACGACAGTGGACATGTTGTAGAAATGTATATTTCTACAAAATGTATATTTCTACAATGTATATGAAATGGCCATTTCAGAGACTTGGGTAGAGCAGGGACAAGAATGGATGTTGCAGGTTCCAGGGTTCAAATGCTTTAGTCGGAGTAGAGAAGGAGGTAGAAGGGGGGGAGGAGTGGCATTATTAGTCAAAGACAGTATCACAGTGACAGAGAAGAAGTTTGATGAGGACTTGTCTGTTGAGGTAGTATGGGCTGAGATTAGAAACAGGAAAGGAGAGGTCACCCTGTTGGGAGTCTTTTATAGACATCCTAAAAGTTCTAGAGAGGTAGAGGAAAGGATTGCAAAGTCAATTCTGGTCAGGAGTGAAAGTAATAGGGTAATTGTAATGGGGGACTTTAACTTTACTAATATTGATTGGAATAGCTATAGCTCTAGCTCGTTAGAGGGGTCAGTTTTAGTACAAAGTGTGCAGGAAGGTTTTTTGACTCAGTATGTAGATAGGCCAACTAGAGGTGAGGCTACATTGGATTTGGTGCTGGGCAATGAGCCAGACCAGTGTTAGGCTTGGAGGTTGGTGAACATTTTGGTGATAGTGACCACAATTCGGTTATGTTCACCTTAGTGATGGATAGGGATAGGTATGAAGCTGGGGGCAGTAGTTATAGCTGGGGGAAGGGTAATTATGAGGCCATCAGGAGAGAATTAGGGTGCATAGATTGGACTAGGAAACTACAGGGACTGGGAACATCTGGAATGTGGAGCTTATTCAAGGAGCAGCTGCTGCGAGTCCTTGATAAGTATGTCCCTGTCAGGCAAGGAGGAAATGGTCGAGTAAGAGAACCTTGGTGTACGAAAAAAGTTGATTTGCTGGTTAAAAGGAAAAAGGAGGCTTATGTCAGGATAAGGATTGAAGGCTCGATTAGTGCAATGGATAGCAATAGGTTAGCCAGGAGGGAGCTAAAGGGGGAATTGAGGAGAGCAAAGAGAGGACATGAGAAGACTTTGGCTGATAGGATTAGGGAGAATACTAAAGCTTTCTTTAGATATGTTAAGAATAGAAGATTGGTTAGGGCAAGATTAGGGCCAGTCATAGACAGCAGTGGGAAGTTGTGCGTGGAGCCTGAGGAGATTGGAGAGGTACTGAATAAATATTTATCTTCGGTATTCACGCAGGGTGATGTAAATGTAGTTATGGAGAACACTGAGGTACAGGGTAGCAAAATGGAAGGTATCGAAGTAGATAGGGAGGATGTGCTAGATATTCTCGAGGGTTTGAAGTTGGATAAGTCCCCTGGGCCGGACGGGATTACCCTAGGATTCTCTGGGAGGCAAGAGAGGAGATTGCAGAGCCTCTGGCTCTGATCTTCAGGTCGTCGTTGGTTACGGGTGTGGTTCCGGAGGATGGAGGATAGCGAATGTGGTCCCGTTGTTCAAGAAGGGGAAGAGAGACTTTCCTGGGAATTATAGGCCAGTGAGTCTTACTTCTGTTGTGGGCAAAGTATTGGAGAGAATTATTAGGGATAGGAGTTATAGTTATTTAGAGAGAAATGAATTGATTGGGGATAGTCAGCATGGTTTTGTGAAGGGTAGGTCGTGCCTTACTAACCTCATTGAGTTTTTTGAAAAAGTGACTAAGGAGGTGGATGGAGGTAAGGCGGTTGATGTGGTATATATGGACTTTAGTAAGGCGTTTGATAAGGTGGCCCCTGGAAGACTTCTGCAGAAAATGCAGATGTATGGGATAGAGGGTGATTTAGCTAATTGGGTTAGGAATTGGCTAGCAGATAGAAGACAGAGGGTGTGGTTGATGGGAGATATTCATCGTGGAGTTCGGTGACAAGTGGTGTACCTCAGGGGTCTGTTTTGGGGCCCCTGCTGTTTGTAATTTTTATAAATGATTTGGATGAGGGTATTGCAGGATGGATTAGTAAATTTGCAGATGACACCAAAGTCGGAGGAGTGGTAGATAGTGAAGAGGGGTGTTATAGTTTGCAGAGAGACTTGGACAAGTTGCAGAGCTGGGCCGAGAGGTGGCAAATGGAGGTTAATGTGGAAAAGTGTGAGGTAATGCACTATGGCAGGAATAATAAATGTGTAGAGTATAGGGCTAATGGTAGGATTCTTAATAGTGTTGATGAACAGAGGGATCTTGGTGTATTTGTGCATAGATCCTGAAAGTAGGCAGTCAAGTCGATAAGGTTGTTAAGAAGGCATACGGACTCTTAGCTTTTATTGGTAGGGGGATTGAATTTCGGAGCCGCAACGTCATGTTGCAACTGTACAAAACTCTAGTGCGCCGCACTTGGAATATTGTGTGCAGTTCTGGTCCCCACATTATAAGAAAGATGTGGAGGCATTGGAGAGGGTACAGAGGAGGTTTACCAGGATGTTGCTGGTATGGAGGGCAGGTCTTATGAAGAGAGGCTGAGGGATTTGAGGGTGTTTTCGTTAGAAAGGAGGCGGCTAAGAGGGGACCTAATCGAAACATATAAGATGATTAGAGGTTTAGATAGGGTGGACAGTGATAGCCTTTTCCCTAGGATGGAAAAAGCTAGCACGAGGGGACACAGCTTTAAATTAAGGGGTGATAGGTATAGGACGGACATCAGAGGCAGGTTCTTTACCCAAAGGGTGGTTCGGGAGTGGAATGCCCTGCCTGCAGTGGTTGTAGATGCGCCAAGTTTGGTGGCGTTTAAGAGGTTAGTTGATAAGTATATGGAAGAGAAGGGAATGGTTTAGTTTGGAGGGGCATTGCTTTTTATATTGGTCGGCGCAACATCGAAGGCCGAAGGGCCTGTTCTGTGCTGTAATGTTCTATGTTCTATATTCTACAAATATACAAATGTATATTTCTGCCTGAGATGAAAATCTACTCCATCATTTGCAAAAGGAGCAACTTCAGGATGCCAAAACTAATTCTCGAGAGAGAGAGAGAGAGAGAGATGCACATTTATTTTTCCTAGCTATTTATTTCTACAGCACGTACCATCTGCAAGTTGCACTGAAGCAACTCACCAAGGCATCTTCCACAGCATCACCCAAACACACAACTTCTACCATCTAGAAGACAAAGGCATGGGAACACCAACATCAGGTTTTCCTCCAAGTTACATACAACATCCTGCCTTGGAATTATAATGCTGTTCCTTCACTGTCATTGAGCCAAAATCCTGGAACTCCCTCCCTAACAACACTATAGATGTAACTTCACCATACAACTGTAAAATATTGGCTCAATGCCACCTTCTCCGGGGCAATTAGGAATGGGTAGTAAAGGCTGACTTGCCAGCGATATCCACATCCCTTGGTTATTAAAAGAAAACATCATTTCCTATGCTAAGTAGCCCAATAGAGATATCAACACATTCTCTTTGGTTTGCACCTTTCCAAGGTCAAGTTGAACAAGTTCAAGAATAGTAATGTGGTATAGAAAGCTTGATGGTGCTTAATTTGTTTCTATCACATGATCAGATTATTAAATAAACACACTAAACTCACAACTAATGCAAATTTAGAGTTGCAATTTTCTGAAGGATCCAAATATTCGTAAAAGGTGGAACATGAGAGACCAATTGGTTTGGTCCATTGATTCTGTCCCATTCAGTCATGTTCCAATCAAGCTTCCAGCCAACAGTAGGCATGGCATCCCCTAAAAGAGGCAACACAAAGTAAAATATACTAATTCAGCGCAAAATGAATTTGAAAGAATTCTTCCCTGACCCTCAAAGGTGATCCGAAACAAGTTTCAGTAAAACAAGTTTCAGTGATCCGAAATAAGTTTCAATATCCCATCTACTTTCTGTATACAGTGTGGGTGGCATGGTGACGCAGTTATTGCACTGCTGCCTCACAGTAACAGGGACCTAGGTTCAATTCCAGCCTTCGGTGACTGTTCATGTGGAGTTTGTGTGGGTTTCCAGTTTTCTCCTGCAGTCCGAAGATGTGCAGATTAGGTTAATTGGCCATGCTAAATTGATCCTTGGTGTCAGAGGGATTAGAAGGGTAAATATGTGGGATTATGAGGCTATGGCCTGGGTTGGATTGTTGTCAATGGGCTGAATGACCTCCTTCTATACTGTAAGAATTCTCTGATTTCTGGCCTATTCCGTTTCTGCAGTGTATACCATCTACAAGATGCATTGCAGCAATTCAACAAGGCATCCACTGCCTGAGATGAAAATCTACTCCAAAAGTCTACCATCATTTGCAAAAGGAGCACCTTCAGGGTGCCAAAACTAATTCTCTACATACATAGAGAGATGCACATTTATTTTCCCTAGCTATTAAACTGAAATAATCTGTTGTCATGGACATCACCTTTAAATGATTTTAATTAAGTTGCCCCCAAAACTATTTCTTTTTACAGTAATGCAATCTGGAATTCTGCATCCTCCATGATAGTAAAGATGCTTTAAACAAGGAACTGGTTTAATGGTCTTCCTTTGAATCTCTATACCTCTCACCATGTGAGGGAATAGGATTTAGACTCAGTATTTGAGATGGTGTGTGACCAAGGTCTTTGAAAAGACAGCATGGTGCTAATTGTTGTACTGAATTGTTTTAGCTACACAGCTTAATTCTTTATTTGCTTTCAATATAGCCGCTCAGCGTTGGTCATTAACCTTTCAAGATTCATGCACTATAACATCTATGTCTCTTTCCCACTGAACAGAATTTAATTCAACATGATGTACATATATTTGGCATTAGTTGCCAATGCTACATTTATTAACATTATATTTGTAACATCAACTGCAGTCCCATTACCAACCGAATCTACTCAGATAGTAAATCAATGGCAACTTTTATTTATATAATAACTTGAAAGTAATGAAATGCTGCAAGACCCTTCACAGGATTATCAGAAAACAAAATATGACATCAGGCCACATGAGGGGGTTTGAGGTTGGATGATTAAAATAAGTATCTTAAAGGAGGAAAGGGATGCAGTGATGCAGAGATGAGTAGGGATGGTATTCCAGTGCTTGGGGCCTCAGTCACATCCACTACACTGCAGCACTATCGTTTGAGATTTCCAGAAAGGGCAGCAGTAAAGGAGCATAGATAGTTGAATGGCTAGAGGGATCACCGAGTTAGGGAGGGCTGAGAGCTCGGAGCAATTTGAAAACAAGAATGAGAAATTTAAAATTTGAAGGTTTCCTGACCTGTGGCATATGTGAGTCAGTGAGCACCAGATTGGTAGGGCAATGGGGCCTGTTGCAAGTTAAGACATGATTAAGCATTTCAACAGCAGAGTCGTTGAGACAAAGTTAAATGACGCTGTGGAGATAGAAATATGTGGTCTTAGTGACAGTATGAATATAATGTTAGAAGTACAACTGAGGATCAAATGTGACACCAAGGCTGCAAATATATTACTTAATCTCAGGCTTGATCTCCAAGGACCACGATAGATTTGTCACTAGGGAACAGAATAAGGATTGAAAATCATAACTTCAATTTTAAAGTTCACTAGGAACAAACCCCCTAGAAATTTGACTACAAAGTAATCTCACAACCCGAGTGTAAAACAATAACTTTCTTTATGCAAAGTCACGTAAGCTTGCTACTAATTATTTAAATGAAATGTATACTCTGAGCATGAGAAAAGACATGCCTCTCTCCATAAAAATAACATACAGCATAGAGAGAGTATAAGAGCAAATACTTTCTGTCCTTGACAAAGTATTTATTGCATTTGGATGGTGGATATTAACAGGGGATTCATTTATGTTGATATAGGAGCAGGCCCCCATGCCATTTCTATCGACCCACATAGTTCAGGTATCGAATCTGCACAGCAGGTTAATCTGGTTTGAAGTTCCCGTCACCAGGTATATATTTGTAAAGAAATAGGGGCGGCATGGAGGCACAGTGGTTAGCCCTGCCGCTTTGCAGCACCATGGATCTGGGTTCAATTCTGCCCTCGGGTGGCTGTCCGTGTAGAATTTATATTTCTCCCCATGTCTGCGTAGGTCCCCTCTGGGTGCTCCGATTTCTTCACACACACTCCAAAGATGTGTGGGCTAGGTAAATTGGCCACGCTAAATTACCCCTTAATGTCAGGGAAATTAGCAGGGTAAATAACTGGGGCTATCAGGATGGAATTAGGCTCAATGGGCCTGTAGGGATTCTATCTTTCAATTATTCTAGGAACTAATCATTATGCAGATGTTAAAGTTTAGTTATGTTACAGGTAGGCTTACATTAACACCGTAATGAAGTTACTGAGAAAATCCCCTAGTCTTCACACTTCAGCACTTGTTCAGGTACAATGAGGGAGAATTTAGTATGGCCAATGCACCTAACATTCAGACTGCAAGAAGAAAGCGGAGCATCCGGAGGAAACCCACGTAGACACTGGGAGACATGCAGATTCTGCACTGACAGCAGTTCAGACTGAGAATTGAACCAAGGTACCTGGCGCTGTGAGGCAGCAGAGCATGCAGGATCCCACATTCACTGCATTGCAGTGCCAAACAACAATGTATCAGTTCACCAGCCACATGGAGAACAGCAGAAAATACACTTGATGATGCTCCAGTATTTTGAGTGTGTTACTGTGTACTTTTGAACTTCTGAGAACTACAAGACATAACTTAAGGTGTCCTATATTGAGACATTTTTAGTACAAAGCGACTCAATTCCCCAACAAGAGGAATACATGTGGTGATCTACATTGCCGTAGCCAGGAAAGCAATTGTTTGCTGTATGCAAGTGAAGATTGAGTGATACTGCAGAATTGGTAGGCTTTTAAGAAACAGGTGAACATTTTATCTGCTTTTCATGAATATTTGTGTTTTGTGATTGAGTATGCCAGCAGATGAGCCCAACAAGACACAGGAGCTAAGTTACAGTCAATGAGTATCTAACTATGTTAATGAAGGCAGCTACTGATGTTAATTCAGCTTCATTGCATAAAGAACCTCCTCCTAAGCAGCTCCTCCACTTATGTCATCAGTTTCCCTAATCACAGTAATTATAAATGTAGAAGCAATGATGACTTAATTGGAAGAACTATTAGGGAGGAGTCCTGGGAGGGACCATTTTTTATTTTATTATATCAACAGAAGTAGATCATTTTTTTAAGCAACGCTGTAATCAAAACCTTTTGCTAAGCCTTAATTTTAAAAGGGACATTAATAGTGCGACTTCAGAAGTTAAAATCTTCCCTTCACTATAGATCCTGTTCAATAACTTTATTTAACTAATCAAACTAAATGATTGCACACATTTGTCACTGAAATGTCTCAATCGTCACGTATTTGAAACGCATGTCAGATAACGCTTTACTTGGTAGAAGTACAATGACCGTTGTTACATAATCAGCAGCCTCTCCGTGCCAGCAACAACTCAAAAATGGCACAATGAAACAAACTACCTCTAACCTGTCTCCATTGCTGCTTTTAGTAAAAGAGGAAAGATCTCCCTGCTGATTTTAATAGTACATTAGTGTCTGCCTGAACAGGTAGATTTTTCTTAAAGATGGCATCTCTGACAGAGCAATGCACACACTCAGTCCTGGACTGTCAACCTAGATTCTGAGCTCAAATCCTGCCTGGGACTCGACCTGACATCCTTCTGAAACAGACGCAAGTGTGCAACTAAACTAAGCTGACACATACATCCAACCATAAAGCTGAATGAGCAGCCCACCTTGTGTCCAAAACAGCACTAACACCATGCTTACCAAGTATAGTGACATACCTCATTACTAAGAAACCTTTACAAAAAAAAATTACCCTTCAGCATTGAGATACTGCAAAGCATTTTTCAGTAAAGTAGGCAAAGGAATGTATCAAAAATCAAATCCTTGTTGTTCAGGTATAGGAATAACGACTGGGAGATTTCAATGTTGATCAGAAGCAGACAATCTTTTAGCAACACAACTAAAAATTGAGAAAAATTTGAAGAAGCAAGGAAAGAAATTAATATAATCATAATTAATTGCTGTCACTATCTGCCTCCACAGAGCAACGTTAGGTGCTTTTATATTTTGATATTTGGAGGCACACATTTACATAATTTCTTGAAGACGGTCTTGAACTATTCTAAATCTCATTAACCAAAAGCTGTTTCATTTTTCTCATTGGAATCTGGCAAGTACAAATTCAACACATAGCACTCCCACATTCATCAGTTAACTGTGTGGCCAGTGTCCCTGCTTAGTGGAGGCTGCAGCGTAGTGGTATTGTCACTACGAATCCAGAGGCCTGGGGTAATGCTCTGTGGTCCTAGATTCAAATCCTACCTATGGAATTTGAACGATGACTATGAAACCATTAACGATTGTCATAAAAACCTATCTGGTTCATTGGTGTCCTTTAGGGAAGGAAATCCACTATCCTTACCTGGTCTGGCCGACATGTGACTCCGGGCACACAGCAAGCTGGTTTACTCTGAAATATCTACTCAGTTCACAGTTAGCTTGGGATGGACAAATGCTGGCCTTGTCAGCAATGTCAACTACCCCTGGGAAGAATAAAGCCCATAGAGTCATAACATCTTAACCAGTGCACGTGCACAATGTGCTGTGTTCCACTGTCACCTCCCCACAAACAGATGATGCAGTGGGTGAGTTCGGTGAATCCAGCAGAAGTGGTGGCAGTTGGAAAGACCCATTTAAAAAAAGATGGGGGAAAGGAGTTCTCCTGGCCACTGACCTTAAGAGAAAACCCATGGCTGAGCAGCTCCCCTCCAGTTACACTGCTTACTTTGGCGAAAATAGTGAAAGATGGCAGAACTTTCAGCATAAATTATGTTAATCATAGAATCCCTACAGTAAGAAGGAGACCATTTGGCCCATTGAGTCTGCACCGATCACAATCCCATCCAGACCCTATCCCCATAACCTCATGCATTTACTCTAGCTAGTCCCTCTGACACTCAGAGGCAATTTAGCATGGCCAAACCACCTAAATTGCATATCTTTGGACTGTGGGGAGGAAATCCACACATACATGGGGAGAGTATGCAAACAGACAGTGACCCAAGCCAGGAATCAAACAGAAATCTCTAGCGTAATGAGGGAGCAGTGCTAACCACAGTGCCACCATTAAGTACAATCTGAGTTTCTGCAATCTTATGTGCTACCCTAAATAAAGTTGTGCTAATTTTAGGAAAACCCTGCCCAAACCACCAGAAGTTCACCGCTTTGCATGCCTTGGAGGAGGCACCAAAAGTTATGCTGGATGTTAAAACCATTTTTTCCATTTTCTAAAAAACTGATTGTGTCCTAAAAAAAAATGGTTCTGTACACTGTTTTTAAAAGTCATTTTTGGTGGTGATTTAAAATCAGGTTGATCTGGCGATTAAAAATGTTTACTTCTTTTGGTAATTTAAAATCAGATTGATCTGACGATTAAAAATGTTTACTTCTTTTGCCATAAATCCATTTTCATCTGTGTACATCAAAGGATTTTTTTTAAAAGCAAATGTATATGTTTACTGGATTATATTTCAGAAGGTGGCCTGATTTAGCTGCTCCATGCTGGATGATCTTGTTCAGTGACATGCAAATGTGTTTGAGCAGAAATGAGGGGAAATAAAAAGCACTTCTCAAAACAGGCACAGATTTGGGATCACTTTGAACCCAGTATGGCGACTGTGGCCAAAAAGCAGAAGCTCTACCCTGTTAAGTTAGTCATTACACATGCATGTTTATGTCAATCCTGTACAATTTGAGCTACTGACACAAGCAGTTAAAATGTGGCTTTTATGTGGGTGCCTGATTGTTGTTTAGAGTCAAAGTCAGCTATTCAAAATAATACATGTCAAGTTTCTTTCATTTACCTCATCATTTTTTACTGAGCTATAGTTTAATGCTGATGACCTTCCATTTGTCTCAAGGGCCCTCAACAATAAATGACTCCGAAGCGTGGATTTTAAAAAAGCCTCACCCTGCACCCTCGGTACTTCATCAGCTTAGGTGACATTTTCTGTGTCATAGTCAGTTCAGTTTAGTTTACTAGACACCTGCTTCGTGATGTAAAGAGATGCCAACCGGGTAGGTTCAATTTCCATATTGGCTGTGATTATTCATGAAGATCCTTGCCCTATACCTGATGTGATTCTCAGGTTAAATCATCTCCAGTCACCTCCTGCCCTCAAAGCAGCGAGTACCCTAAGGTCATCTAGGATTATGATGAATACACCTTTCCAAGTCAAAATATTCAGTTACTTTCCACTTACCGAGGTCTGTTATAGAAAATGAAATAAATACAAGTGTGTTGTGGAGAAATTCATGGAATACCTTGAGTGCAGGAGGATGCCACTCAGCCCATCGATTCTCAGAAAGAGCATATTACCCAACCTCATATCGCCCCCAACCCCACCCTCCCCCACCACCGCTCCCCACCCTATCCCTGTAACTCCACTCATTTACCATATTAATCTTCCTAACCTGCACACCTTAGGATACTAAGGGGCAATTTATCAAAACCAATCCACCTAACTTGCACATTTTTAGACTGTGGGAGGAAACCGGAGCACCCTGAGGAGACACAGAAAGAATGTGCATATTCCACACAATTACTCAAGTGGAATTGACCTGGATCTCTGAAGTTATGAGGCAGCAGGGCTAACCACTGCGCCACTATACCACCCATTTGATCTTGATCTGTAGAGTAAATTGGGTGATAGTGCCACCCAATTGTGCACACCTCTTTTCTCTTGGCTTACAGGGCAAAGCAATCGACCTGATTGGTTTAAGCAACCATTTGTTTCACCACCCACAATATAGTTGCAGTATGTACTGCTACTGTAGTCTTTGGCAGCATCTTCCAAACTCTTAACTTCCAACAGCAAGAGCAACAGATACATGGGAACATCATTGCCTCTAAGTTGTACAACACCCCGACTGGGGATGTCTGTCCTTCTGTCATTGTCATGGGATCAAGAATGATGTAACTGCCTACCTAACAGTATTGAGATTGATTACAGCAGATGACTGCTGCAGGTCAATAAAATGGGCCGAACACCTCTCAATCTAGAGATGCGTGTCAAAGCCCGACTTTGCCAGGAGCACCCAAATGCTGAAAAGGATATATAAAACGTTCAAAACTTATAAACATAAAAATGAATTTGCTGCAATGCCCTTCAATCCTTACCTTTCATAAAATTATAGAATACTACAGTGCAAAAGGAAGCCATTCTGCCTATCAAGTCTACACTGACCACAAACCCATCCTTGTCCTATCCTTATAACCCGAGGTATTTATCCTGCTAATCCCCCTAACATTAAGAGACAATTCAGCATGACCAATCAATCTAACCTGCATATCTTTGGAAATCGAAGTACCTAGAGAAAACTCACGTGGACAAGAGGAGAAGTGCAAACTCCACACAGTCATTGACCCAAGCCGGGAATTGAACCCAGTTCCCTGGCGCTCTATGTTACCATGCTGCCCTAGAAAGATCCAGCAGCGTTCCTGCCCGGTTGCGAAATGGGGACCTTTAGCACATGAGGAAAACATGATAAACACTACACTACAGAAACTGGTGACAAGCTTTCACAAGTAAGTATTGCATAACGAACAGTCACACGATTCAACTGATATAAAATCATAACCTATAATCATGCCCAACCGGTGAACAAAAAAGTCAGCTACACAAGCACAGAATAAATTAATAAAAGCGAGAGAAGCAATATTAAGGTTTCAGGCTAAAAAATGCAACACCACTAATTCATCAAGAGAACAGCCCTAGTAATACAGTATTGTTTGTGTTCTTTTGCAAAGGGGAGGTTTCAGCCAGGCGATGTTGCAGTTTCAGGAGATCAATCAATATTTTATCATTTTAGTGTGCGCTTCCATGCTCTAGGTTTGATTTTATTGGCTGTCTACGTTTGCTTGCATCTACTAGACAACATGTCAGCCAATGTCATCCAAAGTCATCCTTCAGGCTGCACTTGAGAGACATGGCAAAGTGCGGAGTGAAACCAGGACTGACGTGGCTCCTGGCACCATGGACTGCTGAAGCAGGACTTTGGGGAACAGAAATAATCAGCCATGAGGAGGATAGACAGTGAATGTAATTATTCACATAGGATGCTACTTCTTTCATCTATAGCCCACCACAAGATGAATTGCCACCCAATTGCAAAAAAAAAGCATATAGTTAAGATGTCATCTACCAGCAAATTCTCTTCACATTTTCATGATAATTATAAGGAAGCTGTTCATCACTTGTCAGGCAAAATATTTGCTACTGGTCTTAATGATCCCTCCCCCTCACCAGGCATGCAGGCGTGATTTATGTAAGAAATAGTACCATTTACTGCAGGGGACCATTGCGAAACAGCATGGTGTTGTGAATTTATTTCAGTGGCACACAGAGGGTAATGAGGGGTTATTATTGCATCCATCGTCGGTGTGTTAAATCCTAGGGATGTTTTCATGTGCTTTAGCAAATTACCCTGAACAAACTTCTGCTATATGTGCTTGTGCATTTTAATCTACCTTGTTCTCCTTTGTGCCATCGTTTATTCATTCTCACCACTGATGGATAATTCAACAAGAGATATACATTTGGTGAACAGTGGATATCCATGAATTGGCCATTATATTTGCCCTGCTGATTCCCTTGACACGATGAGTAGCCACACTGTATGGGATGGATATCCCCACTACATTTCTTATATGCAAGCATCAAACCAATCATTGTCTTTCCTGCAAGCTTGCATTTTCCTGTTAAACTCAACAGCGTTTCACAATTAACTCTCTCAGGATCAAATAGTTTTAATTTCATTTGTTTTCAAAATGTGCATCTTCCAAAAACATGCAAATTACTTTGAAGCATATATGATGGGGCTCTGTCTGTGGAATTATAGGTGACATTCAGTTCATAGAATCATAGAGCACGATCTTACTGGCCTTTCATGACATCCTCCTGCTGGCATCCAATCAAATCTCCATTCACTGCAGCAGGGTGGGAAAATTCCACTGAGATCAACAGCCATAATATTCCAGCCATAGAATCATAGAGTCCATACAAGGCAGGACAAGCTATTCAGCCCATCAAGTCTGCACTGATTCTCTTACCCAGGCCTTAATTCTGTCACCTCACACACTTACCATGGCTAATCCACCTAACCTAGTCATCTTTGGGATACTAAGGGGCAATTTAGCAAGCCCAATGCACCTAACCTGTATATCTTTGGACTGCGGGATGAAACCCAGAAGAAACTCACTCAGATACGAGGAGAACATGCAAAATGTACGCAGACAATATCCCAAGCTGGATTCCTGGCATTGTGAGGTGTCAGTGCTAACCACTATGCCATTCCAGTGCTGAGTTAAATAACTCCTACATAACTGACCTCACAATATTTTTCAATTCATTCTTATAGCAGAATATTTCAATTATTCAAGGCATCTTAAAATCTCAGTTACTCATGTTAAATTATCACATCTGCTGTAATTCAGCATAGTAAAAAGTCTCGCAACAACCAGTTTATTTGATAATAAACGCACAAGCCTTCGGAAACATTGTTCCTTCATCAGGTGTGTGTAACACAGCACTGGAACCTTCCATATACCTGACAAAGGGACAGTTTTTCTGAAAGCTTGTGGGTTTATTACTAAAGGGCTTTAACTTAGTGTTGTGAGACTTTTTACTGTGTTTACCCCAGTCCAAAGCCAGCATCTCCATATTGTAATTCAAGATAATCAGAAATGTGTACAGCTGCAGTCATAATATAATTATCATAGAAAACATTACCACCCTTAAAGAACCCAAATTAGTGGCTTTAGTCTGGGTTCAGGAACGGGAGAAAGGATTTCCATTCCATCGTTTGTTCTGCACCCTCATGTCCAGAGATTCCGTATAGGAGACTGGGACATTCTTTGGGAAATTTTGCCCATTCCGTGCATAAGTCTCAAGGAAGCTCATGTCAGGTGAGAGCTGATGTTAGTTCTTTAGATCCTCACAAATTTCTCAAACCTTGAAGGAAAGATAATCCATCTCAAAAGGAATGTGGCAATATTGCAACATCCCATTAGCTTTGATGGGTTGAACAGGTTACGCAGCCCATCCTTCATGCCAGAGTTACCTGGCAATTCCAGAAATTTTACAGTTCCTGTTTCAAAGCAAAATCTTTTCCATGTCAAAAAAGGAATGACATTACCTCATTTAAAATGTCAAATCTAGAGCTCTCTCATAGCACATGTCCACAAAACAAAGAAGTGATTTGTTTAATTAAATCTAATTAAATAATTAGTTAATTATGCCAAATGGATAAAATATCTGGTAATTTTTTTGTTTGGTTTGTGCTTAGATAATTGTTTTCATTTAAGAGATGGGAAAAACACTCCAGTTAACAACCATCGCAATACCAACAAAATCATTGTTCATTTCCAATGCTCGCATTCACAAACCAGCAACCAATTCACTCAAAATAATTTTGCACCAATTTTATTATCGTCATCTTGCGGTCTTTTTTATACAACTGATCGTATACATTTTTAATTATTTAGAATACATAAAGTAATTCAAACGTAGCCATATAAGTCCACCTACTTTATCTTCAAAATCATGATAGCAACTTTCTTCCACCCAGGCCTGCCACAGTGCCTGGGGCTGGGTTCTAACATTAATCCCACTGCACAGTGTTTATCCAAGCTTTCCTGCTGGTACTTGGTGCTTAGTCTCAATTATTATGTGGTACTATGGATGCTACCTATTTTTCTTTTAATGTGACTCTTAGTGTTAACAAAATTCTACTGCTACAATAATTAAATACATTACCGGATAGCTGCTGTGCTGAACACTACCGTTTCACCCACAAGTGTGACCCCCAAGCTTCAGTCACTTATCATTTTAATTTCCCATCCCACTCTGACCGCAGTTCTCAGCTTCCTGCACTGCACATCCTAATGAAGCTCGGTGAGAGATACAGCATCTCAGCTCCTGATTAAGCACCTTACAACCTTCTGGACTCCTGTTCAACAATTTCAAATCATAATCACTACTCCCAATTTTTTTCCTGAAGGCAGCAGTTGCTGGTCATGATTCCGCTGTTGTCAAGTACAACCTTTCTGGACCCATCTATTGTTTTTTTTGCTTGTTCCATTACTGTTACAAATCAGATAGCCAGGCTGTGAAGGATAGAACTGGAGCTTAACCTTTCTACACTTACAAGCTTTTATTTACAGAGACACACATTACATATCGTGCACCTCCACCACCCACAGTTTCTGTCTCTTTCTGGATACACAAGCAGAGTAAATCCCTTGTGAATATTCACACCACTTGGATATAATTAAATAGCCCATTAACAGGCAGTTAACAATTCCCACTACCTTTTTGATCAAATAATCATTTTTTTGTCACTTAATCATTCCTGCCTTCCACTACCCTTTAGCCCTTTCCATCCCCTCCTTTCCCCATCTCAGTACATGTTGAACAGGAGGAGTAATTGGATCCATTTCAGGATGGCAAGTTGTAGCTGGTGGAGTGGCGTGCAGATCAGTGGTTGGGCCTTGGCTATTTATAATCGATGTTAATGACAAGAGTAATATATCCAAGATACCTGATGATATAAATTTAGGATGCAAAGTAAATTGTCAGGATGACACACAGGGGTTGTATAAGGGTATAGATCAGTTGAGTCAGTGGGCAGAATGTGAAACTATATGCTTTAGTATCCAGAATAACAAAAGCAGACTTTTTTTTAAAGCTGAAAGTCTAGTAAATGTTAGGATTCCAGTTGATTTGTGGGTTCGTGTGCACAGGAATTATAAGAGTAAAAAAGCTTGCTGAAATTATACAGAGGTTTGGTAGGACCATGTCTTCAGGATCACCATCTAAGGAAGGATTTATCATGAAAATGGTACCACTCATTTCGTGTCCCATGCCATGTAGGGCAGTAATGAGGGCATGCCATGCTTATAACTGATGCCTGCTTTAGATGGTGTTGTGGAAGGACTGTGCTGTGTTTTTGAAAGTCTTTTGGAGAGGGGGTGCAGCAAAGATCCTGGAGCAGAGAGGGCTGATTTCACTGAGTAGAATGAGCCCATATTCTCTGAGATTTAGAACAATAAGAGGTAACTTCATTGAAATGTATAATGTTCTCAGAGGACTTGACAGGAGATGTGCTGAGGGGCTGTTTCCCCCTTGCTGAAGAGGTATCGAGTATGAATTTGGATTGTGTAGAGCCGCTAGTCCTCACACAGTGGAAGCCCTGCCTTAAGCATGAAAATGGTGCCTCCAATATGGTGTCTTTAACTACTTTAATCAGGCAATTGTGATTGGCCTGCTTGAATATGAACTCACTGATGAAGAGCCAAATTTAACACTCTGGAAATAACCTACAACGAAACCTTTCTGAGTGCAAGGAGGTATTTGATCATTCTTAGTTAAAGGATGGTGTTGGCCATCGGTACTGCTTATGTAATGTCTCGCTGGTTTATTGTCATTGTAAGCTGCTTGTTATTGTGGTATGTTATTTGCGCTATTGTATTTAAATAACATGTTTGATGTTGATAGTGGTCTCATGTATTTTTGTATTTGGAACTAGTGGGCCAAACTGATGGCCCAATCAGGGAGCCCCGCAGTCTGTATTTAAACAGGAGTGTCAATTGCTCTTGGACTAGCAGATAGAAGACAGAGGGTGGTGGTTGATGGGAGATATTCATCGTGGAGTTCGCTGACAAGTGGTGTACCTCAGGGGTCTGTTTTGGGGCCCCTGCTGTTTGTAATTTTTATAAATGATCTGGATGAGGGTATTGAAGGATGGATTAGTAAATTTGCAGATGACACTAAAGTCGGTGGAGTGGTAGATAGTGAAGAGGGGTGTTATAGTTTGCAGAGAGACTTGGACAAGTTGCAGAGCTGGGCCGAGAGGTGGCAAATGGAGTTTAATGTGGAAAAGTGTGAAGTAATGCACTATGGCAGAAATAATAAATGTGTAGAGTATAGGGCTAATGGTAGGATTCTTAGTAGTCTTGATGAACAGAGGGATCTTGGTGTGTATGTGCATAGATCCCTGAAAGTAGGCAGTCAAGTCGAGAAGGTTGTTAAGAAGGCATATGGAGTCTTAGCTTTTATTGGTAGGGGGATTGAATTTCGGAGCCGCAACGTCATGTTGCAACTGTACAAAACTCTAGTGCGGCCGCACTTGGAGTATTGTGTGCAGTTCTGGTCCCCACATTATAAGAAAGATGTGGAGGCATTGGAGAGGGTACAGAGGAGGTTTACCAGGATGTTGCCTGGTATGGAGGGCAGGTCTTATGAAGAGAGGCTGAGGGATTTGAGGTTGTTTTCGTTAGAAAGGAGGCGGCTAAGAGGGGACCTTATTGAAACATATAAGATGATTAGAGGTTTAGATAGGGTGGACAGTGATAGCCTTTTTCCTAGGATGGAGAAAGCTAGCACGAGGGGACACAGCTTTAAATTAAGGGGTGATAGTTATAGGACGGATATCAGAGGTAGGTTCTTTACCCAAAGGGTGGTTCGGGAGTGGAATGCCCTGCCTGCAGCAGTTGTAGATGCGCCAAGTTTGGTGGCGTTTAAGAGGTTAGTTGATAAGTATATGGAAGAGAAGGGAATGGTTTAGTTTGGAGGGGCATTGCTTTTTATATTGGTCGGCGCAACATCGAAGGCCGAAGGGCCTGTTCTGTGCTGTAATGTTCTATGTTCTATGACTCCAGATGTAGACTTCACACTGACAGCACACTGTATAGTGGTGTTGAATCTTGTAAATAAAGAAATTTTGATGAAGGGACTTCAGCCTCCAAGATCTTACTATATAGTGTCCCATGCCATGTAGGGCAGCAATGTGAACATGCTATGTTTATAACTAGTTTCTGCTTTGGATGGTGTTGTGGAAAGATCATGCTGTGCCTTCAGAGGTCTTCTGAAGAGCTGGTATTTAAAATCAGGGAAGATACTGGTTTTAACGATGGAGGAATGACGGCTGTTATTGCAGTATTTCTTAATGTACAATAAAAAAAAGGCAGAAACTGCAGAGAGGAAGCAGTAGGAAAAGAGACCTTCACTGCAAGCTCTACTACCAAAAGTTTATCAAAAGCATTCTTACTTCCATCTTCTTCAGAAGCAATGCCTGAGGCAATTTGGATTTGATAAGGAGGGAATGACAGAACTGGACTACATCCTACAATCTGACTTGGAGGTATGAGGATGGTGTTGCCAATGCTGAGTAGGTCACATTGGCATTGAATTTCATCATCCAGATCCATCCAGCCCATGCAGATGGCATCTTGAGCACATTGTAGAACGGTGTTTTCAAAGCAGTCAGGAGGTCACTTAGGCCATATCCCCTTTCGAGAAGCCCCACTCAATTCCCCAAATTAAATACCTTGCTTTGTAATCTATTAAAAGTGTTTGGGAAGATGGGAACTGTGTTCATTAATGTTTAGCGATACATTAACAGAAATATCTGATGCTCACTTCAAGTAAACAATTAACAGCTTATTTATGTAACCAACTGGGAACTTTAACTAAACAAGCAACATATAAATTAAAATAAGATGCTTCTGGAATGCAGTTCAAATAAATACAAGGTCCATTCCTTACCCCAAAAATATAATTACAGAAATTTAGTAACTCTCAAAAAAAATACAACCAGATGTCTTGGTTTTGGAAAACCTTTGGAGTTCTTCTGCTGAGTCTGCTGTCTAAAAGCTCTTTCTGATTTTAATACTCTTCATTACATTGATGGAGAGTTCTCTAAAAAGATATTCTAAGCTGGCATGAAGCTGCTCTTTCCCTTTCTAGGTGTTTAGAGGTGGCATTCCTTCAGTTGAACTGCAAGCAAGAAGTTGAGTTCCTCTTTATAACTCTGATGATCTCATCAACTTTCCTATACCACGATTGGGCTAATGTTGTCAACAACAGCCAAATTCAAATTTGATAGATTCCTGATAGCTGAATTTTTTTTTAAACCTTATATGATATCAAAATTCAGAAGCCTGCAGAGCCTGTTACCAAAGCAACTCTGAGGTTTTGTCCTTGTTACAAATGTTGTAATCTGTGTACCCTGTGTGTATATGCTTTTTAAACATCCAAGTACTGAACACGAAACTAGCTTTTAAAGGGGTCACACTTCACAAATTCAACTTCACAATGCCATCCATCCTATATGAGGAGAGTACATCAGCTTCTCCTTCAGGTTAAAATAGTTTATTTATTAGTGCAATGAAGTTACTGCAAAAATCTCTCAGTTGCCACACTTCAGCACCTGTTCGGGTACTGAGGCAGAACTGAGAATGGTCAGTGCACCCAAGTCTGGATAAAAGGGCATGCAGCTTCATCAGGGATTTCCAATGGTGCAGGGAAGCAATGGCATGCTCATGGTACCACAGTTCCCCCATGTCTAAGGGGAGACATGCAGGAACCGCAAGGAATTTTCATTCTATTAACAGCAAGTTGGTGTATGCCCATGCACAATATGTCATGTAGGAGAATGTCCCATTATCCTGGCAGTATCTTTGATGCATTCATCCTGTATCAGTCTCTGTACTCACCATCAGCTGACTTCCACAAAGAACCAGAGGCTGGGTCCTCAGGGACAAAAGTTATTTCCATACATGAGGTTTCCATTCTCCACCATCTGCCTATACTAATCAGATCCATGGAGCCACAAGTAACATCATGAAACAGACAATAGGCCCACTCAAACAGTGAAGGCGCCATTGCCTTGAAAGCTCAGGGGAGTGCTTACAATATGTTAGAGTGGGTTCCAAAATGCATGTTGGGTTACTGCACCTTCCATAATATTCCTACCATGACGGCGCAACTACTGTTTCCAGAGGTACAGAGATCCCCTCAGTGGAAGATGTATAATCCCTACAGGATAGGTAAAAGCCACAATAACTAAATTTCCTTAGTGATATCCAACTGAAGAACTTATCGATAAGATTTCACTGTTTGTAATTTATACTTGAACATGAATCAGAACCAATGTGAATTAAGGATAAATTAACAAGCTAATTCTACTGCAAATAAAAAAAATGTCAATATAGCAAAGATCTTTTCATGCAACCACCAGTACTTGCACCTCTCTTGCAGAATATGGCACTATGTAGCTACACAGTTCCACAATATAGAATTATAGAATCC
This sequence comes from Sphyrna mokarran, assembly GCA_024679065.1. Lineage (NCBI taxonomy): Eukaryota > Metazoa > Chordata > Chondrichthyes > Carcharhiniformes > Carcharhinidae > Sphyrna > Sphyrna mokarran. The sequence goes on from JAGIQG010000009.1 coordinate 64,838,780, forward strand.
TACAATGCATAAAGTGGCTATTTGGCCCATCAAGTCTGCACCAACTACACTCCCACTCAGGCCCTATCCCATAAGCCCATTTACCCTAGCTAGTCCCCCTGACATAAGGGGCAATTTAGCATGACCAATCCACCTGATCTGCACATTTTGACTGTGGGAGGAAACCGGAGCAACAGAAGAAAACATGGGGGCACTGTGCAAACTCCACAAAGACAGTGACCGAAGGCAGGAGTTAAGCCCGGGTCCCTGGCACTGTGCTAACTACTGTGCCACTTCTACGCTGTTCTCTATTCTCACAGGCTGAATCAGCAATCCTAGCCAACAATACCTTTGACCTCCAAAGTTCATGAGTCTGCTTATCATCAGTGAGGTGGACTTTTATGAATCCTCTTTCCCTCAGGTCACCACAATCCTGATGATGCAGCTTTCCAAGGTTCCTTTTGAACAAACTAACTAATCTTATTGAGAGGCAGAACAACCACAAGTAAACAATAGTGCCTAATCCTGCTCCTATTTCTTATGTTCTTAAAATCTGCTTCATCTCCAACATTGGCCAGATCTGATGCAAGGTAAATAACCTTCTTGCTCCACTTCTCTCTCCACAGTTGTTGCCTGACCTGCTGAATATTTCCGACATTCTCTATTTTTATTTCAGATTTCTGACAACTGCTTTTGGAAATAGAGTTAGGAATTTATGTAACCTGGATCTATTGTTGGTGTCACTACTAGTCTGCTGCCATTTCAGTGAAATATACTGGGTGCCAGAATTCTGGCTACTGATCTGGGTTCTGCTTGAGAGGTCATTTTGAGGTCACTTGGATATATAACAATTTTAATGGAACTGGTTTGGAATTTGTGCCATAGCACACAATAAATTAAAAGATCTTTTACAAGGACAGGTTCCGTGATGAAAAACCATCAACCTGAAAGCACTCTTCTGCACTTCACAAGTTGCTGTCTGACCTGTTGAATGTGCTTACACCTTTTTTGACTTCAGATTTGCAATATCCACGTTTTCCATTTATTCTGCTGAATTTTATGATTTTGTTTTAGCATTTACGTTTGCGGCAAGGAAAATAAAATGCCTGCTTGGAACTCCCAACTTTAAATCTCTCTTTTAATCGTGCTGCCTTTTTCTCTTCCCCAACCACAGTTGGGGCAGTTCAGAGGAGATTGACTAGATTGATTCCAAGGATGAGGGATTTGTTGTATGAAGAGATATTGAACAGTTTAGACTTATTCTGTCTGGAATTGAGAAGAATGAGGGGAGATCAAATGGAGGTATACAAGATGATAAAAAGTATGATGAAGTAGACATGGAGTAGGTGCTTCTTCTTATGGGGCATTCTTGAATGAGAGATCATAGTCTTAGGATAAAGGGTAGCAAATTTAAAACAAAGGATTGTGAATCTGTGGAATTCACTATCAGGAAGTGTGGTGGACACTGCAACTGTGAGTAAATTTAAGGAAGAGTTAGTCAGATTTTTAATTGGTAATGGGTTGAAGGGTTAGGGGAAGAAGGCAGGAAAATGGGGATGAAGAGCATATCAACCATGATGGCATGGTGGAGTAGAGTCAATGGGCTAAATGGCCTAGCTTTTCTCCTATATCTTGTGAACTTATAAACACAGTCTCATTGCCTTAACCCAAATGAACTCCACATCTCAGCCTCAGTAACTAACTAGCAGCCTCTAACTTCTATACACAAGTTCCTGCTGCCTGACATCTTGATCAAACTCCTCCCAATGGAGGAGCCAGAAATAGATCCTGAATTTTGCCTCTCCTGGCAAATAATTATAATTATTGACAAAATTATAACTCAGGCAATAGAGCTATAGATGTTTACTGCATGGGTGAAAACCTTTGAGCTCATTATGAGTTAGCAGTTCTTTATTAGAACAATCTGAACCAAATGTTTTTTCTCTGACCTCCCCATATTCTTTTCTGCTTCAAATGGGCATCAAATTGTCCTTTAAAAGTTGCAATAATCTCTACTGTCAATGTGGAGTTTGCACTTGCTGTGTCTGTGTGGATTTCCTCTGGGTGCTCCGGTTTCCTCCCAGCCAAAGATGTGCAGGTTAGGTTGATTGGCCCATGCTAAATTGACCCTAGTGATAGGCGATTAGCGTGGTAAATATGTGGGATTATGGGAATAGGGCCTGGGTGGGGTTATGGTTAGCGCAGACTTGAGGGGCTGAATGGCCTCCTGCTGCACTATGGGGATTCTATGAGATTGGTCTAAATCTTCAGTCCACACCGATGGGATAGGGAAGTGACAATAAGTATGCTGGAAGATGTACTGGGCAATCCCCCACCCCATCTCATCCTTCCCAGGAAATCCAGGGAAGGACTCTGCAGGAATTGTCTGGGAATTTTCAATTTCTGATGACCAATTACCCTGAATCTGGAACCCTCTGGAACTTTGATTTCAATGGATGGACCTAACTTTCTTAGCAAAATAGTTAGCCAGAAAAGTTTAGAAGGAGTAAAACCACTAACTCCTGGGTAACTATGGTACTGTCCTATAACAACAGCCCACCCCACTGCCCCTAATTAACACCCACCACCAACCGGCCTTCTGATGTCCTCTAATCACCCAATTCCTCCCAATTCTTGACCAACCCTCCAACACCCGATCACCTAACCATGGCCCTCCCCACCATTGCCAACTAAGTCCTCATTCCAATTACCTCCATAAATCCCTGACTACCCAATCTCCCCCCCAACTAACCCCCATCACCCTGACCACTCAACTACTTCCCCAACACCACCAGACGATCTCCATGCCCCAACGACACTCCCACTCCCTGACCACAAACTACCCCCCCCCGCCCGCACAATGCCCAATTACTCACCGTGACAACCCAACTATCTCCAACCCATCGGGCCACCTGACATCCCCACATATTCCTTAAGCAGCATTAAGATACTGAAGTAAAAGAAAGATTCAAGAATTGAGTAAAATCAAGATTAAAAATGAAATTGGCACAAAATAAAGAAATTGGATGAAAGGGGAACCAGCTGTCTGAAGGGGTATTTTTGATATGTGTATTAGCATAGCAGTAGGAAAACAAGTTCTTACCAAGGTGACTAGAGAACAACAATAGTATATAGAAATAGTTGTTAGAACTATGGAAGAAGTGAGTTCAAAATGAAGAAAGGAGAATGTAATTTGCATCTACGTGCTAAAAGTTTGATCCAATGTATTATTAAGTTGGCATAGCATCAAAACGAAAGGACAGTATAAGCATAGGAGTATAGCAGAGTAAGCAGGAAAAAAGCAGCTACCATCAGAGCCTCGTCCAGCTATAGAAAGCAGACTTTTCCGAAAACTAGTTATTGCTAAAAGTTGCTGTTTTTTTTAAGAAAAACTCTAATAGTGAGGAACTTGTACCCTGAACTGAAGAACATGATTTGGAGATATCGGCGTTGGACTGGGGTGGGCACAGTAAGAAATCTCACAACACAGCTTCATCAGGAATCATGACCTTTCGGAGCACTATTCCTTCATCAGGTGAGTGGAGAGGTGGGTTCAGAAACTCGGCATTTCTAGACAAGAGGCACAGTAGCAAGATAATGGTTGGAATGCCAGTCTTTACAGGTAATCATCTCTTTACAGGTACTGCAAGTGGAGAGAGGGATTATCACTTGTTAAAGAGGTGTGAATTGTCTCAACCAGGACAGTTAGTAGGATTTTGCAAGCCCAGGCCAAATGGTGAGGGGTTACGCATAGTGTGACATGAACCCAAGATCCCGGTTGAGGCTGTCTCACGCACGCGGAACTTGTTTATCAGTTTCTGCTCAGTGATTCTGCTTTGTTATGTGTCTTGAAGGCTGTCTTGGAGAATGCGTACTAAATGCGCTTGATTGCTGAAGTGTTCCCTGACTGCATCAGTACATCAGTGAGACCATGCAGACGTGACAATCACTAGGCAGGAGAATTCAGCCTCTGATCTTGGGATAAGCCATCTCTAAAGTGGCCAGGCTTGAGACAATTTATACTTCTTTAACATGTGATTATCCCTCTCGCCACTCGTCTATACCTGTAAAGACTTAATTACCTATTAAGACTTGCATTCCAACTATTATCTTGTTATTGTGTCTGTCTAAACATGCCATGTTTGTGAACCCACTTCTCCATTCATCTGATGAAGGAGCAGTGCTCCAAAAGCTTGTGATTCGAAATAAACCTGAAGGACTTTAATCTGGTATTGTGAGACTTCTTGCTGAACTGGAGGTCTTCCCAAACCTGGAAAATAACTTGTGGATTGTAGTATGTGCTGGATTTAGCTCATGGAATTGTATAATATTTGATGTTCTTTGGGAAAAGTAGCATTTCTCAGAGTTCAGGAAACAAGGTAGTTGGGAACAAGAGTTAAATTCATGAGAAACTGTGCACGTGTGTATAAGCAATTAATGTAGTTTAAGGTTAGGTATTATAGTCTTTCTTGTGGTGTGTTTTCTTTTAACTTAATAGATATTCTTTATTATTTGATTACAACACGACTAAATTGTTCCTCACTGTTTTGAATATCATTTCTCACATGCTACCAAATTGAAAATATACACCACAGGTATTCAAGTTACGCTTCTGGGTTTGGGATTTAACATCAAATTTGACATCATTTGACACTTATTTTCTCTAGTAGCTTATTAAAGTGGCATTTAAACAAAAGGACAATTAAACTTACCAGTTTGCGTCAGCTAGTGCTGTTAAAATTTCTTCACTTCCCCTGACACTCTGACACTGCACAGAGGATTCAGACTGCTGCCTGAAACAGTTCTCAGGAAGCCTGGGTCAGATGTTTAGCCGAGAAGGGAGCAATTCCAATCTAGATAAAATAGTAATGAGCAGAGTGGAAATCCAACAGTGATTGTCAAAAAACAAAGAACAGTACAGCACAGTAACAGGCCCTTTGGCCCTCCAAGCCTGTGTGGATCATGATGCCCTCACTAAACTAAAAAAAACCTGCCCTTACTCAGACCATATCCCTACAATCCTGCCCTGTTCATGTATTTGATTTGATGTAATATTGTCACATGTATTGGTATACAGTGAAAAGTATTATTTGTTCCGTGCTATACAGACAAAGCACAATGTTCATAGAGAAGGAAATGAGAGAGTGCAGAAAATAGTGTTACAATCATAGCTAGGGTGTAGATAAAAATCAACTTAATATGAGATAGATCCATTCAAGTCTAGATGCACCCATCCAGATGCCACTTAACTGCTTGCTTCCACCACCTACTCTGGCAGCACTTTTCAGGTGTCCACCACTCTATCCATGAGAAACTAACCATCTCCCCCACCCTGCACATACATCTCCCTTAAACTTTGCTCCCTTGTAATTCATTCCACATATGATTCAGCCACTATACCAATAATATTAATATGAATTTAATTTTACAAGTGAATTCAGTAAGCATAATATATTACAGGCAAAACTACAAATCATAAATAAGAATTAACAAAACACAAATAAATAGCAATAGATTATTAATATTAATCACACAGCAGAACATCAGCCATTTCTGCCCTTCTCCATCTATATTTTCTAAGCTCTCTTCCATGATCCCAGCTGTCTCTCATTTCAGGTCATGAGGGGATTTCAGCACTAAATCTGCCTCAAAATATCCAAGGCCAGAGGATAAATAAGACCTCGACCTCTACGTTTGCCTCTTTAATAACTTTCTCTCCATCAGGTTCACAGAGTTGATATTCGCTGACAATCCCACATTGCTCAGTGTGGTTCATGACTAATTCAGAAATGAAGCAGCCTGCAGTAGGACTTGGACGACATTCTGATTTAAGCTGCCAACTGGCAGGTAGCGACATTGCCACTTAAAAGCCAGATATTCTATCAAGAAACGGCCAAATGATCAGCCCCAGTCTTCAATGATATCATTCCTGAGAGCATGGCTAAGTGATTTTGAGAGGACAAGGAACCAAAAATGGGCAATAGGAAAAGGGATATACCAGAGGGCACATTTGGAGGTATGTGGGGCCAGAACAGCTTAAAATCACTACTGAGCAAAACAATGAAGGAATTTAACTGGGATATCCATGTCAACTCTATGGCTATGAGAGGACAGCAGAAATGAAATATTCTGCAAGAAATTGTTCACCTCCTGACCCATAAAGGTATCTCCACCTTCTACAAAGTGTAAGTATGATCAAATAATCCTCACTCACCTAGATGACTACAATCACAGCATCAATCAAGAAATTCAACATCATCCCAGACAAGATAATTCACTTCAATGAGAGGCTTGTCATTGGCTTCTTAACCATTCCTCTTAGTATATCATTCACATAAACTCACCGAACACTCACTTGATTGGCATCACATCCACAAACATCTATTCCCTCCACCACAACCGCTCATTAGCAGCAGTGTGCACCATCTACAAGATGCTCTGCAGAAATTCACCAAAGATCCTAAGAGAACACCTTCCAAACCCATGACCACTTCCATCTAGAAAGACAAGGGCAGCAGGGAAATGGGAACGCTACCACCTGCAAATTCCTCTCCAAGTCAGTCACCATCCTGACTTGGAAATGTATTGCTGTTCTTTCACAATCGCTGTATCAAAATCCTAAAATTCCCTCTGAAATGGCATATTGGGTCAACACACGGAATGCCATCTTTTCAAGGGCAACTAGGGATGGGCAATAAATTTTGGCCAACCAGTGCCACCAAAGTCTCATGAATAAATTAAAAATAATCCTCTGACAGCACATCTCAGTCCATGATCTTAGCCATCAGAAACAATAATATTCTGGGAACATCGTCAAGTCACAAAATCCTGAGTTGAACATACAGTGCTGTGTTTTTAACATTGTTCCTAGATTTCCCTACCTATACCATTGTGGAAGCATCATTACCACAAAAGTTGCAGTGGCTCTTGAAGTTTCCCTACCATCACCTTCTCAGAGCACCCAGTTATGGGAAATAAATGCTACCTTGTCAGCATCTCCTGCATCCTGTCAACCAATTGCAAAAGGAAAACAGAAATCGCCTGGAAGCCCGAGGGATGCTTTACAGCCAAGGAGAGGCTTAAACAAAAGGTTAGCAGGCAACCCAAAGGCACAGAAAGAGTAGTGCAAGGTATTTGTAAGAAGAAACCAGAGAGAATTGAAGACAAAGATAGAGAGTAGATCACTTTGACCTTCTCATACATTGTGCATGCAATGTTCTTGCCATTTTAAAATATTACATCCGTAAACTTGCCACGAACAATGTCATGGGGATCTGATGGTTGTGCTTAAGAAAATAATATTTGCATTGTAAAACATTTTTCACAAAGTTTCACCAAGGCTCAGCTGATTAAGGTATGGAATCGATGAACCATAGAACTCAGAAAGAAGTGAAATTCAGTCTCATAATCTGTGCTGAATTAGCTATAGGTGAAGCTATAATGTCAGTACCCTGTACCTTTTTTTAATTTTTTCTACTCCATCCTTAAAGTTACAAAGCCAATGCTCAGAGGCAAATGCAAATCCATTCCTTGTATGTTCCAAAAACCAAATTCAAAATGTAACTGAATCTAATTCGTGATCCCCATAAGAGAGGTGAACAAGGTCAAAGCTGACAAGATAAGGCATTGCACCCCATCTTGGGCTTGATCTGATGCTTGATCTTATCCAAAAGGCCAAGAAGCAATAAAACTCTAGACTTCAGGAGGGGACATCCGCCAAGGAATCCTGAAAACTGATCATTATCAGTGGGACCACCACTGAAAAGTTTACAACCACATGCCAGGAAAGAATGGGTTGTGGAATTGAAGAGCTTTGCCATTGCTCTGTACAGCTTTGTATAGGAAGGATAACCATCTGGGAAAATAGCTGGTCCACCGCACTGGTGGAATTGAAAGCCTCCAAGGAGTCGGAGATAATGGGGTAGGAGAAGAACTGAACAAATGGAGAAGAAAAAATATCTTAGTATGCGCCAGAGGACATTGTTCAACCTTGGACGCAATCCTATTTCTTCAGTCAATAAAGTACATGATCATTCAATGAATGATTTATTAATTTGATTGATTAAAGCTGTAGTTGATTTTAAAATGTTCACTAACACAATCAGATTTAAGATTGAACAGTGTGAATCATTGACAGCATAAATTTACATTCAAATTGGTACTATCTTGTCATGTCATTGTATCAATGTGCAAGTTCATTCAAAACTATCTGATTTTTTTTGAAGTGACAGAAACATTTTACAATAAAAAGAATGGCAGAATGATAAGCTTTTGCCCTGATTCTATGTCAGTGAAAGGATTACAGAATGATTAATTCTGAGAATCAAGCAGTCACAGTAAATAAATAAACTGCATCTCAAGGAACTAGGTTGTAGTCCTTGGGATTTGTTCCCACTGATATCAATGGGCTTTTGAATGATTTGTTGCATTTTATGGATTTACCCCAACCGCAACAAGTAAAATTTCATCCATGGTTTTCACACTAATATTTGTTAGCAGCAATAGTAGAGTATTGGAGATGGAAGAGTTCATTTTATCACACCATAATCTACAGTATAAAATTACCCAAGTTCATAGAATTCCTACAGCGCAGGAGACCACTTGGCCCATCGAGTCTGCATCAACTGCAATCCATCCAGGCACTACTCCCATAATTTCACATATTTACCCTGTTAATCCCCTGACACTAGGATCAACTTAACATGGTTAATCAACCTAAAATGTTAAATTTGTTTCCCTTGCCACAGACACTGGCCAGACCTGCTGAGTTTTTCCAGCATCTGCAATATATTGTTTTTATCATGCTATTTTTCCTTTATACAATGTTCCAAGCTATTGCATTATCTCTGAAACGACCTCCAGCCCTCAAAAATCTTGACATTCTTCCAATTATGGCTTCTTGCACATCTCCAATTATCTTTTCTGCATTTTTTTTACTTAAGGGAGAGTGTTCTACTGATTAATTAGCCAATTCATTAGCATCCACTGGAGCCAAGAAATGTTTGATGTGGGGAACAATGGAGTGATAGAAAATCTGTGTATGCAGTAGTGGAAGGGTTAGAACATTAGGTAATGAGAACAGTAATGACACTATAGCCATCATATAGTTAAGAGAAGAATAACTCTTGCAACTGCATTTCTAGTTTTTCATTTTTAATCAGCAATTGGTCTTTTAATTTATAAATGCTCAGTCTATTTTCATGTTCTGCTTCTTAATGCATGCAGGAAATATTAAACAGAGCCTTTATTTTTATCATCTACATGGTTACAGCGAGATTCAGAGAATTGTGACACACATACTATGAGGAAGCTTCAATACAATCCTGGACAAGTTCATTAATCAATATTGGGACAGTTGGGCTCGCCACTGGATGCCAAATAGATGATTAATAATCCCATTCACGGAAAAAAATCTATCCCAAATATGGATCTGAATCATTCTATGGAATTCCTCATCTTCAATTAACAGGGACAAGTTGTAAGGAGTATTTTTTCCGTATTTTTTATTTGAGATAGGGAAGAGCCATATATATATTTTTGTGAATATGCCAAGAATCATATTACATTGAACCTTTAATAATATAAATGAGAATTTTCATCTCATCTATCGAGAATAGAAATCATCTTACTTTCCTTTTCTCTACTCACAGTTATAAGGCAATTGCTAGGCTGTTTTCCTTATAGGCCCAATGGAATTGTCAGCTACATTAATTACGTGCAGAAATTGAACACTGGTCATGTCGTGCTATCCTATAGAGTCTACTAATACATGCATACTCCCACCTTGAATCAGCTATTGTTCCTGAAGACTGCAACCTTCAATGTCAGAAATGTCTATTTACAAAGACAATATTTCTTTGCAATTTTAACTCTGGAGAATTGCCTTCTCTGCACAAGCTTCAGAGGTTATTGTAGGCTTTAAACTACAGCCCCAACAGTAGGAAATCCCCAGTGTAAGTAGCAGCACATCTCAAAAAGATGGAGTGGAGCATCATTCACTTCTTAAGTGTTTTTTGTAGCCGAGGTTCGTGCCAAAAAAAAACAACATTCTCAGGAATAAGGATTGTGAGACAGCAAAGCTCTGGAACTTGCTTTTTTAATTGTTGGACTCTAATTTTGAGCTAGCCTACTTACCTTTATAGTGAACTTTATTTCATTATCAGGTACTGGATGTATTCCAATCACTCACTGATAAAGGCTATTTCACAATGAGGTTTGTACTTTAACTACTCATTTCTTAGAGATTTTTATTATTCATTTATGGGATGCAGGTGTCACTGGGTGGGTCAGCATTTACTGCCTATTCCTAATTGCCTTTGAAAATGTTGCGCTGAACTGCTTTCTTGAACCTTTGCAGTCCATGTGGTGTACAAAGTGCTTTTAAAGAAGGAAGTTCTAGGATCTTGACTCAGCGACAGTGAAGGAAGGGTAATATATTTCCAAATCAGGATGGTGAGCAATTTGGAGGGAAACCTCCAGGTGGTGGTGTTCCCGTTTCTCTGCTGGCCTTCCTTGTCCTTCCGAATATTAATGATCATGGGTTTGAAAAGTGCTATCAAAAGAACCTTGCAGAGTTCAGACAGTGCATCTTGTAGACGGTGACATGGATGCAAGGATGATGCAGATACATAAGGCATCGCGTGCCGGGAGCGCAGGAGTTCTCCCTGAGCGCAGGCAGTAAGACAGTATGTGTGGCTCAGAGTATTCAATATTATTGTCACCAGTAATTGGGATCCAGTACTTCTCATGCTGTCAGGAATTGGCAGAATGGGTCGGAGATTTCGCCACACCATCCTGCTCGTATTCAAAGAAAACAATGTGGACAACCAGGCAAGTTTGAAAAAGAGTGGCAGTGGTGCCAGTCTGCTACACAAATCCAAGAAGGTACAGGCATGCACTTTTCTAAACTTAGTGGCTCCGGAGGCCTTTGAGAAATTTGAATCATTTATTTTCCAAATGAAGCAGCAGAAAGAGGACCACGAGATATTGTTAAAAAAATGTTTGAGAACATTTGGAACCAGTGAAGAACATCAGCCGGGATTCTCCCAAAAAAAATTCCAAGTGTCGAATTCATGTAAAAACTGGAGTAACTCCCATTGGTTTTATTTCAGTGGGTCTTTCAAAATGAATCTCTCACACTCTGAGCACTGCTGAGTGCCTCTACGTGAATCATGCTAAAAATTGGTGGCGTGCTATTCCCATTGGAGAGGCCAGCAACACATAACTGAATGGGCCACTGAGCATGCAGAGAACGGCGCATGCACCGTAGCTCCTTACTGCCGGCCTCCTGATCACTCACCTCACAACCTTGCAACTCTGCCTCTCCAAACACCATGCCCCAACCGCTGGCCTCCCAGACATCTCCTCATCATCCCACACCTTGCCTCAATCTCCCCCCTTCTGCCCCTGGTATGATCTCCTGATCCTACCCCACTCCCTCCTCCAGCAACACGACCCCCTTATCTCAATGGCCAGCCCTGATTGCTCTCACTGATCCTAAATGCAAAGTGGTAGCCGGATTCCCCCACCCTCACTGATCTCCTCCCAACAGGCCCATCCCCAATAGGCCATGCTCCCTTGGCACTGCTAAATATCCAGTGGGCAGTGCCTGGGTGCACCCTGGACATTGCCACTTTGCCCCTTAGTCAGTGCCAGAGGGCCAGGCTGGCATTGCCCAGAGGACACCCCTCCCTCTGACCTCCTGGAGGGATTCCATGGTCTCTGTTCACTGCAGCGGGGTTGTGCTTGAACCATTCCTGGCATGGCGGGATGGGGGGGTTGAGTAGCTAGCCAGCCTGGAGACTTCAGTCCCAGGCCTGCTAATCAGAGTCAGGTGGAGATTTAAATATTTCAATCAGCTCCGTGCTATTTTATGGCACGGAACTGATGTCACTGGAAACCTGAGGCTCCGAGATATGCGGAGGCTATAACGCTCAGTGGGAAGCCAGCTAAACAGCCTCTGCTTATGTATCTGGTGAGCTGTAATGCTCTAGCAGCGCAGCGGGCTGAGGGAATTGCCACCATCATATTCAATAGACACGTGCATAACACCAGCAAACAAAAATTTAATGAATCCATTCAGCCCTACACGATATGACTCTAAAATCTTAGCAAACAAATCGTGCGTTTGGCAACCTTAGCAACAAACTTGTCAGTGGTTGCATCGTGTGTGGGGTTCACAGTAACCTTGTCCATCAGCAGTTTCTTCATGAGGAAGATCTAAAATTGCAATCAGCCATCAGCATCCGTAGGCTGAATGAATAGTCAGAGTAAAGCAGCGAGGAGATAAGGCAGGAAACAGGTTTTCGCGGTACAACTGCAATAGTCATCACCCACAGAACAGAACTGCATGTTTTATGTTTGGTAAATGCTGCAACAAATGTAGCAAATGGAAACATTTTGCGAAATGCTACGGATCTAAACCACAGCAGCCTTTCAATGACATCAGCCACATTGCAGCTGGTCACTCTCCCAAGGAGTAAAGCAAGAACAAGATTTAAAAAATTGGTGCTCGATCAGAACAATGAAACCACTGGGCCTCCAACAACACTCTACTGTGACAGTGTCAATAGCATCATAGAAAGGGTGAGATTTTTATCATCTTCAACACAGCCTGCAGCAACTATAGGGTGATACTGGAGCCAAGTGTAACATACTGCCGGAACTAAACCTATATGCAGCACCAGATTCTAACACCCAGGTCAATCACGTGGCATATCGTGGTTAAACCAACCACAGGGAAGGTATGGCCACTTTCCATTATAAGCAAGGCAGCTTCACGTTTCATATTGTCGACCAGAATGTAAGACCACTGTTGGGTCTTTGGGGCATCGTCACAATTAGGTTAATACACCTTCATCCATGCTCTGTGGCACCAGACCCCAACAATGATAGAATTTAAGACCGATCCAACTGTAATTGGTATTCTCGCTAGAATATACTGTATGAGGCAAGATGACACAGTACCACCAACAGTCTGCGCTCCAAGAGAAGTGGCCTTCACCATGAAGCAGAAGGTACTCCATGAGCCATAGCTGATGACAACACTGGGTGCCGTAGCTGTCATAGGGGGGTCAGTAGAATGAGTTTCAGCAATGATAGCTGTAGTTAAGAAACCTGGCACAGTTAGGATTTGTATTGACACAGTTCACATAAACAAGATGCTGCTCACAGCTCATCATCCTCTGACGATGCTTGAAAAGGTGAAAGGTAATACGCCCAGTGCTAAAGTTTTCAGCATCTAGGATGTGAAATGTGGGTTTGAGCACATCCTGCTCATTGAAGAATCCTCATAGCTCACGACATTCATGTCTCTGGCAGTCAGAATTTCTCCTAATTCCCTCTGGGATCTCAACTGTTAGCCCAGTCTCCCAAAGTGCATGGAGCAATTCTTTGCAGGACAACCCTACAAAGTCATCACTGATAACATCGTAGTCTGTTGCAATGCAAGAATACATGACTTTGTTCAGTTCTTGAAAAAAACTCAGCGCTGTTAAATGCAGATTCAGGGTCAACCAAATTCTCTGTGTGGGTCACTTACTCGCAGCTGATGTTGTGAAGCCAGACCCTGACAAGACAACAGCTACACAACAGATGAAAGAATATTACTGCAAATGCTAGAATCCAAATCAAAAATAGAAAATACTGGAAAATCTCAGCAGATCTGACAGCATCTGTGGAGAGAGAATAGAAATAATGGGATGATTTTCCAGCCTCACAGATTCCCTGATCCCAGGAAATAGCAATAAGCCTAAAAACGGGTCTCATACCAAATGGTTTGCAATTGTCCCAGTCCCTTTCTATTGTCGCAAACCGGATTGTGCCCTGAAGGAAAGCAAGGCTGATTAGCAAATTTAAAGTAGTGTTTAAATACGCTTAGCCCTTTCAATGCTGGATTTTCCTAGCTCCCTGGATCTTCCAATCGTCGGGCACAGCTCAAGCCCAGAAAGCACCATTACTGGTCACTACCAGTTTCTATCTTTTCAGTAGTTTGATACAACTGATAGCTCGCTAGCCACTTTAGTTGAAAGCTAACCATGTTGCAATCATATACAGGTCTGACCAAGTAAGGACAGCAGAATCCTGACCTAAAAGATTTAAGTGTATCAGATACGCTCACTATGACAACCAACAGTGGTTTCATGGTCAACATTATAATTTTTTTAAGTTTCAGATTTTTATTGAATTCATATTTCACCTTCTGCCGTGGTGGGATTCGAACCTGGCCCAGAGTATTACCCTGGATCTCTGAATGAATCAGCCAATGACAATACCACTATGCCATAGAATCCCCGGAAATAAATATCAAAACAATAATTATTAAATACATTTTTAAAAACATTTCAAGAGGGATCATCAATGTTGCTCCCCTTGTTTTTTTTATTTATATTGAAAAATAACAGATGCCCATTATCTCTTTAAAATGGGACTTTCTTATTCAGGCAGCCTTCAGAGTTTCTGATTCAGTGCAAGTAGAATTACTTCAGCTTGATGGTCTCTTTTTATCCTATTTCATTGTTAGGCGAATTTATCTTTCTCAATTTTATATATTTCACTATGTTAACATCATGATGCAAGTTTGAAAGGATTTCTTCTGATTTGTGTCAAAAAGCTCCAAACTTCATCTTCTAATTAACGTCTACAGTCTTACTCTGTTGGTTAAGAGGTGTTTGGTTGCCTGTTCTGAGAGAGAAGTAGGCCATTTAGTTCTTCGAGCCTGCTCCATCAATCAATATGATCACAATGCCATATTCCTGCTCTCCCTCCATACCCATTTGATGCCATTAAAATCTGAAAATAAAATATCTCTTTCTTGAATATATTCAGTGACTTGTTCACCACAGCCTTCTCATAGAATCAAAGAATCCTTATAGTGCAAAAGGAGGCCTTTCTGCCCACAATCCCACCCAGACCCTATTCCATAACCCCACATATTTACCCTGCTAATCCCTCTGACACTCATGTCAATTTAGCATGGCCAATCAACAAAATCCACACATCTTTGGAGCGTGGGAGGAAACCAGAGCACCTGGAGGAAACCCACGCTGACACAGAGAGAACATGCAAGCTCCACACAGACAGTCACCCAAGGCTGGAATTGAATCCAGATTCCTGGCACTGTGATATAGCAGTGCTAACCGCTGTGTCACCATGCCGTCTAGTGATAAAGGATTCCACATCACGAAAGGCGAGGTATTACTGTACCTGCAGTTATTCAGCCAAAGCAGGCAAACTGCTATATAAGCACTGACATTTTGCCTTCTCTTTTGCAAGGCAAGGAGGCATACAATGCAAGGGAGCAGAGCAGAACTGAAAGGGACAAGAATGTCTTAACTTAGAGGGGAAGATTCATTGCACAAAGGCAGTTGGCTGTGGTGGCCAAATCAGGTTGACAGCATCCATTATCACTGAGAGCATTGGGGATGAAAGAATCTTTACCACTTTTCAATTTCTCATACAGCTTTATCCTCCCGACTAACAAGCTGAACAAGCAGCTAGCTGCTGGGGTGGCCAGGGACCTCCAGCTTCCTAATCAGCCCCCTTTCCCTAACACCAAGGTTCCTCTTGGAGTTCCTGTCTTCAGATAATGTAATACCTCTGCCTGTCTGGCCACAGGAGATCAAGGAGGAAGTGAGAACACCACAGCACAGCACTGATGAAATGGCCCTGTCACCTTACCTGATACTTGCATTCCCCATTTCAGGCTCAGACACAGCATCTACACCCTGGGCATTAACTCAAAGATGAGCATAGAGTTGGGATCAGCACCTAGCAAGATACTGGGCACTAGTGAGCTGCAACCAAGCCAGGGGTAAAGCTCACTGAATCCCAAGGTGGCAAACAGTACCGCTGCAAAGGACGAAGGATAGGGTCTCAAGGAGTGGCATGCAAAGAGGCTCTGAAAGAGTATTCACACTAAGATGCTGGGAGATGTTGACATTCACACTCAATTGCAGCCCATCTCCCTCTCTCCCCCAAGCCTCAAGCCACCTGCACAAATGTTGTCCTTCACACCTCTGCACTACAAGATATTACAAACCCACACGCTCCTGGCTGACCCACTAGTCAGCGTCCTGTCACAATAAAGGAGCAAGTCCAGTTCCAACTTAACAGAGGGCATGGTGTTGAACTTGCACTCTCTGCCACCTCTGTTTTAACTCCCTGCTGTGCTGCAAACTCAGAGGCACAGCCATTGCTGGCCCATACCTTCTGCAGCTTTGTTTGGACAAGCCATCTACTTTGCACAGAATGTAACAATGCTCTAAGGCATCCATCATGCACTAAAAGCACTCCAGAGTTCCCTCAGGTACTTTGATTTAGAAATATTTCTTTCAACTGCACTTGCTTGCAATCAGGCCACCAAGGCCATTACAGAACTTGCCTGCAGCACACATCTTGCTGCTTCATACTTATTTTACAGGAATGAATAGTGCAGGCATTGTTGTCCAAATTTGGTATCCTTGTTAGGCTATATGACCTCAGGACAATGCCAATTCAGAGTATCCAGGCACACTTAGTGGATGCAGTTGCAAGGGTCCATATGTATGAGGAAAACTTTGCAGATTGTGATGCTACCTGCTCCCAGAGAAAACAAGACAGGGTAGCAAGGCCACTCAGCATTAACAATAGTAGTCTGGGCTGGCTAACAGGCTGAGTACTCATGGATGGCAGAAATGGGAGGATGAAAGTTGTCATCCTGAGAGAGCACAGCAGGTTTGTGTTTCACACAGCCACTACCATTCCCTGACAATGTGTCAGAGGACAGCTTGGTGAATGTCAATGACACTCTGAAAGCCCTTTGAACATCATACCTACAATCGTGATGGCTTTAGTCTGAGCTTCCACTCACACACCCGGAGGTTGAGTGTCTTTTATTTGTACTGCAATTAAAGCTGTGCTATCACCCATCAGAGGCTGCTCGGATCTGCTCTTGTATAATATTGCCATTCTGGAAAGGATGGGGTAGAAGCTCTGAATGTGCAGAATCTTGTGCCAAGTTGATGCTGGACTTTTGCACAGTCTTTCACATAAACTTCAATATTTCTGGCAGACTCACCAAGGCACTAAGCTTTTTATTGTGCATGTCCATCAGCCTTCTTTTGTTGCCCGCCTGATGATAGTGCTCATCAGAGTCCTCTGCAGCAGAACAGGGCTCTCACATACAGATGCCATAGAGTGGCAGAAACAAATTAATCTGGAAAAGACACCAGAAATAAACAAAAGAGCAATCACAGAGGAGAATTCTTTGAAAATCTTAAATTCACAAAAGAAAATGATAGGGCCAAGGAGTTAAAGGAAGAAGGTCCAGAGGATGGAGTTGGGGTGGCTGAGAGAAGCAGAATGAAGAAAATGAGAAGGCAAAAGAATGGACTGTACGTAAAGGGATTTACAATTAATGGAAATCATGGTAATAGAGAAGAGAAGTCAAAGAGGCGTTTGAAGGCAAGAATAAGAACTTTAAAGTTAATTGCATAAGGAACATAAGAACAAGTAGCAGGAATAGGCAATTCAGCCCTCGAGCCTGCTCCACTACTTAATGTTATCATGGCTGATCTCATATGCCCTCAACCCCACCTTCCTGCCCGAACTCCATAACCCTTCACCCATTACTAATTAAAAATCTATCTATCTCCTCCTTATATTCCTCAATGTTCTAGCATTCCCCACACTCTGGGGTGGTGAATTCGACAGATTTGTCATCCTTTGAGAGAAGTAGTTTCTCCTTATCTATTTTAAGTCTGCTATCTCTTATATTAAAACTATGACCACTTGTTCTAGATTGTCCCACAAGAGGAAGCATCTGATCTACATCCACTTTGGCAATGCACTTTATCACCTGACATAGCTCAATTAGATTTTGACTATATTATGCAAGGAATATTGGCCATAGTATAGGTTAAATGGAAGTAGGGTTTTGTGGTGGGAGAATAGAGGAGAAAAAGAATGGAGTAACATTTTCAGCTGCCACAACACACCTCAGCTCAACACATCTTACTCCAGCTCCATTCATTTCTCCCTCTGCAAGTGTTTTTTTGCACTTCTCCATTTAAAAAGCTAAATTCACACTCAACTGCAGTTCATTTCCCTCTCTCTCCCAAGCCTCAAGCCCCTGCACAAATGTTGTCCTTCATTTCTCTGCACACAAGATATTAGAAACCCACACATTCCTGGTTTCTCTCCTAGCAGAAGATAGAACTTGGTGATAGGTAGTATTAGTAGGGGAAGAAAGTGTCCTTCCATTGTCAAGCACAAACAGCTACTGATAATGTGTGCCCCACTGTTCCATTGAGAAAGTGGTCTCATTTTGCAAGGCTGTAATTATCAGCAATCCTGCCATTCTAAGGCATTGCTGCTCAGTTATGTTGAGACAGCTACATCCCTGCCTACGCCTGTGGACCTGGTGTTGGGATATTACCTCCTTCAAAGTGGATCTCCGAGTCTAATCTGTCTCCTCTACAGATGGGCATTTTCTTGAGAAGAAAAGTTATAGATTCCTTACAGTGCAGAAGGAATCTATTCGGCCTATTGAGTATGCACTGGCAACAATCCCACCCTGTCACCCATGTATTTATCTTGCTAAACCCCTGACACTAACGGGCAATTTAGCATGATCAATCAACTAACCTGCACATCTTTGGACTATGGGAGGAGCATCCAGAAGAAACTCACGCCAGCATAGAGAGGACGTGCAAACTCCATATAGACAGTGACCCACGGCCGGAATTGAACCCAGGTCCCTGCTGCTGTGAGGCGGCAGTGCTAACCACTATGCCACCATGCCACCCTAATGTAACAGTTGGTGCTGCTCCTGTCACTGCTGTTTCTTCTGCTAGTGTTGGCTGTGGTGTTGCTTTTGTCTCTTGCCAGAGATACAAGCCGCAACTGCATAAACTGCTTCCATGCCACTATGAAGGCTGGCAGCAGGGAAGTGCACCTGAGGTGGGTGAACTACTAAACAGGTGACAAGCCTTCAAAGTAGTTGGCAATCACCTGACAAGCAGTAGAAACACTCTCTGATGGAAGAGCTGTTTTGAGTAATAATATCTCAATGGCCAGGGCTGGCATCTTCAGTGTAACTGATAAAAGCCTTCTCAGCCTGACAGTTTTACTTAACCAATTCTTTAGGCTGTTACACTTGCCTCGGAGATCCTGGCAAGTTGCTGACTGCTTGACGTAAGTCAGAATCCAGCATTAAAGAAAATCTCTATTGCATTTTAATTGTCTTATTTGACTTCCCACCAGACCTAAAATTATTCCCTGTTGATCTTGGTAGCCGCAATGTGGAGATACCAGTGTTGGATTGGAGTAGGTGCAGTAAGTAGTTTCACAACACAGGTTAAAATTCAACAGATTGATTTGGTAGCATGAGCTTTCAGAGCATTGTCCCTTCATCAGGTGAAGGTATTGAACATGGTGTTGTGAGAGAACTTACTGGACCTTATTAGCACCTGCTGTCTTTTCCTCAACCAAAATACCCATCCATGGAGAAGAGGGGTTGGATTCGGAAGAGGGAGGGATAACATCAGAGTTCCAACCCCATGACAATTCCAAGTAATATACTGTCTGGCTGCGTACAAATCCACCTCGATCTGGCTAGGAAATCTCCCCCCTCATGTTCCTAAATTATGTCACCCAGAGATAACATGTAAATGATGAATAGGGAGGACCAGTGGATGGAGCACTAAAGACAACAATGGAGCATCTTAATGTGATAGGGGAAGAGGCAGCATGAGGGAGAAATACCTGGGGAACGGGATCTTAAAGAAGGGATGATCTGGAAGCTAACAGGAGAATTATATCTGCATTGATAACAAAGTGGGCAGAAAGATGTAGATATTACTTGATTAACTTCAATGACCTTTTCTTAAACTATAAGTTGTAAAACTTTATAGTGGAAGTGGAAGTCTACTTGGACTTCCAGGAATGATAAAAGTTCTTCACAAAATGCTGTTAGAACAGTGAAAATTCAGTGCAAAAACTGGAAAAAGGGTAAAATAAAATGGTTAAAGTGTAAAATGCACGGTTACTTGTTAAAGGAATGATCTTTGAGTGAGGGACTGTGCACATGAGTACTGAGTGAAGTGGTGCAGCGATCAGTACGTTTTCTCATTTACATTAGTGGCTTGGATTCAGAGGCTGAATGAACACTGGTCAATTGTAGCAGAGAACGACAAAATGGGGTGAGATGAGTCAGAGAAAGCAATCACAGTTCTCTAAAAGAGTTAGATAAAATCTGTGAGTGAACTGGAAAATGACAGAGATAGGGGTGAAAAGCACCACAGTGTCAAAGAAAAAAAATCCCACATTATGCTCAATGAGTAATACAGTATCTGTTAATAGTGAGAGTGTCAGAGGTTGGGGCAGAACTTAGTTTGCAATTATGTCAGGCCTACAAATAAATTATCGAACAATGTACAGATTATTCAACATAGAGGTACAGTCACTGATTAAGCAAAGGATCTTCACTGAAATCAGTGCACTGATTGGAAAAAGTTTCAACAGACCCAATTTTTCATTCATGCTGCTAATATATAGCAAACAGGACTGAATCCCTTCAGCGACTGAGTCTCCTAATCAGAGGATCTTACTTTAATCATGACATTCACTAGAGAAAAGCCAAGCTTTGTAAAATCATTTAAAGCGACTGAATGGATAGGGATAATTCCTTGTATTCAGTAATCCGGCTTTCGCACAAAACTGCAATCAAGGGCATCTCCATGGCTTTCTGTCCCTGTAGTTTCATATTTTAGTTATTTGCTCATCAAAGATTTTGTTTAATGTATGCCTCAGCTGCTGTGCCAAAACCACAGTATATACTCTGTGCAGGATCTTGTGCCACCTATCCCTTCTGCTGTGTACAAAAACATGATGTAAATCCACAAAGAAATGCAATTTTCTGATGCACATAAATGTCTTATCTATTTCAATCAATCACCAGCTGTCTAACTTACCTCACACGAATTTTGAATGCATCAGCTCTCTCCCGATCAAATCAAAATTTCCACAGGGAAATCTTGCAAACCCACAGCAATGGAGTGAAAATAGCATTTAAAATGTATATAGAACTGCTTCTTAGCTGAATATGTGAAGCAGAGCACTGGGCAGATGGCAAAGTAGATTTAATATTTGCCAAACCACCAGAAATAATGAGTTACCTGGAAGTAGAGAACACTTGGATCCTTGTGATCTTCATGTAATTAGGTTCAGTATTGTAATAATGTTCAGTGCCAGAAATAGAAGTTTGAAACTTTAGATTAGATGAGCATTTTCTTTGCTTCTAAGTAATTGCCATAACCAAGTAATTTTTAAAATGGTATGTGAAAATAAAATTGGAGAACAAAGAAGCCATCCAGGAAAATTTTGCACTCCTTGGGAGACCTTAATGAATCTCCAACTCTTATTGTGTAAGGATTGAAAAGAAAGAAAAAAAAGTTTGTATAAAGCACTTTTGACATCTTCAGGACATCAAAAACTCTTAAAAGCCGATGAAATGCCTTTAAAACGTACTGTTGTTCAGCTTTGAACATAGGTCAAGGGGAACACATCTATTAACAGCTCCTTATTGAGGTACTAAGGTCTTATGCTATTTGTTGCAGACAGGCAGTCCCTTCAAGGACACATGCTGGTCTAGATTTCCTTGGGGCAAACCAATCTTGCAGCACAAGCTTCAAACAG
This sequence comes from Sphyrna mokarran, assembly GCA_024679065.1. Taxonomy (NCBI): domain Eukaryota; kingdom Metazoa; phylum Chordata; class Chondrichthyes; order Carcharhiniformes; family Carcharhinidae; genus Sphyrna; species Sphyrna mokarran. Next base: position 64,860,434 of record JAGIQG010000009.1, read on the forward strand.
GATTTTTAACATATTCAAATGAATGAGCCTGATGCTTTCTTCATAAGCGGGGACTGCATACTGAGTTTTTGGCCTTCAATGCCCTAATGTTAACAGTGTGAATCATATACTGTAAGTGTTTGATTCTACAGTGTGTAAGTGATGGCCATTAGCTGGGGATTCACATGAGCTTGCTATTAACAAGGGCAGGCTAAAACTGCAACGGTTGAGATTCGGAGTCTTGGAATGTGCAACACTAAATAAATATGAAAGTGTGAAGATTGACTCTTGTTCTATCCTTTACAAATTGGCTTTCTCAAATAGAACATACAGTGCCATTTAGTGCAAGAAAAAGTGCTACACAGTATATGCCATCAGACTTTTGAATTGACTACCTTATATTAAGTTGATCTTTCTCCATCCCTACTTATGTCTGTAACACTAGATTCTGCACCCTCTCCTTTCCTTCTCCCCTATGCACTCTATGAACAGTATGCTTTATTCGTACAGTGCCAGAAACAATACTTTTCACAGTAGCCCTATAAATGTGCCAATAATAAATCAAGTTAAAAATCAAAGGAGGCGATTCCCCCATCCCGCTGCGCGCACGTCTCCGAGTGCCAGATATCCGGCATGATTGGGACCCACGCTGGAAACTGGTGGGAACAGCAGATAAGTGATTTAAATCTAATTTTCACATTATTTTAGTGTGATTATTGGGCCCGGAGTTGAAGTATCTAGGCATCTTCCACCCTATCAGTGCAATTTCACTCCGGCAAGGTTCAGACCAGCTGTCCCACTTTTGGGGAAGTAGCCACAGGCCACTCTGGAGTAAAGGGGAGAGAGTCAGGTAGTAGGGAGATGGTGTGCCCGGGCCATGGGCACCCTGGCAATGCCAGCCTGTGCCCCAGCACTGGCAAAAGAGTGTGGGCATTGCCGTGGGGCATTGTCTGCCAGGGGCAGGACCTAGGGGGTACTCTGCATGGTGATCGATCAGGACTGGAGAGAGCCCAGCAATCAGGTGGGGTAGAGGTGTGGTCAACCCCCTTGTGGAGGGGTGGTTTTTCCAGAGGGTAGGGGAGTCTACCTTCCGTGGGTGGTCTGCAGGGGGTGATTGTCACTGCTGGGTGAGGCGTGCTGGAGATTGGGCACTCCTGGATGGGGTGGAAATGTAGCTGGGGGAGATTTGGGACTAGACCAAGAATGCTAATGGGGGCTGCGATTGGGCCAGGGGGGAGGTTTGGGAGGGCAGCACTGTGCTGATCCCAGGCTGACCAGCAATAGATCTGTGCACGCTTGCTGAAGTCTGGAACTATCAGCCTCTGGCATGAATAGCCCCCCCCCCCAACCAATGATATTCACGATTGTGACCTTGGCATTGCACAGAGTGTGGGAGATTCAAGTCTGAGCTCCTAATGAAAAAGAACAATTGTGATTTACAACAGTTTTCCAGACAATTCAGCACTTAGAACTTTTTTGAGAGAATTGCCTCCCAAATTTCTAAACCACAATGTGAGGTTTAGGAAATACATTTTGTTGAAAGATTTTGGAGGAGAATAAAAATTCAGGAGACCACAGGCATCTTATTTGATTTGATTGTTTCCTTACCCATCTTCAAGATGTTGACTTATCGGTAGAGTGTGGCCTCTGGTACTTCATGAAAGTGACCTTGACAATGAGCTTGGCGAGCTATTCAAACATCAATGCCCCTGGCAGACATTTTAAATGAATTCTCTATCCCAGTCACCCCGGATTCATCATCCAAGAACCTTCAAGTGAAAAGATACGGTTCTGTTTCATATTTTTTAGAAACTCCAGAACTGAAGAATAAATAACTTAATCTAGAAAAGGACTGAAACACGAAATGTTTCACAGGAAATTATAAATCCGTGACCTTGGCAGCAGTGATGAAGAAAACGCACAAGGTATGTCAATGAGCTAGCAATTGACTGCACTGGAATTGAATATCAGGTTTTAATCTGATCCAATAGAGATATCACTCCCTAAGACAAAGGATGGAATCATCCCAGAAATCAGCAAAGCCTGTTATCGGGCAGGGAAAGCTGTGTTTGACCTGCTGATAGCAATGGCGGCATAATTGACCATATTGGGTAGCACTTGAAAAAATGCTGAGGCACAGTTTCACATCAGATCACAAGTGCCGTGGCCTCTGATTTACCCCCCCTCAACCCACCCACAGTAACCTCAGGCTTTCAGTAATATTAGAAGGTCACGCCTGCATAGAAGTAGCACTCTCTAAGGGTTTAAAAGGTGATAGAGAGTCATGGCTTCAAAAGAGAGGAAATATGCTGCCTCCCACCCCCCCAAAAAATCAGTGAGACATGAATGCAGTGGAGGCCTTTCACAAAGTCCTCTAACCTGCTCTGTGTGAAGAGCTCATCCAATATGATTAACTCAGTGGAAGGTTGCGGCAGCATTGTGAGTGCCAGTGCCTGAGAAAAGAGGACAGTCACTCAGTGCAGGAAGAGACTGAATGATCACCTCTGTTCCGTCAGTGTAAGTCATTCTTCTCATTGCTCTCAATTCACAAACCTATCACAGATTCATGGGGATCTCATTCACTGCCAGCTCAAGGGATGTTGCCACTCATTCTGTCGCATGCACCTACAATCACCTCTGCAGATCGTGTCATCATCCCATCCATAGCACCACTCACCAACCACACGTCAGGCATCCTTCTCATTTGGCATAGCAGGTGTCTTGTTTACTCACTCCACCTGTTATCGTGCAGGACAAGGTGGTTCATGACAAGAAGGGGAAGTCCCAGGCAAGTTTGCTGATGACACCACCAGAGTGGGTTGGATCTCAAACAATGAATAGATGTAGTAGAGGAAAGAGATAGAGAATCTGGTGAACTGATGCAACAACAATAATCTCTTCCTCAATGTCAACAAAATGAAGGAGATAGGTATTGACTTCAGCAAAATGAAGGCGATAGTCATCGACTCGAAGAAGCATGCCCCTGTCTACGTCAATAAGGATGAAGTGGAAGTGGTCAAGAGCTTTAGGTTTCTCAGTGTCCACTTTATGAACAATCTGTTCTGTCCCTGCATGCCGACGCTATATTTGAGAAAGCCCATCAACATCTCTACTTTCTCAAGAAGCTAAGAATGTTTGGCATGTCCACTATGATTGTCACCAGCTTTTATTCAGTTAATGGTAGGGCGTTGGGAGAGTACTAGGGATACACACTCATAGTTCCTTGAAAGTGGAGTCACAGGTAGACAGGCTAGCTAGGATAGTAACACTACATTCTTCACTCTTTCTTTTCTTTCTCTAAGTATGATATGCTTTGTCTGCAAAGCACACAAAAAACAATAATTTTCACTGCATACTAATACATGTAACAAAAATAAAGCAAAGCAAATTTAACCATTGCCCTAACTGAAGGTGCTGACTTTGAGGAAAGAGCCATTCAATTGGCCAGCAAGGATGTGGACCATTCCCGTGTTGACAATGAGGTCAACAGCACTCAAGCAAGTGAGGATCTGGCACTACCATTCAATAACATTGTGGCTAATTTGATTTGCCCAATCACTCATGGTCACTGATATTGTTATATGGCTAATTCAGTTCAGTTTCGTTAATGATAACTCCAGGATGCTGAGAGTGAAGAATCCAGCAATGGTAATGCCATTGAGCATCAGTTAGGATTGCATAGTAAAGATCTTCTAATCAATTCCTGAAAATCTTTGCTCCATCACTTTTGTGATCAAGGAAAATCTTCAGAGTTTACTTTTTTAGGCATTGTGGCTGTGATTATTCAGTTCTCCTACCTACTGCGATAAATTGGGATTCTTTGGTAATACAAATGTTGTAAATATTACTGTTCATCAGGATATAAAATTTGCAATTGCTGATTTCATCATCAAACTGAGTGACAGCAAATTACCTCAATCATGCAGCATAGTTGTGACAAAAACATTTCATAAAAATCAAGCAAATTGAGCCCTTTGATCAAAAATAAATAAATAAATCAGACCACATTGTCCAAGCTAATAATGTCTGACAGAACCACATCAGGAATTTTGCAGGCAGTTGATGAACTCCTGCTATCAGAGTTAAGGATCACACCATTTCACATCTAATTTTGCCTTACGTGAGAGTACTACACTTCAATATATATTCAATATATCTACAGGCTGTACTCCAAGTCAGTGGAGAATACAAAAAGATCATTCGTTTCACTTGTTTTGACAGCATTTTTGTTTCTAATTTTATAGTTTGCGAACCATTGCAAAATGTTTCAACACTTTTCCCTCTGCAGCAAATGAAATATCTAAAATGCAGCTTAAAAGCCCATTTCAACACTTACAGCTGCTTATCTCGCTTTGGCAACTGTCAAAATGGTAATCTTTTGCCAATAGGTGCTGTAGGATAAGGTGTTATGATGGAAAAATGACAGACTGGAGCTTGCTTGGAGTTTCTCCTGCTCCAGAGTAGCAACTTTATCAGATGTATAGAGAAAATTCCAAAATTATGGAAATAAAGAAGGAGCAGTTTCCAGGAAACTCCAGACTCTGTGGCATTCATTGTGCTTATTTGCCTTATTAACATCTCAATCATAGTTCACCCTCACATTCACGTTAAAGTTGTCCTGTGCTGCACTACTTCATTTTACTGATTTATGTCATTGACTGTGAAAAGCTTTGGGACATCCCGTGGCTGTGAAAAATCATTCATTCGAAAACTGGATATGTCAAATGCATTTACGTGGAGCTACTGCTCTGGGTTCGCATTTCAGCGAGTCAGCATCCTGTTTACATCAAGTGGTCACTATTTGGTTAAGAGGGACTTGCATTTATATAGCATCCACTTGCATAAGATCCACAATACTGGAAAATAGGATTGGAATAGATAGGTGTTTGATGGCCAGTGCAAACAGGATGGGCTGAAGGGCCTCTTTCTGTGCTGTAAAACTATATGACTACTTCTGAAGCACTGTCAGTATTGTAACATAGGAAACATAGAAGCCAATTTGTGGTCAGCAAATTTCCACAATTAGCAGAATACAGCAGTATATACGTAGACTGGAAAAATGGACAGAGAAATAGCAGATGGAATTTGATCTGGGCAAATGCAAGGTGATGCATTTTCATAGATCCATTCAAGGTGGGAGCTATAAAATAAATAGCAGAACATCAGGAGCATAGACATAGAGAGACTTGGGAGTACAGATCCACAGATTCTTCAAAGTGGCAGCACAAGAGGAAAAGGTGATGAAGAAAGCCGTATGGCATGCTTGCCTTCATCAGGCAGGGGGCATCAAGCATAAAAGTTGGCAAATTATATCACAGTTGTATAAAACGTTGGTTAAGCCACATTTGGAATGTTGTGTCCAATTCTGTTCATCACTTTACCAGAAGGACACGGAGGTTTTGGAGAGAGTACAGAAAAGGTTTACCAGGATGTTGAATGGTATGGAGGCTGTTAGCTAGGACGAGAGATTGAATGAACAGGGGTTGTTCTCTCTGGAAAGGCAGAGGCTGAGGGGCGACCCGAGAGAATTATGAGAGGTATAGACAGCGTGAGCAGTTGGAAGCTTTTTCCCCAGGGCAAAAATGACAATTATACCAGAGCACAAGTTCAAGACAAGAGAAAAGTTTCAGTGGAGATGTGGAGGAGTTTTTTTTTACACACGGAGGGTGGTGGGGGCCTGGTGGTGGGAATGTGCTGCCAAGTGAGATGCTTGAGGCAGTTATGTTAGCCACATTTAAGACTTACCTTGATAGGCAAATGAACAAATGGAGAATAGAGGGATATAAGCGGTTGGTCTAGATAGGACAATGTGAACGACACAGGCTTGGAGGGCTGGAGGCCCTGTTCCTGTACTGCACTATTACTTGTTCTTTATTGCAATGTGACAATGACTCCGTTTCTTTGAAGTTGAGAGATGAATATTGGCCAAGACACTCAGAATAATCCCAGAACCACCCTACCCTCCCAGCACAGTCACTTATTTTCTTTAAAATAGTTTCACAGGATCATTAACATCCAGCAGAGCAGAAGATGCATTGGCTTGATTTCTTATCCAAAAGATGGCTATTCTGACAGTGCAACACTTCATCAGGACTGAAGATCAGCTGAGATTTTTGTTCTGAATTCTTGGAGTGGGTCCTGAACCCAAAGCCTTCTGATTCAGGAGCAAAACTGCTGCCCACAGAGGCACAAGCTAACTAGTTGCAGACTTTTCTTCAATCATGCAACCCATGATAGACCCAAATCTGCAGTTATCCTATATTAACTTTAAGTCACATGCTTCCCGCCAATCCATCAAAATCGTCAGAATGTAGGAGTGAGCATAAATCAGTGTAAACAATTACAGCCCAAGGAAAATGACTAACTCATTGTATAAACGTCCTATACTTCTTTAAATGTGAAAACTAAAGTTTCCACCAATTCAACCATCTTTCATGCATATTAGGCACAGCAAAGTTAAGATCCTGCAACCAGGAATGTTTTTCTGTCTTTAATGCGATTGATAAAGGTCTATTGAGAGGAACAGAGAGTATAGAACAGATCTCGGTGAGATAAGTTAATTTTAAAAAGTTGCAATAAAATAAACAGAAATACAATTTTTGTTTCTCTCTGTGCCTGAAAATCCTGTCCTGATTTAAAGAGAAGGTTGAGCAAATGTGACTGAGGGAACCTTGCATTAAAGACTCTGGAGGCACGGCCAGGGTCATGAATGAAGACGTATTTAAGTGGAGTGTGTGATGGCCACTGGCAAAAAAAAATCAAAGAGGTTTGGGAAAATTGTACTAATGTTCAAAAATCTGCAAGTTTGATTTGTGCCCCAAATGTCTGTGCCTCTGGCTGCAAATGTTATTTAGAAAAAAAGCTGACACATAAAACAATCTACATTGAGTTGATCATGTTCCTAACAGCTAGAAACTTACATGCGTTGATGACGTGGGATTGGGGAGAGGGGAAAAGTTTCTACTCCTTAAACATTTTAAATTCAGCCAAGTAGATTTGCCAAGAGCCAAGTAGGTAATGAAGAAATAACTTCCATTTATATCGTGCATTTCATGACCTCAAGGTATCCTAAAACAATTTACTGCCAAAGAAAGGATTTTTTGAAGGATAATTGCTGTATTATAGCAAATGTACCATTCAATTTGTAAGACTCCAAAAGTAGCATTGCGATAATGACTGTTTTGATGATGTTTGGTTGAGGGATAAATATTAATTCATTTAGTTTATTAATTAGTGTCACAAGTGGGCTTACATTAAAGCTGCAATGAAGTTACTGTTAAAATCCTCCAGTCACCACATCCAGCATGTATTCAGATACACTGAAGAAGAATCTAATATGGCCAATGCACTTACCCAGCGTACCTTTAAGACCATGGAAGGAAACCACACAGATATGGGGAGAAGTGCAGACTCTGCACAGACATTGATCCAATTCAAGAATTGAACCTAAATTGTGCTATGGGATTTTTTTCTATTGTTTAATGAGGGGAAAAGGTGAAAAAGCAAGTAATCACAAGCCAGTCAGCCTAACATCAGCAGCGAGAAAATTAATGGGAAAAATCCTGACAGGCTGCATTAATCATCATCTACAATGGCATGGATCAACCAAAGACAATCAGCGTGAAATTATTGAGGAAAGGTCACATTTGACTGACTTTATTGAATTGTTTTGAGAAAATACAGGGTATTTCAATGTGGGTAGCATCTTTCATAGATTGTACAATCCATACAGTGCAGAAGCAAGCCATTTGACCAATCACGTCTGCACCAACTCACTCCGATAGAGCATCTTACCAATCCCTTTTATCATAATCCTACTAATCCTGCTAACCTACATATCTTGGGACACAAAGGGGAAATATAGCATGGCCAATCCACCTACCCTGCACACCTTTGTACTATGGGAGGAAACCGAAACACCCAGAGGAAACCCTCGCAGACGCGGGTTTGTGCAAATTCCACATGGAAAGTCATCTTTTTGATTATAATCTACATGATCTTTTGCAAAGCTTTTGACAAAGTCTCATATGACAGACTAATCAGATAAATAAATGTGTCATGACATCATGGACAATAAGCTGTTTCCAGCATGCAATATTTTTCAAGTGTGTTTCAGAAGCTACAACCTAATTCTCATCAGAGACTGGGACACAAACACTCCCTAAAGGATTTCCTTCCCTCTGCTTTTCAGATCTTTATTCATCTCTGCATCCTTGGATAATTGCGGACAGTGCCACAGAATTATTTTGCACACATATGCTTTGAGTCATATACAGGGCCAAGGTGAGATTTGAACATAGATGAGAATTTTAAATTTGAGGAACTGCTGGACATGTAGCAAATCGTTAGCCTGTCAGCGATGTCAAGGGGTATAGACTCAGGCTGTGGACTGGACCAGCGGGAAATTCATCTCCTCACGCTGCTGCAGATTAATGAGCATCAAAAAAAAGAGAACTCGCACACGTAGCCTCCACAGGAATTTGACCCGTCTGATTGATATGACAAGCAGGACTCAGATCCTCAATCATCATCTCTAGCTTGTGTAACATAGAAACATAGGATTCAGCCTCTCGAGCTCCTGTTTCACCATTCAGTTGAGATTGTGATTGATAAGCATTGAATTGGTCATATAGCTGATTAATTACATCTGAGAAGGTTTTGACTAAGCACTGTGGATGCTGGAATTTGAAACAAAAACAGAAAATGCTGGAAAAGCTCAGTAGGTCTGACAGCACCTGTGGAGTGGAGATGCCGGCGTTAGATTGGGGTGGGCATTGTAGGAAGCCCACCAGGTTTATTTAGTATCACAAGCTTTTGAAGCACTGCTTCTTCATCAGCTGAGTAGAGAATTGGGTTCACAAACAGGGCATATTTAGACACAGACTCAGTTGCAAGATAATGTTTTTCCATTATGTGGAGGTGACAGCATTTGGTGTCTAATGCATTATCTTGCAATTGGGTCTGTGTCCACATATGCTGTGTTTGTGAACCCAACTATCCACTCATCTGATAAAGGAGCAGCGCTCTGAAAGCTTGTGATACCAAATAAACCTGTTGGACTTTAACCTAGTGTTGTGAGGCTTCTTGCAACATCTGTGGAGAGAGAATAGAGGCAACATTGAGTCTGGATAGTCATCCCTTGGTCATCGTGTCTCGAAACATAGGCTCTATTCTCTCTATAGGTGTTGTCAGACCTGTTTAGCTTTTCCAGCATTTTCTGCTTTTGTGTCTGAGAAGAATGTTATTTGCTTTTTTAAAAGAGACAAAGATGAACAATTCCTTTTCGAGTTCTCTGCCAGAAGCCAGATTTGACCCACAGCATCATGACCTCCACCATGGTTAGGATAAGGATGGAGGTCTGGAATCCACCCCCAGCTTGTTCGGGTATCGAGCCCCATGCCTATGCTGCCAATCTGATCCACGTCAGTGGTCCAACCAACCAACTGAGCCAACTGGACTCCTGAGGAGTATGAGCTGGTGTGGCAACATGCACCTTTACACACATGTTGTAGCCTGGAGTATGAATAGTGAGACGCTTCAATTTCTTCCCATCCTGTGGCTGAACACACAATGGAAATGATTGAAATAAACTTAAACTATCCCAATTCCATTCCTTTGGGATGTTAACTTTGGCCTGCCATTCACTCCGAACATGACATCTCAGAGAACAGACAGGACTGTTGCAGCAGCACAAAGTACATTAACTTGACAGTGTACCTCTGGTGAAGCATCATGTTCAAACAAAGCTCAGATCTTCTACTTTGCATCCACTGTAAACCTCAGCTCATCCATAATTGCTGCCTATATCCTAGCTTACATCAAGTCCCATTCACTTATCGCTCTCCTACTCATCATTCCCTGTCCAGCAATACCTTAGATTTAAAACTCTCATCTGCATGTTCAAATCTCGCCATTTCTCTGTTATTTCCTCTATAATCTCCTCCAACCTATCTGCCTTCCTCAAATTCTGGTCTTTTTGTGCATCCCCAATTATCTTCACCCCATCACCTTTGCTTTTATTTGCCTAGGCCCCCAGAAATGGAGTTCCTTTCCAAAAATATTTCTGCCTCTCTACTTCCCTCTCCTCCTTTCAGGTACTTCTTTGATTAACATTTTGGTCATCTATTATAATATCCTTATGTGCTTCAAGATCAAACTCTGGTTAATCACCAACCTTAAATGTTTTACTATGTTAAAGGTGTGATATAAAATACATGCTGTTGTATGGATATAAAGAACACAAATCAAATTCTAAGTAACTTCACACTCAAGAAATCCCCACTGCACACACATCATAGATAATTAAATGCAAGGATGTGCAAATACAGGACAGATTCATTTTTTTATTGGTTTTATTCCAATTCAATCAAATCATGTCCAATTCAGAGTCTCAACAAGTTGATACATTTCCGATGCAAGCTGACAAGACAAGGCTGTCACCTCCTGTCTTGGGCTTGATCTACATGATCCAAGCTGATTGGAGTAGGCGTAGCTCCTTCTCCAAGGCTTGACCTTATTTGCATCTTACCAAAAGGCCGAGATGCTGCTTTTAAAAATTGCTTCAAATGAATCTACAATGTAACCTAATGACTTCAACCAAGCGCAACATATTAATACTACACTTGATCTTAGCCAAAAGGCCGAGAAGTGCAGAATAGATCCCATTGTATCGCTTAATCTGAGCCTGATCTGAATGTACAGTTCAACATAAATCAATACAACATGGACCATACTTCAACTCTTTGATAATCCAGTAAGATTAACATTAAACAGTTTTTAAAAAAAGCTCAGTGGTGATGTTACGGTTATATGCATTCTTAGACGATATTTTGTAAAATGTATGTTTTAGAGAGAACTGTTTAATTAGGTATATGTTTATGAAGTAATCAGTCGTGGAATAATCTTTTAAATGATTTATGTGATGAAAATAAGCTGGGGACCTCAGAGAATGCACAGCATATGTGGAGTGCAAGGAAAACATTAACTAACAACCTCTGAGATGACATAATTATTTATTAACATCATACCACAATAAACATCATTCCACAATACAGCATTACTATTAATAATTATATCAGTCATCTCTGCATAATATATGAATGTTGGCTAAAATGATGTAAGCAGTTTCTATCATGAAAAATTAATAACGTCTGGGTGATTATTTCAATCCAATGTTGGAAAAAATGCAAGAAAGCTGGCTATATTCAGTGAATGAGGGATTGGTAATTCTTCATTATAAATGTTTTTTTCCCTCTTTAAATCAGTGACAAAATCAGTTGTGAACACAATTCACTGTCATTTGCAAAGCTCTCGCTGATAATGCGCTGGGCTTAATTTTACAACTTGAATTTACATCAGCTTGTTTGCGGCCTCAGAAAAAAAAAGTGAAGACAGGTGATTACCCAGAACATGCATTGTTCACTGGTGGCATATGTGACTTCCTTGTATGTGGCAAAACAACAAGCTATTGCTAGAGAGACAACTGCAGTGAGGGCAGATGGCATAAGGGCATCAGAAAGCATTGAATGGAGAAAAGCCATTTGAATTACTTGGCCTATTGCTTCTACAGACAAGATACAATTTATGCAGGGGTTGCACTCTGAAGAAAGAATGAGAGCAAGATAACAGTCTTTAAAATGTGAGTAAGGATAGAGCACGCCCAGAATCAATTGGATAGTTAGAGAGACAAATGACTGGATGGTAGGTAGTTCAGGAATAAAAAGGTTTGTTAAGTACCTTTTTGTTATTCATTCATGGGACATGGGTGTCACTGGCTGCCCAGTTTGCACATTCTCTGCATATCTGCTTGGGTTCTTCTGGGTGCTCTGGTTTCCTCCCACATTCTGCAAAATGTGCTGGTTAGGTGCATTGACCAGGGGCGGCATGGTAGCACAAATGGTTAGCACTGTTGCCTCACAATGCCGATTCCTGGTTCGGGTCACTGTTTGTGTGGAGTTTGCACAATCTCCCTGTGTCTGCATGGGTTTCCTCTCAGAAGAGGCTTGGAAGAGGTGGCGGGCTGGTCCACTGATGGTGGGAGAGCTTGTAGGGCTTGGAAACAATAATTCTGCATCATTTATTCCACGAGGCTTGCAGTAAAGGCACCGCTCTCTCTAAAACTGTCCTCAACTCCTTACTAATATAAAGGCAAAATACTGCAGATGCTGGAATCCGAAACAAAAACAGAAAATGCTGGAAAATCTCAGCACCTGTAGGGAGAGAATAGGGCCAACATTTCAAGCTAAATGACCCTTCGTCAGAACTGCTGTTGTTGGATTTCTTGAGTCCTGGAAAACATAGCTACCCACTATGAAAACAATGAGACAGATTAACCCAGATTCTTCCAGCCTCTTGAGTGTGTCTATTTCTTATCTCACCTTGGGAAAACCTAGATTTTGGTGAGTTGGAATTGGCTTTCCAATGTGCTTAGAATGTGTCCCCATTTAACTCTCACAAGTGGCGCAATAGCGGAATGATTTGTATGCTGCTTACAGTGTCAACAACTTGGATTTAGTTCCGGCCTTTGGTCACTACCCGTGTGAGGTCTGCACATTCTCCCCCGTCTGCGTGCGTTTCCTCTGGGTGCTCCGGTTTCCTTCCGCAGTCCAAAGACGTGCAGGTTAAGTTGATTGGTCATGTTAAATTGCCCCTTAGTTTTCCAAGATATTTGGGTTAGAGAGGTTAGTGGGTTAAACGTGTGAGGTTATGACTAAGCCTCGGTGCAGATTTAAAGGGCCGAATGGCCTCCTTCTGCACCTGTATGCTCCATGTATTAAAATTTTATTTTGTATGAACAATCCTGGTAGCCAAATGGAAACAAAAAATACTCATGCCCCTTTTTATATTGTAGAACAACTTTCAGTAGTGCCTAGTGTAACTGCACATTTACTTCATAGGCTATGTTTGCCATGAACATAACAATTGGATATTTGCCCATTCGCAGTTGCTCTGAAATTGGATTACAACTAGGTGTCAGGAAACAACTATTTTAACTAAGCAGCTATTTTAGCAGTTACACAAAGTGTGGGCGAGTGGTGGTAATAATACACAGATGTCAGCTGTGGCTTAGTGACAGTTATCTTCTCCCTTGAGTTAGAACGTTGTGAGGCCTACCTCAGGGATTCAAGCACAGAATCTACCCTGTACACTATAGAGGGGATCACAGATGCCTTTGGTCAGAAGTGTGCAATTTGGCCATTCAGCTCCTGACTTCGTTACTGGTTCAAGCATGGACAAAGAGACAGAACTCAAGGGGTGAGGTGAGAGTGACTGCCTATAGTATCAAGGCAGCATTTGACTAAGGATGGCATCAAGGAGCCCAAGCAAAACTGGAGTCAATAGGAATCAGGGAAAACTCTCCACTGACTGGAGTCAAACCTGGCACAATGGTTGTGGTTGTAGGAAATCAATTATCTAAGCCGCAGAACATCATTGTAAGAGTTTCTCAGGGTAGCAGCAAGACTTGAATACACATTCAGACAGTAGTGGAACAGTCACAAGTAACATAGATCACAGCATATAAGTGGACCCAGTGTCAGAATCATAGAGGTATTATCATGGGACTGGTGACCCAAAGGTTCAGGTTAGTGCTATGGGGGCAGGGGTTCAAATCTCACCAACACAACTGATGGAATTCGAATCCAATTAATAAATCTGGATTTATAAAGCTAGTCCCAATAATGGTAACTGTGAAACTATAATCGATTATCATAAATGCCTTCCTGGTTCATAATGTCCTTTAGAGAGGAAGATTTGCCATCTTCACCTTGTAGATCCACAATAATGTTATTGATAGTTAACTCCCCCTGAAATGGCATAGCAAGCTACAAAGTTAAAAGACAATTAGGATAGGGCAACAAATGCTGGCTTTGTCAGAATGCTGACATAACATGAAATAATTTTTAAAAATGCATTCCCAATTTTTTCAATTCCAATATGCATGTTTATTGCTATAGTTTTCAGCTCATCAATGCATGTTCAAGGCTATACTAGCAGCAGGAGTTGGCCGGGTTATACTCACCTAATCATTCGGCTCATGAGATTAAGACAATACAAGCACTGTTACCAAGAAGATGTGTGTAAGTTTAAGACACATCCACATAGCAGACTATGTACCGAGGCTAATAGAGAGATGAGTCTTCCCTCGACACCAATGGTTCACATTTTATACTTGCCATACAAATCGACCCTCGTTTTCTAAAAGGATTTTCTGAAGTTTCAAAGCTCTGCTTTTTTGCTATGATCTTGCAACATCCGTGCTGCACAATTATTGAACAATGACCATCATCAACGGGAGAGAATCTAACCATCTGCTTTTTGATATTCAATAGCATTACCTTCACTGAATCTCCACTAATCACATCCTGGGGTTTACCATTAACCAGAAATAGAACTGGACCAGTCAAATGAATACTGCGGCCACCTCAGCAGGTCAAAGACTGGGAATTCTGCAGTGAATAACATTCACCTTCTGATTTCCTAAAGTCTATCCACCAACCACAAGGCATAAGTGGGTGGCACAGTGGTTAGCACTGCTGCCTCACAGTGCCAGGGATCCGATTTCAATTCTGGCCTCGGGTCACTGTCTGTGTGGAGTTTGCACTTACTCCCTGTGTCTGCATGTGTTTCCTCCGGGTGTTCTGGTTTCCTCCAACACTCCATAGATGTGTGTCAGGTTGATTGGCCTTGCTAAATTGCCCTTTGGTGTCAGGGGGATTAAGACTGTAAATGTGTGGAGTTACAAAGATGGAACTTGGGTGGGACTGTTGTCACTGCAGACTCAATGGGCCAAATAGCCTGTTTCTGCACTGTAGATTCTATGAAGTCAGGAGTATAATGGAATACTCTCCACTTGCCTGGATGAATGCAACTCCAACAACTCACAAGAAGTTCAACACATCCAGGACAAAGCAGTTGTTAGATCCATACCCCATCCATCACATTAAACATTCATCCCTCCACCATTGTGGCAGCAATGTGTACCATCTACAAGATGCATTATATCACCTCACCAAGGCTGCTCTGAAACCTACAACCTAGATGAACAAGGGAACAAGGCCCTGCTATCAGGATACTACCTTTGGCAAATGCTCTCCAAAGCCACAGTTGGAAAAAATCTTGGAACTTCCTCCCCAACAACATTGTGCTAACCAATGTGCCACCCATTTATGCTGCATCAACACCACATGAATTGCTGCTGTAAAAGGCGGTAGCTCACCATCTCCTCCTTAACAAGGACTATGAATAAGCAACAAATACTGGCCTTGTTAGTGGACGTATATGTTCATAAAAGAATAAATAAATTGAAGTTCTATCTGCTCTCTCAGGTGCATTTCAGGTTCAAAGATGTGCAGGTTAGGTTGAGTGGCCATGCTAAGTTAACCCTCATGTCAGGGAGATTAGCAGAGTAAATATGAGAGGTTGTGGGAATAGGGTCTGGGTAGGATTGTCGTTGGTTCAGACTCAATGGGCTAAATAGCCTCCTTCTGTGCATCTAAAAAAATCCAAAGATAGAACCTTACTAAAAAAAGATCAGGATCTAAATGAAAACCAGTGTGTTTCTCTCCAGAGAAACAGGCAGGTTTTCTCACCTGATCTTATGATATCTTGTCAAAAAAAATGTGGTGTGCTACCTAACATCATTTTGAGGGATGGAGCCTAAACGTGCTGGAAAAGATGGCTGCATCGAGATTGGGGGGGCACCAATTTTAAAGGGCACCCCAATCAGAGCAATAAATAACCTTGCCCCACCTCACCATGGAGTTCTCAGGAGCTTTCCCACCATTTAATGCCTGCACCTCTCCCCACCATTCCTCCCCTATTCATGATCAATGCCTGCATCTCTTCCCATCCTTCGCAATTAATGCCAACTTCTGTCTCTTTTCCCACCATCCTCAACTCCACTGCCCCCCTCAACATTCTAGCCAATATCTCCCTCTCTCCCCTCCCCCCAACTTCACATACTTGATCCCCACCTCCCATGAGGTTTCCTATAGGGTCTGCTGTGTCGTTGCCCCCAACACTGGTTGGCATTGCCTGGCTGGCTTGTTACATTTCTATGTCTCTCGCCCCCAGGGGCTATACTCACCTTTGCGCCATTGCGGGGAGCCCCCACAACAGATTCGGGCCTGGGCAAATCTACTCTGATGACTCATTGGTGAGGTTTGGAAATACAGTGAAAGGAGGACAGAGGGGCCTATTACATTAAAATGTATATAAAGTCATTAGGACAAGGTTCCTGTTCTTTGTAGGTAAGAATCTCGCTATATCATTGGCAAGGGCCGTGGAAAATCATAGAATGTGACCCCTCCCCCTGAAGAATTGCGTTTCCTGATTTTCGGCCTGCATCATTGCTCTCTCTCACAGCAAACCCTCCCCCACCCCTCCTCCCCAGCCCGGGCTCTGTTTTGTAAAGACAGCTGGGACATTCTCCCCAGCATTCTAGTCAAAATCTAGCCCTCAGGCAACATTGATAAGAACAAATTATCTGGTCATCATCACATTGTGTTCTAAGAAACTTCGCTATGTTCATAATATGTGCTGTGTTTCCCTATGTTGCTGTTATCACTATTTTTCTAAAATTGCTTTATTGGTTGTAAAGCACTTTGTGATATCCAAAGATTGTGAAAGAAGCAAGTTATATTAAATCATTTATGAATTATGAATCATTTATTAAATCATTATGAATTTTCTTTACCCAAAGGGTGGTTCGGGAGTGGAATGCCCTGCCTGCAGCAGTTGTAGATGCGCCAAGTTTGGTGGCGTTTAAGAGGTTAGTTGATAAGTATATGGAAGAGAAGGGAATGGTTTAGTTTGGAGGGGCATTGCTTTTTATATTGGTCGGCGCAACATCGAAGGCCGAAGGGCCTGTTCTGTGCTGTAATGTTCTATGTTCTATGTTCTAATACTTGTACATTTAGTAAAGACTTAAATTTGTCAATTGGGCCAGAATCTTTCCAATGTGAAAGGAACAAAGAACAAAACAGCATGGGAAACAGGCCCTTCGGCCCAACGAGCCTGTGCCGCCACCTCGATGTTCCCATCTCTACCCGCGATCCCTATCTATGTTTATAGATCTTTGGATTAAAAACCAAATTTGAGACAATTTAGGGAGAATTTGTTTTGCCAATCAGCCTCAGAGCACATCTTTGGGATGTGGGAGGAAACCGGAGGAAGGTGGGTATCGGTCAGCAAAGCTGGAACTTCATAGAACCACAGAATAGTTAGAACACAAAAAGAGGACATTCAGTCCACTGTGTCAATCCTGACCCTCTGAAGGAACAATTCAGGATTTTATGAAGGAACTCCCTTGCTTTTTGCCTTTAGCCCTACAAAGCTTTCGTTGTCAGGTAATGATCCAATTTCTCCCTCTCCTCTGCCCAGATCAACCTCTTCAAATTTCCAACCAAATCTTCTCTTTTCTGGGGAGAACAGTCCTGACTTCTCTGATCTTTCTACATAACTGAACAAACTGTTTGTGATGGCTATAATGGCAGGCGTGATGCCAGCGCTGGAAGCATCCAGGAAATCTTCTTTGCTTTACTGAGTACCTTCAGTCTGTGCGCAATCAGGATCCTGACCTTCCTGTTACTTGCCAGTTTAACACACGATCCTGCTCCCATGCCTATATCTTTCTTTGGCCTACTGCAATGTTCTAATGAAGCTCAAGGTAAACTGGAGAAACAACACCTCGTCTTCTGGCTAGGCACATTACAGCCTTCCGGTCTCAACATTGAATTCAACAACTTCAGATGATTAGCTCTACCCCACCATGACACCTGTTTTCCTTTCATTTCATTTTTAAACTGTTCTCTATTTTTGATTATTGTCTTCATTTTTCTTTCCTCCCTCTCTTTCTCCTTATTTTATCCTCCTTTTCCTTACCTTTTCTCCCCCCACTTGCTTCCCCGTTTTTCTCAGTTTTATATCCTTTCCACTCACACCCTCACTCCCTTCTCCCCATCTTCATCTGTCACAGTTTATCCTCTGATTTCAGCTTCTGTTGCTCAGACATTCACACCTTTTATTCTATGGGCTCCCATTTGCAGTCTTTCACCTTCCACTTTCTATGCCTCTTAGGTTTTGACAAAAGGTCACCTGGACTTTTCTCTCCATATAGATGTTGCCAGACCTGCTGAGATTTTCCAGCATTTTCTGTTTTTATTTCAGAAAATCTTCAACCTTTTTTAAAGTAAATTTCAATGCCGCTTATGACAAGGGTATCAGGTTCTTGGTGATTAAGTGCTTCTTGCAGAGTTTTTTCTGACCATTATCAGCAGCCTGCGTGTAGCAGAATGTTTACTGGGCAAATCATGGATTTTCCAAAGCTAACGGTATGTTCTGGCATCTGCGAATCACTAAGAGTTGATTATTTCGACAGTAAAAGCACAAATCATGTGTAATTGAAAATTATGTGGGAGCTATTGCTTGAACATTGAATGTAGGATATAATCAGGGAGGCGTGATACTATCTTACACATTTTCTGTGAGGGAGGACACAGCGATAAAATGTTAACACAGACTCAGATTTTCACATTAAATCATGTTGATAACCTCACACTGGCCCAGAAAGCAGGGTCTAAATTTTATTTTGTTCATGGGATGTGAGTCTCACTGTCGAGGCCAGCCTTCATCATCCATGCATACTTTTCCTTACTCTGAGGGCATTTCAGATTCAACCACATTGCCGTGAGTCTGGAATCACATATAAAAAGATGATAGATTTCATTCCTTCAAGAACATTTGTGAACCAGACTTTTTTTAAAACAACAATAGGTTTTTTGTTAGACTTTTAATTCCAGATTTTTATTGAATTCGAATTTTATCATCTACCGTGGTAGGATTCGAAACTGGGTCCCTAGAGGATTATCCTCGATCTCTAGATTACTCGTCCACTGATATTATCACTCTGCAATCATCTCCCCATCTAATGCGAGGGTCTTGGCTTCAGTACAAAGCAAAAATCATAGATGCTGTAAATCTATAACATTTGTGTTTTTTTTAATCTGAATATCAAAAGTAGCGCATATAGTTTATCACTACAAAGACTCTGCAATTATAATAGGCAATGGTAGACAAACTCAATCAACTGCAAGCAGTCAGATAAAATATTTTATCAATATTAAATATACATAATTCTGAAGATTTTTATTTAATGTTACTTCCAATTGATTCAAAAAGTTTCAGGTAAGAGCTGTGACAATTTAAAATCAATACCCAAGTCAGAATATGACTTGTAGACCGAGTGGTCACATGAGAATCTGATGACATGGCAACAAAAGAGGTCGAGTGAATGACAGGAATTGTCCCCGGGAACGTAGGCAGAGCACAAGTGTTAAAGCAGCTGCTAAACCAGTGAACAAAGTACCTGTTTTTAAAAATCCTTGCTGTCAGTGATTCAAGAAGCCACAACACTTACGTAACACTTAGGTGGAGATGTGAGGTGTGAATTAAGAGGCCATCTCACATCGATTCCATTTCTTATAGCCACTTCATAACACCAGCCAGTACAAGGTCACATATTATAATTTATAAATTTGGGTTTTAATCATTTCAACATGTAGCTGTAGCATAACCAAAATATCATATGTAACAGTTCAGTACAATTCCTTCACTTTTCATTTTGTGAATGTAACCTCATTTTGTGTACAGCACTTTTTCATTAAATTGCTTTCCAAATAACACTGTCCAAGAGTCTCTCTGTAGACATCACCAAGTCAACATCTGTCAATGTGTACTTTCTTCAAAATACATCCTTCAAATCTGTGAGAAATCACAGAACAAAACAATACTATAACCTCATTACTGATATAGAATTCTTTCGCATCCAATCCAGCCCCTGAATCTTACCTTTGCTTTATCTTTTACTAGCTCGGAGTCATTTGGGAAGCAGCCAACATTCAGTTTCCAGGGATTTTTTTTATCCTCTGTAAACATTTATCAAAAGCTGTTATATAGAATCATAAAATCCCTACAGTGCAGTAGGAAGCCATTCAGCCCATCAACACTGCACCAGCAACAATGTCATCCAGGCCCGGAAAACCCACATATTCCCCTTGACACTAAGGGGTAATTTACCTTGGCCAATCCACCTAACCTGCACATCTTTGGACTGTGGGAGGAAATACACACAGACACGGGGAGAGTATGCAAATTCCACACAGACACAGACAGTCACCCAAGGCTGGAATTGAACTCAGGTCCTGGCACTGTGAGGCAGCAGTGCTAACCACTGTGCCACCATGCCTTCTATACTCCAGCATAATAAAGTGCACTACGGATCATTGACGAGACTCCCTCCTTTTGCAACTCCATCACTGCTTTCCACATTCCCAGTTGCTTTCCGTCAAGTCAATGATGTAGAAAATGAAACAGTGAGGCAAAATCCTTTGTAACTGTTGGCTTGTTGTAGTATATCCCCATTCCAAGGCAGCATTTGTTCTGACTACCTGCTGACTCCCTTCAGTGGGAAAGTTCAACTTAAAAGCTCCATCTGACGGATGGAATTAAAGTTAGGTCTGATCAATGGAATCAAGAGACGGTTCTCAAAAAAATTCTTGATCTTATGATCAGTAGCTGCACGATTCTTTTGAATCCTGTGTTCTTTTCTTTTGTAAGTTCTTGATTGATTCTATTCCTGACCCTAGTAGATAGAGCATTCAGCAGTATTTTTCTTGTGTTACTAATTTAGTTAATTGCTTCGTAATTGCTGCCTTCTGTTAGGTCTGCCTTCTTTGGCAAGGTGATGAATTCTGAGCAGATTCAATCTCTTGGCTTTTCTCTTTTGTTCTGGACCTTCAAGCACGGTACCTGCAGTGTGATTTGATCAGGGAACTACTTGCTATTCCAACAGCACAAAAGAAATTTTCTAACTTTTTCCATTTGCTGTTGTACTTCATTCCATTCTTCATTTATCACAGTGAAGGCATGAATTTTTCAGAATTGTCAGAGTTCAATAGGGCAGAAGCTGAGAGGTTGTTTCCACTGGTCGGGGAATCTAAAATTCAGTGGACCCAACTTCAGGGTAAGGGGTCAATCATTTCAAACTGAAGTGAGGAGAAATTAGTTTCAAGTTTAAAGTTTAGTATCACAAATAGGTTTACATTAACACTGCAATAAAGTTAATGAAAATCCCCAAGTTGTCACACTCCAGCACCTGTTCAGGGACACTGAGGGAGAATTTAGCATGGCCAATGCACCTAACCAGCATGTCTTTTGCACTGTGGAAGTAAACCACAGTAAAAGCTTTGGTAGGAAACCTACGTAGACACAGGGAGAATGTGCAGACTATGCACAGACAATGGCCCATGCTGGGAATCGAACATGGGTCCCTGGCACTGTAAGGCAACAGTGTTAACCACTGTGCTACCGTGTTGTCCCTCAAGGTGTTATACAGAGGGTTTTGAATGCTCCATTGTTGAATATGTTTAAGGCTGGGATATACAGACTGAGGGAATGAGGGGATAGGGAGTAGGTGGGAAAATGGAGCTGCAGTCTAAAAAATCAGCCATGGGGAGGAGTGGATAACATGGCCTATTTCTGCTCCTAGTTCATGTGTTCTTTATCCAACCACTTACCCTACAGTAAAAACCTTCTTCCAAATCCTTTTCCAATACTTAATTCATGGTTTATTCAGAAACAGCCTCTCAGTACCCTGTTTCTTGATATTGCTTCCCAAGGTGCAAATTGATTTCCTATGTTAAACTTGTAATTAAATGTAATATCCAAAGTTGAGCGAGATTTTAAAGGAGAATCAACCACAATGAATTTGATTAAGGTATTTCTCTTTCAAATCAATATACTGGAATGATAGGGAGTAGAATTGTCAATAAATTCTATTCTAAATTTATCCCCTACAGGTGAGCCATTTTTTATTAAGAAATTTTGAAATAATCCTACCTTTGTATTCACTCTCAGAATTCAACTCATGATGCAAGTCAACCCAGTAGCATCATGAGCAAGGCCTGAATTTATTGATCATTCGCCCATTTTTCTGAAATGATGCTACTGGGTTGACTTGCAGTTTGATACAACTGACTGGCTTTCATCACCATTTAAGGGGAAGTCAAAGGTCAACCTTGTTGGTATGCGACGAGGTTAGACTGGATAATGATAGCAGTATTCTTCAGTGAAGTACATCAGTGAAACAATGGGCTTTCTATGACTGCCCACTAGCTTCATGGTTTTTCCTATTGAAATTTGTATGAATTGTGTTCATTTTTTTTCAACGTTTTACCTATGTAACAAAAGTACAAATGTTATGTGGGTGATTTTAAGAGCAGCACTCTGAAAAATATGACAGTTCAAACAAATTGAACTGAAATTTAGTTCTGGAGTTGACAATACAAAAAAAAACAAACCTAATAGTAGATCAATTTCATCCCCCATAAATGATTTAATGCATAAATACATCACATGTTATGGCACTGAAATATCCTAGGTTTGATGACCTTAAACTGAATTAAACAGAATGGCAATGTTCAAATGAAAGTTGAAGTTTGCCCACTGTCTTATGCACTTCATCATCATCAATGGAACTGAATCAGGAAAGATTGAAGACTCAGGTGTCATAAAACCTGTATGGGCTGCACCCATAGTCCCTATTTTGAAGCCAGATTGCACTGTAAGAATCTGTGGAGATTATTAATTAACGGTAAATTGATGAGCTCAAATAAATACCACATTCTGCGATTTGAGGGCCTTTACCCAAAATTAGCAAGGAGACTTAAGTACACCAAATTAGATCTCAGTTACACCTACCAGTAACTGGAGCTGGATGAAGATTACCAGCAGTTAGTTACTGTCAACATCCACAAAGGGTTATACTAATAAACACATTTACTCTTTAGAGTCTCATCAACCTATACCATCTTCCAGCATATGATGGAAAGTTTATTCTAGGTCCGGAAAGCAGAAACACACTAGTGTTGCAATATCTAGGCGCCAGAAGGTATTGATTAGGAAGTAGATCCTACCTCCCCTAGCCTTGCCTGAAGGTGCTGTATGGTCCATTTGGTGGATTGAGACTCACCTTTCAAAGAGAACTGAAGGACTTCTGTGTGTACTGTTTCACGGAGAACGGTTCACTCCTGTTTCACCAGACAATACCCTATGACCAGAGAGTTTTCAATCCATCAAATGGACTGTACAGCGGCCTCAGACAAGGCTAGGGGAGATTGGGTCTGATTCTCCGTTCTCCGTGAAACAGTACACACAGAAGTCCTTCAGTTCTCTTTGAAAGGTGAGTCTCAATCCACCAAATGGACCATACAGCACCTTCAGGCAAGGCTAGGGGAGGTAGGATCTACTTCCTAATCAACACCTCAGGATGCTTAGACGTAGCAACAGTAGGGTGTTTTTGCTCCTTGAACCTAGAATAGCTAATGCTAAAATGTTGCTTATACCATTTTCCATAGGAGTTCACTCCTGTTGTCATGACTACTACAAACAGCCTTGAAATGAAACATCTCAAGATCATGTTCATCATAGCCAGGGCCAAGCTCAAAAGAGTACTACCAAGTTACTAGTAACATGTCTGCTGTTCCACCGGAGGCCTAAACATCCTAGATCACTGCTACATAAACATCAAACGTGCCTACTGCTCTCTCATCTGCCCACACATTGGCAAATCAGGCCACAAGGCTGTATTCCTGTTCCTGGCTTACAAGCAAAATCTAAAACAGGGGAATTCATCACAGAAAGTCATGCAATGTTGGTCTGAGTAACTGACTTCATTAGTAAGCGTGTAGATTGTGCCAAAGAAGGAAATATGCATGTGTTTCCCAAATGGGAACCATGGATGAACAGGTATATTCACTGCTTACTGAAGTCTAGGTCTGAGGTTTTCAAGACAGGCAATCTTGACCTATACAAGAGAGCTGATGTGATCTAAAGAGGTCCATCAAAGACAGCACTGGACCAAGCTAGAGTCCCAGGTTAGTCGCAAGGACCCCTGCCAACCATGGAAAGGTCTGCAAGGTGTTACAGGCTACAAGATGAAGACATACAAAATCACTGGCACCAACACAATCCTCTCCGATTAACTCAACGCATTCTATGCCCGCTTTGATGAAGAGGTCAGAGAGTGCATGCCCTCCACCCCAGAAGCCTCGGATGAAACTATATCTGAGGTCAACATTGCAGATATCAGAGCAGCCTACTCGAAAGTCAACAATGGAAAGTGCCTGGCCTGGATGAATATTCAGATCCTGTGTGGACCAGCTGGTGAGGGTATTTGCCAATATCTTCAACTTATCTTTACAACAATCTGGAGGTCCCTATCTGCTTCAAGAAGATGACTATCATTGTGGTACCAATGAAAAGCCAGGCAGTGTGCCTTAATGACTATCATCCAGTGGCTCTGACATCCATCATTATGAACTACTTTGAAAGATTAGTTATGACACAAATCAATCCCAGCCTCTCAGATTGCCTGGATCTAATACAGTTCACCTATTGCCACAACAGGTCCACAGCCATCTCTCTGACCTTGCACTCAACCTTGGAATACCAAGATAACAAGAACACCCATGTCAGACTTCTATTTGTTGATTACAACTCAGTATTCAACAGCTTTATTTCCACAAAACTCATGTCCAAACTCAGTGGCCTGGGTTATGCTCCTCCCTCTATGACTGAATCCTGAACTTCCTAACCCACCAACCACAATCAGTAATTTTAGGCAACAGCACCTCCTCTACGATCATCCTCAGTACCAGCACCCCAAAGACCATGTTCTCAGCCCTTTACTATACTTCTTATACACCTATGACTATGTGGCTAAATTTACCTCCAACTCAATCTTCAGGATTGCTGATAACACCACTGTTGTGGATCAGATCTCAAACAATGGAGTACAGGAAAGAGATAGAGAATCTGGCAAACTGATGCATTAACAATAGTCTCTCTCTGAACAAAATGAAGGTGATAGTCATTGACTTCAGGAAGCATTGTGGAGGACATGGTCCTGTCTGCATCAATGATGACACAACAGAAGAAGTTGACAAGCTTCAAGTTTTTAGGTATACAGATTATCAACAACCTCTCTTGGTTCGCCATGTCAACATTATAGTTAAGAAGGCCCATCAATGCCTTATCGTTCTCAGAAGACTAAGGAAATTTTGCCTGCCCACTATGACTGTCACCAACATTTACAGATGCACAATAAAAAGCATTCTCTTTCTCATAATATTGCAACTTGATATGGCTTCTGCTCTGTCAAATACCACAAGAAACTACAAAATGTCATGAACAAAGTCCAGTCCATCATTCAAACTAGCCTCCCATCAATTGATTCTGTCCACACTTCCTGCTGCCTCTGAAAAACATCGAGCATAATCAAGGATCCCATGCCCCACGGACATATTCTCTTTCACCTTCCTCCATCAGGAAAAAGAAACAAAAGTCTGAGGATATGTAGCAACCAACTCGAGAACAACTTCTTCCCTGTTGTGATCAGACTTTTGAATGGATCTACCTCACATTAAGTTGATCTTCTCTACATCTTAGCTGTGACTGTAACACTACATTTTGCACCCTGTCCTTTCCTTCCCTATGAATGGTATGCTTTGTCTGTATAGTTGCAAGAAACAATATATATCACAGAGTCATAGTTACAGAGGACTACAACATGGAAATAGGCCCTTCAACCCAACTTGTCCATACCGCCTTTTTTTTTTAAAACCACTAAGCTAGTCCCACCTGCCCACGTTTGGCCCATATCCCTCTATACCTATCTTACCTATGTATTTGTCTAAACGCTTTTTAATAGACAAAATCATATCAGCATCTATTACTATCTGTTAGCTTGTTCCAGATATTCACCACTCTCTGCGAAAAGATTGCCTGTCAGGAGCCTTTTGTCTCTCTGCCCTCTCACCTTAAACCTATGCCCTCTCGTTTTAGACTCTCCTCCTTTGGGAAAAGATATTGACTATCTATCTGCTTCAGAGAACAAAAGTCCCAGTCTATCCAGCCTCTTCTTATAATTAAAACCATCAAATCCCAGAAACATATGACAATAATAAATCTAATCAAATTATTGTAGGGATTTCTAAGGCAGTGGTGTACCTGGATGGTGTCTTAATTACTGAAGCATTCCCTGAGGAGAACAGGGCAAACTTCCAAGGGGCCCTTAAAAGTTTCAAGGAAATGAGCATCCTTTTAAAATGAGAGAAACACATATTCCAATCAGATGAAATTACATTCTTGAGTTTCAGGGAAGACATCAAAAGTTTGCATCCTTTGTAGGGTAAAGTCAAAGCCATAAAGGAAGTACTAAAGCTTAAATTTATCAGACTTAAGATCATTCCTAGGAATGGAAAATTATTATGGCAGGTTCTTACATAACATTCTACAATTGTAGCCCCACTTTCCCCAGGTTTTGAAGATGCATTAGCAATGGAAATGGGCTCAGCCATGGTCAGGATTACACACAGACTTCCAGGATCATTCATCGGGCATATGTTCCTCAACCCGGTTAATGCACATTCAAAATTGCTGGATGTCCAATTGATGAACAACAGCCACAGCTGCCATTGACAAGTTGTCATAAATTTTTGCCATCCATAACATCCCATTGATCTTAGTGTTAGACGATGGCACAGCATTTACAGCAGAGGAGTTTTGAAAACTTCAGTTAATTGGTATTCGCCACATTCAGCCAACCCCTTGCCATCCAGCTTTCATTAGGTTAGCAGAATGAGCTATAAAAACATTCAGGTCATCAATGAGAAAGCAAGTTCTCAGTTCACCTTTGCATTTGGCAAGTTTCTTGTTGTCATACACTGAACGTGACCAAAGAGATACATTAGCTGAATTTTGAATGGAACGCCGCATACAAACCTGTTTGGATTTGTTATTTCTGGATGTGACGGGAAGGGTGGAGGCTCCCAGCAATTCAAGGAAAAGATTCAGTCTTTTCCAGGTTGATAATTTAGTTACAACCAGGAACTTTGGTCGAGGATCAACATGGATGGCAGGCAAAATCGTGGAAAGAACGGGACATTGTAGAAGTAGAAGGCCACTGTGTAAAATAACAGGTGGATCATTTGAGGAAAAGAATCGGGCCAGATACAGGGAACAAATATGTATGTCCTGTGGTAGATTTGGGCATGCCAGATACTGATCTAGGGCTCCTGCATTTAATGTGGAGCTGAGACAATCAGTGATTTCTGGAGTCAAGGAGGTAGAAGTGCAGAAAAGGATGTTGACTTCAGATTGATAAGTTTGTCTTTTGCATCTACGTGCCTAGATTCTATATTCACTGAAGGACACAGTGCTATGTTGAGATTTTCCTCTGAAGTTCAGAAGTCTCCAGATCAATTGAGTTTGTGAATAAACTTTTTCTCTTGGGTGTCCCTGTTGTGTTGTTGTGTCATGCATGCCTATGTATAATAATGTTGTTTTTGTTCCATTTATAGATGGACTCAGGAGTTGAAGGGGAAGGAGTGTGGTAACATGACCCCTTTAAAGGGTCAATCCTTTGGGGGCTATGTGACTGGGCTGGACCTTATGGGGAGACTGTGCTGGAAGCCCAAGCCAATTGGGAGCAAAGGCATGGATCCTGGGACAGAGAAGAATCCCATTGGAGGCAGGGAGGAGAAGAGAGTGAATTTGTGTATTAACTCTGTCAGATCCTTATCATATTATATATATGTATATAACATTAATAAATTGCTCATTGTTGAAGCCACAATGAGTCACTTTCGACTTTAGTACAAATAGATAAAATACACGCAAACATTTAGAGAATAAATTAGCGAGTTTCTATTCTGAGATTATCAGTATGTTTGATGAGTACAATGCAAGGTCCGTGCAGTTCAGTAAAGTCAATAGTTGGTGTAGTCACAGCCACAATAACATAGAAACATAGTAACAAGAAGGAGTAGCCCATTCCACCCTTCAAGCCTGCTCCACCATTCAATTTGATCGTGGCTGATCAGTGAATTCAATATCCCGATACACCTCTTGGGACTAAAGGGGTCATGGGATATGGGGGAAGTGGGGGGGGGTGTATCTAATTTCTTCTTGAAACAACATTTTGGCCTCAACTACATTCTATGGTAGTGAATTCCATACATTCACCACTCTCTGGGTAAAAATATTCCTCCTCACCTCAGTTCTAAAAGGTTTATCCCTTATCCTCAAAACTATGACCCCTAGTTCTGGTAACACAGTACGTAGCCAGACATTGTGGCAAGCAGATTTGTAGAGAAGAATTTGGTTCATTTTGCCCTTAATTATGTCCTATAGGCATTTTTGAGACATTGGATGTTATTATATAACCTGACCCTTACATCACTATGCAAGAATGCAGCCAACACCCTTCCAGTGATGATCATGTGACATGTTGGGGGAAAAAAACTAAAATTTTTCAAAACTAATTCACAACCAGAAGACATTCCAGAGCACTTTACAGCCAATTAATTAATTAGTTTTTGAAATATGACCAGTCCTTTCCCAGGCAAATACAACAATTGAATTATATACACCAAGATGCCACAGACAGATATGAGATGAATAACCAATCTGCTTTGGTTGAGAAATAAATGCTGGCCAGGAGAATGAGAGAACGTCCTTGCTCTTCAGTGAACTGTGTTCACTCGAGCAGGCAGAGAGGGCCTGAGTTTAATGCATCATAAAATGATGGATAGTGGATGGGAATTCATTATTTGCATTAGCGGAGAGGTTAATAGCCAGGGGCATGGTTTTAAAGTGATTGGTAAAAGGATTAAAAGGGGAGTTGAGGAGTAATTGTTTCATCCAAAGGATGGTGGATATCAGCTACTGTCTGCTTTGAAAGGCTTGGTAGAGGCAAAAACATTTTGGCAAAAACACTGCCATAAGTCAAAAGTTCTTTGACACCTATGAGAAAGCAGCAGCACCCAGTGTTGCAATCAAATATCCAACTGTTTTCCATCAGCAGAATGCTCCATTTTCATTCTCTACACAGTGGTGGGCAGTTTCAGTGGCATTGATCCTACTGGTCAGAACTGGTGTGAACTCGTGCCCAATTCCATATCGGAGGTGTCATTAATTATGATTTGTTCATCCACCACCCCGCATTTGGCAGGTTCAAAGTTCCCATGCCACATGTAAACACCAACCCTACACACTCATACCACTGTCTCTGGCCCAATTTTTCCCAAGGGCATGCAGAGCATCTGGAACACACAAAAACAAGGCTTGCAGCCTCAAGAAGTAGTCTGCACCTCGATTCAACTACTGGGCTTTTGATTTCTTGGTTTGAGGAGTTTGAGTGCAGAGGTATGCTCTCTAATCAAGGGGTGGTTCCAGGAAGAACTCAAAACGTCCATCTCTGCAGCCTGGGAGGTTGTGGCCCAGCAGATGGCAGCAAGTGCTGTAGAACTGTGACACAATGCAGGAGGTGGATGAATGATCTCGCCACTTAGCGCAAGTCCTCTCTCAGCTTCCTCCACTATTAAACTCTTAGCAAGGCATCACATACTCAAACAGCTACTCTCATCACGGGCAGCTTGGTGGCAGAGTGATCAGCGCTGCTGTCTCACAATGCCAGGGATCCAGGTACGATTCCCAGCTTGGGTCACTGTGTGTGAAGTCTGCCCATTTTCCCCCTTGTCTGCGTGAGTTTCCTCCGGGTGCTCCAGTTTCCTCTCACAGTCCAAGATACGCACGTTAGGTTATTGGTCATGCTAAATTGTCCCTTCAGCCAGAATTATACCGGCACGCCAGTCCCGATTTTTGGGGGTGGGCTCGGCTCGAAGAATGGCATTCTCCTTTGACCTCAGGCGGGATTGTGCGAAACTTGAGTGGATGTAAAATTCCACCCCTAGTGTCAGGGGGACTAGCAGGGTAAATGCATGGGGTTATGGGGAGGGAACATGGGTGGGATTGTGGTCAATGCAAGCGTGATGGATCGAATGGTCTCCTCCTGCACTGCAGGATTCTATGCTCTCTCAGATCTATGTGTGGAGGACACATCAATGCTCACTCTCTCAGTAAGACTTTTACATCACTTCCATCCCATCAGTCATGTTGTTCACACTCAGAACCTTCGAACCTGCCAACAGTGAATGAATCAGCTCCCAACCTGCTAGGTGATCCAGTTAATTCTGGGCTG
Source organism: Sphyrna mokarran (assembly GCA_024679065.1). Classification (NCBI taxonomy): domain Eukaryota; kingdom Metazoa; phylum Chordata; class Chondrichthyes; order Carcharhiniformes; family Carcharhinidae; genus Sphyrna; species Sphyrna mokarran. The sequence goes on from JAGIQG010000009.1 coordinate 64,890,513, forward strand.
GTCTCACTGTACACAGGGACATGCGCCCCATCCAACCTCTACCCCATCCTCTCCCAGCACATCTCTCTCTTTCGTCTTCATACAGGGCAAACTGGTGAAAAACAAATGGCAGAGCCCAGGCCAGGTGAGTGATAGCCAACACTATCGCCCTCACTCAATCCATGGAGGATTCAGCCAACATTACTGGAGAAGGCATGGAGATTGGCCTCTTCCAGCAACCCCGTACAAATCTCAGCTTCGTTTCTTCGGCTAGTTCTGACAATCACAGTGAGTCATAGAATCATACAATGCAGGAGGCCGCCATTTGGCCCATCAAATCTGCACCTACCACAGTTATCCAAACCAGGACCCTGGCACTGTGAGGCCCACAGTCAAATGGAGAACTGCACTAGCTTCAACTCATCCACTCAAACTGCCATGTATTTCTAGCTGGCATCAGCAGAAGGGGCCATTTTGTAAGCCCCCAGAGCATGTCCAAGGATGAGGGGGCTCAGGAAGAACCAGCGCTCTCCGTCTCCTCCATCAGTGTAGACACACACATCTTGGTGAAGCTTTGTTCAAGATTAGACCCGGGGTCACTGTCTGAGTAACAGCTCACAGAGACGTCTCTGGATAGCAACAGTTAAGGATAGCCCCAGGTCTCCGGCACTCGGAGAGCTGCTGGAGACCAGCCACCTGCTCAGTCCCAGTCAGATGATGAAACTATGGAAGCAGTTGTCAGCTCACTAGAGGGTAGACCAAAGGTGGCAGTGGAACATTGGGCAAGTTCCAACATCTCTGTCAGATTAGAGCAAGCAATGGAGGAGTCCCTTTGCATTCTGTCTAATGTCATGCCTCTGACATATCAGCATCTTGAATCTTCCATGGAAGATAGGAAACCACCATTAAGGCCTCGGCCAAGCAGATGTTGCTGGATTTGTATTGGGCCCCGCAGTCCATGACCACGTACACTGGTAGGCACCGTCAAGATGTAGGCAACATGTGGGCCAGACATGTTGACCTCCTTCTAAATGTCCCATTTCCTGCAAGAATCAGGCTAGGGCACACACAGGGAGGATAAATGTCAGTTGAGGACTGCAGATGGCGGTGGGGGGACGGGGGGTGTCCACTGAGGACACTCCAAGTGCAGCCACTCAGAGCCTTTTCGCCTGTGCTCTGCTCCAACTCCAGCAGTGCAGATTATTGTGGGTGTATCTACCACTGAGCAGGAGACCCTCATCAGGGCCAACCTCTGGATGGTTCGGGTCATCAGAGGATGTCCTCAGAGATCATCACAGCCATTAGGCCCACAGCAGTCAGCAAACTGCCTCCATCACTGCTCCAGGTGTCAGGGTTGCACAGTAGTAGGGTTAGGAAAGTTAATAAATGTTGATGTCACCTCTGGTTCACAGGTATGCTATCACTGTAAATAAATTGCTCTTATTGAAATTCATTGGCTGAGTCTGAGAATGTTCTGGTCAACTGAATGCATTTTGATTTTGTATTTTGGAATCCCCTTATCTCGAGGTTCAGCCATCCTCTCACTCAGTCAGACTGTCCCATTTTAAGATTAACATTCATGTGATGTCGATGTCAGTGTAACTAGTCTCCAAAACCCTGTGTGTTGTCAGGGAGATGTGTTTAAATCTTTATTAGGAATGTATGATGGGCAAGTTTTGAACCCTTAATCCTCAAGGGATAGCAATGGTTGAAGACAGCTCATCAACAATGATGTAATGGCAGTATCTGGGTTCCTAAGTGTTGTTAGTATCTGAACCCAAGTCAGGCGCTTTAGGACAAGAGCTTGAAACTAATCTACATCTCAGTCACGACAGTGTTTGCATCATTAGAAGCCGTCAAAAGCATCAATCCATTTCTCACATTGCGGTCTTCCTCAATGGGCTTTTAGTTCCTAACCTGCACATCATTGGACACTAAGGGGTTATTTAGCATTATCAATCCTCCTAACCTACGTACCTTTGGACTGTGGGAGGAAACCTACAGACCTAGGGACAGGGAGAGCATGTAAACTCTACATAGATAGTCACTCAAAGCTGGAATTGAACCTGGGTTCCTGGCGCTGTGAAGCAGCAGAGTTATCCATTGTGCCACCTTACTGCTCAGTAGAACGTCCTCTTAGCGATGGCTGTCCCCTGGGATGACGTGTTTCCATCATATCACTTCACTACTTTTCCTGGAATCTGTCAGCTATTAAAGCACCACGGGTATATCACATCTTCCTTCCTCCATGGCGTTGGCACATTCAAATTGCCCCTCAACAGCCCACCAGCTTCCCAGACCTTCTCATCTTCATTGTCTAAGAACTCTGATCCTCCTCCAGTTCATTCTCTGGCAAGGGATCATTTCATAGTTTAGCCAAAACGTGAAGGGAACCCTACACTACCATCATGTGGCAAATCCTCTCCTGAGAGTCTTGCAGAGACACCAGAGCGGTCCAGGCATTTGGAATGCATCTTTAGATCTGCTCTATGAGAGAGCGTGTGAAGGCATGACTGTCATTGTACCTTTTCTCAACTTAAGTCAGAAGACAATGCACTGGAGGCAGCAGCCAGTCTTTCAGCGGGTCTGCAACCACCCCTGAAGATGTCCCTCTGCTCAGAAATCCCAGGCATCTGGAAGTGACCAAGGATGTTGGAGTCATGCAACTCCCAGGAAACCATGCATACGTGTAATATATGCTTGCAATGCTGACACAAGTTGCTCATTGATGGAATACTAGTCTCATGGTTTATAAACATTAGGGGCCGCTGCCAAGTGCCACAAGGTGCAGTCTATTGTCCCCTGCACATTTAGAAGCCTGAGATAGCTACAAAGCCAATGAATGTGTGAGCCTTGCTATCTTCATCCAGAGCAAATCGGACATAATGATGGGCCTTTCTGCAAAGGGCTTTGGTCACCTTCTTTATGCAGTGATGTGTTACAGACTGTGAGCTTCCGCACAAGTGCCCTGCTGATCCCTGCAAAAACCCAGAGGAAAATAAATTGAATGCTGTTGGCATTTACAGGGCCACTGGCAGAGGGAGAGTTACAAACAAATGTAGGGTCAAGTCTTCATGAAAAACATAACATGCCATGTATAAAGTTTCTGGTCAATCGCAAATACCTGTGGCAGTGCATCTCACTATGCCTTCAATATGGTGAGTCACCTCCACAGCCTGAGTCTCTCCTTCTAAAGGATCCTTTTCATGATTAGGCCTTGCCCCCAGGTAGTGCTTTTGCCACCCTTACCACCTTGATTGAATGAGAACTTAGAGAAATGCAGTAAGGAGTCCTGGATTCATTCTTGGGCCCCTTTGCTTTTTGTCTGAAAGTTAATGTTAAAGACAACAATGGTTAAAAGATGCACAAAGGGATTGAGAGATATATGGGAGATGTGAAGCTACAGCTTTGGGATCCTTAATTGCAATGTGCCTGTTTCACCTGAGACTCTAACACACACATACACAGAGGTGAGCAAATCCCATTCCAGGGATATGATATCTGGAGCCCTGGAGGGGATGATAAGATAAAGGCATGGTTAGTAAGTTTGCAGATGATACCAAGATTGGCTAAACTATGAAATGATCCCTTGCCAAAATGTGAAGGGAACCATCCTCTGTGGACAGAGGAAGGTTATCTCAGATTGCATTGGGATCTTGATCAATTGGGCCAGTGGGCTGATGAATGGTAGATAAATGCATTTTGGTAGATTGAACCAGGACAGGACTTACTCAGTTAATGGCAGGGCATTGGGGAAAGTTATGGAACAAAGAGATCTTGGGGTACAGGTTCATTGCTCATTGAAAGTGGTGTCACAGATGGACAGCGTGGTGAAGAAAGCATTCAACATGCTTGGTTTCATTGGTCAGAACATTGAATACAGGAATTGGACATCTTGGTGAAGTTGTACAAGACATTGGTAAGGCCACACTTGGAATACTGTGTACAGTTCTGGTCACCCTATTATAGAAAGGATACTATTCACGTAGAAAAAGTGCAGAAAAGATTTATTAGGATGCTACTGGGACTTGATGGTTTGAGTTATAAGGAGAGGCTGAATAGACTGAAACAAAAGAGGCTGAGGGGCAATACTATTGAGGCTTATTAAATAACAAGAGGTTTAGATCAGCTAGATAGTCAATATCTTTTCCCAAAGATGCGGAGTCTAAAACCAGAGGGTATAGTTTAAAGGTGAGAGGGGAGAAATACAAAAGTGTCCAGAGGGCAATTTATTCACACAGAGGGTAGAGAGTGTCTGGAACAAGTTGCCAGAGTTAGTAGTAGAGGCGGATACAATTCTATCTTTTAAAAAGTGTTTAGACAGTTACACAGGTAAGATGGGTTTAGAGGGATATGGGCCAAATGTGGGTAACTGGGGTTTAAAAAAAAAAGGCGGCATGGACAAATTGGGCTGAAGGGCCTGTTTCCATACAGTAAACCTCTGTGATTCTATGACTTTTCAATTGCTCGTGGTCATTAAGTGGAATCCATTTAGCCACTGATCAATGGCATTAATTGTTAACTAGTGACTCCCTTTCTCTGGTGGGATGGCAGAGATGATGCAACTGTTCTCTCTTCACTATTGCCTTCTCTCTGAGGCTGCATTCCTACATTCAACTCTGTTGATGTTGAAATGCTGATGTGAGGCTTTTGAATGCTACTTATCCCTTTAACAAAGCAGAATAAAATTATTGGCTTTGAGTTGCTTCCTGGGAAACAAGACCTTTGTCTTTGATAAAAGACTTAGATCTTATCCCATTATAGTGGCACCAACAAGTTAGTGTATGTTCCAAGAAGGAACCCCATAACCAAGTTTAGCAGTCCTCTCACACTACCTCATACCCCACAAACAGAAATGAAGTTACTATGATTTTTGCACAATGCCATTTTTCTGGGACTTCAAGATGGTGCTTCATCTTTACTCCAGGATTAAGTTCAACATTCCCTTCCTCACTGTCATCATGCTTCCAATTTACCTGGAGTTTCATGATGTGCAGGAAGAAATGCCTCCTATTATTATGCAGCCTCCTCTACCAATACTGGATCCAGTCTTCGTTGAGATAGACATACTGACCCTCCCCTCTGAGCCCATCACCCATGCCACACGTGGACTTCTACTCACTCCATCTGGATGCAGCATGACCATTGCACCCTCCCCTATACCCTCTCACCATGCAAGCTTCACAAACCCCTACCCCTGCGTTCCCTATCTATAGGCTGTAGATGTTCCCACTGACCAGCACCATTCTCTTTCCAGCCCAGTACAGAACTCCCAAGCCCAGAGGTATTGACTGTAGGACAGCAGTACCAAACTGTAATTTTTCTTTTTCACACAGTCCTTGCTCCCCCTGAATGCTTCCTTTCAGTGATTGCTCCTGTTGCATGCCCACTGCTCTTCTGTGCTGACTCCCTTCTCTGACTTCTGATTGTGAGATCCACATGCCTGTTGTATGTGATTCCTTCCCTTGTTGCAGAGGGGAATGTCTGCATTCTCTGACCTCTGTCTGCCAGCCCCTGAACTAAAACAGAAGCCTTGAACAGTTCCTATTGTCAAAGAGGTTTATGAACTGCAGCCCTGACTTCTGAGTACAAGGATAAACCATCCTGAATGTGCCACACTAACAAGTTCCCACTCCACATTCTAGAGACAGGCAGACATCCCCTTCTGGTAAACAGTGGTATTCTCTGACCCACTTGTTTGCAAGCTTTTCATGCAGCTTTGATGGGGTCCAGCTTCCCTCTTCTGGTCATTCCTCTGCCTTTCATTATTCAGCATGCTTATCCGCCTCCTTGCCCCTCTGCCTCCCATCATGTCAGCCCCGCCTCCCCTCCACCGTTTCCTTGCAATGAATGTTTCACTCTTTTGTGAAAATTTGGACAAAATATTCATTAAAAATTCTAGCCATTGCCTCTGCCCCACCCACAGGTTATTCATCTGATCCCAATGGACACTTGATCTTTCTTTGGTTATGCTCTTGCTCTTTATTCATTCACATGATCTGGGTTTCATTGGCTAGATCAGCATTTATTGCCTATTCCTAATTGTCCTCCTGAAGGTGGTGGTGAGCTGCCTTCTTGAACTGCTGCAGTCTCTGTGATGTAGGTATACTCACAGTGCTGTTAGGGAGGAAGTTCCAGGACTTTGACCCAACGATTGTGAAGAAATGGCAATATATACTTCCATGGCTTAGAGGAGAACTTCTGTTAATACCCCCATGTGCCTGTTGCTCTTGTCCTTCCATATGGAAGGGAGTTTGGAAGGTGTTGTTAAAGAGGCTATACTTGCTGTAGTGCATTTTGGAGATGGTACACACTGCTGCCACTGTGCATTGGTGAGGGAGAGAGTGAATGTTTGTGGATGGGATGCCAATCAAGTGAGCTGCTTTGTCCTTCTCAAATGCTGAAGGAGTTGCACTCCTCCAGACAAGTGGACAGTCTCCCATCATACTCTTGACTTATGCCTCGTTGTTAGTGGACAGACTTTGGGGAGTCAGGAATTAAAATGAAATTAATTAATTAGTTGGAAAGCATTGGATTATATTCTGAAGTACCAAACAGCTAGCTGCTCAAGTTTTTAAAGCAATGTTAAATAGATCTTTCCCAGAGTGGAAAAAGTATGCCTGAAATTGGCTCTTATGACCACATATTTACAGAAGCATAGACCAATTGACATAAAAGTTGTGTTTCTATAGGCTGAAAGATTTCAGAGAGAAGTTTCTGAAACCTTCTAAAGAGGCAAGCGAAGTAGAAGGCAAACTATGGAATCTAAACAAATGATTTATTACCTGATTGGTATCTCAAGAGTGTGATATTTTTGGGCGAAATCTGGAAAGTAGACTGTGTTCAACCAAAATCAAATTCTGCACTGTCAAAAAAAAGGAAGCCTTTCCTCATGAAACATGTTAATGATTTCATATGGGGCAGCACTGTGAAATTTGAAAAATAAGTTATGAATAAGATTAAAGTGGTACTTAAAATCAGAAGTCAGGCTTCAGGGCTTTTAAATATTTAAGTTTAGACATTGGGTAGAATAGATCTGGAGTAATTTTGAAACAGCAGATCTATTTAAGAGCATTTCACCTATCTCAGCTAATCAGGCTAGGTCATTACTAAAAAGGTGATGCTACAGCTAAAAGAGGAAACAGAGTCCTTGCAAAGCTCGTTTGGTCATCTGAATTGCTTACGCACTCAGACAAAGCCAGAGCTAGTTTTGATGTATTGAAGTAAGTGCCATGATGAAACACTTTACAGTAGAAGATGTTTTAAAGACAGATAGAACATGAAAAGAAATTGAACATGAAGAAATGTATGCTTGAGATCTCATGCTTGACTGACCCAAGAATATGAGGATTCGTTTATTTTAGTGATTTTTTTCATGCCAATCTTCCTGATGGGTTTACCAGTGTAACTGGCTTCATAAGTTGGGTGAAGTGGGGAATGTTATCCTTTAGCCTAAGTGGCTCGGGATATAAAAGAAATTGTTTAAAAGTACTTCAGCTACGGAAGCAGTGTCTTTTGTGGAAACAATCAATATGAGATTTGTCAACTATTTTGTGGAAAATTTTATACAAGAGATGTGCTGAGAACACAGTCTTCCCTCTGAATGTTGCATCAATAATTAATCCTTATGGGACAATGTATCCTTACTATAAGTGTAAGGTTCAAAAGGTTAGCCCAGTTAGCATGAAACAAGTTTTAGAAAAAGAGGAGGAGATCTTAAGATCAAATAGGTTGGAGAAAGTCTGCAATTATCTGATTGCTTCATGAAACAAATGAAGGGAGTTTCTGGCTCCTCTCACCCCAAAACCGGAAAATCCTGCTTGAGGCTAATAGACATTTGCATGGCCCAGCCTGACCTGCTATGATTCCATGGTGTGCAGGAAATTTGCCCCACAATGTTTGTACCAAAAGATATTGGGGATCCTAGAAGAGGGGTGTCTTGTAATGTAATACTTCATTGAGGATATGGAAAATCACTTAATATTGATTTGTTTTGCAATATTACTTATGAATACTGTATTATTTAAAATTTGATTTCAAACAGAGGAAAGAAATTGTAAATTGACACAATTTATGGTCAAGTATATACAGGTGAGTGGCAACAATTGGATCATTATTTGTGCATATATAAAGAGACACTTAGGAACATTGATGGTAGATTGTAGAATTAAGAGCTTAGTAAATAAATCAAAAATTGAGTAAACATTGACTCCTGGTCTGTTCCTTCACCAATTGGCTGTGAGAAGTTTAATATTTATACCATTTAGTTGCATACAGTCCAGGCTTACAGCCATATAGATATGCTGACCATACAGAATATTTGAGAAAATGTTTTTCCGTTTTCCAACAACTTTCTTTGTTGTTCGAGTCAAATTAATTCACTTAAAGACTTGTTACTAATAACCAACATTTGGTTTTCTTAATATTCCTGTTCATGTTATTTTAAAAAAATTTGTCAATGCTGTTGAACATCATTGTTAGTGTTATATACTTAAGTGGTTTTGTGATTACTTTAGAAGTCAGTCACGTGATTTGATGATGTTGGTATTAGGGTATTGCACAGGGTACTGTTTCAGTTTCAGTTTGTAATCCTCAAATAAGTTTTTTGTTGTTTGAATCTACATATGCAAACCACATCTTCCCTTTTTGTGAAAACCCACAAACCCTACCATAGTTGGAACATTACAGTTAACTTGTTCTACAATAGATTATAATTGGTCCTTAGTCTTATCCATCAAAACAACGTCATCTGCATATCTAAGATTCTTTATGTTTCTGCCACAAGTATTATCCTCTTCAAAGATTCTTTAAAGATTTTTTAAAGAACTGAAAGAGAATGGTTAAAACACCAAATTAAGTAAAAACAAGTACAATGAAGAATTTGTATTTATATTGTGCCTTTCAGAGCCTCAGCACGCCCCAAAGCACCTTTAAAATCAATTAGCACTTTAGCAGCGTAGTCACTGTTGTGCAATTGCAATTACTGAATCACCAAAGTTGAAGAGGCACACATATAACATTGACAAATGTAACTTGCCGTTCTTTTATCTTCAGTCTACCTATCAGAAATCACAATTCAGAGCCCTTTCTGAATAAAGTTGTTACCAGAAGAATTCTTGCATAATGTCATCATATGTCACAAAACTTAATAAATTATTTTCTGCATTAAATGCAATTAGACTACTTCTGGAGAAGAAATGCAACACTGATATTAGTATTGGAATCATAGAATCTACAGTGCAGAAGGAGGTCATTTGGCCCATCGAGCCTGCACTGAGAACAATCCCACCTAGGTTCCATTCCCATAACTCCACATATTTACCCTCCTTATTCCCCGACAATTTGTCATGGCCAATCAACTTAACCACACATCTTTGGGAAGAAACCAGAGCACCAGGAGGAAACCCACACAGACACGAGAAGAACGTGCAACCTCCACACAGACAGCAACCCAAGTCCAGGAATTGAACCCAGGCCCCTGGCACTGTGAGGTGGCAGTGTTAACCACTTACACCAAGGCGCCGTGTAACATATCCATTGTGTAAATGTGTTACTCTGGTGAACTTCAGGGCATGCTGTTGGTACTCCAGTGCTTAAAAGAAATAAGGAGATTGTGAAAGACACGTTCCAGATCCTTCCTAGTTGCAGAATGAATAGTGAATAATCCACGTTCAGGAAAAAGCTGTTATGTCGGTTCATGGTAACGCTGGACTTTGACTATGATATTGCACTCACGAAGCTTACCCTACATGCATAGTTACCCCGAGTATGAGTAAACCTGCAGATTGATATCTTTAAACAATTACATTACACTTCAAAGTGAAGTGACTTGCTGGAGTTGATGTGTTTTCTTTCCTCACCGTAGTTACTGCACTTCACATAGCAATCTAAAGCATGAACACATTTCTGTGCCTGGTTCTGAACAGCTGAAGAGTGAGCAATGTGCCTCTCTCATTCTTCCTGTCAGGCAGTACTAAAAATATAGTCAAAGTGCAGAGTTGTCACTGGCTGGTTAAACACGCAGGGAATTCCTTCTTATCATTCCGGGAAGTAATAGAAGATCTTTCCATATCTCTAAGTCAAGTGTTTAAAATATGCTTCTAATCTAAAGCTGGAAAATTCCAACCAGGCAAGAGGATTGTTCCATTCCTGTGCCAGTGAGTGGAAGAATCAGAAAGCTCACTGGTTTGAAAGAAACATCATTCTGCTTTCATTATCGCACAATTGTGCAAACATATCTTACACAGCCTGTTAGAGTTCTTTGCCAGCTCACCAACTAGCTCTGCGCTTCTTTTTCGTTTGTGCTTTGTTCTATTGTACATGTAGTTTCTGTTTGGTAAGGAGCAGGTTAAATTGTTGAAAAGAGTCTCACTTGCTTGAGCTCACTTCCTGGCAACTGGCGAGGGGCTGAGTGCAGAAGAGGAGGATGTTATCCAATCTGTCAGTAGGTCTAAAAAGTATGTGTTATCAATAGGATGCAATATAAATTTAGTATTGTGACATCAAATCCATAAGATTAGTTACTTTAGCCATGCTAAGTTTGTTATAGAATAATCTAAATATCCAGCCTATTTTCTTGCCAATTACATTAGAACTGGGAGCATGATTTTAGGCAATTAGTAATCTAAGGAAGTAAAAATGGTTTAGGTACTATTGGTTTATAAATGCAATAAAACACCTTAAGCAAAATGGTGAGTATGGCATTTAAGAGTATGACACTTAAGCCAGGAAATATAACAGACCTATACTGGCAAAAGGTATGTCAATCCAATGTCCATTAGTAACAAGAAAGTCATGCAGATCATGATGCCAGTCAGCATTCAACATTGGTTTGAAACCAGCAGTGTTACTTTGCCTACAACATACGAAATAGGAAATAAAATTCAGCACTTTAAACCCATTCAGCCATTTGATAAAACCACGGCTGATCAGTGTTGCAAATTTCACATTCTCATCTACCCCCTCCCCATAGCCTTTGATTCTTTTGCCTAACAAGAGTCTATCTACCTCTGCCTTAAATATATTCAATGACCCCACCTTCAGAGATAGGCAGTTCCAAAAAAAATCTCCTTATCTCTGCCCTAAAGGGGCAACTCCTAAATTTAAAACAGTTTGCCCAAGTTCTGGATTTACCCACAACATAAAAAACATCCTTTCCACCTTGTCAAAACTTTTCAGGATCTTATATACTTCAATCAATTCACCCCTCGTCGTTTGAAACTCGACTAAAAACAAGCCCAACCTTTCCAACCTTTCCTCATATGACAACCTATTAATTCCAGTAAACATCCTCCAAACTGCCTCAAATGCATTTACGTCCATCTTTAAATAGCTGACCAAAACTGCATGCAATATTTGAAGTGTGATCTATTAGATCTAAAGCATGATATTCTTACTTTTATGTTCAATTCTATTCATAATAAAGAATAGCATTCCATGTTTTCTTGCTGCATCTACATACCAATCTTTTATGACTCATGTGCCAGATCATCTAGATTCTTCTGCAGCTCAGAATTTTGCAGCTGTTCTCCAAGCAAGCTTTTCATTCTTCCTGCCAAAGTGAAAGACTTCACATTTTCCCACATGATACTCCATCTGCCAAATTTTTGCTCACTCACTCAACCTATCTATTGCTGTCTCCTTATGTTCTCTTCACAACATGCCTTCCTGCCATATTTTGTATCATCTGCAAATTTACCTATCTTGACTTCTGTCCCTCATCTAAGTCATTGCTATAAGTTGTTAGAAGTTGAGGCCCCAGCACAAACCCCTGTGAGACTCCATTCATCATATTGTGCCTTTCAGAAAAATAACTGTTTATGCATACTCTGTTTTCTGCCCTCCAGCCAGCCTTCTATCCATGCAAAAAATGTTCTTTCTTACACCATGAGTTTTGACTTGAGGACATTGGCTCATTCCTGTTCCTTTCAGCTCAATGAGCCTGCTCTGCCATTTAATGTGATCATGGCTGATCAGACACCCCAATGCATTTCACACCTACTATCACCATAACCTTTACATTATTGTTATTAGAAATTTATTAATCTCTGCTTTAAATATACACAATGGCTGAACTTCCACAGCCTTCTGGGGTAGAAAATTCCAAAGATTCAGAGCCCTCTGTGTAAAGAAATTTTGCACCTTAGTTCTAAATTCCCCAGCCAAGTCAGACTTCTTACTGGCATTCACCCTGCCAATTCCTGTAAGTATTTCACGCGTTTCTCATTCTTTGTCAAGAGAAAGACCTCCGACCTCATCTTTCCATGCCTGACAGCAGCTGATCTATGCAAGAAACCTCCAGGTCAGCAGTAACCAGACTAAAGTATTAAAATTTTACCAACTGTAGGAAGTGACAATCCAGCGGGTAACCTGCAAACAGCTGAGAATCCTTTTTAAATAACACTGGTGGTAGGAGTGGAAGGTGGTTACAGTGTGGCTGGTGGAAACCTGCTGACTTCACTGGAGCAGATTGTAACACAAGTGTCTAATACATAAAAGGTTAACATGGGACTGAACACAGTACTGCTCACACAGTGATGTGAATGAACACATGACCACAACTAGGGATCAATGTAGTATTGGACATATTGAAGGGTAGAAGCAACCTCTAAGGCTATGAATAATTTATAGGACTTGCTAAACTATGCCCAACTCTTTAGAACAGGGGCTGAAAACAAACAGTCTTACAGAACAACTTTGTCTAGCAGTGGATCTAGATGGCCTGGCTTTCAAATTGTACCACCTTGGCAGAGACATCAGCAATCTGTGCTGGCTGGTTGACAGGCAATAACAAGATGGAGTGGCAATGAACTGCATGAGGGAAAATGGCCACATGCAGGCAGCACACTGGTAACATGCAGGCAGCACACTGTTGCCAGGTTGGCTACACTATACTGGACTGGGTGTACAATAAATCACAGATGGAAACTGAAAGAATGAGTAGGCTACTTGACCCTTCAAACATGCTCTGTCATTCATTTTGATCATCATATTCTGCCTCCCCCCCCCCCACATATTCTTTAATCCCTTCAGCCCCAGTGGTTATATCTAATTTCTTCTTGAAATCAGATAATGTCTTGTCCTCAACTATTTTCTGTGGTAGTGAATTTCACAGCGCGGCACACTGACACAGTGGTGAGCACTGCTGCCTTACAGCATCAGGGACATGGGTTCAATTCCCAGCTTGGTTCATTGTCTGTGTGGAGTTTGCAAATTCTCCCTGTTTCTGCATGGGTTTCCTCTCGATACTGCAGTTTCCTGTGCGGGTTAGGTGGATTGGCCATGCTAAATTGCTCCTTAGTGTCAGAGTGACTCACTAGGGTAAATGCATGGGATTATGGGGATACGTCCTGGGTGAGATTGTGGGGGTGCAGATTCGATGGGCTGAATGGCCTCCTCCTGCACTGTAGGATTCTGTAATTCTAGATTCACATTGTGATCCCAGTGACAGTTTTTGAAAGTCTAAGCAATTTAATGTCTGAAAAGCATGTCTGGAATCCCAAAGGTAGTAGACTTTAGTGGGAATATTGGGTTCAACAATCATTCCCCAGAATGATTCAGTTTAATGTTGATGGAGCATCCATACCTCTATTCCTGCATTGCAACTCACTTCCTAAGTCTGCACTCTCATTTTCAATCTGGGCTGTAGATTAGATGCTGTTCATAGAACCTGGCTGATAGATAGAAAAAAATATAGACAGGCTTATTATAAATTCATGCTGAGGACTAGTTTACCATATCACCATTTACCTTCAATACTTGCGGGTAAAAGGAGACAACCAGCTTCATTCACAGAATAAAAATGCATCAGCTCAACAATGACTTGGTGTCCCACTGCTGTGAAGTTAGACCCCTGGAGATAGCAATGTCTTCCAATCTTTGTCTGAGAAGCAGCGAGGAATGCAGAACAGGAAGCTAATTATGTCAGAGAAAAAATATGCTTTGAAGAAAGAACTGCCGCTTAAAAAAATGTTTCTTTAATGCAACATGGTCAGATCGCGGGGTGGGGTTCTCTGAGGGTAAGATCAGGAGATTACTCCATAAATGACACTCGTTCTGCTCATATTTACGTCCAGGTTTCTTGCTGATCTTGTGGACATTCTGTGGAATGTATATCAGCAGAACAACTGGGATCCGAGAAAAAAATTTGAATTTTTTAAAAGGAGATAATGAAGGCTTCTAACCATCTATCATTCATGCACATTAGACAATGCATGTTGAAGAACATGCAATTGTAGAAGCTTTTCAGTTTTTAATGGGCCTGTCAGATACCACAAAATATAGATTCATAGAAACAGAAAATATAGTATAGATCTCAAAAAAAAAACACTGAAAATAGTAATAGTATGGCAGAAAATGTTATGTTTTTACAATGATATAAAGGCACCGAGCAGTCATAAGGGATTGGATAAACATTGAACTATAGAAACCCTGCAGTGCAAAAAGCTGCCATTAAGCCCATCAAGTCTGCACTGACCCCCCAAAAGAACATCCCACCCAGGCTCTATACAGAGACCTATCCCCATAACCTTGAACAGTTAATATGACTAATCCACCTACTCTCTGCAAGATTCATAGCCTCTGATCTGCTCTTGTAGCCACAATGGCTAGTCCAGTTCACAGTTTCTCATCAATGCTATTCTCAGGATGTTGATAGTGGGGAATCCAATAATGATAATGCCATTAAATATCAAGTGGCAATGGTTAGATTCCCTCCTGTTGGATGGAAAAGGTCATTATCGAGGACTTGTGCTGCATGAATGTTTCTTACCACTTGTCAGCCCAAGCCTGAGTATTGTCAAGGTCTTGCTGTTTTTGGATACAGTCCGCTTCAGTCTCTGAGGAATTGCAACTGATGCGGTCACCAGGTCACCTTCTCCTGACCTTGTGATGGAAGGAAGATCATTGGTGAAGCAGCTGAAGATGAGTGGATCAAAAACTCTATCCTGAAGAATTACTGCATTAATATCCTGGAATTGAAATGTCCGTCCTTCAACAACCATGACCATCTTCCTTTGTGCTAGGTATGAGTCCAGAGATTTTTTTCCCCCTTGATTCCCATCGACTCCTGTAGTGCTTGGGCTCCTTGATGTCACACTCATTCAAATACTGCCTTGATGCCAAGGGCAGTCATCCTCACCTCACCTGTGGAACTCAGTTCTTTTGTCCACATTTGAACCAAGGCTGTAAAAGGTCAGGAGCAAAGTGAACCTGGCTGAACATCAGTGAGCAAGTTATTGCTGAGAAAATGATAAACAATAAACACTGGTGATGGTCCCTTCCATCACTTTACTGATGGCCAAGAGTGCATCGATGAGGTGGCAATTAGCCAGGTTGGATTTGTTCTGCTTTTTGTGAACCTAGGTAATTTTCCACATTGGCATTTACTTGACAGTGTTGTTCCTGTATTGGAACAACCTGCTTAGATGTGCAGCTATTTCCAGTAGGAATTGACGATGATGGGTATTTAGGCTCAGGGTGCAACCATTTATTGTGCAATGCTGTCTTCAGAGGCTGGGATCAAAACATGGGAAATCGCAGAGCAAAGAAAGTTGGTCGTAGTATAATTATGCGTGTCGTACATCCAGGCTTGAATTTCTTTAATGTTTAATGCTGGCAAAATGCTATTCGGCCATATACACATGTCCCTGGTCACAAATACATTGGAAATACAACACCCATTTATCTTACGTGTTGTCATGGCATCTCACTTTCATAATAAGCAGTTTCACAACACCAAGTTAATGTCCAACAGGTTTATTTGGTAGCAAAAACCACTTCTGCAAACAAACAAACCTGTTGGACTTTAACCTGCTGGCATCTCCACATCATGGCTACCTCGTTTTCACTCAGATCTATAATGAATCAAAAACACAGTCTGGACCAACTCAAGGTTCAGGAACCTTCAAGAGTGAGTAGGCTACGATTGGGAGTCTCATCAACATACGGTTTACCTGCTGAATGGTGATAAACTTCCTGTTGCTATTCCAGCTGGGAACATTCCATTAATGAAAAACAGTTTACTATCAACCCCACAGTTATTATGGGTTCGCAATGCTATGAGCCAAAATTTTGAAGCCAATGCAAAGAATATTTGACTCATCACCACTTTAACCATTTATAGAGAACTTGCAATTAATTGGTGGCTTAGGCCAAAGATCATTCCAAACTGCTCATCAATGCAAGGATCCATTTTGAGAAGTATTTATTCTTTCTAGAATAAAAGTGGAAAGGAAAGTTGAATAAAAACACGTAATGCAGCTTTTCTTTTCCAAAGTTAACCATTTGTTTTCACTCAGGAAAAAGTAAAACATTGCTGCCAATGTTGGTCATAACTAAACAGCAGTTCTGGAACAGAGTAGTTAATGCTTGTGCTTCTGAAGGTGTATCCAGGCTTTCAAACTGCCATCTTATTCGGGTGACTTTTCCTCTTTTATTTTGCAAATTGTGCTGCCTAATAAATCAATTAATAGATTAAGCTGAGCAGATTTAAATACAACTTGCCCATGTGATGCCTATCTGCACTAAATGCAACTGCAATTGATACCAGTGAATGCACTTGCACAATAAATCCATGAGGTAGAATTTTAACTGAAATCATAAATCAATTAATGCCGTCTATCTCAAATAACAGCTCAGTGCATCATTCATATGGAATGAATCACATATTACAGATAAGACACCAAAAGAGAGAAATATAGCAGGTATATCTCAGGAAAAATGCTTGTACAATTGGATTGATATCCTTAAATGGACATTTATAATTATTTTCTGAGTGAACTATGTCAACAAAGATTCTTATTAATTATATCTCTTCAAAGCAGCTCTGAGCATTACAATTTGAACTAGCATGACAGAAAATGATGGCAATTAGTAACAGCGGTATAGTTAAGATTTTCACTTACATTATAAAGCAAATAAAGAAATCCAATCCATGCTGAGTGAAACTGGGGACAAATGCACTAATTATAACATTGATCTGTCGAAGAGCAGATTGCCTGCTCTTTTCCTATACAACTTGCATTTTCTTCTTCAGCTTCTCTTCAGAGCTTCCCATTTTCAATTTCAATGGACAATGTTACTCATGGAAAAAAAATAAAAGTGGTTGCCTCTCTCATGCTGGCATAGAAGAAACGCAAGTCTGCTTCCCAAAATATCCTGAAAGTAGCCTTTAAAGTTCTAGCTCTTCAGCCATCACCACACAAAAAAAAATCACTGGGTTTGTTTTGATTTTTGTCACATGTATTGGTATACAGTGAAAAATATTGTTTCTTGCACGCTATACTGACAAAGCATACTGTACATAGAGAAAGAAAGGGGGAGCGCAGAATGTAGAATTACAGTCATAGCTAGTGTGTAGAGAAAGATCAAATTAATCTTAGAGACAAGGTTCTGCCCTTGTCCATGGCTCATAACCCTAAGCTTGGGAACCATTACCAGCTCTGACAAAGAGTCATCCTGACTCGAAACACTGGCTCTATTCTCTTTCATGATGTAGAGGTGCCAGCGTTGGACTGGGGTAAACTCAGTAAAGTCTGGCAACACCAATTTTAAATCCAACCGATTTATTTGATAGTAAATCTGCGAGCTTTCAGCCTTTGTGGCCTTGTGACCTCATTCGCCTGACAAAGGCCACAAAGGCTTAATTGCTCGCAGATTTACTATCAAATAAATCGGTTGGATTTAAAATTGGTGTTGCCAGACTTTACTGAGTTTACTCTATTCTCTTTCCACAGATGCTAAGACTGCCTGAGATTTTTCAGCATTTTTTTGTGTTGGACCCTTACCTTGGCCTGCCAATTCCATGTTTCAAACCACCCTGCTACCATGAAAATGAATTAATTTGGCCTGTTATGCTCCCCTAATTGATGGGAGGATATAAATGTGTTGGAGGCAGCTCAGACAAGGTTGTGGATGCCCAGTCAGAGAAAATGGTTTGTCTCTACCCATTAATCATCTTAAACCTCTCAATTGCTTCGTAATCTTCTCTATTCAAGGCAATGCAGGTTTAGACTGTGTAACCTGCTCTCATAATTTAATACATTCAACCCAGTCTCAAATGTACCTGCCACTTTTCTTAAAAGTAGCAGTTCTGACAGGAGATTATTCACGGTTTAAGAAAAAAGATACAGCCTCTCCCTTTGGCACAACACAAGACCACCCATTATTCTAACTACCTCAATCATCCTAAAGAATGAGCACCTAATTTCACTCCCACATGCCTGGTCTACACACTAAGGCCCTGATTTTACTGGCACGCCCACCCCAGAAGCAGGGAGGGCGAGGCTCGTAGAACGGCATTCTCCGTTGGCCTCTGATGCAATCTTACAAGCCTCGGGCAGGCATGTCAGTAAAATTCCAGCACAACAGTCTTCCCTTCATTGGATTGAGAAGGTGCTTTCAGTAATCGTATAAAAACCTCCAAATGGTGTCAAATCAGCTCATGCAACTTGACCCTGCAAAAAGCATTATGCGAAAAGGATGAGTGCTGGATTGGAAAAGAAAGGCACAATTTATTGAAAATATTTTCTTTATTGGTGTTCCATTAAATAGAAGAAAAAGTGCAATAGCTCAATTTATTGAAACTAAATAAGCATTTCCTTTTTCGTGCCTTGTGTTGCTCATCCTAGCAGAGGCAAACAATCAAAGGAATGAGATATTTGAGGTTGGTCATTAGTCTCAGTATCCCACCATTGAAAACCTTGCTGATATCACAGTCTAGTTGGAAAGTCCCAGTTGGATAAATTGATTGGTTCAATATTTGAGATGTACATTTACCTAAGGGTAACAGCAGCAGCTGTGAAGAGATCGGCTCAGTTGTTCTGCTCTGCACTGTGGCTAAGCTAACGTGTTCTTATCTCAAAATTCACACTGCGTTCCCTCACAAACCTTTGGTTGTTTAGAATTAAAGCACACAAGGGACTGACTTAAATCTCTAGCTGCTGACAACTCTCAGGTAGGCCATCAGTTACTGTAACACTGACTAGCGTCGATTGATGTAAAATTCTCCTGTAAAATGATAATGAGCTTTATTGATGATACGCTCCTATCTGGAGATGATCATTAATCTACGCTGCAGTTGTGCCAGCCCAGTTGTGCAAGCAGTGAAGAGTGGCTGCTCAAATCTGCCACAATGCTGCCTCAAACTCCAGTTAAAGCACACTCTGCAATTTGAAAATATGTAAACTGCCATTTGTGAGGAACAGAAAATTGCGAGGAAACAGTTCAAATCTCCCCGACTATACGAAATGTTCACAGCTGGATATCAGAATTTCCTCATGTACTTACACCTGAGGTTCACAAATTGCATCCTCTGACCTTAGGCATTCGGCAAGGAAGTCCCAGAGATTACACAAGTTTATCAGATTCTTTTTTTCATTGTGTTTAATGATTTACAAGCACATTGTTGCTGGTGCTCTGTGCTACAAGAACCATAGAAACCCTACAGTGCAAAAGGAGGTCATTTGGCCCATTGATTCTACAGCAACAACAATACCACCCCATCTCCATAACCCCACATATTTACCCTGCTAATCCCTGTAATCTCTACATCTCAGGTCATTAACAGGCAATTGAACATGGCCAATCCACCTAACTTGCCCATCTTTGGACTGTTGGAAGAAACCGGAGCACCCAGAGAAAACCCACACAGACACAGGGAGAATGTGCAAACTCCACACAGATAGTGACACAAGCTGGGAATTGAACCAGGTCTCTGGAGCTATGAGGTTAGCTTTTAACCTGCATTGTTTTCCCTTGAGTAATTAACAGATCCAATCTTCTCGGACTTACGGCAGGGATCATGAGGGTATGAACATTTGTAGCAGAACCTTAGAAGTATATCTATATTTACATTTGATTTGATTGATTATTGTCACATGTAATAGGATGCAGTGTAAAATATTGTTCTTGTGCACTATACAGTCAAAGCACACTGTTTATAGAGTACATAGGGGAGAAGGAAAGGAATGGGTGCAAAATTTAGTGTTACATAGATAGGATGTAGAGAAAGTTCTACTTAATATATGGCAGGTCCGTTCAAGAGGGGATAGGATCTTAGAAGTCTCTGCATGTTGTTATTGACAGGGGGGAGATATGGGATACTTTCCCCCTTTTTCCACATCTTGACTAAACACAGTGTATTCTAGGGAAGAATTGGTTTAACTCGAATGCAGTGATTCGTAAGATCAGGCAAAAGACAAGTTTTCTCATAGGTTTTTTTTATTTAAAAGAATAAATGTTTATTTCTCAGTGCTTGAAATGTAATCACAATAAAACCAACACCTCATTCACACAAGATGCACACCAACAAAAATAACAGAAAAAGAAGATGTAGCATGCACCAATAGAATCCAAAAAAAACTACTATTTATTTTTCAAGATGATAGTTGAAACCATTGCAGGCCTAACGTTTCATTTTTAATTCAGTGAAGACAATGGAAGTTGGAGGTTTCTGGTAATTGAGCCCAGTATTTTACCCCAAGTGACAGCAAGTTTCTGGTTTGTCCTGTTGAAGTTGTGATCAAATGAAGGTATAATCTGCAGGTAAAGAAGAGCCCTACTTCTCTGCCATTGGCAAATTTTCTGGACAAGTTCCCTTCACTTTAAGGTCCTTGTCCCAGATAGTCTGCTCCAGGTTATTCTTGTGAATTAACAATATATTTCACATCATAAGCATGTTTCTGTGCTGTGACCATAGTATTGATGATCCCATTGCCAATGAATATCAGACTTTTGCATCTTGATGAAATTCTTCCTTCTTTCCAGGATGTCAATTTGTATCTCAGTTTCCATAAACATTCAGACTATTAACTTCACAAGCAATTAGTTGCATCTTGATATTTCTTTAATGGCAAATGATATTTTACATTTAATGGGGGCAATTTTGAGCCTGCAATCTCTGCCTACAGGAATGCCTGTGCATACTCAAAACTTGGAGAGCACAATTAGCACCAGTGACTTTCCGAGTTCCAATTTTACTGGCTCCTCCCAGAGTAGTAGTGTGAAATAGGCTACAGGGCCACAGAAAGCTCATTTTAATATTTTATCATGTCATTAACAAGCACAATCTCAGGGATATCCCCCACGCCCCTGACCAGATATTCAGTGAGTACCGGCGTACCATCACGTTGATTCTATTTCTGACAGGTTCATGGCTGGTGTTTTGTCCAATTAATAGGCTGGAACACTGGGAATCTGGGATTTAAGCTACTGGGCAGCTTCACAAAGTATTTTCTGTAGGTTTTTAACCCTGGCCCAGCCTGAAGGACAGGCTAAAGACAATCTCCAGGGCTAGAGGCATGAATCTGCCCCAGAGAAGACAGTTGATGTGAGTGTGATCAAGGAGAGCGTAGTGGTTAGCACTGCTGCCTCACAGTGCCAGGGACACAGCTTCAATTCCAACTTCAGGTTAAGCCTGTGTGGAGTTTGCATGTTCTCCCCATGTCTGTGTGGATTTCTGCTACAGGCCAAAAATATGCAGGTTAAGTTATTTGACCATGTTAAATTGACACTGGTGACAGGGGATTAACAGGGTATATATGTGGGGTTAGGGGAATGGGGTCTGGGTAGGATTGTGTCGGTGCAGACTCGATGGGCCGAATGTAGGGATTCTATGAGTCTATGATTGCCAGGAGTTTGATAGGGGTAAGCAGACTACAGAAAAGTGCCAACCATGGTATAAAGCATTAATAGATATTATGTTAATTGGAGTGTATTATCAGTGATTTTAGATGATGTCTAACCACATGTAACTGGAACGTGAGGGGAAAGTTTCTAATGGAAACCTGCTTAAGTCCATCTCTCTGTAAATAGCACAAGTAGTCAATATAATGTTCAACAGTTTGTAACAGAATCATTTCCAGCTCTCTTTTGTCAATGTCTCCCAGACCCCAGACACGACATTAATATGAGGTGACAGCGCTCTGTGAACCGTTTACTAAGGACCTCAGTCAGCAGTGAAAAAGCAAGAAAAGTGGTGGCCATCAACCCAGCAAATCATACTCGAGAAATTCCTGCTGCAGCAACTAATTACTGCCAAAGTTCCACAATAACCAACTCCAAACACACAGAGCTTTAGAGACAGTCTTACCCGGAACTCACGGAGGATCAGGACCAAACGGCACAGGAAAAATTATCATCACTAATTCAGTTGATCTTGGGCTGCCTCTGAACATTTATGCAATTGGCACCTTTTATGAATTGGCAATTTTATGAAGATGAGATTGATGAAGAAAAACATCAAAGCCTTCAATTCCTACTTTAGCCTACGGTGCAATATTATCTTAGACAAAGAAAAATTCAACTGGTACAGCCAGGTACTAGGTGGGAATATTGATTCCTTTATAAATAAGCTATCAATATAGCATAGAATTCATTGGAGAACACACCACACGGGGAGGTCATCAACCCAACATTATCGGGCTTGTTACAATCTAGAAAAAAAAATCTCACTTTGACCAAAGAATTGAAGTTCGTAGACTGAAATTTGCAAGTAAAACAGGCCATTCACCTGGGGTGAGAAGGAGCCAAAAAAAGAAAATGCTGGAAAATCTCAGCCAGTCTGACAGCATCTGTGGAAATAGAAAACAGCTCCAATATTTTGAATCTGGATGACCCTTCATCAGAGCTCACCAACCTTTTGAGTCCGGATGATCCAAAGGGTCATCCAGCCTTGAAACGTTCTCTCTCCACAGATGCTGTCAGACATGTTGAGTTTCTCCAATACTTTGTTTTCATTTCACATTCCAGCATCCACAGTATTTTGCCTTTATCTTAGTGATGAAGATTCATGTGAGGGAAAACCAGCAACTTCATTCAATTCACTAAGCACAAGACTATTGAAGCCCTTGCAAGAAAACAGAGCCAATGTGAAGGGTCACCATCATGTGGTGGTGGGAAATAAACCTCATCAGCAATAACCTTGCCCAGCCATTAATGCCGAGTGCCATCCCTGCCACTAGAGGGGGACATTTTGAGATGTCACGCCGAAGGCCAAAACTTAACAAGAAACCATTCCAATCTGCAATTGTCCAAGAAGTAAATGATACTAATATATTCTGATAAAAGCAAAAGAGAGAATAAAGCCAACGTCGAGTCTAAATAACCCTCTTTTTTAAATGAAAAGGCACTTAAGGAATAAGGAGAAATGACAGCTAGATTTTGTTATAATAGTGTAGAGTTTAATTATACTGTACACGTTATTCCTACTAAACATTGTTCTTTGTTGAGCAGAGAAGCTGGTGTAGCTTTGCAGCTTCTTTATTCACTGGTTCCTGGAGATACTCCAGATGGCTCAGACTTCCTAGACAAAACTCCAGCCCCTATGCCCACACGGAGGACATTGCAGATTTTTCATTCTCTGTGCGGGGAGGCTAACTGAATCAGGATGAAGGTCACCAGCTACAGAGTGACATTCTCAAACTTTTGGGAAAGAACAGGACAGGATGATAGTCAAAATGCTGTTGATATCAATAATTGGTCACAGGATCCTGAGATTTGCTTTACTTTTTGAGGGCAGCTTAAAGGTTGACAATGATAACCCAGCCCAACTCTGCTGAGGGGATCAGCACATTATGGAATAGGATGATAAAGATGCATATCCATCTAATTATTCTGTTGAAGACACCAATAACATACAGAAACAATCTATAGCAACAAAGGGCCCAGAAGTTCTTACTATTGCCATTGTAAACGTGTTACAAATTGTTGAATCTGAAGTTAAATCTAGAGATCAAAAGACAAGAGGTGCTTACTACAGATCTAACACCGTAGATGTACAAGGAAGTGTCATTTCTCTGTCTCTACATGTTTCACTGCTGATGCTGGTGACAGCATGCAGTCTGGTGAAGTTCCAGCAATATTCAGGCCTACTAAGGAGTAAATTCACACCAAAGAGTATGTGAAAGTTGGACTGCCACCTGAAAAATGGAGAAGATTTTCTGCTCCCCCCACCATCACCACCCCTGACCCTCACTGACCCCACCCCAATACCAACCCCCACCACGCAAACCCTACCCATCACAAGGCATTTCTCTGCAGTGGGAGGCAGCAAGTTCTTCTGGTCCCACCATTGTCAATGGGATTACCCATTGAACCCAGCCCCCCCACCACTGGCAAACACAAAGCAGGGGTGTGCCAAGAACAAGACTCGGAAAAACTACTGGCATGAACAGCTAGGTGATCTCAACCAATACCAACAAAACAGTCATCATCTGTTCTTACTTCTTTTGCCCATCTGATTCATTTATGAATGAGGCATTATATAATACTTTGGTGGTTATAACAGTAGAAATTTCCAGATCTTGGGCTGCTGCACAAATTTTAACAGGAGTGAAATCAGTTACATTCAAGAGTAGGCAGCAATCCAGTCCTTTCCCAGTGTATCAAGAAAGAGGGAAAGAAAAAAGAAGTGTTTCCTACCTTTCTACCGCAGAGCAGGAATCAGAATCTTTGTTTGAAGAGGTTGGTGCCTTCCAAGGATGAGATTATGGAGAACATACATCCTACACATCCTCCAAGAGAGCTGGAGGAATAGTCAGGGATTGGTGTCACTGGCTGTGTGGATGGGGTGGGTTGGTAAGAATTTGTAGTAGGATGGATGTGTAAATTGTTAATGTCAATAAGTAGCACAAATGATGAGGGGAGAGGGTGTTGTACAAAGGGTCAGTAGTTACTATGCTAATACCTAGAGATCATCATCATTAATGTCAGACCACAAGCTGGAGGGAAGAAGGTTCTAACAGGGTTCAGATAATGTCTGTCTCTTTAAATATTGTGAGTTGCCAATAAATGTTTATTAATTTGGAACAGCACGGTTTCCATCTTTCTTCTACCAAATGTATCCATATCTTGGTCGTGATGCACTATTAAGTGGCTTGTTGGATGTGGAGAAAACACTCCTCCTCCTGACCCACAAGCAGTGCTGCAAAGACAGAACATCATGGATTCAATCCTTCTCAGCTCCCTTAACCTGTGTAATTAGCCTCAATAAAATATTTATATGACTTATCCACTTCCTGCAAGTGATTTGGTCACCCACTCTTCATTTAGCATTGAAACCAGAAGCAGACGGGTTCAAAATGAGTTGGGCTCTTGCTGCACATGTTCTCACCTTTAACCACTTGACCCACCCATCATTAGGAGTTAAGAATCAGCCCTTGTTCTCTCTGTCCCAAAAGGGAAGCACTCAAGAGATTATTTTGGAGATATGCAATAATAATGAAGTAAACGGAACAGGCAACTATAGAGCATGTTTAAGCTAAACAGCAAAGGTAGAACAAACAGCCACAGATTTAAAACAGTGAAGAGTAAATTCATGTGATAGATCAGAAAATTCTCCTTTGCACAAAGTGATCAATTCATGGAATAACCCCTGAAGTAGAATGGAACAATCAAAAAAAGCTGGAATTTTTTAAAAGTCAACCACCTGCTTCAGTGGAGGGGTCACTTTAGGATCATTCTAGATGAGATGGGCTGAATGGCCTTCTTCATCCATAATTACTTTGCTGTCCCCCCAACCTTCTCAACATGTCAATAAATTCCATAATCACGGAATCAATAAAAGGGATGAAAGTTCAGTAGTCCATAACATGCAAAACTGGTTTTTATTGATTGCTGTCCTCAGATTCAAGGGTGTGAGCTCTCTTTCTTGCTTAGCTCATACAAATGAAACAGTGGATGTATCTTGAGGATGTGCATTCCCTTGGTAAATGAAGGGTCGCTGATTTTTGTTGGTGTCATTTTGGAAGTAACAAGAGAAATTGTTCGACTCATTATATTTGATTTGGATAATTCTGCTGCAGTTTTGAGAGGCAATTGTGGTTCAGAATGAGCTTTCTTTGTTATGTTTGATGGCAGCAGGTTGGATGTCTTTTATTGTGGCTGTTCAATTTTCTTACAGCAAGAGTTAGCACCGTGTAGATTATTATGTCCAACAACTTGTACTATTTGATTTCTTACTATCTAAAGGTCATTCAATCCTATAATAAGTACCTTGATTTTCCTGCTGAATGCTGAGATATTAGGTTGAATATGGCTACTTTTTCTAATCTCGTTACTATTGTACGAACATAAGAGAGAACTGAGAAAATAATATAACTGCCCAATTAGTTTGTTCCAGTTTTTGAATTTGAGTGCAATTTTCAATCTCCTCCACTCTCATCAAACCCATATCCGCTCTGCTTCTCACAAAAGGAAAATTACTCTTCTGAAGACATTAGAAATCTAAACCAAAAGCAGAAAAGACTGGGAATACTCAGCAGGTCTGGCAGCATTAGTAGCGAGAGAAGCAGAGTTAATGGGCGGCATTTTACATAAAATAGAAAATAGGGACAGAAGTAGGCCATTCGGCCCTTCAAACCTGTACCACCATTCATGCACTTTCAGTATCCCATTCACGCTTTCTCTTCATATCCCTTGATCCCATTAGCTACCACTTGAACATATGTAACTTTCTGTGGTAGAGAATTCCACAGGTTCACACAACTCTCTGAGTGAAGAAGTTCTTCCTTATCTCAGTCCTGAATGGCTTACCCCTTATTCTTAGACATTCCTCCACTGTGCATGTTTTCAGTAGGGAGTGGCGGGCTGAGGAGGCGGGGGTTGGGGGGCACATAGCAAAGGGTGCTTTTCAATGACACCACTTTACCATCTACTCTTGAGTTCACATCCACACTGCCCCCCCCCCACCCTGCTCATAATATGGGGGTGGGGTCATGTTGCCAAAATCAGCAGTTTGCCCACCATATTCGAACAATTGATCTTGTCAACACACAAGTTGGCCCTGCCATATGTGGAGGAAATGGTGACGCAGTGGTAATATCACTAGACTGCTAATCTAGAGGAATACACTGACTACCTGGGTTCAAATCCCACCATGGCAGATAGAGACATTTCAATTCAATAAAAAAAAATCTGAATTAAAAGTCTCATCGTAAAACTATCTCAATTGTTGTGAAAACCCATCTGATTCTCTCATATCCTTTAGGGAAGGTAACCTTCCATCTTTACTGACATGTGACTCCAGGCTCACAGCAATGCAATTGCTTCTTAAGTGCTCCTTGAACAAGGGCAAAGTTAAAGTTTATTTATTCGTGTCACAAGTAGGTTAACATGGCAATGAAATTGCTGTGAAAATCTTCCATTCACCACACTCAGGTGCCTGTTTGGGTAGACTGCAGGAGAATTTAGCATGGCCAATACACCTAATTAGCACGTCTTTCGGACTGTGAGAAGAAACCAGAGAACCCAAAGGAAACACACGGAGACACGGGCAGAACATGCAGACTCCACACAGATAGTGACCCAAGCTGGGAATCATATCTGGGTCCCGGACACCGTGAGATAGCAGTGCTAACCATTGTGCCACCATGCCATGGACCATAAGTGCAGCCTAGCCAACTATGCCCACATCCCATGAATGAATAAAAAATATGGTTGCCATGACAGAATGAGCACACAGGCAATTGTTTAAATAAATCTTTCAAAAAAGGAGTGGGTAAGGAAGGCAGGTTTCATATTTTCAGAGGGTAACCCTCTTAAGATAGTACTCCTTTTGCTTCTGCCTGCTCAGTAAAACCCACGGCATACGTCTCCGCTTCCCTGAATTGTCCAAATCCTGCCTGCTTAATATCCAGACTCGCCTGGCTCCAAGATCCATGGGCTGCCTTCGTGGGTTTGCTTAACGTCTCAGCAATGCTCACTAACGTGCTCTTGGTGCTGCCGTGACTGCTAGAGTTGCCAGTCAATCCAATTGCCTGCCAATTCCCAAGGACAGGATATTGTCCCCAATAAGAGACAGAGGCCCCACTCCACACCAAGTTAGCCTGCCGTAGCTGCAGGGCAGGATGGAATGGGTTGGTTCCACTCTGATTTTGCTTCCAGGAAGTGTTGTACCCATTGCTACCATCATCCCCCCTACCCCCCACCCCCGTCTCCCAGTAATAGATGTTCAATGTTTCAATGACTTCTTGTCCGAGCAGAAAACAATGAGATGTAACCGAATATAAGCAAATATTCAGGTAAAAGGGATGTGGTGAGGCAGAGATGGTAATGGAAGAACAAAAGGGAATATGTGTGATGGGGTGGTAGGCAGGGGACATTGTGACCAAATGGAAGATGGTGCAAAACAAGATTAGACAGGAGATTCGATGTGAAGAAACAAACTCCAGAGGAGGTGTCAATTTAACCTCATTTACACTTACTTCTATTAGTCCATGGCTCAAAAAATAACTCATAGTTATTACATTAAAATAAGCATCCATTACAATAAATTAAATAAAAGCCAGGGTTAATTGCAATTTCGGCATTGTCATCCAAATATTTGGCGAAGCTAGTGTGTTTAGGATCCAATTGTTACATTTCCTCTCTGTTGGCATTCAGTACCAAAACACACATTATTATACTGTAGACACTCAGTTCTGCTGTTGGCATCCAGTTCCCTGTAATTAGTGGAAACACAACATGGGTGGACATACAAGACGAGGAAAAAAAACAATATTTTTGTTACAGATTTAACCTATTTCTCATTACTTATTTAATAAAAGCAGTCTCCTTGCTCTGCAGCTGTTCCATACTCCAAAGTACCCTTTAAACACAGACTGGCGTAGAAGAGAGCAATCTCATAAAATAAGTAGGTCTCAATTGAGATGGCAGAGACAGCAAACAGACATAATGTGGTCCATCAGGCTCTGGGACAGTGGAGGAAAAGATTCACTGACATTATTCACCCCGTGTAAGATGGATGTAATATCTTACACTCAGGCCAGACCACTGGGTACTCTGGGAGGAATACAGCTCTTGAACATGAGGGGAATGTTTGCTAAGGAAATTTACTGATCCATCAACAAGGCCAAGGGTCTTAGTGCTCTTGAGGACCTGCCAGTACTGTTGCAGGCAATTTCTAATCAATGTGAACCATTAACACTAGCCATGGATGCCACAGTGCGTACAGATGTACACCCATGCACACATGGACAAATACTTTTTTATTCCTGTGGGGGATCTAGGCTCGCAACATCTGTAAATTGTCCAGACCAGTAGGTGTAAATGAGATTAAATTGATATCTCCTCTGGAGTGATCTTTTTGTTTCTCCATGTCCAATCTTCTGTCTAATCTTGTTTTGCACCATCTTCCTTTTTGTCACTTAATGTCCCCTCTGCCACACTGTCACACATTTTCCCTTTTGTTCTTCCATCACCGCCTTTGCCTGCACCCCATCTTACATACTTTAGCAGCATTGAAGAGGGAGCAATGGAGATTACAATGTTGCTGACCCAAGCAAGTGGGAAATGCAAGATGGGCATCCTAGGTGGAGAGAGTGAACCTGGAACGTACACATGAAGGGGGTGCATTGCACTCCAGCCATCCAACAGCATGTCAAAACCTCACCTGCATTTAGCAGTCTCAGCTCTGCGGGGGTTTCTGCTTTGTTAAGCTAACTCTCATATCTCTTCAGCGTTTTCTACTTGATTCTCAGTGTGTCAAACCCTGAGCCCTCCTATCCTCATGACACCTACCCACACAAGCTTGGTGTCAGGCAGAATTCAGGGCAAATCACTAATCCATTTTATCTTGCATTAACGAGATAGTCCCAAAGCATGAACTTTGTGCTTAAACAAAGGAGACTCCAAAGGGATGAGGGAGGAGTGGACTGGGAGCAAAAATTTTATGGTGGGACAATTGAGGAACAGCAAAGGACTTTCAAAGCAATCTTTCACAGTATTCAGCAAAAATACATATCAGTGATAAGGAAGGACCGCAGAAAAAGAGATAATCAGCCATGGGTATCTAAGGAAGTAAAGGAGGGTATCAAATCGAAAGATAATGCATACAATGTGGCAAAGATTAGAGGGAACCTAGAGGACTGGGAAATCTTTAAAAGTCAGCAGAAAGCCATGGGAAAAGCTATAAAGAAATGTAAGATGGAGTATGAGAGTAAACTAGCTCAGAATATAAAAACAGATAGCAAAAGTTTCTACAAATATATAAAATTTTAAAAAGTGACTAAAGTAAACATTGGTCCCGTTACAGGATGAGAAGGGGGATGTAATAACTGGAAATGAGAAAACAGCTGAGGCGTTAAACAGGTATTTTGTGTCGTTTTTCACAGTGGAAGACACAAATAGCATGACAAAAATTGATGACAGGAAGCCTATGGCAGGTGAGAACATAGAAACTATTATTACGAAAGAGATAGTGTTGGGCAAGTTAATGAGATTAAAGGTAGACAAGTCTCCTGGAACTGATGGAATGTATCCCAGGGTACTAAAAAAGATGGCAGGAGAAATAGCAAATGAACTAGTGGTTATTTACCAAAATTTGCTGGACTCTGGGGTGGTTCCCACAGATTGGAAAACAGCAAATGTAATGCCACTGTTTAAAAAAGGAGGTAGATGGAAGGCGGGTAACTATAGAATGGTTAGCTTAACTTCTGCAATTGAGAAATGTTTGAATCTATCATTAAAGAAGAAATAGCAAATTATTGGAATATAAATTGTCCTATTGGGAAGACACAGCAGGGGTTCAGAAACAGAAGGTCATGTTTGATTAATTTGGTGGAATTCTTTGAGGATATTACATGTGCAATGGACGATGGGGAACATAGGGATGTGGTGTATCTGGATTTTCAGAAAGCATTTGACAAGGTGCCACATCAAAGACTGTTACATAATATAAAGGTGCATGATGTTAAGGGTAATGTGTTAGCATGGATAGAGGATTGGTTAACTAGAAAGCAAAGAGTGGGGATAAATGAGTATTTTTCTGATTGGTGATCAGTGACTAGTTGTGTGCCTCAGGGATCAGTATTGGGACTGCAATTGTTTACAATTTATATAGATGATTTAAAGTTGGGGACCAAGTGTGGTGTGTCAAAGTTCACAGATGACACTAAGATGAGTGGCAGAGTGAAGTGTACAGAGAATGCTGGAAGTATGCAAAGGGATAAGGATAGTCTAAGTGAGAGTACAGATGGAGTACAATGTTGGTAAATATGAGTAAATCCATTTTGGTAGGAATAACTGCAAAATGGACTATTATTCAAATAGTTAAAAAGTGCAGCATGCTGCTGTGCAGAGAGACATAGGTGTCCTTATGCAGGAATCTCAAGGAGTTAGTTTGCAGGTGCAGCAGGTAATTAAAGTGGCAAAAGGAATTTTGTCTTTCATTGCAAGAGAGATGGATTTTAAAAACAGCAAGGTTCTGTTGCAGTTGTTTAAGTTGCTGGTGAGACCACATCTGGAGACTGTGTACAATTTTGGTCTCCTTACTTTAGAAAGAATATACTGGCACTGGAGGAGATTCACTTGGTTGATTCCACAGTTGAGAGGGTTGGCTTCTGAGTAGACTGGGGCTATAGTCATTGAATGCATAAGAACGAGAGGAGATCTTATAGGGAATAGGTAAGATACATGCAGGAAAGTTGTTTCCACTGGTAGTTGAAACTAGAACTAGGGAGCATAGTCTCAAAGTAAGGGGGAGTTAGATTTAGGACTGAGTTGAAGAGGAACTTCTTCACACAAAGATTGTGAATCTGTGGTATTCCCTGCCCAGTAAAGTAGTTGAGACAACTTCATTGAATGTGCTTAAGACAAGGATAAATACATTTTTGAACAGTAAAGAAATTAAAGGTTATGGTTGAGCAGGTAAGTAAGTGGACCTGAGTCCATGAAAAGATCAGCCACGATTTATTAAGTGATAGACCAGACTCAAGAGGCCAGATGGCCTACTCCTGCTCCTAGTTCTTATATTCATAATAATATCAGAGCATAAGAACTAGGAGCAAGGAGTAGGCAATGTGACCCTTCCATAGTGCCAGTCAGTAACTTGGTGTGACCTTAACTCCACTTTCCTGACTTTCCTTTTGAGACCTGGTTCAAGTTTCACCCACCAGTGAAAACAACTTCCCTGCATCTATCTTATTTGTTCCCTTCATAATCTTATAAGATCTCCCCTTATTCTTTTGAATTCCAATGAGCTTAGCCCCAATCTACTCAGTCTCTCCTCATAAACCAACCCTCTCAACTCTAGAATCAACCTAGTGAATCTCCATTGTCAATTAAAACTCTGTCTAACTGAACCTTGAAAATTTTCAATGACTTTGCCTCTATTTCTCCCTAGGGAAGAGAATTTCAAAGACTAACAAAGATCTGGGAGAAGAAATTTATTCTGTCAACCATGTTTGTGCCATTTTTTCCATTGTGTTTTTGCACCATAAAGAATGTATAATTGTTGCAATTCCTTCATTCATTCCTTAATTAACCATTGCCTATCCACCTTTTAATGGAGTTCCCCAATTTATCATTGATACCTCACTCCTCATACCTATGTAATTTCTTTTGTTTAGATTTAAGACTCTAGTTCCAGACTGGACTACTTCACTTTCCATCCTAATGAAGAATTATATCATTAGATCACTTTCACTAAAAAAACCTACATAACAAGATTATAAATTGCACAATACCAAAAATAGCATAACCTGTTCACTAGTTGATCCCTCAATGACCGACTTATAGAGTCGTGAGATAATGTGGTTTATGCACAGTCCTTGATCTGTAACAGAGCAAAAAGCTTTTGAAGAAAGTAATTTAGTTTGTAGCTGAAGCCTCATTGAAATTAGAATGATTTTGCAGGCTTTGGAATACTATCTTTCTCTGAAAGATTCAAATGATGTGGAAATGCCAGTTTTGGACTGGGGTGGACACAGTAAGAATTCTCACAACACCAGATTAACCCAACTCTCCACTCATCTGATGAAGGAGCAGCACTCTGAAAGCTTGTGCTACCAA
This sequence comes from Sphyrna mokarran, assembly GCA_024679065.1. Classification (NCBI taxonomy): domain Eukaryota; kingdom Metazoa; phylum Chordata; class Chondrichthyes; order Carcharhiniformes; family Carcharhinidae; genus Sphyrna; species Sphyrna mokarran. The sequence goes on from JAGIQG010000009.1 coordinate 64,923,279, forward strand.
ATAAATCTGTTGGACTTTAACTTGGTGTTGTGAGACTTCTTACTTCAAGACTAAATATGTTTATTGTAGCAAGTATATTTGTGGTTGTTAACTGTTTTTAAGATGACATTAAGTCAGTAACAGGAAATGAAACAGTAATAAGTTACAAATGAAAAGTTGTTTCCTTTATATTATTTAATATTGTTTAAGTGTTAATCATATTGTTGCTTCATTTGTTAGAGTTATATTTAAACTGTATTATTGAAAAAGTTTGTTTTATTATAAAAAAAACCTACTTTGTCAGTTTCTATATATATTAAATGTCAAATACTCTACTGTCGTAACAAATGTCACATTCCTGGAAGGAAGTATCCTCTATTCACATTTATATCAAAATAAAACAATTGTTGGGGCCAAGTCTGGCTTCATAATATAACTTGGAGTTCCAATCCAGGATCATAACAAATTGCAGCAACTACATGAAATTCATATGGAATTGGAGGAGGAGATACCATTTTCACAATGACAGTGAACAGGGACATTGCGGTTAGTACTGCTGCCTCACAGCGCCAGGAATCCTATTTCCCGGCTTGAGTCACTGTTTGTGGAGAGTTTGTACGTTCTCCCGTGTCTATGCGAGTTTAGTCCAAGTGCTCCAGTTTCCTCCCACAGTCCGAAAGATGTGCTAGTTAGGTGCATTGGCCGTGCTAAATTCTCCCTCAGTATACTGAACAGGTGCTGGAGTGTGGTGATTGGGAACTTTTTCAGTAATTTCATTGCAGTGTTAATGTAAGCTGACTTCTGACACTAACAAAAGAAAGGTCAAAGTCCAATGACATACACAAATTACAAGTTATGAGATATGTCTTCCCTGCCACAAGTCTCCAAAAGATTTGTGCATTAATAATGGTGCACATTCTTCACATACTCCAAGTTCCAGCCCACTGTGTCTGTGGTGACATCCCTCATTTGTACTTTACCTCCCTGCCAATGCAAACTAGTCATTCAGAGCTTTCTTCAAAAGTTGTTCTAAACAAACCATCTTTCCTTCACTTCACCACTACAGCTACCTCTGCAAAAATGGCAGTGGCTATTTGATAGACAATGCATTTTTGGATTGTATTAATCATTTGTGGCAGATTAAACTGTTACTTTTTATCATGAGACCTTTATTTATAATGATAGTAATATCACTATTCTAAGGCTTTATTTTTAACCTTTCATCCAAAGAGTCAAATCACATTGCATGTATTAGCTACCCTTTAGTATTCTAGCACTATAGATTCACAACATTTCAGCAACCATCTTGTCAACACTTTCCATTTGATATTAGTGAATTTGGAACGTTTGAATACCAACATTTTATTGTCCAGCTAATTGTTTATGTTTCCTTTCTTCATTATGCATATTGTTCCTCACTACTTCAGACACCTGATTTGCAACCGATTGTCTCTTAGAATAAACAGGTTAAAAGAGTCATTGCAAATTGCACTCTTACAATTAAACTGCCGGCTCCCACCTTTCTTTTCAGAAGAAAGAAACCTGTATACATATATAATACAACTTCAAAGCATGATGGCAAAGTGGTTAGCATTGCTGCCTCATTGCGCCGGGGACCCAGGTTCACTTCCTGGCTTGGGTCACTATCTATGCAGTTTGCATATTCTCCCTGTGCCTGGGTGGGTTTCCTCCCACAATCTGAAAGACATATTGATTAGGTGCATTGGCTATGCTAAATTCTCCCTCAGTGTATCCAAACAGGCGCCAGAGTGTAGTGATTAGGGGATTTTCACAGTAAGTATTTTGTTAATATCCCCCATTGTAATTTGTCGCTTGAAGCTGATTTCTGTTTATCCCTATTAACTCTTAACTGATTAATAGCTTAAGATTTAATATTCATCTCTTTTTCCGTGTGACAATACTAATTTGTTCCCTTGCATTTATTAAATTTGCTATGTATATCATACACTCCTTATTTGGGATCACCATTCTGTCATGCTAGTTTTAATGGAATCCCTTTAAAAAAAAACTACTTGACACTTCCGGCTATATATTTCTATCAGTACCCCTATAATATATCATTTATAACATGTTCCAAGGGAAATTCACTTCAACCTGGGCTTTCAGGATTTTTCTTTATTCATTCATGGGATGTGGCTGTTGTTGGTTGGGCCTGCATTTATTGCCCTTCCCTGAGGGTATTTAAGAATCAACCATATTATAATTGACCTGGAGTCACGTATAGGCCAGACCAAGTAAGGACTGCAGATTTTCTTCCCTAAATGACATTAGTGAACTAGAGGTTTTTTTTTCACAAAAAAAATCAACAATGGTCATTAGACTTTTAATTCCAGATTTTTATTGAATTTAGATTTCACCATCAAACCCCGGTCCCTAGATCATTACCTTGAGTCTCTGGATTACTAGTCTCTAATTACTATATTGTTTGATTGAGAATATATAAATTCATCTAGAAAAATGTAAGAATAAGATAGCATCTGGCACTGAATGTGATTTTCTGGTCTATCTATTGAGTCTCCAGTTGCTGTACATGTATTTAGTTTTCAACATACAGTTTCCTCATCAGTTTTGACCAACTTAATCATTGTTCAGTTCCAATCCCCTCACCCTGTCAGAGTTTTCTTTGGTTTCTCATATTCCATTGTTCAATGCCATATATTTAGTTATGATTGTAGGTTTCTGAGCTATCATTTTAGCTGCCCACAATGCTTCCACATTAGCATCTGTCAGTTTGTCAGCAAGATTTTCTTTACTCGTGTAGACCTCGTAGTTCACACTGAATACCTCAGCTCTTTAAAAAAGTTACTCATCAGCTTTTTTGAAATCTTAATCAGTAGAAAGGGAGTATTTATATCCATTTTGTGCTTTCTAATGAGCAGAAGTTGTTCTCTTATCGTATATTTGACCCATATGCAACGCCTTAGGAAATAAGGAAAATAATTGGTTTTTAAGCAAAACAGCAATTTATCCTTGGAATTATAGACGTGTGAATAACAATGATTTTATACTTGCTTTAAGTGAAACTTAAACTGATGAGAGAACATTCTCGAAGAACTTCAAGGTTTTATGTGCTGACAGATATACATTAATTAAGGCTGTGAAATTATGATTTAATTCCTGAAAAAAGGGATTGCTTCAAACTGTAGGGATCTTTATTTCCTTCTATCGCTTCTGTAATTTGGCCCCACCCTACTTCCACTCAAGTGCTCCTTATTTTTCTCTCTGCTTTGACCAGGATTGGCCATGTGACTGAAAACTGTAGATAACATTTGGAAACTGGGAATGATAGTAAGGCTCAAAACATGGATTTTTTTTAAAATGCTGATTCCCTACAGATGTGAAATTAATGCACATTGCTTCCCCAGTCAGTAAAATGCCAGATGTCTGGCTCCCTGTCTGGTCTTTGCATATACGTGATGTGAAAGAAAATATTTACTTGGTGCATTTCACAACCTCAGCATGTCCCAAAAGGCTTTACAATTAATTAATTACTGTCAAAGTGTCATTGCTATTAGGTTGGAAAAGTAGCAATCAATTTTCACTCAGTGATGTCCCAGAATGGACAGAGGTGACATAGAGTAAGACCGAAAGCTGGCAGCAGGAGGAGGAGTAAGAGTTGTCAACAGGATATCGATACGCAGAACAATTCACATATTAGTAAGGAGATCTTCACTAAAATCTGCCATATTCTGCAACCACAACTGTATAATAAAATGATAAGACAGAGGTATAAGAGTAGGTATTTTGGCCCTTCGAGCCTGATCCATCATTGACTTTGCTCATGGCTGATTTTCTAGGTTCCTGTACTATTCCCATATCCAAAGATACCATCAGTATCCACAAATCTATCAACCTATGTTTTGAATATTGTTAAGATGTAGGCCAGAAATTCCAAGGTGTTTTATGAAGAAAGCCTAAGTTTTACATTTGGTTTTAGCAAGAGTGAGAATAACATGTTTCACTCCAAGTCTGATTCAATTGACCCACTAGGAAGCTTTTATCAAATAAGGTTTATTTAAGAATAAGTAAAATATAACAAAAAGAATTAACTTAATTTTTACCAATTGTAAGATGTAAACAGTATATCCCTAAACAACCAGACATCTATGTTGCTCCAAGGTAACACCATCCTACAGACACGCAACTTTCTCCAGACTTATCACAAAAAACAAGTATGCTGATGTGATGCAGGATTTGCAGCTTTGATGTGAATTGGTCCTTTGAATGTTGGATCATATTTCTGGGGCTCCCCAGTCTTGGAACTTTCAAAATATCTCTGTCAAGAGAGAGACAGGGGCACTGCTTTCTTCCACCAGTTCTAGAAGCAACTAAGAAACGAAACTAAAACCTAAAGTGTGCTGTGAACAAAACCTGTCCCAAAGCATATCACCTGACCTGTCAGTCAACCCCAATCAAGCTCCAATCAGCAATCCCAGGGGATACATTAAAACCACAGATCATTGCATGAATGCAGATTAAAATCAACATTGCTTCAATTATAATGCCTTAGTGGCAATATAGGACACTGGCTACAAACAACAATGTGCTGACAAATTCCAGGGACTGCTAGAAATATCCTCTAGAGAAATATGATTAAAATATATTCCTTGAAGGCAGAGTATCATCACAATATACTCAAAAATGGAGTATATGCTATAGAGAATTCCAATGATTCACAAAGGTTGAGTGAAGAAAATTCTCTTTATCACAATTGTAAATAGCCAACCCCTTATTCTAAGAATGTAATTCCCGTCCCCACTTTCAACATACCTTGCCAAGGGAAACATCCTCCTAATATTTCTACTCTATCAACCTGCTCAAGAATTTCATATACTTCAAGGAAATTACTTTTCATTCTTCCAAACTCTATGATTTATAGGCTGAATCTATTTAAACCCTCCACATAACATCACCGCCTTATTTTAGGAATCAATCCAGTAAATCTCCTTCACACTCAAACAATTCAGTTATGATATACTTCCCATGGTCAGAGCAAGGAAAAATCTTAATTGTTTGTGGTTTTGAAGGTAATTGTGGCCATGAACCTTTTGCTTCAGTTTCTTCTTGGCTATTTCTGGAGATATCTGTAACGTATTATAAGTTTCCATATCGTGTTGCATAAAAGGAGGTTACGAGGGTGGTCTGTTCATTATCGCTTGCCAAAGACAAGCAGGTTGAGCGAGCACACGGTTTTCTTTAGGATTGCAGCCTTCGCGAAGGTGTAACATGACACTGATTGCATGCGCATTGCTTTGTGGATGCCACATGTTAGCTCTGCATTATCCAGAACTAATTAGAATTCCACTCCTTCAGTGTCTGTGAGCACAAATGGCGAATCGTGTGGGTCAATGTCCAGTATCCTGGCTGCAGTCATAGTGCCTTCATTCTGCAGAAGTCCATTTTACCAACATTTGAACCACCACAAGGTGCATTGGCTAACTTTGACCATTCAGACAAGGTCAATCAACCTTTTGCAGCACTGCACCCAAGTCATTGCAGGTTAGATCCCTGGTATGGAATTCCACAGCTTTCTGCTCCTGTTACCTGTTGACCCAGTATCTGGAGAACATCTGGACCTCCACGGCCTTTTGCAGGTTCAGGTCATCTCTTCCTGTCCAGCTTCTTCACCAAGGTCTCCAGTGAGGTGTCAGAAGATCTTGTAGCCCGCTCTTTCCTCTGTTGTGCCATTCTTCACTTTTCCCTGGGTCAGCATCTTTTCAGCCATGACGCCTAGTGACAGTTGCAGCAACAAAACACCTTTTTAAATAGCGAGGGTTAGCTTCAAGTGTCATAGGTAATGCCAATTAAAAATAGCATTATTAAATATTTTTAATTGGCATTAGACCATCATTTTCACCCCCTGCCGATGGCTGAAAACAAACGAACAGCACAGTTAGTACCGGTTGGATGCAAAGATCAGTTGAATGAGTATGTACAAACTTAGTGTGCTATCTGCATTGCATTGAAGAAGCGTGAACTATTTGCATATTGTGATCCCTGTACCCATTTTCGTAGGCTACCTGATTTATGTCCTGCAGTGTTTTAATGGTTTCTTTGGTCTCCCTACAGCACAAGAAATTCCCTCTTGACTGCAGCAGTGTCAACCCAATTCCTTCTGCAGACTTGTGTCCTACTGAGATGTCACTTCTAATTAGTAAATAAACCACTTTCCTATTGTTTTCCTTCCCTTTTGTTCTGTTATTTCGCATGGTCCTATGCAGAGCTCATCAATGCTGTTGCTGCACCAAGGCCACATTATTTTATTTTTGTTCAGTCAATGTATTCACGGTACCTTGCTGCAATACATCGTTGCAGTTAAATAGGGCAGAGATACTCCACATTGACTTTGCCCCATTCGGTCGCATTGTGCTTTGCTGACATAGTACAATTTTATTACAATGCCTGGAGCACATCTACACAGTGTGTGCACTGCAGAAGCCACATGTTTGCTATCACCATGGATATTCATCCAGTTTTAAAGGGCAGGGCTCTGTCAAATAGCTGTGTAGTACATGATGATTTAGAAAATAGACACAATCATCGCATGTAAGCATCTTAATAGCAATCCCTGGTGGAAAAAATGTTGCTTTGTGATTATCTTAACAGCAGTGAGCGTGTTTTCTTTACGCAGTCAGTATTTCATGGATAGTGTTGCACTGGCAATGTTGCGACAGTTAATACTTTATCCTAAATGAATAGCCGAGCATCAGGAATGTCAAGCCCCATCACAGAGAGAAGTTAATGTGGGGCAGCACAGTGGTTAGCACTCTCAGTGCCAAGGATCCGGGTTCAATTCCGGCCTCGAGTCACTGTCTGGGTGGAGTTTGCATGTTCTCCTTGTGTCTGAGTGGATTTCCTCCTGGTGCTCCGGTTCTTTCCCACAGTCCAAAGGTGTGTAGGTTAGGCTGATTGGCCATGCCAACTTGCCCCTTAGTGTCAGGGGATTAGCAGGATAAATGTGTGGGGTTATGGGAATAGGGCCTGGATGGGATTGCTTTTGATGCAGGCTTGACAGGCTGAGTAGCCCTCCTGCACTGTAGGGATTCTATGATTATAGATCAAAGCAGTTAGCAAAGAAAATTGCCTCTTGGGTTTGAAGACATGCAGGCATACCTCAAAAGGGAAGCCTAAAATTGGACCTCAAAGCTCGATAACACTTTATAAGAAACCAACTGTGCCTCCAAAGGTAACTTGTACAGTGAAGATAATGAGCGAAGGGAATTTGCCTCACTGGCAACTGCAAGATGGTAACTCTCTCAAAGTTGGGGGTGGACATTTTGAGATGGAAAGTAGTGAGTGGGGAGGTGGTGGGAAAGAGACCACAACAGAGTCTTTAAAAATATGTTTATTTCTAACCTATCTTACACAGAAGGCAGTAGCAGCAACTGAAGTATCGTGACCAGGTCAGAGCTGACATTTGCCCTGTTGACGAGAAATATATTTCCCAAAGGCTTCCTAAATGGTTGGTTGGCTGCCAGTTTTAAATGGGCAAGGGGCCCAATCTTGTTTCAGGCAGTCACTCTGAAAATGGCCCAAAGCGACACAGGCATGATTAAGTGTGGGTCATTCTATTGCTAAATTTATCAATGGTACATTATTTTAATGCCTGAAAAATAATGCAACACACGTTCATTTCCAAGCCAGAGAATTAATACATTAGACGATGCGAGTGGAGGCTGCCTGATATTGCATTGCTGCTTTTTTACTCACTGTCAGAATTCAGATCTGAACTAGTTCCTGAATCTACTCCAAGACTAATCTCATTCATTTGTCAGATGTGGGTGTCATTGGCTAGCCCAGTATTTGTTACCCACCCCTAATTACTCCAGTGATGGTGAGTCACCTTCTTGAACCACTGCAGTTTATTTGAGGTAGGAACACCCACAGTGCTCTTCGGGAGCTCCAGGTTTCTGACCCAGCAACAGTAAAGGGATGATAATGGCTAGTTGCTTCCTTGAAGTCGCAGACAGCAACAGCTTACCACTCATATCCACTTACAGCTTAACTGTAGAGCACCAGTCTCACCTGACCTTTCTGATGAAACTGAAAAAGCAAAGTATATCCCTACTCCAGTGACAAACTGTAAAAGGAACAGGGCAAAAGAAGACAAGCTGCCTTTTAACAGCACTAAATGCCTCAAAGTGAATTTAAAGGTCCAATTGACGGGGAAGAGCAAATGTCTAAGATCAGTGAAGAGGATGTGGAGTGTGGGTTCTGATATCAGCTAGGGAGGAGCAGGGGGGATCCAGATATCAGGGGGATTGGGATGTTAGATTAGACATAGGGAGGAGGGAATGGGAGGTGAGAGGAATGGAATGGAAGTGGAGGGGAAGATTGGTGTGGCTGGAGGGGAGCATTCTGATGTATGGTGGGGGATCCTGACATGGAGAAATTCAGACATGGGACAGAGAGGGTTTTAGAAATGGGATAGGAGATCTGGACATGGGATTTGAGGGGGGGGGGTGTGCAGAATCCAGATATAGGATAGAGGGGGGAATTAAATCTAGACATGGGATGGGGGGACCCAGACAAGGGATTGGGAATCCAAACATGGGATGATGGGAGGGATGTAGACATGGGGTGGGGGTAAAGTAAACCATGGAGTGAGGGGAATGGGACATTAGTGGGGAGAAGTTTGGACATTGGGAGTAGCCAGGCATCAAGGTGGAGAGTGTGTTGGACATTGTGGAGGAGAGCAATGAGATGCGGAAAATCTGACTTATTTATCTTAACTACAGAGTGTACCAAATAGCATTTCTCTAAACTGGCCATGTAAAAACAGGCAAAATCAAGCAGCATTGTTCTCCTTAGAGTGGAGAAAGTGCAAGATTGATTTAATGGAGATGTTCAGAATGATCAGGGTGTTTTGATATACTAAAATAAGGGGGTTTAATAACTAAACAATACCAATTTGAGACAAGCAAGATGTTGCGGATGCTGGAATATGAAATAAGCAGAGAATGCTGGAAAAACTCAGCAGGTCTGGCAACATCTGTAGAGAGATAACCAGTTAATTTGAGATAATTAGCTAAGGAAATTGTAAGGAGTTGAGATGCATATTTTATACAAGTTGTGATCTTCTGCCATGATGACCTAATGTCTCCTAACCTTACTGATATACGTCTCCATCTCTTGTGGGGATGGATGGAGGAACATTTCTGCTCTTAAGCAGCACTTTGAAAAGCATTTGCCTGCTGGATCCATTTGTCATGTGTATTAATAGTGATCTAAATGCATCAATCACTCATAAGGGATTGTGTAAACATATCATTTATTAATTCTAGATGCATGTGAACTTTTATGGGTAGAAAGTTTGAGGTCATTAGAACTGCAGAGCTGTGGGTGCACTCTCAGCTGCAGGTCAGATTAAAACTGAGACTGGATTACATGATACATCGCCCCTAAAATGATGCCATGCTGCTAGCCCATAGAAGGGATATTATAATACCACCTGCTCCTACCTGTCTATAACTGTCAGGACTCCCCACTCCTGGGAAATTTGATTGAGCAGTACTAAATCACTGCCAAAATTTGAGAACAGAAACCTAATTTATGTATGATAATGATAGACAAACCTGACTAGAGCAAGACACTCAGTCACCCCCACTCCCACCATCCAACTCACTCCAATTAAAATAGCAACATTTCTTTCACGGTTGTTGATGAATTAGGTTTAAGAAATGAGTTGATTTAACCAGCCACCCCCACTCCAAACTCCTTTCCACTTATCACGGGAAGGTTAAAACTCCCCAATGCCAGAGGCTCGTGCACTATTAACTTGATTTAATTGTATGCCAGGCTAAAACCCCATGATAAATGCCCGTTCTTCGCAGCCTAATTTAAATGTAATGAAAGATTCATAAAATATAAGTTATCCTATACAGTTTTCATTTTAAACCAGTGCCTTTGATTGAATGTTGCGCCACAACAGCACTGCAGAGCACAATGCAGAGTATGACAGAGTATAATGTGACCTCAGGAACATGCATTATCAAAAAAACGATATAAATCATCATTACATCTGACACCTTGCAGTCGTGCCGCACAGGAGGGAGTCTCAAGAATATACTCTTGAGACAAAGGTAAGGTTTGTCTAAAAGCATTACAAATCCACCCAATTATTTACATGAAAGGAACACTAGTACAGTAATGATCAGGGATAAAGGCACACATTTGGAAGTCAAATATTTCTTTGCTGATCAAACCTGTCTATATTTCTAAAAACGGAGCAGACTCTATATAGCAGGTAAAGCAGCTTAGAGAGATCTGACAATCTAATAGTATCTGGCCACAGATGTCTTGCTGTCAATCATAGCCATCAACGCTCACAGACTTTAATGTGGGGGTGGAAACAGAAGAGATTAAATTGGCATTGTCTGTCGCATACTGTGCTAAATGTGAGACTTTGCTCTGTGAATAACAGAGTGTTGATGACTCAAAAAAGGCATCCAGAACATTTAGAATATTTGCCCAGTTGCTACAGAGCCAATCTTATGTTTCCCTTATGAACTAGTTTTGAAATGCTTATTTTGTTGAGGTGAAGGTTCCCACTCAGGTATGATCAGGAAGTATCACTGGCCACACGAATGGAAATGTCCACGGATTGGTCTCCCCATTTTGATTGAGCAGTGAGGTTAGAGGAGGAAGGGTAGTGATGGACGAGTAGCATAAAGAATGAGGGAAAGAAAAATCAAAACCCTTAAAAATTATTCATCCCAATGCTGTAGAGAAAGTTTCTCACGTTTTCCATGTGTCTCCTTCACACAGGTTCTTCCCAAGTTTTGCCATGCCACACAAGACAAAATCAGCTAGAAAAATAACCAATCCCTTTTCCAATTTAAACAATTCCAGAATGGTTGCCTCCCTATCTATCCTGAAAATCCATTCCACATGTTGCTCCATATAAAGATTTTTTTGATTTATCTTACATTTGTTTAAAAATAAAACCTATGCCTAACTCATAGTTGCATTTAAAGTCATATTCTAGAATTATCTGTTCTAATCTTCCACATGCTCTCTCTCCATCATCTTTTTTCAAACGCAGTTTGTCCACTTTTTCCTCACATTTCGTTTTCTTGGCAACAAAGAGCAATACACTGGCTCTTGCTTGTGCAGTCTCTGGTTTGCATGAATACCTTTTGTCTCAGCAATGAAAACTGGTTATAACACTCTGTATGTGTGCTAACCAGAACACTATATATTTTGACCTTTACTCCACAGGTCTGGCTACATTATTCGGCCTGCTGCTCCCTCTATTTATTATTGCTCCACAGGAATTAGAACTTTAAGCACCAAGTCCACAAAGAACTCAAAATCATTTCAACTTCTCCCTCAATTATTTCAACACTGTTCAGAAACTTATGACATTTGTTTCTCATACTGTATACAATATTTGGCTCTCATCCAAATAGTTGTTTGGTAATACAGAGCTTGGGTACCACTGAGAAAGGAGAGACATTTTGCTGAAGATTTTCTCTTATACTCATCAGGACATTCACATGAACACAATGTAATGGAAAGCAACAAATTTATAAAGTAGGAAAAGAGAGTACTGATTCATTGACAAGTGGACTCTGATGTAGGTGTGCTGCTATGTGAATGTAACAGTTAATGGTGATTTATACTTAACTGCTGAGCATTGTTAGAAATTTAAACCAGGCAGCTTGACTGACATTGCCCCAAGGAATGAATCAGCAAATGGTCGTCACTTATTTTGTTTAACTAAAACAGGTGGAATGTGTGTACACCTTCCTTCATCTGAAAAGAACAGGGTCTTTTGCACTAGTATAGATAGCTTCTACTTGCCAACCAATCAGCAGTCTTTTCTCAAACAGTATAAATTTGTTGATTTCACTTGCATTGTTTTTAATCAAATATTTTCATCTTGCATGTATCAGGGCCTTTGCAAGAATACAATCTCTTTTCAGTAATGCTTTTGCCCATATTTAATTTAATCTGCCCATTTACATAGACCACATTACTTAATCTATAATAGTGTCTTCCAAACTACTTTCCAATGCGACTAGAAATTGTGACCAAAGATGCCAAAAAAACCAAGTCACTAAAAAACTGAAAAGAAAAAGTATATAATTATATCATTAAATATGTTATAAATAAACAAATAATACATTTGATAAGTATAAAAACCTGTTGAAAATGTTATTATTTCATGTATTCATCAATCCACTACTTTATCTGAGCCACTCCAGCTCAGGCACCTGGATCAGAAAACAGTCAATACCAGTGATGCTCACATTTACGTTCAGCACTACTGATCTTTGGCAACATCGCACCAAGTTTCTCCAAAGGCCATCTTGGCTTCATTGATTTTAGTGTTAAATTAGTCAAGTTGACTTTCAATTTATTACAATTTCAATCTCTTGCCTCTCCCCCACAACACAGACGTTGAAGTACAGTAATTAGCCTGAACCCTCTACACACATTATGATCAGCCTCTCTCACTCCTACACACTAAAATTGCCCTCACACACACGACCTCTTTCGTCCCACTCTCTTGTGGGAACATTAAATGACCGTGGGGATCCTTGCGCCACTAACTCTTTATGATGGGAAGTGAAAAATTGCCATCCTAAATATTTTGGCCTATAATTAACCCCTTTTCACCCCCTCCCTCCACTCTGTAATTAGCTCTTCATCCCTTCAAACTGTAATTAGCTCCTCATCCTGTCCACACTGTAATTAGCTCCTCACTCCCTCCACACTGTTATTAGCCCTTCTCTCACCCTGTACACAATGAAATCAATGCTCTCTCTCCCAAATCCAGTGATAATGCAAATCACAGATCAGGAAATTAGAGGTGCACGTAGCGAGAGAAAGGCAGTAATTATGGGTGAATTCAAGCTTTCTGACTAATGTTGTTAAGGACAAAGCCTTGGAATGTATACAACATGGTTTTCTAGAGCAGTAGACTAAGGAACCAACTAGGGGGTGGGTGATTTTAGGTCGAGTATTGTGTAATGAGAGAGGACAAGTTAATAATCCTGTAAAAGAGCCGTTTGGAAAGAGTGACCACAATATGATAGAATTTTACACTTAGTTTGTGAAGTGATGTAATACAGAGGCCAAAAGCTTAAAATTAAACAAAGGAAGCTATGAAAGTGAGAGAGGTAAATTGATGTGGGAGATTTTCAAGGCTGAGATTGATTAGTTTTCAATAAGTAAAGGGTTTATGGAGATAAGGCAGTAAAGTAGATTTAGTGAGAGTTAGATCAGTCATGACCTTATTCAATGGTGGAGCATGTTCGAAGGGCTGAATGGCCTATTCCTATGGTCTCATGGCTGGACCTTGGTGCAGGGTGCAGTACAGAAAAGGGAGGAGATTGCAACCCCATTCATTGTTTCAACTGGGATTGCAACCCACAGTTTGGGAACCCCTGATTTTACTGCTTCATCCTCCTGGGCACAGCAACAACTATAAGCCATCCTGTGCAGGTGATATCCTACCCCTCTCCAACGTGGTACCTCAGCAACAAAGTTGAAAAAGTTGGAGAGAGCGCACTTCCAGTTTGGAATGCCTTCTCTATTATTGACCTGCATGGCATTCTGCTACTATTGTCAGGAAGACCTTCTACTGACCTCCAGCCTGAAAAGCCCATCTTCCGTCTTTGATTGGATAGTGAGCACAATCCCTGGCCGTTAATTTGTCAACAAAAAAACACATCACAATGGATAACCGTTTCCAATCAAGTTCAGGTTTCTGACCCCCATATGAACCTGATAGCAGGGAAGAGAAACCTATGTTGAAAATCCTGCCATTGACCATACTGTTTAAGATTAAAATGGGTCAAATGGAACTTTAAGACTGGGATATTTTCCTTAGACAGTTAAATGGAGTTGAGGTGCAGGTCAGTAATGCCCAACTGAATGATACAGACCTGAGGGACTAATAGGCCTACTCCTGTTCTTACTTTCAGCCAATTTCTTATCAATTTCTAGGATTTACTTTGAATTCCAAAGGATTTTAAGTTCATTAATTGCCCCTAATGCAGAACATTGTCCAAACATTTTTTTTTGCTGTAGTGCAGGAGGTTTATTCAGTCATTTTCTATTATTTCTCTCCGACCAGGAGCCAGGGGCAAGGGGGCGATAAGGCGATTTTCCATCTGTCTATATCCCAGTGACTCCCCGCCCAGCTGGTTCAGATTGGAAAATGAGCAGAATAAGGGAACCAATTGTACGTACCTTTGTGAATCTCTTATCATTTCATCTCAGCCTCTAAGAATCGCTGCAAGAACAGCATGAGTTCCATTCCAGACTCAGTAGTTAGAAGTTCCTATCTGTCAGAGATTTAGCACCGGCAACTCAAATTGACATTTTTTCCTCCACATGTGGATTCCTCAATCAGCAGGCACCTGTCAAGATAAGGCAACGCAAAGCTTTAGACATCTGCATTTTAATTCATGCATTTGTTGAAAATGTGACTCTTTGAGGGCTTTTATGATTTTACATTCCCTTAACCCTTTCAGCATAGAAGTGGATTGTTTTTAATCTCTTAGAAAGCACGTCATCCTCCTGTAGTTTTGTTTTGAATAATCTGAAGGAAGATTATCCTGAAGAAAGAACAAATGAGGAGAGACTGGGCCCATGCGGTATTTATAGCACAGTGGGTTACAAATGCATCATTCTAATCCCTGCAGTAGAAATCAAGAGAAAAACCATAAATGTTTAAAATCTGAATTTGAAATAGAAAATTCTAGAAATATGCAGCAAGTCTCTAGGAAAGAACAAACAGATTGTTACCTCTTCTCTCAAGGTAAGGAAAGGCTGAGAAGCGACCATACCAATTGTTTAATATTGTAAAGAAAGGAGAAGTTGCTCAATTTTTCATGATTTTAATTGTGACACTAAAGCGCTCACCATTATAATGGAGAAAATCATTCAGCCACTTTTGAAGTCAGCATGTATGCAAATAAACACAGAAATTTGGGAAATTGCTGTCAGAATTATGCTGCTATGGAATACTATAACAGACCTTGCTGATAGGACTCTACAGGGAAATCCATGAAAAGGCACGAAATTTTGGAATTTACTCACAAGCTAACCCCAAACATACAAGAAAATGTTTCATTTTGTGTATTCCTGCTAAGCCATGTTTTAATGGGATGAAAGAGGTCATTATTATGGAAACAACCTCTCTGGCTCTGAAAACTTCATTTCGTAAGTGTGGATTCTGATTCCTTTAGAATTGAATTGGTGTTAAAGACATCAAACTTTTCATGATTTCACTTTATTTGTCTCTTTTGTTCCTCTCTCATGCTTTAAATCTTTAATTCTATTTTTGTCTCCGAGTCTTTATTTAGCTTTTTGGCCACAGTTTAAACCTAATTTATACTTTCCCACATTAAATTCTGTATAGCTCAATGATGATTCCTCAATCTGATTGGTGGAAGATCTTCAGTGTTTCTCGTCCTTCTCACAGAGCTCCTGTGATGGATTAGGCACTGGATAACATTAAGTTTATAATCCAAGTGTCCACAAGAACAGGGGGCATCTTTCACCATATCGAATGACAACATTGTTTTTTGGTTTACGGCCATGAAATCTAGCATATTATATTTTGATTTGTCACTAAGAGCAAACCAAGTGACCTTGAATACAAAATGGTCACTAATAAGCCAAGAAGGGAATTCAGGAGAAACCTCTTTAGCCATAGACTGGTAGAATATGGAACCTTCTACCATAGCAGTTGGGGATCTCTTTTTAGGAAGTGTGCTTTTAAGGGGCACATGAAGATGATTGGATTAACATTTGAGGAATTGAATAATATGCTGATGAGGTCAGCCTTTTTATTTTGAAAGAGCAGAATCAAAGACTCAAGTGGAGTAAAAACATCAGTATACATCACATTTCTCCTTCACTGTAGCTGTGAAGAAGTCAGACTTTAAACATTAACTCATTTCTCTCCCCGCAGATGCTGCCAGATCTGCTGTTATAAAAGCAAGGTCTGTGTTAGTTCGAACATCAGTCATGTTCACACCATATGCTTGGTTTGGAAAGTAGGGAAACTCAACACTTTCAAGAAGAGTTCTATTGATATGAATCAGCGTTCCGAAAGAGAGAGTTTGGTTAATAGATTGAAAAGGAGTAACTGCCTGAAAACCAAAACAGTCCACAAATATCTTTGGAGTTTCTCTTGCTCTGTTACCAAAACTCAGAAAACACAGCACATAACACCAACTTAACACTGATTCCACCATAAATCTGGCAAAGGCCCAAAGACAGAGACGGAGCAACTCCAAGGACAGTCCCAGCTATTACTTGTTATTGACACTAGATTCCTTATCCATCCATTTAAATGACAAGTGAATACTGAAATACACGCATAGTATGTCAGACAGAAATGGACACTTGGTTGACAAGTGGTGCAATATCTTTGTGCCAAGATGGCCAAATCGATAACACTTGTCAAGGAAGATTGACCACATTGTTGCTCACTTATCTTTACATACAAGAGCTATGAATTCACTTTAGTTACAAAGTTAAAGCTGCTTGGATTGCTGGTTGCTTCTGATATATACAGGAGAAAGCAAAAGGAGAAAAAACAACTAGGTGAATCAAATTATCAATAAATGTCCATCCAACTTGCCGTCAGTAACAGATAAAATACTTATCAAAACAAAAATTGACACTGAGTCCCACAAGGAACCTGTTGGAGAAATTTATAGTTAAGTTAGAACAATTTCAAATAACCCAGGATTTAACTCACTAATAAAATACTAGCAATAAGTGAAATGACCTCAGATCAGAATCAGTCTACGCAAAAGTAGCATAAGCACAGTAAGAGATGAACAAATATTTTTGATTTAAACATTTTAAAATGTATTAGCTGTGTTCTTAATGTAACTATACACTTTTGTCAAAGGCAGGCTGCTGCGAAGGATGATAGGATGAAGCCTTAACAGAAAAAACCATATTATTCGGAACAATGAAAAACAATGTGCATAGAATGTTACATCAGCAAAAAAAAAAAAAACAATTTGGTTCTCAAAGCCACTTTATGAATACAGCTGTACAAGAGTCTTGATAAAACAGTTCATCTCACGTGTGGAAATTTTAGCCGTCTGGTTCGGCCATTGAAGCGACTAAGAATTGGTGCAAACAGTAACTTTCTCCTTTGTAGCTGAGCATTTGGGAGTTTCTAAGCTACAGGGGAAGAAGCATTCAGATTCTATGGACCCATGAAATCCCATGATATCAGAAAGTAGAATGCAATTGCCTAAGTATATCACAATTGTGAACAGTGATTGATTTTTATTAATCATGATTGGTTCATAACTACTAGAGAAGCAAACTTTAGAAATGTTTAATTGTTTTGATGAGTGTATCGTAACCTCAGAGTGGTATTGGGATGCTCAAGGCCTTCCCATGCAGTAAGATATTGGACTTACAATACTAATCTCTCCCTTTGAACGTTGGTCAAATAAAGATTTGTCTTTAACTGGGACAGTGGCTTGAATAGTCTTTGTATTAACTGAAGGTTTTGGCGATACTTAGTCTCTGAAAAGGCCCCACAACAGAGTCATTGGCCTGGAGTTTGCAGAGTCCCAGGGTGTGGGATAATGGCATTATGGTTAGCTGTCAACCTTTACTATCATTATCCTTCTGAAACTGAGTACAGCTTCAGGATGTCAGGCACAATAATTCTGAAATAGTGATCTGTCGCTCAGGGCTTCAACTCAGAATCAGTGCCAAAGGAGGCCATTTGGCTCATCACATCTGGACCAACTCTCTGATAGAGCCTGAGAAAGATGCTCTATCCGTGTATCCTCATGTATTTACCCTGCTACCTCCTTGACACCAAGGGGCAATTTAGCATGGCTGGTTAACCTAACCTGCACATTTATCAACTGTGGGAAGAAAACAGAAAATCCAAAGGAAACTGACAGAGACATGGAGAGAACGTATGAAGTTTTCACAGACAGTCACACAAAACAGGAATCAAATCAGGGTCCCTGATGCTGTGAGGCAGCAGTGCTAACCAATGTGCTACTCTGCTGCAGAGACAGCTTTCCCTGAAATCAGATTTATATTGTCATTGAAAATTTTACACCTTGTATAATTTACAAAATTTGATGAAGACCTACTTTGAAGAAATAACTCTAAAATTGTGGGCTATTGTTGAATGAATAATTTATAGATTTTTAGGTCATTTTTATTACTGATCAAATATCCTTTACCTCTACATCCAAAAACGGAACATTTCCTTG
Source organism: Sphyrna mokarran (assembly GCA_024679065.1). NCBI lineage: Eukaryota > Metazoa > Chordata > Chondrichthyes > Carcharhiniformes > Carcharhinidae > Sphyrna > Sphyrna mokarran. The sequence continues at coordinate 64,941,506 of JAGIQG010000009.1, forward strand.
AACAGTTATGCATTCATTTGGTATATTAATGAAACAATGTAATATTATGTTACAGGTGTAATAAATGTTAGCAGGATAAGAAGTAGGTTGTGACAGAGTTAGCAAACAGAGAAAATGAACTTCATATTGTCAACTATAACAATAGTTGTAGTTGAACAATAATAGCTGAAGCCTGCTGTATATACGGTACTTCTGAAAATTGAAAATGTCTGGAAACCAAAACATTATTAGCTGTAAGGACTTCATATAAAGGATACTCAACCTGTATTGATGATTTTTTTCTGTTTTCTCACTATATTTAAGCTTCTATATTCATCCCACATTTAAATCCCAACCATTAAAGTTACAATAAAAAGGGCAGCGATGGCCTAGTTGTATTATCAGTAGACTATTAATCCAGAAACTCAGCTAATGTTCTGGGAACTCAGGTGCAAATCCCATCATTTCAGATGGTGGAATTTGAATTCAATAAAAATTATCTATGGATAACCACAAAACAATTGTCAACTGTCAGAAAACCCCATCTTGTTCATAAATATCACCTATGGTTGGAAAGCTGCCATCCATACCTGGTCTGGCCTACATGTGACTCCAAAGGCACAGCACTGTGGTTGACTTGCAACTGCTCTCAGGTCACTAATGATGGGTAATAAATTCTGATCAGCTAGTGACATCCATACTCCATTAAGGAAAAAAAACTATGTAAACATTTTTAGAATGTTATTATTTTTGTTTCCTGTTAAAAGATGGGGAAAGGAGGGCAGGTGATCACCCATAAGTGTGATTGGGTGCTTGGATAGTTTGATGACATCACTTTGCATGGCAATGGAGTGAAATTCTTAACGCAGATCCAAAACTCTGGGCCTTTATGGCAGATGACTAGAACTGGGGTCAAGATTTTCAGAAGCACTCCACGCTACAACATCAGAGAGACCCTCATCCACAATGTTATGAAAGGAACAACAATAATATCAATGTCTGTGTTTAAGTCAGCTAATGTCAGGACCTCACTCCCAGGCTCGCTCCCATCTTCAAAGATGTCCCTGTGCATTAAAGTGCTGAACCAGGCTCATGAAACAAGTTCTGCAATTGACTCTGCATTTACACAGATCTGGCAGGGCTAATTCATATAACTGGTCTTCTATCACAAAATATGGAACATAAAACAATTTGGAGACACTTTAGATGGTTCAGAGAGCATTCCATCCAAGACAAGCTGAGTGCATTCAGGCAATTAACTGACTAAAGTTTAAGCACAGAAATAAATTTTTGTAAAAACCATGCAGTTTGGGACTGTCATTGTAATGCCTCATACATGCATTGTCCTTCCACCTTTGTGATCTGGATTTCAATCCAACCCTGAGTAATGAGATGAAAGCCTTCCCTTATTATTGGGGGTAGATGTCGACATGAGATGAATTTGAAAAGAGTTCTCAATTGGTATGACTATGGAGCCCAAATCATGGTTTCGCTTCATTATCTAAGGGATCAAGTGACTCCATTTTGTACTTGACATGGTTATGCTGGTTAATGGCAAGTGTCAAAAGATAGAAAAATATTTCCCAGCACGAATGCCGAACTCCATGACATTTCTGATTGCCTGTCTATTCCCAAGAAAAGGGGAAAAATGAAGAAGCTTAACACTCAGCTCAAGTAAAGAAGGGCATTAATCTGTCAGTGTGATTATAGTGCTACTTACAACTAATTCGACAAGCTCAAGAGGAGCAGATACTTACAAATTGCACATAAAAAGATCTCTGACAGGCATCGACATTCCTTTCAATGTTTTTGACATACACAGACATGGCGTTTGCTTATTTTGTTCCATATCAACATGGCATACGCCACAAAAGGAAAAAGGAGAGATTGCTTGTGGATTTAGCAAATAATGTCTTTTCAGTATTATCTCCTTGCAGGCCTTGCATTATTTCTTAGCCGAGGTGACAGAAGGAAACAGCCACAGGTTCTGTGAATGTCATTCTTTCTAGTTGACTTATATAGCAAGAATTTTTTTGTGATAGGAGTTTCCAAATCCAATACTGCAGAAACTTTAGATCATCTGTTAAAGCTAGTGAGTGAAGCTATATTTGGCCATAAGTGAGTGGCTGGAAAAGGTCAGTACATGAACTAGTTCTATGTGTATCCTGCCTATTGGAACATTGTCGGCTCAGTGAGTGTTGTTACTTCACCCAGCGTTGTTTTCTGGGCAGTTTGTGTCAGTGGCAACGACTTTGTCTTCCACTGTCTTTGATTGTTTTTGGAGGTGGGGGGAGAGAGGTGGGAGGGAAGGGAATTGAACCCACGTTGTCAGCATTACCATGATCCTGAAGCAGAGCGGAAAGTTCGGGAAGACAAACTGACACAATAATGGCCTATTGACCATGGCAAGGGTGTTCCACATTTGAGGAAATAAATATCAGAAATGCTGATATTTGATTTGATTTGACAAAGACAATAGGCCTTTCCCAACTGTGATGGAAAAACAGAGAGAGAGTGGAGTAGAGCATTTACAGAAGGTGGAGTTGGGAGAAGCATGTTCCGAATAGTTGTTGAGGTTAGTGACTGATTTTGATTGACAGCCTACCCTGAGAAAGAGAGCCCAAGCAGTCAGGGAAAGGAAGGGAGGAGTCAGACATGGTCACATGAAGGCAAGGGAGGCTGGAAACGAGGTCAATGCGTTAATGCAGTCAAGCCTCCTAGGTATGGTGTAGCTCAACACCATGATGGTCTCCTCCATTGACAACGTTTGGCCCCAGGTAGCCTCAGTGAAACAAAAATTAGGAGCAGGGGCAGGCCATTTGGTACTTTGAAATGTTCTTCTGGGTCAGATATTCACACGTCTGTTGCTCCAAGTACTATGCTAACAAGGTAACACATATTTCAATGCCAAATGGAACATCTTGAGTGCCCAGTTCTCTGAGGTGTGAGATGTCTCTGACTGAGACACCTCCACTTGCACTCATTGTGGTGTCTTTCTCTTGCTGCCACTGATTCTAAATACACACAGTAAGCTGCTGATATGTTGGTATCTGCGTTGATGGAGCGTTGTCTGTTCAGTTGTGGCTGTTGTTCCTTCAGTATCTCTTCCTGCTTGTGATGCCCAAGGGATGACCTGACTCAGAGGGGTGAGCAAACACCAACCAGATGTGTGAGATTTGCCTTGGATATTTTGAACACAAGCATAGTTCGAGACCAGTGTCTTCCACCACATTAGCAGAACCATTAACTTGCAAGCCAGCCTTTCTATTCCCCCGTGAACTAACCTCTCAATCTGCACTCTGCATTAAAACCATCACCTCAATCATTACTGCCACATTCAAATGCACCCCGATACCTGCTATGTGCAATTCGTCAGCTGCAATACTGGGCTTGGAGGCTCCATTGCTCTCTTCCCAACTGCACAGATCATCGCCAGGCAAGCTTGTCCAACCCTGACCTGGGCCAGTCTCTTTGAGCCCTCTTCTCTGCAAGTACAAAATACTGAGAGATGAAAAGCTATTCATAGAATCCCTACAGTGTGGAAGGAAGCCATTAGGCCCATTGAGACTGCACCAAACATCCTAGCCAGGTCCTTGCTCCTTAACCCCACATATTCATCCTGCTATCCCCTGATATCAAGTGGCAATTTAGTATGGCCAATCAACCTGACCTGCACATCTTTGGAAAGTGGAAAGAAATTGGAATACCCAGAGGAAACCCATGCAGACACGGGATGGGGATAGGGGGGAAACGTGCAAACTCCACACGGACAGCCACCCAAGGCTGTAATTGAATCTGGATCCCTGCCGCTGTGAGGCAACAGTGCTAACCACTGTGCCATCATGTCGCCCGTAATTACATTATGGCACCAAGGTCTGGGTCTTGTCCACCAATTGCTCATTCAACAACTCTGATCTAAATCCGTCTTTTAGCAAATGCATATGTTCTAATAATAAAGGAACAGAATATTGATAAGTTAATCCCTTGGCCAGCAATCTCCAAAGAAACTGGCATCTTTACTTAACAACATCACAAATTGTATTTGTACAAAAGAGTTGCCTTTTTATGACACCTTATCTCACCGAGAGCCATTACTTGGAAGCAAATTGACTGCTAAATTTATTGAAAACAAAAGCTCCTTATTTTGCAGTGTCCAATTTACAATGCCCAATTTTGTATCCGAAAGAAAAAAGCACAGCATTGTTCCACACAGGTGCCAATGTTTGAAATTGTGCTCATATCTGCTTGTGTTTCTAGCAATCATTTATTTTAATTATATGCATACACAAACTGTCACTTTTAATATAGTTTACCTATTGAACACATTAACAAACCATTATTGAAAATACCCTTGCCTGCCTCAAAGGCAAAACCAAACTTCAGTTTTGTTGCATTAGCTGTTGCCTGCAGGAAACCTCTGTACATAAAAAAAAATGATCCACTCTTCCATTTAGAGGTTACCGCACAAGATTAGGCACACAATGTTTGAAACAGTGAATATTGACCTTTACAGAAGCAGCAAGGAGAAAAGGGATTGCTTATAAGGTAACAGCATAGATTTTAGAAGGAGCTGAACAAATGTGTTCTCCACACTCATTGGTTCATCCACTGAGGAAGATTTGCATTTAGTAATCTAAACAATGTTAATTTTCTGTAAATAGGATTGCTAGATTGTGATTTTTAAATAAATTAGTTAAATCAACCTCTATTTTCATTCCAAAATTTGATTACTTGAAGCATGTAGAATTAGCTCCCAGCTAAGTGAAGATAATATTACACGACACCAATTTTTGCCATCCACTTAACTCTAATTGGTGTTCACACTTTACAATAACTTATTTTCAAAAAGACTACCATCAAATTTTCATTCCCCCTCCCCCCCACCCTCCAAGAAAAGATAAACTCCACTTCAAGGTCAATATTTTTGTCCATTATATTTTGTTAACAGTTCCTGTTTCTCAGTAAATTAATTTGTTGAATAGGCACAAATCAGCAGCCTCGTAGTTTGTTTGGGGGCCACACACACACACAATGGAACTTGCAACAATTAGCAAAGAGTTTGCTGATAAATCTTGATCTTTATCACTAAATACTGATGCATATCTATTATGCGTCCTTGAATACCATTGCAACAGAAATATTTTTAGCAAAGCAAAGCTGAGTGTGGGCCCAAGGAATCGTATTGCCCGCTGTATGATGTATTGAGTCATATAGTAATAGACTCAAAGAACAAGTTAGGAGGTACCTGAATGGGAGCAACACCATGCGTGGCCATAACTGGAATCTGTGCATAGTTAAGGATTACCAATAAATAGTGCATGTTTAAACATACAAGTCTCAGGATTTCATCAATAAGACACCAACTGAACCCATAACACACCATGGTGATCAGGGGTGCTTTGAAATGTAGCCTTAAACATTGAACTCAGAACAGAATCTCAAGATATGAAAAATCAAAAGCAGATGGAGCCCAACCAGAGAGACATGCACCTAGAAGGACGATTGAAGAAGTAGTTGGAGAAGTTTCACTGCAGACTTAGACTTGAGGAACCACTAAAATGAGGAGATCCATGCAAGTCCCTGAGTGAGGCAGAATGAAGGAATGTATTCAGATCACTAGGCAGGTGAGCAAAAATTTCAAGAAAGAAGCTGCATCCCATTTTGGAAGAATTGTAAAATTCCTGGGGTCTCAGCAGGTTACAGAAGCTGGAAAATAGCTGCAAGCCAAAAAAAGTTAAAGTTGGGAAGGCCAGTAGAAATTATTGTTTGAAAGTTTTAGAAGGAAATAAAGCAGCCAGTTGCCAAAGCTCATACCCGTTTTGGAAAAGGAAATGGACAAAACAAACCCAAGCATGGGAGTCTGGGAGAAATGCATTTTCAGTTTGCAGAAGAATTAAAGGATTACTTCAGGAATCAGAAGAACAAATTGGTAAGTATTATTCATGTTTGGTTCGTTTGAAAGTGAAATCCTCCACAGCCATATTTCATCAATATTTGTCAACATTTCTTAAAGTATTAAAAGGTTTTGAGTGGTATTTTAAGTTGTGAAGAGTGCAGACCCTAGAAAGCGATATAGCACAAAGCATTGCGGGATAATGAACAGCCCCAGAAAGTGTGTGCATCAAAAGATTCCAGAGGACTGAAACCCGCAAAGCAAAGGAAACAATATTAAATTCAACCACAATATGGTTGCTCAATGTTAGTGCAATGGAATGCATGAGTCAAAAAGGTTATTACAGAAGAAAGACATGGCTGAGAAGTGCTGTAAGGTTTAAAAATAGACCTACAAGAAATGTTGTTATAGTAACAAATAGAATAGAATCCCTACAGTGCAGAATGTGGTCATTTGGCTCATCGAGCCTGCACCGATAACAATCCCAGCCAGGTCCCATCCCCATAACTCCATGGATTACCCTGCCAATCCTCTGTCATTAAGGGGCAATTTAGCATGGCCAATCAACCTGACCCACACATTTTCGGAGGAAACCGGAACACCCAAAGGAAATCTACGCAGACACAAAGAGAATGTACATCCTCCACACAGACAGTGACCAGGGCCTGGAATCAAACCTAGGTCCCTGGCATGTGAGGCAGCAGTGCTAACCACCGTGCCACCATGTCACCCCACGTAGCACGTGGAGGTGCCGAGTGAGCAGATGGCTGTTAATGAAGAAAGGCTATAAAGTCACTCAAAAGAAGCAAAAATGTCACAAAAATTAATGAAGCTGTCCCATAGAAAATGTTCCCATCAGAGCTGAACTGGAAGATTTGAAGCACAAGATTCAAGCTGAGTGTATACCTTTGAAAACACACAATAAAGTGAAGTATTCAATGAACAATGCTGTTTGAGATCTGAACAAACATACATTAGTGTGGACACAAAGGCATCAGGAGGAAATAAAGATTGTCAATGCCACAGTTGGCAAATCAAAGCAGAAGTTAGGAAAATGCAACCAGATGTAAAGCCAGGCAAAACAGCAGCCAAAGACATACAACAAATGCTACAATCCTGAAAGACTTCTTGAGGAATCAATGTTCAGTAGTCAAAAAACATGAGCTAAAAAAGGATATTGGATATTACTTCATAAAAAGTTGTGCTGGAACTATCTAATGAAGGTGAAACTGAGTTGACAAGAAGTCAAAAGGAAAATAAACTTTGAAAAGTTTAACTTTGTTGAAAAAAAACAGCAGATTGTCTTTCAAGATCAAATGGAAGAGGAATGCATTGCAGCAATGTGAAATAATGAAGATCAGCTCAAGCAGCAGGATTGAGGAAAAGCAGAAGAAATGTGAGGAGATTCTTCTGAATTACAGGAAAACTCAATGAAGCAAGTGAAGTTTGCAAAGTGAAGGATAACCTGTTGAAAGACCTTCACGTGACAAGGATTTCTCAGGTCAAAGTCTGTACCTCTGGAAAGTTATGAAGTGAGGCAGAATGAATTTAAGGCCACTCTGAACAACCAGTTGACAGAAAAGACTCAGTGTTTTATATTCCAAAAGCTACAAGAAAAAGACAAAGGGGCTGATAAACCATATGAATCACAATGGAGGAGGCATTGACAGGAAAAGCCGTAGAACTTCCCAAAGTCATGCACAGCTCAATTACAAAACCGAACCAAGACTTTACCAGAGACACAACTAGTCAACAAGATTAAAATGAAGGTCCAAGCTCCACTGCAGATAAAGAAAAGACAGAAACAAGATCAGAAAACATAAATCCCCAACACTGAAGTGCAAGGTGCTAATGTTAGAAATAGCACTGGACATCTCAGCTGTAGTATGTGCCAATGAATTGTTGAAATATGACATGGCTGAAATCAAAATCAAGAACCAAGAATATCAAGAAAAGATTGAGCAGTTACAATTAAAATAGAATTTCTCAGAAAGAATCATGAAGAGTCTCAGATATAACTAGCAGAAATTAAAGATTGTGAGATCAAAGGATAGCACACAAGAATCAGACTCTAAAGTAAAATGGCTCAATGTCGAAAATCAATTTTCACATTTGGAAGATGCATTTGATGAAATGTTAGAACTTCATAGTGAGAAGATCAATGAAATTCTTGAACATCAATCCAAGCTGAAGAAAATAAAAGATGAGATGCACAGTGTGGAAGAGCAAGGCTAGACTTTAAAAGCAGAAAATGAAAATCTTGAGGAACAGATGGACGATCTAGCAAGTAAACTAGAAGAATCTAGGGAGCAATCAGTGATCCTGGAAGAAAGACTTTGAAAGGAACCGAATGCCCAAGTGATGTTAGGCCTTTATATGAATTTCACACATAACTCAGAAACAAAGACAACTGCACTCACTAGATTAAATGAGCTGAATGGAAAAAAGTCATAAGCTTGCAAAACAATTTGAAAACAAAACTGCAAACAGATGTTTGGCTGAAATTGAGAGTCAGGTGGAAATGAAGGTTCTATTTGTGAAACGTTAACAATGAGCAAGAACATTGCAGACATCACAGATAAAGAAAATTCAAGTCATTCAGGGAATGAACAAAGCGCACATTCCCTGCAGAAGGAAAGAGATAAATCCACTTTGTACTTCTCTTTATTAACAATCACATGGAGATTCAGAAACATCCAGGTTCAATTCCGGCCTTGGACCGTGAGCGGAGTTTGCACATTCTCCCATTGTCTGCCTGGGTTTCCTCCAGGTGCTCCAGTTTTTCTCCCACACTCAAAAGATGTGCAGGTTAGGTGGATTGGTCATGCTAGAATTAACCTTTCGTGTCAGAGGGATTAGGTGGGGAGATGCATGAGATTACGGGAACAAGGCCTGGGTGGGATTGTTTTCAGTGCGGACCTGGTGGGCCAAATGACCTCTGACTGCACTTACGGATTCTACAATCCATTCCTTCAAACGTGACAGACTAAGGTGTGGAAGAACTGCTATACCTCAAGACCATCTGAATTTATGAACTTAAACATGGGGGAAAGGGATAGAAAATAAAGGTTATATTATAAGAGTTATATTGTATTGGAAGGAGGAAAGTTTTCTTGAGAGATGCTGTGTGCCACTAAAATGTTGCCAGAGCAATTGTTAATGTGGGACTGGAAAACACTGCCCCGTGCAACCGTGTGTAGAGGCACATGGTAATAGGCTCAGAGAACTGTCAGGGAAGAACCTACAAAGCAATAACACTATACAGAACATAGTTAAGGGTTGCCAATAAATGGTTCGTAGTTAAACATAAAAGTTTCATACAGACTGCCATGGATCTGCCTAGTAACAATGTGGAGATCTGGCATTGGACTGGTGTAAACACAGTAAGAAGTCTCACAACACCACGTTAAAGTCCAACAGATTTATTTGGGAGCAAAAGCCACTAGCTTTCGTGGCTCTGATCCTTCAGGTGAATGGAGAGTTCTGTTCACTCACCTGACAAAGGTCAGAGGCCTGAAGGCTAGTGGCTTTTGCTCCCAAATAAATCTGTTGGACTTTAACCTGATGTGAGACTTCTTATTCTGTCTGCCAGTGTAACAGCAATAACAAGAATTTAACAAGGCATGATAGGTTGTGACTTCCCCAGCAAATCTACCTGGTGACAGTTATAGCATCAAAAGGCATTCAAAATATGTCAGGCATCTAGACAGAACAAAATGTAAATCGCCCTCTTGGTAGGAAGCAGCTAATCTAGATAACTGAAAGATCAGTGGAGTTATGCACATACTAATTCCTAGAGTCCAGGAATTTGAGGGATGCAGGCAGCCAAGTATACAGAAAGAAGAATCAAAGAGGAAAACTAATTCCTAGCACTCTTGGAAGCAGGCAAGCCAGTTTACATCTAACAGCTGAGAGGCATGTTCACTATTCACAACTAGGCTCGCATCAAGTCTTAGAGCCAAGGCAATGCAGAAACCTTTGTAAAGGCTGTTGAAATATCTTTAGTAAATGAGGAAGATAGGTTTCTCAGACTTGATTTAAGTAGTAACTAAACTGGATTTGGCTTATGAATTTACTTAATTTGGATGTTGTTAGGGAAGAGGGATGTCTTAGAGTTCAGGGGCAATTTTTGAACAAAGGGTAATTTCTATATGAATAGTGCATGCATTTAGTGATTCATGTAAGTAATTGCCTCAGCTTATTGTAGTTCTGTTCATATGTATTTGCCTTTGTTTTAATTTAATATATATTCTTTAATGTTGTTTTAAGATGACCAGACTGATTCTTCTTCTCACTGGGTTTCACTTGTCCTCTCACACACCATCTCAAAGCAAAACCATACACAACCACAAATTGGTGTTTCAAGTTGGGACACTCTTGCAGATAACATGAGCGTGACAAGACACCAATTGAACTCATTAAACTTGCAGGTGACGATGTATAAAAATATTCTTGCAAGTATTGTTGATTAGAATGACTGCAGAAGAATTAAAGTGCATTCTGGATGCTACGGGTGGTACAGATTATAAATCCAGTTCCTCAGGAGCTGAGAGTTTTATTTATGTCAAGCAGCTTCTGCTAAATAATTAAATTCAATGAGCATAAAAGAACTATTTCAACATTAATTTGAGGAATATCTACTCATATCGCAATAGAATGAGCAACTAAGCTTACCAGTGGAAATGGAAGTAGCTGGTACTCAGCTGTCCCACCAGCATAGAAAATGCAACACTGACTCATGTTGATATCAAAGAGGATGAATGAAGATTTCAACATGCTTCCTGAGTAATACAAGACCTCTTGCAGATGAATAAAATAGATAAGGCTTTTAGTTCCCTTAAAAAATACTTCTCAAAATCTTAAACTACTTCTAATATGCAGGAGAGAGTGGAGAAAGTTTTGTTGAAAGATCCTCCTTTGATCAATTCAGGTGAATAATTGGGTAAGATGGAACAAATATCTTAGTACTTGATAGAAAAATCTAGGTGAAATGATTTAAATAAAGACTTGCATTTATTTTGCATGGATTCGGGACATCTCAAAGCTCTTCACAGCCGATGAGATACTTCTAAAGTATCTCGTTGTTGTAGTGCAGGAAATGTGACAGCTAGTTTGCACGAATAAATGTAATAATGACTAGATAATCCATTTTAAGAGATGCTGATTGAAGAATAAATATTGGCCAGAACAGTGATTAGAGCTCCTCAGCTCTTAAAAATAGTTGCATAGGAATTTTTATTATCCACCAGATGGGACTTTGGTTAAACATCTTACCCGAGATCTCAAATGATGCATCACTCCCCTCAGTATTCTGTGACGTGTTAGCTTAGAATCTGCAACCAACCTACTGAAGTTAAACTTAAACCTAAAACTTTCTGGTTCTGGCAGGTGTGATGCCCTGAGCCAGGGTATTAAGCTGACACCTTCATTTAGTTAATTAACACAATTTGCTCCTTAGCTGGAGTGGAATTATGTTGAATGCGCTGTAGATTACACAGCAACAGCACGAATAAACCCTTTTGCCTTCAGTACGAGGTTGAGCTTAAAACTGCAGAGATACTCAAAAACACAGATAAGCATGAAAGGTAAACAATAACTAGGGGGAGAAAAAGCAATTCACACCAGAAGTGGTGCCAACCATCATTACACTTTTCTGGAATGAGTGATAGCCCTGAAGGAAGCATCATTAACAAACAGTTATACTATGCATTTTGATGAGACCAATTTGTCTTTGAAAGCACGCAGGCAGACATTCTGGCCGCGCTACCACTCATTTATTTGAATTTTTCAGCAGTTCCACAACTGACTCTGTGCCGCAGAACATGGACAGATTACAGATACAGTCGTACATCATGCCAGCAAGCATTGAAAAGGAAATCGTTAAGAAAATGGGATAAACGTTAGAACAGGACTGGGCCATTCAGCCCAATGAACCCTTTCTGCCATTTAATGAGATGATGGCTGATCTGTTTCCTAACTCTGCCTGCCTTGGCTCCATTTTCCATAGAACTCTGACCCAACAAAGTCCTAGTGATGCTATCTTGAAAGTTTAGATTGACCAGCACCCACATGGTATTGAGTGGAGAATGTTGCAATTTAAATATTGTATCATTATATCCAAACACCCAAGGTGTATGATTTTTTTTTTTACAAAAGATAATGGGCCATAACTTTCGAGCAGCAGCGCAGTGTCTTGGGGGGGTACCCCAAAGATGTGCAATTGCAATATGTCCTCTGGCCTTGGAGCTTTCATAATGGTATCCAATTTCTTGGGTGCCTTGTGTGGTCCCTATCACTATCAATGCCATTGCCCAGGTATTCAATCAAATCTTTTAATGGATTTGCAGTTTTCTTTACTTGCAGATCGTGCTCCTGCAACTTGGAGGGTCTGTTCAAAGTTTTTCACATGCTACTCTTCAGTGGAGCCAGGTAACATTGGAACCTGGGTCACCCACTTAGAATTTGATCCATTGCCCTCTGGAAAAGTGCTGGTGATGACATGATGCCAAAGGAAGATGCTTGCAGCGGAAAAGCTCCCGATGATTTATTATCGTCAGTGGTGGCTGGGATTGTTCCCCAACCCCCATTCGGAGGTAGGCTGGCAGACAAATTTATCTTTGCAAATTTCTCATCTCCTGCCAATCCATTAAATAAAAGTGGGTATCGATGCACACACAGCGCTGGCCTTATGGTTATTTTGAAGTCCCCACAGATTCACACCATGTCACCCATCTTCAAAACTGGAACAGTGGGGCGGCCTCTTCGCTGGTGATCACTGGTTCCGGTGTCCCCATTATAACATTAACATGCAAAGCTATGGACCAAGTCTGGCAAGTGGGATCAGGTGGGCAGGTCAGGGCATTTCATGCAGGATGCAGACTCGATGGGCCAAAAGGCCTCTTCTGCATTGTGGTGCTCTGTGATAATTTGACCACCACCTTGGACAGTATGCAATATGGCGCCGAATACACCTTCATGAGTCTCTCAATTAAGTTGAATTTTAATCTCATCCGGGGTGCTCTTGAAAACGTCCTTATATTTCTCTAGGATGTCCTGTAAACTTGTCTTCAAATCTGCCAGCCTGTTTACCATGCTTCAATTTAATTTTAATTTCTTCAACCAGGTATGTCCAAACAAGATGGAGCAGTCACCCTTGACCACATGTAACATCACTTCCACACACTGGTCTCTCAGTTCTAACTTCACCAGAACATAACCCCTCAGTGGCACCACTTGCTCTGCAAGGTGATTTTGGAAAGCTTCAACAGCAGTGTTTTCAACATGTCTCTACACACCAAGTCTGGAATCAGTGATATCACTGCCCCCATATCCACTTCCACTTTAATTACCTTCCCTTCTATTTTGGGAAGGACCCAAAATCAATCAGCTTCTCATCAAATCTACCATTTCTCTATTATCTCAGGAGATTAAGGAAGTTTGGCATGTCTGTTACAATTCTCATCAACTTTTACAGATGCACCATAGAAAACATTCTTTTTTGCTTGTGTCGCAACTTTGTGTAGCTCCAGCTCTGTGCAAGACAGCAAGAAACTACAAAAGCATCATTAGTGTACATCAGTCCATCACTCAAATCAACCTCCCATCCATTGACAGTGTCTATACTTCCCGCTGCTTCAGAAAAGCAGCCAGCATTATTAAGGACCTCACATACCCAGGACATACTCTCTTCTGCCTTCTTCCATCAGGAAAAAGATACAAAAGTTTGAGATCACATACTAACCAACTCTAGAACAACTTCTTCCCTGCTGCTATCAGGCTTTTGAATGGACCTACTATGCACTGAGTTGATCTTTCTCTACACCCTAGATACGACTGTAATACCACATTCTCCATTCTCGCCCTTCCTTCCGTAAGTACGGTATGCTTTGTCTATATCACCTGCAAAAAAAAAAAACACTTTTCACTGTATACTAATATACGTGACAATAATAAATCACGTCAAAATTTGATAACATATTAAGTCCATTCTTTTGCCTCCTCTGCAGATTCCGCTAACTTCCTATCCCCTTCTTGGCTGATAGTATATATCTTGTGCCTAGTCCTTCATTTCTCCCCAAATTCCCCCCTTTCTCTTTCTGTTGCACCCTACAATTGTGGGTAATATGTCCCACCCCCTTACACCAGCGGCATTGGGCATCACAAATCTAACATGTTGACTCTTTGTGGCTGGACTTACCACAACGACAGCATTCTATAGTTTACACCACCTTCTACTGTGCTCCGATTACTTTGTACTCAAACACCAACACCCAACTGTGTTGCTTCATTTGCAGCCAGTTCCAAGAAAACGGCTATTTCAAAAGCCACTTCAAAGTCGAAAGCTTCTTTTGCCAGAAGCTCCATTGGATCTCTTTGTTACAGAGCCCATAAACCAAATGATCCCACAAAGCATCTTGGAAGAACCCAGCAAATTCACAGTGCTCTGCCTGTCTTTTTTTAAGATGGCCACCCATTGTGCAGTGGATTACCCTCCCTACCATATCTTTTTATAAAAATCAGAAACGTTCTACTATCATAACTGGTTTGGGGCATAATGGTTTCTCAGTGCCTCACACAACTCCACTAGGGGTTTCCTCGGTGGGCTTTATAGGTTGTATGATACTTCTTAAATGTATCAAACGTCTTACTCCCTAGGAAAACTGCTATCATGAGTTCTTTCTCTATCTTATTGGCTTTTAAGTAGGTGTCAAAATTCTCCATGCATAGCATCCAGTTGTGCATATCTTCATTGGATGACCCCATTGCCCCGAACTGGCCCGCCATTTTCTGTTCCCACTTGCAAACTTTTTCCTGCTTTCTGAAGCCATATTTTGTGTGCTTCTGCTGTTCCTTGTGTCCCCGTTCCCTCACCTGTTATGTTCTCCATTCCCAATGTCGAACACAGCCTGAGTCTTTCCTGTGAATGCTTCCTACATGATGATCTCGGTACTCTTGCTGGAGCATTTCTTCTCCTATTACTGGCCTTCAGCTATGGCCCGAGACCCCTCATAATCATCGTCTTCAGCCCATTTCCTGGCGAGTCCCTCTCTTGCGATGTTGATTGTGATCCAAGATGCCTCGTGATCACTTCTCTCATTGCCTAGGCCCTTGAGTCTACTCCTATACCTTGCACCATTTTCAGAATTTGGGACCATATCAATCTCCCTCCCTTTTCTGAAGAATCAGTGGTGACACGCAATCTGATGCTACTCAGCCCTGTGATCAGTTACTGTGTGAGGTCAAACATGGATCAATAAAAGACCACAAAGTAAGTGGAAGTACACCAACTGGGACTGCTTATTAACTCGTTGTATCTCTAGCACGTTCAGCACAAGGCTGGCTTAGCAAGCTCCACCCTGCCCCAGGTCACCTGACCCATTCTCTTAAAGAGATACACCCTCAACATATGTAATACCCAAATTCGCAGGTATCAGAAGGTGAGTTATGAGGAGGATCCAGAGATGCTTCAATGCAATTTGGACAAGATGAGTGAATGGGCAATAACATGGTAGGTGCAGTATAATGTGGATAAATGAAAGGTTAGCCATTTTGGTCACAAAAACAGGAAGACAGATAATCTGATACACTATAAATTAAGAGGGGAATGTGAAATGAGACCTGGGTATCATCATGCACCAGTTGCTGAAGATAGGCATGCAGGCACAGCAGGCAGCAAATGATATGTTGCCTTCATAGTGAGAGGATTCAAGTACAGGAGCAGGATTACTTTGCTGCAATTGTACAGGGCCTTGGTGAGGCCACACCGGAATACTGTGGCCAGTTTTGGTCTCCTTCTGAGGAAGGATATTCTTGCTGTAGAGGGAGTACAGAAAAGGTTTAGCAGATTGATTTCTGGGATGGTGGTACTAATATATGAGAGATTGAGTCAGTTAGGATTATACTTGCTGGAGTTCAGGAAATGAGCACAGATCTCATAGAGCCTATAAAATTCTAACAGGACTAGGCTGGGTAGATATAGGAAGGATGTTCCCGATGGCAGGGGAGTCCAGAACCAGGGGTCACAGTCTGAGGATACAGGGTAAACCACTTAGGACTGTGATGAGGAGATAGTTCTCAGCCAGAGTGTGGTAAGCCTGGGAACTTGCTGAGAGAGAAAGCAGTTGAGGCCAAAATATTGTAGGTTTTCAAGAGGGGGTTATATCTATCTCTTGGGCAAAAGGGGATCAAAGGATATGGGAAGAAGGGGGGGGGGGGGGGGATCAGGCTATTGAGTTGATGATCAGCCAATATCATGATGGATGGCACAACAGCTTCAAGGACCAAATGGCATAGTCCTGTTCCAATTTTGTATATTTTCTGTGGACTGGAAGCAGGGGAGGAGAGGGCTACAGCCAGATTCTTGCAAGTGAAAAAGTTGAGAGAAGGTGGAATGCTGCAGAGAACAGAAATTTAGCAGTTTAATTGCAGAGGCCGTGAAGCTCTTAATGTTAAATATCTCGTGCAAGATACCTGCCTGCAAGCTGTTGAAATTCCAGTCATGTGGGTTGGCAGTTTTTTGTTTGAATGCTGGTCAGTGGATATGAGTCAAAAGACCCTTGACAACCGTTGCGTATTTATGAATAATTTCAGACAAACTCGACTCTTTTGTTGTTTTCCGTTGTCTCGGGACAAAGTACGAAACTGTAATTTCCTTAGCCTTTTTGCAAATGCTAGCATCCAATTTTCTGGGATGGACTTGATTGTAACACAAGAAAACTGCACACACAGTAAAAAGTGGTGACCTAGATTCTTGGATGCTTCAATCACAGCAGCAGGTTAATGATATTTATGTGCCAAGGCCTTCAGGCTTTAACACAGCGCGTCATCGATTCTGTGCTTCAAACCCTACAGAACGCACACAGCTTCTAAGCTTCTGCAGTTGGTGCTGTAGCTTAAGAGAAATATTATTATTCATGTATATTTAATGTTGTTTCTACAGCTTCTGTCCGTAACCCTTTGCCATCACACCAAGTGATAATCACTTTACACCAGGCATTTATTATCTCTGCAGCTTCATCCGCTGGTTTTGCTGCATGCTATGGAAATCCTTTTCATACGGTGTGAGATTCCATGAGAGCCACACCATTTCTGAATTTCAGGTTTTCGCAATCACAGAAAGACATCAGAGGCAACAGGGATGCTTTGCTGGCCAGAGCTCTAACGTATCAATTAAATGGCGTGTTCAAGTTGTTTTGACCTAGAAGGTTCTGCCTGAAAGGACAATGGAAACAGTTCCCGTTACTAACTTCCAAAAGGGAATTGGATAAATGTTTAAATGGGATTAAATTGCAGAGTTACATGGAGCAAATTACCAAAGAGCACAATGGGACCAAATAGTCTCCTTCTGCACCATAAGATTTTTTGATTCCGTGATGCTAGTGTAACTTAATTAACATTCCAGGCAGACAACGAGGATTGAAAAATCGGACAGAAAGATTCTTTGTTTTTCATTCGTGGGACATGGGCGTTGCTGGCTGGCCAGCATTTATTACCCATCTCTAATTGCCAATGGCAATTGAGTCAACCACATTGCTGTGGTTCTGGAGCCACATGTGGATGGTGGAATTCAAACTCAATTTAAAAAATCTTGAATTAAGAATCTAATAATGATCATGAAACCATTGTCAATTGTTTGAAAAAAAAAAATCGATCTGGTTCACTAATGTCCTTTAGGGAAGGAAATCTGCCATCATTACTTGGTCTGACCTACATGTGACTCCAGAGCCACAGAAATGTGGTTGACTCTCAATTGCCATTGGGCAATAAGGGATGGGCGATAAATGCTGGCCAGCCAGCGACTCCCATGTCCCACGAATGAATAAAAAAAGACATTATGGAAATGTTATGCAGAATTGCAAGGATTTATAATCCTTCTACTATTACAGATGGTAGCATGAGGTCAGTGCTACGCACTCTATCTTTTCCCACGGCTAAAAGGCCCGAATGCCAGGATTTTATTACCAGTGAAGGAATGTTGGAACAGTGGCCGATTTTAAAAATAACAACAATACTGTGAATTGGGCGAGCTCCAGGGAAGAAAGAGAGCACAAGAAACCAGCAGCAACAAAACTGAGTGGGAATTATCCATGAGAAAGCAAGGGAAAATGCCCGCACAAGTCGGAAATCATTGCTGCGGTTGGTTTCAATATGTTTAATTCGATTTGCTGCAAAGAGGTTTTCAATATATTTGAACTAGACGATAAGTTATTAATTGTGAGTACTAATTAGTGACCTTTCCATTCACTTTTAAATATGCAGTTCTTTTATGTTTTGATCTCTTCCCTTTAAATTCTAATCAGGAGCAAGGGATCGAGCAACTTAGCTGCAGGCATTTTGAAGTCACGTGTTAATCGAAAAGGAAGGGAGTTAGTTTTCTATGGTCACAGTAAATGCCCACACTGGTGAATGTGCTTCGTGACAGACTGAACGAAGTCCCACTTTCTAGCAGAATCTAAGCCTGGGCAAGTGAAAGGTCAGAGCCATGTTGCTTTGCTATTGGGCAGCCAATTATCCACATCATCTATCATCAATATCATCCATTAATAAAACAGTACTCTCAGTGACATTGTTATCTTTGTTCACAAATGAATTTGAACCTTGCCTGCATGATTTGAAAGACAGTGTTAAGAAACGAAAAAGCCTTAGGGTGCAGAAAGTCAAAAAAAAGAATGGATGGTTCTTATGTGTTGCATATCTCATACATCTTTTACAGAATTTCAAAATACACTTACCCAAGAGTACAGAGATGCAAAACATACCCAGGAGCTTTACTTTAACTGAAATAGGAGATACAGAATGTGCGGACTGTACATAATGCTTTGATACCTGATCCAATTATTGTGAAGGCTGTATTTTTGCACAATGGAAACAAGTGTACTGCTCACACAAATTCCATCTTAATGATGACAGATAAGGTTTTGCAAATCACTCAGTAAGTCATCCAAAGAGGATAAGATGTAATGGAAATCCAAACTCATTGTGAATTGTAAAGAATTTCTGTTTACAATAATTCACATGCATCCTTTGTGATACTAGCCTGTCTCATGCATTATACACATTAAGATCTTCTTGAATTGTGCCAAGATTGCCATTCTGCTCCCAGGATTACTTAGCCCTAATCTGTTTTATTTTTGGAATTGGTATCAAGGGCATCTTTTGAAGGGAGAATACAGGTTTTCTGAGGGCTTGCACATTATTTTGAAGTCTTCAGTGATTCCCAATAGGTCTTGTTCTGCTGCAACGGCAATCACACTAAGTTCATCCAACACAAGCATTTATTCCAATGAAAACTTTTGCAATGATATATTTATTTAAATTACAATTTGGAGCACAATGCAGTTATTGTGCTGTTATCTCAATCAATGCTGGCTACTTTGTCTTTCTGAAGATGTTTAAAAGGCTCAAAGGTGTTTACTGCCACTGGTACCTGAACAAAATATCTCTTCTTTTTTAATTTTCCACCTGAACCAAGCTGGACTCAATACCACAACTTCTATTATGGGTAGGACTAGGAGACAGGTCCCAATTGCATCCCAGCCAGAGAAAAGATCAAATGCAAATTGAATCCATGCACTTGGCATCAATCCGACCCACATCAGCCATCCAGCCAACTGACCACCACCTAACTCTCTCCCACCACCCACCTCCCCACAACACCAAGTTATCATGGCAACATGAACCTTCACCTGTAACCTGTGCCTATGGATGGTCATGATAATGCTCAGTTCTTTTCACTGTGGAGATGGAGATTGGAGAGGCTAGGGGTTATTTTCGTTGGAACAGAAGAGGCTAAGGGGTCACCTGTGGTGTACAAAATTATGAAGGATCCAGAATGAAGACAGGAAAAACCTATTTCCCTGAGCTGAGGGGTCAATTACTGGAGCACACAGATTCATGGTGATTGGTAGAAGGATTAAAGGGAGGGGGGCTCAAGGAAAACCTCCTCTCACCCAGAAAGTGGTGGGCATCTAGAATTCATTGCCTAAGTTGGTGGTTGAAGCTGAAATGGTCAACTCATTTAAAAGTTTTCTGGATCTGAAGTATGGGAATGTGCAAAGGCTACAGACCAATGGCTGGAAAGTGAGATTAACATGAGCAGTTAGTTTATTTTTTGGCCAATGCAGAAATGATGGTCTCTTTCAATACCACAATTATTCTGTGGTTCTTCCACTCTATGTCTGAACAGGAATTGCTCCCACTTTTCATTGCCTGCAATTGGATGTAGTGGAAGGATTTACAGGTTGAAACAGAGCCTATCTGGCAGCTTTTTGATCACACCATCCTTGGCCATCAAGTGCTGAAATGGTACCCGAGCCTGGAGCTTCAGGCTCAGAGGCAGGGACGCTACCAACACATCTTCACAAGATCTCATTGAACAAAATATAGAATTCAATACCAAACACAGAAGGCTGATAGAGAATTCATGCTTTCTGTTCAATGGAAGTAGAGCAGCTGAAACAACTTGTATGAGGTGAATGAGAGGTCCCGTTATTATTATTTGAAGAATGCTCCCTCTCATCCAACATATTAGAGAGCAATGAAGAAAAATATCTCGTCATCAACCAGGAAGTGTGGTGGAGAACATGCCCCTGTTTACACTAATGGGGATGAAATAGAAATGGTCGAGAGCTTCAAGTTTTTAGGTGTCCAAATCACCAACAATCTGTCTTGGTTAGCCCACACTGTGCTATTACTAAGAAAGCCTACCAACACCTCTGCCTTCTCAGAAGGCGAAGGAAATTTGGCATGCCAGCTAATATTCTCACCAACTTTTACAGATGCACTTTAGAAAGCATTCTTTCTGGTTGTATCACAGCTTGGTATGGCTCCTGCTCTGCCCAAGATGGCAAGAAATTACAAAGGGTTGTGAATGTAGCTCAATCCACCACATAAACCAGCCTCCCATCCATTACCATGCCTACAAAATCTGCTGTCTCGGAAAAGCAATGAGCATATTTAAGAATTTACGCATACTGAATATTCTCTCTTCCACCTTCTTCCATCAGAAAAAAGATACAAAAATCTGAGGCCACGTATCAACCGACTCAAGAACAGCTTCTTTCCTGCTACCATCAGACTTTTGAATGAAACTACCTCACGCTATGTTGATCTTTCTTTACATCCTAAGTATGACTGTAACGATATTTTCTCACTTTAGCATTTTCATCTCAATGAACAGTATGCTTTGTCTATACAGCATGCAATAATACTTTTCACTGTATACACAACAATAATAGATCAAATCAACACCTCTAACAAGATGATAGTCAAGAAGGGAGCTGTGTGACTTCTGACAGCAAACTAGAGACTACCAAACGGAGGTCACAATTTTAATTGGATTATTGGTGAGTGTCCTGAGTATTAAGATTACCACATTAGAAAGATATGGGGTCTTGCTTAGAAGCAACTTGAGTACAAAATTAATTTATGCAGTGTCGTTGCTATCTTTCTTTCTCCAAAGCCAGGCAGCACGAGCAGTTGCTACCCCAGAGACCTATACGCATATTCTTCAATAATGAGTGCATCTGAACACATTGACCAGGCTCCATTTGGAATTTCATATTGCCCATCCAGCAATGTAGTGCCAGAAAACAAAAATTGGAAAACATAAGGCCTGACAACACATACATTGTCCATTCTGAAAAACAGAAGCATCAACCAGCAAAATGGGACCTGCAGTGACATAGTATAAAGGTCCAGCCATGCTCATTACAGGTATGTAAAATCTCTGGAATTTCTCTTCTACAACAGTTGCTATAGATATATATTTGTATGTTGGCTTTTTTCTTGCTTCTGTGAAATGTTTAAAATTTCAGCTTTATATCGCAGACAGTCAGGGCTTCTGGGAAACATTTAGCTCAAGGGTTATGAAAGCAAGTTAATAACTCACAAGAGCTAGGAATTTGGTACTTTGTTAGAGCTAATGGCCTATGGTTTTCACAAAAGATTTCTTGGGAAGTTGATTGACAGGGTCATATCATAATGTGGTTAATGTGCAGATTTAGGTCAATAGCAGAGATAAAGAAGCTTTTGCAGTTTGGATTTGTAGTTGTAGGGCTGCTGAAGTCAGAGTCCTGTTTAGGCTGTTCGTGAGAATTCACTCTCTCTCAATAAAAATGTCTCTCTGAAAACCACAGACTTTTAATACAATTTATAGGGTTGGCTAACTATTTATTTCAAAGTGATTTTGATCTATTGAATGGGGCTTATTTGAAACTGGTTCAGTCCTAGAATCACTGCAGTGCGGAAGGAAGCCATTTGGCCCATTGAGTCTGCACCAACCACAGTCCCACCCAGGCCCTATCTCTAGTGACTACACACTGAGCGAAATTTATCTCCAAGCTAAATGCAATGCCAGCCAGTGTCTGAGCTGGTGGCTAAGAGCTGCTCTCTTCAGCAATGCTATGCTGTTATCTTCTTATCTCCTCCCGAGGGCTGCATGGTCGTACAGCTGTCAGCATTGTTCCCTCCACAGTGCCAGGAACCCACTGTTCGATTCCCGGTTTGGGTCACTGTCTGTGCAGAGTCTGCACATTCTCCCAGTGTCTGTGTGGATTTCCTCTGGGTGCTCAGTTTCCTCCCACAGTCCAAAAGATGTACTGATTAGGTGCATTGGCTGTGCTAAATTCTCCCTCAGTGTTCCCGAACAGGTGCCGGAGTGTGGCGGCGAGGGGATTTTCACAACAACTTCACTGCAGTGTTAATGTAAACCTGCTGGTGACACTAATACATAAACTAAAAAACTTGAAATGTTAGGTAAGCAGCAGCTCTTTGGCCTCTGAAATCAGAAGGGGAAATCATATTGCCGGGGAAGTGAGCTGGATAGAAGAGGTATTGGTTTCCCGTTGGTGGAAGGATGGCAAACAAAAAGGTGTAGATTTGATTAGCAAAAGAAGCAACGGCAACATGAGAAGAAACATTTCCAGAAGTGTATTGGAAGCAGGTTTAACCAAGGCATTCAAGAGGGAATTGGATCATTACCTACATGGATAAAAAGGTGCAGGGTTATGGGGAGAAGGCAGAGCACCAGTAAATTGCTACAACGGAGAGATATTGCAGACATAATTGGCCAAATGGAAAGGTCAAACAACAGGCAAGGTCCATGATCATAAAATTTGCTGGATAGCAGGATAAGGGGGAGATGAGATTTGAGAAAAAGGTGGAAAGATGCCTTCACATCAAACATTCTCAGTGACATTAAATGTTGCAAACCTTGTCACAACCAGCCTCTCAATATTCTGAATCATTTCCTCTGGAGAACTCAGATGTAGATGTCCTTATCCAAGGCCAGTTCTGTTCTACTATCTTCTGTTATTGGTCATGTCTTGCATTGGAGAAAGTAGAGTGTCAATGGTTATGTAGTATTTCTTTTTTGCCAGGGGATGTGTCTGCCATGGCACCATTGCACCTGACCATATGATGTCAGCAGTCAATTCTCTCTTACACACAGCTTGCCTCATAAAAAGAGGAATATGTATGGTAGAGTTTTTTTGCAATGCAACCCAGAACAGTGCTAGACTCATTACTCATTGAGGAAGGACATGTTGATTCTGTTGGGTGGTGAGAAAAGAGGGTGGTTAAGGCCAGAAGATCATCAAGAACATCCCTCAGGAGGGAATGGGACCAGTGGATTAGGGAGGCCAGCTGCTAGAGTCTGGATTTGATAAAACTGACAGTAGTGCCATAAAAACTCTAATGACCTTATCAAAGTAGTCAAGATCAGTGACATCACATCACATCTCCTAGCTACTACACCACCAACTCTCACACTGCTCAATGTACCAGACTCCTATCACTCATCCCTCCTCAGCAGCTCCTAGCACTTGGGAATCATCAAACATTTGCATACTTACCAATTATGTCAGTCTCACGCTCATCTCTTGCTGCTTCCACATTCCTCCAGCTATTCAACAATGATGCCAATGCTCCTGCTGACAGCATTGAGAAGAAGAGAATAGCACTAGAGATGCAGCAACTTACACAGAAAGCATTCTGAAGGGATGTGCAGACAAGTTTTGTGTCTCAACTACCTAGATATGTGAGCACAGCGTAGGTCGCAGACCCCATGCCCATAATTTGGAGTGAATGGATTTTATGCCTTATGCACCTCATCAATTGTACAAATAGTTTCTTTAATCCTACAAGAACAGTCGCATTTAGCCCTTGTAAATTCAGAACACAAGCACAAACCAGCTGTATCTCAACAAGTTCTTCACAGTTATACATCCAATCAGTGCAATATATTCAGTGAAGTTTTTCATAATATCCATTAAATTTCTTCAGTCTAGAAAGAGGCCATTTGGTCTATCGAACCTGCATCAATAAAAATCCCACCCAGCCCTTATCCTCATAACCCTACATATTTACCCTGCGAGTTTTCCCAAAACTAAGGAGCAATTTAGCACATCTTTGGATTTTTTAATAATGTATTCTTCTGAAGGGGAAGAAAGGTTAGTGAAAAATAAATGTGGTGAATAGAGTCTGAAGTGAGTTCCCAAATTAAGTACAAATCTAAAGAATTAAGTGAACTACTTAGGAGGAAGGAAACTCTATAATTTTATGACACACACCTCAAAATTTGAATCATCATACAAATTTAGCTGATTAAGTAATTAAGTTATCAGTCGTATCAATAAGCCAAATGTCTACAGTTGCTTCACTGAACAAGAGATTTTTGTTCGTTGCAGTAAATGGTTTTCATGGTTCAGTGGACTATCTTAAGAGATGAATTGCAAGACCCAAGTATCACCTGTCCCAATTTCTCATTGATATTTCTACCTAGGAGGTTTGGTCCATGATTCTTTATTTCCACAGATGAACTAGATACTTTCCTGTCATAAGCCTTCAAGAAATGCATCAATGCAAGTTAAGCTTGCTTAAAAGGCATCTTATGCGTTGCAATCTCTTTAATAGTTCAGAATGCTAGGTATTTAACAGAAAGACAATCTACTGTTCCTCTGACACATCTAAGAAGCAACAGTTAAAGAAATATAAGTTGTGCCCTACATCTATCAATGAATACCTTGGAATTGTGAGTGATTATCATCTCTGAGGAGATGGTGAGGGTGAAGAATAAGCAAAGTATATTTGATGTGAGACCAATAAAATATATCAGGCAATGCAAATTCAAGACCACTTCAACCTTTTTTGGTGGACTCTACAATCTGATACCCAGGCAGAAAATCAGAATTGAAATTAATGGGCAGTAGGTCATGCATCGACAAGCATAGAAGCAGAAATTGATCTTGAAATTAAGTTATATTTTAGTTAACAGTACAGAACTTATTGCTGAAAATGAGAGATGCTATTGAAGCTTTTCATCTTGATAGAACATGCAACATCAACTGTAAAGGGAATAAGCTGCTGAGTGTAAGATGGAAAACTTTGACAGCATGTTTCTTTTTAGCAATACTCATTATATTTTCCTTTTATCTTAATTGTCAAATGACATTTATCCAGATTCATATTTTATTATATATTTCTAAAGGATTTTGAGGAATAGTTTAGTACAAACTAGAAACTTGATTCTCCTTTCAATAAATCTGTTATCTCCTTCCAACATACTTTTTATTAATGCGTAGTTATTTAGGGTTGCAGTAGCAAGAAAGGGTGAACAAAGGGCTTGTCAGCAATCAGCACAATCTAAAGTACAACTGGAGTTTAAGGATTTTGCTGTGATCCCAGGAGACCAGATGGATGAGTCACACAATTCAGAATCCTCAATGAAGAGCTTTGTCAAAAACAGATTAAAGATCGTTGATGAATGAAAGTGCCATTTATTAGACACCACTGAGAACACTCTTTTAATTTGATCTATACTTGAACATGACATGAATCAGGCTGCTGTTGAAGGAAGTGGCTAATGAATGAAGTGTTTGAGTGCGACCAATACATTTTTGACATTATGGTTTAAGGGATTAGATGTGGAGTAGCAACAGAAAACTCAGCTTAGTTCTCACTCCTTACCTAATGCTTTCAATATCACTCAGACTAACCCATTACGATGCTAGTCAGAGTTGCTTAAATATATTTGCTCAATTCTCTGAATAATTACCCACAAATTCCACACGCAAAATATAATTCATTTAAGCATACAAACTAATAGGTTTTGTTTACCTGTTAATATAATTTTGAGAGAAAAAGGAGCTGGGACCAATTTAAATCTGAAATATGTTAAAAAAATTAAACACATCAACCGCTGCAGAATTCATGGCCTATATTTGGATATTTGTTATTAATGCAGCCTGGCATTCTGGAAATAATAACTGAATTCAAACAGCTCCAGCTTTTGTATACAGCATTTTTCAAGACATTTATCAGAAGAAAGGTACTTGAAATTCATTTCTAATTTAAAGGAGAATATGTGCATGGATTTGACAGGTCTTTGGTTGAGTCAGAAATGGTGGCCCAACTTGCTGCAGGGTAGGTTATAGATTAGGGTCCTTTCTGAGTGGTGGGCAGTAGGCATGAGGGGGGGGGGAAGGGATGGTTATAATTCTGAGGGTCATTAGTTTCCATTCACATTTAGATTTTGCAAGCTGGGCCAACTGACAAGAACCACCAGAAATGGCCCTAGAAT
This sequence comes from Sphyrna mokarran, assembly GCA_024679065.1. Classification (NCBI taxonomy): domain Eukaryota; kingdom Metazoa; phylum Chordata; class Chondrichthyes; order Carcharhiniformes; family Carcharhinidae; genus Sphyrna; species Sphyrna mokarran. The sequence goes on from JAGIQG010000009.1 coordinate 64,967,956, forward strand.
GCCCAAGAAATTTAAGAAACACTGACTTTGGCATCCCCAGAATATTTGAATTCAGGAATAAAACCAGAATGCATAGCACTGTGCCAGTCCAACACTTTCAGCCCTCCCATGGAGAGGGGTGGAATCTATGAAGTATCCACACTCAGGCCACTATTTGGAGCTGACAATCTGGTGCAGGTAGTAATTGTAGTTGCTTTCTTTCCTTCCTTTCTCACACATATTATTCTTTCTCTGTCATTTGGTGCCTGAGATCTCATCTGCAAATTCTTTTATAGCTTCCTGTCATGCTGTGACTGGGAGGCAAACATCACACATTTCAACCAAGGGCATTTTGTACACTTAGCATTTAAGAGACACAGTGACAGAGATTAGCAACAGTCTCATTTGCACCATATTGGATTCTTACCTCCCGCTAGCATTCCGATTTCAAAAGCCTGTCCATAAGAAGACAGGAACTCTCAAATTTTCAGATGTCCCAGCATTGCTTTTCTCAATGACATTCAAATCTGTAGTAACAACAGGAGGTAAGAAATCTGCAGTGGACAGAATCCGAGAACAGACTCAGTCCAAATGACCAAATCTTCAGATTATTATAGGAATAATGAAGGTGGGGAGTGGCCAGTGGCAGGATTGGACCCTGCAGCACCTGGTTACCTAAACGATAGGGAGCCCAGGGCAAGTCACAACTGTCTCCAGACAACTTTCTATCTAACAGGTTATGTGGGCTACCTTCCTAATCAAAGCTTGGTTAAAATAGCATTGGCTCCCAATTAAAATCTTATAATGCACAATTTGAATTAATGATGAGACTCCCTTCAGTTTCATACTGATCCCTCACATACCCTGCAGATCCTAATCGGCTAATAATTGAAATAGTTGGGATCAGTGCGAATAAATTGCCCACCTGCCTGCTTTCTATAGGCTGGATTGAGTTAAAATCTTTTTTAAAATGGATTCCTATCACTCTAGCTTCTCAAGTCATGTTAAATACGAACTTTAATCCTGAAAAAGTGTCAATGAGATATGAAGTTTCCAATGTTTCTAATGAAATATGAAGTTTAGAAAAGAGAGGAATAATAAAAGTGAGTTTACAATCCTTCATGGTAGCATCACAAAGTAGAGCATTACGTTTTAGATATAAAGAATGATATTGAATACTAACAGCACTTAGATGGCCGGTGACCCAGACGTCATAGAATGGTCAAATCGCTCTGATAACTGCACTGAGGAAGCAAGACTCTGAAATAATCTGTCGCTAAAGGATTAAAAACAGACGTGGATATAAAGGAAGGTAGGAAAAGAAGGAGTATTCAAAAGCTGGTTTGGCCATGCTAAACTGCCCCTTAGTGTCAGGGGACTTGCAACTGTTATAAGGTGGGGGGACGCGGTTGCAGGTATAGAGCCTGAGTGGGATTATTGTCAGTGCAGGTTCGATGGGCCGAATGGCCTCCTTCTGCACTGTAGGGATTCTATAATCCTCCTGTTGAGAAACTTAATGGCATTACTGCGATTGGGATGTCAGAGACATTGGCATCAATGAGCAGGTTAGTGACACTTGACAGCTTTCCCGAGTTCTGGATATTTCATTGATTCATTCATTGAGAGCATCTGGGGTCAAAGCATCCAAATCTGAAATGCATTGTGAAGATTGTTTTGGAAATTGTGAACGACATGACAAGCTCGCAGTTCAATAATCTGACTGAGGAACCCAATGAAGACAATCTCCTCTCATACCTCAGCCTTCACTGTGCTCAGCACTTACTTCCTGGAGTTTAAATGATTGCTCGATTTCTCTATAAATTGCACAATCCAGTGAGAGTGTTCATAGGAGAAAAGGATGTAGCCCATCCTGAATCAAAAAAAACTGTGCTTAATATTTGTTCTTCTGAGCAGACACATTGTTATCTCTGGACAAGTTAAATCTGGAATTATAAGGAAATACATAGCTCAAATCCCACCAAAGCAGCTGGTGGAGTTAAATTCAATAAAAAATATCTGGAATTAAGAATCTACTGTTGACCATGAAACCATTGATGATTGTCGGAAAAAAACCCATCTGGTTCACTAATGTCCTTTAGGGAAGGAAATCTGCCACCCTTAACCAGTCTGGTCTATATGTGATACCAGAGCCACAGCAATGTGGTTGATTCAACTGCCTTCGAGCAACAAGGGATGGGCAATAAATGCTGGCTACGCCCCATGTCACATGAATAATTTAAAAAAAGATCTCCACCTCATGGGTTATCAAACTATAATCTTGGTTTTTTTAAAAATGCGCCCTCCACACTGACACCATGGTTTGTCTTGATGCCTTTTACTTGTGTTGACTTCTGGATCAATGAGGTTTCACTCTCAAGAGTGACTTGGTTAAACCTATATCATCATTATCCAAAATAACACAATCAATAAACCTTTGCAGACTAGCATTTTAGTGCAAAATTGAGGAAGTGCTGCACTGTTTAAGTTGTTGACTTTTGGATGAGGGAACCCAGTCCTGGCTGCTCTCCCAGCTGCCACTATATTGAAGAGTGATAGGGCAGTTCTTCCCCAGTGTCCAGACCAATATAACAGAATAACAAAATCAGAATACCTGGTCACTATCTAATTTCTGTGTGCAAGATCTTGTTTTGTGCAAATTACCTTTTGCATAATAAACTTAAAAAGGTCATACTGGTCACAAGGATATTTATTTGTAACGAAGGAGTAAAAGTCATGTGATGAATGTGCTAGATTCAGGCTCCTTTAACTGTACAACACTAAATAGTGTTTGTACTTCAAGGCTAAAATCTTGGAGAAACCACAGAAAGCACAGAGGCACTGTATAAAACCATCTGAGACAGAATTTAATTCAGGAAATCTAGCATGTTATAAAAGAAAGGGTCTGACTAACATTCAAAAAGTACTTCATTGGTTGCAAATGGGATGTACTGAGTTATGAAAGGTACCATAAAAATTCAAATTATTTCTTTTTTGCTCCCAGAATTTCCTGCTGGGCATGATTGGGTAATATAGTATATCTATATAGTATGCAATTGACGGAAATGCATTGTGGGTTTTTTCCATAGCAATGAAGAAAGGGAGGTATCATTGTTGGGTTTAGGGGTCCTATAAAACAAAAGTAGACAATAACCTGTGTAATTGATTGCCTCGATCTAAGCATCAGATATCCCAGTGCTGACTCCGGGCAATTGTCCTGTAGATATGAGAGCTCTGAATTATGTGTCATGAACACTAACTTTACCAGTCTCCAGCTTTTGTATTCAGTTCCTCAGGATATTTATCGCAAAACTCACAACATCTGAAATAGAAGATGCCTTATTTATTTCTATCAGCTGCTCAGTGTCTTTGGTTTTATAAGCACATCTGAGGAATGCACCTTAATAGTTTCATTGTGATGCTTTATAAGCACTGCAATACAATCACAATGAATAACTCACCACAACCTTTTCATTCCCCACGACCCTCTCTTTTATAACATGCTAAATCTCCTAAAAATAAATTCTGTCTCAGATGGTTTAATATGATGCCTCAGCACTCTCCAAGTTTTCTCCGAGACTTCAATCTTACGATACAAGCACTATCTAGCATTGCACAGTTAAAGGAGTCTGAATCCAACACATTCATCACAGGGGTTTTACTCTTTTGCTACAAGTAAAAGTTCTTGTGACCAGTACGATATTTTTAAATTCATTATCTTCATCTTCTTGCTCAGAATTTCATTTTCTTTAGCCTCCAATGAAATAGATAAAGCAATTCACTGCAAAACAAGAAATAGAAGACTCAAATATTGCTAGATTTTGAAATATTTCACAAAGCAGTTGCAGGTTCAAAGTGAACAGAGGATAAAGACAGTAGAAGGCAGACAAAAGCACCTTTAAGCAAATCTGGCTTTTGAAGTACATGACAAAATTGGAACAAATAATAATGGATCAGTGAATCCCAGGTTGCCGAGGGGAAGGTTAATAGGAGTTTGAACTGTGATTTAAAGTATCATTGTGCAGTGAGCTGCCCAAAACCAAGAGGCAGGGTCTTCAGAATAACACGGCACACACAACTCTGAAGAAGAGGATGAAGAACCTGCTTATTTTTGAGTTTCCACTGGAATAGCAACTAGGAAAGCTGCTGGAATATTCATTAATGAACTTCGAGGGGGATACTTGCTGTGTTTAAAAAAAACTTGCATTTGTATATCACCTTTCGTATCTCAAATCAATAGCAACATTTATTTTTTATTAGTGTCACAGGTGGGCTTACATTAACACTGCAATGAAGTTACTGTGAAAATCCCCTAGTCGCCACACGCTGGTGCCTGTTTGGGTACACTGAAGGACAATTTAGCGAGGTTAATATACCTAACCAGCATGTCTTTCAGACTGAGGGAGGAAACCAAAGTACCCAGAGGACACCCACGGGAAAAATATGCAGATACCGTACGGACAGTGACCTAAGCCAGAAATTGAACCTGGGTTTCTGAGGAGGCAGTGCCAACCACTGTGCCGCAGTGCCTCCTGTTTTACAGCACCTTTAATGGAATACAACATCCTAAGGCACATCAGACAAACATTACCAAATGTAACCTGATACAAAGCCACACAAAATGAAAGACTTGAATTCACTTTGCACGTTTTACGACCGCCTGATGTTCAAGATGCCTTACAGTCAATGAAGTACTTGGCGTGGATGACCAAAAGCTCCATTTTATGGACTATCTTAAAGGAGGAAGAGAGAAAAAGCTGAAAGAATTAGGGAGGGAAATCCAGAGCTTAGGGCCATGATCTTGCCACTAATTCACTCCACGCTTCTGCTGCAGTGGAGGTAGAGACTTTGGCGACAAACCAAATTCAGTGCAGCAAGATGGGAAAATCCTGCTGGTGTGAATGGTCAGAAAATTGCAGCCTGGGGCTTTGGCAGCTGAAGGCAGAGCCACTAAATAGTGAGATGCTCAAGAGAGCAGGACTGGAGCGATGAAGACATCTCAACAGATCTCAGGGGTGCAGGAGATTCCAGAGATAGGAAGGAGCATCGGTATGAAGGGATTTGAAATCAGAGATGAGAATTTTAAGATCAAGACAGTACAGTATGGCACAGTGGTTAGCACTGCTGCTTCACAGCTCCAGGGTCCTAGGTTTGATTCCTGGCTCGGGTCACTGTCCGCGTGGAGTTTGCACATTCTCCTCGTGTCTGTGTGGGTTTCCTCCGGGCACTCCAGTTTCTTCCCACAGTCCAATGATGTGCGGGTTAGGTTGATTGGCTATGCTAAGAAATTGCCCCTTAGTGTCCAGGGATGCGGAGGTTAGAGAGATTAGTGGGTATAATATTTAGGGATATGAGGGTAGGTCCTGGGTGGGATTGTGTTCAGTGCAGACTCGATGGGCCGAAGAGCCTCTTTCTGCACCGTATGATCTAAGATATTGTTTAACCAGGAGCTAATGGCCGAATGGAACAAGATGCAAGTTGAGACATGGGCAGCAGAGCTTTGGGCAGCCTCAAAATTCTGGGCGATAGAACATGGGTGGTTGACCAGCCAGGAGAGTATCATAGAATCCTTACAGTACACAAAGAGGCCATTGGGCCCATCGAGTCTACACCAACCACAATCCCATATGGGCCCTATCATGTAACCCCACATATTTACCCTGCTAATTCCCTGACACTAGAGTCAATTTAGCATGGCCAATCAACTTAACATCTTCGAACTCTGGGAGGAAACTGGAGCACTGGAGGAAACCCACGTAGACACGTGGAGACTCCACACAGACAGTGACCTGAGGTCGGAATTGAACCTTGGTTCCTGGCACTGTAAGGCAGCAGTGCTAACTACTGTGCCATGCAGAAACCTGGAATTAAACCAGAAACCTTTAGATCTGCAATCTCTCGCTCTCCCAACTGAGCTATTACGCTTGCGGAATAGTCATGGCTAGATAGAGATAGCAAAAATAAATATGGATAAGAGTTTCAGCAAATATTGGCGGGGACCTCAAAGCCAGTAAAGTACGTCCGAAGAGTGATCATTGTAATATAGGGAGACAAAGGACTAATTCTCTTGCAACAAGGTTCCTTAAATAGTATTGTGATAAATTACTGATGCTAGGTGAGAGGTAAATATTAACCTTAGCACCAAGGAGAATTCTCTGCCCTTCTTTGGGAGTAAACAAAGTAAGAAATCTCACAACACCAGGTTAAAGTCCGACAGGTTTATTTGATAGTAAACACTACTTCTTTGGGAGTGTCATGGGAGATTCTACATCTAACTGAGAGGGCAGATGGGGGCCTTCCTTTAATATTTCACATGAAAGGTGACCCTTATCAGGTCCACCAACCCACCTCAGTCCATACTTATGCGAGTGCCCTTTGAAATGACCTAGCCAGTCATTCAGTTGTAAAAATAATTGCTCGGACAAGTGAGTGATAGAAGAAATCAATGTGCTCAAATCAAATTATTTTGCTCGTAGAACAATCTGATTTTTCTTGCAGCAATTGTTCAGAAATATGGAGAATGCTTATTAAACCAAACTTAATGGAGGAAACAGTAAATAAAAGCATACTTCTGAGGAAGGATCTTGTCTGAGGCTTGCACCAGAAATTTCACACCAGCGACTTCTACATCATTTTATCCAATGTGATAGACACATTAAAGTAACAGCTGTTGACAAATGATGCCCTTAAAACACAGCAACCATAAGGCCTTATTTAATATGGTGTTAATGAGAATATGAAGCTTGTCCAACCAACAGCCAAAATATTTTCTCGCTGTTTTGCTTAGCATGGAGTGGGGGGAAGCTGATCAAATAACATAAACCTTTATACAGACTATCTGAAACCCTTCACTACGGTTAGCAGATCTTACTTCAACATAAGTGGCTATTTACAATTTGGCTTCAGCACACTCTGCTGTGCTCAGCAGTTCGCCTGGCTCCAGCTGACGATTACCTAGATTTGGAGATAATCTGAATGCCCGAACTCTCCATTATTCAGTGATTTCTACTGGACAGTGACAAAGCTACTCCATCGTAACAGCGAGGCCCGCAATAAACGGCCATCATCAATACTGTGTGCTGGATCCTGACGAGCAGGGCCCACCGCTAGCAAGAGTCTGCCAGCTAAGCAGTAAAACTTAAATTGTTACGGCCTGTCTATTTTGGACACTTGTTATGTAAGCATTGTTCATGGTACTACAAACAGATATTCCCGTGCCATTTTTATGCACTGTGACAAATTCAGGTTTGCCACAAATAACCCCTCAGCCTCAGTGATGCTAGTGAATTCCTTGTGCAATCTGAGCATCTTTCTTTTGTTGAATCTCTTTCTGTAGTCCATCTATTCTTAAGATAGGATGTGCCAGAGATACAACAAATTGCCTCCTGTGATTCGGTTCGGATGTTCTTGTTTCTTCAATTTCCCTGAAGGTGGATCAAGCAAACAACTGGTGTGACGTCCAAGGCCCAGCACAAATCATTAAGTTGCTTCATTTCATCGTGAGTGTATCACTAGCATTTCTGGCCTCTTAGCCTTGATGAAAACCCGTTCAGCCATCTCTTTAAAACCTTGATCATCTGCGTGGCACCCTGCTCCAAAAATTGGATTTGTTGACCCATGTCCCTGTCTCGCAGTTTAATATCTTACTGCTCGCCAGAAAAATAGATCAACTTTTTTTTTATTGCAACGAGTGTGAGGATTTGAGGATTGTTGGGACAGCCTGATCGTTCATAATCTGTGAGCAAACAACATTAAACCCAGGTCATTCGTATCTTAACCATCGATCGTCTCAGCCTTTATTTTAAACTGTGCAAATACACTATATTTTAAAAGGCCAAAATTACAAGTAACTCGTTAAATTTAAATCCCTTGTCAGAATAAGGTCAAGAAAAGTCACACAAGACGTAAATTTCATCAGGGCTTTTGCTGATCAAATGTCATAACTTCAACAGCTCATTTACATATATCAATAAAAGAAAGGACACTGAATCACAGAAGTGGACATCATTAGAGAGGATCAAAAGCTTGGTAAGCTTTAAGAAATAACTTAAAGGAGCAGAGAGAGTAGAAAGTGGAGATGTTTAAGGAACTCACCGTCAAAGCAGTTGAAAGAATGGTGGCTAAATGGCAGAAGAATTAAAATCAGGGATGTGCATGAGGTGAGAATTGGAGGAGTGCAAAAAATGGAAAGGCTTGCAGGGCTAGAGATAGGAGGGATACAGTGATGTAGGAGTTTCAAAGTAAAATTAAAGTGTTAAAATCGAAGTATTTATGGAGTGGGAGCTAGTGCAGATCAGCAAACACAGGGGTAACAGGCGACACAGACTTGGCAATTTGAGATATGGGCAGCAGAGTTTTGGATGAGCACAAGTTTATGGAGGGTGGAAGATGAAAGAGCAGCAGGGAGAGCATTTGAATATTCAGGTCGAGTGGTAACAAAAGGCTTGGAAGAGGATTTTAGCAGCAGATGAACAGAAGCAGCATTGGAATAGGGTGATGTTACAGAAATGTAAGTACTTGGTCTTGGTGATTGAGCAGATATGGTCAAGTGGTCAGCCCAGGGTTAAACATGGGCCAAAGTTCAATGGTCTGGTTCAGCCTGAAGAAAATAGCCCAGGAGAGAGATGGAAAAGCTGATTAAGGAACGGAATTTGTAACAGAAACCAAAGGCAATGGCATCAGACTTCTCCATATTCAGCCGGGGGGGAAATTTCTTCTCCAATCCGAAATGCCACATAAGCAATGGAGCAAACTAGAGACAGTGAATAGGGATAGTGGTAAGCATCATCATATGCAAAACAAGGTAATATTGTGTTATTGGATAATGTTGCTAAGGAACAGCAGCGATCCAGACCTAGGCAGTGGAAGGCTACCAACCATGGAGTGATTCAATCGGGGATGTGCAAGTGGCCAAAATTGATGGCATATTGGGATCTCAGAGAAGAGCAGGAAACAGTCACAAAGTTGTGAATGGGTCGAGATCACAGAGGAACATTCCCTATCTTTGACCAATATTTTGAATCAGGAATCATAAATTTACCAGAACAAAATGTACAGATGCCACACCCTCTGGAGTTTGGGAGCATGCCCAAATAATACAAAAGGTATTTGCAAAATGTTCCCCTTCCAAAAAAAGGAGAGGTGCAATCGATGACTAAACAAACAATAAAATAGGGTGGCACAATGGACATTGGTTAGCACTGCTGCCTCACTGTGCCAGGGACTCAGGCTCAGTTCTGCCTCAGGTGCAGTTTGCATATTCTCCTCACATCTGCATGGGTTTTCTCCGGGTGCTCCAATTTCCTTCATAGTTCAAAGATGTGTGGGTTTGGTTAATTGGCTCTACTAAATTGCCCCTTGGTAATAAGGGAATTAGCGGAGTAAATATGTGGGGTTAAGGAGATAGGGGCCTTTTAGAACATAGAACATAGAACATAGAACAATACAGCACAGAACAGGCCCTTCGGCCTTCGATGTTGTGCCGACCAAAATAAAAAGCAATGCCCCTCCTAACTAAACCATTCCCTTCCCATCCATATACTTATCAACTAACCTCTTAAACGCCACCAAACTTGGCGCATCTACAACAGCTGCAGGCAGGGCATTCCACTCCCTAATCACTCTTTGAGTAAAGAACCTACCTCTGATATCCGTCCTATAACTCATACCCCTTAATTTAAAGTTGTGTCCCCTCGTGCTAGCTTTCTCCATCCTAGGAAAAAGGCTATCACTGTCCACCCTATCTAAACCTCTAATCATCTTATATGCTTCAATAAGATCCCCTCTTAGCCGCCTCCTTTCTAACGAAAACAACCTCAAATCCTTCAACCTCTCTTCATAGGACCTGCCCTCCATACCAGGCAACATCCTAGTAAACCTCCTCTGTACCCTCTCCAATGCCTCCACATCTTTCTTATAATGTGGCGACCAGAACTGCACACAATACTCCAAGTGCGGCCGCACTAGAGTTTTGTACAGCTGCAACATGATGCTGCGGCTCCTAAATTCAATCCCCCTACCAATAAAAGCTAAGACTCCATACGCCTTCTTAACAACTTTATCCACTTGACTGCCTACTTTCAGGGATCTATTGACACATACACCAAGATCCTTCTGTTCCTCAACACTATTAAGAGCCCTACCATTAGCCCTATACTCTACACATTTATTGTTCCTGCCAAAGTGCATTACCTCACACTTTTCCACATTAAACTCCATTTGCCACCTCTCGGCCCAGCTCTGCAACTTGTCCAAGTCACTCTGTAAACTAAAACACCCCTCTTCACTATCTACCACACCACCAACTTTAGTATCATCTGCAAATTTACTGATCCATCCCTCAATACCCTCATCCAGATCATTTATAAAAATTACAAACAGCAGGGGCCCCAAAACAGACCCCTGAGGCACACCACTCGTCACCGAACTCCACGATGAAAATCTCCCATCAACCACCACCCTCTGTCTTCTATCTGCCAGCCAATTTCTAATCCAATTAGCTAAATCACCCTCTAAAAATTTAAATTTTCCCCTCTAAAATTTTAGGGCTGAATGGCCTCCTTCTGCACTGTAGGAATTCTGTGGAAAGCAAACACAGCTTTGTTGCATTTTGAACCAATTTCTAGGAATTTGTCCATTTCCACAAAAGGTGAATAGTAAAGGCGCTTTGTTTAGCCTTTGGGTTTCAGGAACCTTTCAAAACACATTCCCTTACATACCAGGAGCTGAAATAAGATATTGTTTCTGAGCGGAGGCTGCCGTCCCCTAGTTTACCTCCCTCTCTCTACTCATCCTTCATTAAAGCTTTCTTTCATGTTGTACTTCTGACCAAAGTATAACAAGGGAAGGAACAATTATTTCTTTTCTTTTGATTTGATATAAGTGTCTCCGGCATGTCCAGCATGTGCTGCCCATCCTCAATTGCCCTTGAACTGATTGGTTCCTAGACCATTTCAGAGGGCAGTGAAGAGTCAACCACACTCTAGTAGATATGGAGTCATATTGAGCCTAGGTAAGGATGGCAGATATCCTTCCCTCAAGGACATTAGTGATAGTTTCATGGTCACCATGACTGACGCCAGCTTCACATTCCAGATTTATTAATTGGAATAAGTTCCAAATTGATGGGATTTGAACCCATGTCCCCAGAGCATGAGCCTGGGCCTCGTTCCCGTTACCACAACACCATCATCTCCCCACATCACTTTGTTGAGAAAAGATGGATATTTTATAGCCGGTTACCTCTTTCAACATTTTATTAGTCAACAAAAAGAATATAGGGCAGGTGAGACAGTAAGGTCCCTGGTTACATTGCATGCAATGATTCTTTTCCACGTTTTATAGCTACTCGAGATGGATACTGTCTGTAACCACCAGCTCAGATTCTTTCTCCTTTTTCACTTTTCTCATGCTTCTCAGTGGTGACTTTAAGGCTTGTAGCAGCTGGCCTTCCCTGATGTCCAATATTAATTTGCTGGCAACTCTAGGTTGCATATAAGGGGAGAAAATGGGAAGGAGGTGGCTTTTTAATGAGAGTTATAGGAGGGTCTTTGAAGGTCTCCGGGGCAGGAGGCTAGCAATGTGTCCTGTACTACCATTAACTTCATCAGGGCTCAGAGACCTATCAAAGAGAAAGAACCTCCACCATGCAGTCACAGACAACACTATAATCCAGGCCCTGCGCCCATCATTACTTGTGCACACACTGATCCTGACTCCAGGTCTCCCCTCCCACCCTGAGAGACAGTGGTTAGGGTTACGAACAAAAATTGCCAAGATTTTAGAGTCCCTTGCGCCTTGCCAAATGAGGCTCAATTTTACTTTTAAATTGTGTAGCTTTGACAAATTCAGGGGATACTTAGGATGAACATTGAATATAAAAATGAGCAAGATTTACTAGCATTAACCTCCAGCAGCCTGGATAGCTACAAATTGGACTAAACAGTGAACACTGGAAAAGGGGCATATGTTAGAGAGGTGCGCTGTGGCAGAGATTGCTGTTTTGCATCAGTACGCATAGCACAAAAACAAGCTAACGCCAAATACCTAGGAGAAAGGTATTAAAGAATAACACTAGGGACACTTGCTCATTTTGGGAAGGAACAATCCCATGACTAAAAACTCTTTAAACAAAATGGTAGCACCATATTAATTGCTACCTCATGATAAACAATGATTCATTCAAAAAGGTTCTCTCTGCCTCTGTGCAGCCCATGGCAAGCTTCAAGCTACTCCAGACCCAGAATCAATATTTGCTTTAACCTCGGTGGTAAAGTTTGACTGGTAACTATAAACAGGAGATAAAATAACAGCAATGAATCCAGCAGTGCAGTAACCAAGTGGACTGCCTGTTTAGATTTACTGATCTGCCCATGTCAGTGCAGCTCAGTGCACACTACAAGGAAAATTCTATTGCTGTGGTACATTCATCAGATCACAAGGTAAAAAAAATAGATGAGGGAAAGCCATTTGGTCAATCTTGCCTCATTCATCCAGGGAACAAACTCACATCATCCGGCTGGACTTTGAATGAACCGTGAAAGGCTTTTTTTTTACCTCCAGTACCCCACAGGGAAAATCAATTCCAAACGTGCGTCACTCTGATCTGTGACTTATTCTTTTGGTTTGTTTAGTCATCAAACTAAATCTTTCCTGTGAAGCAACCATGAACTTTACAGAACAAACTCCATCGCACCAATATAAAATCTAAATAAATTTGAACAAATCGCAAAGAAATGAGCAATGAATAACAAGTCTCCAGACAAACAGCAAAACTAGCAGCGTTACTAATAAATATTCATAGCTGCTCAACGCAGTGTTACGGAAGATTCTAGAAATTTAAAAACAAGTTAAATGTTAATTGGAATCGCTTCCTTGACGTTATGAGTCTGATTAACGTCTCCGACGCTTTGGAGCAGATTAAAATGAAATTTTGACATTACACAGCAAATTATATCAACAATGCTGTATAACCTTTTAACAGAGAGAGAATTAAAACAGGAATTTGCAAGTTACTTGCCATTTTTTTAAACTGCAGTGGTAGCAAGCGATAAATATACCTTTAGGGGGAAAATTGAACGGGAAGCATTTTCAGGAATGGTGAATTCACTAAAATGGATTTTCTGTAACATTTTAAAAATAAATCTCAAGCAGCTCGATTATTGTGAAACTGAAAAAAAACACAGACGATTGGTTACAGAGATGTCATCATAGATTAAAGATACCCATCTGGTACCTCTGTGGCCACAAAACTGCAATAACCTGTTAATAGGGGAAGTTTAGTGACTTGGGCGTGGCAAATTTACACATCAATTGATTCTTGCTATCATTTGTATAGTAATTCTGACTAACTACCCAAGTGCTTTGGCTGTAATATTGGGTTAAAATCGCAAAAGCGTAGTGACTATAATGCAGACTTTTAGTTTTCACATAGATTGGGAGAAACAGATAATTCAAGTCCCGAAGGCTAAAAAGTTAGAATGTATTTGGAACATTTACTGGAATAAAATGTTCTTGAACCATCAAAAACATTGAACAATGGAACTACTAGATTTAATAAGGTGTGATGAGACTGAATTTGTCATTGCTTTAATGGGGAAATCTACCTAACAGCAACTATAATATGACAGAATTCCATGTCAGATTTGAGACAATAAAGGGTTTAAATTTAAGTAGGGTAGATTTTGGAGATTGAACCAAGGGGCCATGACAGAACTATGAGTGAATTGGCCAAACTACAGATGAACACTAGGATGTGTTGAAAAAGCTATCTGGTGGAATAGAGAGATAAACTTCGTTTTATAGGCTTATTAACCAAACATTAGTTGTGGGAAGTTAATAGAATTTTTAAACTGGGGTTGTTGGCTTGAATAATGAATTGGTTAGGAGGCAAGAGACAGATAGGAGGGGTAATGAGTATAGACTCAAACTGGCAGGATGGTTTCTCCCAGGGAAGAGTGCAAACGCCACAGTTTTTCACTATAGTTGTTAATGGCTTGGTCGGGAGTATTGAGAGCTGATGATTTCAGTTTGTTGATAGCACTAAATTGGGTAGCAGAATGAGTAGAGTAGACGGGAATAGAAAGTTACAAAGGGACAGTGGTGCATTTAGTGAGTGGACAAAACTGTGGGAGGTGGGAGTTCAATGTGGAGAAATGTAATGTGAGATAGAAAGATCAGGGTACTTTCTACATGGTGAGAAAGGTGAAACTACGAAAGATGAAAAAGATTTAGGGATCTCTAAAAGCTAGGTCACTTTGGTAGACCGATACAAAAATTAAAAAGGTCAATGGAATGTTACTCATTGCTGCAAAAGTCTGGAATTCAAAAGGGTGGAGGTTCTGTTCCAGCTGCACTGTGCTCTGGATAGATCCCATCGCAAGAATTGCAATCAGTTCTGCACACCACACCTCAGACAGGCTATCTTGGCTTGGAGAGGAGCCACTGTAGACTCAACAAAATACTAGAAATCGAAGGATTTATAAAATCTCTACAGGATGCCATTCAGCCATCGAGCCTGCAACAACAACAATCCCATCCAGGACCTATCCCTCTATCCCAACTTATTTACCCTACTAATCCCCTCGACACCAAGGAGCAATTTATCATGGCCAATCCATCTAACCTACACATTTTTGGAGTGTGGGAGGAAACCGGAGCACCCAGAGTAAAACCTGAGCTATTCACTATGAAAACATGGTGATGACAGAAGTGACAAATAATATTTGAGATAATATGACATTCACTTGACATATGTAACATACTGAAGTGTGGAAGATGTGGGCTGAACTTGTCTTTCAATTATTTAGATATTGAACACCTACTTTGTATTCCCTCAGGTGTAATCTCATCATCAATGTTAATTTATTGGGAAGCTGCTCCCACACTCCACCAGTCACTGAAATCCTTGACTGGCGTGTTACTATAAAAATGGATTGTGTTCTGGGAGTTGGAGACAAGCAGCAGATCAAACCTCACTGGACTACGTGCAAATGAATTATAAAAAGTGGAGATTTCTCAATACGTAATGCTTGTTCTGAATGTTATTTTATTAAGAGTTACAGAGTTCCCATATTAATAATTATAACATTAAGGAAGGCCATTGCTTTCAAATTGCTCCATATTTCTATCTGCAGGGACGTTTTAAAGAAACTAGTCTCTGTCAGGGTATTACCCCCAAAGGAAAAGATGACACTTCCTCTTTAAACTAAAGGAGGAATTAATAAATCTATATAAGTACGTGATACTCTTTCTCTCCCACTGATGTCTAAGACAGAAGCAAGTCAGTCCAATATTAAGTTTAGATAATGAATCACTTTTGTCCATTTGCCAGGATTATAAAACGGGTTCCTATGTAACTCAATTAATGGTTGGGTGTTGATACACTGCCCAATCCCATTACATTGTTTAATCCATTTTGCTTAAAGGTGATCCCCCCCTTTTTATATATCACTAAGGAGTTAAACACCTGACTTGAAGCATTAGTATTGATCACACAAAATAGCATAATGTTGTTCAAAGCTGATCACAGCTGTGGTTTCAGAGTGGCGCTGGCCAACTTCCCTCTCCCGCTCCCTACAACAGGTCTACAGTTAAATAGCTTCACCATTATTTCCACAATCAATACCTCTTGTCAGCCTCTTGACATTAACTGATTATTGCTGCTGGGCTTGTTAGGATTCAGAAGTGAGTGAGCCCTGGCCCTTCTAACTCCCGTTCCCACAGCTGAAACCATAGTTAAAAACAATGATGAGGAGAGGATGGGTGAGTGGCAGTGATTGGACAGCTTTCAAAGAACCAGCACAAGGCTGAATGGCCTCCTACTGTGTGCTGCAAGATTTTAGTACACAGCAAGGGGAAGTTGAGCGATGGGGGAGAGACAGGAGGGAATTACTAGCCATTCCAGTGATGGAGATGTAGCAAGGAAGTATCCACCGAGGGAGATTTTTTTTTGAAAAAGACACAGAAACAGGAATGCCAAAAAGGAGAAATAAAGGAAGGCACAAAAGACAGAAGTCAGAAAACCTGAGGTGACAGAAGGGTACCGAGACATCCCTAAGACTGAAATCTGGTGATCAGCACAGAGATATTTTCACAAAAACTACTGCAACCTGGCCCCTTGTGTGGATGGAGCCCTTCATGGAGCGATGGAGCTTTCTAATTCCATTACCTGCCCTTTCCCCCTTTGTTTCATTTTCAAAACTCATCCAGTTTGCCCTTTCTCTGCTTCAGTGGTAACCTGTGTAAGATTAGACTAGTTGTAGTCTAACCAATGTCCTGTACTCAAATCCTCTCACTATGAAGGCCAGCATACCCTTTGCCTTCTTTGCTGCCTGCTGAACCTGCATCTTGCTTTGAACAACCAATGTATAAGAACATCTAGATTTCATTGCATATTCTCCTCTCCTAATCTATAGCCATTCAGATAATAATCACCATTCCAATACTGCCCAGGAATAAACGTTCTCTATTCACTGATCTGCAAACGAATGAAACCAATCTCTCAATTTCTAACCTATAAAATCATGTGCTTTAAGAAAAACTGCAGCTTGCAGGAGTGGCATCAAAACACGTTGGGCTTTAATTTCTTTCATACGAGATCTACAATAAAAGTCTTTAATTTTTCGAGCAGGAATTACCAAAGTGCTATTTGGCACATCTTTAAGACCATAAGACCATAAGATACAAGAGCAGAATTAAGCCATTCAGCCCATTGAGCCTGCTCCACCATTCAATCATGGTGATGTTTTTCTCGTCCCTATTCTCCTGCCTTTTTCTCATAACCTGTGATCCCCTCATTAATCAAGAACCTATCTTTCTCTTTCTTAAAGACGTTCAATGGCCTGACCTCCACAGCTTTCTGCAGCAAAGAGTTTCACAGATTCACCATTCTCTGGCTGAAGAAATTCCTCCTCATCTCTGTCATAAGGAATCATCTCTTTAATCTGAGGTTGTGCCTTCTGATTGTAGAGGGCACGTCCTCTCCATCCAGGCCTCACTGTATTCTGTAAGTTTTTATAAGATCCCCCTCATCTTTCTAAGCTCCAACTGGTACAGACTCGGAGTCCACATCTGTTCCTCATACAACAAGCTTTTCATTCTAGGGATAATTCTTGTGAACTTCCTCTGGACCCTTTCCAAGGCCAGCACATTCTTCCTTAGTTACAGGGTCCAAAACTGTTCACAATATTCATTAAGGCTAAGCAAACTAACCTGCAAAAAAGATTTTGACAAGTAACTTCATGTCACAGCATTGTGGAGAAACAGCATTACATTTCTGCTGGTAAGAAAAACCACAAAACTGACAGAGTAACATCACAAAAAGGAAAAATCTATTGAAATAAAAACCTACGATAGATTCAAATCATTTCTTTAGGCTACCAAAATACCTTTCATAGAAACATAGAAAATAGGAGCAGCACGGTGGCACACTGGTGAGCACTGCTGCCTTACAGGTTTGATTCCCGGTTTGGGTCACTGTCTGTGTGGAGTTTGTACATTCTCCTTGTGTCTGCATGGGTTTCCTCAGGGTCCTCTGGTTTCCTCCCACAATCCAAAGATGTCCGAGTTAGATTGATTGGCCTTGAAAAATTGCCCCATAGTGTCAGGGGGTTAGTAGAGTTATGGGGATAGAGCTGCGTGGGATTGTTGTTGGTACAGACTCGATGGGCCAAATGGCCTCCTTCTGCACTGTAGGGATTCTATGACTGATTCAATGAATTCCACAAGCTTACCACTCTTTGTGTGAAGAAATGCCTCCTCATCTCAGTCCTGAACAGTCTACCCCTACCTTGAAACTGTGACCCCTGGTTCTAGATTCCCAGCGATTGGGAACATCCTTCTTGCATCTACCCTGTTTAGCCCTGTTAGAATTTGATAGGTTTCTATGAGAAAACCTTATACTTCTAAATTCCTGAGGATATAGTCCTAACTGACTAAATCTCTCCGATGTCAGTCCCACCATCCCAGGAATTAGTCTGGTCCACCTTTGCTACACTCGCTCTACAGCAAGAACATCCTTCCTTAGATTGATTGTAAGGGGAATAGACAGACATTCTTGCGGCCACAAACATGACTCCATGTTGGTAGTTGCCTCCTTGGTGCTCGGGTCAAGATATCTCAGAGCGCCCACAGGACATTCTGAAGCTCCAGCTGTGGTCTAACCAAGACCCTGTTTCACTTCAGCAAGACGTCCCTACTTCTGTACTTGAGTAATCTCACTATGAAGGCCAATATAAACTTTGCCTTCTTTATCGCCCACTGTACCTGCATACTTATTTGCATGCTAATATCTTCCTCACTATTGCATTAATTTCCTTTTTAACCAGCAATGAAACCCCTTTTCCTTTTTGTCTTTCCTTCTTATACACAATTGGTTTTGTGATTTTTATAAATGACTTGGATGAGGGAGTGGAGGGATGGGTTAGTAAGTTTGCTGATGACACAAAGGTTGGAGGTGTTTGGAGAGATGTCAGAAATTGCAGCATGATATAGATAGGATGTAAGACTGGGCAGAGAAGTGGTAGATGGACTTCAATCCGGATAAATGTGTAATGGTCCATTTTGGCAAGTCCAATGGGATGAAGGAATATAATATTAAGGGTAAGACTCTTAGCAGTGTGGAAGATCAGAAGAATCTTGGGGTCCAGGTTCTTAGGACTCTCAAATCGGCTTCACATGTAGAGGATGTGGTTAAGAAGACATATGGTGTACTGGCCTTTATCAATCAAGGAATTGAGTTTAGGAGTTGGAAGACAATGCTGCAGCTGAATAAGATCCATGTCAGACCCCTCTTGTAATACTGTCCTTAGTTCAATGTGGAAGCCATTGAAAGTGTGAAAGGAGATTTACAAGGATGTTACCTGGATTGGGTGACATGCCTTATGAGGATAGGTTGAGAGAGTTTGCCCTGTTCTCCTTGGAGAGTCGAAGGATGAGAGGGGACCTGATAGATGTGTAGATGTTGAGGGGTATTGATCAAGTGGATTCTCAGAGGCTACTTCCCACAGCTGTCCTACGAGAGGACACAAATCTAAGGTGCTGGGGAGTAGGTACAGAGGAGATGTCAGAGATAAGTTTTTCACTCAGAGGGTAGTGGGTCAGTGGAATCGACTGCTATTGGTGGTGATGGAGGCAAATTCGATAGGGTCTTTAAGAGACTTCTGGATAAGTACATGGGATTTAATAGGATTAAGAGTTATAGGTAAGCCTAGTAGGTAGAGATATGATCGATGCAACTTGTGGGCCGAAGGCTCTGTTTGCGCTGTAGTTTTTCTATGATTCTATGATTTGTCCAATTTATTGCTCCGTGCATAAAACCTTAAGGCTTGTCCTATTAATATTACTCGTCCATTATTTTCCACTGTTTAAATCTAGCCTTTAATTTCTCTGCCTATCACTTTTCTTATTGCCTTTTCTGCATTTTGTTCCTGTGCTTGATTCCCCCTCCTCAGACAGGTTTCCATCACACTGCCATTTTAATTTAAACTTCCCCAACCATTCTCACAAGTATTCCACCCAGGTTATCAGTCCCACTCCTGCCCAGATGTAACCCGTCCAGCCTGCACTGGTCCCAATATCCCAAGAATCTGAAAACCTCCCTCTCGCACCATCTCTTCATCCAATATGTCCTACTATGTCTGTTCTGACTAACACATGGCACTGGTAGTAATTCAAAGATTTGAGATCCTTTGAGATCCTGCATTTCAATTCCTTCCTAACTCCCTATATTCTGCCATTAGTACCTCATTCTTGATTTTTATCTATGTCATTGGTACCATTACCACTGGTTCCAGAATGTCTGTAGGCTCTCTGAGACTCCTTGACTCTAGCACCAGGGAAGCAACATACCATCGTGGAGTCTCATTTGCAGCCACAAAAATGTCTACCTATTTCTCCTTCCATTCAAATTCCCAATAACTATTTGTATTCTCACATTTTTTATTCCTCTTCCATCCAATAAAGCCATAAATTTGGCTGTTACTGCTTTCCCCTGAAAGGCCCCTTCCCACAATAGTCTCCAAAGCGGTATATCTGTTTTTTTTTTAGAGGAATGGCCACTGTCTATCTAGCCGTCTTGCTCTGCCTATCCCATCCCATCCCATTCCTGCCTGTGGAGTCTCAAGCCTATGATGTGACCACCTCTGTTTATGTACTATCCACAATACTCTTCACCACATGGATGCTCCACAGTATCCCCAGCCACCACTCCAGCTCCAAAACCTCAGCTTCCAGGAACTGCAGCTGGAGACACATACTGGCCCCAGGCACAGAAAATGTTTCTGGCTTCCCACAGAAGGAACACACCACGGCTTTGAGCTCTCCAAACATGGCTTACCGCTTTAAATTTAACATAGAACATAGAACATAAAACATTACAGCACAGAACAGGCCCTTCGGCCTTCGATGTTGTGCCGACCAAAATAAAAAGCAATGCCCCTCCAAACTAAACCATTCCCTTCTCTTCCATATACTTATCAACTAACCTCTTAAACGCCACCAAACTTGGCGCATCTACAACAGCTGCAGGCAGGGCATTCCACTCCCTAATCACTCTTTGAGTAAAGAAAACACTTTTGGAAAACACTTAAACACAAATAATATCAAATATCCAGGGCCTCTTCATTCGCGCTATTTCCAATCTCCTGACTGCCTGTTTACTCGCATGGTTTCCAATCTCGCAGCTCCGTTCTCAACAGTGACAAACCTGCAAAGTAACAGCCAAGCACAGATTCTTTCTGCATATGGAACTGTCCATCTATTTTTGACTTTAATACTTATCCACAGGCTATCACTGTGGCAGAAGAATCCTTGTACATTGGTGATCAATCAGGACCACTGGGAGGGTAAGCCTTTCAGGCTACCTTTCCTGGCATTGTTAATAACTGACCTGGTTTGAGCTTGAGTGAATACATGAAGTAAAATGAAAACCTGATACCATCTCTTTGAAGTCTTTGGCTCAACAGGATGTATGCTGACACACTTGTGATCCACATCTTCAGAACCAGGGGGCATAGAATTAAGAGTTAGTCTGGCTGCATAAAAGAAACATTACCAGAAAAGTTTTGCATAAACTGATCTCCAATGTGCATCATGAATTTCAATATGCACCATTTGAAATCACTAGAAAAAATATATTGCTTTGTAGTCTTTACTGAAAGTGTAAACAGCTTGACTGTTTTTTTCTAATGAGGGGTCTGGGTTGTGGAGGTGGAGTAAAAAGTAATGAAAGACTAAATGTACTTTTTGAATATCTGAATGTAACAGAAGTGTTGACATATGTAGGTCACATTCTGGACATGCACAAAATGTTATTGTTTTAAACTGCATATTCCAAATTGCAACTAAACATAGCCAACCAATTATTTTAGTGATCTACAGGAATTAAATTGAAATGTTCAATTAGCTTGAATAGAAATGAAATGATCCTAGTTGCTACAAATAATGTGTGCATCTCAACAGAATTTTGTTCCAAATGAGAATTTCTATCATCAGACAATAAGTAAACAGAACAGTATTCAAAGTAGTTCAAAGGACAAACTAATGAATTTCTTCATACAAACTGCTAGAAAGAAAGGAGAAATTCAGAATATTTGGACAAATTAGGAATGCTAAATTTCAAACAGTCACAACAATTTGAACAGTAGGAAAAAAGGGTGCTGATTGGCTGGCAAGTCAACACTTAGCGGTAGTGTTATGGGGAACTCTGGGCTTCTCAAACTCCTTAATCATTCAAAAAAAGATGCAAAGTTAGATGCATTCCTTTTCCTGCAGGGTACAGGACCTGGCGCATGACTTAGTTAGAATCATGCAAATAATGTTTGTCTCTTCTAGCATGCATAAGGACAGCATGGTTAAAACTATTCCTTCACAGTGCTAGAGACCTGGGTTCAATTCCGGTCTTGAGTCACTGTCTGTGTGGAGTTTGCACAATCTTCCTGTGTCTGCGTGGGTTTTCTCTGGATGTTTCAGTTTTCCCCTACAGTCCAAAAGGTGTGCAGTTTAGGTGGATTTGTTACGCTAAATTGTCCCTTAGTGTTCCAAGAAATTTGGATTGGGGGATTAGTAGATTAAATATGTGGGGTTATGGGGTGCAGCCTGAGTAAGAGTTAGGGCTAATTCAATGGGCTGATTGCCCTCCTTCTGTATGTAATTATTAAGATTAAACATAAATAAGCCACTATACAAGCTCAACTGATTAGCTTAATTTGATTGTAAGTGCAGCTTTAAGCACATTCAGGATTGCTCAGCAGGTACTGCCCAATCGTGGAATCACAGCTAACAATAAACATTTTGTTTTACGATTTATAGTCTGCATTCTCAGAATAAGTAAAGCACTATATTATTTGAGTCAATCAATGCTATGACAGAGAGTTTACATAACTGACATCGCGCACGCACATCAAACTCATAATGTGACATATCTATGACCACTAGAGATGACATATATTCATTTACAGGGATTCATTCTGTGCAAACATAAGGAACATATTCAAGCCTGACAACTCTCTTGAATTGCCTGAGAACTTTGGGAGCTTGTTGTTATCTCCATGGCAACACCTTGGCCAATTGGAGTTGACTTCCCAACTAGTCAGCACCCTTTCTTCTGTTTGTCCTGATGAGTGCAATGTGAGAAGCTTCAGCAATATGTCCTTCCTTTCAGCAATATTCAAGTTTTGTACCAAACAACTGACTGCTAATATTAACTATATCGCACTTCCATTGAACGATGCTTTACTTATTTAAAAATTAAAATTCTATTTTATTTTTCTTTCATAGTGATTTCTGGTGCAAGTGAATGTAGTAGCACAGTGATTATGTTATTGGACTAATAAATTAAAGACCTGGATGAAATAATCCAGAGAATACAAAATTCAGTTTTTTTTTCATTCATGGGATGTGAACATTATGGCAGGCCTGGTATTTATTGCCCTCTTTCATTGTCTTTGAAATGAATGGATTTCTAGGGCATTTTAGAGAACACTTTTTAAGACTCATCCCCGTTGATGTGGATCTGGAATCACATGTATGCTAAACCAGGAAGTTGGGATGGCTGAGCAGTTAGCCTCACAGTGCCAGAGACCCAGGTTTGATTCCAGCTTTGGATGACTGTTTGTGTAGAGTTTGCACATTCTCCTTGTGTCTCCATGGGTTTCATCTGGATGTTTAGTTTCGTCTTAGATATAGTAAATGCAAGAATCTCTTTTAGAGAGTCGGTGCAGACTCGATGGGCCAAATGGCCTCCTTCTCCACGGTAGATATTCTATGGTTGGTAGATTTCCTTCCCAAAAACACATTAGTGAACCAAATAGGTATTTATGACAATTAACAATGGTTTCATTGCCATTAGATTTTTAATTCAAGTTTCTTTTTCTAATTCAAATTTCACCATCTGCCATGGTGGGATTCGATCCTGGTCCCCAGAGGACTACCCTGCATCAGTAGATTACTAATCCAATGACAATAACATGAGGCTATTGCCTCCCCAAATCCCACAATCAAGAATTCATTGAATTAAATAAATCTGGAACAAAAAGCCAGTATTAAGGTTACCCTGGAATTATAGAATTGTCATAAAAATTCAATTGTTTGATTAATGTCCTTTATGAAAGAAAAATTGTCTCCTTTATCCAATCTGGATTATAGGTGACTCAAGGCCCACAGTAATGAAGTTAACTCCTAACAGTACTTTGAATTGCCAAACAAGCCACTCTCACACTACCACAAAAAAAACTATAATAAAGCTAAATGGACCATTTCATATTGATCTAAATATAAGATTTGAACATGACAAAGGCACAGCCAACAATGCAAGGCTCTTCTTACTGATGTCCAGAGACTTGTGTCAGAATTGGAAGAACCAGATCAAAGACTAGTCAAGCAACGGCATGTTATATTTTTCAGCCAGCGTGCTACACTCCTCCATCACCTGCTCCACTAGCACCAATAGTGGCAGTCTTGTGTTATACAGTCAGGACAGATTGGCCCTGGGAATGTACAACATTGGCTTTGAACACCAATGAAATTTCATGTCATCAGGTCAAACATGGGCAAGGAAATCTTCTGATTGATTATCTCCTACTGCCCAATGAGTCATTGCTCCTTTGGTTTGAGTGCTACTTGGAAGAAGTACAGAGGGTAAGAAGGGCACAGCATTTACCCTGGGCGGGATTCCAATGCCCATCACTAAGAATGGCTTAAATAGTAGCACTGACTGAGCTGGCCAAGTCCTGGAGGACATTTTTGCCTGATGGGAAGATGGGGAGAACACCCTTATGAGGAAGTCATCTATTTGACTATCTTAGTCTCTGCCTCTTCCTGAGGTTCCCAATATCAAAGGTGCCCGACTTCAGCTGATTCAATTTATGGCAAAAAGAATGATCCAGTACAATTGATACAGCAAAGGCTATGGACTCTGACAACAATATGGCTTTAATTCTCTAGATTTGTGCTCCAGAATCAGCTGTACTTCCAGTTAAATTGTCCCAGTACAGTTACAACACCAGTACCTACCCAACAAAGTGGAAAATTGGCCCCGAGTATGTCCTGAGCACAAAAAGGATAAATCCAATCCTGCAAAATGATCGCTTCCATCAGCCAAATCTCAACTTCCAGCAAAATGACAGTAGGGTCATCGACAGTGCAGCACTTACACGGTAATATCTTGCTTACTAATGCTCAGCTCAGAATTTCTCCAAAACCATTTGGATCCAAACCTCATTATCACCTTTGTCCAAACATGGACAAAGCAGCTAAATTTCAGAGATGAGATGAGATTAATTTCTCTTGACAACAAGGCAATATTTGACCAAATGCAATATCATCTAAACAATGATATTTAACAAAATTAAATTCCAATGGGAATCAGACAAGAGTGTGGTAGGGAACTCCCATGGGTTAGGGTTCATATCCAGCACAAAGATGAGTGCAGTTGTTGGTGGCCATCATTTCAGCCTTGGACACTGTTAAGGAGTTCCTTAAGACACTGTCCCAGACTCAGTTATCAAAAATGACCTTGCCTCTGTCATAATGGCAGAAGTGGAGATGCTTATACAGTGATCAGTTCCATTTGTAGATCATGAAGTAATGCAGCAAAATCTGGAAAATATTCTGGCGAGTAACACTTGTATGACACAAGGGCCAGACAATGACCATTTCCAACCACTTTCTCTTGACACTCAGCAGTGTTAATCTCATTGAATCAGCCATCATTAATATCCTAGGGGCTACCATTGACCAGAAACTTAACTGGATCAATCAGATAAATACGATGGCTATGTCTGTAGGTCAGAGGTTTCTACGGCAAGTGGCTCACCTTCTAACCCTTTAAAGAATTTCTGCTATCTATATGGCACAAACCAGGGTCTGGTGAAATAGTCGCCACTTGCTTGGATGACAGTGACTCCAACCACATTCAAGAGGTTTGATATAATACCAAACAGAAAAAAAAAAGCCCACTTGATGGCATTCAATCTGTCACCTTCAACATTCACTCTCTCCACCAATGATGTAGTGTGTACTATCTAGAAGAGGCCCTGCTGAAACTTACCTTCCTTCAAGATTCCTTCAACTGCATCTCCCAAAGGTGTGGCTTCTATTGCCTAGAAGCATTAGAGTAACAAGCATGTTGGAGCCCCTTCTTTACTTGGAACAATAGCTCCATTTGCTCATCATCACTGGGTTATCCCGAAACACTCTCACCAAAAGTACAGTGGGTGCAATTACACCAGATGGATTGCACAACACAAGAAAGCTTGGTACCAAGAGCAATTACGCGGTGATTTACAAACTTTATTAATATTTGAACTTTATTCAAGGTCCAATGTATCTTTTAGTTAATTTCTTTCAACTTCAAGGGCAGTTGAACTCAAGGACATGGAACTCAGTTATGACCCCTGCTTGATGTCTGAATGGGAGATTGAAATTGAGCAGAAATAGTACCTTCTCCTCAACAGACCTTTTACAACTATTTTTTGAATAGATTTTAATGTCCTGTACATTATAAGGATCCAGGTGAAACACCCTCATTAAATGTTCACTCACCACAAGCAAACTAGAGCGAGTGATTATGAACCTTAATACAACAGTCTAAATGAGATGATTAGAGTATTATCCAAGTTTATTACACAAGTTTATTGGAATAAGAAAACATGCAGTTGTGACGGTTACAAAAAAAAGCGTATAAAATCACAAGCGGATAAATCTCAAAATTAAAATACACTTAGCTTTTATTTCTGTAAGCAAAGCCGAGGCATAAACTTTACTTTGATTCCTTTCATAGAATCCCTGCAGTGAAGAAGAAAACCATTTGGCCCATCAAGTCTGCACTGACTCTCTGAAAGAGCATTCTATCTAGGCATACTGTCCTGCCATGCCCCCATAACCACACATTGATCATGGCCTATTCAGCCTAATCTATACATCTTTGGAACATTAAGCGGCAATTCAGCATGGTCAATCCACCTAATATGCACATCTTTGACTGTAGGAGGGAACTAAAGTATCCTGAGGAAACTCAAGCAGACACAGAGAGAACGTGCAAACTCCACAAAGTCACACGATGCTGGAATTGAACCCGGGTCCCTAGCGCTGTGAGGCAGCAGTAGTAACAACTGTGCAATTCCTATCATAGTTTTTTTTTAAATAAAATCTCCATCAGACATTAAAGCAATATTATATTAAATCCCTGAGCGTGTGAGATTCGCTAGGCTCAGGACAGATCTGAAGACAATCTATGAGAATCTAAAATTTCTGAAGATTCCAGTTTGGGTTGGATTATGAAGTTTGAGTTGTGTAATTAATTAATGGTTATGTGGAAGGTGTCCATTTGATAAATAATACTCTCTCTAATTGGTATCCTAAATTTGATGAAAGGCCCATATATTTTAATGAAGGTGTTTGTTCAATTTTTGGGAAATGTTATTTTGAATTTATTCTTTAAATCTGAACTTTACAGAACAGTTATGTTGGTCAAAGGCTGTCCCTTAGCCTTGCTTAGCTAAAGGATCGTGTCCAGCAAGATAAAAAGAATTAAAGTCCAGCATTCTTTTATCTGATTGCAGTTATAATGATCAGAAATGGCTTTGTTTAAAGTTTACTTATTGTCACAAGTAGGTTTGCATTAACACTGCAATGAAGTTACTGTGAAAATCTCCTAGTCACCACATTCCAGCGCCTATTTCAATACACAGAGAGAATTTAGCATGGCCAATCAGCCTAAAAGCGCATCTGTGGGAGGAAACCGGAGCACCTGGAGAAAACCCATGCAGACACAGGAAGAACATGAGGACTCTTCACAGAAAGTGACCCAAGCAGGGAATCAAACCCGGCTCATTGACGCTGTAAGGCAGCAGCGCTAATCACTGTGCCATTGCATGTGCTAATGTAATGGCAAGAACCATAGGACCCTATTTAAAATAGTATTCTATTAGAGAATTCACATTGCTGTGAAGGCAGTTTACAGGTTAAGTTTGACTCTTGTTTTGTTGTGAGTTTTCACTTATACGGCAGTATTCATTCCATGTTACTTGACCCTTCGCAATTAGGCATTGGTAATGAATATGGGCCTTGCCAGTAACATTTGCATTCCAGGGCTGAACAAATAAAAAGAAATGTCCTTGAAAGTTCTTATTTTTTTTATTATATATATATATGGCATCTCTCAGTGTGTTTGACACTAACAGTGGCTAAGAAGTTTATTTCTATTTAATGTAATTGCGCTACAGCAGAGTTGGATCAGCAGGATAAATCACCTGAACAGGTAATTTGTGACCAGGAGAATAAGCTGGTTTTGGAACATCTCTCCTAAAGGAGCAGTTATTCTAGTTTATTTGCTAAAACATTCCTTCTTTAATACAAAACAGCTCAATGTATTCTACTCTATATTCTCTTAATAATGTAAGCATTTGCTTTGCATATTGATCTAGATTTTACACACGTTGGAACAAATAGAACCTTGCCCATTGAGAATCAGATGTATGCGGTTCTGCATATATTGAAAACCCAAACTTTTTGACATACATATAAGACAGTAGTGGCTTTAAGAACATAAAAACTAGGAGCAGGGGTAGGCCATCTGGCCTCTTGAGCCTGCTCTGCCATTCAATTAGATCATGGCTGATCTTTTCATGGATTCATCTCCACTAACCCACTCACTCACCATAACCCTTAATTCATTTACAGTTATCTGGCCTTGCCTTTAAAACATTCACTGAGGTAGCCTCAGCTGCTTCACTGGACAGGGAATTGCATAGATACACAGTTCTTTGTGTGAAGAAGTTCCTCCTCAACTCCGTCCTTGTTTTGGGGCTATGTTCCCTAGTTCTAGTTTCACCAACCAGTGAAAACAACCTCCCTGCTTCTATCTTTTTCCTTCAATAATTTTGTATGTTTCTATAAGAGCTCCCCTCAGTCTTCTGAATTCCAATGAGTACAGCCACATTGTACTCAGTCTCTCTTCATAACCCAATCCTCTCAAATCTGGAATCAACCAAGTGAATCTCTTCTTCACCTCCTTTCTCAAATAAGGAGATCAAAACTGTACACGGTACTCTAGGTTGGGCCTCACAAGCACCTTAAACAACTGCAACATAACCTCACTGTTTTTATACTCCATCCCTCCAGCAATGAAGGACAACATTCCATTTGCCTTCTTAATTACCAGCTGCACTGCAAACTTGTGATTCACTTTTCTTTATTTTAAATTACATATTTAAGAAAACTTGGAATTTGCAACTTCAACTTTAAGTCAGGGCAGTGTAAAAACACCAGTTCTGCATCAATTGATGCCTGTTAAAGGAATCAGAAGTATTTTTTATTGCTAAAGTAGATTGAAAATTCTAGGGATATAAAAAGATTTGTTTATAAAGATTTGAAGTAGGAAGAATCCAAAAGTAGGTATTGGAAAGAATAAACCAAACACCCTTTTCCCATTGTAACATTTCTTATTTTCCTAAAAGTGAAACATTACCATATTGTACATGCCATAGCTTCCACAGGAAGCTAAACATTTAAATATATGAATTGATTTCTCTACCTGTATAAGTTACATTTTCGACCTGTAGTGTATGTGCATACAATCTAGCTCAGTGTGCATCAGGCTATTGTTTTGTCTTGCTCTCAATTGATATTTTGTTATGTTTCTGCATTTCGTTGCATTTGTACCCACAATTGGTTTGATTTCTGTTCAACACAAATAATCTTCTCCAGCATGCATT
The DNA here is from genome assembly GCA_024679065.1 of Sphyrna mokarran. Classification (NCBI taxonomy): domain Eukaryota; kingdom Metazoa; phylum Chordata; class Chondrichthyes; order Carcharhiniformes; family Carcharhinidae; genus Sphyrna; species Sphyrna mokarran. The sequence goes on from JAGIQG010000009.1 coordinate 64,997,145, forward strand.
TAGTCAGCAGTGACATTTAGTTTTTTTGACTCTGTAACCAAACAGCAGAGAGCCTATTTTAAAGGCTGTGTGCTTTTGTCAACTTTACATTTCTGGAATACCTTGAATGAAAATTACAAACTCCTGAACTAACCTTTACATCTGAACTTTATCGCTCCTGATCAAATACAAATTATTCAATACTGAGAAATGGATCACTTTTCTTCTTTATAAATATGTTGAAGTTGAAAGGATTTTTAATTATTCTGTTCTGAGAATCCCACATGAAAGGTCAGGATCTAAGCTGTAAGCTATCACCCATAGTACAGAAGAGCAGCAAAGAACAAAGAACAAAACAGCACAGGAAACAGGCCCTTCGGCCCAACGAGCCCACATCGCCATCTCGATGTTCCCACTTCTACCCACAATCCCTGTCTATGTGTATAGATCTATGTATCGGAACCAAATTTGCGAGACAATTTAGGGAGAAATTGTTTTGTCAATAAGCCTAAGAGCACATCTTTGGGGTGTGGAAGGAAACTGGAGCCCCTGGGAAAACCCACACAAGCACAGGGAGAATGTGCAAACTCCCACAGATACCAGCCCAAATTCACGTATCTGCACAGCACAGCAATAGTCACTGAGCTATTGTGTTGCCCATCAACTGGTCCAGTTTAAGCGTACATTAACAATGTGAAGCATTGGGCTACTCTTGAAAAACCCAAGAGCAGCCCTCTCCTGACCCATTGCGTGTATGTCCCTTGTCAGAGAACAAGGCAGACTGAAGTAACTGTAGGATAAAACAGAAATATATCAAAATCATTCACAGTTTACACACTTCCCAGAGACTTTCAAGGCTCATGATCCCTATTTTAAATCAGTTTTCTATACCCCTCCATTCCCATTCTGTTCATGTGCCCATCTAGATATCTCTTAAATAACTCCAGAGTGCCTGCCTCCACCACTTTACTTGGCAGCGTGTTCCATACCCCCACCATCCTTTGTGTGAAAAAAACTCCCTCTAGCATCCAAATTATACCTTACCCCATCATCCTAAGCCTGTGACCCCTCATGATATTTGAGTCCATCCTAGGAAAAAGCTTAACACTGTTAACTCTATCTATATCCCTCATAATCATGTACACCTATATTAGATCTCCTCTAAGTCTATGTCTTTCCAAGGAAAACAGCCCCAATTTGCCTAACCTCTCCTCGTAACTCAAACATTCCATACCAGGCAGCATCCTGGTAAACCTCCTCTGCACTCTCTCCAGAGTCTCCATGTCCTTCCGGTAGTAAGGCAACCAGAACTGGACACAGTATTCCAAATGAGGTCTAATCAATGTTCTATACAACTGCAACATTAAACACCAGCTCTTGTACTCTCTACCTTTCCTGTAAAGGCTAGCATACTATATGTCTTCTTCACAACCTTCTCCACCTACTCTGCCACCTTCAGAGACTTATGTATCTGCACCCCCAGGTCCCTCTGCATTTCTATACTCTTAATAGGTCTACCCTTTATCATATACCTCCCCCCTACATTCTTTCTCCCGAAATGCATCACCTCGCATTTATCAGGATTGATTTCCATCTATCTGCCCAGGCTACCAGCCTATCTACGTCCTGCCTGACAATGCTCCTCACTATCCGCAAGTCCAGCCATCTTTGTATCATCTGCAAACTTGCTGATCATTCCGCTTACTCCCTCTTTTAAGTCATTTATATATATTACAAATAGAAGAGGTCCCAGATCCAAGCCCTGTGGCACATCACTAGTGACCGACCTCCAGCTAGAGAAACACCCTTCCACTGTTACTCTCTATCTCCTATTACCAAGCCAGTTACTTAACCATCGAGCTACCTGTCCGTTAGCCCTGACCTTTTCAACAAACTCCCATGAGGGACTTTGTCAAACGCCTTACTGAAATCCTTATAGACGACATCAATGGCTCGCCCTTCATCAACTGTTTTTGTCATGTCCTCAAAAATTAAAAATCAATTGTTATGGGGACACCATGCTTATTTTTTTCCTCACATTTGACAGGGTTTAAAATGAATTGCTTTCTGTAGAGTTAAAGAAATAGCAAAGTTAAAAGATCATTTATAACAGCAGTTTTTAGAAACAATAAATATACTTATCATCCCTATTTCAAAAAAGTCAAAGAAGCAGATGGCTCATTCTGCTCCTAAGAAAGAGATGACTGAAATCTGGGGTAGTAGGAGAGGAGGATTTCAGTTTTGAAGCTCTAAGAAAATGAAGTATAGAATTGGAGATAGTGCAATAAGTCTTAATTTCAACATATTGAAAATACAAGTAGTCTGAATCTCACCACTGATGTAAATCCCATTTCACAAAGTTTCTCTTTTCCTCCTTGGTGTTGTTTTCCCTGGACAGGAGATTCAACTCAGAATCATAGAACTGTAGAATCCTACAGCAAGGAGGAGGCCATTCAGCCCATCTACTCTGCACTGACCACAATCCCACACGTGGCCTATGCCCATAACCCCATGCATTTATCCTAGCAAGACCCCTGACACTAAGGGGCAATTTAGCACTGCCAATCTGCCTGAATTGCATGTCTTTGGACTGCTCTGAGGAAACCAGAGCAGCTGGAGGAAATCCATGCAGGCATGGGGAGAACGTGCAAACTTCACACAAAGCTGGGAATCGAAACTGGATTCCTGGCACCGTGAGACAGCGGTGCTAACTGCTGTGCCACCGTGACGATCCAATCTCTACCAATATCATTATCTGCTGGGTCAAAAGTATGAATCGTTGCTGGAAAAATGGGACAAGCTATCAAAGCTTTTCACCTTGCTCTCATCAGGATAGCTTGCAGGAATGTTTTGCAGCAGCAACAGGAGAAACAATAATTTGTATTGCATGAGAAAAGAACACTTGGCCAGTGGCTTCTGATTGGTGAAGACGTTACCATGGAGAATGCCCAGCTGTATTCAAATTCAAACGGGGCAGATTAACTCTGATTGGCCATTAGGGAATGAACGGGGGACTGACCTGAACTTTATTGCTCTTAATCAAATACAAACTTTCAGTACCAGGAAATAGATCACTTTTCATTTTTTACAAATAGATTGAAGCTGAAAGGGTATTTAGTTATTTTAGTCTAAGAATCCTACATGAAAAGCCAGGATCTAAGCTGTAAGCCTAAGCTTTTATTTTGTTGAAACAAGTGCAATCTATGGACATGTTCCTTTTGAGTACAAAGGACAGGGCCCTGTGTTTGAATATATATGGCTTTTAGCATTGTAACAAATCAAAATTATAATTGCTTTATGATCCGCGAAGCAATGCCTTGTTATTAAGTGTGTATGAAAAAACATGTCCTTGGGCAAAATGCCATAAATGACTCGTATTCAAAAACAACTAGTATAACTGCGTAAATAACACGAGAGAGGCGCGTGAACACTCTCAGGACTGTCGAAGATTGGCTATTACCAAAAACAGGGCAGGGAAAGGAGCCTGATCAACTCACTTTCTCAGCCTTTAAGAAGGGGATCTCCCAGTGTCTCGGTGGACGCTCAACCGTGGGATACGCGCGCATCGCCCGGTATTTTCTCCGGACAAACGTGTTGGTCCTTCACCGAGACTGAAACGGGCTCCCCAGTCGTTGGAAGGGCGAGGGCACAGTCCTGAATAATGCAGCTGCTTCATTTTAATCAATGCCGTGTAAATTGCATTATTAGTGTAGTTAGTAGGAATAAAGGTACGAAAGATAAGAACCTAATCTTATCGTGGTCTGAGTCATTTCTCTCTCTCTCTCGAGTCCTGCAAAATCTTTTACCCTCGTACCGAAACAAGCATACATAAAAAAGCCACACTGAATTTGAGTAATTGCATTATAAATCAATTTTCAGTGTAATTCGTAGCACAATCTAGTTTGTTTAGCAGGTACTGTTCAATCACAAAATCACACCAAATGTTGAATACTGTGTTTTGAATTTTACCAGCACAAGCTGGTTGAGTATGGTCAATACTTCCCCTGTTGCAGATAGTCAAAGGGATATGCTGTTTGATACGATCTACAAATCATTGGGATATATGTTTAAAGTTTGTTTGTTAGTGTCACAAGTAGCATTGCAATGAAGTCACTGTGAAAATTCCCTAAGCCCCCGCACTTGGCACCTGATTGGGTACACTGAGGGAGAATTTAGCATGGCCAAATATCTAACCAGACGTCTTTTGGGAAGGAGAACAAAGCACTCAGAAGAAAGCCACACAGATACAGGAGAATGTACAAACTCCACACAGTGATCCAAGCCGGGAATCGAACCCAGATCGCTGGCACTTATGAAGTAATGCCAACCATTGTGCCATCTTATATGACCTATATAACTGGCATTAGACTGAAATGCATATACCTCATTGCTAATTTATATGATAGGCTGAACATCTTTTTAGCTTGACGACATTATCCTATTCAAAGATTCAAAGAGCAACACAGCACGGGAAACAGGCCCTTCGGCCCAACGAGCCCACGCCACCATCATAACTCTATAGTAACAATTCCATTTTCTTATTCTATTTTAGGTTATTCCTAATATGGAAGAGTCTCAATATAGGGTCAATTTTTTTCCCAATCAGCCTAAGAGCGAATTTTTGGGATGTGGGAGGAAACCGGAGTGCCCGGAGAAAACCCACGCAACCACGGGAAGAACGCGCAAACTCCCGCAGACACCGGCCCAATTCCAAGTGTCTGCACAGCTATAGCAATGGTCACTGAGCTGTCATGGTGTCCTTCAGATGGTCCAGATAAAGCACTCATTTACGACATGAAGCACCAGGCAACCCATGAATCAACATCCAAGAGCTGTCCTCGCACCACCTGCCGAATGCATGCTCCTTGTTGGTCAAGTTGGACCGAATTACCTGTGGAAAAAAAAAAGTCATAGTTAAACAGTCCTACTATATCCCTCTATCTGCATACCGCTCATGTGGCTGTCCAAGAGACCCTTAAACAGCCCTAGCGTGCCTGCTCCCACCACCTTACTCGGCAGTGCATTCCACACCCCCACTACCCTTTGTGTGAAAAACTGCCCTCTAATATTCGTCTTATACATAGCCCCCCTCACCCTAAGGCCATGACCCCTCGTCCTATCCATTTCTGAAGGTGGAAAAAGTTTACCACCATTTACTCTATCTATACCCCTTATAATCTTATACACCTCTATTAGATCCCCTCTAAGCCGACGTCTTTCAAGGGAAAACAACCCCAGTCTATTTAATCGTTCCTCATAAGACAGTCCTTCCATACCAGGCAGCATCCTGGTAAACCTCCTCTGCACTCTCTCCAAGGACTCCACATCCTTCCGATAGTACGGCGACCAGAACTGGACGCAGTATTCCAAGTGAGGCCTAACCAACGTTCTATACAATTGCAACATCAAACTCCTACTCTTGTATTCTATACACTTTTCTATGAAAGCTAACATACTATACGCTTTCTTTATCACCTTCTCCACCTGTAAAGACACCTTCAGAGACTTGTGAACCTGCACCCCCAAGTCTCTCTGCGTCTCTATACTCCGAATAGTTTTACCTTTTATCCTGTAACTCTCTTCTACATTTTTCCGGCCAAAATGCATCACCTCGCATTTATCCGGATTAAATTCCATTTGCCATCTATCTGCCCAGTCTACCAACCTGTCTATGTCCTGTTGTATTGCCTGGCACTGCTCCTCTGTACCCGCCAATCCAAGCATCTTAGTGTCATCAGCAAATTTGCTGATCTCACCACCTATCCCAACTTCCAAGTCGTTTATGTAAACCACAAATAGAAGAGGACCTAGTACTGAGCCTTGTGACACTCCACTAGTGACAGGCCTCCAGTCGGAAAAAGAGCCTTCCACTACCACCCTCTGTCTCCTCCTCCCGAGCCAGTTCTCGACCCATCTACATACCTGGCCCTGTATCCCATGCGCCTTCATGCGCCTATTGGTGGAGAATATTACTCATGTTGCTGTTGCATACTAAGAGCATGCAATGGATAGCTTCATTTGTTCCCTGAAACAGTAATATGTCTCAAAAATTTGATACAATAGATGAAATGGAGCAAAAGCTTAGGAAACAATTATGCCCAGGTTCATTCCCCAGAGCAATACCTTTACCAGAGTTGGCCTGCCTGGTTTAAATTTGAACAAAACTGAGTAGTTCAGAGTCCCACGCTGCATTCTCCAAGGCAATGTCTCCATCAATTCACTTGCCAACCAATAAGCACTCTCATGCATTATAAATTGTTGTTGCCTTTTTATAGTTGGAAAATTCTTGCAAACTATCCTGGTGAGTGGAAAATGAAAAGCTTTGATGGGATGTCTCTTTTTTCAACAATGCCGAAGTCCCAAATTCTGTACTACCAAATGAGAAAATGTGAATTACTTCATCAGCAGACTTTTCACTTGCTCCACAGAAAACCTTTTCCCCTCTCCGCATTACTTTCACCAGTTCAAACAACCATAATCAATCACTTCCTGAAGAGGGATATTTAATGAGATCAAGGAACACCGGAGTTAGGAGCAGGAAGGCAATTTGACCTTTGAACCTACTCATTCAGTAAGATCTGATTGCAGCCTCCATCCACTTTCTTGTCTGTCATTCCCTAATCCTCAACTCCCCTTGTATATCAGAAGTCCAGCTCTGCCTTGAATAAATTCAATGATCCAGCCACCATTGCTCTCTGGGGAAGAGAATTGCATAGGCTGTGATCTCATCTTCCTCTTTAAAGAGAGATTTCTTATTTTTAAATTCTTCTCCCTGAGTTCTTTCTGTCTCCCACAAGAGAAGACATCTTCCCAGTACCCACCCTATCAAGTCATATCAATAAGATTACCTCTCATTCTTCTAAACTCCAATGGGTAAAGGGCCAACATGTTCAATGATTTTCATAAGATACATCTTTAAACCAAGGAATGAATTGAGCAAACCTCTTTTAATGGCTTCCAGAGCAATATAAGCTTTTTTTTCAAATAAGGACACCAAATCTATACACAACATTCCAGATGTGGTCTCACTAATGTTCTGTACAGTTGCAGAAGAGCTTCCCTACTTTTATATTTCATATACTGCAATTAACACTAAAATTCTATTTACCTGCCTAATCACTTATTGCACATGCTTCTGTGACTCATCTACCAGGAAATTCAGATTCCTCTGTACTGAGTTCTGCAATCTTTTTCCACTAAATAGCATACTGCATCTACTCTCTTTTTGCCACAGTGGACAAACTTATACGCCCCCACATTATATTCTAACTGCCAACATTTAACCTATTACCCCTTTATAGACGCTTTATCTCCTCTGGGCAATTTACTTATCTATCTTGGTGTCCATACATTTGGTCTTTCCATCCAAATCATTAATAAGAAATTATAAATAGTTGAGGTTCTAACACTGATCCCTATGGCACTTCATTAATTAATTACATCTTGCCAACCCACAAGTGATCCATTAATCCCTACTTTTTGCTTTCTATTAACCAACCGATCCTTTACCTGTGCTAATATGTCACTCTTTACACCACAAGTTTTTATTTTATGTAGTAAACTTTGATATTTTATCAAATACCCTGAGGATATCCAAGTATTCCAGATCTACAAATTTCACTTGATCCACTTGTTTAATATTTCTTTAAAGAATCCAATAAATAAGTTAAACATGATTTCCCTTTCGCAAAATCAAGTTGACTCTGCATAACCCCATTATTATTATCTAAGTGTACTGCTATGATCTCTTTAATAATGCATTCCAGCTATTTTCCTGTGAAGGGAAATCAGCCTATGGTTTCCTACATTTTCCCCCCTCCTTTTCTGAATAGAAGCATCACATTTGCTATTTTTCAATCCACTGGAAACTTTACAAAATTGAAACAATTTTGAAAGATTATAACCAATATCTCTACTATATGAGCAATGCAGGCCATCAGGTTCTGAAGACTAGTCAGCTTTTAGGTCTTATAGTCTTCTCATTACTTTTTCTCTGGTAATGGTGATTGTTTTGAATTCCTCCCTCATTTTCACCTAATGACTTTTTTTAAAGTTCTTCTACATCCTGTATGTGGAGATAGACACAAAATACTCGTTCAATACTTCTGCCATTTCCTGATTCTCCGTATTAATTCCTCATTCTCTGAAGAACTAACACTCATATTATTTATTCTTTTCCTGTTTAAATACTTGCAGAAACTTCTACTGTTTGTTTTTATATTTCTAGTCAGCTTCCTCTCGTACTGAACATTTTTCCTTTCTGTTTTTTTTAAACTTACTCTTTGATGCTTATCAAAATCTGTCCACTCTTCTGACCTATTGCTCATCTTTACAGTACTACACCCTGTTACATTTAATTTGATGCTATCCTTAACTTCCTTATTTAGCCATGAGTAATGCAGCTTTCTCACAGAGTTTTTATTATTCATTGGGCTATTTTTGCTGAGAGTTATAAAATATCTCCTTTAAAGTCTGCCACTGTATCTCTGCTGCCGTAGCTTTTACTCTCATTTCCTAGTTCAAAATAGCTAACTCTGCCTTCACGCTCTTGGAATTACATTTACTTAGGTAAAAAAATCATTCTTAGACCCACACTTCTCACCTTTAAACTGAGCATGACATTCTAACATATCATGATTGCCGTCATCTAGAGACTTAATTCATGTGAAGTTACTGATTAATCTGATCTCATTGCACATTACTAGATGTGGAATAAGACTGCTCCATGTTTGGCGCATAAATGTACTGGTCTAAGAAATTGTCCTGATACAGTCTATGAAGTCATTTTCAAGGCTACTTGCCAATTTGAGTCATGCAATCTATGTGTAAATTAAAGTCACACATGATTATTGAAGTACTTTTCTCCAATGCCCCCCTCTATTCCTCCCTTTATACTCTTTCTCAATGTCTAACAACTGTTGCAGACTCTATAAACTATTCCTGCAGGTGACTTGCTGCCACTCGTACGTATTTCTGTGCAAACTGATTCTACATTTTGGTCCTTCAAGCTAAGTTAATCTCTCACAACTTTAATGTCATGCTTAATAACAGAGCTACCTCACGACCTTTTCCTAGCTTATTATCTTTAAAATGTCAAACAATCTTTCAATATCCAGGTCTGGTCAGATCCAGTCTGGTTATCTTGCAACCATGTCTATTTAATGGATATTAAGTAATACATGTTTATTTCCACGTATCCTATCAATTAATCCATTTTGGTACCAATGCTGCATGGATCCAGATACGGAACGTTTAACTTTGCGTTTTCATGATTTTTCCAGCCTCTGGTTGTATCTACTGATGCATCTTTAAAATTTGTAAGCTCTGTCTCTTTTTGCCACACTCTACTTATCATTGTCCATATTGCAACCCTGCTCTATTACTTGTCATTTTCCTTTAGGTTACCACATCTCCCTTCACATAATCCATTCCCCCCACCCCTAATTTAGTTTAAAGCCCTTGCTATCATCCTAGTTACACAACTCACCAGAATTCTGGTCCCGGCACCGCTCAGATGGAGATCCTCCCAACAACACAGATCCCTATTCTCCCAGTGCCACAGTGTCAAAAATTGAAATCCATTTTGCCCATACCAATCTTTGAGCCATGCATTTATGTCTTTCGATTTTATAGATCCAAAGCCAATTTATTCCTGGCTCAGATAGTATTTCAGAGATTATTACCTTTGATATTCTTCTTTTGAATTTAGCTGCTTATAATTCCTAAGCAGAAACTTTAAGTGACGATATGACAAGGTCTTCATTCTCCCACTGCTAATTCCTCTCCAGCCCCAACCAGATTTCGTGAATGCTGGCAGGGAAGCACAGTAAGAAGTCTCACAACACCAGGTCAAAGTCCAACAGGTTTATTTGTAGCAAACGCCACTAGCTTTCAGAACTGGCTAATTCTCCCTATAATGTGATGACTGGGCAGGGAAACACAGTAAGAAGTCTCACAACTCCAAATGCGGCCGCAACAGAGTTTAGTACAGCTGCAAACTCATGGATCCGAAAACCGATCACTCTACCAATAAAACCTAACACACCATACACCTTCTTAACAACCCTATCAACCTAGGTGCCAACTTTCAGAGATCTATGCACATGGATACGCACATGGTCTAGACTCCGGCTGTTCTCCGACTCTGGGAGATGTGCATACATTCCCGGCGCATGGGCAAATTCCAGAAGAAGGATGATGACATGATTCTCCAACTGGACCTGCCAAAACATTTGCAAGCCACAATGGAAGAATCAAGCCCAATATATCAGAGACAAAGACAACAGGCTTTAGGTATTTGAATCGGAACATATTTTTGAATTTTAACCAATCAACTTAAACTAAGCATTTGAATAGCAGCAGCCTATCGGATTTGAATTTGATGTTTTGATAACCTGCAGACCAATCCTATCGTGGGGTTTTAATGTGTCATCAAGGATATAAGAAGCAGCTCCCATCTCCAGAGAACTGCCTGAAGACCACCTGCCAACAACTGCCACAGATCACAAACAGAAAGACAGAAACACACACACAGTAGTAACTGTTCTCTGCCAATGTAATGGCCACTTTACATCTTAAAAGAAAGTCTCATCTCAATCATAAAAGTGCCAACAGAAAATCCGAAGAAAATCAGCACAGAAGATGGAAAGTCCCAGAAGACAGTAAACCTGATTGCATTTTGAGTGTGACTACAAATTCTATTTTTTTGTTAGTGGGAATTGCAATTATCTAAACAGCATTCCATTAGAATAATGTTTTATTCTGTTTCTTAATAGTTTAGTTAACCTGTTTGCTGTTAGTTAGATAAAGTGTTACTTGTTGATTTTTCAGAAATAGTCTCAGATAGTTACTTTGATTTGACCATAAAAAGCTTAAGTTTAGATAATCCCCTTTCTCACATACTTTTGAGCAGACTATGAAGGGAGTTACTCCTGTTTGAGTGGGTGGGTGTGATTTCTCAGAGAGGAGATCAACCTCCTCTTTTATAATACCAGGGGATGTAGATTCAAGGTAAGTGGCAGAAGGTATAGAGGGGACATAAGGTACTCTTTTTATATAAAGGGTGGTAGGTGTCTAGAAATCATGCCTGAGTTGGTGGTGGAGACAGAGAACCAAAACTCTTAAAAAGTACCTGGATCTGCATCTTACATGCTGTAATTTACAGGACAATGGGCTGGTTACAGGAAGGAGGGATAGGAAAGGGCGGCTGGGTGTGCTTGGGCTGGCATGGAGTAAATGGGTAGAAAAGCCTCCTTCTATGCCTCACTATGATTTCAGAAACTGTTGGCCAATAATCAGAACTAGGAACTGTGAAAATCATGTTCTCAGCCAAAAAGGAACAACTTGCATTTGTAGATTGTGCCTTTCATGAATGCAAGTTGTTCCAAAGTTTTTCAGCACAAATGAATTATTTTTGAAGCAAAGTAAACATTGAAACACAGAGAAATGCAGCAACCAAATTTATATAATTGTGTCTCACAAACTAAAAACGACCAATTAATCTGTTCAAGTGGCACTGAATGAATGTCAGCCAGGACACAAGGACAACATCCCCGCTTTTCTTCAAATAATGTCACGGATCTTTACATCGACCAAAGGAGGCAGATGAATCCCCTGTTTAACCTCTCATTATTAAGACAACATCACAGAGAGTGCAGTACCCTCTTTTGTGAATCTTGCTAGAGATTATGTGCTTAAGTGCCAGGACGAGGCCTGAACCTACGTTCTTCTGACTCAGAGGTAATTTTGCTATCACTGAGCCAAGGCTATTAGCTTAATGAGCAGCCACTGTAATTGATGTAGTATTGCCTTGAATAGCAAAGCTTCCAGCACATAATTGAATTGATTTATTATTAAATGAATAGTAAAGCCTCTGAAGCAAAAACGGAAACATTAATTTACTTTTCACTTTTAACGTATTGTAAAAGTTACTGATAGGTACACAGTGTTGCATCAGACAGGGCTGTGTTATGGAGGAGAGCTGCATTCATGTTATCACAAGTGCTTTTTGTTTATGTCTTTCTTTGAAATCACGATGATATACTTCACAGTAGAATGGACACCATCAGATTGGAGATAACAACGGTGTCAATCCAGTGAAGTGTAGGCAATAAAAGTGGGACACCACTTTAGCTTGAGTGAAAGAGATCGTGATGGACTGGGGCCAGCTATCATTCCACATAGGACTCCAGGAGCTAATTCTAAAGTTCATTTATTAGTGTCACAAGTAGGTTTACATTAACACTGCAATGAAGTTACAGTGAAAATCCCCTAGTCATCACACTCCTTTGCCTGTTTGGGTACACTGAGGTAAAATTTAGCATGGCTGACTCACCTAAACCAGCACATCTTTTGAACTGTGGAAGGAAACCGGAGCATTCAGAGGAAACCCACGTAGACAAGGGGAGAACATGCAAATGCCATACCATCACCCAAGGCCAGAATTGAACCCAGCTCCTTGGTGCTGTAAGACAGCAGTACCAATCACTGTGCCATTGAATTCTAAATAAGCTGTTGAAAACACAAGCATCAATACTTATTTCGGTAGTCCCTAATTTCTTAAAAATGCATTTTTTGGTTCAGGAAATTGTTCCAGAAAGGATGTGTTCTTCCCATTTTGTTCTCCATTGTATAACAGGAGCTCAAATTTCTCTACTGGAAATAGGATCACTGAGCAATCTCCTAAGAGAACCAGGTCATGAGGTAGAAATATAAGTCACAAAATTTGTCTGTATACAATGGGTACTGTTTTAGTAGCAAAATGGCATTCCTGATGCTTCAGATCACTTTTGGCACCTGCTGAGGATACTAGGAACATTCTGGAAGCATACAGAATAGAGAGGTTGTCACATCACTCAATAGAAATGCTGATTTGAAGTCAATGCTTCCATTTTGGAGCTCTACATTGTTAATGATATCTCTTAAAGACACACAGCTGAACATGGATGATCTTTTCCAACCCCATCCTCACTATTTAAAGGGAACATGAACCATTTGAAGGTTAGTGACTGATTACTTTCTACTCACTCTGCTCGAGTTTGCGGATGTTTTGAGGAGTTGGTTAGCTGGTGCAGTCAATGGGAAAAGATGACGGGGAGAGATACTGGACATAGGGAAGGCTTGATGTGATTGTAAGTACTCTGGGTAGACCACTTGTGCCTACATATCTTGGATGCCATAGTAGCATAGTTGCCCTAGGATTGCAGTATTGATGGGAGGATAGAGCAGAGACAGAAAATAGGACAACAAGTTGGGCCCATAGGGAGGAGGGGGAGAATGGTTTTTAGAAGGAAGCCTTTTTACATCTGAAGTCTTCACTTTTTTTTTAACCTCCACCTAAAGTTGGAGCAGTGTGTTCATCATCAACAATTGTTGAAAGTACAAAACGCCTGCAACTCTCATATGGTTCTGTAAGTACAGCACTGACAATGGACGTGAAGGTGAATGTGACTCTGAATTTCTTTGCAACAGGATGGTTCCAAGCTGAAACAGGTGATATATCTAATATCTGATAGTTTGCCCTCCATTGCTGCATCACCAAGACTCTTTCTGCAAGAAGGGATTTTATTGTGTTTAATCTGACTACAGAAAGATGAAGTGTGCTTATAGCTTTGCCAAGAGAGCAGGTTTTCCATAGTACTGATAGTAGAGTGCTATAGACAGCAAACAAGTGGTTTTGCAGATACTGCATCTAAATACAGACGCACCACAACCACTGACTGAGTGTGCAGTTGATTTGCAATCACGTTCAGCAAGTCATGCTGATGAGCATCCACTATCCTGCTTGTCGCCATGTTACATCCTGCATCAATCTGCTGTTCCAGCAATCTTTCAGCCACCAGGGAGTGCCTGTTCAAAGGCAAAGGCTAACTTGTTGTACATCAGGTGAATGACACCCTCTGTGACCCAGCTAGATACAACTAGTATGTGTAAAATGAGAGTTGTTCTGCCACAAGGAATATCATGAAAGTGATTGGAGTGTTAACAAAATGGTTTTGCTCCCTTAGCTGCTTGAAAGCTCTCCAGTACTCACCACAGAAGCAATCTCAATTCATGATGATCTGCTACAAAGGACAAGGCTGAATCATTTGCAACAATCTTCAGCCAGAAGTACTGAGCAGATGGTCCAACTCGGTCTCCTCCAAAAGTCCCCAGCATTATAGATACCAATCTTCAGCCAGTTTGACTCATTCCACACATCAGCCCAACTTCAACACTCACACCCTCCACCACTGATGCAGCAGTTTATTCCACTTGCAAGATGCACTGCAGAAACTCACCATGGCCCTTTTGACAGCGTCTTCCAAACCAACTACTTGGAAGGACAAAAGATGCAAATATATGGGAATGCCACGACCTGCATACACCATCCTGACTTGGAAATACATTGCTGTTCCTTCACTGTCACTGCATCAAAATCTTGGCGCTCTCTTTCTGACAGCACTGTGGGGGTTTCTACACCATGACACAGCGTGCACCATAAAGGATAACAGATAGAATTTTGGTTGTCTTTTTTTTCCAAGGGGTCACACAAACGTAGAAAATAGGAGTAGGAGGAGGCCATTTGGCGCATTCAGCCTGCTCCACCATGTTGATCATGCCCGATCCCGTCTCCCCGCACATCCTCTGATCCCTTCCTAGCATTAGAGTTGCAGGGTATGGTGCAATATGCTTGGGAGAATTGCCTTCCAGCAGTGTCTCCACAATGTCTTTTGCCCTTCATTTTGTTTACTAGCTTCATTCATGACTCAGTGTGCAATGCAGAAAATGACAGAAGGAACTTCTTTCTTTTCAAGGGTTTGAAATTGTTCAAGTCCTGAAGGGTTCTCTCTTCAATCAGTTTTTCCTTTTTTTCATTGCCTTTACATTCGGGTCATTGGAAGAGTCACAGCCTCTGTTGTGGAAGCAGCTGCTGTCCCACTCCACCAATATATTTACTTTTCGAAGATGAGGGAACACATGCACCCTACACATCTTCCAAGAGAACCAAAAACACCAAAAATCATTTCTTTACTGTCATTGGGTCAGTGTTCTGGAATTCCATTTCAAACAGCACTGGGTGTTTCTGCAGCATATGTACTGCAGCTGTTGAAGGAGGAAGCTTAACTAACTGTCCTTGACAAAGTAACGGTATGAACAATAAATGCTGGCCTGGCCACATTCCTTGCACAAATTTTAAAAACTTTTCCACAACCTGGCCATCAGGAAGAGTTAAGGCCTCACCACCATAGATTCTATGATCACCTCAGAACGAAAAGGAAGAAACTGTAGCACAGTTGCTCAAATCAATTTGTATATGCATACCTAATTGAACTCCAGTTCTTGTGAACACAATCTCAGATTCATCTCATATAATAGTCTACTGAATAGCTACAGTGCCAGAAAGGCCATTGAGCTCATTGATCTATATCAATCCTCCAAAAGAACATCATATCTAGCCTCACTCTCCCATCCTGTTTCTGTAAACCCATACATTCACTATGTCACACTACCTACTCTGCACATTGTTGGGCTGTGGGAGGAAATTGCAGCACCCGGAGAAAATCCATGCAGACTGGGGCAGAACATACAGACACTGCACAGATAGTGACCCAGGACATGAACTGAACCCAGGTCCCTGGTACTGTGAAGCAGTAGTGCTGACTTCTGTGCCAACCAAATGTTACATCTTACCATCATTCCATCTTGGAACACCACAATGTCTTAGCTACATTTTGAAATGAAAAGCGATCAGAAAACAACCATCTAGCAAAGTATGCAATATTCCATATAAACTCTCACATATTATCCTTGTGCAGCCTCTGAACGCTTGTCTTGCTGGAGGCTTTGATTGTTTTAATGCTCCAATGCAATGCTGTGAGTGGCTGCAGCAAGGCAATATCAGTAGAAGATTGCAAATGACCTGGAATGCTAACCTTGAACATTCTGAGCCTAAAAGGCCTGCCCTTGAACTATACTATCTCTTCATGAGCAATACTAGTAGGGGCTGACTGACATGGTGGGAACATGCGTAGAATGGCAGTGATGGAAGAACAAGCGTTGTCACCCTGACAGGACAGCACGTTCATGCTCTGTGAAGTCAATTCCCCAGCAATCCATGTAACTTGTTGGAGGATACATTGCTGGACTGGTGTGAAAGCCTGACAGTCCCTTTGAACACTGGTAGCCACAGCCAGAATGCCAACAGTCTAAGCCTGTCTAGGAACAAACTGAGATTTTTCTGACTTCAGCCTGTGTTTCCAAAGCTCCAAGATCTGTGCAAACACTGCGTCAAGTTAGAGTTGAACTCCTGCATACTCCTTCATAGGAACAGCAGGCCAACCAATGCAAAATATATTTGTCCCCATCACATCATGTTTCTATATGCTACCCAAAGTTCTCACTGAAGTCCTCTACAGCTGGATTAGTCTGTGACCTCACCTTCCAGATAGCTGGCACCTGCACAATTCTTAACCCCTTACCAGCTGGCCATTCTTATCTAATGATTCACCCAGTATAGATGCCACCTTGATGTTAACCTCAAGATTATACACTGCCAGTCTGAGCTGGTGGCTGAGCACCAGACTGAAAATTAGTGTTTCTTCATCAGACTCCTTCTTCTAGCCCTTCAACCTAGATTTCCAGTGCACTCTTTTCAACAGAAACGGAGACGTGCAACCACGTCCCTCTCTCCTTACACACACACCTCTTTCCCCTGATGGATTATAGCCACTTTGTCATGCAAGAGAGGAAGTATCAGTGAGTGTAGTACAATATATTTGGGAGAATTGCCTTTCAGTTTGTAAGCTGAGAGAGATGAATGTGTGGCTTTCATCTGTGCTAATTACATGAGCAGTAGGGTGAGGCAATGAATGAAGTGTGAATCACGGTTGTCACCACATTCAGGCACCTGTTCAGATAGAGAGAAAAATTTAGGGTGGCCAATGCACCAAACAGCACATTTTTCAGACTATGGGAGGAAACCAGAGCACCCGGAGAAAATCCACGCAGACACGGGAGAATGTGCAAACTCTGCACAAGCAATGATACAAGCTAGGAATCAAACCTGGGTCTCCAGCATTGAGAGGCAGTGATGCTAACCAGAATGTGAGGGTGGTGGGATAGTTGGTAGGATTTCAGCATATGAATTTGGCATCACTGACCTCAGCCACCCTCCAGATTAAACTTCTTGTGGTACTGTAACATGAGATAAACTGCTTGTCATTGACCGCAATGGTTTTCACTACCTTATTGGTATCTGTATGGAGGTTCTCTTGGCCCTCTTTTTGGGTGATGAGTGTTTGGAACAAGCTGCCAGAAGTAACAGTAAAGGCGGTACAATTTTGTCTTTTAATAAGCGTTTTAAAGATGTGTGCAGCAGGATATAGACCAAATGTGGGCAATTGGGATTAGCTGGGAAGGGGGCGTGGTGTGGTGGGGGAGGTTAAAAAAAAGAACAGCATGGACAGATTGAGCTGAGGGGCTGTCTCCATGCTGTAAACCTTTGACTCTATGGGATGAGGACCTCCCTGTTTCTGCTTCCTCCCAGCAATATTTGCAGCACTGCATCAAACAACTTAGAGGTACACTCTTGGCCATTTCTGCTGCTCTTTAACCCTTCTACCACCACTTCCAGTGCCTGTTTCAGCCAGAATAAGCATAGGAGGCAAATGGCACGTTGGCCTTCATTGCGAGAGGTTGAGGACTTGAGCAGCAATGTTTTGTTTCAATTATACAAGGCTTTGGTGAGACATACTAGAACAGCGTGTGCAGTTTTGGTCTCCTTTTCTGAAGGAGGATGTATTGCTCTCGACAGAGTGCAGTGTAAGTTTACCAGGTTGACTCTAGGCATGGCAGGACTGATGCATGAGAAGATAATGATTAGATTAGGATTGTTTTTGTTGGGGTTCAGAGGAATGAGGGGTAGCTCAGAGACTTACAAAATTCTAACAGGGTAGATGCAAGGAGGATGTTCCCAACGGCGGTCATGGAGGTAGTACCAAAGCCAGGGTTACAGTCTGAGGATTCAAGGTAGATCATTTAGAGTGGAAATCAGGAGACATTTCTTCACCCAAAGAATGCTGAGGTGGAAATCATTATTACAGGAAGTAGTTTATGTCAAACATTGAATGTATTCAAGAAATGGCCAGATATAGCACTTGGGATGAACAGAATCAACGGTTATGAAGAGAAAGCAGGATTAGGCCATTGAGTTGACGATCAGCCGTGATTGTAATGAATCGCGGAGCAGGCTCGAAGTGCCAAATAGCCTCCTGCTGCTCCTACCTTCCATGTTTCTATAGCTTTTAAGAGATACAATGTGGTTTTAAGTTGCGCTAGGCTAGCTAGATGTGAGCCTTCTGTTGAGGCATCTCATCAGTGCACTAAGCTGCATACCATCATAATAATTAACAGGTAGCTCAAAGTTTGCATGGTGCCCGTATTATTTTGAATAGATGCAGATTAATTGTGCAACTTGATTCCTGCACTCAATTTCATGAACTACCCAAATTAATTGAGATAACTGAATTAGCAAGACATGAATCGTATGGGCAGATAATTGCTAAATAGTTTAGAGATTAATACCAGCCAAAGGGTTGTATTTTACATTGAACCTGTAACAGTTTCTTGAATTCACTAAATGCATAGCCTGAGAGCATGGCTTACCAGCCAATGTTTCCTGGGTATGTTGCCTGAATTATTTTGGCCTATAGACTTTTTTTCCCAAACAAAAGTGAATAAGCCTTAGATCAGGGAACAGTTGAAGTTTCTTGTGTTTTGTGACTATAAAATAATGAGTAGAACTTGTTGCTCCTCTTGTCTGTGAAAATAATAATTTGTCCAATTCATTAGCTTGTCACATTGTGAAAAAGATGCTCCTTTGAATATCAGAGAAGAGTTTGTGGAGGTGTCTAGTTTTTAGGATAAGTAGACTCAGCTGTGAGACTACAAGGAATTATAGTCATGAAAAGAAATAAGATTGGGTGAAGGAATGTCAAGAAGCAGTTTTCTTTGCCTGATATTTCCTCAGAATGTTGCAATTCCCCTTATTACCATTATGCACTGCATACTTAGCACACAAATTGAAAATCTATGATTCTGCACAGCAATAACGATGGTAAATATCTAAATATTAGGGATGCTTGCACTGGCACCAAATGATGAGTTCGAGTCATTAAACTACAGCTTATTCTGAACATTTTGACAGCTCAATGGTTTAGATTGCAGACTTCATAGGTTCTATTATTGGAGATTCCAGCTTGAAATTTTGTGCTAATAACATAATATGGAGGGCTCATGAAAAAAGAACTTAAATCTTTGCTGTGAATGAGAAGACTCAATAGAAGGCGGCCATTCACTTCTCCTCACTTATCATAATAAAATTCAGATATTCTATCTTACCTGCACACATCTTCCAATGATGTCAGCATTACACTTACCATCCGCTGCTGCTACATCCTGCAGCTATTCAGCTGTGGCAGGCACATCTTGCAGGAAAACGTTACTTGTACCTGCTGGCAGCAGCTGGGGGAACAAGGACACTGACATCTCCTGATGGAGGAGATGAATCTTTGCAGCAAGGGACTAACTGCAAAAGAGCCCAGGGCACCCAGAGTATCATTAAGAACATTAATAAGTGTGGTATGTTTCTGCATTATGCCTATTCTCAACTCACCTCTATCCTATTTTCAGAGATGATTTACAAGCTGTTGATGGTATGGCTTCCATTATCTTGCTTTCCAATAAGCAATTGCCTTTCCTTTACCTCAACTTGCCCTTTCCAATGTTTCTCCTCACGACTAACCAACCTATCACCTGCTCAGCCACAACAGCCCCAGAAGGGAGGAAGTCACAGCGCCACACTGAAGAAGAAGTGCCATCACATAATCTGTGAATCACAGCCACCAGCTTAGATACTTATACTACATTGCATATGAGATAAGGAGTTGAACTCCTGGGCATGAGTGGTCTGCCACTAGGCCAAGGAAAAGGATAGTCCAGATGGCAGCATGCCAGAGAGTGAAGTTCTGCACGATAGGATTTAACTGAAGACTTCAATGGGGCAGCACTGAGGAAAGCACAGTTGGGCATGCATACCAGACACTGGGTACATTGCCTGCCTGCCAGTCAGCTTCCGATCACTGTCAAGCAGCATGTTAGAGTCTGGTTTCTACCAATAAAGAGCATTATACAAAGTATCCCCCTCCTTGCAGCTCCCGTGGCAACAGCGTATCACACTGCAAGTTCTCGAGGCACAGCAACTTGTTGCAGCTTGTGTAGAAGGTCCTCAAATCCAGGGACAGATCACAACACCTCCAAGATGATATATTCCGCAGCATTTCCAGAAATTGTGCAATAGCAAAAATTAGTCTAAACTACCGAGCTTTTAAGTTTAATGCCTACCTCTGTAAATAAAAGAATTGTCACACCCTCTTGCAACTGCACTAACATTCTCAGGTGAACCATAAGCAGATGTGTTATTGTGCCTCTGTGGTCCAAGCTTGTAAATTACATGTCAAATCATCTAGAACAGCTGTTTAACTTCACAATCTGACCAGCTTGTTGGAAAGCTCTCACAGCATACAAGGCTTGCTCAAGCTCTTCCCAGCAAGGGATGCAATGCAGGCCTAATCAGTTGCACACCCTACTCAGAGGGCCTCCAGCTTCCTGACCACCTCCAACAGCACAACGGAGCCAATTTTCTTGGCCCAATACTGCACTGTTCATTGTTACTGAAATAATGCCATTTCCTCTTCCTGTTATAAGTTATATCCTGCTATCAATGCAACTAATCTGTGGCATCTCCGAACTTGTGCTAGGGCAACATTTACAATTAGTCATGATATGCAAGTGCATCGCCTTTGCACCATTTCAGATAGTACTGAGCCAGATGAGGAGGAAAACCAGAGATTGGGTAAAGCATTTTTAAAAAGCGCATATTGGTGAAAAATACTAAAAAGCAGCATTACCACTGAAAAAACACAAATGAATTGTAAATTTTACATCATTTTATTTGTCATATAATAAAAACCAATTTCTTTTAAAATCTCTCCCTTCCCCAAAGGGTGCATTGTGTGTGTTTAGTTTATTCCATTTTTGGTCGCTTTTAATTTGTGCTTCTGGCTCGATTCACGTTAAACCATAATAGCACAAATGTGACCTTATTCCAGATCTAACTACAAACTAACCAATGAGTCTTTTTCAATGGATGGCATTTTAGAAACTTGCACAAAAGCATTAACATATTGCAGTTTTATGCATTTCTGTGAAAGCTCCAGATTGTTTCCCACATGTAACATTTGGTACAAAAAACCCTACTTGTGAAAATAGAGCCTTTTGCTGGATATCTCTCACTACAAAATAAAGCAAAAAAATATACATTTCTTAAATTTAAAAATTGGGAGAAGGAGACAATGTGCCACCGAGCAGGAGCTGCTCACCTCACTGCTTGATGTTACAGCCCATCACTTCACATTCTTTGAATTGTGTGGGACAGTTGAAAGCAAACAGATTAATATTGTTGACATTAATAGCAATAAGATCCAAAGAGCTTAATTTCACTAAACCATTACAGCAGTTACATTAAATAATGAACACGCATACAACAACCTCTTTTTTTTTTGGCAGACACTTTACAAAAAGGCAGACATCAACCCTTTTTTTTGCTGAATAAACACCATAGGTTTAGATGGTACAATGAATATTGATGAAAGCACTGAAGTTTTAGATAACTTCAATTTGTATGACTTATGGTTTGAGGTGCAATATGTTACTTTCAGTTTGTTATCTTACAATGTGGAAGTAATGCTGATGTCAAATCACCTTCAGTCAGTGTGTGGTGAAACTGTCAATGTTTTTAATTGCAAAATTTAGATTTAACATTGTATCATATAAATTTCACTATGCAAATAAAGTGAACTAGCAAATTGAGGCAGGTGAGACATCAAAAATTATTCACAACCAGTGATGCCAAGAAGCATGCAACCTATTTATTCCTCAGGGTGCTGCAGAACAGCCAGACCTTCTCAACATCACTGTAAATCCATCCCCCACCCCAGCCCAAGCCTACCACACTCGGTCAGCAATTTTATGCAAGCTGTTCTGGCATCTGTTTTCTCCTGAAGCTTGTGCAATTGCTCACCCAAATGACAATGGGTTATTCACTGTGGCTACAGCAAAGGCAATACAGTGGGTAATTTACTGATGAAATTAACACAGTCTAACAACTCTGTCTTAATTTGCTTTGTTTGACCTTGCGACATAACAGCTACTATCAAGTTTCAATTTAAGCAAACAACTTTAACATTTCATTTTGGATTATTTTTGAAAATAGAATGATTTGGATATGAACTGGGTTTTTCTTACCACTTCAGTAGGTGGGATTTGTTTTCATCTTATTTTCAATCAGTATTGGATAAGAGAAGTGGAATATTCAGTTTCTACAAGCTTCACTGAGAAGAAAGTATCACTGACATAACAATTATTCATTGTTCTCCAAACTTTACCACAATTGGCATTTGATGTTGGATACTATTACACTTACTCAACACAGAGATATTCTTAAGTTTTAGAGCATATAGCACTCAATGAATAAGTATTGTTATCCTATTTCAACTGTGATTTTCTTTCTCACTTCAGTGTCATTGCCACTTTATTTCAGGTTATCCAACCCAGCAGTTAAAACTAAAAATCCATCTATCCAACTGGCTTCAAATATCTAAACAGCAGGATCTCTGTTCACAGCATAATACATCGCAGGGTACAACGTTCAACACTACTTTCGAGTTCAAATCAGACAACAGCATAGGTAATTCTAGGCGTGCATGAAGGAGGTAAATTTTGTTGCCCTTGGGTCATTATAAACAGCTTCAAATAGACATTTTTGATAAATCTGATGCTGTGCTCAAGTTTTTTTTAACCTCAAGATATTAAATTTCATTGTTGTTCATTTTAGCACTATTCTTAGCTGTGATAGGCCACACTTTAAAGCACTTGCAATTATTTCCCTTACGTAATTTTTCAGCTTAACAATTGGTTTGCAATTTTTTTTATTATTTGAGATCACTGTTTAAATAAATACATTGCATCAGTATGCTATGTATCACAATCAGCCAAACTTTGCTATATTAAATTTTGAATGCGCTATCCTCGCCCTTAATTTCCAAGATGCTCACTGCCGTCAGCCCTATATAGGTTTTACTGGTACTGCTTGCATTTCTGAGGTCGAATGAATGATGATTGAGCCTTCAAAAAAAAAAAATCCCTCTTTTTTCCCTAAGAAGAATGAAATAAATGTGAACTCTTTCAGCACACGAATGGAAGTGTAATGAAAACAGCAACAAAATGGTACTTTACGTAATATATTTATCTCATGTCAGCAAGCAGCACAACTGGATTCTTAATCATTTCTATATCGGCACTAGATGGACTTTGAAGAAGTTTGTCATACAGAATTTGAAAGTACACCATCAGCTTTTCAAATTCGTGCTCAGAAAGCTAAGTACATATGATAGGTTTCAAAGTTACAAACCATTATTTCAGTCAATGCTCTAAAGCTCAGGGCTTCCAATTAATTTTTTCATAATAGGAATAATGGACCTTTGATGTTTTTCTTTTCTCTGCATTGCCTAAATTCTTGACAATAACCAAGTGATTGTTCAAGCCTCATCACAACTCAAGGCAACTGCATATACGTGTATAACTTTGTAATAATATTTTACAAAAACCAAAAAAATTAGTCAACCTATGTCATCTATGGCTGTTTTACCACTTATTCTACCTGAGAACTGTTTGAAGAAATCCCCACCCCAGAGCAGTGATGATATACAATTTGCAGCTTACACTAAACAACTGTCATAAAAAGAAAGTTGGAAAAGAAGGAAAATGGAGTAAAAGTAAAAAATAGTGCTGCCTGAAAAATAAAAATGAAATATAAACACTCACTATAGAATAAAATACAAATTTGAGTTTGCAGACTAGAAGTCATTCTACCATTGGAAAATTGGTAGTATAAGCACAATTGTTTATGTTTAATTGTCGCAGACATCAATTCCCCAATGCAATAAAAATTTTCCAACAAGTATCGTATACAAGACATGTCAGGTTGACCCACACTATACTGTCACTGCTCTTGACAAACGCAGACATGCCAACGAAATAGTTTAGTCCCAAGATATATTTGTCTCTTGTAGATCTCCTCCAATCTCCCAGAAATGAATGGCAGCAACCACAGAGCTTCAGACAACTTAGAATCTCAAATGGGATTTGTGCTTCACCAGGTACCTGTTGTGTGTAAAAAAAAAGTCAGTCACAACCAAAATTATTGAAGTTACAAAATCATTATTAACAGCTGCAAAAATCTGTAGTCACAGCAGAAAAAATAAGACTCTGGTGAATGAAGTGAAAGAATCCAATACTGACAATTTGCACATCATGCTTTCTCCCTCGAGAAGTAGACACAACCTTTAGAAATAAATGATGGTGCATTGCAGTTTTCTACATATTGACATGTCCTTGAAGTCCGAGCTGAATGTTTTATGGTACGACACCAAGGGCTGAATTTGGGCAATGACATGCATGCAAAATATGTTATACAATCTTCTGTGTAGCACAATGAATTGTACCTCCAGAAACGGAGCTGAGGAGATAAGCACACCAGCAGGAAAGCATTGTGTGTGAATACATCAGCCTTATCACAACAGACTCAGCTCATGACTTGTAATTACAATAGATCCACAAGCATTAGCCTGAAAAAAGTTTTCAGTATTCTTGCACATCATCTAACAATTGTGAGAAAGTGAAAAGAATTAAACTATTTGGTTATTAAACATTCCATCCAAAGTAATAAATGAAAAGGTTTGTATCAGAACCAACAGTATACAACTATTGTAGTCTGCATGTTGGCAGTTGTTTTCTACTGCGGTGTTTAGCCAAGCTTTCCTAGACATTTTTAAATTGAATGAGGCAGTTTTTTTGCTCAGCTTATAAAATTTCCATTTCTAAACTAAAAGCAGTATAATAAAGACAGAACTGATGACAATAAATGTAAAGATCTTAAAAGTATAGTTTTAAAATCTTTATGTATGTAGAATTCAAATTGATCTCAATATGAAAAATACTTTGTGTAGCCATTCTACAGACATTTTCAGACATGTATGTTAAGATGTGGGGTTGATTTTCCTTAATTTTCTGATCTACATTAATTTCAATGGAAATTTAAAATAAAAGCAACACAGAATTTAAGACAAGGCACACAAGTTCTGAAAATGCTACCCACTATTCTTGATAACCACAAATTCAACCAGCCTGTCTTGAATATTTTAAATTATCATGCTTCACTTTATTTCCCAGCTCATTCCAACACAATCTACCAAAATTGAACTCTGGGAATCCTTATTGTTTTCTTCTTTTCAATCTTTACAACATTTGCACTGATTTTGTGAACAAATGTATGCTCAGCTTGCTCACTCCCATTGCACTACCCTCCTCCCTCCCCATTCACCACCCCATACTAAGAAAACACATTTTTGGGAAGCTATGTGAAAGGCAGGTTGCAGTCAAAGGCATTCTGGAAAGAGGATTTTTCATGGTATTGCCATTTATAAGGGACCCATAAATCACTGATTGGGGTTAGGAAATGAATTAGCTTGATCGATTGCCAAGAAGAAGATCCCTGCACAATTTTTCATCAAATTTTCTTCACTGCAAGAATCTAGGTCAAGTGAGATTAAAAAATAGTTAACGGGGCATTATCATTTGGCAAAATGCTTGCAAGATATCAGCAAAGTACTACACAATAATAAAATTGATAATAGCATTGTGTCACTAATGCATTTAGTATTGAAGAATCTACATGCGGCTACCAAAAATTCAGCCAACCAGCAAATCTTTTGCATTTCATTGTTATTTTGTCAGTGGATGGATCAGCAACTAATGAATTGTCACAGCACATCCTATTTTAAACATTACACACAACATGATTACACTCCAAATAAAATGTTTTTAAGACTGATCTCAGTTTTCAAGGCCCATTAACAAAAGGATTTTAAAAAAAAATGCAGTTTCAAAACACACTTCAAGGCTTAAGCACTAGGCTGATTCATCAGTATTAAGGAAGTACTACACTGATGAAAAATTAAATGAATGATAAAATGAATGATACATCGCTTCATCTGATGCTTCAAGTGGATATTTTGGCCACTGATGGCAGATCTGCCATGGAGCAGTCAGAATACCTGCCAAAGCAAACTGCTGCTGACCTGCCACGATATCTTCATAACAACAACTTTAATTTATATAGTATCTTTAAGATAATAAAACATCCCAAACTGCTCATCGGAGCATGATCAAACAGGTTGAAATAATGATGCAAAAGGATATATTATTATGGATGACCAAAAACTTGGTTGAGGACGGCCTTAAGTAGTATTTTAAAGGATGAGAAGGGATAAAAAGATGGATTGGATTAGTGAAAGAATTTCAGAGCTTAGAGCCTTAGCAAGCAGTTGAAGGTATGAGTGCCAATGGTGAAATTAAAATTGGGGCCCATGCATGACGTCAGAATTGGAAGGACATAAAGCTAGATACTGTTACAGGAGTGTAAGTAGAATGTCTTAGGGGTGGATCTGTGGTCAAAACCTTGGGGTCATCAAAACACCTTTTATTGGTTTAATACAGCTGTGAGGGATGGAAAATCTGTTCTGCTGCTGCATTAGCTAAGAGTTAATTTGCTCCTTAGCAAGATGGCAGTAGTAGTAACTGTCATCAGGGGTTTCAGCAGAATGACTCATGGGTCAGTGGTGGTCAGCGTGATCCACTGAGCACGAGTGAAAATGAGGACGTAGGAGCAGTTGGGTACATGCGAGAGAGAGAGAGAGAGAGAGAGAGTGACAAGAGTGAGAAACACACATTTCTTCAAAGGAAGATGTTGGGGGCAGGGTAAGAGATGGAAACAGTCAATCTTGGCCAAGTAGCCTGAAGATCCAAATCTTCCAGGGAACAGGTGTTTTGGGGCAATGATTTTGTATGTATTTAGTGGAGACGTTCTCTCTGTATTTAGTTAAAATAATGGATAAGTGTGATAGTTTACTACTAACCTATCTGCAATATATTTCTAATGAAGTGCAGAATATCCCAGAAACCATGGTGGCCCGAGGGATGACTGCAACAACAACACACTAAGGAGAATTTCTAAAATGGCTTTTGGAGTAGAAGCTACCAATGCTTCAACTGCGGCTTCAACCACAATAGTTTCACGGGGATTTCAAGATTTTGAGAGACCAATTGGCTTGTAGTAACATCAATCAGTTTTGTTTTGAACCTTTGCTCTCAACTGTGGACTGAAAGAAATTAGTGTGGATTTCACTGTCCTTCCAAACAGTAAGTCATCGCCCAACACCAGGTTTATTTGGTCGCACAAGTTTTTGGAGTGTCACTCCTCCTTCAAGTGTATCACATAGGTAACAATGGCTGTTTTGGTAGCATTGGTTGCATCTGAAGAAGAAGCAATGCTCCAAAAGCTTGTGCTACCAAATAAACCTGTCCGACTTTAACTTGATGAAACTTCTTACTGTGTTTACTTCAGTCCAATGCCGGCATCTCCACATCATGGCTTCCAAACAGTGACAGAGAGTTCATAAGGTCCTCTTCACTGCCATCATTTAAGGAGAGCTTTCAGCCCACACTTGCACTACTGGTCATTGCAATTACACCAGGACATTGGTAGGGGCAGTCAGACATCAGCAGCAAGGAGGGAGCCTGTGTGTGCGCTTGTGCACGCATCAAGGTTAGGGGTGGTGATCCAGATGGATCAGGACATTAGATTGGGTCAGAGCAGTTTGTGTCAGCAAAGTTGCCGGGCCTATCCCGGCTGGGGTTGGGTCAAGTATGATTGGGGGAGGGTCAGTCAGGGGTAAGGGGCAATGATAGATTGGGGAATACCGGGAGGGAAGGGTGGTTTGTCAGTGGGGTAGAAGTGAGCCCTAATGGGGTCAGAGAGAGTCCCATGCAAAGATAGTGTTTAAGATAATTAGACACAAGTTGGAAGAGATTTCAATTCTTCTAACTTTTTCAAACAGACTATTTACACAATCCTAGTGGAACCAGCCAAACTTAACAATTTAAATGAATTTTTCAGATGGTTTCAGCACACACAATTGTCCAAGGGAGTTAGCATTTCAGGACAATTACCTTGCAAATTCTTACATGGGAAGACCTCTCACCACAGGCCCAAGTACTTCCCAAATCTGACACTGAGGAACCTGGAAGTTACAGCCCACGTGTCTCCCCAGTGATTTGAGGTGTCAATGCGTTATCTGTGTGACTTGTGCACAAGGTCACTCAGGCCCCTCTGAACACTGTCTTTTCCTAGTCTTATACATTAAAAACTATTCTGCTTTTCTATTATTCCTTCCAAATGAGTGGGGAACTTCACTCTCTCCACATTATATTCTATCTGCCATGGTCTTGCCACAGGGAATTCATGGTCATTATTCTACCTGCAACCATTGCTAACAAATAGCAATGGTAGGTATAGATATGGTCGGCACAACTTGTGGGCCGACGGGCCTGTTAGTGCTGTAGTGTTCTATGTTAAATCAGCCATTGCTGCGTACGAGATTCTGTTTGGCCAATAACGGCTACAGTTTAGCCTACACAATACATTCTACTGTTGCAATAAAATAAATTATGTATGAAACTCTAATTTATTTCTGAAAAACATGAGCGTGTGTTATACAAAAAGTAATATGTAGAATAAATATGGTATATATTTACTTGAGGTTTCAATGCAAGTGGTATTGTGGGTACTGCTTATTCCTATAAATCTTTGGATAATACTACAGTTATAATTTATATGCTACTCACCTGTCCAAAGTCTCCCAGAAACGTAGCAAAACAGCTCTGTCAAGATGGCGCTTGTGGTGGCTCAGTTCCAGCACAGTCACGTCCCATTTCTGAACATTTGGATCCAGACGCATTTCATCATACTTGAGATGGAATGCCTTGACTGGGAGAGAATAGCAACCATTAAAGCAGCTGTAACAGAATAGTATAAAGCGAAGTTTAAAGAAAAAAATTTACATTTTCTTAAACAACTTTCACGATATCAGAATCGCCCAAAGTATTGTGCAACGATAGCAATGCAATATACTCATCAATAAAACTGATCACTCTTTCAATAAATTTAAGCTTCATTTCAAAACATTTGATCCTAGCTATTCAATGATTGCATTTGAATCTTTAGGTACTGCACAAATGTACCACAGTTATATGGTAACTATATATAAAAAAATAAATTTATAGAAATACCCAAAATGAACATATTCTTTCTGCACCATCTAGCTACCATCATGGTTGATTCAAAACCAGCAAAATTTAGCCTGCATGTGTGTGTTAGAGGGAGTAAGCGTGTGAAAGATTTTTCTTCCTTCATTCATGAGACGTGGGAATCACTGGTTGGCCAGCATTTATTGCCTGTCTTTTGCTGTCCTTGCTCAGAGGGTAGCTGAGAGTCAACCAACTGCTGTGGTCCTGTTGTCACATATCCTCAAAGACATTGGTGAACTAGATGGGTTTTTCTGACAATTGACAATAGTTTCACGATCATCACTGGATTCTTAATTCCAGATATTTTTTATGGAATTCAAATTCCACCATCTGCTCTGGCGAATCTTGGACTCCAGAACATTAGCTGAGTTTCTGGATTAATAGGCTAGTGATAATACCACTAGGCCATTACCTAGTGATAAGTGTGAGCAAGGGAGTGCAAGTGTGAACTCCTTGCAAGTACTACATGATCATTGATTGAAATTCAAAATACGTAATTTCTTCAGCCTCCTGACAAGTAATGCCACAGAAAAATTGATGTCTCTTTTAAGAAAAAAAAATTCTCCTTTTCTGATATTTTTTTGACAGCTGCTTGTAGTCAAATCTAACCTATAATCCAGCTGTATGAATATAGGAAACTGCTAAGAAAATAACTCATACAGATGCCTGATTTCACAATTAGCATGGATTAGGGTACTGGTAGCAGAGCTGGGGTGAAATCAATTGAACATTTCCAAATGGAGGTAGATTTTTGTTAGCTAAGGATATTAAAGGGACGCAAAGAAAAGATAAATGAAATTGAGGCATAGATCAGTCATGACCTAACAGAAGAATGGAATAGGTCTGAGGTACTGAAAAGCTTATTCCTGTTCATATTAAATATGTAGTACAATCTGGCTTGGAAGATGTCTTCTGTATCAGCACCAGAAGTTTAGGTTTGTATAAAACATTACAATTCTGGCATTGTTTAAAGCAATACATTTATTATACAGGTTGAGTATCCTTCTTCCTAAATCCAAAAACTGCTTTTTTTTTGAACTTCAGCAACATTTAAAGTGGCAAGCCCCGACCTGAACAGATATAACCAAAACTGATAGGTTCCTCGCTTACCACCATCCAACATTTAATGTGGGGAGTCAAGTTGTTTGTCTGCACTTGACTTGATCTTCACTGACACGCTGAACCCTTCCCTTCAAACAGAATTGCAGATGGCACCAAGGGTAGGTACTTATTATAGATACCATGCATTTATCTTTCAGTGATACACTAAGTTTCTAGCTATGTTCTTTATTTTAGTCAATAGCAAGAATAGGCTTAGGCTACTGTAATTTAAATAGGCTTAGTCCTATATATGCAGTATCTGAAATCCAAAGTGTCATCAGCCCCAAAAATTTCAGATAAAGAATCTTCAACATGTAAATAAATGACCAATAATGTGATATGATAAATATCTCAAATAGGATATCAATTGTAACTCAATTATGATTTTAATCGCTTCTGAAATTTTTGGTCAGGTTCACAAAAAATAATATTTTGCTGCTGGTTAGCTTACATTCTGTCAAATTAAATACATCAGGAAGATGTATTTAAGTTAGGGCTACACAATCCCAAGACATTATCTAATCATTGTTACCTTAGTACAACTGTGTATTAGCTCAGGCAAGCGCCCTTAAGAAATAAATTTGACAACAGAAATAAGTTCTGAACTACTTCTTAACCTTTTACATTCTGAATGTTACATTTTATCCAGCAATCTGAGCACACAAGGTCTAGTAAATTTAAAGGCACCACGTGAAAAATTCCTAATTTTATGCAAAAGTCAAGTATAAAATAAATCTAATTTTGCAGTAACACTGATTTTTCACAAGCTTAAATTTGGAGCCGGTCAAGTTTATTTGGCCTAGGAACTGTAGAACAAAATATACTGCTGAATCCCATGTGATAGTCAGTTTTTCATGACTATTATACATGTGTGTTTTAGTAATGTAACCTAAATAGATTGGACTAAGTGCTTTGGGACACATTTCAATAAACATATGCAATTCAATTTGCTAAAATTTGATTGCATACTGGACCTGAATCACAAGGCAGTGTGTACATTTACATGTTCTGAAGTATAACTGTATCATTACGCATTAAAGCTGCACTTCTTTATTCACATGGGATTTGGAGTATTTTCTCTTCAAAGATCATTGAACAACAGAATACTCAAAAAACCCACATTCATTATTACATTACAAATAATTCATTTTGTATGTTAAGGGTTTTAAAATATTAAAACTCTTTATTAAATTTTAAATTAGTAAGAAATTATATAGGGGCTTTGCTAGTTTGGCGGTAAATTTACTCACTAAAATGGGTATTCTATCTCTGTGGGATGCATAGATGCTGTGTTGGTTATACATTTTCAAAATTCATGCTTCCAATAATTTTTAAAAATCTGAAGTTATTAAAATAATATTCCTTGCTGCAATGATTAAGGTTCACCACTACTGACGACTAAACTAGAAACAGTTCTTATTATACTTCCGCGCACAAAAAATTAGATGGGCCATAGCATTGAATAAGAAAAACAAGTACAAACAGGTTTAAGCTGCTTGGGATTTTGGGGCCAGATGGCTAGACTTCAGGGCCATATGTCACACATTAGACATTGCTGCATTAACATACTTTGCTACATAGCAATCGGAAACAATGCATTTAGAAAAACAGAAAATGTTGAAAATATTCAAAGGGGTCAGACTGCATCTACGAAGATAGAACAGCACAGTTAATGATCCAGTCTATGGCCATTTGTCAGAACTGAAGCAAATTCACAATTTAATAGGTTTTAAGCAAGTAGAGACATGAAAATGTTGGGTGGGCATGGCAACTAGAACAAATGCTCTAAAAAGACAGGAGATTAAATGTCAAAAAGGGCAATGATTTAAAGCAAAAAGAGATGGTAATGGGGCAAGCAAAGAAGCAATAAAAGCACTGCAGCATTCCTCAGTGTCGTGTCCCAGGCCTAACCATCTTCAGCTGCTTCATTAATGACCCTCCTTTTATTACATGGAATATCCCTAGAAGTAGGGATATTTGCTGATGACTGCACAATGGTTCAGCACTATTTGCAGCTCCTCAGATACTGAAGCAATCCATGTCCAAATGAAGCAAGATCTGGGCAATATCCAGGTTTGGGCTAACAAGCGGCAGGCAAACACTATGCCACATAAGTGCTAGGCAATGACCACCTCCAACAAGAGAGAATCTAACCATTTCCCCTTGAAAT
The DNA here is from genome assembly GCA_024679065.1 of Sphyrna mokarran. Classification (NCBI taxonomy): domain Eukaryota; kingdom Metazoa; phylum Chordata; class Chondrichthyes; order Carcharhiniformes; family Carcharhinidae; genus Sphyrna; species Sphyrna mokarran. The sequence continues at coordinate 65,029,699 of JAGIQG010000009.1, forward strand.
TCAAAGGCTTTATCACAGTTGAATCTACCACTATCAACATTCTTTGACATTACCATTGACTAGAAACCGAACTGGACTAGCTATATAAATACAATAGCAATCAAAGTAGGTCAAAGGCTAGGAATCCTGCAGTGAGTTAACCAGCTGGCTTGGCAAAACCTATTCATCATCGACAAGGCATAAATCAGGCATGCAGTGAAATACTCTCCACTTGCCTGGACGATTGCAACTCTAACAATGCTCAAGAAGCTTGACACATCATGGACAAAGCAGCTTGCTAGATTGCTACCCTTTTTACAAGCATTCAATTCCATCATCACCGACGAACAACAGCAGCGTATGCAACACCTACAAGAAATATTGTAGGAACACAAACTCCTTCAGCAACACCTTCCAAATCATGACCACTACCATCTAGAAGGATATGTGCAGCAGATAGCACGGAACACCACCACTTGGAAGTTCCCTTCCAAGTCACTAAGCATTCTGACTTGGAAATATACTGCCATTACATCACTGTCAGTCACTCAAAATCCTGGAACTCCCTCCCTAACAGCACTGTGGACATAACTACCCTCCGAGACTGTACTGTTTAAGGCAGCTCTTCACCACCTTCTCAAGAGCAGCTAAGGATGGGCAGCAAATGCTGGTCTAACCAGCAATACCTACATTCCAAAAATAAATTTTTAAAAATTCCTTCTATAAAAGGATAGAAGTGGAAAGAAAAAGAGTATTTATAACAATCAATGGTACCTAGAATCACAGAATGTCTACAGTGCAGAAGGAAGCCATTTGACCTGTTGAATTCATCAGGTTCCCTCGTGTCCTTTAGGGAGGGAAATCTGTTGTTCTGACTACAATCTCACCCAGGCCCTATCCCTGTAATCTCATGAATTTACTCTGCTAATTCTCCTGTTAGTAAGGGGCAATCTAGCATGGCCAGTCAATCTGATTCGTACGTCTTTGCACCGTGAGAGAAAACTGAAGTACTTGTAGAAAACTTACATAGACACAGGGAGAATGTGCAAACTCCACACAGTTAACCAAGCTGGAATCGAACCAGGGTCCCTGGTGCTGAGAGGAAACAGTGCTAACCACTGTGCCACCCTGTCAAGGTTACCATTACTGACACAAGCTTTATGTTCAAGATTTATCAATTGAACTTAAATTCCATCAGCTTTCTTGTTGGATTCAAATGTCCCCACAGTATTAGTTTGGAACTCTGGATTACTGGTCCAATTACATTAACACTCTGCCATAATATCCTCCGAGTGGTTTTCAACAAGATAATGATGGAAGATAATTCTGTTATATATGAAAATAGCCACTATGGTAAGAAGAATAAAAGTTTATTTTAAAAAAGGTGAGACACGAGTTGGGGAAGCAGTTTTTTTTGGTATTATTGGACTAATAATTCAGACACTCAAGTTAATGGTATGAGAACCACAGTAAGAATCTAGCAACACCAATTTTAAATCTACATCATGAGAACCACAAGCAGATGGGGGAATTTGAATTCAATAAAAAAATTTGGAATTAAAATTTTAACAATGATCAAGAAACAATTATTGATTTTCATTAGGAATTCATCAGGTTCCCTCGTGTGCTTTAGGGAGGCTAATCTGTTGTTCTGACCTGGTCTTGCCTATACGTGATCTTAAGCGGTTTCTGAAATGGTTTAATAAGAAACAGTTGCATCATTCCGATAGAAAGTTTAAAAGGAATGAAACGAGAAGAAATCATTCAACATCAACCTGTGCACTGGAAGCACAGGCAAACTCAGTCCTGTTGACTCTGCAAAGTCTCCTTACCAACACTTTTTAGATGGAGGTTGTTTGTGTCAAAATTGGGATCTGTTTCATAGACTACATAAGCAACAATATAAGTTATACTCTCAAAATCAGCTTACAATGTCCCAAACACCATCATCAACATCCCTCTGTTGTGTCCTGTCCCACTGGCAGCTCAGGCCTAAAGGTAGTGGCACAATAGTATATAGTCATAAGAACATAAGAAATAGGAGCAGGAGTAGGCCATCTAGCCCTTCGAGCCTGTCTCGCCATTCAATAAGATCATGGCTGATCTGAAGTGATCCACTTTCCCGCTTTCTCCCCATAACCCATAATTCCCTTGTCTATCAAAAATCTATCTACCCATGACTTAAATATATTCAACGTGGTAGCCTCCACAACTCCAATGGGCAGAGAATTCCAGAAATTCGCCACCCTTTGAATGAAGAAATTCTTCCGCAACTCCATTCTAATCTGCACCCCCCCCCCCCCCCCTCTTATTTTGAGGCTGTGCTCTCTAGTTCTGTTTCCCTTTCTAAGCGGAAAGAATCTCTCTACATATACCCTTTCTAGCCCCTTCATTATCTTGTAAGATCTCCCCTCAGCCTTCTAAACTCCAATGAGTACAGGCCCAGTCTATTTAATCTCTCCTCATAAGCTAACCTCCTCATCTCCAGTATCAGCCTGGTGAACCTTCTCTGCACTCCCTCCAAGGCCAATATATCCTTTCGCAAATAAGGGGACCAAAACTGCACACAGAACTCCAGTTGCGGCCTCACCAGTGCCTTGTACAGTTGCAACAAGGCCTCCCTGTTTTTATATTCTATCCCCCTTGCGATAAAGGCCAACATTCAATTCGCCTTCTCGATCACCTGCTGCACCTGCAGATTTGAGTTTTTGCGATTCGTGCACAAGGACTCTCAGGTCCCTCTGCACAGTAGCATGCTGCAGCTTTTCACCCTTTAAATAATATTCCCTCCTACTATTATTTCTACCAAAGTGGATAGCCTCACATTTGCTAACATTATAACTCCATCACCCAATTACTCAGCTTATCCAAATCTCTCTGCAGACTTTCCGCATCCTCCACACAATTTGCTTTTCCACTCATCTTCTTGTCATCTGCAATTTTTGTTGCCTACACTCAGCCCCCTCCTCCAGATTGTCTATTTTTATGGTAAACAGTTGAGGCCCCAGCACCAATCCCTGCGGCACTCCACTAGTCACCAACTGCCAACCTGAAAAGCATCTATTGATTCCAACTCTATGCTTCCTGTTAGATAACCAATCCTCAATCCATGCTGACACCTTACCCTCAACTCCACATACCCTAACTTTCTGCAGCAACCTTTTGTGAGGCACCTTATCAAACACCTTTTGGAAATCTAAAAACACCACATTCATTGTTTCCCCTTTGTCTACCACACTAGTCACATCTTCATAAAAATCCAGTAAATTTGTTAAACGCGACTTCCCCTTCAAGAATCCGTGCTGCGTCTGTTTGAGCAAATTGTTCTTTTCTAGGTGTCCTGCTATTTCTTCTTTGATGATGGATTCTAGTAAGTGGGGTTGCCTCGGAATTCTCAACTTCAAATCCAGACCAACCCTAAGAAGTCTCATGGCATCAGGTCAAACATGAACGAGGAAACCTCTTACTGATTAACATGTACAGCCACCCTCTGTTGATGAATCCAACAAAAATCCTACAGTGCAGAAGGAAGCCATTTAGCCACTGAGTCTGCACAAGCTCTCAGATCTTATCCAGGCTCTCTCCCTTGCCCCATCCCCGTAACCCCCCCACACATTTACCATCAGTACCAAATATAAGGATGAAACATCTGCAAAAATCTTCCACCAGAAGTGCAGCGTGGATGATCCATTTCAGCTTCCTCCAAGGGTCACCAGCAACATAATTGCCAGTCTTTAGCCAATTTGATTCATTCCACATGATGTCAACAAACAGCTGAAAGCACTGGATGCTGCTAAGGTTACGGGTCCTGAAAACAATCCAGCAATAGTACTTAAGATTTGTGCTCCAGAACTTGCCAGATCCTTAGACAAGCTGTCCCAGTACAGTTGCAGCACTGGCATCTATTCAGCAATGTGGAAAATTGACGAGGTATATCCTGTACAAAAAAAGCAGGTCAAATCCAATCTGGCCAATTACCACCCCATCAGTCTACCCTCGATCATAAAGTGGTGGAAGAGGTCATCAACGGTGCTATCAAGTGGCACTTGCTTAGCAATAATTTGCTCAGTGAAGCTCAGTTTGCGTTCTGCCAGGACCACCCAGCTCCAGATGTCATTTCAGTCTTGGTTCAAACACGGACAAAAGAGCTGAACTGCAGAGGTGAGCTGAGAACGACTGCCCTTGACATCGTTGTTTGATAAAGTGAGTCATCAAGGAGCCCTGGCAAAACTGAAGTCAACGGGAATCAAGGGGAAATGCTCTGCTGGTTGGTGTCAAAGCAGACACAAAGAAAAAATGGTTGTGGGAGTTGGAAATCAATCATCTCAGCTCCAGGACATCAATGCAGGATTCCTCAAGGTAGTGTCCAAGATGCAACCACCTTCAGCTGCTTCATCAATTACTTTTTTCCAACCATAACGTCAGAATTGAGGATTTTCACTGATGACTGCACAATGTTCAGCACAATTTGCAACTCCTCAGAAACTGAAGCAGTTCATATCCAAATACAGCAAGAGCTGGGCAATATACAGATTTGGGATAACAAAGTAACATTTGTGCCTCAAAAGTTCCAAGCAATGACCATCTCCTACAAGAGACACTCTAACCATCTTCCCATGACATGTAACGAAACTACCATTGCTGAATCCCCACACTATCAACATCCTGAGGGTTGCCATTGATGTGATGACAATAGAAGATCAGAGGTTAGGAAGCCTGTGGTGAATAATTCACCTCCTGATTCCCCAAAGCCTATCCACCAGCTACAAGGCACAAGTCAGGAATGTGATGGAATGCTTTTCACTTGCATGGATAAGTTTGGTTCCAACAACACTCATGAAGCTTGACAGAATCCAGGACAAAGCAACTCACTTGATGGGCACACCATTACAAACATTCACTCCCTCTACCACCTACACGCATGGCCAGCAGTGTGTACCATCTACAGGAGACACTGTAGGAACTCACTAAGGCTTCTCTGACAGTTCCGTCTAAACCCACGACCACTACTATCTGGACAAGACAGCAGATACATGGGAACACCACCATCATCTGTATGTTCCTCTTCCAAATCGCTCACTACCCTGAATTAGAAATATATCACCATTCCTTCATTATTGCTCATCAAAATGTTTGAATTCCTCCATAACATCACTTGGGTGCACCTATACCACACGGATTGCAATGGTTCAAGATGACAACTCACCACCACATTCTCAGGGCAATTAGAGATAGGCAATAAATGCCAGATCCCATGAATGAACAAAAACAATAGTGGAATGCAGTAGGATTAAAGTGTCATTATTCATGAATCACAGCAAGTAAGCTTACTTTTGGAGTAAACAATTGAGACAAATAGTGTGTTAATCCTTATTGTAAGCAGGTTGAGTTAAAAGAGAAAGGATGCTTGCTGCAATTATGTAAAACCTTATTGAAATTACACTTGGAGTAGTATGTACCGTTTTGGTTTCCTTACAGAAGGAAGTGTTAATCTTAGCAGGAGTACAATGAAAATTCATTTTCATGAGATGGACTGACCTATGAAAGGTGAGCAGGAGGTTATTTTCTCTGAACTTAAGAGAATAAGAGATGGTTTAACTGAAACATAATGTTCTGAGAACTGAAAAAGTAAATGCTGAGGTGTTGTTTCCACTGGCTGGTGAGTCTAAAACTAGGGCCTTAGTCTCAAGATTAAATGTTAGGCATTTTAGTCTGAAATAAGGAGAAATGCCTTCAGTCACATGGCTGTGAATCTTTGAAAGCTCAGTCATCGAGCATATTCATGACAGAGGTGGATAAATTTTTGGATACTAATCAAGGGATATGGGGAAAGGGCAGTTGAGTTGAAATAGAAGGTCAGCCATGATTTTATTGGACAACAAAGTGGCTCGAGAGGCAAAATGGTTTACTGCTACTCCTATGTCTTTTATTCCAACACAAAAGCAGAAAAATTACTTTTTGCGAAAATATCCACAGGTGATCCATCTGGTAATAACCATGGCCATCCCTTGAACTGCCAAGCAGCTCCTTGTACAAAAACTGCCACAACACGATCCCTGAAAGAGAAATGAAAAATGAGAAAGAGTTGATGGAATTTCTTTTGCTATAAGTACTTAACAAATAATAATTCATGACTCTCAAATAGTGAGAAAAGACTGTATTTTAAAAACTGCCATTCCAATGGAGACAATTTAAAACAATATCTTTCTGGGGTTTTTTCTCAGTTTCTTTACCTATCACAGTGAATTGGTTTTCAAATCTCCTGTATCTGCACTCTTTATAAATACAACTTTAATCCAAAATATAACTACCTTTCATATTGTTAGCCATTTGATACCAAATTTATTTTAATAATAGATTTCTCACAGTGCTGTTCAAAGTGGGTCAGAGAATGTGTTTTATTCTGTACAATAAAATCAGGGCCACTGACTTATGAGGATTGAATAATTGGATTTTTAAGGTTATTGTCGATATATTAGTTCTACCTTTAGGCTTCTATTCCATACTTTCATATTTTCTCAATGTGCTATTTGATAAGAAGAGAAAGATTATATTCTGTAATAGAGATTATTATTGTGTTGGCCTATTGTAGACGTTTTTGAAAATCAAAGGAATTTTTTTATTAGGATAAAGAATTGAATATGGAGAGGAAATGTTGGAAAGAAACACAGAAATTCAAATTAATTCAATAAACTGAAAAGGGGAGATTGTATTGTGGAAGTTTTCGTATTTTAGTGTTATGAATAAAGAGAATGGAATTAGAATAAATTAATGTGAAATAGAAGGCTGTGAATATATGTGGATACATTTATAAATATATTTGTATACATATGCACACATACATATGCTTAACTTACTTGGAGTAACTGGTTTTACATAACTTGTGCATTCAATAAAATTTGAGAGATCTACTTGATATGAAGAAAAGTCATAGAATGTTATGTTCTGGAGTCAGTTTGCATTTATGTTGGTGTAGGCCTGACAGTGGAGTGTCACAAAGCAGAAAGTTAAGGTAAAGTGTTTTGAAGTGAAAGGTATGCTCTCACTATGTATGGGATCATGTTGCATGACATTATAATTGTAAAATTTCTATGTGCACAGCAGGTGTTGTAGGATGGTTGGAGAAGTTGGATTGAGTGTTAGGGAAATACAAGGCTGCCAGTCAAGAACCAAGCAGAACAACAAAAAGCTGCAGAGGTTAGCAGTAGTCACATTGATGATAGCAACGGAGGGCCTGGGTTGCGTGAGTGACAGTAAAGAAATATTACAAAATGAAGGAAATGGTTAAGTTGTGCCGAGAGTTTGGCAGAATAGTATTCTCAAAATCAACTGATTAAATGAAATATGAGGCTAAATAGATACAAGAATCAATACAATAGAACCACAGAATCTCTTCAGTACAGAAGGCGGCCATTTGGATCACTGAGTCTGCACCAGTTTTCTGAAAGAGTATTCCACCCAGGCCTTCTCCTCTGCTCTACCTCTGTAAATCTGGGTATTTACCATAACTAATCAACCTAACCTACACAGGTTTGGACACTAAGGAGCAATTTTCATGGGCAATCCACCTAAACTGTACATTTTCGAACTGTAGGAGGAAACTGAAGCACCTGGAAGAAACCCACACAGACAAAGGGAGAACATGCAAACTCCACATAGTCACCCAAGACCGGAAAAGAACCCAGGACCCTGGTGCTGTGATGCAACTTCTAAGCCACCATGCTGCCTTGAGGACTGAGAGGGAACAAGGATGGAGTAGTACTTCAGAAAATAATGGTAATAAGAAGAAAGAAGACACTTCCATCACCCTCCTCAAAGTTGAAACTTACAGTATTATTCCATGCTATACTGCTTAATTCAAGCAGCAAACAATAAAACAAGGTCTCTCACATATTGGGAAAGTCCTAAAGGAAAAATATATCTTCACAAAAAAAGCCAATTCCCCAAGTTTTCTTCTCCTCGGGGTAGCCATTTATAGTTCCCCATCACTTATCCATAAAGTTTTTATTAAGTGCTGCAACCACTTAAAACTAATTTCTACTCAGTGGATTCTGAATGTCAGTTTGCACAGGGTTTGAGGTGAGATGTTTGGGGCTAGATACCCTGGAACGCAGTATGAAGGATAGCCTGGTGCCCCAGATGGAGGCAAAACCATAACAGCAAAGCCACAACTGGGTGAGATAAATAACATGATTAAAGGAAACTAGTTATGAAGTATTAAAATATGTGCAAGAGTTAATTATACCAATAAACATGCAGAATTTGCAGAGATTTGGCTTATGTTTTGTTTCAAGATTAGAGAAAATGAGCAATATATAGGGTTTCAACTCACAATTAATATTCTATGAGATCAAAATCTCATTGAAATAGGGGTGTCCAGTATTTTATGGGGAAATGTGCTATCTTTTCTTCCTTCCTTTAACAAAAATGGTATCTAATTTTATGAATGGCTCTTCAGGTAATGATCCTGCAGTGCTTTGCATTGCATAGAGGTGAAGGCGGCCATTTGAAGAACAAGTGACACCAGGTTAATTAACTGTGTAGAACTCTCATTTTGAACCTAACCTTGATAAATCCCACCATGCATATTCCAATAGAGCAGGAATAGTAACACTGGCTCATTTTGCCCACCTTAGCCTGAGATCAGAGGCCAAATATAATGATGCAATATTACCCTTAACAATAAGATCAGCTAATTCAGTATGAATTAACCTTTAGAGCCTCTGGTAGCTTGATGCAACACCAGACAGATCTTTAAAGTTCTGGCAACTTATCAGAAAGCTGAGCGTTGACATTTACAAAAAAATCTTCCACTTCTTAGGGTTACTACTTTCTTAAGACTGATGTGAAAGGCATTATATGAATGCAAATTCTTCCATCTTGAAACATTGTGATTCAAGTTCTATATGGTAAGCTCCTTCCTCCTCCCTAGCAAATTAAAAATTCCAAGAAAGCCATTGGAAAGTAACATTAACTTTAGACTCATGATCAGTTACACAATTTCCAGCTGGTCTTTCGCTGGCAGTCTATAGTAATTAGTTTTCTATGCTTTAAACTTCTGGCAAATGTAACTCTGAAAATAAGTGCTCTGAGCAGAGAATGCAGGCCACATTCAGAGCACAGTGGATAATGAGGAATTAATTGTGTCTATGACCTTCCATTTATTTAGTAGACAACATGATAATTGAGTTTTAAACAAAAAATTGTTCAGAAAAATCCAAATCAAATGGGCATCCTGAAGTGCTACCTTATATAAAGGGTCATTGGTTAGTATTCTGAAGGAAGGTTGTTAAAACACTAGATCTTTCCTCCACCGCTAGAGCAATAAATGGGCTTTCTAGTCAAATTCAAGGAAGGTAATTAGAAATATTTACTTGAGTGAAGGTTAAATGCCAGCAGGGAATGGTTGGGCTCAACTGCCTGTTTCTGTGTTGTAATTTGCATGCATTTCCATGTGCTATTTCACATATGTTTTAACTTACCCTTGCTTTAATATGGAGCAGGATCTTGAGCCCACAGTGTGAGAGATCACTGTCAGAGGCTCAAGATCCAGCGAGACTCGCAAATCGTGAATGGATAAGCACCTGATTTACATTCATTTTAGTAAATTTCTCCTGCTCCTCCCGATGAAATTTTCATACTTTACCGATGTGACTCAGACATGTACTTGGCGTACGGATACCACTCCCACCTTCTCACACTTCCGGGGCATAAAGGTCCCCCAAGGGAGGCGGCATGACCACAGATATCCAGATGGTGGAGGTAGTTTGGGGGAGGTGGTGATTGATTTTTTTTTAGAAAAGTGACTGGAGTACCCTTTTTCTCAGTGAGGGAAGTTTCTGGCTCCACGTGCTCTGCTTAGCCAGACTGACAGCACACACCATACCTACTCTTATTTTTTGGACAGTTGAAAGTCACACAATTTGGAGAAAAAAAACGGCCAAGCTGTCTGTTGAGTTCCATGCCAATTTTCTCACCAGAACTGACACTGCCAATTCTCGTAAAATTCTGCTCAGGGTTAAATATGGTTATTGCAGCAACAATAAAGCAGGAGAGAAACAAAACATCATATTTTTGTAATCCCCCCCACCCGCTTTAATATTGTATTACCCCAGTTACGGTCCAATATTCTTGACCTCTTATTTACTTTTCCTAATGTTCTTTGCTTTCTCTGAAACTTCTTCCTCTCCTAGCCCCACTCATGCTTCACACGGCTGCTCCATCTGCAATAGTGGCCAATGTGCGTCACTATGTCTTTCCATTTGTAAGGTGATGGAACATGAGCTGTCTAATTTAGAAGCTGCGAAAGAAATCTTGTTCAAATAAAGTTTCACTGCGTGGTCATGTGCTTTCTCTGGAGATCATCTTGGAAGTATTTGCTAGATTTAATCTACAAGCTTTATATTTACAAAATATCAAACCTAAATTAGAAGCTTACTCTAAACCATACTTATTTTTATTTTAAGAAATGGAATTAGAAAAATGCATAAAACTTGAAAAAAAAATTGTTCTTATGATCGGAAAAAATTTCCCAGGGCATTAAGCAGCACCGTGGCCATATTAAGAGAATTCCTAAACAGTTTGCTGAACAGGTTGCTGCAGCCTAACTTGTAAACTTGATGAATTTTACATGGTCAACTATGATGCCTTAACAATAACCATGTTTACTAATGCACAATGACTGTTTCCTAAGGATCAGAACTATGGTGAAAAATTCCCTTCAGAAGCAGTTACTAGAGAAAGGACATTTGATTATGGCTGAGTGGGAATACATTTTTGGTGACCATTTCCAAAATAGTATTCACTCCTTCCTCTTCAGCCCCACTCAATATGGAGAGATTTTGAGGGGGGCAATTTCCTCTACTTATAGCAAAATTGTCTTCAGAAAATTCACCAAATATTATACAGCACTATTGTTTTCTGTTTGACTATTGTGCCTGAAAAGAAAAATCAAAATTTGTTGATTTATCATTATCCCCTTCCATCTATCCAACCAACATGCCTTCCATACATTCCTCCCACTAACCTCCTCTATTTTTGTCATTTGTTTTGAATACTCTTCACTTACCTTGTGCAAGTTGTTATTGTCAGAATAAACTGTTTTTGTGAGAAGCCAGAATGTTGTGTAAACACTGTTTAATTAAGGAAAGAATGAGTATATTTAATTGCTTAAAGTCAGTTTACTGTGCCTAACCTGTGTCATGCGCTGCTGTTAAGAAAAGTAACTGACAGTCAAAACTTTGTCAATAGAGCCTGATTTGAAATTCTGTATCTGACTAGGTTAAGGTACTTAGATGCTAAGTGCAGCTGGATAAACTGGTGACTTTCTAATTGAAGTGTTGACATTTTAATAATGCATTTCTTATCATGGTGAACAAAGCCAATGTATTGGCAGTATTATTATTCAGGCCCAGTTGCCAATTAGAGTTCAAAATGATAACACTACATCTCCTAGTCAGGTAGAAATGAGTTCAATGTTTATTGTTGACAGATAATGTAACTAGTTATTGAACACAGAATGGTAAATGGAGGATTAATTTTCAATCAGGTTTTTGATCAGTTATTCAACAGTGGGAAGACAGAATCAAATCAGAAAAAGACAGATGGTATACAAGATCAACCTGTGTACGAGTGCAAAAAATTAGGCAGATAGGAGAAAGGGAATCATTTCCTTAAGAGGGAATCTTAAGAGAAAGGGTATCATTTCTTTAAGGAGACCTTCTCCCCACAAAGAAAATGGAATCACTGAACTGTGTGTTTTTCCCTCTATTAATCCTTTGTGATTTTCAGGAATATCAAAAATATATTTTTTGGTACAAAGGTTTTTACATTGATTACAAAAAAGCATCTTTGACTACAAAAATATCAGGATGGCAGCTAATTGGCTTTCATTCTTTTAAATTTGCACAAAACTGTTTGTGAATTTTGACGGTATAACTTCTTAAAAACAAGTTTTTCTTACAATCTTTGTTAAGTAGTTGTCAGTAAGAACAGTGACTATGATCTGTATGAATTAAGGCAGAAACATTAATGCTACCATTGCTAGTGGTATTGGAATGAAATGTTTAAGCAAAATATTATTTAGTGCATTATCTGAAAATACACATACCAGTCTTGTGGCAAAAGTTTAAGAGGTTGGTCTATCACTCGATAAGGCACTGTTACACTGATAGTAGTTCCTCCTGGTTGCACCTGGTCCTTTCGTCGTTGGATCAGGATTTCATTTTCCCTTTGACATCCCTGCTTTTTCTTTTCATCAGATGGGAAAAACCTGATTAAGGAATACAACAAAAGTTTTTATAATACGTCACTGCATCAATACACTGGAAGGTGGAAGAATGAACTATTCTGTTAAAGTTAGCTCTTCAATACAGTTGTCAGATTGGAACAGTACTCTTGCCTCAGGATATTAGATTGTGTTTATCTGTCCATTCAAGTGCCTGTTAAACAAATCCTATGGCAATATTTGAAGAACAGCAATGCTATTTTCTGTGCCCTCCATCAACCGATACTACAAAAATAGATTAAACCGGTCATTTATCTCATTTATTCTTTACGAGGCCTTGTTGTGTGCGAAACAACTGCATTTACCTAGAAAATAACACTGACTTACATTTCAAAATTAATTTGTTGGCAAGCTGGTACCTTATGGATGTGAAAAGTGCTTTTCTTTCAGGGCAGTTTATCTAGCCAATTTTACATACTTTTATTTACATACTTCTATTAAAAAGTAGATTTTATAACTTAAAAAAAAATCAAGGTACCTGGAAGCAAACACAATTTTGATATAAAGAAAAGCTAGAGGAAAAAAATAGCAATGCAATATTTTTGCACCTGTATCAATTTTGCATGCCTCTAACTCTGTACTGAATTAGAATATGTACAGTTTTCTTCTATATACTTCAGCCAAGTTAGTATGCACTGCATCATGTGAAAGTGTATTCCGTTAGGCGTGAACAAATTAAGAATTACTTAGTTTATGATCACGTAACCATATTATATCAAGGTTTACTTTATTAAAACTCACATAGATCAATTCTCTCACTTCCTTTTTAATGCCGTTTTTCTAATCAAGATAAAATAAATGGAGCTAAGAGCATCCATTATTCCTTAATTTAAAACAAAACCGCATTCCTGGTCTGCAACATGTAATATAAGCAGTATTTAATAGGGTCTGTGCTCCTTAGAATATCTTATAAATCGATCAACAATCTCCATAAATCCATTGGTTTTTGTATCTTGTAATCTATTGTTAGGATGCTTTCAATGTTTGGCCAATTAAAACAAACAGCATGGGTACTGAACCTTCCACAGCACAATGTAATGCACATATCAATAAATAATGAGATCACTGTTGGGGGACTTTAAAAAACTTTTTTTTTACAAAGTTGAATTTTAAATGCAAAGTATTACTTACTGATACCAAAATATACTTATTAATCAGTAACAGCCAAAAAATTTGCAAAGATAAATTCTATTACAATACTTGTTGCTTCAAAATCCAACACGCATCTGAAAGTGATGGAGGGATGAACAAATAGCAGCAGGGGATTGCTTGTTTACGCGATGCCACCAATAGTAAAGACCTTGACGGAAGTACCACCTAATGTGTAATGCTAGATGGACAGGTTTAGCAGGAATTTTGAAAAAAAGCTGACTAATGTGGGCAGTAGTGGGTTCTTCTTGCTGCTAACTGGGCTAGACTTAAAAGAGCCAGGGAGCTGTGAACTTGCTTAAGAGGTAAGGAGTTGCCACAGAACCTTGATTATAATTAAGTAATTTGTCTTCTCAAAACCCTTGTGTGGCTAGTGGTAATGCATGGCTGTAAAAACTCGACCATTAAGGAGAATGATGTGGTTCGAATAAGAGCATTCGAAATGAAATGACTCAGACAAATATTACGTGCACCATGGATGGCAAAGCAGACAAATAAGTGGGTGCTCAAGAAAGTTGGACTTATGAGAAACCTGCTTCAGGCAATGAAATCAAGAAAGCTCATACATTTTGAAAGAATGGTGTGAAAGAAAGAGGTGAATATGTGCAAAAAGCAAAGCAAAAACTCAGAAAGATGTACACTGTAAGACCTATGATGGCATAGATGGATAATACCAGAAATCAGAATCGGATTGTCTGTGGGCCACGCCGTGGGGAATAGAAATTATTAGAAAAACCATCAAAAGGATGGATGAAGGACAGGACAAGACTTGTTGCTACTCTTCATTTAGGCACATGACATAGGAGCCAGAATGCTTCCTTCTTGGTGTGTTTTGGTAAAATTATCAAATATAGCATTTACTAGATCTGCTGTATACTACTAACACATGAATAGGAAAGCATTTTTGCTTCTTGCAAGAAGAAGATCGTATTTAGTGCTCGAGGATATGGAAAAAAGATGGTAATTTCTTCAAAACATAACTAAGATTCTGTGTGTTACGAATCCTGCAAAGGCTTAATGCTAAATATGAAACTCAAATCAACTGCATTTTTAGGCAAAACACTGAAGATACGGAGTAAATTACAGATTGATGGAATAAGCAAATCCATTGGTTTTTAATAAGGGAATAAATACTCATATAGGGGTGGCACACTGGTTAGCACTGCTGCCTCACCATGCAAGAGATCTGTGTTCAATTCTGGCCTTGGGTCATTGTGCAAACTCCACACATTCTCCCTGTGTCAGTATTTGTTGCTTCAAAATACATCATTCGTCTTAATGTATCCTCCAGGTGCTCCAATTTCCTCCCACAGTCCAAACATTTACAGGTTGTTGATTGCCCACGCAAAACATTACCCCTTGGTGCCAGGGGGACCAGCAGGGTAAATACATGGGGTTACAGGGATAGGGTGGTATTGTTGTCAATGCAAGCTCGATGGCCTCCTTCATGCACTATAAGGATTCTATGAAGCCCTAAATTGCACCAAATGAAGATATGTGAAGAAACACTGATAAGTTTTCCACCATTCTGAAAATAAGAATACAAAGAATACTCTTCCATAACACTGTGGCATCTCCATTTGTCACAATCTTCACAAGTGAGACCAAAGGCTGGCACTTAATTAGGATAAATTTGAGGCTATGAAATTTGCACTCACTGGGAATTAGATAAATAGTGCTTAACCTCACCTTACTTAGACACCATTAAAGACAATGGTGTATTCATTACATTTTTCAGTTCATTTTGCAGGCTCAAAAGTTGCGAGGGCCTGGAAATTCAGCTACTATATGCAATGCAAATGGGATAGGGTTCTTTTATCTTGTGCAGAGGCTTGCACAGGCACTAACTGTTGAAGGCACTTCATTACTGTGTTTTATTTGTAGGCTTTTAAAAAAATTATTTCACAGGGTGGGTGTCAACTGGCTAGGCTAGCATCGGTTTTCCCACTCCAATTGCCTTCCAGAAAGTGGTGGTGAGCTGCCTTCTTGAATTGTTGCAGGTCAAGATATGTAGCTTTAGTTTAGTTAGGGAACTCCAGGATCTTGACTCTGATAATGCAGGAATGGCAATATAGTTGCCAGTCAGAATGATCTGTGCGTGGGAAGAGAATTGCAGGCGGTGTTACTCCTACGCATCTGCTGCCCTTATCCTTCAGCGTGGCGGAGGTTGTGGATTTAGAATCAAAGGAATGGCTCCGAACATAGCAGTTCCTCCTTTATTTTGCTCAGGACTTAGTGAAGAATCTCTGAGCTCTCTGTTCTTTTGCAGATTGTAGAACCATTTTGCATCAGTTGCCAAAAATAGGTGTTTTCTTAAAACTGTCGTAGGCATTTAAAGCCATAAAGCCATACGAGATGTTTGTTCACAAATAGAGAGCATCCACACAGAAATGTACAGATTAGAACTGGACTAACCGTGGAAACTTGGCCCAAATCCTCTGTTGAGTGGCAGAGTTGGTTTGCCACTCTGCTCTTAACTTTTTTTTTTAAAACACATTTGTAGGACATGGGCATCACTGGCTGGTCAGCATTTATTGCCCATCCCTAATTGCCTTTGAGAAGGTGGTAGTGAACTGCCTCCTTTAATCGCTGCAGTTCCATGTTCTGTGGATTGACCCACAATGCCATTAGGAAGGGAATTTCAGGATTTTGACACAGCTGAAGATGTGTACACATAGCAAATACAAGAAGAAGTTGCTTGTATTAGACGCTTGCAATGATATGATATAGTGCCTGGAAAACAATACCTCCTGCTATATGAAGACTATTCTGATTGATGATATCTAAGCTATAGCTAATAAGATTATGTGCATGCATAGGTAGAACCTATAAGTATTGTGCTAAAACCACGAGTCAGCATCAGTGATTCCTTGGTACTGTGGGCTCTGTTTGTCTGCTTCATTATAAAAGGAAGAGTGACCCGACGTAGTAATATTTGATCAATAAATGCTGTGGATGTACACCTGGAGTTGAATCGATGTTTGTCAAACCGAGTCTGACAAGGCATGCAGAATTGTAGATTGTCATTTGGTGTCAGAAGTGGGATTCCAATGAACAGCGGACAATAAGAAATGGCATCAGAGTGAATGGCACCAGGACTAGGACTGAGGAATTGGCCATCCAAACGAGTGAGTACCGTTGATACAATCAATTGGTTTTTCTCTGTCCTGTATTCCTGATGTTTGTTGACCTTTTGTTTGTTGTTGCCAGCCATCCCGACAGAATAACCTGTTAATTCGTCAGCTTGGGTAACTCCAAATTGACTGGTTGTTATTTGGGTCACTGTAAACACAGTGAGGTAAAAGAGAAATAGTCAGTGAATAATTGGCCATACACATACCTCACTGAGGGTTGCTGTTGATCGGCGAGGGTCACTAGGAAACTGGTGAGGTAGTGAGAATTAGTTATCATTTTTTGTTAATGTGCTAAGTTGATGTAGGAATTTATTTTGAAATGAGAAGTTATTTAGATAAGACTAATCATAAGGATTTGGCCCTACAAATTTCTTGTGAAAAACATCCGGATAAAGCCACAAAATTAAGATAATTATCAGGGGCACTGACCCATAAATTAGGGCCATCTGAATGGCCCCCAGGAGATACCAAAAACATTCAACTTTGTTAAAGCTGCGCAGCAACAAATTTGGCAAAAAAATATGGTAAGCAAGACAAAGGAGCTTATTGGCTTACGGTTACAATATTGTCAGGAAATCAAAGAACAAAGCCTCCTATGTAGTTGGCAGGAGAATGCCGCGAAATTAGGAACAGAATTAATGGAGGGAGGAACTCTGAAGTCGGTTGAAATATTGAAAAAGGAATATTTATACAAAAAAAAAATGGTCGACATTAAACTCACTGACAGCGATGCAAACGATGATCTACACAATTGGATGACGGGAATAACCATACCTCATCCACCCCAAGATCAACCCTTAGCTGGACCTCTCCTGATGGCATCTAATGTGAAACCTCCAGTCCAACTGGACCTCTTCCCCAGGGTAAGACCGCACCACCCCCACGGGGTCGAAACAGGATGCATGGGAATGATCAGGGTTGAAATAAGATGCAAGGGAACGCCAGATCCGATGGCTGTTTGAACTGTGGCCATCTGGGTCATTACAGCAACCAAACTTGTATGTCTGACACTTTGACTCTCTGGGTGATCGACTGTGCCCACTTTGCAACTCACTGTGCTGCACGGTCTCTTAGTAATTTACTTCTTAAATCCTGGTGGCCTTCTCACCTACAGGAAATGGCACAGTGCCGAAGTCGCCGCTGTCTGATATCCAACAACATAATTCAGGCAAGGGTTCACCCTGCAATCCAGGTAAAACTCTCCTACTGGCGGGCCCCTTTGAGACTCTGCAGATGGACTTCATTGAGTTGCAGAGATGTCAAGGGTATAAATATGTCTTACTGATTGTTGATGTCTTCAGTAAATGGATTGAAGTGTATCCTACATTGGATAACAAGGCGCTGACTGTCGTTAAAATTTTACTGCGAGAGATTATGTAAGATGACATTTTCTTACTTGTGATTCACTCCATTTATTTTGATTTGCCGAAATCTTAATTATTCTGTTGTATAAAAATATTGGTAGTGGGAGGGCCTGTTCCAAGTCCTGCTAACCACCCCCATGGTGGCCACAGTACAGGATGCGATGCGTGGGTCCACCTTCACCACTGTAAATTTGGGGAGTGGAGACGGCATTGGGGAAGACTTTACAGACAACTAGTACAGAAGGCTAAACCTAGGAATCATGTGATCTTCAACGCCTTTTTGCTATGTTTTTCGCTTTTTTTTCCAGGTAGTGATTGAGCAAGGGTAAACCAAAATGGATCCAAGAAAGATACTCTTGGGGCTCATTGGCTTGGTGGTCTGTGCCGTGGATAGGGGAAAGCGGCACACATGTAAAATCAGCCAGCCTAATCAGATCCATCAGAGATCAGAGACAGATCATCTCTGTCGAAGGGATGTTACTGTGTGGTAGAAGACACTTTGGGAAATTGGTTTGTATAGGTCCATTACTCCATCAATGGAATATCCACTATAGCATGCTGCCCTTCTTCTAGGGGGGTAAATTCCCTGTTCACAATCTCTCCTTGAAGAAACTACCTTTCAAATGTGCAAAACGAGATGAGATTCTTCCTAAGAGGGACAGGATAACATTTTGGTATGATCCTGCCTTTGCCCCAACTGCGGATTGCTACCATCCTCCCCTTGAGGAGGAGGGTAAGCAGAACACTAGAAGTAATAATTGGTGGGAGGTTACCTTTTTGTAGGAACAGCAGGTCAGTGGCCCCCAGGAATAACCGAAGCTATGAAAGCTGTTTTAGGGGGCGAGGCCAGGGATGTTCATCAGTTTATGTGCCAAGATGACCCCTGCCTTGGAAAACATTGTCATCAGCATAAATGTGAGTGTGAAGCCCGTTGACATGAGGTAATCTGTAAATGTTTGAAGTCCTCATGTATAGCCTTGAAAAAGGGGAAAACCTGATTTGCAGCCATATGAATAGCACTCACCTTCATGCTTATGGTAGGGACTTTCAGATTGTACAGATTAATGCAGAGGGGCAAAAATCTGCATCATCACATACAGGCTCCAAATCCCTTTTCTTGGGAACAGATGAAACCTATTACAGAATCAAGTTCAAGGAGAATGGCAGAAGTGTGCTGAAACTATGTAGACAGACACAGGATATTCCTTCTTCTATAATGGCACCGCCACTAACTATATATCATACCCTTACCCCCACTTAGTAGCAATAGGGGCTATAATCCCCATTATGGTTCCTTGCCCATGACATTTTGAAAGATGAAGGCGAGAGATATCTGAGGAATTCTGCACCAACGAAAAACTGCCTTTGCTCCTGGTCAGGTTCACAATTTCAGAGTGGCAGGATTCTTTTCCTTTGGGGCCGTCCCAGGACGAATGGCTGCAGACAATCGTAACTATATTGCTTGTGGCCTTACCATATTAGGAAACACCATCAGAGAAGCCCTCCAGGTCATCACTACCCGACTAGAAGAACTCAGGCTATATGCCGAGCAGAATAGATATGCTCTGGATTACTTCTTAGCTTGTCAAGGGGCAGGGTGGGGGAGGGGGGTTGCGCCTTGGTGGAAGACAAATGCATAATGGAATTGGACGAGGTCACTACTAATCTTACTAATTACCTGAATCAAATTGATCAGCAGTTGGGATCTATCAAATAGGACAAAGAACTGGAGGGTTGGGGATAGGGGATGTCAGAATGGTTTGGTTGGCTAAAGAATTTGGGGTTATATGTCCTACTCTTGGTTCCATGTATATGTATTGATATTAGAGTCATTAAATGCCTTATCACACAAGTGACAATCACACTGGAGATGATGGAATCACGGCTGATTCAACTAAAGATGGTTACCAAGAACGAGAAAGGAGGAGACAAGGAATGTAAACCAATGCTGGATGAAGAAACAAGACAAGAAGTGGAAACGGAATTGTACGCAGAGGATACAAAAAACAAATTGGACTTGGACTTAATGAGAACACAATTATAATATGAACCAAGAAGCCACAACAATGTTAGTGGTTATCACAGAGTGATAAAAGGGGGGAATGGGGATGCGTACACGTAGCAATGATTGAATTTGCAGATGTTGATTGTATTAGATGCTTGCAGTGACATGATACAGCGCCTGGAAAACAAATACCTCCTGCTATACGAATACTATTCTGATTGATCATATCTAAGCTATAGCTTAATAAGATTATGTGCATGCATTAGCAGAACCTATAAGTATTGTGCAAAAACCATGAGTCAGTGTCAGTCTCTCCTTGGTGCTGTGGGCTCTGTTTGCCTGCTTCATTGTAAAAGGAAGTTTGACCTGACATCGTAATATTTGATCAACAAATGCTGTGGATGCACATCTGGAGTTGAATCGATGTTTCTCGAACCAAGTCTGACGAGGCATGCAGAATTGTAGACCGCGAAGGAATGGTGATGTATTTCCAAGTCACAATGGTGAGTGGCTTGGAGGGAAACCTGCAGGTGGTGGTGTTCCCATTTAGCTGCTACCTAGTCCTTCTAGATGGAAGTGGTTGTGGGTTTGGAAGGTGCCAACTAAGGATCTTTGGTGAATTGCTGCAGTGCATCTTGTGGATACGTACAGAGAATGAAGTCGTTCCTTTCTCACCTGGACTTCTGACTAAGGCTGAGTAAGAACAGTGTAATGCAGCAAATTCCTGAGGCCTTCCATCAAGGAGAGTTGAGTTGGAGGTGAGGAAATTGTGTGTGTGTGTGTGTGTGTGTGTTGTGTGGGGGGGGGGGGGGGGGGTGTACTGAGACAGAGGTGGTCTAGGGGGCAGTTATGATGGTCAACCAACAAAGGAGTGGTCATTTGGAGGTGCAGTCAAGGGATGTGCAGTGAGAGAGGGAGAATTGTGGGTGCAGTCAGGGGAGGACCACAGGTGAGGGGAGTGGCACACTTAGGAGCTTGTGTGAGGGCATGTTTAAACTGTTGGGGGAGGGTTGCTCAAAGAGGTGTTCTGCTTGGGTTTTAAAGAGTGGTCAGTTGTCTGAGAGAGGGGACAGTTAAGGGGCTCAGTAATATAGTTACTCAGAAAATAGAAGTGGTAATTCTTCAAACTTTTTCTGGATAACTAATACTATAAGGCAGTCAGAACCTTCCTAAGTTAGTGATTTGTTCCAGATGGTTGCCATTGCAGGGCAATTGCTCAACAGAACTTTGAACTTCTTGGACAATTATCGTGCAATCCCTACTCAGGGACATCATGTGGTGGAAGGTCCTCCAGCACTCCTTTGATGTATTCCCTTCAGGTACAATGCCATTCTGTCTAGATGTTATGGGCCTTGAACTGAGGTCAGCTACTTCCTTTCAGACAGGCACAAATTAAATTCCACCAGATTGGCAAATACAAGCCTGAAGCCCTCTGAAGTGATATTTCACTACTGCAAGTTAAAGTGAGCGCGAGAGTGAGAGATCCTGCAAGCCTAGCTCTACACGTTCACTGATTCTGTCTTTGCCGATCAACTCTGAAATCCCACAGCAAAATCCAAATAAACAAAAATGCATCAACTCAGTAAAGCAAACACATCCCTAGTTAAAGTCAATTATTAGTCTCCCTTCCCAGCATCCGACCTGCCTGGTTCAGAAAAATCCGCACCATGTAAAACAGAGCTGAATTTTAAACATGCTGCTCTTAAATAACATATGAATACATTTCTTCAAGGTACAGTATCATCAAATAATCTACTGATAGCTACAGTTATATGATTATAATACAGAATTTTGGAAAGATATTTTGACCAGTTGAATGTGTACTACACAACTGCTACAAGTACACTGGTGATTTAGCAGATAATAGGGAAGGCAAATAAAAGCTTGGCCTTTATTTCAAAGGGAATAGAGCATAAAAAAGAAAAATAAAGCCACATCTGTAATATTACGAAGAGTTCTTGTCCACTCATCCAAGACATACAAGCATTGGGGCAAGTGCAGAGAAGGCTCCCTAGGTTAATCTCAGGTATGGGGAGATTTTTTTTTATGAGAACTTGAGTAGGTTGGACCTGCAGTCACTGGAGTTTAGAAGAATGAGGCAACCTTATTGAGACATACAGGATTGTCAGTGAGCTTGATGGATAGACATTGAGAAGTTGTTCCCCTCATGAGGAGACTTAACAGTATAATCTCAGAGCAAAGGGAAGACAGAAACAAGCAGAAATTTCTTCTCAGAGGATAGTGAATCTGTGAAATTCTTTACTGTAGAGAACTACAGAGGCTGGGTCATTAACTATGTTCAAGGTTCAGATAGACTAGTTTTTAAGCAGTAAGGGAATCAAGAATTATGAGAATAAGGTAAGAAAGTGGAATTGAGAAATATCATATCAGATCAGTCACGATCACACTGAACGGCAGAGCAGACCCGAGGAGCCAAATAGCCATTTCTGCTCCTAAGTTCTATGGTCTGTAAGTACATTATCTTTTTCTGCTTTTCAAATTTGGTAAATCCCAAAACATCAAAATTAATTCACATGTTATTCATAAAAGATGTGACAATGTTTCTACTTCTCTTTGTTACATTCAAGATGATATTGCAAAGTTCAGCGGAAAAATAAATCAATTCCACGTGGAACAACTATTTCCACAACATGGTAAAAAACAGAGACTTCTGGGGAGGAAGTTAAGAATACAAGGAAGACAGTAAACAAGACACAACTGCACCCAGAAGACACTGCTGTCTTTCAATCTGTTGACATGCCTAATGATCCACCATACAAATCAAGTGCACACCATTTATTTAGTAAAGTATTTGTTTCTGATCTCCAATTGCATATCAATCAGCAGCTATTAGATAAAGCTTATCACATAATTCTACAAATTTTACCATTGCTTTCCTATCTACACTACTTCCAACCTGTAGCCAACTACATAGATTTTAAAATAAGAACATTTTAAATCTTTTGCATTTGTATCAAGCCATATAACTAAAAATCAAGCCTAACTCAATGGCTTACTGTTGAATCAATATTATATTTGGACTGATGTTGTTTATAGAACATTTTATTTTCCTCAACAAGATTTTCCAGCCTCTGTACCAAAAAGCAACGTAAAGAATCCAACAGTGATAGTGGCACATTGAGACTAAACACTAAAGGAGCTGCATGCCATTCATGTAGATGTGGGATCTTTTAATTGAAGGACTGCTGCAATATCTACATCATGTATATCTCAGCAGTTAGGTGCATTTATTCTCTGGCTTTATAGATTGCTACTTAATATTTTAAGCATTAAATAAATAATTGTGTAATTATTTTTAATTGCAAATTATTTCCATAAATTAAGTTACATTACACCAGACATCAACAAGATCACTTCTTAATTCAAGAATGAATTTAATTGCAATTTTAAATTACATAGTAGAATTGCCAACCTGCATTCAAAAGCATTGCAGATATGGGATTTACTCAATTAAGTTCTTTAAATAAGATTGTTGCAAGCTCCATCACTGAATATACTCTAACCTCTACATCTCTATTGACAGACTCCATGATTGGCATGCAATAGGGCTTTCATGCTCCAAGCATTCACCAATGCCATATCTATGAGACATGTAGAATCATAGAAACCCTATAGTGCAGAAAGACGCCATTCAGTCTATAAAGTCTGCACTGACCACAATTCCACCCAGGCCCTATCCCCACACCCCTACAGATTTACCCACTAATCCCTCTAACCTACGCATCTCAGGACACTATGAGGCAATTTTAGCATGGCCAATCAACATAACCTACACATCTTTGGCCTGTCGGAGGAAACTGGAGCACCGAAAGGAAACTCATGCAGACACAGGGAGAATGTGCAAACTTCACACAGACAGTGACCCAAGCAGGGAATCAAACACAGGTCCCTGGAGCTGTGAAGCAGCAGTGCTAAAACCATTGTGCTACTGTATCATCCAATCTGTCCTGATTATTGCAGTCCTTGACTGCATCTCAATGTTATGCCACCCATGTATTCGAATAAATAAAGGGCTGCAGGGAAATTTTCACTAGAAAAGGAACAAAATGAAAAGTCCACTGTTACACCTGTGCCCACTTTGAACATTGTGCTACAATTGTTATATCTTCCTTTAATCATCCTCCTCCACTCAGCTACTTAACTGAAAAGGTTAAGTTGTCTGTATCAGCTCTGCGCATGCACATTCTACACTGCCCTTGACTAAACCAATCAGCAGTGCTGAAGTAGCAAGTAGTCATATCCTATAACCCCCACAAAAAAAATGCTGTAATTGATGCCATGTCTTATGACCTGTTAACAACTCACCATCTGACATACTGCTATTAAAGGTGATCCAAAACTTGCAAAACAAATGGTAATTTTCAAATCTGCCAATTCAAACAGTTTTATTTACTATTGTCACAAGTAGGTTTACATTAACACTGCAATGAAATTACTGTGAATATCTCCTTAGGTGCCACATTCTGGCGATTTACTGAGGGAGAATTTAGCATGGCTAATGCATCTAACCAGCATGTCTTTCAGACTGTGGGCTAAACTGAAGCACTCAAAGGAAACCCAAACATGGGGAGAATGTGCAGACCGTGTTCCAAACTAGGAATCAAACCCGGGTTCCTGGCGCTGTAAAGTAGCAGTGCGAACCACCGTGCTACTCATTTTACTTTATTACATACGTTAGCATAATTTAAGATTCACTGATAAAGTTTAAAGATAAACATACCTAGTTCAATAAGAGTGAATCCTTCCTATAACAATTTCTAAAAATCACAGCATTTAGATAAATTGCTCTTTTTGGCTCAAGTACAGTAAGACTATAAATAATTTGATAACATTTCTTTTCTAATGCACACATAAACCTCAAAATTGTTAAGTAAATTAAAATATAGAAACAGTTGACAGTGCAATAAAATTTATTGTTTACTTATTCCTTGGAGAGTGTTTTAATAAAGCATTATGTGCAGGAAAAGACAGCTCATTAAGGTTTCTAGGATTGTCTGTCAAAAGTACTTGTGACAAAGAGGGTAAAGTAAAATTAAAAGTTATACACTAGATGATGGTCAAGGCTTTTCATGTAATTTGGGTTAATTCTGAATGAAAATAGCAGCATGGATGATATATAATCTCATCTCAAAAAATATTAAATCAGTTATCTAAGTTAATAATAATGCGCTTTATGTACAAAAATCAAAAGTTCAAATACCAACTAATCTGAAATAGCAACATTGGAAAATTAATTTTACATATTTGATATTGTACCAGTAGCAACATTTTAAAAAATACTTTTGAGATTTTATTCAAAAAAATTGAAATCCTTGTCACCCGTAATGTTCTTAAATCCTTTAAGTCACAGAGCAGAGTTTATATTGATTTGAGAAGTCTCAAGATATTTACACTGACTGCTCTGCAATATTACAGGTGGTTTGATTATCACAATTAGAATACAAATACTAAACATCAATTGAAGCAAAATACATGAGTAAAATCACAGCCATGACCCTACCAAACAGGGTGTTTGGCCCTATCAGCATATGTTGATGTTCATCCTCCATAAGTAAATGTACAAGTGTACAGGATGAAATGGTGGTCAAATATAAACCTGCCATTTCAAAGCTGCATTTACGGTATATAGAAATGTTGGAGATAATGTTTTTTGGATCTCCTTTGATCATTTACACTTGTTTTGTTATAAACGTACATACTTAACAGTTGTTCCACCTGTTCTTTGGACAAACGACTTCAAATACTGCTCTACAACATAAGAGGCAATTGCTGTGCAACAGAAAAGGGTTGAAGTTTAAAACAGGGAAGATTTTGTAGTACAAACTCTTATCAGATTTTTGAAATGATCTGGGTGTAATTTCCTGTAGAATCTTGGAGGGGAAAAGAAAAACAATACGCCAGACATTTACTGTTACCCAATGATCCTTGCTCAGGGAGTATGAATCAGATATGATGCACTCCCTTGTCCATCACTCCTGCAATTTAACAGCCTGACAACAATCATTGTCAAGACTCATAGGAATAAATGTCCCTTGGATGAGGCATCTTTGGGTGCACAGTGCCTGTGGAATCATAATGCAGCCTTCAGGGTAGGAGATAATTGGAAAAAAGCAGTGAGAAAAGAAACATTTTCTAAGGAACTGTGGTACATTTTCAAAGTCATGAACAACTTATTAAAGAAATGAACAAGATTTTTGAATGATAAAATGCTTATCAAATATATGGCCATTATAAACATTTAATATTACAGAGCAGTCAGTCTGTATAAACATCATGAGATTTCTCAAATCAGTATAACTACTGCTGTGACTTAAAGAACAAATCTTGTTTCAACATGGTACACCATTTCCAATAGTGCAGTATTCTCTCAATTGTCTCATTAGGGTTCATATTATGCTTTCAATAATTTGAGTAGGATTTGAACCTTACAATCTGCTAACTTGGAGAAAAAGGTGCTACCAAATGAGACAAATTGATATAGAGGTAATAATTAGGTGTTACCAAAATTTGTTTTAGAAGTATATTGTTTATGCGAAGAAGGGAAGATTGAAGGAAGTAAGGAATTCCAGTTTTCAAATTCCGGAATGAATGAGTTCGCCTCAGAGAGAATGCAAATGAACTAGTGGAATGATAGGAATGCAAGAAACAGAACATTTTCATTTATAATATTGTACATACAAAAATGGCTGGACTTGCAGATAGTAAGGAGCATTGTCAGGCGATGCAGCAGGACATAGATAGGCTGGTAGTTTGGACAGACAGAATTCAATCCTGATAAATGTGAGGTGATGCATTTCGGGAGAAAGAATGTAGGGGGGAGGTATACGATAAAGGGTAGACCTATTAAGAGTATAGAAACGCAGAGGGACCTGGGGGTGCAGGTGAACAAGTCTCTGAAGGTGGCAGAGCACGTGGAGAAGGTTGTGAAGAAAGCATATAGTATGTTAGCCTTTATAGGAAGGGGTATAGAGTACAAGAGCTGGTCTTTAATGTTGCAGTTGTATAAAACGCTGGTTAGACCTCATTTGGAATACTGCGTCCAGTTCTGGTCGCCTTACTACCGGAAGGACGTGGATACTCTGGAGAGAGTGCAGAGGAGGTTTACCAGGATGCTGCCTGGTATGGAAGGTCTGAGTTACGAGGAGCGGTTAGGCAAATTGGGACTGTTTTCCTTAGAAAGACGTAGACTTAGAGAAGATCAAATAGAGGTGTACAAGATTATGAGGGGTATAGATAGAGTAAACAGGGTTAAGCTTTTTCCTAGGATGGACTCTAATAGCACGAGGGGTCACGGGCTTAGGGTGAGGGGGGGGTAAGGTATAATTTAGATGCTAGAGGGAGTTTTTTCACACAGAGGGTGGTGGGGGTATGGAATGCGCTGCCAAGTAAAGTGATGGAGGCAGGCACTCTGGAGTTATTTAAGAAATACTTAGATGGGCACATGAACAGAATGGAAATGGAGGGGTATAGAAAATTTAAAATAGGGATCATGAGCCTTGGGAGTCCCTGGGAAGTGTGTAAATAGATGATGATAATGATGTATTTGTTTTTATCCTACAGGTACTTTGGTCCACCTTGTTGTCTAACAAGGGGCAGACACGCGATGGGTCGTGAGAGGGTTACTCTTGGATTTTTTTTTCCAAGAGTATCCTAATGCTTCACGTCGTTAGTGTACGCTTGACCTGGACTATTCGATGGGCAATACGACAGCTCAGTGACTATTGCTGTGCTGTGCAGATGCATGGATTTGGGCCTGTGTCTGTGGGAGTTTGCGCATTCTCCCCGTGCTTGCGTGGGTTTTCTCCAGGTGCTCCGGTTTCCTCCCACATCCCAAAGATGTGCTCTTAGGCTAACTGGCAAAACAAATTCTCCCTAAAATGTCTCAAATTTGGTTTTTAATCCATAGATCTATAAACACGGACAGGGATCGCGGGTAGAGGTGGGAATATCGGGGTGGTGGCACGGGCTCGTTGGGCCGAAGGGCCTGTTTCCAGTGCTGTTTTGTTCTTTGTATATCACATGGAATTGTAGGAATGAGGTAGCACAGTGGTTAGCATTGCTGCCTTGCAGCCCTAGGGATCTGGATTTGATTCTTGGCTTGGGGCATTGTCTGTGTGGAATTTGCACGTTTTCTGCACGTCTGCATGTGTTTCCTCCCACAGTCTGAAAGACATGCTGGTTAGGTGCATTGATCACGATGAATTCTCTCTGTATACTTAAACAGGCGTCAGACTGTGGCGATTTGGGGATTTTCGCAATGACTTCATTGAAACGTTAATGTAAACCTACATGTGACACTGATAAATAAACTTAAAGACAAAGACGCCATCTGACATGAATTGTACAAGTTGATAAAGGAATTGGCAGTCGTATTATTAGAGATTACGTGTGTAATTATGGGGGAGCTAAAGGAAATATTACCTCTGCACTTTGCAAATGGATAACATGGTGTACATGTGCATAACATTAGTGTACATGTGCATAGATCGCTGAAAGTTGGCACCCAGGTTGACAGGATTGTTAAGAAGGCATATGGTGTGTTAGCTTTTATTGGTAGAGGGATTGAGTTTCAGGCCGTGAGATCATATTGCAGCTGTACAAAATTCTGGTGTGCCACACTTGGAATACTGCGTACAGTTGTGCTCGCTGCATTATAAGAAAGGTGTGGAAGCATTGGAAAGGGTACAGAGGCAGTTTACCAGGATGTTGCCTGGTATGTTGGGAAGGTCTTATGAGGAAACGCTGAGATAGAGGTTGATTTCGTTAGAAAGAAGGTTAAGAGGTGACTTAATTGAGACATACAGGATCATCAGAGGGTGGACAGTGAGAGCCTTTTTCCTCAGATGGTGGTAGCTAACATGACGGGACATAGCCTTAAATTGAGGGGTGATAAATATAGGACAGACGTCAGAGGTAAGTTCTTTACTCAGAGGATAGTAAGGGCGTGGAATGCCCTGCCTGCAGCAATAGTGGACTTGCGAACTTGAAGGGCATTCAAATGGTCACTGGATAGACAAATGGATAATTTTGGAATAGTTTAGATTAGAGGGTCATTAGATTGGTTCCACTGGTTGGCGCAACGTCGAGGGCCGAAGGGTCTGTACTGCGCTGTAATGTTCTATGTTCTAATCTTACATACATTGCAAGGGATTTAAATATATTGCAGGTGACAAAAATTTTATTTTTGAATAAAATTTCAAAAGCATTTTTTAAAATGTTGCTACTGATACAATATCAAATGTATGAAATTAATTATTCAATGTTCCTCATTTCAGGTTATGCCAAAATTTTGGTATTTTGAACTTTTGATTTTGTAAATAATGCACAATATTGTATAGTCTTTGCTATCTCTGTTCCGTTTATCCAGATTTTTCCATTATCCACAACACTATACAGAATCAGACAGTGAGCTCAAGACTGCCAGCTATTTTTTGAATTTACAGAGTTAATGTTGAACTCAAGTCACCCTGCAAAATTTATCCCAGCAACTAATGTTTGCTTGTGGGTATCTCTGACCTTAACAATTTACTCATTCCTTGTCTAAGGATCTTTGGCTTGTTCTTGTAAAGGCACCATATGGCATTGAATTATTCTTAATTTATTTACAGCACGCAGAGAAGATTCTTTCAAATGGGCCAGTAGGAGCAAGAGAATCCAAATTCAGGTTTATTTTTCAAATTTCAGAAACATTTTTCCATATTATTTACTGATGAAAATAAAACGCACCCAACCCCCATAATGGCAGATTATCATGGTTTCAATCCATTTTTGTCCTTTATTTTCAGTTATATACTTTGAAGCAACATACTAAAAGAAACTAACAGATGGAGCCAGTATGAAGTGAGAGACACCACTGTGTTACTCATACTTTACAACTCAAAGAAATACAGTGAAGTATAAGTACTTCATAACTAAGGACATGAAATTTTTAAAATCCTTTTAAAATATATAGTGTAAGTTATCAACAATAAAAGTATTATTATAGAACATTTGAAAATTTTAAAAGAAAAATTAGTTTTAAAATAAACTATCACCTCATAACAATTCACATTTGGGTTGCTTTTTGCATATGCCTTAAGGGTATTGCATATACTGCATACCAGCAAAAATAAGTCACCCAACATTCCCCTTAAAAAGAAAATAAACAGTTTTCTTTGTAGGATTTCAGTTGCCATTTTTCCTGTTAGGCTATAAAATACTAATCAATCTATCTTTAAATATTGTTTCCTCTACATTCTAACACTTAACTGCTCTGTTGTATTAGCACACAAAATGTACCAAATATACATGTTGTATGTATATTTGATACATTAGACAGGAAACTAAGTTCACAGGTTTCAAATCAGTATCAAAACCATAAACTACTCCTTAGAGTCATAGAATAATAGAATCTTACAGTGCAAAAGGAGGCCATTCGGCCTATCGAGTCTGTACTGACCACAATCACACCTATGATCTATCCCCACACATTTCCACCTGAACACTAAGAGGCAATTTAGCACGGCCAATCAACCCAACCCGCACATCTTTGGATTTTTTCTGTAGCTGTCGATATTAAAAATCCCACAGGGCATTGGGACAGAGCCCTGGGTTAAGTAAATAGGTATTCCATTTACTTCTGCACCAGGTAGAAGTGCTTCATATGAAACAAACCTGGGTGGTCTTGAGCTTTCCAATTGATCATAGCCCAAATCTCAGTCTAAATGAGAAAGGTTGCAAGAAAGGAAAAAAATAAAAATTTCATACTGACATAGGAAAGCTCAGGACACTGGCATTGTGGAGTATGTTACCTGCATCTAATCTATATTCTCAGCAAAGTCAGTTCTGTCTGGTGCTTACACCAAGTTCCCAGAACTTGAAGTTTCATTTCCTTAGCATTCCTTATCATAGCATATGCCTCCCATTTTAAGAAGAGGCAAAAGACCATTTGGGGGCAGAGAAGATTATCATAATGACCAACTTTTGCTCTTGGCTTCCTTTCTCTGCAGATGCTGAACTGATGCTTGAAGCTCACAATGCTAAAGAATCCCAAAGTAGACCCTGAACACCTCTGTTCTGTGGAGAAGTGTTCTAGGACATTAAACTGTAGGACCATAAGAACAGGAGTTCAAGATTTTTTAAATTTCATAAATTGAGGTGGTTGAAAAGAATTGCCACCCGTTGTACTTCAAATGCAGAAACAAATCTTTGCAGTTCCAGCAACCAAGCAGTTGCATAGAAGATAGTTACCATTTAAATTTATGCTATCTACATCGCACATTATGAACATTATTTCCTCAGTCTCTATAACTAAGACAGTAAAATGGAGAATAATTTACTATGACTCATTGTGTATTAACATTCCGACAGATGCTAAATTACTTCAGTTTAAGAGTGCTAAAAAAAAAACAAAGCGTTTAAGCTCTTTGAAATATTACACAGGTAACTAAATTTGGCATGCAAGTCACCCAAAAGATCAGCAGCAGTTCAAAACTGTTATAGCAAAAAACACTCATGGGGAAAGAAAACCTGTATTTTTTTTTAAATAAACTTAAACACACACACGATAAAACTTAAAATGACCAATTTAATTTTTTTATATCCCTTCCTTATTGTTGTAAAGTAGCTAGTGGCCAAGGGGTTTCATTTGTTTAGCTTTAACAGGTTTTGCATACTTAGTCTATCTGTAGTGCAAGCTTAATCTGCACACAATGCAATAACTGTCAAAACATCATAGAGCAAGAAATTTAGTCTTAGGCCATCTGCCCAAGAACATGTCAGTCTTCACTCCAAATTGAATATTCAAAACAACCTTCCCTTGTCTACTGTGCTTCTCAGAACATTTAACAAAAATGGAACAAAAACTGGACAGATTTACAACATTGGATGAAAGTTACCACCTATATTTTCATAGAATCCTTACAATGCAGACGGAGATCACTTGAATCATTGAGTCTGCACAGAACATTTTATCCAGGTACTATCCCCGTAACCCCACATATTTGCTCTGCTAATCCCAAAAATTACACACCTTGGGACACTAAGGAGCAACTTAGCATGGTCAATATACCAAACTTGCACACCTTTGGGCTATGGGAGGAAACCAGAATAACCATAAGAAACCCAGGGGGAGCAGATATAGGGAGAATATGCAAACTCCTTACAGACATCACCCAAGACTGGAATGAAATGCAGGTCCCTGGTGCTATGAGGCAGCAGTGCTAACTACTTGCCAGCATTTGAAAAAAAGTATATAATAAATATTTAAGAATGAAAAAGAAGCTCCCTACAGAGAATTGTTAGCAGGAGCCAAAGGATGTTTATCCAAGTAAATGCGTTTCTTCAGATTAGAATGTCTAGTTACTTCACTATGATCATAGATGGCATTTGATAGCTTGCTATTGCTTGGAGTAGGATTAGCTATACAATAATCATCAACATGGTGTACAACCAATTTATTGCAGGACTATATGTCATCACTAATGAAGTGTCACAACTCATGGTTTAACACCATCCATAAATGCTTTTGCAATCTTGAAGCTGCATGAGGAATATTACACAGTCACCACATACCCATGTGGGAATCTTGTTGAGCTGATTAATGTTGAATTAGGCTCCAGTAATGTTTCTTATCAAACCTAGATAAGCACTTATGGATCAAAAAATGTAATTCCAATGATCACTGGCAAGAGACAACAAAAGGAGTCTATTTCTGAAAAATGGGAAACACAATCTGAAGACATGGTCTAGAACAGGGTTTTATGTACAGCAAAATGGGAGGGTTCATGGAATAAGGGGAAAAAACCCTACACTTTCATCCAGGAGTTTCTGTTCATGAAATGGGATTTCCTGTGGGTGGCATTAATGTACCCTACTGATTCCCGTAGAAATTGAACAAATGAAAATCTTTCAAGATTTCAGAAAGAATCATACTGTGGCTCTTACATAATGTAAGTCTGACCAATAATCTAAAAACATTCCTTGTGTCCCAATTACTGTACTACACTGCAGTAATAACCCAGAGTATTTGTTACTTCAATCTTAATGTGCATTTCTCACTGAAGCTTCAAAGGAATGAGTCACAGATTGTGTCTCGATGCTGCTTAATTCTCCTAAATTAAGTTGTGCGCTAAATATTAGATTTTCGACTGCAAAGGGAACGATCCTTATTGAGGTATGGAACTGCAACATGGCTTTCAATTAGCAACATCTCAATGCAAAGCATATTTTGTCAAGAATAAATCAAATTTAATATAATTCGTGACATGCCTGCCAAGCGGGCCAAGAAATATTGCTACCTGGAAGTCAATCCTGTACTTTGTCAATAGGGTGACGCCATGGAGCTATCCCTATTTGAAAACAATATTTAAAAATGAAATCCTATGTACGTAACCTAGTGCATAAAAAACACTCACATTGCTTCAAATCCAAACTTTGGTTACTTGTACATTCTTCAAAATTTAAAGCACACTGCTTTTGAAATCCTTTAGTTATCTTTCTGAATTTAGGTTAGCACCCTCCCCCTCCCCATTAAGTGTTAGATTAATAATTTGACTTGTACAACCAGGCATTATGACATTTTATAATTGATTCTAACCAGGAGGCGAAGCAATCTAATTTTTAAAGAATTTTTGCAAATTTAACATTTTGAATATTGGGTATTAGCTTTTAAATTGCATTCCTACATAAAAAACATGATATTTCCTTTGCACAGAAATATTTTGTCTAGATGCCTGAATTTTTAACATTCAAAGAAAAAGTACTCAACTTTTGTAACTTGTAGCCTCCTGGTCATTCAGTTCACGGGTATTTATGGCCACAACAACTTATCATTTAAATGAAGTTACTTTCTATAATGTATACAATTTCTATATGCTGCATAACCAGTTTAGCATTAGTAACATTTTAAACAAGTTAGCAATTAAAATTTTAATGTAAAAATCATTTGATTTTTAACATCATTTGTTTGGATAATTCTATTAAAAGAAAGACAACATGGTCTTAATGTCGCTGAATGTTGCTTTATAACTAGCTCTGATGAACGCTGTGGAGATGCAGATTTCCTAATTAATTTTATCTTTCTTCCTAGGTTGTCCCTTCCCTAACTAGAATCACCGAAGCCGACTTTAGAACTACCCACTCCCATTCTGGATTAATTAACTCAGCACAGCCCACGGATTGAATGTTCTAAGCTGCAATGCTCAACTTTACACACCAAAATATTAGGATAAATTAAACAGAAAAAAAATTGTAAGGTCATGAAGCTTAACATCACACAAGTTTAACTAACCCTTTTCAGAACCTTACTCAGATTCTAAAATCTGGGCACCATCAGCTCTTCTCCAATTTTCAACTATTAATGTTGATAATAAAATGTGCAGAAATTCTACAGAAAATACATTGAAAGACAAAATCACTGGAATATCACACATTCTGGAACAAAACAAAATTCACTGCAGTAGTGGATGACATGCTAAAGAGCACAGAAAAATCAGAAGGAAGAGGTAGTGTGGTGGCTAGCACTGCTGCCTCAGCGCCAGGGACCCTGGTTCAATTTCGGCCTTGGGTGACTCTATGGCGTTTTCACATTTGATTTGATTTGTCAAATGTATTATTATACAGTGAAAAGTATTGTTTCTTCCATGCTATACAAAGCATACCATACATATAGAAGGAAAAAAGTGTGTAGAATGTAGTGTTACAGTCATAGCTAGGGTGCAGAAAAAGATCAACTTAATAGGAGTAGGCCCATTCAAAGTCTGATGGCAGCAAGGAAGAAGCTGTTCTTAAGTCAGTTGGCATGTGTCCTCAGACTTTTGTATCTTTTTCCCAAAGGAAGAAGGTGGAAGATAGTATGTGTGGAGTCCTTGATAATGCTTTTCACATTCTCCATGTCTGTGTGGATTTCCTCTGGGTGCATTGGCTTCCTCCCACCATCTAAAGACATATAACTTACATAGATTAGCCTTGATATATTGCCCCTTAGTCTTCCAAGATACATAGGTTAGGGAAATTAGTGGGGTATGTATGTGGGGTTATAGGGAAATGGGATACCCTGATGGAGAATTGATGCAGACTTAATGGGCCCAATGGCCTCCTCTACACTATAGGGATTTCATGAACTTGGTCTTCTTCAGTCAAGTACTGAGAGGTAAAAATCTTGCCAACAAATGGTGGTTCAACCCATTATGTCTGTGCTTCAAAGGAGATATCCAATTAGTTCAATCCCCTGCCTGTTCCCAATAGAAATACGTGCAATTTTTTCTCCCTTTAAATAGCCAATTACATTTTTGAGAGTTGCCACTAAATCTGCTTTCACTATCCTTCCAAGTAGTGCATTCTAGGTTGCAACAGTTTGATTTGTTCAAAAAAAACTTATTTCTCCTTTGGTTGTTTTGTCAATTAGCTTAAATCTGCATCCTCCAATTATGGACGATATTTATTCTCAAAATCCTAGGCTGCTCAAGTCACAAAGATCTTTACAATGAAAGAAAGTAGGAAAATACACGTAGCATCTGTGGAGAGAGAAACAGATTTAATCTTTTGAGTCTGTATGACTTCTTTAGAGCTGGAGAGAGTGAGGAATGTGATTGGTTTTAAATGGTTTCAGAAGGGGTGGGGCAAAAGAGAAGGTCAAAGACCAGCAAGCAGGTCTAGTACAGCATGCTTTCTGGTTGTCTGTTTTAAGTAATAAACCATTGTTTCTGTACCATAAAGCAAAATTGAAGTGCATTTCACTCAAGTATATGGGTGATTTTCCACAACAAAATAATGTTATCGCTCAATAACAAATTAGTTTATTAACACCTTAAAGATAGTAAAATGTTACAAGTTCACTCGGGGTCAAATAAGGCACTAAGATTGTGAACAGGTCAGTTTTAGTCTCTGCTGTTAGAGACAGGGATGGATCTGGGGCTAGAGAACAGAGTTTGCATGGGGACCAAAAAAACTGACATCAGTTTTCCCAATATTTAGTTGGAGCAAACTTCTGCCCATCCAATACTGGATGTTGGAACCTGCACTCTGATAATTTCTAGACAGTAGGGATATCAAGGGAAATGGTGTTGAGTTGGAACCTGACGGTTTTTGGCAGATGCATTGAGAAATAGGGTGGAACCAAGTATAGATACCAGAGATAATGGTGCAGGAATAGGAAGATACGCAGGAGATTCTCCACACTTCAAGTACAGAATAAATTGCAAATGATGCAAAAGACATTTATATTTAAAACAGAACAGTTTATCATACCTTAAAATGTAAGGTATGACAGTTATACTGGGTAGATTCATGGCAAATGAGATGTTACATTGACCCAGTTAGGTAAAATGATTAATAGATCAACAAGGTGAAATTCAGAGACATTTATCAGTATTTTGAAGGTTCATTGCCCAGAGCTATCCAAAAACCTTTTTCTCTAGTGGATGTACGAACTGAGGAAATCTACCTGTTAAATACTTCCTTTGTAGTGTAATCGATTGTCAACAATCAATTTTTTTATAGCAGAAGTTAATTCAAAGACACAGTTTATGTATGAATGTCCTTCATCTTCCAATTGCATCCTTTTTAATTCCTGATAAATTATTCCAAAGCTTGCTTACTAACAGCAGGGGTCAGTGAAGAAATCAGATCTCATTTCATAAGAAGTAGTCAACAATGCTATAAAGGTTTTAAAACAACATAGCATTTTAAATATTTCTTGACCAATATACTAGTAAAACTCTTTGGAGAAATTTCGAAGCACTATAATTTTTTGGGGGGACATGGGGTAGTGTGTCACACCACTTTATAAATCATAATGAAACACTTGCATTTGTCCCTTAATGGCAGTGCCAATTTTTTGATATCACGGGTTTGAAGTCCACATAAGAATATCTCTAACACTTTAACAATTTTTTTTGCATTTTCACAATTTCCTTTTGGTTTCCCTTAATGGAATAAACAATTCTACATAACTGGGGGCAGATTTGTGCTATGGCCCGATCAACTTAAGTAGAGTGATTAGAGCTGGCAGCCACTTCCATTGAATCAGGCATGGTTCAACTTAAATTTAATCTCTGAAATAATAGTATACAGCGTGTATTGATATTGTACTTAACTATCTATACAAATGACAATAGGAATAACTGAAACCAGTTAATGCAAACTTTTCACTGAAATATTAACTGAAATAGTTTCCACAACATAACATTCACCATTAAGTGAGAAGTGAAACTGCTCCAAAGATAATAAAAGCTGCCTTTTATGTGCGCTGCTTTTATTATTTTCAATTAGTTACAATATTGAATGACATATATGTGATCAATTGGCTAGAAACAATTATTTAAATACGATGCTCTGGGGTTCTTGAAAAAGTCAAAAGTCTATAAGTAGAAGTAAGTTTGAAGGGTAACACATCAATCGTCATCTATACTACATTCTGATGTTAATAAAAGCCAAAATAAACATAGGGTGCTAACTAGAGACTTTTATGATTCCAACAGAGAAGAGCAAAGCAAAATAAAATAAAAATTCTGACTGATTTCTGATTGAAGAAATTACCTGACCAATATTTCACCTTTTGGAACATTAACACGAATCAGAATCATTGCAAAGTAAGCATGAATTGACAGGCAAATCATGGTTAATATTAACAAAACATTAAACATGGATCAGCAGATGCAAGAACTTTTACTAAACCATTAGGCAGAGCACTCAGCCTGAATGGCCTCAGTTTCAGCCAGACAGTCCTTCCAAGCAGAACTGCAGTCCCTTTCCTTCAAGAATTTAGCTGATTCTCTGCTTCCCCATAAGGCACACTTACTTCCAGAATCTCAGCACTCAATTCCCATCACTTGTGGCAACGTGGATCCACTAGAACCACTTTTAACACTGCACAGTATGATTGATTCTGGGCAAATTAGTCTCTTAGAAGTGAAAGAAAGAGCAGGACATAGAACATAGAACATTACAGCACAGAACAGGCCCTTCGGCCTTCGATGTTGTGCCGACCAAAATAAAAAGCAATGCCCCTCCAAACTAAACCATTCCCTTCTCTTCCATATACTTATCAATTAACCTCTTAAACGCCACCAAACTTGGCGCATCTACAACAGCTGCAGGCAGGGCATTCCACTCCCTAATCACTCTTTGAGTAAAGAACCTACCTCTGATATCCGTCCTATAACTCATACCCCTTAATTTAAAGCTGTGTCCCCTCGTGCTAGCTTTCTCCATCCTAGGAAAAAGGCTATCACTGTCCACCCTATCTAAACCTCTAATCATCTTATATGCTTCAATAAGATCCCCTCTTAGCCGCCTCCTTTCTAACGAAAACAACCTCAAATCCTTCAACCTCTCTTCATAGGACCTGCCCTCCATACAGGCAACATCCTGGTAAACCTCCTCTGTACCCTCTCCAATGCCTCCACATCTTTCTTATAATGTGGCGACCAGAACTGCACACAATACTCCAAGTGCGGCCGCACTAGAGTTTTGTACAGTTGCAACATGATGCTGCGGCTCCTAAATTCAATCCCCCTACCAATAAAAGCTAAGACTCCATATGCCTTCTTAACAACTTTATCCACTTGACTGCCTACTTTCAGGGATCTATTGACACATACACCAAGATCCTTCTGTTCCTCAACACTATTAAGAGCCCTACCATTAGCCCTATACTCTACACATTTATTGTTCCTGCCAAAGTGCATTACCTCACACTTTTCCACATTAAACTCCATTTGCCACCTCTCGGCCCAGCTCTGCAACTTGTCCAAGTCACTCTGTAAACTATAACACCCCTCTTCACTATCTACCACTCCACCGACTTTAGTGTCATCTGCAAATTTACTGATCCATCCCTCAATACCCTCATCCAGATCATTTATAAAAATTACAAACAGCAGGGGCCCCAAAACAGACCCCTGAGGCACACCACTTGTCACCGAACTCCACGATGAATATCTCCCATCAACCACCACCCTCTGTCTTCTATCTGCCAGCCAATTCCTAATCCAATTAGCTAAATCACCCTCTATTCCACACATCTGCATTTTCTGTAGAAGTCTTCCATGGGCCACCTTATCAAACGCCTTACTAAAGTCCATATATACTACATCAACCGCCTTACCCCCATCCACCT
The DNA here is from genome assembly GCA_024679065.1 of Sphyrna mokarran. Taxonomy (NCBI): domain Eukaryota; kingdom Metazoa; phylum Chordata; class Chondrichthyes; order Carcharhiniformes; family Carcharhinidae; genus Sphyrna; species Sphyrna mokarran. The sequence goes on from JAGIQG010000009.1 coordinate 65,068,736, forward strand.
CTCTGGTCACTTTCTCAAAAAACTCAATGAGGTTAGTAAGGCATGACCTACCCTTCACGAAACCATGCTGACTATCCCCAATCAATTCATTTCTCTTAGGAGTTGTACTAAACATGCATTCTGAACCTTCAGGGATCCAGTGTCTAACATAGCTTGTTGACTGCATCTTTCCTTTCCTGCTCTTTAATTTCACATTGTGCAACACATGGTCTCTGTAATGTGTCATCTTAACTCCCTTCCTATTGGTAGCGCTTCCAAAGTTATCAGGTCACATGAACTCTCAGTATTTCCCTCGTTTCCGGAAAAAATTGATTTCTTTACAAATTATTTAAATTCTTAACACTCCTTTTCAAACACTTTAAAAAAAAATCCTGACAAGAATAAGATTCTATACTCAACCTGAACGGCTGTGGAGAATTTGGAATACAGCTTCTCATGATTAAGGTCCTGTGCTTCCAGTAAGAATAATGTAACTGGTTTGAACTCACCCCATCTCCTACCTACATAGGCATGAGGCAGAAAGAGGGCATGGCAATGAGAGGGGAGGTTCAGGGGAAAATCATTCCCATTCTTAACTCCCGGCACCTCAATAGATTCTGAAAAATGTCTGCTCAACTGCCTAGCCCACGCTTTACATGGCAAAGTTACTATCCATGCGATGGGATATTTTCTCACTGAATCAGAAGACTCACAGCTAAACATGGGCAGGAGTACTCAGAGACCACAACAGGTTTTTAGAAAGGGTTACCTTTTTGGCCATGTGGAGTAGCGACGTTGTCTCAAGCTCTAGCTTGCCTTTCCTGATCAGTCACAGGATCTTTCCTGAAACACCCCTCCGGTAATATTGTGTCCCCTGGGCATCCCATTCATTTACTGCTCTGACCCAGTGGCCTCGCCAGTTTAAATCAGGAAATGGCCTGGAATCCATCCGACCTACAACCGAAATACGCCCAAAGCTAAAATGAATTGCAATGAACCACGCCCAAGGTAATCTCAAGTGGATGCTCATTCTTGAGAAAGACAACGTAAGACAAACCATTCAGTTTGCTACTCAAGATGACAGTAAGAACCACAGGAAGCACCATTTTAGTAAAATGTTAAGATAAAATAAAGGACTTGTTTTAACATTAAGTGGAGCTCTTGAATTGATTTGAACAAAAAGAACAAAGAACAAAACAGCACAGGAAACAGGCCCTTCGGCCCAAGAGCCCGCGTCACCACCCCGATGTTCCCTCCTCTACCCGTGATCCCTGTCTATGTTTATAGATCTATGGATTAAAAACCAAATTTGAGACAATTTAGGGAGAATTTGTTCTAACAATTAGCCTCAGAGCACATCTCTGGGATGTGGGAGGAAACCAGAGGACCCGGAGAAAACCCACGCAAGCACAGGGAGAATGCGCAAACTCCTAAAGACACAGGCCCAAATCCATGTATCTGCAACAGCACAGCAATAGTCACTGAGCTGTCATGTTGCCCATCAAATGGTCCAGGTCAAGCATACACTAACAACGTGAAGCACTAGGATACTCTCGAAAAATATCCAAGAGCAGCCCTCTCACGACCCATCGCGTGTATGCCCCTCGTTAGACAACAAGGTGGACCAAAGCACCTGTAGGATAAAAACAAGTACATCAATATCATCATCTATTTACACACTTCCCAGGGACTCCCAAGGCTCATGATCCCTATTTTAAATCAGTTTTCTATACCCCTCCATTCCAATTCTGTTCATGTGCCCATCTAAGTATTTCTTAAATAACTCCAGAGTACCTGCCTCCACCACTTTACTTGGCAGTGCATTCCATACCCCCACCACCCTCTGTGTGAAAAAACTCCCTCTAGCATCCAAATTATACCTTACCCCCCTCACCCTAAGCCCGTGACCCCTCGTGCTATTCGAGTCCATCCTAGGAAAAAGCTTAACCCTGTTTACTCTATCTATACCCCTCATAATCTTGTACACCTCTATTAGATCTCCTCTAAGTCTACGTCTTTCTAAGGAAAATAGTCCCAATTTGCCTAACCTCTTCTCGTAACTCAGACCTTCCATACCAGGCAGCATCCTGGTAAACCTCCTCTGCACTCTCTCCAGAGTCCCCATATCTTTCTGGTAGCAAGGCGACCAGAACGGGACGCAGTATTCCAAATGAGGTCTAACCAACGTTTTATACAACTGTCGGCTAGATTTCTTGCTATAGCCCAAAGTTAAGAAAAGGATTCTGGACATAAATCCCATCACCCATGAATTTCACAGGCTAACAGAAAATCTAAAGTGTATATCTGATAATCTACGGCAATTATCCAGAGAAAAGACAGCAGGTTGCTGTTCAAGTAAATTAGGCTCCATTCTTCACCATGTTGGAGACCAAATCTTCGGATAAAGAGCTCTTGAGAAATGTCTTGCACCAAAACTTCCACCTCCTCCTTCAATTGCCCAAGAAGTACACAAAAGTGATAGGGACGAAGAATTCCCAGCACAAATTAGCTAAGGCAATTCTAATGGAAGGTAACTAATCTGAAATGTTAATTCTGCTTCTTTCCACACCCACAGCCAGACCTAGAGTACTTCCAGCACTTTGTTTTTATTTCACATTTCTCATATCTAGAGTATTCTGTTTTTGTACCGAAGGCAAATGGTTTTTTTCAGGGCAAGGAACAATATTCCCTAATAAATGTTTTTTCTAATGAAGCTTTAATGTACTGCTTCAAGTTCATGTACAAACAACTGCAGTGGCTTAAAACTTGGATTATAATCAACACTTCTATCAATAGGTATTGTTACAGAATGATAAAGAAGCAGAAGCAACATATGGTTGCTAATTTGAAGTTTAGCAGGAGAATATGTAACTGTACAAATTTATCCTGAAGGAAAGGCTAAAATACTGTGAATATGCGTCCCAAATGGCAAAGATGGTATTCTGCTTCAAACCATGACTATACACTGAATAGGCAAGAGGAAAATAAGTGGTGTAACCTTGAACACCAGGAAAGTGCACAGCAAAGGCAGAGATCACCTACACAGCTACTATGTTGTACAGCTAAAACGAAAGGATCCAGAATTGTTTCATAGTGGAAGAGTAGTGAATCAAAATAATAGTATATACATCAAAAATTGCAGTATACCAACATCATCAATTAATGCTATTGTAACATGTGAAAGTAAAAGTATAGTCACTGCTCATTATTTTATGACTGGAAAGTTCTAATTTACTGTCCAAAAGGTTTCCAGAAGTGGGGAAAGAAAAAGTGAATATGTTAAAAAGACTACACTTTGAAAAACACTGGGACAAATCAGCTTTGACTTCTTAATCTCTTGAATGCCATTTTAAATGTGCATCACACAGTACTATAGTGTTTGGGTAGCACAGAATGAATTGAATGTTTGAAAGACTAAATTAGTAATCAAGCATGTGGAAGTTCTTAGTGCAACCATTAAAACAAAATACAATATCTTAGTTCAGAAAAACAACTCAAATTAGAGTAACTAATTTATCCAAGTCATACAGGTGAAAAAGAATGAATATAAGCTCTTATAAAACATCTAAAATACATCAACTCTACAATATATGGTATGTGGCACTTTGAGGAGTTTATACTGCAGTCACTCCAAATTACATTCATTAAATTTAAAATGATAGCATCTACATTTCATAGAATGCTGTGCAAAGTTAAAACTGGAGAGATAGAGTGGGAGGAATATTGACTCTTTCAAATTATAATTCTCTGATTTTCCTTTAACCATTGCATCTTTTAAAGAGGTTGTGTAAAAATATACTATTACCAGAGATAAATAAAATAAATCATTGTGCTTTGAATCACATGTGCGATCACAAGTAAATAGCTGCCAAAACTTTAACCGTGAATGTACTTTTATCGCTGATGAACAAAGACCGCCATAGAGATTTTAGAAACAAAATACTAATCTGCACCAAAAGTGTAAAAAACACATCAGATGGTTTTCTCAACTGTTCAGAGGTTTTAAAATATACAGCTGAAATCATAATGCAAGTGCGAAAAATAAAACAGGCCATTTCTAACAGTGAGATGATAAACATCTCCACTCAGAAGACAGATAACTCATTCATGACAGTCACTTCCGAGTTACCTAGTCAACCTCAATAGTAGAATTATTTATATCAGTCCACTTCTAATCATTTTTTAAATTTATGATGGAACAGGACAAAAGCCTAGCAATAAAATAGGAGGTTTGATTTGTGGATTATGTAAAACCCAAAGAAATAACTGCTTAATGCTGTTGCAGTCAACTGCATTGATGAAAACAGTCGCATTTATTTTTAAGTTATGAGGATTGCATGTTCATGTATAGTTTGAAACATGCAGTTTCAAGAACAATTATGGAAAATAACTCAAGATTGATAAGAAAACATCACTTGTGAACTTTGCAAAATAAAGAACAAAATCAACTTTTTGCTTATTGAGGCAACAAGACGTGCACTGTTGCAACAGATCCAATTACAGCAACTGGCATTTATACAAGATCTGCAACATACAAATATGTCCCAAGGCTCTTCAAAGAAATTTAGGCCAAATTTCTCCGGTCCTGCTGCAGCTAATGGAGATTTCGCACAGTGCTAAATCCTCTGTTTATGCTGGCAGCAATACATCAAATAATTTGGGCCATAACTGACAAAAATCTGGCGAAGAGCCCACAAAAGTAGTATTTGGAGGGACGGTTAAAACCATGGTCAAAGACATTTTTTAACGAAGGCCTTAAGGAAAACAGATGGTGAGACAGAAAGGTATTGGGAGGAATTTCAAGACCTTAAGGCCCAGATAACTGGCAATTGTCATGGTGAGACAAAGAAAGTGTGTATAAAGAAACAGCAAAAATTGGGGAACATTTTATAGGTGGAAAGATTTGATGATGTTACAGAGATATGGAAAGGTGAGGCCATAAAGGGATTTGAAAGCAACTTTGAGCATTTCAAATATGAAAAATTGGGAGGCTGAGAGCCAAAACAATTCAGGAGCACAAATATGATGGTTGTGATAATGGATGTGCATGACTTCATGCAGGTTACAGTACAGGCAGAGATAGGGGTGCATTTAAGTTTCTGGAGAATGGAAAATGAGAAACTGAACAAAGGATTGTCTCGTTTCAGTAAATTTTGTTTTTTCAGTCAATATTTCATGGGTTTTAAAAAATCACAAAAGACTAAAAAAATTTTCCCTAGGATTATCTGACACTCCCTTGTCTCAGGGAGGAAACAAAAAAAACTTTTCAGACTGTGTTGATACTGCCTTTTGTTTAAACTAATTCAAAAGCATTATTTAAAATTGAATGGGTTATTCAGATACCATAAGAAGTCTCAACATCATGTTAAAGTCCAACAGGTTTATTTGACAGCAGTAGCTTTTGGACTCTCAGACTCCTTCTTCACGTGAGTAAGTTGTGTTCACAAATAGAGCATATACAGACACAAATTCAATTTACAAGATAATGATTGGAATGCAAGCATTTACAGGTAATCAAGTCTTAAAGGTTTAGACAATGTGAGTGGAGAGGGGGCCATGCACAAGTTAGAGGTGCATTGTCTCCAGCCAGGACAGTTAGTGAGATTTTGCAAGTCTAGGCAAATTGCACAGGTTACAAATAGTGTGACATGAACCCAAGATCCTGATTGAGACCATCCTCATGTGTACGGAACTTGGCTATCAGTTTCTGCTCAGTGATTTTGCGCTGTTGAAAGCTACCTTGGAGAATGCTAACTCGAAGATGAAAAGCCGAATGTCCGTGACAGTTGAAGTGTTCCCTAACTGGAAAGGAACACTCCTGCCTGGTGATTATCAAACAGTGTTCATTCATCCATTATTGTAGTGTCTGCATGTCCTCCCCAATGTACCGTGCCTTATGACATCTTATCCTGCAGCATATCAGGTAGGCAACATTGGCCGAGTCACAACAGTATGTACCGTGTACCTGGTGGATGGTGTTCTCACATGAGAAGGTAGCATCCAGGTCAATGATCTGACATGTCTTGCAGAAGTTGCTGTGGCAGGATTGTATGGTGTCGTGGTCACTGTTCTCTTGAAGGCTGGATAGTTTGCTCCAGAGAATGATCTGTTTGAAATTGTTTGAAGGCAAGAAGTGGGAGTTTGGTCATAGCCTTGGCAAGACATTTGTTTTCATCGATAACGTTGAAAGTTCCGGAGAAGATGTTGTAACTTCTCCACTCTGGAGAAGTGCTGAATGACAAAGGATACTCTATCCACGTGTCCCATATTTGTCTTCTAAGGAGGTCAGTATGGTTTTTCACTGTAGCACGTTGGAACTGTCGATCAATGAGTTGAGTGCCATATACTGTTCTTGAGGGCATCTTTCAGCATCCATAGATGTCTTTTGCAATCCTCCTCATCTGAGCAGATCCTGTGTATACATAGGGCTTGTATGTAGGGATGGCTTCTTTCACGTGTTTAGGGTGGAAGCTGGAGAAGTGGAGCATCGTGAGGTTATCCACAGGCTTGCAATACAGTGAAGTGCTGAGATGCCCTGGTGTGGAGAAACTATGATGTAAAGATGCCGGCGTTGGATTGGGGTGGTAAGAACTCAGTAAGAATTTAGCAACACCAATTATTAATCCAACCGATTTATTTGATAGTAAATCTGCGAGCTTTCAACACTCTTGCGTCTTCCTCAGGCAAGTGCAGTGTTCTGCACTGCACTTGCCTGAGGAAGACACAAGAGTGTTGAAAGCTCGCGGATTTACTATCAAATAAATCGGTTGGATTAATAATTGGTGTTGCTAAATTCTTGTGGAGAAACTATGACATTTTCTCTGAAGCCTTCAACATGTCATTGATGAAGACAAACAACTTGCCAAGACCATCCCCACCCTTTCACTTCCAGCTTTTAAACAATTGCACAACCTCAAACAGAAGCATGGTACGCTGGGGAGACCAATCAAACTCTATACAATGGATGAATGAACACTGTTCAACAATCACTAGGCAGGAGTGTTCCAGTCGGAGAACACGTCAGCTGTCATGACGGTCAGCCTCTGATCTTTGGCTAAGTGTTCTCCAAGGCAGCCTTCACAACCCACAATACAGAACAGCTGAGCAGAAACTGATGGTCAATTTCTGCATACATGAGGACAACCTCAACCGGGATCTTGGGATCATGTCACATTATCTGTAATCTTGCCTGGCCTTACAAAATCTCACTAACTGCCCTGGCTGGAGACAAAACACACCTCTCTAACCTGTGCTTGGCCGTCCACTCACATTGCCTGTACCTTTAAGACTTGATTATCTGTAAATACTCGCATTCCAACCATTATCTTGTAAATTGAGTTTGTGGCTGTATATGCACTGTTTGTGAACACAACTCCTCATTCACCTGAAGAATGAACCTGAGCCTCCAAAACCTGTGCTGCCAAATAAACTTGTTAGACTTTAACCTGGTGTTGTGAGACTTCTTACTTTGCTTACCTAGTCAAACACCGGCATTTCCACATCATGGTTATTCAGATACCAACAGTCTAGCCGTCTCAAACTTGTAAAGTGTGAAAGTCATCACACAGGATGTATATTCAACCTGTTATCCACCTTACTTGGAAAAGGATATGTGAACTTGTAACTGATGAGATAGCCATGTTTGTTGCCTGCTTTTACAATAGTTAGAAGCTTTTCTATAGACAGAGTCCATCAAAAGCTATAAACCAACTGCAAGGCAGCCAAGGTAATAAACAATATCTTGGGAGAGGGAGCAGAACTCTCCCAAATTTCATATTCATTGAGAACCATCCTCCTGGAATTTTAACTACAAGAGGCTTTACTCAAAAGTTTACTGATCATCTTCTGGTTTAGAAGATCTTCGCTTCAACCATAACACCAATTCATCTGCAAAGTTACAGGCCTACAACAAGAGAAACTGAGATAATTATAAAATGTAATTGTATTCTTTTCCCTCCCCTGTATTTAATCTTCATGAAATAGCATGGGTGAGTAGAAAGACACTGCATTTTTAAACCTCCAGGGCAATTGTGAGAGAATAAACAACCTTCCATACTTTTAAATTCACAACAAGTTTGCTAGTGAAATTATTTAAATTGGATCAACATGGCTAAGAGACCATTACCCTCTCACACCCTGATCACAGGCAGTAATTAAACACAAATTCTGTCCGTGACAAAAGCAATGGAACAGTCGAGTCTTGAGGTAACAAAAAGCCAGGCATTTGGGTTTCAGCAGCAAATGGGCTAAGATAAATAAAAGCAAGTCTTTTTTTTAATGATAAGATCAAGGTTAGAAGCTCAACTTAGGGTTAAAAACTGGATGTCAAGTTCATCATCAAAAGTATGAAGGATGAGAACTGAAAACAATGCAACAGTCCTCCCAATATTTCCGTAGAGGTAATTATGATTTATGTAGGATGAGACATCAGAAAAGCAAATTGACAATATGGATGTAGTGTATGTAGAACACAATATCATATCTTTGGATGATGGAGCTAAGAGAAGCATATGGTGAGGAAGAGGAGAGGACTAATCATAGATTCTCGAGGATCTTCACTGGTAATTGTACAGAAGAGAGGCCAGTGCTGAGGATGCTTTAGCTGTACAATTTGAAAGGTATGAGCGAAATCAGATGAAGGCAATCGAACTCAGTCTAACCCTGGAGAAATTTTGCCTCTAGACTCACCAGCATAAATACACTTCTAACACTTAAATATTTCAACACCATTCACGACAAAGCAGATTACCATCCAATACTTTAAACATTCTCCCTTTCATTGACAATGCACAACGGCAGCAGGGCATGCCACTGACATAATCCACTATGTTGTCTTTTTACAACAGCTTCCAAAGCTCCACATCTAAAATAACAGGAGCGGCAGGCACATGGGAAAATTACCAACTTCAACTACTCCTTAAATCATACATCATCTTAATTTGTAACAACATCACTGTTCCTTACTGTTACTTGACCAAAATCCTGGAACTCCATCCCTAATAGATATGTGGGTTTACCTATTTTACATGGGCTGCAGAAGTTCATGGAGATGATCGCCGTTACTTTGTCAGGAATTATTAGAGAAAGGCCTTGTCAGTGATGCCCACATCCCATTAACAAATAAGTAAGATAGGTTGGCACAATTGGCTCCATCAAGATCTGCAGAAGAGTCAAGAAGGTTGAGGAGAGCTAATGCGTTATTGGTCTCAGACTGAGGAATAGTATTTATACCTTTGATTTGGGTAATTTCAGTAATGTCGTACTGAACAGGAGAGAGATTCAAACTTAAACTAGCAGAAACGGTGAGCATGAGCAAGATGATGACGCAGTCAGGGATTTCATGAAAGAGAAGTTGGAAGTGGGGAAAGTAGTTTGAGATGCCAGTCGATTTAAAAATTTTGGCAGTGGGGATGACAACAGAAATCCAAGATACAGCAACTTGGAACATAGAGCTGCTCACAATATAAAACAGTATGAAAATAAGTAGGAGAGGTCAGGAATTTATTGGAAAGCGATTTTAGGGATAATGTAGTGGGTCACATGGAAAAAATAAAGTTGAAATAGATGTGAAAGGATTTGGGAGAGGTATAGATTCGGAATATTGCAGGGAGGAATGTGGAGACCTGATTAGCTTGGTATACAAGAGGAAGAAGGAATGATACAGCAGTGGCGGCTAAATGGATGACATCCGTCTTAAGCAATAAGAAACTTCCAATGATGTTCTCATTGGTTGGTGAAAACAAGGGGAAGGGAGTAAGGGATGGAGGCAGTTAATAGTGAAGCTAAGAAACTGGAAGGTATATTTGCATTCCAGAATGTTTCTGGAGTGAACAGTGTTGACAGAAAAGAGCAAGCCTTGACTTCTGATCACACAAAGTTGTGTTTCAACCATTTGTTCAGTGCTTCCTGACCTACACTGGTTCCAGGTCACAGAACACATATTTTAAAATTCTTCAATTACTGTTCCTTGCTTTATTTCAATAATTTCCTCGAACAATACAGCCCTTTTAGATCACTAAGTTTCTCTAGTTCTGGCCTCTTGCATATGCCTAATTTTAAATGCCCCACTATTGTCTCAATTCCAAGGTCTGGAATTTATCCTCCAAACTTCTCCCTTCACCTTTCTCTCTTCCTCAAAATTTTTGGTTATCTAATTTTCCCTATATCACTCAGTGTCGCATGTTATTAGGCAAAAGCATTTGTGAAGTGCTTTGTATGTTTTATGTTAAATGCATCAGATAAACGCAAATTGTGATTGATTTGATCCAGTTGGCTCTAGCAGTGGATTGCTAAACCAGTTGTGCATTAAAAATGTTCAAATCTGTACCATTTGAAGTTAGTGAAACAAATATGAAGGCCAAATTAGAATGGAGATGGGGAACCAGGGTAGAATACAGCAAAAGGTTTGACTGCAGACAAGGAAATCAAAGGCAGAGGTGGAGGAGAAGGCAAGAAGATTGAACAGATCACCAAGTACAAAAGAATGTTGCTTCTGACTTTTTATCTTTTATTAATATATTTGTCTGTAAATAATATATATCAAAACCTAATGGATTTTAATGAAACTTTATAAGTAAATAATGTATAGCCCAAAGAAGAACTGATTAGGTTGTGTGAAGATATGGATCTGGATTCTGAATTTGCTTTTTAAAGATCAATTAACAATAAGAGATGAGGCAAACTGACAAGAATGTTAGGTTTATTTAGCATTATGCTAATTGTGATGGCCCATATCCACTTGGCAAAAAAAAAATCCCTGTATTTTATTTTGGAGTGTTGATTCCTTTACAAACAAGGTTTTTCGGAAACGTTTTCTGTTAGAGCTTCTGGCTTCCAGTAACTGATCATGTGACCAAGCTTCCTGGGACATAATTAAAAGAATAGCAGGAGCCAAAAGAGAAAATGCTGGAAAATCTCAGCAGGTCTGACAGCATCTGTAAGAGGAGGAAAAGAGCTGACCTTTCAAGTCCAGATGACCCTCTGTCAAAGCGGTGGATGCCTTGACAAAGCTTTGACAAAGGGTCATCTGCACTTAAAACATCAACTCTTTTCTCTCCTTACAGATGCTGCCAGGCCAGCTCAGATTTTCCAGCATTCTCTCTTTCGGTTTTAGATTCCAGCATCAGCAGTAATTTGCTTTTATCCAGAGGATTTTCTTTTATGTTTAGAACAATCTGACTGCAGAACAAGGAATGTTTCTTTCCAGCAGAGTTCATTTGAAATCTGTGCACTGGCTAAAAGAGGTTAAGCTTTTTATTTAATAAAGAGCGTCCCACAGCAGGTTAAACTTCTGGGATAGTCAAGCTGATCTAGATACAAGACCTCAGAGTTGAAGAAAGTTAGAATAGAAGAGTTCTAGCTCAAGGTGACTATCCTTCAGAAACTAGCCATGTCTGTGTAACTGTTGATTAAATTTTTATCACCTTAACATAACAGATTTTTTAAAATAGGAGCTATCTACGTCAAAACTGGCAGTTTGCAACTGTGGAATAGCTGGAGGGGATCTGAAGAACCTAAATGGAAGGACCTTGCAGGAATCTTTGAAGCAGTACTCAAATCATGTAGTTAATCCTTCAAATTTTGATCAGTAAACTGACTTAAGTTTTAGAGATGTTAAGTCAAATGGATGTAGGAAGAAATCAGAGTTGGGAATTATGAGTAAGTAAGTAATTGTATTTTTAATACCTTTAACAAAAATGACCAGTTAAGATACACTGTAGTTATGAATATTATTTTCATAGAATCACAGAATCATAAGCTCAGAAAAGGCCTTTCGGCCCATGGAGTCCACACTGCTACCTAGGAAAAACTCCTACCGAATCCCATCTGCCAGCAGTTGGCCCATAACCCTGAATGTTACCATATACCAGGTGCTCATCGAGATACTTTTTAAAGGACGTGAGACAACCCAGCTCCCCCACTCTCACAGACAGCACATTTCAGACCGTCGCCACCTTTTGGGTAGAAAAATTTTTCCTCACATCCCCCCTAAACCCCTGCCCTTTACCTTGAACCTGTGTCTCCTTGTGACTAGCCCTTCAACTAAGGGGAATAGTTGCTCCTTATCCACTCTGTCCATGCCTCTCATTTTTGTAAAATTCCTTTTGTTTAAACCATGAATTGTGTGATTTTATTCTTTTCATAAATACCTGGATTTTCAGATTTAAAAACAAACACATTATGGGTCTCCACCAAAATTATAATTGTTTAGGATGTTGTGGTGTAATTTTTCCATAGCTGTCAAAATATGAAAAGTTTTCAAAGCAGGTTGTTGGACTGTATATTGCGTGGACATCGTCTCTCATATTTGAAAGGATGACAACAACAAAAATGTTGAATGTGGACAGGCCTGAAGTCTTTCAGTGAGATCAAAGTTTTAAAAAATTTGGTGAATGTAAATCTACTCGTGATACTAATAAACAAACCTCAAAACTTTAAGCATCAATTAATCAATGAAGAACCTCAAGGAAGGGCTGTATAGTTGTAATAATGTTGAGTTAACATAGCATGAAGGAGGTATGTGATCTGAGTGCCCTCTTTACTAGGATTTCCGTTGCACTTCCAACATTCTAAGAATCATTCCAAACTGCTTTAGAGGAGGATTTACAGGAAAATGATAGGTAAAGAGAAAATGGTAAAGGATAATAGTCCTGTTAAAGGAGAATTCTTAGGTGGCTTCTGAAAGTAGCAAGACTGAATGAGGTGATAGTAATTTGGACAGGATTTCTAGAAGGGATCTAGTAAATGAACAAATTGACATGAGACAAACAGATGAAAATAACATGTTTTCTATAAAATTTGTTCAAAACTTGATTATCTTTAAAAGTTACAGGTGGTAAATTGTTGTTTGGCAGTAAATACAAGTTCAGGCAACTTGAGTTGAAGTTTCAAAATGCAAAGACAAAATGATCATACTTTTGGATGATTTATTCTGCCATTCTGAGCATATGTTACTGATGAACACATTTACTAAACTTAAAATCTTAGTATTACAAAAGAATTTGGAAAAAGTGATCCCTCCTTTTGAATTGGCTGACATGTACAAGGTAACATTAAATGGGCCCTCCAAAGGAACCAAATCAATCCTCTGTGATTATGAAAGAACCAGAACTGTGAACCTAAATGAGTTTTCAATAAAGGAAACTTTTGTTTTAACCGAGGCTACCATACAGATAATTCTGTATATTTGCTTATCTTTACGTTTCACAAAAGTAAAGAAATACTTTAGAAAATGCTAATCTCAATCTGTGCAGAATTATTACTAAAAACAGATAGTTCCATCTGATCAAATATCTATTCAATTTGATAGCAAATCATCATTGACCATTATGCTGTATACAAAAGAACATCTATTATTCTTAGCTGTGTTTGATGAGAAAATGCAAAATTAAATATTACATTTTTGCTCTACTATAACTATCCAGAATTTAGGGATTCTCAATAATAGATTGGTCCAGTAACAAGGGCTTCAAATGCATTTGCAATTAAAGCAATAAAATATTACCATTTTATAATGTAAACTATATGATTTCAAAGTAATAAACACCTTGGTAAAATGATTACTTTTGGGCCACTGACAGCTTTGTCCTGGGATTTAAATACTGGAGTAATTCATTTCAATTACAATATAGGCAGGCAAATTCAATGCTAGCATTCATTCAAAGCTAGAATACAGGAGCAGGGCAGTAGTGTTGAGACTGCATAAAGCTCTTGTCAGACCCCATTTGGGATATTGTGAACAGTTTTGGGCTCCAGACTTGAGGAATGATATGCTGACCTTGGAGGGGAGTCATGATATAGAGGTGCTGGCGTTGGACTGGGGTAAACTCAGTAAGAGGTCTGGCAACACCAATTTTAAATCCAACCGATTTATTTGATAGAAAATCTGCAACAAGAACACTGTATTTGCCTGACAAAGACGAAAGTCGAAAGCTTGCAGATTTACTATCAAATAAACTGGTTGGATTTAAAATTGGTGTTGCCAGACCTCTTCCTTGGAGGGGAGTCCAGAGGGGGTTCACAAGAATGAAATCAGCAATGAAGGGTTTGTCGTACAAGGAACGGTTGAGGAGTCTGAGTCTACAGTTGATGGAGTTTAGAAGGATGAGGGGTGAATCTAATTGAAACTTCCAGAACACTGAAAGGCCTAGATAGAGTGGACGTGGACAGCGTGCTTCCACTAATGGGAAGGCTAGAACTCAATGGCTAATAGAATGAAGGGTCAATTCTTTAAAACAGAGATGAAAGGAATTTCTTCAGCCAAAGGGTGGTGAATCTGTGGAATTCACTGCTACAAAGGATTGCGGAGACCGAGTTATTGAGTGTCTTTAAGATAGAAGTAGATAGGTTTTTGATAAATAAGGGAATCAGAATTATATCAGTCATGATTGAATGGTGGAGCAGACTCAATGGGTCAAACAGCCTAATCCTGCTCTTATATCTTATGGTCACTCAAACTGTTTTTGATCTTTCAGAATAAAAATGCAGTTTGGTTAAATTGCAATCTAAGTATTAGATTCATTTTTCTTAATACTATTAATGATTTTCCCCCATAATCCTTCACCAAGCACCAAGACAAAGGTCATACCAAACAGCAAATGTAATCAAACAACAATATTCATTTGACCTCTGAGTTAAGATCCTGAGACAGCACTTTCCAAATCCACAATGATTTCCATCTAGGACATGGGCAACAGATATATGGATACACCACCACTTGCAAGTTTCCCTCCAAGCCACTCACCATCCTGATTTAGAAATATATCACCATTCCTCTGCGGTCACTGAGTCAAAATTAATGGGGTTGAAGATCAACTCTCAGCATGTGGATTGCAGTGTTTCCAGAAGGCAGCTCACCACCATTTTCTCAAGAATAATGCATGCTGGCCAGCCAACAACACTCATGTCCCATTTTTTTAATTGTAATTTAGTATTACAAAATATCACCATCGCTCAGTTTGTTCATTAACCCTTTGAGGATTGTAGTGGAGCTTATGTCAAAAAAGAACAAGATGATGGTTTGGTTACATTTCACATATTCTACTACACTTAGTTCTGTATTTTTTCTTTTATATAGTGTATTTACATTGATTATGACAGTTGTATGAAAAGGAACGTAAATGATTATCAATGAAGTATTTGATATGAAATATTTTGCACAAATTGTGTCCCCCTGAGAGCAACAAGAGCGCACATTTTATGTAATATACATTGTCTATTGGCACAAGAAATCTTGTCAAGAATCATAATGACTGATATAATTTTCCATATCACCTGACATGCACACTGCATACGTAGTGAGTGTGTATTGAATTAACTCTCATCACTAAACACTTATTGCTATATAATAAACCAAGAAACACGACTGTGTTCAGCATTTGCACAGCTATCGTCCCTAGGAATATTCTGCAGAAAAGAACCCAAGTCTCAAAATCAAATCATTCTGTAGTACTGCACTATTCCCACACTCCTCAGCTTAATTACGTAAAATCAATATATAATTTTTTGATAATTAAAAATGTTAATCTACACTGTACCTAAAGATAAAGAAATCTGGTGAATTCAATTACAAGTCAAATTAGTGTTAAAATTTATGCATAGGAAATAACTGGCTAGGGATAATTATAAGGATTAATTTCATCAGTGACTTCAGGTAACATTAAGTATTGCAAAATGAATTTATAACAGAGTTTTTGATACCTATTGATCATTGCCCATTAATCAGTATTTGGATATTTGATTGAGATCTAACTCTGATCTAGAATAGGCATGTAAATGGGAACTTGTCAGTGTGCACAATTACAGCTGGGAAGCTTTCACATTCACACCTTATTTGAAATTAACTGGTGAACTGTAGCTGTCAAAAGGATAAAGTCAAAATCATGCATGCAATAAGCTGCGGTTATGTCCTGCTGGGATGGATTCAGAGGCGTCCGTAGCTCTCCCAAATCTCCAGGCCACACAAGAATCTCAAATTTTTGGAGCAGACTCCAGTGATTTCTTTACTGATTACCAGTTAGGTGAATAAATCTCTGGTGTATGATATATGTTTCACCCATTTATATCTGAAAATATTAAGCAGGGTCCTGTAATCAGCTAATGAGTCTCCAATCTTTGACAGAGAGGAGTGTTGGATGCGCATTTAAAGGGCTATGTGCAAGTGAAATCAAGCAGAACTTGGGTGTCAAAGGTATCCAGTCAGTCTTCTTCTCAAAGTGAGAAATGGGAGAATAACAAATGAAAATCAGCTGTGTTTTGATTTTCTTACTTGCAAACATTTTTCTCCTTGTAACATCTGTGACTAAAGCAGAATTTTATTCTGCAAGCAAAAGGCAAATTTTTGCATTTTGTACCATACAATTCTAAAGAACTTGCAACTAGTTAAAATACAAGGTGGCTTTCATTACCAAACTTCAAACCGTCCGTTTATAAGACAGAGCCCACATTGTCTGAACCACAAATCAGTGAGAGAAATTTTGTTCCAGATGCTAATCAAATTTTAGTTGGTATTAAAGTCAAAATAGATATAAATACTTGTTCCTTACCACAGAATACAAACAACATCTTCCACTGTGTTTCTGATTAATTGCCAACTCTTCATTCAAAGCTACTCTTTAATATTTGGGAAGATGTAAAATATCTTCGATTCAATTTGAAGAATAAAATGAACTTGAATAAATGTGGCCCATCATAAGTAAAGAAAGCCATAATCAACGACAGTCAAATCAAATTATAAGTGCAGATAAGCTTGGTTTATCTCCTACAAATTCAACGTACCGAAGAAATAAGAACATGATTGAGAAAAGGCCAAAACAGTTAAAAATAACCTAGGATAATGTAGATAAGAAAGGCTGAACTGTGCAACTGTTATGATTTACATACAGTTGACAATTCTAGTTATATAAACACTGTACTTTGTATTCCCTCAGGCGATACACATAAGGCCACTATGATGTTCCACAACAAAAATAACAATTCAGAATTAAGTATTTGCAAGCATTATTCTTAGGTTGTTGTAAATCATTTGGACTTTCATAGTGATATCCTATTCTGTGAAGGAACACCATGAGCAGTTATAAAGATGTTTGAATGCCCATATGAATGATGTCAATGGCATTTTCTGCCCAGGGAATGCTACATCTTTCAAAGCAACCAATCAACATCTTCAAATACAAGCTGGAGCTGATCTTCGTTTCCTACCAGCATGCAAAGTGGAGTTTTATATCTTACATAAAAGTGATTAAATGGAAATTAATCAAATCTTTACGTTTTCTATCACTGCCAGAAGAAACATTTGATTGCCATCATCAACACAATGCCAATGACGTTACAGGACATGCCAGAACAATAGACAGGTCCTTTGGCCTCCTTGCTAAAGTCAAATCAGCACTGTCACTGGCAACAAAAGTGGACCCATCCATTACCTGAGAATTCCCCATTCTCCTCTGCTGCACATCCTCCAATACTGTCTGCCAAGTCAAACTTGCCGCTGCACTCATGCTAATTAATGGTTAAAACAGAAAAGCTG
The DNA here is from genome assembly GCA_024679065.1 of Sphyrna mokarran. NCBI lineage: Eukaryota > Metazoa > Chordata > Chondrichthyes > Carcharhiniformes > Carcharhinidae > Sphyrna > Sphyrna mokarran. Next base: position 65,086,242 of record JAGIQG010000009.1, read on the forward strand.
TTCTTTATGATGTAATTTTCCTGAATCTTTGTTTTTTTTTTAAACCATATTAATACTATTATTCTAGCAGTTACCACTAATTCAAAGTTGCCAAGAAGGCAACCGTGAATGAGTATGCACTTTTATATTCGATAGTTTAACAAGCCCAAGTCTATTCACTGATCTGATTTAAACACAAGACGTTTTTTAGTTGTGGACAAAAATGAATATCTCTATACCAGATGTCTACACTTCAATGCAGGTTCTACCTGCATCATGCTGTGAGAATTAATCAACCCAAAATAAAACAAAACAGAACTGTTTGAATTATCTTGAGGATAATAGGATATCATATTACCCTTATATCATAGGCCGATGAATGTGTGAAGACAACAGACATCCTCACTTCGAAACTCTATAATGTGGAATATGGACGATTCAATTCACCTTGACAAAATGGACTCGGATGAAGGGGAGAAGGGGTATGTTAGGTGATCTTTCTAAGGTTCTGCACAGACCAGGGTTAATGCAAGACAGATCCTGGAAAGTCTTTGGAATACAAATAACCTTTTGGCTGATGTACTATGGATGGAATGTTCAGACACAACAGATCATTTGTGAAATTTACAGTTACTAATTTCTGAACTGAAATACAATGGCAACCATAAACATGATGTCTGGAAACTTGAGAAACAACAAAGGAAACCTTCCTATCACAAGAAATTGCAAAAGGCCATCATTCATTTCTCATGGTATGTAAGTGGTTTATATCAGCATTTATGTCACTGACTTATAAATTATGCAGATAACAGCAGTATTGGTCTGTGGCTATAAGACCGAAATATCAGCGTTCTCATTATTCCAAGAATAGCCAAGCGTAAATGGTCAGGTCAAAGACCATTTTATCCAGGAAAAGGGAGAACCTTGAATGGCACAGTAATTAGCATTGCTGCCTCACACTGCCAGGGGACTGGATTCAATTCCGGGTTTGGGTCATTATCTATGTGGAGTTTACATATTTTTTCCATGTCTGTGGGTTTCCTCTGGGTGCTCTGGTTTCCTCCCACAATCCAAAAATGTGCAGATTAGATGCAATGGCCATTCTAAATTGCCCCTTAGTGTTCCGGGATACATCAGTTAGAGGGATTTGCGAGGGTAAATATATGGGATTACTGGGATAAGGCCTAGGTGGGATTGTTGTCAGTGCAGACTTGATTTGCCGAATAGCTTTCTTATGCACTGTGGGGATTCTATGTCTAGAAAATTCATCCACAGGCAAACAACTGGGGCAAATTTGGTTTTGCTGCAGAAAAATACATAATCTCTACTTGAGCTTGACTATAACTTTGACTGGAAAACCGGGAACTTTCAATCTCAAAGAAAGGAAGAACAAAGAAAAGTACAACTTAGGAACAGGCCCTTCAGCCCTCCAAGCCTATGACAATCATGATGCCTGCCTAAACTAAAACCACACACACTTATGGAGTTCGTATCCTTCCATTCCCATCCTTTTCATGTATTCATCTATTTATCCCTTAAATTCCGCTAATGTACCTGCTCCCACCACCACCCCAGACTGCGCGTTCCAAACATTCACAACCCTCAGTGTAAAAAACTTGCCTTGCACATCTCCTCTAAGGTATAACTCATGAACCTTAAATCTCTGTCCCTAGTACTTTTCCACCCTATGAAAGAGTATTTGACTATCCATGCTGTCCATGCCACTCAATCTCATAAACCTCCATCAGGTCATCCCTCAATCCCCATAGTCTTCAGTGAACAAAGACAGAATCCTTCAGGCCTGCAATATTTCTGCTGAATCTGATACTATTATTTCCTAAATTAAAATTCTCACGAGATGAATAAACTCTTTTATTTCTAAAGATTACAACCTCAAGAAGTTATAGTTCATGAAATAATGAAAAGTGCTCTTTAACATGCAAGGTTCAGATCAACATACAATGTATACAATGATCTAGATAATGTATCTTTGTCTAATAAGAACTAAAATACCTTTGTCTAACATAATTGCAGAGTTATAAAGTTACTCATATTTACTACATTTTGTCCTGGTTTTAAGCATGATGTTTAAAACATGGCTCAGACAAAACAGTTGGATAAAAAGTAATAGAAAAACATAACTTTATTGTACCTTCTTGCTCAGTTACCAATAAGAACAGTGTTAAGTTTGCTGCTGAACAATCCTGCTTCCTCAAAGATGAATTACTTTTGCCGCTGCACTTAGCAGGGTCAGAGCAAACCGCTAAATGAGCTTCAGCTGCAAATAGTATATATATATATATATATTTCATGTTGCATGGAACTGCAGTTAAACAAATATGTTACATCATTTAATAATTTTAAACAAATTTTATTTATAGTATCCAAGTAACCATGTATTGGTTTGGTTTCATCCAATTCCTGTGTTGCAAAGACATCAAACACGAGCAGTTTATGCTCAACAGAAAAATGTTTATGCACGAGTATGAGAATGCGATTTGTCTTTCCTGTGATCTAATTGCAGCAGGTGATGACACAAAAGTGCACTGAACGCATTTTAGCAACAATCAGGAAGGATTGCAAATGTGCAATGTTTGTACCAAACTACCTTACTAACAAATAGCAGCAGGATACTGAATCTGAAAGTCAAGGTTGAGGTTATTCTTGAATAAAATCAACAATTCCTTATCTACACAATCAAAGCCTCTCTGGGGACAGATACAGGCTCTAATGGAAGCTAACACTCAAGCATTCTTACCATAAGTTCAGTTGAACTGAATAAATCCAGCTCATCTTTTTTTGTGCTTGTGAGGCAGAGGAGAACATTGTGTGCCACCAATAAATGTAGCAAATGTCATTTCAGATAACAGAATGGTCAAGGTGGATGAAAGAAAATATGACTGCATACACAAGACTGCTTTCTTTATGTCACTGTGGTCAAATCTGTGATCAAAGTGGCACATATAAAGAGAATACAAAAATGAAGATGACAAGCAAATCCTCCTGTTGAGCTTAAGTTAATAGAACAAGACAGTTCAAACACAAAATATTCAAAATTAGAACTGAAACAGATCTGTGCTTATATATTTTTGAAGGGTACAATATAAAATGCAATCTTAGTGACCCCTCTGAGTCAAATCACTTCTACAGTAAAAATGGCTTCTCAGGTGACTGAGTCCAAAGTATGACCTATGTTCACAGGTGGGAAGATGGTAGTCGAGGGAATGGGCGAGTGGGGTGCCCAGGTTGCCATACGCTCTTTTAGCTATTGACGCTTGGCTTCAGTTTGCCCTCAGCGATAAAACTCAATGCATTCGGGTCCTTCCGAATGTCTTTTCTCGACTTTGGGCATTCTTGCATTCGGAAGTCGCAAGTGTCAATGGAGAAGTTGCACTTTTACCAAGGAGGTTTTAAGGGTGTCGTTGAAACATTTCCTCTGCCACATTGAGATGTGAATAAGTTCTGAGTAAAGGCTTGTTTCAGCAGTCTTATGTCAGGCATGCGGACAATGTGGCTCACATCGGGAGCTAATCACATGTGGTCAGTGCTTTGATACTTGAGCGAGAACACTGGCATTGGTGTGTTTATCCTGTCAATGGATTTGCAGAATCTTGTGCAGAGTGGTATTTGTCCAGAATTTTGAGGTGCCTGTTAGTCCACAGCTCTGAGCCATATTGAGGGGAGGGGGATCTGCAGACTTTAAGCTTGGTCTGAGGACTGGTCTTTAAACACATTCTTCCCGAGGCAACAGAAGGCTATGCTGGCACACTGAAAGCGGCATTGAACCTTATCTTCAATATTTGCTTTTGTTGACAGTAGACTCCCAAGATAAGGAAAGTGGCCTACATTGTCCAAAGCCTCGTTTTGGATTTGGATGATGGGGGGGGGGGAACCTTTGTCTTACAGATTAGTGTCAGGCCCACGCCTTTGTGAAAAATGTTGACAATGGCTTGGAGCTTGTGCATGCATGCAAATATCATCTGCATACTGCAGTTCAATGACTGAGAATGAGACGATCTTGAATTAGACCTGCAAGCAGCAGAGATTGAATAAATTTCCATTTGTTCTGTGGTTTAGCCGCACTCCAATGGGAGGTTGCTGAAGATGAGATAAAGCATTGCAGCAGAGTATCGATGTGTATTTGTGTGACAACACAGCCTTGCTTGATCCTGATCCCAGAATAGGGATTGTAGATCTGACAGTCAGGATCATGGTTTGCCTGTCATAGCGGAGCAGGCGAAGGATGGTGACAAACCTTTGGGGACAGCCAAAATGCAGGAGGATGCTCTATAATCCTTTGCAGTTGACAGTGTCAAAGGTCTCTGCAAGATCAAAGAAGAGCATACACAAGGGTTGATACTGTTGTCTGCATTTCTCTTGTACTGTTGCATGGTGAACATCATGTACGTTGTGCCCCTCAATGGATGGAATCCACATTGATCCTCTGGGAGGAGCTCTTCAGCTACAGGGGAGGAGGAGACTGACTTTTCCCTTGTGGCTGATTGCAGGGAAATTTCTCCGCAGTTACTGCAGTTCTTGAAGATGGTCATGATTATGGCATTTGAGATCTCCAGGCATGTTCTCCTCCTTCCAAGGGAAATGAGGTCATCCATTCATGCCAATAGTGCTTCTCTGCCACATTTTAGTACCATGGCAGGGATTCCATCTGCTCCTGAACCTTTGTTATTCTTTAGCTCTCAGATGGCCTTTTCTATATAATGACAAGTTAGGGTTGTGTAAAATACTGGTAGGAGTATGCTGTGGGATGGAGTCAAGGATGCTGACACCAAAGATAGAGTCTCTATTAAGGAAGTCTTTGAAGTGTTCCTTCCAATAGTTGCTGTTCTTGGTGAACACTTCTCCATTCCTGGCCCAGTAGACTGGGGTGCAGGATGGTTAGGCCATAGATGGTCTTGATTGCGCTAAAGAAACCTTGTACATCATGGCTGTTGGCTAACAGCTGGGCCTCTTGCACTTTCTCTGTTCTTCAGGTAAGAAAATACAATCCATGTCTCATCCCACCATTTTGCAATTACAATTTTCTCCTCCTCCTTTGCTATAAAACAAGATTCACTATACAAAATATTTTAATTGTTCGATGCATCTGATCAGAATTATTAACTGAACAGCACATGGCTAGTACTACTGCCTCATAGCATCAGGGACCCAGGTTCAATTCCAGCCTCAGGTAATTGTGTAGAATTTGCACATCCTCCCCATGTCTGGGTGGGTTTCCTCCACGTGCTCCAGTTTCCTCTCTCAATCCCAAGAAGTGTCGGTTAGGTTGATTGGCCATGATAAATTGCCCCTTAATGTTGGGGGATTGGGAGAGTAAATATGGGGTTATGGAGATAGGACAGGACCTGGGTGAGACTGTTGTTGGTGCAGCCTCGATGGGGAACATGGCCTCTTTCTGTAGATTCTATTTTATGATCTCTGAACTAATTTCTTTAGTTCTTAATTTTTGAACAGGAACTATTGCTTTCCCACGTTTCTAAGGAAAGCAAACAAAGGAAGACACAATTTTTTACGTATACCAACAAATACTTCATTATATATCTGAATCTTGTGAAGAGTAAGAAAAACAACAGAGAGATTTTGTTTTTGGTGCTTGCAAGGTTAACAGATGGAAGGTGGGTGTCAGTTCTCCAGGGCTGAAGTGTTAAAACATGGATAGCTTCAAGCTTTGTCGCAGTGATAAAAATTGCAGAAAAGCAACATTCCATTCAATTCCCCTTCTAGCTTCACAAAAGTTATTAAAATTGGAATTTAGATATTTAACTATTTAATTTCTAGATTAGATCATTTTCAAGGCAGAAAACATAACTTACTATAGAAGTTGAACACACAACATATCAATTTATAACATTTTGCAATGCAGGTATAACTTACATTTGTTCATGAACTTTTTGAAATAAATTGCCACATTATTGTAATACATGTGCAGTACCATGTACTTAATGGCCTGCAAGTGTGAGCACCAGTTTGAAGTTAATATTCCAAAAATGTGGACATAGCCAAATGAATAATTACTTTCAAAGCAATATTTATTACTTTGCAATAACCAAAATCAGCAAATTTTTTAATACTTCGTAGCTTCGCTGTTAATGTCATTCAGCTTCTCAAAAATTGCCAAAAGTAAAAAATGTCTCTGACTCATTAACTCAAGCATAGTAACTATAGCAACAAAGGCTCAGGGACATAGTTGCTTAGTTATCTCACCTCAAATCTCTCTAAAATTAATGAATTTTAGAAAACCAGCAGAGTATGTAAAAATCAGAATTTACAAATTGAAACATTGCTTGTTTTAAGATGCTAAAATATGGCATGTACTGTTAATTACTGCTATTTGGGGCACTTACTTTTCTAGAACCAGTAAATTACTGGGCTGCTCTTGAGTGGCATAATTGGTATGTTTTCTGTTAACTATCAAAAGCAAACAGTAATAAATACAGTATATTAGAACACAAAATTTATCAAGTAAATAATAGATTAAGCTGCATTGCATTTATAATGGGAGTAAAATTAATTGCCTTTGTCACCCCATTCAACATCTTTGCTTTTCAAGGGAAAGCAGCTTTCATACACCCAGATCTCCAGCAGAAAGTGGATAAGAGCAGCCCTGGATGACTTGATACCCAGTTGTCTCTGCAAAGGAGAACTGTTACATTGGGCCTCCATTGGTGCGTTTCTCTATGGCATAGGAAAGATGTGGCGCAACATGGGTTGAGTCCCAAACTTCCATACCACGGAAATAAGTGCAATGACAATAAGTCATTTCAGTAAACTGCCCAATTTCAGATTTTAGTAGACCACCAAGAATAGAGTGTACATTTTGCCGAGTTCTCTTTATTCTCGTTGGATTGCAAGCCAAGCTTAATATTCTGGGGTTATGAAGTGAGCTCATATCTGAAAGTGCATTATGACTTTAAAGATAAATAGTACTGCAAATGATCTGTAAAGCCTAAGGGTAGAATGTAGGTACAGCAAGTAATTAGGGAAATCAACACAATGTTAACATTTATTGAGAGAGGAATTAAATACAAAAGTAGGGAGATTATGCTTCAATTGTATATGGCACTAGTGAGATGATATAGAATCAAAGAATCCCTCCAGTGCAGGAGGAGGCCATTTAGTACATCAAGTTTGGACCAACTTCAATCCCACTCAGGCCTGATCCTCGTAACCTCTTGTAATTACCCTGCTAATTTCCTGACATTCGATCAAGTTAGCATGGCTAATCAACCTAACGTGCAGATCTTTGGACTGTGGGAAGAAACCATAGCACCTAGAGAAAACTCAAGTAGACACAGAATATGCAAGCTCCACAGACAGTGACCAAAGGCTAGAATTGAACTCGAGTCTCTGGCACTGTGAGACAGCAGTGCCAACCATTGTGCCATCATGCTGCCCCAAGTACTGTGGAGTATTGGAGTACTATGTACAGTATTGGTCTTCTTATTTAAGGAATGATGCAAATGCATTGGAAGCAGTTCAGAGAAGGTTCACCAGACTAATTTCTGGAATGGGTGGGTTGTCTAATGAGGAAAGGTTGGGCAAATTAGGCTTATACCTGCTGGAGTTTGGAAAAGTAAGAGGCGACTATAGTGCAACATACAAGATGCTGAGGGGTCTTGACTGTGTGGATGTGGAGAAGATGTTTTCTCTTGTGAGATAATCTAGAACTAGGGGTGACTGTTTAAAAAGGAGTCACCCATTTAAAAAAGAGATTGGGCAATTTTGTTTCGGGCAACTTACAGTCGAGAGTCTTTGGAACTTTCTTCCCAGAAAAGGTAGTGGAAGCAGAGTCTTTGAATTTTTTTAATGGCAGAGGATTAATTCTTTGTAAGCCAGAGGTGGCAGGTTATCAGGGATAGGTAGGATGCAAATTTGAGGCTACTATCAGATTAGCCATGATGTTATTAAATGGTGGAACTGGCTCGAGGGCTGAATGGTCTATATCTTTTTTTGTATGCTCTCATTTAAAATGGAAGCAAGAGAATTTGTTCTCTCAGGGTTGAGACTCTTGTTCTTTTATTTAGGGAATGTGGGTACCATTGGTTAGGTCAGCATATATTGCCCATCCATAGTTGAGAAGATGTGGTGAGCTGCCTTCTTGAAACTTTCAGAAGATCTTTTCCAGAAAGGTGGAAGAAACCTAGTCGCTCGAGGGACAGAATCACCTACACTTGCTCCTTGCTAATTTGTTCATGTTTGTTTTGACGCAAGGTTAAACTGAAACTCATAATCCACCACATTATATTAATCTCTTGCCAAACTCCTATTATTGGTTTTATGCAACCAAGTGTATGGGTGTAGTGTGTAATAAACACATATGGGAGGCATTGTGACACAGTAGTTAACACTGCTGCTTCAAAGTTCAAAGACTTGGCTTCAATTCCAGCCTTGCGTGATTGTGTGTTGCTTATGTACACGCTCCCTGTGTCTGCATAGATTTCCTACAGGTGCTCAAGTCTGTCCCCACCCTTCACACACACAGTCCAAAGATGTGCAAGTTAGGTGGATTGGCCATACTAAATTACCCCTTAGTGTCCGTAAATGTGGTTAGCTGGGCTGGTCATATTAAATTTACTTAATGTCAAAAGATGTGAGGGTTAAGGGGATTAAATAATTATGCATACATATGTAAAACTCCATCGGAAATATCAATCATCCACATGGGTTACAGAATCAAAGAGTAACATGGAAGGTAAGGTAATCTGTTTATATTGTTGTCTGAGAACTTCCAAATCATGACCCATTGTCATAGAGCTTAGGGTGTGGGATTCCTTTGTTTAATTTGTCATGGTATGTTTGTTGATAGGTGCAAAAAGGTCAGTTTGGGAGCAGATAAAGGTAACTACAGTTTTGCTATGATGTAAGCTACATCACAATAGGTTGATAAAGCCCAGAAGAGATGATCATCAGTTAGGCCTGCCCTTCTTAAAGGAAAAATACAAATTTCATCATTCACTGGGTGGAATGCAAATAGTTTTTAATTTCATTTTGGAATGTGAGGAGAAAAATAGATATAAAATTTGCTCTGGCCAGCTGCTAATGGGGGAAAAAAATCTACAGTGGTCCTCACAGGGTCTCACAGCAGAAAGCAGTCAGCAAAGTTAGCTTGGAAAGTTGTGAGAATGCAGCTAGGTATCTGCTGGCAAGCCAAAGAAGGAGGTAAGGCATTCACAGTTGGATGGTCTGAAGAAAGAGTTGTGTAGCCAAAATGCTAATGGGAGGGCACAGTAGAATCTCACCTTGGAGAGTATCTGGAACATTAAACAAGTATTAAAGTGAATTCCAGCGAGCAAAAGCAAACGTTTGGGTTGGTCCCGAAAGAAGTGAATGCACTTTCAAGATTGTTGCAATATACAAGGGAATTCTTGGGGGGCAGAAGAAAAATGTGGAATGGAGTTCATAACATACACAGTTGCAAACTACTGTGTTAAATTAGTACTGCTTACTTGATTTAATTCCTTTTGATATACAATAGAGTTTGTTTTTCTTTAAAAATGTGAAATCTTGCGCACTTGTTGGTTAATTGCTTTGTTTTTCTTCTTTAAGCATCAACAGTCTCCAATAGGATTGTAACAACGAATAATCTTGAGCCTGTGCTCTGACTTTGTACCTACAAGATGCTAATAATATAGGATGTATTCGGTAATTAGCTGGCTACTGTTTCATCATTAGTTCGCCTTCGGTCAGCCTTCATAGGAATCACAATTAGCAAAACCACCTAAATTGATCTGTACAAGACAAAACCTTCTTTCTATAAGCACTGCTTCAAGTTTCTATTTGTACGGGTACAGATAGAACATGGGAGCAACTGGTTCTGAACTCAAAATAAATGGGAAGCAACACTGGGCGTACCATGTTGTCATTATTACACGTACCTACAGTCCTTAAGAGTTTATTTACTTTGTTTCCCAGTGTATTTTTGATCAAGAATTAATTGTCCCTTGTTTTAGCTAACTCCACAAATGTCACAGTTGAGAACATTTCCACCATTTTGCTGATTTCAGAGAACAATTCTTGTCTTTTATAAAGTAATTTGGAGGATGCATATAGCGATAAGAATGTTCCTGGCCAGAATGGAGTTAATTGGGCAATTCCCCAGTCAATTACTGAGATTGATTTCCTACACCTCAATTCTATTTGTTACAGTATGTAGAGACAATTGTTTAAAAGGTTGTAAATAGACTTTGATTGCCTTACTATTTGCTGAGTAAATAAGCTTTGTTTACTTTGCTGTAGGTCCTGCTCTGCCTCCAACTCATAGTCGAATCATTAGACAGTGATCAAATAAAAGTTCATCTGTAGTAACTGCTGGCTAGTCAAGTGTAATTCTGCTCAAATCAGAGCTTGATCCAATGTTGTGTCCTCCACAGGTATTCATGATGTGTTTGAGCCAATGCAAAGGATAGGGCAGAGGGTATAAGTCTGATTTAAGTCATGTACTGAAAGGAAAATAATGAAAGGACAAAGAAGATTAAGATAATATCAGAGATATTAAAGAGATAGAAAAATGAAATCCCCAACAATAATTAATTTCTGAAGGAATGGGATTCCACAACTTAAAATTAAATTTTCTGGTCCAGAAAAGTTGTTTGGCAGTAATTATTAGTTTTTGAACTATTTAGATTTCATTGATATCTGACTGCACCAAGCCCAACATTTTCTGGTGCATTCAGTGGGCAAATGTCCCAAAAAGTTCACGTGTATTCCAATGTCAAGACTTCTGGCAAAGTTCTGTTACGACAGGGCCAAAACAGGGATAGGATAACTTCGACCTCAATTTCAGGATTTTTGCATTTAACTTTATATATAGTCTCCAAAAGTTGCTGTCCGATTTATTCTGCAAGAATGGTATTCGATGGCTCTCACAATTGTTAATACAAATTCCAAGCCAATATTTTTCAGTTTTGTCAAATCCAATATTAATATAGTTTTCTATGCAACAAAAAAACTCATCACATGCAGATGTCTCAACAGTAGACACATTAACTTGTAAAGAACTAAATTAGGGACCTAACTGTGAAAGCATTACAAGTCTAATTGGGCACAAACAACTTACATTAAGCTTGACATCAACAGGTGACCCTAACGTTCCAAACACAAATGGATCATGAAGGATTGAAATTAGTGCAACATTAATCAGAACAAAGCTTCAAACAAATTCTGAGCAAAAGCAGGATAAACGCCAGAATATGTGGAACAAATTGGAATATCACTGCATAAAATTTATCTTTTATTTGACTTTGCAAATTCCATTAGCAAAATCCCTGGAGGAACTAACCAAGAAATTTCCCACTGATCAAATGCTTGCTGATTTTCAATAACCAGGCCATTAATTGGTACAAACCCAGTCTTAAATACATAAGTTGATTAATCTGTCCTCTCCCCAGCTAAGACATGAGAAATTCATGTTCAAAGACAGTGAGATCCTGCCTCTGCCCATTGTCATGGCAGAGAACTAAGTCAACAGGGGCTGGCAGATTAATTTTCTGCTTGTATCATTAATACAATGCATTTTTAGAGGGAAAGGAAGAAATGCACATTTAAAAGATTTCAAATCCAGGAACAGGAGGAACCACCCAGGTTCCAAACCAATTTAAATTTTATTCTTAAATATATAAAGAGAAGATAATTTTATTTATTAAATGATAACTCAGAATTTGAATATGTCCCAAATTATTTCTGGATAGATAGTGTATATACAAGGTGAACTGAAGAAGTATTTTGTCTACTCTAGCTCATTTGAGCTGAGAAAGTAATCCATTGATCCAAACATACTAATATGATCATGTTTCAAAATAATCTACATTTGACTTTTGATTTAGTTGGTCAAAGTGTTTTCTGACTATGCACAAACTAGCCCAGGTATTGTGGCTAATGATGGAACAACACCAATTGTCAGTGACCCCCAAAGAAAGCTGTCAACTAAGATCCAAAAGACTTTATGGTGTGGATTTCCCTTTTCTCCCGTGCCTATTTAAATCTGGTGCAAAATCAAGGCAATCTCCAGGTGTACCATAACAACAGTAATGCATCACACTGGGCTACGGCCAATCATGTTGAAATGTTCTCATTAAATGGCCAATCAGGAAATAAAACGCACCAATTATCCTTCACTTTTTGATATCACATTACAGAGAAAAAAGTAAATGATTGGATTAAATGCATGGAAATGCAATAAAAGCTGAATTATTAACATAAAAATCTTACATATGTGGAATTATTTTTATTTTAATGGAACTTGACATTCTACAAAAATACAATTAATTCTTCACAAAGAGATTTATCGGCAATAATTAAGAACTGAGAAAGCTAGTTAGATCTTATTCAATAAGTGTAACATTTGCAACTGCATTTACGAGAATAAAAACTTATAGGCAAATTTTTGCCAGTTATTTCCAAATACTTACAGTTTGTGGGGACTTCCAACAGCAGACCTTACAGAAATGCACAGAATCAACTTAGATTAACTTCCTGATTTCCACGTTCAAATAGGCATTGTGAACTCCAGATTCTGCTATCATTTTCAGAGCTGTAACACTGGTTAACACAGGTGAGTTTTAGGCCAGTAATTTGTCAGATTTGGATCAATACTGACTTTGAACTCTTTTTGAGATAGCCTTGCTCTGTTGTTTGATGGTTAAGTGAATTGCCAAACTATCATTTGGCCTCAAGTTCAATTCTCTTGCATGTAGGCACAATTTTTAGAATATGTCTGTTACTAAAACAAACTGTAGAGAAACAAAATATTATGTTGCTATTTTGAGAGTTTTAGTCTGATGGTAAACAGTAAAGCAATCTCAAGATTGAGAAACAATTGTTTAGACAGGCAATTTGATTATGTATGGAAATGCTTAATTTGTTTTTCATGCAGACTATATAGATGGATCATTGCTAGAGGTTGTAACCTGAATTGATTATTCAATTCATTGGGTGCAAACAGTGAACCCAAAATGCTCTTTAACTTTATCCCAACACACGTGGCAGCAAGTGCTATGCACTCCGCGATGCTAATGTATTGCAAGCAAATCCAGCCAAGTGTAATCCTATGACTGACTGGGTCTGGAGTGCAGTAAAACTGGAAGCTTACGTCGTTGAACCAGGAAGGTGAGTGACAGCTTCTGCTGCTATCTGCCTAACGTACAGGTTCTTACCCTGTACTGGCAGCCGGTAACTAGACCAAAAGGGCAGAGAGACCAATTACAATAACTCCTGTAGGGAAGGAAAAAGGGGGTGACTCTAATGGTGTGTAAGCGGAGGGGGAATGGGGGTTCACTGAATCTTTTGAGGGGAGAGAATCTCAAGAGCTTTGGCAAAAACCAGTGGCTAATAACAATAACATGTTATGTTCTAAGCCTGCTGTAAGAAGCTTTCCATTTTTCCTGGATTGAGAGCCGGTAGTTCTGCATTCAGATGTGTCTCTTGCATTGTGTGAGCTGAATCCACACTAAAACGACAGCTTTTTAACATTAACACCATGAAATATTATTTTGTGCCATTTGAAATCCTCAGTAGAAAATTAAGAGCTTATTTGTCTTGTCTGTAATATATTAAATAACAATGTTTTTATGAAGTATTTTAAAACATAGATATTGATATGATGCACTATATATTGATCTATATAACACGTGAACTTTACTAATCATATACGGAGTGTTACTAAGCTGCTTTATTGCCATTTTGCTTTTGCTGAAGTCATGTTCATTTTTGAAGTGTTAAAATGGGATTACATTGAAAACAATTGGGAATATCTTATATTAGCTTCAGCTATACTAACTGTCTATACTGAACCAACTTCTAGAACTGAAAAAGGACCATTAACTCTTAGAAGGTGAAAATTGGTTGAACAGCAACCTACGTCAAATGAATCATGAGAAACATACAGTGAATATATCAATTTCTTGTATTATTTACTGAGATGACAGATGATCAAGCTGATGTTTTCTGTGAACTCTACATGAAGGTGAAAAAGCATTCTCATTTGTGTGCCATGTGATTCATTTTAAGAACCGAATCAAACAAATCCATTGGGCTGATTAATACTCTCACCTATTTCAAAACTAAATGGAGGACACGGTTAAGTTATTAAAGGGCCAAAAATAAAAATCTTCAATGAAATCAGAATTGTAGAAGATACAATGTTAGTAAGTTACTAATTTATATCAAGTGACAAGTATCTTTATTTACAAATTACCCTTTGGGACACTTTTTAAATTAAAAATGGAGCATACATTTCCTCTAGACTTAGCTTTGGTAAGTGAGTCTAGGAGTGAATTTCTCCAAAAATGATTAGATTTAACACCGGTGCTTTTGAATTATTAAGCTGACAAGTTAGCTAGTTTTTACCATCAAGCTACAATTATTCATTTAATATATGTAGATTATTTTAGCTAAAATTGCATTCAAAATATTTTACCTACCTATTACTTAAACAGTGCACAGGCACTATGCGCTCTAAATCCTTAATCAAACAATGCACATCACCCAGTATTCTTAGGACAGGCACATTCCTTTTAAAGTGAAGGGCAAGGCTGGTAGAAGCAGGGAACCATGGAAGAATCGGGATATTCAGACTTTGGTCACAAAGGAGGAGGAGATACATGACATACATAGGTAACTGGGATCAAGTGGATTCCTTGAAGAATATAGAGGGTGTCGAAATAGAGTTAACAAAGATAAGGAGGGCAAAAAGAGGACACAAGATAAGGCAAAGGGGCATTCAAAAAGCTTCTACACATACATAAAGGACTAAAGAATTCCTAGGAAGGGAAGACGGCCTTTTAAGTATCAACAAGGTCATCTATGTGCGGATCCACAAAAGACGCGTGAGATTCTAAATGAATGTTTCTCATCAGTATTTATGGTTGAGAAAGGTATGGATGTTAAGGGACTTGGGAAAATAAATAGTGATGTCATGAGGAGTGCATATATTACAGAGGAGATGGTACTGGAAGTCTTAAAGTGCACCAAAGTAGATAAATCCCTGAGACCTGATGAAGTGTATCCGAGGACATTGTGGAGGACTCGAGAGGTAACTTCGGGTCCCCTAGATGAGCTATTTGAATCATCAACAGTCACAGTGAGATGCCTTAAGTTTGGAGGGTGGCAAATGCTGTGTCTTTGTTTAAGGAGGGCTGCAGCGAAAAGCCTGGGAACTACAAGCTGGTGAGCTTAATGTCTGTATTGGATAAGTTATTAGGAGGTATTCTGAGAGACAGGATGTACAAGCATTTCAAGAGACAAGGACTGATTGGGGTCAGTTAGCATGGCTTTGTGAGTGGAAAATCATGTCTCATGAATTTGATTGAGTTTTTTGAAGGGGTAGCCAAGTAGATAAGGACAGTCAATGTTATCTACGTGAAATTTAACAAAACCTTTGACAAAGTACCACATGGTAAGTTGTTGCATTAGGTTAAATTGCACAGCATCCAGGGTGAGGTAGCCAATTGGATACAAAATTGGTTTGATGACAGAAGACAGAGGATGGTTGGACAGATGATCAGCAGTACGCCTCAGGGATCAATGCTGGGTCCATTGTTATTTGTCACTTATATTAATTATTTGGATCAGATTTTAGGAGGCATGGCTAGTAAGTTTTCAGATGACACCAAGATTGGTGGCATAGAGGACAGTAAAGATTATCTAGGATTGCAATGTGACCTTGATCAGTTGGCCAGTGGGCTGTGAATGCCAGTTTAATTTAGATAAATGCAAGGTGACATATTTTGGTAGATCAAACAAGGACAGGACTTACAGTTAATGGTAGGGCGCTGGGGAGAGTTATAGAACAAAGAGACCCAGGGATACAGATTCACAACTCCTTGAAAACGAAAGCATAAGTGGACTGATGGTGAAATCATTCAGCATGCTTGGTTTCATTGGTCAGAATATTGAATGCAGATCTTGTTGATGTTGTGCAAAACACTGGGAAGGCCACACTTGGTATTGTGTACAGTTCTGATTACTTCTGTTATAGAAAGAACATTATTAAACTGGAAAGCGTGCAGAAAACACTGATTAGCGTGCTATCGGAATTTGATGATTTGAGTTAGGAGAGGTTGGATAGACTGGGACTTTTCTTCTTGGAGTGTAGGAGGCTTAGGAGTGATCTCATAGAGATTTATAAATTAATGAGGGGCATAGATAAGGTAGTTAGTCAACATCTTTTCCCAAAGATAGGGGAGTCTGAAATGAGAGGGTGGAGGTTTAAGGTGAGGGGGGAGAAATACAAAGGGGTCCAGGCGGAATTTTTTCACACAGAGGTTGGTGAGTATCTGGAATGAACTGTCAGAGGTAGTAATAGAGGCAGGTATAATTTTGTCTTCTAAAAAGTATTTAGACAGTTACATGAAGATTGATGTGGAAGAATATGGGCCGAACACAGGTAGTTGGGACTAACTTAATGGTAAATACTGCATGGACAAGTTGGGCCAAAGGGCCTGATTCAATGCTGTAAATCCATATGACTTTATAAAATTAATCAACCAACCATCGATAGATACCCACTTTTATTAAATAAAAGTTTAACATACTTAAGTGATTACAAAGCAATATAAAGGGAAAAAATTATTTTCTGCATTTCTTGTAACTCATCATAACAAAAGACATCTTCTTCAAGGACCTCCAGCAATTTCCTGGAGCAAGCATTTCTTTTTGTAGAACAGTGATGGTTCGCGATTTCCATCTGTCCCATTTTATTTCAGAAATCGCTTCACTCTCCAACATTTCTTTTACACTAGCAAGGCCAATCCTCAATATTTTCTTGGTGCCACTCATTGTGGAATAAACATTACCCCAAAGATATCTGCTTGGCACTCAATGGGAGAACTTTTCTTAGAATGCCCCTCATATAGCATTTCCTTCAGTATATTAGATAAGCATATTTCCAAATCTATCGTTTCCAATGGCATCACTATTTCTGCAACTAGGTTATTTTTAACTACCAATTTTATTTTCCTGGCTTTCCATGTCAAAGGACAACATTTTCACCCACCTAGGACATGACAAACTCAGCTATAATCAAATACCTATTCTGAAGATCAGTGTGGGAAGCATCACTAAAATAACTGAGTTCATATCTTTCAGATCATGCACGGCTGGAAACCTGAGTGGACATTAATTCAAATTTAATTACTTTAGTGTTTTATTTGCTCTCAGAACCTCAACTACAGCAAGTTTCATCACAGCAAAAAGTTCCTTGTATATGGTAATTGATATTGGGTCTTTTCTGAGTGAATAGCCAGTTTACTTGTCCAATCAAGCTTTTTAAGATTTGACAGTTTGAAAGCTGTCAGGTACATTTTCAAAAATTCCATTTACAGGTTGTGGGTATCACTGACTAGGTCAGCATTTACTGCCCATCCTACTTATCCTTGAGAAAATGTTAATGAGCTGCCTTCCTGAATCACTGCAGTCTCGGTGGTGTAGGTACACCGGCAATGCTATTAGTCAGGAAGTTCCAGAATTTTAACCCAGTGACAGTTAGGGATGATTTCACATTTGCATGTCAGGTTGGTGAGCAGTTTAGACAGGAGTTTCCAGGAAGTGATGTTCCCACGTGTTTGCTGCTCTTGTCCTTCTAGATCGTAACAGCTGTGGCCTTGGAAAATGCTGCCTAAAGAATCTTGATAAGTTCTGCAGTGAATCTTGTAGATGGTACAATCTGCTACTATTGTGTCAGTATTGGAAGGAGTGCCAATCAAGTGGGCTGCTTTTATCTGGATGATGCCAAACTTCTTGAGTGTTGGTGGAGATGCATTCATCCAGGCAAGTGTGCAACATTAAATCACATTTCTTGTGCCTCTGACTGTGGACAGGGTTTGGGAAGACAGGAGGTGAATTAGTCACCACAGGGTTCCTAGCCTCTGACTGTTCTTGTAGTCACAGTATTCATATGGCTAGTCAAGTTCAGTTTCCGGTAATTGGTAATCTCCAAGATGTTACTAATCGGAAATTCAGCAACGTTAAATGTCAAGGGTTGATGGCTAGATCCTCTCTTGTTGGAGGTGGTCATTGCCTGACATGGATGTTACTTATCACTCATCACCTCAAGGTGGGATATTGTCCAGATCTTGCTGCTTTTGGACATGGACTGCTTCAGTGTCTGAGGAGTTACGAACAGTACCATTATGTGAATATTGTGCAATCATTAGCAAATATCCCACTTCTGATATAATGATGTAAAAAAGGTCACTGATGAGGCAGCTGAAGATGGCTGAGTTTAGGATACCAAGGTTGCTCAAAATACAACTTAATGAACTAGCAGAATTACTTCTCCTTACTGCCCCAACATTTGTTAAAGGGAATACAAGATTCATGTTTTCTTTACTGCGAAAGTCTAATGAAAACCCAGATTAATCAAGAATCAATCTGAGTAAATCTAGAATGATACAAGATGCAAGGGACTTCAGTTATGCAGGGAGGCAACAGAAGCTGGTATTACTTTCCATCGAGTAAAGAACACAGCAATTCAAAATTATACTAAGAAATAAGGAGAAACCCAGTCCATTGGCAGAAGGGTCAATTACTAGAGGACATGAGTTTAAGATCATTAACAAAAAAACTGATTGGAGACATTTTTGTTTTACACTAAGTTTTGATGGTCTAGATTTCACTGTCTGATAAGAATAGTGGAAGCAGACAACAGCAGATTTAAAAGAAAACAGAACACCTTCTTGAAAAGGAAATTTTGCAAGGTTATGTGGAAAGGTTATGTAGAACTAACTGCAACGGCTTCCTCCAGTATTGTCTACCTCTAAATGTTACAAGAGTCCAAAGATGTACAGATCAGGTTGATTGGCCCAAGTTAAATGTGTCCTGGGATGCGTAGGTTAGAGGGATTAGCGGGTAGCTATGTGGGGATACAGAAATAGGACCAGGGTGGGATTGTTGTTAGTGCAGACTCGATCGACCAAATGGCCTCCTTCTGCACTGCAGGGTTTCTATGTTGTTTCTGAGATCAGTTACTGTTGCAGTTCAGTAAAAGAAGCATATTGCACATTTAACTAAAACGATAAAAGCCTGAAAACTCCCTATTATATCAATGAAACAGAAATATCTTGCTTACTGTAACATAATGAGCACAAATATAAATTATTCACTGAATAGCATTGACTTCATGATTTTGCAAGACAAATTATTTTACATCTATAGCTTCAGATTCTGAATTTCCTTTACCCTCAGTAAAAGAATTGATCATTGAAAGAATATTTAGAACATAGAACACTACAGCACAAACAGGCCCTTCGGCCCACAAGTTGTGCCGAACACATCAAAACCTACCCAGGCATAGACCTATCTATAACCCCCAATCCCATTGGATCCCATATACTCATCCAGAAGTCTTTTAAAAGACCGATCGAGTCTGCACTAACAACAATCCCACCCTGGTCCTATTTCTGTATCCCCACATAGACTCACCACCCTCAGTGAAAAACTTTCCCCTAGCATCCCCTCTGTACTTGCTTCCCTGCACCTTAAATCTGTAACCTTAAATATATAGCATAAAGCTTTAAATCAGGGTAACTATAGCATCCAAAACTTTAAAATCAAAAGGACTTTCTACGTGTGCAATGAAAAAATAGAATATTTTACTGATTCAACCTCTAAAATAGTTCAGGGACATTCTTAATCAATACCTGTATTAGCAAAAAAGAAAAAAAAAGTTATCAAATTCCAGAAATATGCAGATACACTGGTGTTGTATTATATCCCAAATCTTGAGACGAATAGTGAATTAAATCACAAGTTCTACTGGCATGAATGTCAGTGCAATAATATATTAACGTCACTGTTTAAGTGCACATTAAATCTCAGAGCATAGTAAACAATGAAGTCTGTTAAATGAAAACTTACATAGACAAGGGCAAAGAATACAATTAACAGTTGTGTAAATAAAGGATAGTTCATTCAGGGAAGTCTTCTTGATATCATAAATGAAAGTATTTAATCATATTCTATGCTGCATGAAAAAAAGTTCCAGATTTGATTTTTATTAGCCAGAAGTAAGTTGCAGAACTAGTTATCTTTAAATTTAAATGATTTTCTTAAACTCAACAGCACTGATCAGAAGGAAGAACAAAACGAGATTAAGTCAAGGTAAAAAGTGACACTCAAAAGTAAAATACAATACGTCAAAGATACAGAATTTTGGTTCCTCACCCATCTTCCTCTATACATGATGATAGAGCTAAAAAGTCTTTTGAAAGGTCGACTAATGGAATTATTTAATGGAGAACTTGTACACATAGTTATTCTTGAAATAGAATGCAGGCTTTGCTGATGTGCAAAGAAGGTGAAAAACGTCAACTGCATTCCCCTCTGTCAACATCTTGACAGTTGCATTGACCAGAAACTGAACTGAACTAGCCATATAAAAGTAGGTCAGAATCCACCAACTCACCTCTTGATTCCCTAAAGCCATTACCTTCAACAGGAAAACGTTTTCAATTAGCCTGGATGGGTGCAGCTCCAACAACAAAAGTTCAACATCATCCAGGACAAAACAACTCTCTTAATTGGCATCCAATCCACAAACATTCACTCCCTCCATCACTGATGCACTGTGACACAAGTATGCATCATCTACAAAATGCACTGCAAGAACTCACCAAGACTCCTCAAACAGCATGTTTCAAACTCACAACTGCGTCCATCTAGAAGGACAAGGGCATCAAATGCATGGGAACACTGCTATTTGGAAGCTCCTTGCCAAGCCACATATCATTCTGACCTGAAAATATATTACTGCTTCTTCACTGCTGCAGAGTCAAAATTCTGGAACCATCTCTTCAAGAAAGGAAATGGGAATGACCCTCATAATTACAGGCCAGTTAGTCTTACTTTGGTGGTCAGTAAGTTAATGGAAAGGGTCCTGAGGGATAGGATTTATGATCATTTGGAAAGATGCAGCTTAATCCAGGATAGTCAGCACGATTTCGTGAGGGGTAAGTCCTGCCTCACAAATTTGATTGAATCCTTTGAGGAGGTAACTAAGTGTGTAGATGAAGTTGGAGCAGTTGATGTTGTATACATCAATTTTAGTAAGGTGTTTGATGAAGATCCCCATGGTAGGCTCACGAAGAAAGCAAGAAGGTGTGAGATAGAAGGCCAATTGGGTAAGTAACTGATTCTCTCATAGAAGACAGAGTGGTCGTGGAGAGAAAATTTTCAGACTGAAGGCCAGTTACCAACAGCGTACCACAGGGATCAGTGCTGGTCTTCTGCTATTTGTGATTTTTATCGATGACTTGGAAGAGGAGGCTGAAGGATGGGTTAATAAAAAATTTGCTGATAACACTAAGATTGGTGGAATAGTGGATGAGGTGGAGAGTTCTTGTAGGCACAAAAAGACATTGATAGGATAAAGAGCTGGACAGAAAAGTGGCAGATGGAGTACAAAGTGATTCATTTTGGTAGGACAAACTTGAATGCGGATTACAGGGTTAACAGCAGAGTTCTGAGAAATATGGAGGAACAGACAGATCTTGGGGTTCATATCCACAGATCTCTGAAGGTTGCCACTCAATTGAATAGAGCCGTGAAGAAGGCTTATAGTGAGTTAGCGTATATTAACAATGGATTTGAATTTAAGAGTCATCAGGTTATGCTGCAACTATACCTGACCTTAGTGAAACCAATTTGGAATACTGTGCGCTTTTCTGGTCACCTCACTACAAAGAGAATGTGGAAGCATTGGATAGTGCACAGAGGAGAGAATGCCTGGTTTCGAGGTAGGTATTATGAGGAAAAGTTGAGGGAGCTGGGACTTTTCTCTTTAGAGTGAGGAGGATGAGGCAACTTAATAGGGGTTTATAAGATGATGAGAGGGATAGATAGATGGACGTTCAGAGACTATTTCCTTGGGTGGATATAGCTGTTACTAGGAGGCATAAGTATAAGGTTTATGATGGGAGATATAGGAGGGATGTCCAAGGTGATTCTTTACTCAGAATGGTTGAAGTGTGAAATATACTGCCTGCGGTGATAGTGGAGTCGGATATATTAGGGACTTTCAACTGTTATCGGATAGGCACATGGAGCACTCCAGAATGATAGGGACTGAGATAGTTTAATCTTGGGTTTGGACATAGCTCAGCACAACATTGAGAGCTTGTATTGTGCTGTAATGTTTTATGCTCTATCCCCTCACTCGAACAGCACAGTGGATGGATCTGTATCACATAGACTGCAGTGGTTTTAGACTGCAGTGGTTTAGGGCCGCAGCTAACCACCAATCTTCAAGGCAATTAGGAATTGGTAATAAATGCCGGCCTGGCCTGTGACTCCCACATGCTATGAATGAATATTAAAAAAACTGCAAACTTTGGCACAATACCTACTAACAGGCCGAAAGACTAAGTAATTTTTGGCAGCAGTCTGCAATTTTTATGTAGAATGAATAGTAACAATCCCTTGTACTTATTAACATTCAGGCAAGTAAAAACATTACCTCAAGTAACTTTAAAGTGCTTCTCACCCACATAAGACATCAAAAGTGAAGGAAACCATTTGTCCTATCCTTGTTTATATATGCAGGATGATTCCCAATTAACGACTGTCAGATTAACAGATTCCAGGATTTCTGCATCCAATACTCTGTCTATTCCAGGTGTTGATCACTCTTCGTAGAACCCGTACAGTGCAAAAGAGGGCATTCAGCACATTGAGTTTATACCAACTCTCCAAAAGAGGGGCATACGCACATCTTCAACCTACTTAATCCCTGTAACTCCACATATTTACTATGGCTAATCCACATAACCTGCACATTTTGGACACTAAGGGGCAAATTAGCATGGCTAATCCACGTAACCTGTACATTTTTTTGACTGTGGGAGAAAACTGCAGCATCCAGAGAAAACTCACATAACATGGAGAGAAATTGAACCTGGGTCCCTTGAGCTGTGAGGCAATAGTGCCAACCACTGTGGCACTATGCCATCTAGTTCTTTGTGAAGGACTTCTCAATATCAATTCTAAATTAACCTTCAAGTCATTTGACTCTAAACTCCTTTTCTACTTTGGCGATTTAATTTACAGTATTGTTTAATTATTTTCCATTGTTTGTTTTCCTTCAATAATCTTACGACTTTTCATTTGTTCACAGTTAATAATATCTACAAATCAACAGCCCAGCAAGTCAATCTATTCAGTTTCAGTCCATCCGAGGACGGACTATTTGATTAGTCTGTCCTCGTTATGTGCAGTCTCTACCAGTTGACATCTTCTTTAAACATGAAGCGAGTGATTGTCCCCTTCTAAGTCTATTAGCACATATTGTAAATAGCAACAACTAAGCTCCAAAACCCGATTTAAAGCCTCTTCTCCCTCAACCAGTTTCCTCTATCTTAATCCAGCTGTTTGCACAGTACAAGCACTCTATTTCCACTGTTTCAATCCATTTTCAAATTCTTGTAGAATTTCATCTGTGCTAAATGTTGCAACTTGCAGATCAATTTTCTTTGCGGCACTTTCAAAAGCTTTGCCGAAATCAAAATAAACAATACTTGCTTGAGCGCTCCCATCAATCCAGTTTAATCACTCTGCCACCTTACATACAATTAGTTTTATTAGCAATTCTGTGTTGATGTAATTACCTATTTGCCTAACTAACCTGACGAATTACCTCACCCAAAGTCCTAAATCGCATCTCTGAAAATAGCAGTTCCAAATTCCTATCTGGAAAAAAATATTTAAACATTTAAGTCAGTTAAACAAATAATGCTGTTTCTATTTACATTCCAAGACAAGAAAACTCAGCTTAATTTTAACTGTGCTTTGCATAACCATAGTTTTATTTTAGCTCAAGACCATTGTCTCAATTACAATTGTATCATTTCAGAGCACTAATAGCTTAACCTCAACAACTCGTGATCAATCAAAACAAATTGATGAAATGAATCCTTCAATCATATATTTAGCTACCCTATATCACAGCCTTGTACGTTGAGAAATTGTTTTAATGAGCAACAAAAAGCTGTTTTTCCAATTTAATATTTAGTTAGGTACGAGCATTTAATATTAAGTATGGTTCAGTAGAATTCTAGAGCGAAGAAGAATGGGGTTCTGAATATTAAGGCGAGTCCCAAGTTCACAGATAGTGAGAAGATTCTAGAGTCCATAAACGGTGACAATGGTGGTAAGGGCATGTGGATATATTCTGGAGGAGAGGTCAGGTGTTGGAGGAGAGAGGAAAGACAGCAGTGTCAAGAAGTACTAGGGTTGGTGATTCAAAGAGCAATGCTAAATATCTTGGGTAAGTGCTGCCAAGAGGTAGTGGGATTTGGGAACATTGTTAAACGGAATTTTGAATATGGGACTGTTAGGCTGCTGGAACGACTGGTAAGGGGGTTTTGTGATCTGGGAGAAGGGCAAGTGAAGTCTAGAAAGAGAGGGGAGAAGGTGTAACCTCTGCAGGATTGCTGAGGTACATGGGAATTTGGGAAGTTTGAGATATGGAAATATAATGGGATCTGATGTGGAGGTGCTGGGTTGCAGTTATGTGTTGCAGTTATGTGTTGGAGGGTGAAGTCTGTATGAGTTTTGAGGAAGCAGAGAACCAGCCCCATCTTAAGTATCTTCCTGCCACTGAGTTTAAAACTGTCCCTTAGTGATTTATAATAACCTACAGAATAATAGCCTAAATTTCTTACATGAACAAAAAACCATAGTCTTCATTCAGTGCTCGGAAAGATATTGAACAATACTGGCCTTCACTTCTAAAATGGATGCTCTTGTTATGTTTGCAGCTATTTGTAATCCAAGAATGCTACAAGTTCTGTACAGTTCTGACTAACTTAATAAGTTAGAGTGGACTTGCAAAGACTGCTGGCAATTTGAACTGGCCACCAAACTCAGCAGTGCATGTTTCTTAGTTTGATGCCTATACAGGAAAGGCAAGAAATTTATACGATGATTTCAAGAGCTATGATGAGAAAGTTCAAACAGAACAATTTAATGCCAATCCTGGGTATTTGCAAGGTACAAATAAAAAGTGCATAACACTGTAGTAAGTGGGAAAGTTGCCAATATTGTTAACACTGTTCTTAGTGGAGAAACTGCCAATACTAATGCTAAAGCAACTGAAACCTTTATTAAAACACCAAGTGAAATCACTGAGGAGGGTGGATACACTTCTCAACAAGTATATTGTTGCGAGACCAGCTTACTCTAGAAAGGTACATTACAGGAAAATATACGCCAGACTTCAAAGCAGCCTGACATTGCTGCTTGGTGAAAACACAGCAGATAATTTTTAAAGCGAAACCAAATCTCGTTCATTATTCCCAAATCCTGAGAAGATGAAGAGCTATTCAAATAAAAGGCTATCAGTTGTGGAAGTACAAACAAGGCAGCATGAAGCAATTTTTCAGGATTGTTTATATCCTATGTATGCCTAGCTGTTAGGGATTATTTTTCAGCGAATAATCTTAATCAGGATAATATTCCTGGTCACTCTATGCCACTCAATGACCTGAATGACAAAAATGAAATATTCCTACCACTGACCACTACAACCATTTTTATCTACAGATCAAGGGGTTATTGCATCTTCCAAGCAATAGACAAACTTTTGGATAAGCCATCAAGAAAACAGAAATAATTTGGAATAAATTACATCAAGGTCATTGATAAAATCTCAAAGCAAAGGAATGAGATTACTTCATCCAATATGAATGGAGTACGGATGAAGCTGAGGCCAGCTTGCATGAGAGTTAAAGGTAATGTGGAACCTATTGAGATTGAGGAAATGGAAAAGCTAACAATGTCAGTTCTGTTGTTGTCATGGTATTAAATTAAGTTTTAACTTGTTTATTCTTTCCTGGATAACTATTCAGCCAAGCCACATGGAACTATTCAAAGTATCCGATTTTAATTTAGAATCTGTGGCAAGCAGGAAGGGTGCTGGTAGGGGTGGAGGAATTGTTCATTGGAAGTTTAACCTTGCTGGGTAATTCCCACTGAAGTTAGCACATCAGACAACATTTTGGATTGTACATCCAGTTTTTTGACAATTCAGAGACCTTCTTGAGAGCAATTAGGGAAGAACAATAAATGCTGGCCTAGCCATAGCATCTACATCCCATGAATGAATAAAGAAAAAAAGATATGGACCATTAACACTCTTGTAGAGGCATTCAGTGCTTTAATGTCCCTTAGAATATTCCCATTTACAAAACTAACTGAAATGCTGATCTTGCAGTAACACTGCTTGTTAAGTAATATAATTTCAGACCATCTCCAACCAATTCTGTCAGTAGATAGGAATTTTGGGGAATCAACAATCTCTTATGCTCATATTAAACTGTTACATTTTGAAATCACTATTATTGAAGGAAAAATAGATAAGCTTTGAAGGAAAAACATAATTTTGATTACCCTGTCAAAGTGATGACATAGCTCTGATGACCTGAATAACTGATATTTGGACTGTACTCTCTTATAAATTCTACACTGCACAGTTGAAAGCAAGTGGTCTTGAAATGGAGGACAGGATTTGGAGCTCTGGGCCAAACTGGCTCAGATTACATCCCTTAGCCAAAAATTAAGAGTATTTTATTTCAATTTGGTAAGCATTATCAACTTTCCAACGTAGTAATAAATTTACAAGGATTGTTGAGATCAGAATGAATGCATTTTGTTAAAAGATGAAGATATGCATTTTGCTTCATCGATAGAATGCCACTTTAAAATGCTTCACTTTATGAATCAGATTTGTATAAATTGTTTCAACATTTCTAAATGCAACTCTAATTCTCACTATCACATTAGTATCATACAGACGTTAAACTACAGTAACTGGATTCATTTGATAATGTAACATGAATAAAACTGGATTGCAAATCCACTCTCAAGCCTAAGTATAAAGTTCACATAAAATTAAAATTAACACCCACTTTCTCAAATATTTTTTCTTTAGTAATTACCATAAACAAATTAGAGAATGATTTATTTTAAATTTTTATTTGCTTTGTCTCCAAACTTTGTCATATTTTAATTACGGTTTCCAGTTAAAGATAAAAAGAATAAATGATTCAAAAATCTATCCAGCAGTTTTACAGTACAGATAACAAAGAAAGCTAAGGAATTCAAGGGGGTTTTCTATCAGATGGTTATACAATTTATGGTGAAGTAGGTCATGACAGGCAGACTTCAACTACTGCGTGAATTTAGCTGTTCATTTATACTTCACTGATATGCTTGAAGCATAGAGGACCTCGATATATTGATAATTATTTGACAGAGGAAAAAAATCCATAGAAAAGTCCAGACAAATCAATAAAGTAAATTTGGGTGCTATCGCATGCATTTACTTCTGTGAAGATTGTCCTTAACATAGGTCTTATAAAGGATAAGATGACCAAAACTATTAATTCATTTTTTTCCTACTTTATTCCTTTTGTCCAATGACATTTTCACAGGATGCTAAATTGCAGTATGAAACATTTCCTATTTTAACACCAATTTTTAGCATCAAACAAGCTCAAAACAATTGTAAGATCGATTCACAACACCTAGCGCTCCACAATACCTTCTCAATAAAATTCCTTAATCACAATCTCAGAAGTACACTATCAATTGTATGAATATGACATTTCCAATTCCCAAGTCAGTTATCTGATGGCCTCTCTAAATTGACTGCTAATTTACAAACAGCATGCTTTAGTATGATAACTTATCACATCCTGAGCATTTTTCATTAGAACCATGGATTACTTTGGCAGTGAAGTCACCATGATGTAGAGAGACACAACAACCACTTTGCATATAGCAAGGTCACAAAAACAGTAAATGAAATGAATGGCTACACAATCTGTTTTATCACCAGTAAGTTTTTGTTTCAAATGTCATCCAGAAATGCAGCACACCCTCAATATTGCACTGAATTGTCAACCAAGTTATGTGGTCAAATCCTGGGTGGAAGCTTGAATCCATAACTTTCTGACTGAGAAGCAAAAGTGCTACAGACCTGAGCCAAGTTGACAATTTAGCAGCTATTCATGCCGAATTAAGAGCAGTTGTTTGCAGAGGATCACATTTGAAAGGAGTTAGGTTGAAGCTAACTAGTCTCTATTCACAGAAAAATCTTTCCAGTCAGCAGGACAAGAAGGGTTTCATCTCATCAAAATTGGCCTGAATTCACTATTTTTCTTTTCAACTCAACCACTATTCAGTCATTTCCACCATACACACTCTCCAAACTGACTATCCTGAGTACCTTTATGCTATTTTGAGTATATAGTTAACAATTAATGTGTCATTAATCAATAAAGATTCCTCTTGTAACAAAAAAAAAACGGCCTTTTTTTGGAAGACATTTTGTATTTTTTCCACTCCCTGCATTATCTTAGTATCTCATTAAAGGATGGACATCACAGTAGAAGAAAATGAAGAAAGGAATATCAGACAAAAGAAAATGCCCAATTAAATTTTAATTTGGCAACTCAAAACTGAGGAAAAAAAGATACAGAACAGAAAGAAAAAAGGACTAAATATCAGACAAGAAAAATAAGGCAAAAGTTAATTAAGTATGGATGTTGAATCTAAATCAGAACTTTCTTAAAGGTCAATGGTAGATTCTTACCGACGATATAATAATTTCTGGCAAAAATGATTCCCCCCAGCTAAAGGGAGCAACATAAAAAACTGGAAGCATAAAGCACTCTGACATCTCTTTGTACGCAGAGTTCTCAATATAAATTGTGTCTTCTGTTTTAGTCGAGCACAAAATATATTATGATTTCATCCTGTAGAGAACAGCTGTCAACATCAATGGAGGTACTGGCCCACACAACAAACTGTCTGCTCAGTGATCGCTACAAGCTGAATGCATTGATGATCAGTACAAATGCAAAATAATAATGCAAGTTAGATATTGCACTCATGCCATCATTAACCTGCGTTGAAATTAATTCCTGGTTTACCACTAGTAGTGGGTGGAAAATGAACGCTTCGAAACCTCACTGGCCTTTGTACTGGCCACAGATACCTTTGTATCTAAGCCATCAATTAAAGTGCACCAGATTGACTATGCTGAGAATGAGAGATATAGGCTTATATTTGAGAACATTTGGGTTTCTGGTTGTCCTGATACATAAAAGTTAACATGGAGGTACAGCAAGTGATTATAACAATGGGAATGGAGCATAACAGTAAGCAAGTGTGGCCACAGCTGATACCACATTTGGATTACTGCATACAGTTTTGATCCCCTTACTTGGGGGATATAATTCCATTGGAAACCTTTGAGGAAAGGTTCACGAGCTGATTTTTGAGGTGAAGGACTGTCTTATAAGGAAAGGTTATGCTGGTTAGGCCGATGCTGACTGAAGTTTAGAAGAATAAAACATGATCTTATGAGAGGATTTATCAGGGTGAACATTGAGAGGATTCTTCTCCTTGTTGGAGAATCTAGAACTAGGGTGCAAAGTTTAAAATAAGGTGTCACCAAATTAAGATGTAGCTGAGGAGAAAATTTTCTCTGACTTTTCTTGGACTTTAGAATTCTCTTCCCCAGACAGCATTGGAGAATGAGTCAATGAATAGTTTTAAAGCCGAGTTAACTCTTGACAATGAAAAATCTATGGGAAACAGCCAGGAAGTGAAGCTAAGAGCACAATTAGAGAAGTCACAAACTTACTGAATTGTAGTGCAGGCTGAAGGAGCTGAATGGCCCATGCCTCCGCTTTTATGATCTTATGCATCCATTGAAATTACCAGTATTTCACTGCTTTTCTAATTATACTCCATAACAAATATGATTGCAAAGTCTGGAGGTGGGATAGTATTAAGGGATACATCAACTTTACTGCATTTTTATGGCCTAGTTGGAAAATTAAAATCTTAGGAAGGCACTTTCAAAAATCTCTCCCAATATACAGGGATGATCTGTGTAAGATTTTGTTGTTTTTACACTCTCCAGTTGAACTAATTTCTATTGTTCATTCAAAATTTCACTTTCTCATCTTTATTTGAACCAGTAATGATTTTACCCTTAACAGCAAAAAAACTAATTGTGCTGAACATAATTTCATGCAATTGGAGCAAAAACACAGTACAATAAAATGTGGAAGGCAGAATAAGAAACAGGAATTCAGCACCTCTTATGTTCAGGAAAAGCAACAGAAAATAATCCTGAAGCCAATAGACGCTTAAGATTTATTCTGCCTTAACAATGTATATGTATGTATGTTGTAATGGCATCTCTATCAACAGAACTTTATGATAGTAAAACAAAATACACCACAGGAAGCACACAAGTTAAATTGCAAGAACTGTTATAAATCAATAACAAAATGATATTTACATTGACATTTTTGGTAGTGCAGATAAACACGTATAGTTTATTTAATCTCTAGGAGAGGTTTAACTAGGTTCCACAATAACTTTTAATTCAATGAAAAACCATGAGATTCCATAAAACAGTGCTGGAAAAAAATGAATGGAATTGAATAGAACAGCAAGGCTGAGAAAGTGGTTTCGAAGATTCAGTGAAGTCATCACTCTCAGCAACGCCTAGGTTTTGAAATCAACAGCAAAGGAATGGCACTTGCTGTTCAAATCAGTTTCACACAAAAATCTTTGCAGGCATTGAGCACAGATTTATTCAGTTTCAGCTTCAGTTTGAATTTAGTGCAATCTCCCAGTTTAAAAATAAAGATTCTTCTATTTAAGATAGGGATAAAGAGGATTTTCTTTCTCTAAGGGCATCGTTAGTCTTCGGAATTCTCTTCCCGAGAGAACAGTAGAAGTTATCTTTGAATACATTCAAAAATAAATCAGATTTTTGATCTACCAGCAAGTTGCAGGTTCTGGGGTCAGGCAAGAAAGAGGAGTTGAGGTCATAACCAGTTCTCTTATTGGGCAGCATGGTGACACAGTGGTTAGCGCTGTGGCCTCACAGCACCAAGAACCTGGGTTTGATTTTCCACTTGAGTCACTGTTTGTGTGGAGTCTGCACACTCTTCCTGTATCTGCTTGAGTTTCTTCCAGGTGGCCCAATTTCCCCTCACAGTCCAAAGATGTGCAGGTTAGGTGAATTGTCCACACTAAATTCTCCTTCAGTATACCCAAGCAGTTGGTGGACGTAGCGATTAGGGAATTTTCACAATTATTTCATTTCAGCATGAATGTAAACCTGCTGGTGACTAATAAATAAACTTTACTTTTACTTTACTTGAATGGTGGAGTAGGCTCGATGGGCTGAACATCTACCACATTCTCTTATTTCTCATCATCTAAAGCAGGAAGTTACAAATTATGGTATATAAATTAAACTTAAATCATTGCATCGAAAGCAAATAAAGACACGTACATGGGATTAAGGGAGGAACTTTAAAGACAAAAATTAAGAAAACTTTTTTTTTAAAGCTGCAACATTGAAGCATGAGGCTCCACAATTTTTCAGGACCAGAGAGATTGTTAAGCTGTAATTATGACTTATTACACCATTAAAAAACATAGATGCTCTTTACTGAACAAGGCATCAGTTTTTAGTACAATAATAGTGGATAATTAGCCTAAGTTCAAACTTGAACACTGGTTTCATTTCAGATTCCATCAGCTTTGACTGAAATAGTGCAACCTGTAGAGCATCAGGTATCTGACAGCAATTTCCGATTTTGCATGCTTAACTGCACATGTGCAACACCATGTTAATTTTATAGAATACTAATGACATGCACTGACAGCCTCACCTTTGTTAGTACAGCAAAACTATGGCAATAACACATGTAATATGTTTGATTTGACTTATTATTGTCATATATATTAACATACAATGAAAAATATTATTTCTTGCCAAAATCATGGTTAAGTACACAGTACTTTTTTATACAAAGTATGCAGGAAGCTTTTTTGACTCAGTATGTAGATAGGCCAACTAGAGGTGAGGCTACATTGGATTTGGTGCTGGGCAATGAGCCAGACCAGGTGTTAGACTTGGAAGTTGGTGAACATTTTGGTAACAGTGACCACAATTCGGTTACGTTCACCTTAGTGATGGACAGGGATAGGCATGAACCTGGGGGCAGTAGTTATAGCTGGGGGAATGGTAATTATGAGGCCATTAGGAGGGAATTAGGGTACATAGGTTGGACTAGGAAACTACAGGGACTAGGAACATCTGAAATGTGGAGCTTATTCAAGGAGCAGCTACTGCGAGTCCTTGATAAGTATGTCCCTGTCAGGCAAGGAGGAAATGGTCGAGTAAGGGAACCATGGTGTACTAAAAAAAGTTAATTCGCTGGTTAAAAGGAAAAAGGAGGCTTATGTCAGGATGAGGCTTGAAGGCTCAGTTAGTGCACTGGATAGCTATAGATTAGCCAGGAGGGAGCTAAAGAGTGAGTTGAGAAGAGCTAAAAGGGGACTCGAGAAGACTTTGGCTGATAGCTTTAGGATTCTCCTTGATCCTTTCTTTAGATATGTTAATAGAAGATTGGTTAGGGCAAGATTAGGGCCAGTCAGAGACAGCAGTAGGAAGTTGTGCGTGGAGCCTGAAGAGATTGGGGAGGCACTGAACAAATATTTCTCTTTGGTATTCACGCAGGGAGATGTAAATGTAGTTGTGGAGAACACTGGGATATAGGGTTGTAAACTGGGAAGTATTGAAGTAGATAAGGAGGATGTGCTAGATATTCTTGAGGGTTTGAAGTTAGATAAGTCCCCTGGGCCGGACAGGATTTACCCTCGGATTCTCTGGGAGGTGAGAGAGGCTATTGCAGAGCCTCTGGCTCTGATCTTCAGGTCGTCGCTGGTTACGGGTATAGTGCCGGAAGACTGGAGGATAGCGAATGTGGTCCCATTGTTCAAGAAGGGGAAGAGAGACTTTCCGGGGAATTATAGGCCGGTGAGTCTTACTTCTATTGTGGGCAAAGTATTGGAAAGAATTATTAGGGATAGGATTTATAGTTATTTAGAGAGAAACAAATTGATTGGGGATAGTCAGCATGGTTTTGTGAAGGGTAAGTCGTGCCTTACTAACCTTATTGAGTTTTTTGAAAAAGTGACCAAAGAGGTGGATAGGGGTAAGGCAGTTGATGTGGTATATATGGACTTTAGTAAGGCGTTCGATAAGGTGGCCCATGGAAGGCTTCTGCAGAAAATGCAGATGTATGGGATTGAGAGTGATTTAGCTAATTGGATTAGGAATTGGCTAGCAGATAGAAGACAGAGGGTGGTGGTTGATGGGAGATATTCATCGTGGAGTTCGGTGACAAGTGGTGTACCTCAGGGGTCTGTTTTGGGGCCCCTGCTGTTTGTAATTTTTTATAAATGATCTGGATGAGGGTATTGAAGGATGGATTAGTAAATTTGCAGATGACACTAAAGTCGGTGGAGTGGTAGATAGTGAAGAGGGGTGTTATAGTTTGCAGAGAGACTTGGACAAGTTGCAGAGCTGGCCGAGAGGTGGCAAATGGAGTTTAATGTGGAAAAGTGTGAGGTAATGCACTATGGCAGAAATAATAAATGTGTAGAGTATAGGGCTAATGGTAGGATTCTTAGTGGTCTTGATGAACAGAGGGATCTTGGTGTGTATGTGCATAGATCCCTGACAGTAGGCAGTCAAGTCGAGAAGGTTG
This sequence comes from Sphyrna mokarran, assembly GCA_024679065.1. Taxonomy (NCBI): domain Eukaryota; kingdom Metazoa; phylum Chordata; class Chondrichthyes; order Carcharhiniformes; family Carcharhinidae; genus Sphyrna; species Sphyrna mokarran. The sequence continues at coordinate 65,119,817 of JAGIQG010000009.1, forward strand.
TTAAGAAGGCATATGGAGTCTTAGCTTTTATTGGTAGGGGGATTGAATTCCGGAGCCGCAACGTCATGTTGCAACTGTACAAAACTCTAGTGCGGCCGCACTTGGAGTATTGTGTGCAGTTCTGGTCCCCACATTATAAGAAAGATGTGAGGCATTGGAGAGGGTACAGAGGAGGTTTACCAGGATGTTGCCTGGTATGGAGGGCAGTCTTATGAAGAGAGGCTGAGGGATTTGAGGTTGTTTTCGTGAGAAAGGAGGCGGCTAAGAGGGGATCTTATCGAAGCATATAAGATGATTAGAGGTTCAGATAGTGTGGACAGTGATAGCCTTTTTCCTAGGATGGAGAAAGCTAGCACGAGGGGACACAGCTTTAAATTAAGGGGTGGTAGTTATAGGATGGATGTCAGAGGTAGGTTCTTTACCCAGAGGGTGATAAGGGTATGGAATGCCCTGCCTGCTGCAGTTGTAGATGCGCCAAGTTTGGTGGCGTTTAAGAGGTTAGTAGATAAGTTTATGGACGAAAAGGGAATGGTTTAGGTTAGAAGGTCATTGCTTTTTCTTAATTGGTCGGCGCAACATCGAAGGCCAAGGGGCTGTTCTGCACTGTAATGTTCTATATTCAATATTTTGCTGAGGTAGTTTAATATGCTAGCCATGTGGAACAACATGCAGAGCTCTGCCCAAAATGTTACATAGGAGCACTGAAATACAAAAAAAAAGTGCAACAAGAATGATTTTAATTTTAAATACTGACCAATTAGAGCATCAATTCTAACATTTTTCTTCATAAGCCACCAAGTCACCATGGCCACTTTCTGTTCATTCTCCTTGCCTCTTAATATTTTTGTTTATTTAACTTATACACTATGGCAGAGAATTTCATTTTGTAACTAGCTTCACTACAAAGAAAAAGCTTCTACATGTTCAATTAATTCTTCATAATTATCAAAAACTTGTGCCCTTTCGTTACTTTCTCATCAAGATGTAATTTGCTTCTGCCCAATATCTGGTGACTTCTGCTGTAAAATGTACAGCTGTGGATGATGGGATGAAATGTGACTAGGATTGCTTCTGATACTCTTTAATGAATGATAAAGGTTTCTTTCACCTGTTAATTACAAAATGACCTGTGAACCAAAATGACTAGCCACTATGGAATTTTACACTGAACGCTTCTAGTCCAAAGATCAAATAGCATTAAAGAGCACACACAAAAACCATTCAGACCATCAAGTTTCCACTGGTGTTTGTTTGCATAAAATATCAAGACCTCATGCTCTTATTAAACAAAAACAAAACATGGCTCTTCAACTTAAGTTACAATGGGCAACTGGGCGAACTCCTTACAGAGCTGTTTTTAATTGAATGTGTTTATGTGATATCATAAGGTAAATCTACACTATCACATTATCAGCAGATTTTAATTGAACTATATTGAAAATATCCTCTTTTTCTAACGTTAGATGTAATTTGCTGTAGTGTTTTGATTCAATGTCACCTCTTGTACTCACAGCCTTTTAAACACCTTGGTGAGGGCTTGTATTCTTTGTCAAACTGATTATTTATTATTGTGCTATACACACTCAACTTGATAACGTCATGTAGAATAATTGCTGGATGATTTCCATTCCTTTTGTTCCGGTACAATTATAGGATTGAATGAAAATATTGGTTTTACATATTAAAATTCTTCTGCGAAATTTGTCGTAGGTAAACTGTTATGGAACTCATTTGATAAAAAATGCTCAATCACACAATAAATTTATAAGGAAAAGCTGTTTTCATTCAGTTTTTTAAAAAAATTCTTCAGAGAATGTGTACATCACTGGTTAGGACAGTCATTGTTGTCGATCCCCTTGAAAGATGGCATGAGCTGCTTTCTTGAATCATTGCAGCCTGTGTGATGTTCCAGTGACAGTGAAGAAACATGTCCACAATTCCAACAAGATGGTTAATTGTTTGCAGGAAATTTTTAAGTCGTGGCATTCCCATGCATATGCTACTCATGTCCTTTTAGGCGATAGAGGGTGTGCATTTAGAAGTTGCTGCAGTGCATCTTGTAGATGGTGCACACTGTCATTGAGTCGACGTTGATGGGGTTTCAATCATGTGGGCTGCTTTGCCCTGGATTGTGTCAAGTTTCTTAAGTTTTGCTGGAGCCACACTCATCCAGGCAAGTTAATAGTATTCCATCACCCATCAGGTGCTGCATGTATCAATAATCAAGAAGGGCTAGATGTGCATCGAGATTATCCAGAGTTCTGATGCAAGGCCACAACACTGCTTTTCTCCTCACATACGCTGCCAGGCTCACTGAGTATTTCCATAATTTTCAGTTTTTAACAAAAAAGATTTTTTGCTTCAAGATTTTCTTTTGCAGTTTGAATCACTTTCTTTTTCAATTGTGGGTACCTCAATAAAGAGGTCACCTTTTAAAATTTAAAACTGCTAAATTTTCTGAACAAATTGGAAAGTACAACTGAAAACTACTTAATTTGAGATATACATGGCAAACTTTTAATAGCATGTAACATTGAACTCAGTGTTATTTATTCAATTTATTAAGTATAAATAGGAACAAATTGGAAACATCAACATTAATTATTACTGTACTAGTCACATTGTAGAATAGTCAATATTCAGATTCCATCACCAGGGGTTGCAGCTCTTTAAACTTTTCACTATGCTCATTTGTCCAATGTCTTTTTCAAGTTGGCTTCTTCACAGTTTTGAGATATCTGACAGACTCGGGAGAAATTCGCCCAATGTACTACATCCAACTGCTGTTACAGGTCTTTATTTCCATCTTTTTTATTCCTCATCTGCCTGAAGTTCATCAGCAATGATTGCATGCTCTAAATAATAGGCTTGTACATTGAACCTGCATTTTCATATTCAGTTTCACGTTATATTTGCTACATTCATTGTAGGATTTTGCCCAGTCTTTGTTCATGTATCAGTGTGTGTACCTTCCAATCATATATGTGTATGTTCCCTCCAAATAAGGGTATCAACAATAATCCCACTCATTTATTATCTAGCATTTGTATGCTGGTATACTTCCGAAGCTAAATTGATTCCAAAGGGCTTTCTAGCATTTTTGTTGCCAGTAAACACAACTTACATCAAATGTAGTAAAGTATTAACATTTGATAACCTGCAAACTATTTCATTTACAGTCTTCATTAGATAATCTTCTCTCATTTTAAACTTTAAATCTCAAGGAATATTTTCAATGTTTTAATTTACTATTATCGATAAATTTAACAACAATATGTCAAAGAAACTTATTGATTCCACCTAGCTGATTCTGAAGATCATCAAAAAGTTAAACTGGAACTTGGTGCATGCGAGAAGAGTTCAACATTTTGCTACAGTTATATACAAAAATCTTCAACTACATTAGTATGATTTTGGTTATTGAAGCGACAACATCAATTCTTTTGATTGACCTTAGCAGCCAGAATACTCAACATCCAAAAGCTTCCAGAATCTGAAATTCCAGACAGTGGTAATTGTTTTGCATTTGTATTCCATGTTTCAATTTCCTATTAGATTGATATTGTTGTTGAAGCACATCAATCTTGCATGAGGTTTTGTATTTAGCTTCTTGTAAATGACTGGCATGCACAACATTGGATAATGCTTCTATATCCAGTTAAACCAATTACAATTCTGTATTCCATTAAATTTTCTACAAGGGATCTGCACATAAAGGGATCTGCCCTGTACCTCAGAAGAGTAAGGAAAGGAGGAAGGCAGTATTAATGAGGGAACTCTACAGTGAGGGAGTCAGACAGGTGATTTTGTGGAGGCAGACAGGAAACTCAGATGGTAGTTTGCCTCCTTGGTGCTGGGATCCAGGATGTTTCTGGTCGCGTCCAAGAAATCCTGAAGTGGGAGGGAGAGCAGCCAGAGGTCGTGGTACATACTGGTACCACTGACATTCGTAGGAAAACGGAAAGGGTCACGAAAAGAGAATATAGGGAGTTATGTAGAGAGCTGACAAGGAGGAATGCAAAGGTAGTAATCTCAGACTGCTGCCTGTGCCACAAGAAAGTGAGAGCAGGAATGGAATGAGGTGGAAGATAAATGTGTAGCCAAAGGATTGGAGCAGGGGGCAAGGATTCAGGTTCCTGAATCATTGGGACTTCTTTAGGGGCAGGTGTGAAAAGGATGGGCTGCACTGGAATCTCAGGGGACCAATATCCTGGTGGGAAAGTTTGCTGAAGCTACTGGGGAGACTTTAAACTAGAATGGTTGGGGTAAGAGGAATTTAGCTCGCAAATAGAGATTGTCGATAGTGTGTGAGGGAGGGTAGACAGGTGATGGGGAAGGCTGGCGCTCAGGCCGAAGGTTTGAGATGTGTCTATTTTAATACTAGGAGTGTTGTTAACAAAGTAGATGAGCTTAGAGCATGGATCGTTACTTGGAAATATGATGTGGTGGCCATTACAGAGACTTGAATGATTCAGGGACTTCTGGATACTTCAAGTGCCAGGTTTCAGATGTTTCAGGAGGGACAGGAAGGAAGTCAAAAGAGATGGGGTGTGGCACTGTTGATCAGAGATAGTGTCACGGCTGTAGAAAAGATGGATGCCATGGATCATCTACGGAGTCTCTGTGGGTGGAGGTTCAGAATAGGAAGGGGTCAATAACTTTACTGGGTGTTTTCTATAGGCCGCCCAACAGAAATACAGATGTTGAGGAACAGATAGGGAAACAGATCCTGGAAAGATGTAATAAGAGTTGTTATGATGGGGACTTTAATTTCCCAAATATCAATTGGAATCTCCCTAAGCTAAGGGATTTAGGCAGGGAGGAATTTGTTAGGTGTGTTCAGGAGGGTTTCTTGACACAGTATGTGGATAAGCCTACAAGACGAGAGGCTGAACTTGATTTGATATTGGGTAATGAACTTGGACAGGTGTCAGATGTCTCAGTGGGACAGGCAGGGAAATTTCAGGAGGTTAATTACATGGTGCATGAAAGTTGTAATGAATTTAGTCAAGAAGAAAAGCGTACAAAAGGTTCAGGGAGCTAGGTAATGTTAGGGATTTTGAGGACTATATGATTATAGAAAGGAATTTAAGAAGGAAATTAGGACAGCCAGAAGGGGTCATGAGAAGGTCTCGGCAGGTAAGATTAAGGAAAACCTCAAGGCATTCTACAAGCACGTGAACAGCAAATGGATGAACTGTGAAGGAATACAACCTATCAAATGTGATAGTGGGTAACTTTGTATAGAACTGATAGAAATAGCAGAGGTACTCAATAAATACTTTACTTCAGTATTCACAGTGGAAAAGGATCTTGGTGGTTGTAGTGCAGGCTTGCAGCGGACTGAAAAACTTGAGTATGTTGAGATTAAGAAAGAGGATGTGTTGAAGCTTTTGAAAAGTATAAAGTTAGATAAGTCAGCGGGACCAGATGGGATACACCCCAGGTTACTGGAAGCGAGCAAAAAGATTGCAGAGCCTCTGGTGATGATCTTTGTTCATCAATGAAGAAGGGAGAGGTTCTAAAGGATTGCAGATATGGTTCCTCTATTCAAGAAAGGGAGAAGAAATAGCCCAGGAAATTATCAACAAGTGAGTCTAAACTAAGTGGTTGGTAAGCCGATAGAGAAGATCCTGAAAGACAAGATTTATGAACATTTGGAGAGGTATAGCATGATCAAAAATAGTCAGCATGGCTTTGTTAAAGGCAGATCGTGCCTTATGAGCCTGGTTGAGTTTTTTGAAGATGTGACTGAACACATGTGACAAAGGAAGAGCAGCAGTTGTGGTTTATGTGGACTTCAAGCAAGGCATTCAATAATATCCTCCATGCAAGGCTTATTGAGAAAGTGAGGGGGTATGGGATCAAAGAGGACATTACTTTGTGGATCCAGAACTGGCTTGCCACAGAAGGCAAAGAGTGGTTGTAAATGGGTCTTCTTCTGCATGGAGGTCGGTTACCAGTGGAGTGCCCCAGGGTCTGTTCTGAAACGCTTGCTCTTTGTGATTTTTATAAATGATCTGGATAAGGACGTGGAGGGAGGGGTTGGTAAGTTTGCCAATGACACAAAGGTTGGAGGTGTTGTGGATAGTTTGGAGGAATGTCAGAAGTTGCAATGAGACAGATAGGATGCAAGACTGGGCGGAGAAGTGGCAGATAGACTTCAACGCAGATAAGTGTGTGGTGATTCATTTTGGCAGGTCAAGTGGGAAGAGGGAAGAGATTGCAGAGTCTCTGGCGATGATCTTTGTATCATCAATGAAGATGGGAGAGATCTCCATGATATTAAGAATAAGACTTTTAGCAGCATGGAAGATCAGAAGGATCTTGGGGCCCGGTTCATAGGACACTCAAATCAGCTTTGCAGGTAGAAGATTTGGTTAAGAAGGCGTATGGTATACTGGTCCTCGTCTATTGAGGATTTGAGTTTTGGAGTCAGGGGATAATGCTGCAGCTATAGAAGACTCTAGTCAGACCCCACTTGGAGTACTGTGCTCAGTTCTGGTCATCTCATTACAGGAAGGATGTGGAAGCCATAGAAAGGTTCTGAGGAGATTTACAAGGACGTTGCCTGGATTAGGTGGTAAGCCTTAAGAAGATAGTTTGAGAGAGCTCAGTCTTTTCTCTTTAGAAAAACGAAGGATGAGAGGTGACTTGATGGAGGTGTATAAGATGTTGAGTGAGAGGTACTGATCAAGTGGATTCTCAGAGGCTTTTTCCCAGGGCTGAAATGACTGCCACAAGAGGACACAGGTTTACGGTGCTGGGGAGTAGGTACAGAGGAGATGTCAGGGATAAGTTTTTCACTCAAACGGTGTGGATGCGTAGAATTGGCTGCCAGTAGTTTAGTAAGATAGAGGGTTATAGGTAAGCCTAGTGGGCAGGGATAAGTTCAGCACGACTTGTGGGCTGAAGGCCCTGTTTGTGCTGTAGTTTTTCTATGTTCTATAAAACCTGATCCTTTTTGTAAAGTTATGACACATTGATCAACATTATCATAAATGTAATTCATCACATCATCCAAATTTTAAGTGCCATCAACAGATGTTGATATTGGTCATTCAATTCCCAGACTCATGTGATAAATCTGACTTAAATCTCATGTGGAATGCCTATGGTAAAACTCATCTCTCTGGGTTTTCAGAAAATCCATATAAAACAGATCTTGTCTCATCTCCTTCATCTACCTTTTTTGATTATTCAAATATATTTTATCAATCACAACCTATATTTTTAAAAATCAAGCTGACTGGCCCGGATTAATTCATATTTTCCCAAGTGCCTTGCAATTATATCCCATCCTCTCATTTATGGGCAAATGAAATGAAGTTAAATTGTTCATCGTTTCCTAGTTAATTCCAGTTTCCATTTTTGAAAGGAGGTATTGTTCCCTACTTAGGCTTCAGTTTTTTTTTAGTTTGGATAATTATATAACCTGCTCTTTTACTACAACCATGGCTCTACCAACACCAACAATTTGTGCAGCCCACTTCTTGCATCAGAGCTCTATCATTCATCTATATCATTTAACCATTTTTTTAAATTAACCTTTTCTTTTATTGTTTACTACAACAGCTAACTGCCATTTGGGGTTCACAAGTTACACAGTAAATTCTTGCCCTTGGCCAATGAGACAACAAAGATCGAAAATTTAAGATAACTTCAAAAAAAAAAATGAAAGGGGAGACAACAAAAAAGGTACTTATATTAAACAGAATTAGAATCCATTGTCCTTTCTGCAAGTAAGTATTTCAAAAGGAATGCAGCTTCAGTAACTCCACTAACATTTCTCTAATGTATTGCCTCTACTAATTGTTCCACAACCATCTCTGGTATTCTACAATTTCATATTAATAACTGCCACCTTAATGAAAACCAATGTAAAGCTTTTATTTAGTGTACATCATTCCAATGCTACAAGCCAGCCTTTAACCTTCCATAATCTTAATGATCCATTTACTGATGGAAAATACTCCTACCACTTCTAAGCTGATTTTTTATCTTTTCTTTTTATTATTTGCTCTAAAAGTAGTAATGTTTTCTGAAGTCTCAAATTTGATTTAATTTTCCTATTCATCCAAGAACCTCCAGTCTTTGTTGTGCTTCTTTGGTCCCTTATTCCAAAGTACTTAATTTGAGCCCTTTCCATATAGTGTGTAAAAGTTACCCATTGCTGTTCTAGCTTCTAATTTTTTTCCCATTTAATCTGAGCATGATTATTTTTAAGCTCATTAATTTCTTTCAGTTGTATGCCTTGAGCCGACATTAATTTTCCACTTTCCTGTGCTTACACTGCACTTTGTTCTATTATGATCACCAGCTCGCTCCAGAACCAGATCAAGTGGTGTTCCTTCCATGTACCAATAATTTGACTGAAGATTTTTCATCTCAATCATTTGGCACTGTTCCCAAATATTTTTGGATCATTAAAATACCACAAATTATAACTCTTATTGTCAATATACATCTCTCTAATTTATCTGCAAATTTCAACCTCAGTTGCTGCAGTAATCATTTCAATGCAGTTAGAATGCAAAATGTTTTATAAATAAGATGTATTTTCTTTCAACCAACAAGTCACAATTTATTGGATAGCTAGATATAGAAGTTTGGATACAAAGCTGAGAAACCAGGATATGACATGACATATTCAAGAAGCAACAATGCAGTCTGGTTTCACAGGTGAAATCTGGACGTATTCATAAACAGTATGAGTTTTTTTAATACAACAGAATGTTTTTAAAAAGTCTAGATTATAAAAAGGAAATTGTATTGACATTCTGCTGTTCACTCATACTATCTGTTTACCATGTTTAATGTGGCACATCATCACTTAAAAAGGAGTACATACAAAATTAGGTTTTATCCTTCAATAACTTCATCCTTCATCTATTATATCTTAACTCAAATAGTTGATTGAAATGTCTTTTTGCCTCTTCAACCATGTATTGAATTCAAATTTAAAGATCTGATCAATTTTTGTCCAAAGGAAAATGAATTTTGCCATAATTGCACTTGTTTTCCATTGCCAGCACCAGGCACTCTAAAGCTACTATTTGCTACCTCAGAAAGGTCATATTTTTTGGGGGTGGGGAGCGAGGGTTGGCTGCTGCTGCAGAGCGAGGAATCACTCCAATTAGCACAAATGCAATTCTAATTTTTTTTAAAATTCAGCTTGTTAAAGTGTTTGACTATGGTTCAAGGCCACATACTTGAACAAGCGCAGAGACAGAATTTATATTCGTTTTGAAAAAGAAATGCTGAATTGAATTTCAAATCATATAACACATCTCTGATAGTGCATTGATTAAAAAATAAAAACTGAGACGCTGCAGCATATTTTGCATTTTTATCTTTTCATGAAACATCTGATACAAACGTGACATCAATCTTAACTACCCCTCAAAACTGATATTAGGACATTAGTTCCATTCATCAATGCCATATAAATTACTTTTGCAGCTATCTGCATTCCGAACATCCACATGAGTCAGTTACACAATTACATTTATTGATACATATTTAGTTGCTGACCTCAAACTGTCACACAGATTGTTTGTTGCTCTAATAACTGACTCATTAGTACTGCTATAATTTATAAAATGTTGCTTTGTTACTGATTCTACAGCCATTTTCCTGCCCACCAAGCATGGATTTACTGATTGCTGTTCACGCTTAAATAAATTTTTGACTTCACATCCAAAATACATAAAACAATTAGTACCAATTGGCTGGTTATGATGGTTGCACTTCCAAGTAGTGTCAAAAATTCACAGTGTATGCTGTTAACATCCGATATATAAATGTACATATTCCCAAATGCAACCATATAAATGTTACACATAGCTATTATCTAATAACACGTACTACTGCTTAATTATGCAATCGATAAAACATTGGCCAGTTTATTGGTCAATAATTACATGACCATTGTTTTATGCGAGTCCCATTGTTCAATAGCCATTGTGATTGCTGAAGAGTGATGTTATATGACTGTTAGGGCTCTGGACTAATGTTTAGAATACTAGGCCACAAAGTTGCTTTATAATTCCAAACAAAATTCATAAAATGGGCGTGTTACTTCCTGGTTTGTTGTCAGTAAGAATTCTTCCATGTAATTGGCTGCTCAGCTTATTTGATTACATCACTGTTATTTGGCACCTGAGAGTAACTATAGATGGTGCCAGTATTAAGTTAGCACTATGAAAGGTGAAATCTATTCCATGGAGCCCATTAGAGCTTTGTGTGCAGTTTTCTTCAAGGTCAATGACAACTGTTGTTATGCTGCTTCTTACTTCAACATCTCTGCCAGTTTAATTACAGTTGATTATTTTCTAGGAATGGCTGGAATGCCTGTTCTTGGTTGTTTTCCTGTAATCACAGTCTTCAATTCATTTATAAAAAGTAGACCTCCCATAAACAGTATGGTTCAGCATCTCAGCTCAGCAGTAGGATGCTGCCTAGGCTATGCACTTCTCCTGCTGTTATTCGACATCACGTACCCGCACGCATGCACACACATACAGGAAATAAGCTGCCAAACCTGAAAAGACACATTCTGGGGGTGTGGAGGAATCAAAAGTTGAGAAGGATTAATATTGAGGGTAGCCAGGTTTTGCCCTGGTTAGGAATATGCATTTTTGCAATAAAAAATTAGTTCTCTCTGGTGACAATACTTAAAGGAAATGATAAATGTACAAACCAAAGAACTGCATTTCCAAAAAAGTATGGTAAAAAGAAATTTATAGAGGGACTAGGATACAAGCAAAAAGGAATAGATATCTAGGAGTGTTTCAACAAAATCTGCCAAACTATCTTAATTGTGCTAAGAATTCCACTGACAACCAATTCCAAGTAATCACTTGAGTTCACAGAGTGGTACACTTACACATGCTAGCAGATACAAATATTCACACACTGAGTGCTGTCCTTTGCAAACAGAAACAGCATGCCCATGCATTGCAACTAAATAAAAGCCTGGGGGAATAGCTACTTCCTGGTTCATTTCCTTTGGTAGTGCCTTGACTCACTGTAGTTGTCCTATCTTATTTGAATTTAAACAAATGCTTGGCAGTTAACTGTTCCCTGTGCACTCACTGTAGTTGTCCTATCTTATTTGAATTTAAACAAATGCTTGGCAGTTAACTGTTCCCTGTGCCTTTACCATGGCAACACTTCCACCAATCACAACCAATTTGTCAAGCATTCAGCATTCTTTTCTCACGCTGTGTAAATTGTTGTTCCCTTTAAGATTTAGTATTCTTGTGTGTGACTTAAATGCTAGATGAAAAGCTTTGACAGTATTTCTCTTTCTTTCAGCAATACTCAGATATCCCTTTCTACTATACTCAATTCACTACTTGCTGACAATCTAAGTTCTGATACCCCTATCTAGCAACAACATTTATTATATGATTATAACACATACGTTGGCTAGCTCTTTCCCATGTCTCTGAATCCATTTCCATACCTAAATATCTACTCTCAGCTTAAACCCATGTCTATTCTCTCACTCATTTATGTTGCAGCATCTCACAGGCAGATGTATTTCTTTTAACAAAGAACAACAAAAAAAATTACATGACAGGAACAAGTCCTGCACTAAATGTTATTTCTACTTGAAACTGTTGAAAAGGATTTCTATATATTAGCTTACAATATGAAAAGTAAATCTTTACTAATTTTCACATTAAATGCCAGATTACTAACTGTAGGCATATAAGCATGGTATGCCATCATGAACCAGGAACAAGTGAAGATGGTTTATCACTTCTCATTTAAGAAATTTGAGCCAATGTGCTACTATTTTGGTTCACAAATTTTCATACAGGAATTCACCTCGAATACAATTTTCTTAAAGCAGAGACAGCAGTTTAAAAAAAAAACAATGAACTCAACACATTTACGTGAATAACTTCAAACATCAATAAGTTAGCAAGGATGAACAAGACAGACATTTGCAGCTGGAGTTTTCATGAATGGCAAGAAAACTATGACATCTAAGCTAATTATTTTCTTCATAAATTTAGGAATATTCCAAACTAACAAAGAAAAAAATTACCTCGGCGTTCAAGTCACCTTGGGACTTTGCCAGTTCAAGCTATCATTTCTATTAGCTAGGCAACCAAGACAAAAATGTGAAAACACAAAGTTGCTACTTGAAGAAATTTTGATCATTTTGCCCAGACTTGAGAACAAGCACAGATTTTCCCTGCCTTAGAATAAACTAAAACATAATACTATATTGTACAAAGTTTTCATTCTTAAGCCAGAACATAATATCACATTGTACAATGTTTTCACTCAAGCCAAAACATAATAACGGATTGTACAATGTTTTAACACTTAATTTAGCGGGACAACTATAGAGAGCATTCATTCAATGCTGGAGCAATCCAAAACTAATCCTAAATTTTGTCCCTTCCTCAATCTCATACCTTCCTTTGCTTCAAATGCAATCTGTATTTTTCAAAAGATGCATTGGTGTTTGCTTCAACTACTCAGAAAACATTTCATTTTTTAAAAAAACTTCTTAATCATTCTCTTACACTAGGTATTTCCTCAGATTTTCTCCAGTTGTCAACATAATGTCAGTGGAAACATTGCTCAAATCTATAAAATGGGTTTCTATCAAATATACAATAATAGAACATCTGATAAAATTCCAGACATTAGGACAATTTTAAATTGAATTCCCTATTCATCTTAACCCTGAAAACTTGCATCATATTTTTGCTCTGCTTTTTTGCTGCAGTACAAATAATCCAGTTAATTAGCACTAGCATTGTTTCAGTAACCAATACCCATTCCCTTGTGTTATTCTGGTGAATTCAGATTTTCTATGGTTTTAATAATCTTGCTGAAATGCACTGTACAAACTTCATATAGTAGCTCAATGATAGCTTTAAGTAGTTTCTCTTCTAATGACAACCTGCGATCACATGGACATTTCTCCAAACTGAAGTGTTTACCAGGAATCTCCCCTTTTCATAACCATTCTATTTTAAGTTAAGGGATAATATATACATTTCAATATATATTTAATATATAATTCAAAATATTGCTAGTCTCATAAATTCCAACGTTCATAATCCAGGAATTAAGAATACATTTCTCTGCAGAGCTGAGGGACTTTTACACCATCAGAAGTGCCATCTATTGGATGAGATTTTAAATCAAGATACTAGATGCCATCTCACGTAGATGCAAAGATATCATAATATTATTGAAATGGAGCATCGGAACTCTCCTCAAATGTTATGGCCAATACTAATTCTTCGACCAACATCATTTAAATTGATCATCAACTCACTCATGTTTTTGGGGCCTTTTGGGAAACTGGCTACTGTGTTTTCAATAACCTGTGTACAAAAGTGCTTCCTTGCCTGTATGGCATTTTGGAACAGTGTAGTCATGAAAGATGCTCTATAAAAATAAACTTAAAAAAGTGGCATTTAGAAAGGAAATGGATGAGAATGGTGCTATTTTCCAAGCTTAACTATTTCAAATTAAGAAAACTTGCAGATTTGAAATCTCAACACAGATGGCAGAAAGGTGGTGGAGGGCGGTAAGGGAAGGGGTTAGCAGGAAGATTGGAGTGGTGATGGGTTCCAACTTTCCAACAATCATTATTGACATATGGAAGCCTAAATTTTAATTCGAAGATTGAATCCTCAAAATCCAATTACACTGACTAATATCACAATATCAGATTCTGTACAAGAGCTAAAGATAGGCCAGCATTACACAAATATTTGTTTGTCTACATGTATTAAATATAAAAATTTCATTTAATAATTCCTTGCAATTAACTAAGGATTTTACCTTGACCACTAATTGATACCAAAGACACAAAATGTTAATTCTCACAGTCAAACCGAAAAAGTTAACAAGTTGGTAAGAAAATGGGTGTATCACCAGTAGACAAAAATTAACAGGATGCTCCCAAATGCTGCAGATAACAATTCTAAATATAATTTGCAATCTTTTCTAATTATGAATTGGTTGCTCACTTTGAATCCTTCCACTACTTGGCATCACATCCTGAATCAAACACGACACAGATACTCAAACAGATAAAATTTCAGAATCTGAGTATAATTCTGCCAGGTTTTCATGACTTTGAACAACTGGCCTCACCACAGAACATCTAACAGCAGCTTACTTTTATGTTTTATTCATAAATATTACATTTAAAATTTATTAGTCAAAAATTAATACTAATGTGAAAATCTTACAATTCTAAATAATTCAGATTATCAATTAAACCTAAATTTAGGGTAGTAATGTTGCTTCTAACTGATGAACAAATATATCCTTCTAACGTTTAAAGAACAAAAAAAAAAAGCACGGGAAACACGCCCTTCGGCCCAACAAGCCCACGCCGCCACCCCGATGTTCCCACCTCTACCCGTGATCCCTGTCTATGTTTATAGATCTATGGATTAAAAACCAAATTTGAGACAATTTAGGGAGAACTTATTTTGGCAATTAGCCTAAGAGCACATCTTTGGGATGTGGGAGGAAACCGGAGCACCCGAAGAAAACCCACGCAAGCACGGGGAGAATGTGCAAACTCCCACAGACTCAGGCCCAAATCCATGCATCTGCACAGCACAGTGACAGTCACTGAGCTGTCGTGTTGCCTATCAAATGGTCCAGGTCAAGCATACACTAACGATGTGAAGCACTAGGATACTCTCGAAAAAAATCCAAGAGCAGCTCTCTTATGACCCCTGTATGCCCCTTGTTAGACAAGGTGGACCAAAGCACCTGTAGGATAAAAACAAATACATCAATGTCATCGTCTATTTACACACTTCCCAGAGACTCCCAAGGCTCATAATCCCTATTTTAAATCAGTTTTCTATACCCCTCCATTCCCATTCTGTTCATGTGCCCATCTAAGTATTTCTTAAATAACTCGAGTGCCTGCCTCCACCACTTTACTTGGCAGCGCATTCCATACCCCCACCACCCTCTGTGTGAAAAAACTCCCTCTAGCATCAAATTATACCTTACCCCCCTCACCCTAAGCCCGTGACCCCTCGTACTATTCGAGTCCATCCTAGGAAAAAGCTTAACCCTGTTTACTCTATCTACACCTCTCATAATCTTGTACACCTCTATTAGATCTCCTCTAAGTCTACATCTTTCTAAGGAAAACAGCCCCAATTTGCCTAACCTCTCCTCATAACTCAGACCTTCCATACCAGGCAGCATCGTGGTAAACCTCCTCTGCACTCTCTCCAGTCTCCACGTCCTTCCGGTAGTAAGGTGACCAGAACTGGATGCAGTATTCCAAATGAGGTCTAACCAACGTTTTGTACAACTGCAACATTAAAGGCCAGCTCTTGTACTCTATACCCCTCCTATAAAGGCTAGCATACCATATGCTTTCTTCACAACCTTCTCCACTTGCTCTTCCATCTTCAGAGACTTGTGCACCTGCACCCCCAGGTCCCTCTGCGTTTCTATACTCTAAATAGGTCTACCGTTTACAAAAAAGACATTGCCTCCCTTCAATACTCTACATCATCTTTAATATTGGACTGATCCTCTTTCATCAGAGTCACAAGTTGATTATAAAAACCTGCCCATCATCTCCAAACTGTACCCATTATGCACTAGATGTACCTTTTTCTAAGTTTCACATAATGTTATTTCAGTCCATTTTTAATTACATGTTTCAATTACAATCTATACTAGAAAAGCAAAAAAACTACTTTCCAGAATTCATCTGATTTAATTTAAAATTCGGCAAAAGCTGTACTTCACATTTGGCAACTATATCTGCTATTTTGTGATATTTGTATTTCTATTATAGAAATAAAAATGTTCCAGAATGTCTCTTCCCACAATTTTATTTTGAAACATTTAATATAGATATTTACAGAAAATATTTGCATTAACAACGATTAAATGTGTAAATTCTGAAATATTTGAGCAGATATTGTGCAAAAGTTGCAAATACTACCAGTGCTTTAGACAATATACAATTGACTGTTTGCTGTTACTGGTGAAGGTTTCTTTCTCCATTTCCAGCTTCTCTCCTTACCAAAGGCTTTAATTCTTGCTGGAAGCATGGGCATTAACAATGTTCTGACACCTTGGTCAACTGGCAATCCTTCACACAGTAATCTGAAGGGTATCCAACAATGAAGAGCATGACACTTGAGCCTAAACTCAACAAATGCTCACAGGAGTCACCGAATACAATTAGGGTCAGGAATACAAATTGCTTTCTCTTTATCCCAGATATATTACAGTTAATTATCACCCCATTTGAAATTAGCTAATGTAGCACATAAATGACAAATAGATCTGGGACTGTTCTTTGCTGAATTGTCCTTATTAAGAGATCAATGGAACTATATTTAAGATAATTAGGTATCCATCTTAAGTATACAAAACTAACCCACTACTTTAGAAACATTGTGCATGACAGAAATAACTATAACCTCTTTTTACTTTAATATCAACAGCGTGTTTGAACCCCTTTATCATACATTTCTTTTTCACCAAGGCAGAGAACAGTGCCCCATCCATGTCCACTAAGTATCTTCCTCCTTCCACCGTGAGCCTGAATCTGCCTCTAGATTCGGCCATGATGTAGAGATGCCGGCATTGGACTGAGGTAAACACAGTAAGAAGTTTGATAACACCAGGTTTAAATCCAACCGATTTATTTGATAGTAAACTCAAGCTTTCAAGGCTCTGTTCTTCGTCAGATGAATGAGGTATTCTGGTCTCAAACAGCACATATAACAGCACAGACTGTTTACAGATTACTGATTAGAATGCGAATCTTTACAAGTGGCTAACAATGTGGACGGAGCCCGAGCACAGATTAAAGAGATGTGTATTGTCTCCAGACAGCACAGTAAGTGAGGTTTTTTGCTAACCCAGGCAAGTCATGGGGTTATAGATAGTGTGACATGAACCCAAGATCCCTGTTGAGACCGTCTTCATGTGTGCAGAACTTGGCTATCAGTCTCTGCTCAGCGACACTGTGCTGTCGTGTGTCATGAAGGCCACCTTGAAGAACGTTTACCTCAAGGTCTGAGGCCAAATGCTCGTGACTGCTGAAGTGTTCGCCAACAGGAAGGGAATAGTCTTGCCTGGTGATTGTCAAGCAATGTTCATTCATCCCCTGTCACAGTGTCTGCATAGTCTCCCCAATGTACCATGCTTCGGGACATCCTTTCTTGTAATGTATTAGATAGATAACGTTGGCCAAGTTGCAAGAGTATGTACCATGTACCTGGTGGATGGTATTCTCAGTTGTGATGATGTCATCCATGTCAAAGATCCGGCATGTCTTGCAGAGGTTGTTGTGGCAGGGTTATGTGGTATTGTGGTCACTATTCTCCTGAAAGCTGGGTAGTTTGCTGCGAACAATGGTCTGTTTGAGGTTGCGCGGTTGTCTGAAGGCAAGAAGTGGGGATGTGGGGATGGCCCTGGCCTAAAAGACTACCTAAGAGAGGCCAGCTCAACTCATCGATTATACATTTCCTCAACCCCCAAGCCAAGCTCTGACTATCCAACTTCCATGTAACATATTAGGGAATCATTTGCAGCTAACAACCAAGTTCAAAAGTTTAAATACAAATTGTCAAAATCTAAAGTGTTATTTTAAAATGAATACTTTTACCAAAATAAAATTGCTTTGAAATCTTGATTGTTCTATTATTTTATTAGAGCAGTAACTAAGCACTTCTTTCACTTGCTGTTCAGTTCTGTTTTATCTTCCAGAATTTTGAAAAATAATTTATGACTCAAAATGCATAATCATTTGTTTCATTTGAAAGAATAATGGTCCACTGAAACAAATAAAGTTTCGATACAACAGAGTTCTAAAGGTGATCAATTTTCCTGGTCATATTTGGTTTTTCAAAGGTTAATTTTCTTTTTCCCCAAAAGTGTCATTTTTATTTATAACCCTCAACTACATGCTGACAGATGATTTAGAAACATGCTGGCGAATTTATCATTTTAAATTATGACAAGGACATCAAGTTTTTCTGCTACTCAGAAGATCAATTTCAGGAAAATAAAGAAAAGTGCAGCACAAAAACAGTCTCTTCGGTCCTCCAAGCCTGCGCCAATCATCTTTCCTGCCTAAATTAAAACAATATGCACTTAGAGTCCATATCCTTCCATCGTTTGCATCCTATTCATGTATTTGTCTAGTTGCCCTTAAACACCGCTATCGTACCCGCTCCCATCATCTCCTCAGGCAGCACATTCCAGACATTCACCACCTTCCGTGTTAAAAAAAATTGCCTTGCACATGTCCTCTAAACTTTTCTCTACGCACATTAAACCTATGTCCCCTAGTACTTGACTTTTCGACCATCTGACTCAATCTATGTCACTCAATCTAGTAGACCTCTATCAGATCACCTCTCAACTTTCATCATTCCAGTGCGAACAAACTGAGTTTATCCAACCTCTTCTTCGTCTGACCCTCCAGATCAGACAACATCCTGATAAACCTCTTCTATAACCTACATATCGTTCTCGTAATATGGTGACCAAAATTGTACATATTTGAAATGACGCCTAACTAAGGTTCTGTCCAGTTGTAGCATGACCTACGAATTTTTATACTCAATGCCCTGACTGATGAAAGCAAGCATGCCGTACTCCTTCTTGACTACCTTATCTACCTGTGTTGCATTTTCAGTGATCAATGGACATGTACGCCCAGATCTTTCCGCCTGTAACATTCCTAAGGGCTCTAACATTTACTGTACAATTTCTATATACATTGGACCTTCCAAAATGCATTCTTTCACACTTGTCTGGATTAAACTTCATCTGCCATTTCTCTGTCCAAGTCTCTCATCGGTTGAAATATTGCTGTATCCTCTGACAATCCTCTTCACTATCCACAACTGCATCAATTTTTGTGTCCTTTGCAAACTTAATCAGACCAGCTACATTTTCCTTCAAATCATTTATGTACACTACGAAGGACAAAGGTCCCAGAATTGATTTATGTTGAACACCACTAGTCACAGCCTTCCACTCAGAAAAGCACCCCTCTTCTGCTAAACTTTGTCTTCTATGACCAAGCCAGTTTTGTATCCATTTGCCAGCTCTCTTCTGATCCTGTGTGACTACACCTTTCCTACCAATCTAGCATGAGGTACCTTGTAAAAGGCTTTACTGAAGTCCATACATACAACATCCATTGCCTTTTTTTCATCTATCATCTTCGTCACTTCCTTGAAAAACTTGATCAAGTTAGCGAGGCATGGCCTTCCCTTCACAAAACCATGTTGTTATCACTAATAAGTCCATTAGTTTTAAAATGTGAGTAAATCCTGTCCCTAAGAATCTTTCAAATAATAACTTCAAAATACCATTTTAGTTTATAAAATAGTCCCTTTCTTGGTTTAATGATATTCCTAAATAATTCTATCCAACATTATATTTGCTTACAATGACAATTTGAGAGAAAATTTTGACAAAATATAAAATAACTGGGATCCTGGATAACTGTGTTATACCCTAATTTATTTAAAAATTTTATTCAGATAATTTGTGGCCTTAAAGTTACTAAGTTAGTTCATGTATATGCACACACTGCCCAATATCTTTCACAGAGAACATGCAGTTTCTGTAAATCTGTCCACAAGTCAATGTGACAAGTTTTTACATGATTGACATTTTTCACAGATATACTCCCGTAAGGTAAGGTAACCTCCACTCATAATAAACAGCTACCATATGTCATGCTATTTCTTTGAAGCACATGGTCACATTTAAATTAGTCTCCACAGGAAACCTCCTGCAATTTGTACAGGAATATAATCATAACATTTTTTCACATTTGCATAATTAACCTTTTTTAAAATAAATTCACTCACAAATGGACTAAATGGATTTGAGTGAATGCTAGTACTGACACTGAAGTGAGGAACAGAGAGTATGTAGCCACAAGGGTATGCTACAAAATATCAGAAAGCAGATGATTATGTCTGGCACATTTATTGAATTCTGTTAAGGGAGCAGTGGACCATGCATTGTCTAAAAGTAACATGTTGGGTAATCCATAAGTACTGGATTTAACTTGTCTCTACTTAATTCCATTCCTTTATAGGAATGGCATCTAAATATCTCCAGTGTGAAATTCTGTACAATCTCCAGCAACAACAATCTCTGTAGTGGCATGCTGTGGCCTAACAAAAGGTCACAACATCACAACCAATTTGGAGTTTCAGGGCTTCATATAAAGGAACTCAGCTCCCAATTACTTTCTAATTACAAAACAAAGCTACCAATAGCCGGGAAGTCTGCAACCCAAAATTCTACTGCAGTACCAGGGAGGCAATGGTCTTACTTATTTGAGCAGAGAGTGAGCAAAACAAAATAAATATAGAAAACAAAACAGAAAATGCTGCATAAATTCAGCAGATCTAGTAACATTTGAGAAAAGAAACAGAGTTATCATTTCACAACTAAACAATCCTCCTACAGAAGTGAAGCATAGTAAAAATATACACAACAATGTAGTTGCAAAGGGAATGGAAGAGATGTGGCAGACTTTCTGGACCTCGCACCCCCACCTCCATCCTTCCTGTAGTTTGTCGTCCATTGTTTTACATCTCAATGGCCTGCCCCAACATAACCCTATTTCTTCTCTATTTGTCCACCTCTACCTGGCTGTTCAGTTTCTCCCATTAACACATTCTATTGTCTCACGTTTTGCCATCATTGGCACTCTTCATCCCTTAATGGCACCATTTAACACTCCCTTTTGTCCTATGTCCAGGACAAATTTGTCCTACCTCCTTTTCCCTTGACCGATCCCTGGTTGTTTGCTTTGACCCACCTCCTCACCCCATTTCCAATCATCTAATTTTGCATATTTCTATTTTGTATATTTTGTATGTTTCTAACACAAAAACAGAAAATGCTGAAAAATCTCAGCAGGTCTGACAGCATCTGTGGGGAGACCTGCTGAGATTTTCCAGCATTCTCTGTTTTTGTTTCAGATTTCAGCATCCGTAGTCTTTTGCTTTTGTTTGTACATTTTTACATTGCTTCAGTTCTGTAAAAGAATTATTTAGATCCAAAACATTAAACTCTTGTTTCTCTCCACAAATGCTGCAAGACCTTATGAGTTTATCCAGCATTTTCTGTTTTTATTTTAGATTGCCAGCATCCCCGATATTTTATTTCATGTAGAAAATGCTTTGTTTATTACATTGTTAAAACAAGAAAAAGATGTACAAACTAGTACGGAAATTGTAACTCCCAAAAATTAATAGTTCTTTTAGCTTTTACAGGTTGATTCAAGAAATTTTCATAGATCAAATTTTAGTGTAGTGTATCAACGGCAGATATTTACTATTTATGCTCTGTGCAATCAACTCTCCAAAGCTTCCAGCATTTCAAACCAGCATGAAGCATTTTCTAAGACATAAAATATATTCAACTACTTACTTTAAGTCCTGCAAGAGATCTTTTGCATTCAGCATGGTAATTAAAGAAGTAGTAGCTGCTGGAATAATAATGATAGGAGTCCGAGAACCTGGAAGCAAGAGACAGTTCTTTGACATTTTCTATCAGCCAACAAAGTCCTGGGCTAAAAATAACAGTTTCTTCTTCAGATCATGAAAAATATGATCATTAGTTCAAGTCTGACTTATGCAGCTTATAAATTCAAACACTACTGCCAATTATTTATGTTTAAATGCCAGAACACCAAGTGTTTTGGTAATATTGCTTAGTGAAACCATACTATTGTATTTTATGGCTGCATACATTTGAATTTGCCTAGAATCTAATACTTAAAAGAAAAGTTAAATTCTGAATAATGACTCTTACCCTTTTTTTGATTTGGTGGTGGCCTTGCCTGCGAAACTGTTAAGAAAAACATACATGAAAAAAAGGACATTCTGTAACAATATGTAGATAAATGCAATAATAAAAAAAATTGCAACTTGCATTACAACTGAAACAATGGTTTCACCTATTGCAAAATTTATATACCTGCTTCTTCTCCATACCTAATTCCCTCCCGCAAAAGACTTCATCCAAAACTTTTGAGAGTTCACCCTTTGACTTGCATATTCTCATCTCAAATAGTCAGACAGATCTCAGTGCAAAATATTCATTTCTTTGTAGTTTTTGAGCAACAAGCGGAGAATCAGGAACTACTCAAGTTTTGTTCATCACATTTACTGATCAATGTTTTGAATAATTTCGCTTAAAGAATATTTATATTTTGTTAACAATAGAACAAAAATGTTTTAACAAGTATTATGTTGTAGAAAGTTGACATTAAAAAGGTACAAGCGAAACACCATTGCATTTTTTCTGCCCACCAGTTCCAAGTTCAGTGAGGATGCCTTAACAAATGTGTACATCAGAATGATTGAGAAGTTGTCAGCGAAAACATTAAAATTGCACGACCATACAATAACTCAGTGGTTCTCTTCTGAATTCAACTTACTGATCTTGATTATAAGGTCTATTCATGTCATACACAGAAGTTTACTGGTTGAAAAGGTGAGTGATTATGCATGTCAAAGAACTAGAATTTAAAATATTTAGAGAAAGGATTCATGAAAAAGAGGTTCTTAACAATAAATGGAACAATTGTTCACAGGTCTAACATGTGGAAATTAATCCCCTGTTTGAATCCCTGAACCAAGATGCTATAACTATTCCTTTCAATTCAGCAGGAGATAGAGAATATATTAAGCTCTAATATATAGTACAATTATTATATTACTAAACAATTATTGGAATTAATCTTACTTTGGGGTAGGTAGACTGTAGACACAAACAAAATCAGCCACTGTGAATGATGATCCATTAGAGCTCAATTATGGTGCCAAAACTGTGTCACACTTGTAAAATTGAGAAGTTATTAAAGAATTATTTCTCAAAAGGAATACCAATTTGAACAAATGCGTCAAAATAAGGTCTTAAACTGAAAACGGAATAGAGATATGGGGTCATCCTTGAGACTGATGAAATTCTGCAGGAAGTTTCTTCCTTCTTTCTCTCTAACTTGAGCAACTGTCAACAATTTAACAGGAAACATTGGAGAAACTCAGCAGGTCTAACAGCATTTGTGGACAGAGAACAAAGCCAACATTTCAAGTTAGGATCACCCTTCATCAGAATTTCAGCTAACAGTTTAATGCAGGGACATATCATGACTCCCGCTTGATTATATTCCTCACTTCTAAGCCAATGCCTTCAATAACTTACCAATTCCCAAACTGAACTTTTAATTAAATGAAAATACTACTCATCACACTTTGTTTTCTAGTTTGTCGATAGATCATGCAATCTTTAGATCTTTTGTTATGGAAACCTGCTGTTAATAACTGCACCTTTCTCTCTCCAAGGTGAAATTGTTTACTGCTTCTTTTGCTCCATTTGCTGTATTTCAAGTACCTAGTTATTCAATTTTTTTTCCAACTCAAGACAATTCTAATGTACAAGGGAACAAATTAAAATTGGGAACACAAAGGCCTGGAAACATTTTATACAGTGGTTTTGTTCTTCTGATGCTAACTAGAGTCACTAAGAATTATCACCGAATCATTTGGGGATATGTCTTTGCCCCTACAGAACTACCAACATTAAAATCAGGCTTTCAAAACTGTTTAATAAATTAGTAGAGCAAAAGTGTTTGATTATTCTATATGTGGAGATGTCGGCATTGGACTGGTGTAGAAGTCTCACAACACCAGGTTAAAGCCAACTGGTTTATTTCAGAGCTGTAGTATTTCATGTTACCAAATAAACATGTTGGACTTTAACCTGGTGTTGTGAGATTATATTACATGTGAGAACTTAATGTATTCTCTATCTCTATTTGTACTGCATAGGAACAGTTGTAAAACTGTTAAAAGCAACATAAGAACTGGCATCCCTAAGTTTTTAATGCTTAAGTGTTAATCAATTGGGCAATATCTCCCATGGTAAATGATTCCCAAACATAGACATGCTAACTTCGTGAAGTCAAATTGTGCAGTGCGCGTTAGATTGTTTGTTGAATGATAACAGTGAAGCAAAATGAAGATCAGGACTACACACAATCAGAATCCGCTATGGTACATATAGGTCACTAAGTGCTGCACCTTTGGAAAAGGAGATTTTGGTTTTTGAACTTGTCACGTTAAAAAGTGGAATTTTTAATTCACCTTCACTTTAAATTTTGCACATTACATTGCCAATGGCAAATGATCATACTACATGCTTACTGTTACAGTTGCTATTGTCAAGTTAATTTTAAATTGAAATATATATATTACAAGGACTCTGCAAACTTTTTATCATCTCAATTTATCAATCCTCCCAAAAAAGTTTCATATTCAAGTCTATAATGGTGAATGAAAATGAAAACTAAGAAATTCTGATAGATTTACATGGTTGACTAGCATCAAATTACAGTGACACTGTGTTTAGCATTGCTGCCTCAAAGCACCAGGGACCCAAGTTTGATTCCCGGCTTCAGTCACTATGGGAGCAGAGTCTGCACATTCTCCCCATGTCTGCATGGGTTTCCTCCAGATGCTCTGGTTTCCTCTCAGACCAAAAGACGATCAGGTTAGGTTCATTGGCCAAATAAATTCTCCCTCAGTCTATCCGAACAGATGCCGAGAGTGGCAACTAGGGCATTGTTACAGTAACTTCACTCAATGTTAATGTAAGCCTACTTGTGACACTAATAAAATCAATATATCTGTCAGATATTAGACTCCTGATCAAGGAAGCTTATTCTGTTAATGATGTGTATAAGTTAAGATAGGTAATAAAATAAGGTGCAAAAGGATTTTGTAACTCAAAGGTTTTTGGATTAAGCGCTCCGAAGGTGAACCCTATCCACGCTAAAAAGCTCAACACCACGTAGAAATTAGGCTACACAACCACAGATAACTGTACAGGTTTATCTGTAAGGGAGACCATATTCAATGCAAAAGTTGGAATCTGTTACATGTTACGTATCAGGAATCAACACTATAATATATAACAAAGATAGTCAGAGGCTGGAAAAGTGTTCTAATTAACTGAGATCATGACACTGAAAGAATCTGAGAAAATATCAGTGCAAGAGGTTACACATAAATACGTGGTACTGCTGCCTCTTGTTCAGCCTTGATGTTAGTTATTGACTTGAATTTGCATTGTATTGAAAGTTCCATTCAATTTTGACAATATTGAAAGCTGTATAATGCTGAATCTTAAAGTTAAGCAATGTGACCAGAGATGGGAACAATTACGTAAATTGCAGACAAAAATCTTCAACTGAGTTAAGAGAGTCAGAACAGAATGCTCTCTATATCCCAATCAAAAAGAGGGATTCCACAAGAAAGAAATGGTTAACAAAGAAGGTCAAGGATGATGTTAAATTGAAAAGTAGAATCTACAAAGTGGCAAGGGATAGTGGTAGACAAGAGGACTGAGAGGTTTTTAAGATGTTCGTTGTTCTCTGGAACAGAGAGTTTGCAAGTGCTGGTGGCAGAGTGGCAAAAAATTTTCAATTTGCCTAGTTTTCTCTCTGTTTTTGATTGCTTTTGCTGCCATAGTTAGGCGTGGGGGTATCTGGGAAGGGAACTGATGAGTATAAAAAGAAAGTGGCAGTAGATAGCGAGCAGCACGGGGAGCAGAGTGGGAGATTTAAGGGCTTTGGCTCACTGGGCTTGGGCAAAACCAGGTTTAGGCAGAGTGAGTTACTGGTTTTCCAGTTGCGTTCACACTTCCAAAGGTGTTCAAGACAATGGCAGGGATTACGGGAAGACACCTCACCTGCGTACGGTGTCATATGTGGGAGTTCCTGGAGACATCTCCTGAAAGTCCACGTATGCATCAAGTGTTTGGAGCTGCAGCGTCTGAGCACTCGGGTCAGGCAACTAGAGCAGCAATTGGAAGATGCATTTTTAGTCAGGGAGAACGAGGCAATAATGGAAGGGAGGCAGAGTAAGGTGGTGAACCCAGAGCCTAAGGTAGGGGAACCTGACCCTTACAGGTGGATTACTGGAAGGAAGGGGAAAAAGGAGAGGGGAGAAAGTCCAAAGACCTCCCCAGTGGCAGTCCCCCAAAATATCAAAGGCGGGGGGGGGTAAAAAAGGTAAGGCAGGAGGACCAGAGTACCTCAAAGAGGAGGAAGGGGGCTAGAAGGGAGATAGTGGTGGGGGATGGGAGGGTTAAAGGAATAGATAGGCGATTCTGTGGTCAAAGGCAGGACTCAGAATGGTAGTTTGCCTCCCAGGAGCAGGGGTGCAAGATGCCTCTGACAGCATTGAGGGCATTTTGAAGGGTGAGGGGACCCAGGCGGACGTGATTATTCACGTAGGAGAGAAGGAATGTAGGAAGGAAGAACAGGGAGGATATATGAAGGCAGTTCAGGGAGTTGGGGCGGGGTAGGCTGAAGAGCAGGGCCTCCAGGGTGGCAATCTCAAGGCTGCTACCAGGGCCAGGAGAAATGAGATCCTACAGCTGAATGCGTGGCTGAAGGATTGGTGTAGGGCAGAGGGTTTCATATTTGTGGATAACTGGGAAGTATTTGTGAAAGAAGGGCACCTGTTATAGAAGGGATGGGGAACACTTAAATGGGAAGGACGTGAATATCTTAACTGGGAGGTTAGCTGGAGTGTTTCGGCAGAGTTTAAACTAATATGGAGAGGGTGGTGGGGTGCTGAGACCGATAGCTTGGTAGAGAGCGAGGTGGGAGATAGAATAAGCTTGGATGAGAAGAAATACACCAGAAAGAAGGAAGTTCCGAGTGGGCTTGGAGGTCTGGAGTGTGTCTGTTTCAATGCAAGAAGCATGACAGGAAAAACGGATGAACTTAGTGCCTTAATGTTTGCGAGGAACTTGGATATGGTTGCAGTGATGGAGACATGGTTAAAGGAAGGGGAGCAGTGGCAGCTGAATATTCCTGGGTATAAGTGTTTCAGGCATGACAGAGGAGGGCCCAGAAGACATGGCGGAGTGGCATTGTTAGGGAGAGCATCACAGTGGTGCAGAGGGAGGACAATACAGAGGAGTTAGGAGTGGAGTCACTGTGGGTGGAGTTGAGGAATAGTAAGGGGACGATTACTATACTTGGGATGTATTAGAGGCCACCCAACAGCCCACGGGTAGTTGAAGAAGGCATATGTAAAGACATTTTGGATAGGTGTAGAAAGAACAGAGTCGTTCTCTGTTGGAGATTTTAATCTCCTTAAGGTGGATTGGAAGGTACCTAGAGCTGGGGGTTCGGATGGGGAGGAATTTGTAAATTGTGTACTGGAAGGATCGTTAGAGCAGTAGGTGGCTAGCCTGACTAGAGAGGGGGCTATATTGGATTTAGTTCTGAGTAATGAGCCAGGGCAGGTGGTTGATGTTGTAGCAGGGGAACATGTGGCTAACAGTGACCACAATTCTGAATACTTGAGGATACAGATGGAAAAGGATGCTTGCTGTCCTAGGGGCAGGGTGCTGAATTGGAGGAAGGCTAACTATAGTCGGATTAGGCAGGAACTTATGGAAATTGTTTGGTTCTTTGTTCTATTCATTGCCTCAATTTAAAAACTTGAGAATGTTTCCAAATTTATACAGCTTATCTACACAAGTGCATTTCCATGCTGAACTTGAATATTAACATGTCTCGCAATATATGAACATACAAGACCAGTGGTTCCATCTAGCTTGTCCGTCCATTGTAATACTTTACTCATTTAAATAAATACCCAAATCCATGAAGTGATGCTATCTACTGTGAAAGGGAAAACCAATGTGAAAAATCAAACCAATTAGGAGAACTAATAGGGAGTGGAAATAAAAAATTCTTCTCAGATTCCCTGAAATGAAAATAGCCAAAGATATCTCATTAACTATGATTTGTGTTAGAGGAATTCTATTTCTTGTATGAGGTGATCGCCACCATTGCCAGAAACAAATTCAACTCTAACGTGAGGACATAGGAAATAAACATTGACCATGAAGTGACAGCATGTACCACTAGTCCACAATTCCCCTGGAAGGAAAGAATTACCCAACATCCAACTGGTTTTAATCTTTCATAGCTTAACCTCTAATTAGCTGCCAACCTACATAGCTGAAATAATTGGTCAACATAAATACAGTTTAGTGCCATTATGATTTTGTAAGTTTATGCTTCTGTAATTGTAAAGTCTCTACAAAAACTAACTTGCTTTAGATCTGTCCTTGACCATCAACATAGGCTTCAATGGTCCCCTGACTCATTGTGCAACTGAAAATGGTTTCTTCTTTGCTAGTACAGGTGTATTAGCTTAGCTGATCTAACAGCAGTCTTACTGCGTGGAATTGTTTTGATTTTTACTTGGTGCATTCATTCACTATAAATTTTAATTTATTTTAAGTTGCATTTAAAAATTGCTCATCGTATGTGGCTTAAAATGTGATCAGTTGCTTTGATTCTTTCTTATTATATTGCCTTCCTTTGAACTTCGGCACACAAACACATGGCTACCATTTGTTTGGTTTCGTCTTCAATACTTGCTAATATATTCTGCATTGGTATCACCTACATCCAGTAACACTGACCGAGTGATCTATTCCAAATCTTCTACACTCTAATAAAGTTGGCAAACATTGAAACTATGATAAAACTAAACATGATCAACTCTTCAATCATAATTATCTTCCACTGACGTGAGCAGAATTAGCCAAGTTTAACTTTAGTGAAGTTTCACACTCCAAGATGGCAAAGAAAGGTTTCATGTGTGTTAGCCACTTTGAAGGGTGCATATCTTAAACAGATCTCAAAAACTGAATGTAATATTACTTTGCTGACAAAGAAAGTCTTTGTTGGTCCAATATTTGTACAGTTTGCTAAGCTCAAAAATTTTGTTTACTAATTACAAAATTTAACAGTATTGGTAAATACATTTTCCTTTAGCAGTTCTACTCTACTAAATAAAATTTATTTCTGATTCTACAATTTCCTAAATGGCAGCTTGAGCTATACTAAAGTAAGGTACCCCGGAAACAAAGGGGTTCTTAGACAATACAATTAATTGTAGAATTATAAGAAGAATTATTCAAAGTTTTTTTTTTCTATTTTATGGAACATACTAGGACATAAACACATACATCGAATGGGACAACACTGGGCATTCATTTGGGTTTAATTCTCATGACAGTAATTTGTATTAGCACAGATAAAAAGTTGCTGATCATCATCAACACCATTTACTTCAAGTTGCTGTAGTCTATATGCAACTCCATTCCCACATGTGGCTGACTTGAAAAGACCTTTAAAGCTATTTAACAAACAGTTCAAAAAAAAGACCCGGGGTGAACAATATATGCTGCTTTATCATTATTGTGTTCACTATAATTGTAACTGATTGTAAAAAGTTAACTGCAATAAGGCTTTAAGGCTACAACTAATTAAAATAATAGAGAAAATTGAAAATGTAAAACATGTTCAAACACAGGTCATTTAGTGACACTCTCTTCAATGCTCAAATTAGCAAATGAAATTCCAGCAGAATTCTTTTAGTGGAGACAGTCAGTGATTTAGCTGAATACATAAAAAGGACTTGGGATTCTCACACTGGGCATCACACGCATGATTTATTTGGATAATTAATTTTGCTTGCATTTGGCACATTTTTATTCATGTATTCACCTTAACAGTTAAACTCCTAACTAAGGATCATACTAGTTGTAAAATGTTGAAAGTGAACTAAAGCACTTGAAATGTTTAAACTTAGAAATTTTAATAATGCTGATAAAAAAAAACCTTGCAAAAGGAATTGGACAGAAGAATTTGCAGATCATTGGAAGCAGTCAATGAAGCAGCATGTTGGTACAATGAAGCACAATGGCAGATTGCAGGCTTTTCACTATGTTCCCCAAAGGGATGAGGATCCAATCTCTGCATGAAGCCACCTCTGGCATGAGACAAGGATGTCAAAACTGTTGAGTTCACAGTGTTTTAAAAGGCACTGTTTTCATGCTTTGTTGAAACTTTGAAGCTTTCAAGTGGTCTCTATTTCATCACTAAATACCTGACTGACTTGAAGTAGTCCTTCAATTCTTGATAATGATTTGAGGGTGCCAAGACAGCTTTGAGCACGCTGTCAAATTAATTCCAAATTACAACAACTAATATCAAATTGCAATTGAGCGCACTGAATATTCAAGAGAGCAAAAACGTCAAAATTTTCGGGGAGGGTTTACAGCCAATGAAGTACTTTCATTGAAGCGTACTAACTGTTCTAAAATCAGAAAGCAATCCCAAATTTGCACATAACAGGGGCTCACAAACAGCTATACCATAATGGCCAAATAACCTATTTTAAGTAAGTTGATTGAGGGGTGGATATTAATTAGGACGCTAGGTAGAACTGTCCTGCTTTTTGAAACAGCATCATGGGATATTTTATGCCTCCCCTTAAGGGGCAGGCAAGTCCTCATCCAAAAGTACAAAACTCCCAGAGTACTACACAGGTGGGTCTACCTTAATTTTGTGCTCAATCCCTAGAACAAAGAACAAAACAGCACAGGAAACAAGCCCTTCAGCCCAACAAGCCCAGAATTCAGAGAGGGGCTTTAGGCACACTCGAGCACAAGGGGAAACCCACCTAATCAAAATAGCAATAAAATAGCACAATTTCTTGGATGTTGTCTCCAAGTGATTTTCTTAACTCTACCTCCATTCAAATGAATAACAGTAGATCCTAGTAGTTTATAAAAACCAATGAATGGGAACCAAAGATCATAACATGCTACTTGTCAGTATGCCACTGCTGTATTCAAGCAGTCTTGAACAGAAACAACCATTCAACTGACATTGCTAAGGTACTTCAATGTGAATGATATCACATCTGTAACTCATTAATCATTAGCTCAGCTTTACTAAACAGTAGAATCTTGGAATATTAATGTCTAATTATCTTTCATGCTCTGCATTAGTGACATGTGCATCATAATAATAATTTAAGCATTAGATATATCACTTGGAGGTTATCTGCAGAACCTAGTGAATTACTCAAAAGGGAAACTGTGACAAAAGCACTTTCAAAATACTCTGTTTCTCCATTCCAGCGCAGGTATAGACAACAAGTGCTCATATAGGCATAATGGCACCACAGGCCATTTGGCTCAGTGAGACCATTTGGCTCATTGAGTCCATGTTGGATGTGGGTAAGCAATCCAGTCAGGTCATTTCCCCACATTATCCTTGTTACCTTGCAAGTTTATTTCCCTCAAGTGCCGAACTATTCCTTCTAAATTATTGATCATCTCTACTTCCACCGGTAATGAATTCACAGCATTAAGACAAGTTTTTCATCACATTCCCCTGCATCTTTTGCCAAAGTCATTAAATCTGTGATTTCTGGCCATTCAGTCACCCTTTCTTTGCCTGCCTTATTTCCGCACTTGCCATTATCTTATACATCACTAACAATTTCCCCTCAACCTTCTTTGTTTCAAGGACAACTCCAGCTTCTCCAACATGACCTTGGAGTTAAATTCCCTCACTCCTGAAACTATTCTGATAAACCTGCTCTTACAACAATCTTCACTTCCTTCCAAAATTGTAAAGACCTGAACTGGATGCAAAATTTCAGTTGTGCTGAATCAGAACTTTGCAAAAGGTGGCATGACAGGTGATGTATCCTTGGAATCCCAATAGTGCAGAAGGAGGCCATGCAGTCCATCAAATACCAACTCTCCAAAACAGCATTCAGGGGATTTTCACAGTAACCTCATAGCAGTGTTAATGTAAGCCTATTTGTAACATGAATAAATAAGCTTACCCAGGTCCACCCTCCTGCCCTATCCCATTACCCCATGCAGTTACTACGATTAATCCACCTAACCTACACATCTTTTGATATTAAGGGGCAATTTAGCATGGTCAATCCATGGAATCTGTACATCTTTGGACTGTGGGAGGAACTTAGAGCACCCAGAGGAAACTTACACAGGCATGGGGAGAATGTGCCAACTCCACACAGTCACTAGGGCAGAATTTGATCCAGGTCCATGGAGCTGTGAGGAATCAGTGCTAACCACTATGTCACCATGTCACCCATGCTGTCAAGGCTGCAGCATGTGGGATCTTCTGGATAACATTATATGCCTGGGTAAACATGCTTGCAGTGTGCGTTTACGCTTGGAGAGTTTCAATTCGAGAGCCACTGAGCTCGAGGTTGACCTGCGGACACTGCGACACATCAGAGATGGAGTGTTACTTGGGTGATTTACTTTAGGAGGTGGTCAGACTTCTTAGGATAGCATGTTCCTGTTTGGAAAGTGGTCAGCGACAAGGGGTGTGACTGCACCTAGGAAACAGAGAGCAGCATTTTCAGTTGTCCAACAAGTGAGAGGGTCTCTCAGCTTGTCTGGATGAGAGTAGGAGTTGCAGGATAGATGAGCTAACTGGCCATGGCACAGGAAGCCATTCAACAATGGGGAAGCACATAATATTGATAGTAGAGGCAATATAGTGAGGGTGATTGACACTGTTATCTGTAGCAAAGAGCCAGAGTCCTAGCGGCTGTGTTGCCTACCCTAGAGCCAGAATTCAGGACAGCCACAGTGGGAGGAACTTGTTGTCATGGTCCAAGTACTAATGACATAAATAGAATGGGTAAAGAGGTTCTGCATAGAGATTTTGAAACACCATGGCATGGAACTAAACAACAGAACCTCCAAGGTTACACACTCTGGATTATTACTTGAGCTGCACGCAAATTGGCACAAGGTACATGAAATTAGATGAATACGTGATTCAAAGGATGGTATGAGGCTCTGGCATCTGTGCTCGGGAAAGTAGGATAGCCTACCTCTGAGGCTGGGATCAGGATAATGGCAACATTGTGAGGAACAATTTCATTAGTGTGACAAGAAACGATAGAATGTACAAATACAAAATAAACAGCAGCAAATAAGAGCAAAGGGAAAAATAAGGTAAGAAAGCAAAATTACTGGCAGCACAAAATAAATGAATTTAATAGTACAAATTGATGTTAACGAGTATGATCCTACAGCTATTACAGTGACGTGGTTACCAGGTTATCAAAGCTGAGAACTAAGTACTCAGGGGAATGTGACTTTGTAAGGACAGGCAGAAGAAAAGTGTGGTGCGGTAGCTTGGTTAGTATGAAATGGAATAAGATGAAATGGAATAAATCTCAGATTGGAAGATGTAGAATCCATATGGATGGAAGTAAAAAATAACAGAGGAAGATTCTTGAGGTCCATCAACAACAGCTATAATGTAGAGCGGAGAATGTATCAAGGGATAATGAGGGCATGTAAAAAAGACAGAACATTAAATCAGGAGGAAGTAAACTATTAGAGAGAAAGAAAAACTAGGAAAACAGGACTAAAGGCTGATAAATCCCCTGGACCTGATGGATTGCATTCTAGGATATTAAAGAAAGTAACTACAGAGATAGTGGACGCACAGATAGTAATCTTCCAAGTATACAAATAAAGTCCAAGAAGACTGGAAAACTGACAATCTAACATTCCTATTCAAAAAGAGAGGGAGACAAAATAACAGTTAACTATAGGCCAGTTAGCTTAACATTTGTCACTGTGAAAATGTTAGAGTCCATTATAGAAGGTAGTAATAATAGAGCATTTAGAAATATATAACATAATGAAGTAGAGTTCTCATGGCTTCATAAAGGGGAAATCATGTCTGACAAATTTATTAGAATTCATTGAGTGGGAATGAGCAGGACTGATAAAGGGGAAACTAGCAGATGATTGGCCATCCAAATTGCATTCAATAAGGTATGCACAACAGACTACTTAATACAAGCTCAGGGTGTTGGGGATAATATATTTGCATGGATAAAAAATTGGCTAACTAATAGACAAGTAAGAATTGGGATAAGAGGAGTATTTTCAGTTTAGCAACCTGTAACTAGTGGAGTGTCACAGGAAACAGTGCTGGGGCCACAACTATTTACAATATGTATTATTCACTTGGATAAAAGAAGTGAATGCACTATTGCCATCTTTATGGATAACACAAAAGCAAATGGGAAAGCCAACGGTGAGGATGACACAGAGTCTTGAGGGGTGTAGGCAAGTTCAGTGAGTGGACAAAAACTTGGCAGATAGAATATACTGTGGGAAATTATGAGGTCTTGCACTTTGGAAGGAACAATAAACTGAATATTATTCTAATGAAGGATTGTAGAAAGCTGTAGATATGGAGGCTTTTTTTGTGAGAAAAGGGTGGGTCTGTGCTCATTAGAGTTTAGAAGATTAAGAGGCAACCTTATTGAGATGGACAAGATGCTCAGGGGGTTTAATAAGATAGGCACTGAGAGGCTATTTCCACTTGTGGGAGAGTCTAGGACCAGAGAATATAGTCTCAAAATAAAAGGTCAATCATTTAAGACAGAAATGAGGAGGAATTTCTTTTTTCAAAGGGTAGTGAACCTGTGGAATTTAGTTTACCACAGAAGGCTGTAGAGGCTGGGTTATTAAGTCTGTTCAAAGCTGAGATAGGCAGATTTTTAAGGGTTATGGGGATAAAGTGAGAAAGCTGAGGATTACAGTGTCATCAGTCATGATCTCATTGAATGACAGAGCAGACCCGACAGGCCAAATGGCCTTATGTCCTTGTATCTTACAGTTCAGTATAGCTTCCTGCTTTTGCATTCAATACTTCCACTTATAAAGTCCAATATACTAGATGTTTTGCTAACTACTCTTTGAATACATACTCCAATCTTCAAAGTCTATATACATGAATCCCAAGTCTTTTTGTCCCCAAGCACTCTTTAGAATTGTGCCATTAAGTATTTATTGTCTATTCTATTTGCCAACTGGATCTCCTTGTATTTCTGTATGAAGTTCAATGTCATTCGTTTGTCCATTCTGCCAGCCTTTGTCTTGTTGCAGTTGATTGTTATCATTTCCATTTTTTGTCCTATCTCTAACAAGTTTTTAAATGTTTCTCTGTTCCAATACCCAGTTTACTTATACATGTATAGATAGTGGTGCAAGCACTGATCCTACTTGTCACTGTTTATTATTCTCCAATTTAAGAACAACCATTTATCACAACTCATTAATCTATCTTAAGCCAATTAAGCTAAGCTGACACAGACCCTACTTGTTCACAACCCTCAATTTTCTTTAACCAACTTTTATATAGTACGTTTTCAAACACTTTCTTAAAATCCATATTAATAACATCCACTACATTTCCTTCATCAACCTTGTGTTACTTATCAAAATTTCTGCCTTTTACAAATCTGTGCTGGCTTTCCTTAATTAACTCAAACCTTCTCAAGTGCTTGTTAATCTTATCCAACACTGATGGATAAGGCATTAGAATACATCTCACGAATGAAAAAAAACATGCAACCAATTATTAGTTTTACTCCAATTAAGTGAATTTTAAACCCCAATGTTAGCTATTACTATGCTGTTGAGGTATTATCATCATAGTACTCAGATAAGTTTGTTTGAGCATCATAAATTTTAAAAAGTTAAACAGGTACAATTTTTTAAATAGATACAACTTCCTTTCAAAACAAAATGTATAAATCATTTCCCTTTTCATTGCTTTACTATTTCTCTCCCAGTCTATGTACTACTCATGGTCAAGAAAATGGGATGTGTTTTTTACTCCACTCCAGAGGAACATCAACACTGCTTACAGCTATAACAATCAAGACAAAAATAAGTTTGGCATTAAATTCCCAATAACCATTGTGGTGACATATCGAACCTCTAACTGATGTTTTTAAACCCTGGCACTATATACCTGCAGTCCATGTTTCTACACAAAAGTGCTTCAGAAACATCTTCTAAATATGCATAGTACAAAGAACAAAAGAACAAAGAACAGTACAGTACAAGAAACAGGTCCTTCTGCCCTCCAAACCTGTGCCGTGCATTAGTCCAACCAGACCATTTGTTTGTATCTCTCCATTCCCAGGCTGCTCATGTGAATATCCAGGCAATTCTTAAATGATGCCAGCGTGTCTGCCTCCACCACCCTACTTGGCAGTGCCATTCAGACCCCCACCATCTTCTGCGTAAAAAACATCCCTCTGATATCAGAGTTATATCTCACCCCTCTCACCTTGAGCCCATGACACCTCATGATCATCACCTCTAACCTGGGAAAACATTTCCCACAATCACCTTATTTATATCCTTCATAATTTTGTACATCTCTATTAGGTGTATTTTGTACACCTAATTCTCTGTCTTTCCAGGGAGAATAATCTCAGTCTACCCAATCTCTCCTCATAGCTAAGACCCTCCATACCAGGCAACATCCTGGTAAACCTTCTCTGCACTCTCTCTAAAGACTCCACATCCTTCTGGTAGTGCAGCGACCATAATTGGACGCAGAACCCCAAGTGTGGCCTAACCAGTGTTCTATATAGCTGCAACATCAGACTCCAGCTTTTATATTCTGTCCTATAAAAGCAAGCACACCATATGCCTTCTTCACTACCTTCTCCATCTTCAGGGATTCGTGGACTTGCACACCTAGATCCCTCTGTGTTTCTATACTCTTAATGGCCTGCCATTTATTGTATAGCTCCCTCTACATTAGTTCTTCCAAAATGTATCACCTCCCATTTATCTGGATTAAATTCCATCTGCCATTTCTCCGCCCAATTTTCCAGCCTATCTATATCCTGCTGTATTGTTCAACAATGTTCACAGCTATCCGCAAGTTCAGCCATCTTCATGTCATCTGCAAACTTGCTGATAACACCAGTTACACCTTCTTCTAAGTCATTTATATATACCACAAATAGCAGAGGTCCTAGTATAGAGCCCTGCAGAACACCACTGGTCACACATCTCCAGCTGGAAAAAAACCCTTCAACTGCTACCCTCTGTCTCCTGTGGCCAAGCCAGTTCTCTACCCATCTAGCCACCTCTCCTTGTATCCCATGAGCCTTAACCTTCTGAACCAACCTGCCATGACAGACTTTGTCAAATGCCTTACTGAAATCCATTTAGACAACATCTACTGTTCTTCCTTCATCAATTGTTTTTGTTACTCCCTCAAAAACCTCTATCAAATTTGTAAGGGATGATCTCCCTCTTACAAAGCCATGCTGTCTGTTACTAATGAGATTGCGCATTTAGAATGGAACATTCATCCTATTTCTAAGAATCCTCTCCAACAACTTCCACCAAAGTCAAACTCACCAGCCTATAATTACTCGGGTTATCCCTGCTACCCTTTTTAAATAATGGTACCACATTTGCTATCCTCTAATCCTCAGAGACCTCGCCTGTGTCCAGTGAAGAGATAAAGATTTCCGTCAGAGGCCCAGCAATTTCATCTCTTGTCTCCCTGAGCAGTCTAGGATAGATGCCATCAGGCTCTGGGAATTTGTCAGTTTTAATGTTCTCTAAAAAACCTAACACTTCTTTCCTTGTAATGCAGATTCTCTCTAACAGGTCAACACCTCCCTCTCTTTTGTGAATACTGATGCCAAGTATTCATTTAGGATCTCCCCTATTCCCTTGAGTTCTAAGCATAATTTCCCCCTCCTTTGTCCCTGAGAGATCTGATTTTTTTTCCCTGACAACTCTTTTGTTCCTAACATACAAGTAAAATGCCTTATGATTCTCCTTAATCTTGTCTGTCAAGAACATTTTGTGACCTCTTTTTTTCCCTTCTAACTCCCTGTTTGAGTTCCTTCCTACTCTCTTTGCATTCCTCCAGAGCTCCATCTGTTTTCAGTTGCGCGGACCTAACATACACTTCTTTTCTTTTTGATCAGATCCTCCATTTCCCTGGTTATCCATGGTTCTCAAATCCTACCTTTCCTATTCTTCCTTTTTACAGGCACACGTCTGTACTGCAGCCTTATCAATTGTTCTTTAAAAAGACTCCCACATGCCAGACGTGGGCTTATCCTCGAACAGCCTCTCCCAATCAACGGCCACTAATTCCTGTCTAATCCGGCTGTAGTTAACTTTCCTCCAATTTAGCACCCTACCCATAGGGCCACACTCATCCTTGTCTATTACTATCCTAAAGTTAACAGAATTGTTGTCACTATTTGCCACATGTTCCCCTGCTGAAACTTAGATGACCTGATCAGGCTCATTTCCCAAAACTAGGACCAGTATAGCCTCCTTTCAAGTTGGGCAGTCTACATACTATTTCAAAGAACCTTCCAGTACGCGTTTTACAAATTCCTCTCCATTCAGACTGCCTGCCCTAGGCACTTTCCAGTCTATACCAGGGAAATTAAAGTCTCCCTCTACAGCAACCCTATTTTTTCTGCACCAGTCCGGAATCTTGTTACATATCTGTTGCTCCATTTCGCATGGGCTGTTGGGTGGCCTGTAGTACACCCCCAGCATAATGATTGCACGCTTTCTGTTTCTGAGCTCCACCCACGGTGACTCATTACATGACCCCTCCAAATTGTCCACCCTTTGCACTGCTGTAATACGCTACTCCCCCATCTCTTTTAGCCCTCCTCTGTCTCGCAGTATAGTATAGTAAAGACAAGTAAAGATAAGCTATTTAGATAAAAATATAACTGACCTCATTTGATGTTACTCATAAGAACAACAATAGGCCATACAGCTCCTCAAACCTGTTCCACCATATAATTATAATTGATCTGTACTCCACCTCCTTCCATATCATTTATTGCCCTAAGTAACAGATCTACCAGCCTCAGTTTTGAATTTTTAAATTAACTGTCTGAACAAAGTTAGTTGGAAGTTAATGTTCTAAATTTCCTCCACACTTTGTGTTATCAGGTGCTTCCTGACATCACCCTGAATAGTCAAGCTCAAATTTTCAAGTTACGCCTTTTTGTTCTGGACTGCCCACCAGAATAAATAGTCCTCTCTCTCTACCAATGTTATCAAATCACTTATTCAACAGAAGCTCCTTAATTAAAACACACTTTAATCTTTTATACTGAAAGGAATGTAAGCCTATGCAACCTGTTCTCAAAACGTTATGCTTTTAGCCCTGGAAGCATTCTTGTGAACCTGCATCTCCTTCAAGATCAATATTTCCTTCTGAGGTGTGATACCTAGAAATAGGGTTGTGTCAGGACTGTCAGCAAGTCGTAGTACCTCTGGTGGAGGAACATGTTATGTCATTTTCAGGGCAGTCTGTCCTAGCATTCAGCTCTCACTTGTGGCTCCCTGTAGCCAAAGTGACAGCAGCCACACCCCGGACGATGACTTTGACAAGCCGGCTAAACCAAGTGAGAGTGGCCAATGAGTCTCAACCTTCGGTGAGATAGGGAGATATCTACATCTATTCCAGCATATTAAGCCAGACTCCAGCGGAAGGTCCAATGGTCAAGATGGTAGTCTCTGCAAGCGCCGTGGAACACAAAAAGCAGGACAAGACACAGAAGATGTTCTGGTTGTCAACTGCGTTTAGTCCCATTTCCACCCATCTCGATTTTTGTCTTGCCACTGGATCCAGATGGAAATTGGAAAGAGAGAGTGAGGCTGACGCTGCGCAACTCTTCCTCACTTTAATCCAAGTCATGCGCTAGTCTCGATGCCATCATCATCATCGCCCTGTTTTGAAGTTCTGTGGCACTGGGCAAGCGACGAAGCAGCAGGTGCAGATACATAGGGAGCTGTAGTCACAGACCTGCACACAGGCAGCTCAGGCCTAATGGTCATTTTTCACTGATCAAAGAGCAATGAAACTCAGCATCTACCTCAGCAACTGAGCAGCCCCCTTCAAGAACACACTGCTCACCTCTATTGAATGAGGAGGGGGCTAGAAAAGATGCCCTAAACATTGCCTGCTTCATTACACCCTCACCAGTTTACCGCAGCTGATGGGGATCCCATCTTGCGGTCGAATAAACAAAATAAAACACAAGGTGACACTGCTCACCACTGGCACTTGGAATGTGCGCATGGATTTGGACAACCCTACAGCACATAGATCAGAAAGAAGAACAGCCTTAGTTGCCACAGAGCTCGCAAGGTACAACATTGACACTGCAGCCCTGAGTGAAATTCATCTGGTCAACATAGGTCAGCTGACTGAAAGTGGAGGTGGACACACTTTTTTCTGGAGTGGTCACAGCAGCTATGAGCGTTGTGATACTGGAGTTCGGTTCGCTGTCCAGAGTCACCTTGTTCAGAAACTTGCTAGTCTCTTCGGGTGTGAACGATCAGCTCGTGACATTACAACTTCTGCTACAGAACAGAAGTCAAGCCATCCTAATCAACGCCTATGCCCCCACAATGAACAATCTGGATGAGATGAAAGTCAAGTTCTACGAAGAACTAGATGCTCTATCGTCAGTGAGCAGTACTGACAAGCCGATCTTGCTTGGCAACTTCAATGCAAAAGTAGGGTGTGACTCTGCAATCTGGCAGGGACTCATTGGGAGGCATGGAGTGGGCAAATGTAAACGTCCTACTCTTAATGCAGCACATGGCCTCCTCTCAACAACACAAGCTTCAACCGTAACAAGACCTCCTGGATGCACCCCTGCTCTAAGCATTGGCATCTTACCAACTACATCATTGTCATGGAGAAAAGACAGGCAGAATGTCAGAATGACCAAGGCCATTGTGGTGCTGACTGTTGGACAGATCACAGGCTCATTGTCTCCAAAATGAGGCTCCACATCAGACCCAAGAAGCGACCACAAGGAAGCAAGATTATAAAATGAATCAATACGGCCAAGGTAAAGAACCTCAGCACAGCTTCAGCACTGATTGAAGACTTAGAGACCAAGCTTGCTGACCTACATCTCACAGGCATCGCTGAAGATGACTGGGAAAGCCTCAGGGATGCTGTCCATTCATCTGCACTGAAGATGCTTGTGGCCTCTACCCGCAAGCATAATGACTGGTTCGATAAGAACAATGAGGAGATACAGGCTCTACTTGTTGAGAAGTGCTGTCTTTGTTGTGGCTGTCAGAACAACCCATCATTAGCTGCCAAGAAAAACACCTTTACCACTGCTCGCAGGACAGTCCAGAATAAACTGTGTAAAATGCAGTATGCCTGGCTAAGCGCCAAGGCAGATGAAATACAGGGACATGCTAATAGAAATGATTTGAAACAGTTCTATGAAGCCCTCAACAAACCGTACAGACCTCAATCTCTTGGGAATTCCCCCCTTCTGAGTACAGATGGTACAGCTTTCAATACAGAGAGGGCTCAGATACTGCAGAGATGGGCTGAACACTTTGAAGCCATCCCCAACTGACCATCATCTATTAACGATGAGGCAATAGACAGGATTCCCAGGTTGATACCAACAGCGCCATGGATGACCCACTGGTAGTAGCCAAAGTTACGAAAGCTGTCAGCTAGCTATCCAGTGGCAAAGCCCCAGGGACAGATGCCATTTCCACAGCGATCTACAAAACTGCTGGTCCTGTACTTAGCAAGAAGCTCATCAAGTTGTTCCAGTCCTTTTGGAAGCAAGGATTCATTCCTCAGAATTTAAAGATGCTTCCATCGTACACCTCTACAAGAGGAAGGGCAATCGGCAAGTATGTGACAACCACCGAACGCACTGCTTTCCATCGCAGGAATAACCCTTGCAAGAGTCCTGCTAAATTGTCTGGTCACTCATCTGGAGCTGGGCCTGCTTCCAGAGTCAGTGTGTCACAGTGTGTCACAGTGTGGCTTCTGCAAAAATCGTAGAACTATTGACATGGATTTTCACCACGTGCCAACTTCAGAAGAAGTGTCAGGAGCAGAATCGCAAGCTCTGCATAACCTTCGTTGACCTCACAAAAGCCTTCGACACTGACAAGGCCTATGGGGGATCATGTAAAAATTCGGCTGCCACCCCCCACCCCAACCAAATTCATCCAGATGATATGCCAGTTCCACGACGGCCAGAGTACTAGATGGCAGAGAATCCTCTAAGGCATTCCCAGTCACCAATGGCATCAAACAGGCCTGTGTACTCACACTCACACTGTTTAGCATGATGTTTACTGTCATTCTGAGTGATGCCTTCCAAGGCAGTGTTACTGGAATCAGCCTCAAGTACAGAGTGCATGGGAAGCTCTTCAATTTGAGAAGACTTCAAGCTATTCTCCAAGTGAAGGAGACTTTTCTTTGAGACTTCCTCTTGCCGATGACTGCGCTATGCATATTGGTTCAGAGTCAGAGATGCAAGTCAGTATGGACAAATTTTCTACGGCTTGTGACAATTTTGGACTCAATATCAACATTAAAAAGACCGAAGTCATATACCAGCCTACTCCTCACGTATGTAGGATCCATAATCACAATCAAAAGGCAGAAACTACAAGCAGTGGACCAGTTCACTTAACTTGGCAGCACCCTCTCCCAAGTAGTGACTACTGATATAGAAGTTAACGCAGAATAACAAAGACAAGTTCTGCTTTTGGTAGACTATGCTCCACTGTATGGGAACGTCAATGAATCAGTCCAGCAACAAAACTGAAGATCTACAGCGCCCTGGTACTCACTACCCTCCTGTATGCCTGTGAAAAGTGGACTGTGTATCAAAGGCATACAAAACAGTACAATCATTTCCACATGACTCGTGTTCGCAGAATATTACGCATCAGATGGCAAGACAAAGTACCAGACACTGAAGTTCTCTCTAGAACAAATCTACCAACAGTCCACAAACTGCTGGTGAGAGCGCAGACCCGGTGGGCAGGTCACGTCATCCGTATGCCAGATGAGCGCATATCCAAGCAGCTCTTTTTGGAGTACTCTCTGCTGAAAGGCACTCGCATGGAGGACAGAAGAAATGTTACAAAGACACACTGAAAGCCTCCTCGAAGTTCGCCTGACATAGACACGACCACGTGGGAAACGCTGGCACAAAACCACCCTACCTGGTATTACCTCATCCATAAGGGCTGCCCATCTTATGAAGCAAGGTGTAATGCTGAAGCACAACTGAGTAAGTCCACAGCCACCAGTGCAACAACTACAGTATCTATTCAAGTCTGCCTAATATGTGACAGGACATTCCATGCCCGAATTGGCCTGATCAGTTATCTTCAGAGACAGCATCCAGCCTCAAAATAACTAATGGTGTCAAGGTCCTCATTGACAACAATGGACGAACAATAACAACAACAATCCAGAAATAAATGTAATAATCCAGATACACTGTAGTCAGAACTTCCTCTTTTTAATGCAAGCCCTTCGAGATATAGACCAACATTCAATCAGCCTGCTAAAAATAGAATGCTGAACAAGTCAAACAAAGTCATGTTCAAACTGTATAATAGTGTGGCCAGACTGCACCTTGACTACTGTGTCCTGTTCTAATCATCAGCAAAGTCATGAAACATTTCAAGATAAGATC
Organism: Sphyrna mokarran; assembly: GCA_024679065.1. Classification (NCBI taxonomy): domain Eukaryota; kingdom Metazoa; phylum Chordata; class Chondrichthyes; order Carcharhiniformes; family Carcharhinidae; genus Sphyrna; species Sphyrna mokarran. The sequence goes on from JAGIQG010000009.1 coordinate 65,163,106, forward strand.
CAAAAGGCTGATCCACTGGAGCACAGAAGGTTGAGAAAAGGTTATATAAGTTCAGGGTAATTTTCTAGCACCATAAAAGATTCCAAATGCTACAAAAAATATACAGAACAAAACTTTAATCTAAACAAAGAGTGCTGTAAAATACTCTTTTTGAAAGAATTTGAATTAGTGCAAAGAACTGTGCCAGGGAATACTTTTTCCACACAAGGCAATCTACATTTGAATGCTCTTATTAGAATCAAGCAGCGGAAGTAAAAAATGTTGGGGATCATTGAGGATCAATTGGATGCCATGATGGGACATACTGCGGGGTCTATCCAGGTTGGTAATGCAAGAAATTTCCTCACGAGTATTTATCTTGTAACGAGGCATGAGTTGTGATATGTAACTGATAAACTAGCCTGTCAAGGTACACACAATCATAGTCTTTATATATAGTCATTTTAATGAAGTAAAATATTGGTCACATCAGAGGCATAATCAGCCATGCAGTAACTGAATAGCGGAGCAAGCTCGAAAGGCTGAATTTGCGACTTCTGTTCCTAATTCCTACATTCCTATAAAAGGGCACCAATTCAATAGAGTTTTTTTTTTCAGAAATAACCAAAACATTGGCTAAATACATGGATTTTAAAAATGAACTTTAAAGACGAGGGATAAGGAGTATGAGTGGTTTAAGAAAGGATTCTCAAAATGTGATGCCTAGACAGTTCAAGGGAAGCCTCTGAAGGTGGGGTAAAGCCAAAGGAAACACATTAGTTGAAAGAGAGATGAACACCTCATGCTTATCCATGGACTCTCCAATTGCTCTGGAGGCATGGATCGTCTGTTGGTAGTAATTTCATCCTGCTTGTAAGACTTTTTGGGAAAATCGTTCTTTATCTACTTCAATTTCTTTTACCACTGATCTTTCACATCAGCATCAGACTTTCTAAATCATGATTCTTTTATTACGTCTAAAAAATTCCAAATGTCTCTTTTTGATCTTGGTTGACCAAGTTCTTTTGGTCTCAAATCTTATTTGCACCCTTTCAATTATACTGTGACTTGTCCAAGATAATTTGCCCCAAAAATCATTACACTGAAGGCTCAATTCTTCTCTGCATGACTTCATTCTTTGTATTTTATGCATTGCATTCTTATCCTATCTTTTTAAAAAGCATTGTTAAAGCTTTCTTGAACTTTTTGGCTCTCCAATCATTCTGGGCTGCTGTAATTATGTTGGCAACAGACAAATGTTGTCTGTGCTCACAAGTTGACAATCTGTTTTAATGATATTTTGAACATTAGGCAAGTGTTTGATGCATCTTTCCAATCATATGATGAACATCTGAACTAATGGCCAATAATTCTGTAGTTGCAATAGTTGCATAATTGGTTTAAACTTGTAAATATTAACGATGCGCTAACAGTTTAAACTAACTTGTTATAACAACAGGTAACGTTAGACATCTAAAACAGTATACGGCTAATAGGAAGGATCTTAAGAAGAAAATTAGGAAAGATAGAAGGGGTCATGAGAAGGCCTTGGCAGGCAGGATTAAGGAAAACAAATTATTTTACAAGTTATGTGAACAGCAATAGGATAAGACGTGAAAGAATAGGACCTATCAAGTGTGATGGTAGGAAAGTTTATATGGAACCTGAAGAAATAGCACAGGTATTCAATGAATACTTTAGTATTCACTGTGGAAAAGGATCTTGGTAGTTGTACAAACTTGCAGCAGACTGAAAAACTTGAGTATATAGATATTAAGAAAGAGGATATGTTGGAGATTTTGAAAAGCATCAAGTCAGATAAGTCGCTGGGACCAGATGGGATGTACCCCAGGCTACTGTGGGAGATGAGGGAGGAGATTGCTGAGCCTCCAGCGATGATCTTTGCACCATCAATTCCATTAGATAAGAGGTTCCAAAGAATTGCGGATGTTGTTCCTTTATTCAAAAGCAAGGGAGTAGAGCTAGCCCTGGAAATTATAGACCAGTGAGTTTAACCTCAGTGGTTGGTAAGTTGATGGGGAAGATCCTGAGAAACAGGATTCATGAACATTTGGAGAAGTATAATATGATTAAGAGTAGTCAGCATCGCTTTGTCAAAGATAGTTCATGCCTTACGAGCCTGATTGAATTTTTTGAAGATGTAACTAAACACACTGATGAAGGAAGAGCAGTAGATGTAGTATATATGGATTTCAGCAAGGCATTTGATAAAGTGCCTCCTGCAAAACTTATTGAGAAAGTGAGGGGACATGGGATCCAAGGGGATATTGCTTTGTGGATCCAGAACTAGCTTGCCTCCAGAAGGTAAAGACTGGTTATAGATGGGTCATATTCTGCATGAAGGTCGGTCATCAGTGAGTGCCCCAGGAACCTGTTCTAGGACCTGAATATAGAATTTTTATAAATGACCTGGATGAGGAAGTGGAGAGATGAGTTGGTAAGTTTGCTGATGACACAAAGATTGGAGGTGTTGTGGATCGTGTGGTGAGATGTCAGAAGTTGCAGCGAGACATTGATAGAATGCAAGACTGGGTGGAGAAATGGCAGATGGAATTCAACCCAGATAAGTGTGAAGTAGTTCATTTTGGCAGGTCAAATAGGATGGCAGAATATAATATTAATAATAGGACTTTTGGCACTGTGAAAAATCAGAAGGATCTGGGGGTCTGAGTTCATAGGACGCTCAAAGCAGCTGCGCAGGTTGAAACTGTAGTTAAGAAGGCATATGGTGCACTGGCCTTCATCAATCAAGCAACTGAATTTAGGAGTCAAGAGGTAATGTTGCAACTATATAGGATCCTGGTCAGACCCCACTTGGAGTGCCATGCTCAGTTCTGGCTGCCTCATTACAGAAAGGATGTGGAAGCTATAGAAAGGGTGCAGAGGAGATTTACAAGGATGTTGCCTAGATTGGGGAACATGCCTTATGAGGATAGGTTGAGGGAGCTGGCCTTTTCTCGAGATGAAGGATGAGAGGTAACCTGTTAGAGGTGTATAAGATGTTGAGCAGTATTGATCAATAGAAAGTCAGAGGCTTTTTCCTAGGGCTGAAATGGTTGCCAGAAGAGGACACAGATTTAAGATGCTAGGGAGTAGATACAGAGGAGATGTCAGGGGTAAGTTTTTTACACTCAGTGGTGGGTGCGTGGAATGGGCTGCCGGCAATTGTGGTGGAGGCAGATTCAATAGGGTCTTTTAAGAGACTTTTAGATAAGTACATGGAACTTAGTAAGATAGAGGGTTACAGGTATGCCTTGTAATCTCTAAGGTCAGGACATGTTTGGCACAACTTTGTGGGCTGAAGGGCCTGTATTATGCTGTAGTTTTTCTATGTTTCTATATTAACAGAGACCAAATAAAGGAAGTACAGTATCATGTAGCAAAATCTCACTTGATGTCTGCAGGTAGTAAGTTTTTATCAACCACATTATGGTTGGCAAACAACAATCACTCTCATCTTTCTGAGCAAAAACGATGCAAGCCTGTTGGCTGCGTGTTAGCATGGACTTTCAAATGGCTGAGCAAAAGCCTTAACAACATAGTACCATTTGTGACAGGGTTTTATCCTGTTGAACTTTAGCATCAGCTCTTTTTTTTAAACTGACCTAAGATTGTTGGCTGCCAACTGATTCTCTACAGGTTTTATAAGCAAAACATGACAGTTGCATTCTTTGTGATTCTAGCTAAAGTTTCAGAATATATGACAAAACTCAATAAAGGATGAGCAAAATAAAATTTGTCTGAAATGTTCAATTAGTTTTTATGAAAACGTTTATGTTGCATCTGACATATTGAAGTAGATAATCTAAAGATTTTTCATAACTTGTTTATAGGCACATATCAGAAACTTGACACATTGGCTTGACTGAAATCTTAAAAGGATTCTGTCAAAATTAAAAGCTAATTTTTAATTTTATGTAAGCATTTTGTTTATACTGCCTAATTGTTTATTTAAAAACTTGTTTCATGTAACACCTTTAATGCGATATAAAAAAATCCCAAGGCATTTTCACTGGTCCATCATTAAACACAATCCGACACTGGGGACACATAATGACAGGACTTTATATGGTCAAAAAAGATAAATTTTAAGGGACATCTTAAAAGAATAAAGAGGTAGAAAAGTAGAAATGTGGCAATGTTCATCACAGAATGATATTACATAGGAGGCTATTCAGCACATCAGATCTGTCCCAGTTCTTTGAAAGATCCCTCCAGAAAGACCCACTCACTATCTCTGTCCCAAAGCCTATAATTCTTTTCCATTCAAGTATTTATCCAACTCTCCTTTGAAAGTTACAATGCAGTTTCTATTTCAGGAGATGTTTTCTAGATCACAACAAGAAATTCTCATGTCACTTCTCGCTGTTTCATTATTACTTTAATTCTATGCCCCCTGGTTATTGACTTTCCATCCTTCTAGAAATAATGTGTCCTATTTTCTTTAATAAAACCATTCATGATTTTAAGCATCTCCATTTGATATCTTCTTAATCTCTCTGCTGTAAAGAGAACCATCTTCTCCAGAATCATCACATAACTGAACTCCCTTCATTTTAGTAAATTTGTTCCACACACTTTTAAGACTGTGACATCTTTCCTAAATTGCAGCTAAGGTAACACCAGTGTTCTACAAAGAATGAGCATAATGTTCTATTCCAAGGATTTCATTTACATTTTAAAGCCTTCTCAACATAGTCTGCTACGTTCAAAGATTTGTGCATGTCAGCCCCAAGCTTCCTTTAAAATTGTACCATTTAGCTTACATTGCCATCTCATTCTTCCTTCCAAAATAGTCTGTTGCATGTCTACTAGCACCACCAGTCAATGGTCTTCTGAAGTCTACTGTAATTGTCCTGACAGTTTACTATATTTTTGTCTTTTGCATTATCTGAAAACTCAAATTATGACAGATATAGCGAAGTCCAGATCATTAAAATACAACAAAGATGGATGTGCTGAGCTGGGAAATTTCCCAACTCTCGCTACTCACATCGGAAGAAAACTCTAGCCAACTGCATTCACAAAAAAAAGTTACAAGCAAAACCTTTTTATTCTCAGTTGTGATCTAGTACATTTGGTTGCAAGAACCTGAATAAAACACGATCAAAAGAGCATGGAGCTGCAGTTAAAATGTTACTGATTTATCTTAAAATCAGTGTTGAGCACTTCATAATAATTAATATGAGCTTGTCATAGACAAAGAAAATTAAACAAAGTGGACCTCCTTTTACTTTAAGCCTTCTATTCTATTAAAAAGCATGAGATAGTTCCGTCTCATTTACTGTGTTTCTTCACCTCATGCCCAATACTTCTATTATTGAAAAGAAAGTTACAAGACACAAAGTCATTCAAATTTCTCCAATGCAGGGAATTAATACTGAATATACACTTTGGCTGATTCTAACTTCTCAATTAGTTCTATCATCAACATCAAGCTTCAAATTCTCACATCAATTGAGACATATTATCTGGGACCAAACATTGTTGATTTTAACACCAGTATTCAAATATTTTAAAATTATATCTCCCACTATTTATACTGAGATATGGCTGAGGTTAAGAATCCATGTGGATTTGTGATAAAAACACATAGCCTATCATTGTACACACGTATCACATGACAATGAAATAAGACTGCATTGCGAGAGACCTCTGATCTCAAAGGTAGGACTGATCACAATGGATTTCTACAAAATTAAACTTAGTTCCCACAAAGCTCACGGAAGTTAAAAAAAAGGTGCAAACTATGGGCAAACCAGCTATATCAGTATTTGTTTAATTCTATAAAGGAATTTTTGTAAAACAGGTTGAGGGAAAGTAGTCCATCATATATGTCATCTTGAGAACAGAAACTTAAGTGTCTTGAAAACATACCTGCTTCCTTATTTTTTACAATTTCTTAGAAATTTCAACAAGCCAAAGGACAGATGATGACCAAAATGAAATATTAACTGTACTTAGGATAACTTTTTTTCAAAGATTACATCATCAATGTGCAAAACATAAACTTCTTTTTGAATGCTTCAAATAGTTACATTCTTTCTATACCTTACCTTTGCTTTGTTAATTTAACTAAGTGTTGATTTGAAAGCATTGATTGCAGTCTAAGGAGGAATATAACGGCCGTGTACTGTTGCTGAGTTGTTAAATTTCAATTTCAATTTCAGGCTGCAATACCCTAATGTATCATTAAGTTCAAAATGGTTTTATTTTAATGCAGTTCACTTGGATTTAGTGTATGTATTATGCTATTGTTCTCTTTCTAATAATCACAAAACATTCTTTGAAACCTTATTTTTCATCAACAGCATCAATAAACCAAAACAGATTGGATACGATAATATCAACCAGCAGTCATGGCAACACCACAGCACTCTCTCGTCGAAACAAAAACACTGAATATCTTTTACCTGGTCTTGGAACAGGCTGAACAGCAGGTGTTTGAGCCTTTCTTGCTGAAGCACCTTCCTGAAAGACACAATATTTCACATCATTTGAAACTGCCCATCGATGGAACCAAAAAATAATTTTAAAATGCAAAAAAATGTTTTTTTTTTTAAAAAGTTCTTTAAATTTATTTATTCATCACAACTAGGCTTACATTAACAATGCAATGAAGTTACTGTGAAAATCCCCTAGTGTCAATACGTGGTGCCTGTTTGGGTACATTGAGGGAGAATTAAGCATGGACAATGTAACAAACCACTTTGGACTGTGGGATGAAACCGGAGCACCCAGATGAAACCCATGCAGACAGGGGGAAAATGTGCAGGCTCCACACAAACAGTGACCCAAGCTGGGAATCAAACCTAGATCTCTGACGCTGTGAGACGGCAGTGCTAATCACTGTGCCACTTTGTCATAGAAATCATGGGAAAAAACAACACATTTAACATCCATATACCAGTTCAGCACTACAACTGTGAATTGGAAAACAGTTAAGGACCACTAATTTCAGTCCACAGACTGTTTTTGAGAAACTGATAATCGAAAATTCATATTCTACGCACAACTACGATGAGGTCATTTTGGAGTCAAGGGAGGAATATCCTTTTCAACAAGGGACTAAAAATTCTCAATGCCAATAAAAATTACAATTGTCTACAAAGATAGGGTGGATAAGGATGGAACAAGGAGCACAAACATTGCCTAAAATATGGAAATGTGGTCTCAGCAAAAGACGTATAATATCTTTTATATCAAAAATCATATCATAGCAATACAACAGCAGATTGACTTTTAAATTGGATGACAATTTCTTCGTGAACCTGCGCCAAATGGAAAGCATTAGTGCAAAGTTTAAGCAGCAAAAATCAGCTCACTTGTGCACCTGCAAAATAACTGAGTAATGCCATCATTAACTAGTGATACATAAGGGTTTCTACATGGTAAGGTCATCAAATGGGTTGGTGTACCTCCAACGTAATGCTTTTGCTTGCATTGTTATATCAGCAGCAGATGCCAACTCCAAACAGATATTCCTGGCTATTCATCTGTTATATCAATTTTAACTTCCTTTGGGTTATTACATTTCTGATTGACAAGGGAGTCACGGGTTATAGGGGGTGGGGTGGGGAAGAGATAGAAGGAGGGCAGACAGACAGGAAAGTAGAATTGTCCAGGTCTGCACATTTCAGTGCTGTCTTTTAACTTGTAGCCTCTTCTCCACATTCTGAAATTCACTTAACAGATTCTTTTTCCAGATTCTGTTGTTCTTTCCCTATGACTAGCAGGTCTCCTTCAGACTTCCTTCTGTCCCTCTCCCTGATTTTTGTTCTTTATTTTTTTAGTTTTGGACCTTCTCTCTGCAGTCTCCTTTCAGGTCCTGCCTGTTCCTGCAGTTGTGTAGCTGCTTCCACTCATTTACTTATTTCAAATGAATTTTTGCTGACTCTTTGGGCCCTTGCTAGGCAACTGTATGGCTTTCCTACTTCAAATATTATAAAACCTCATTAAAATGCAGGCATCTTTTAAAGTGAAACTAAAACACCAGTCTTCTTTCCTTCAATTACAGAAAAATAAACAGCTTAATATATCTTATTCCTACTACCCATAAATACAAATATAACTTTCTAAAACAATATCTATTTTGTAACACTGGATAAAAATCAAAGAACTTCAGAATCAAAGTTAAACACTACACCAGATAATGTATAGCGTGTTCTTGATCTTGAATTTAATTAGAATTGACATTCCAAGCATATCTTTTCTTACATTATAAATTTTGCATTTGAAGCCAATGAAAAAAGCTAAATATATGCATTTGAGAATGATCACAGAGTTCCAAATTATATTGTTTGACAGCAAAAATTTATGAACTGTTCCAAGCATTAGCACTTCTTGTAGTTCTGCAATATAGTTGGAACACCAAGTGATGGATCCAGGTGACGGTGAACTAAGTAAAAACTAAAAGGTTTTACAATAATCTGCATGTTATGATTGTATCCAGCTCTGAACCAATTTTCTGCTTTTAGTGCAGCTCAATTTAGTTTGTGATTCATTTGTTAATTTTTAGGTTTATTGTTTGTGTTTGTTAATACATAGCTTACTGTTAATCATGCGCAGGGACAGTCACAAAATAGTATGCTGTGACTGAAAAAAAGTACTGATAAATTTAGATATCAATACGGTCAATTGCAATAAAGCAACAGTCATTGCCCATGGAATCATCTGAAAAATGTTGGAAAGATCTATGATTAAATTGTGTTTTAACACAAAGTAAAATTGATCTGGATTATCAAACAAATGTCACAAGCAGCAAACATGGAAGATGTGTATTAAAACCAGTTTATACACTAACAGCTCACAGTCTATTTCAAACTGATTACTGTGGGGGTCAATGGTTTACTCTCATATCAATTAATACAGGTCTCTATCGCGGTTTACAGCATGGAAACAGGCCCTTGAGCCCAACTTGTCCATGCCTCCCTTTTTTTGAAAAGCCCTTAAACTAATCCCAATTGGCTGCATTTGGCCCATATGCCTCTATACCCATTTCATCCATGTAACTATCTAAATGCTTTTTAAAAAACAAAGTTGTACACACCTCTACTGCTATCTCTGGCAGCTTGTTCCAGACACTCACCACCCTGAGAGAGAAAAAACTGCCCCTCTGGACACTTCTGTGTCTCTCCCTCTCACCTTAACCCTATGCCTTTTACTTTGAGACTCCCTTACCTTTGGAAAAAGGCAGTGACTATTTAGCTGTTCTGTGCCCCTCATTATTTTACAGACCCTTAATAATTTTGAGAACAAAAGGATTTCTTTTAAAATACCCACATCTAAGGAATGCAGAAGGGGTGAAGTGTTTAAGAGGTAATAGATTTTATTGTCAAACCTTCTAACTGGGAAAACATTTTGCACGTAAAGACAAAGACGTTGAGTCAGCCACCTCAAAACCAGCACCAATACCTTACTGGCAAAATTTTAAGTAAATCCATTAATAGGAATGTGTTATATTTTCACAGTATATCCTGATTTCAAGTGTTGTTTTACGATTGGTTAAATCATGGTGGGATTTAGTTTGGTTGGTTCCTTCCACATACATCTTTCTATAAAACAAATTTTAATGGTCTGAATCAAATTTTGTCCCACTAAGTATTTCAGTTTGCCTTCAGAAAGGCCGAAGGAGCGGGAGAATCAGAGTCATTACAATGCCGAAGGAAGCCATTTGGCCCATCAAGCCTGCAGCAACAACAATCCCACCCAGGCTCGATCCCCATCACCCCATGTATTTACACTGCTAATCTGACACTAAGGGACAATTTAGCACAGTCAAGTCACCTACTCTGCGTATCTTTGGACTGTGGGAGGAAACCAACGCAGACACAGGGAGAACATGCAAGCTTTACACAGTCCCATGGCCAGAATTGAACCCGGATTCAATGTCAATATCAAAGACATAGTCAATGTCTTTTTCCAAAGGTAGGGGAGTCTCAAAGTAAAGGGCATAGGGTTAACGTGAGAGGGAGAGACATAGAAGTGTCCAGAGGGGCAGTTTTCTCTCACACAGGGTGCTGAGTATCAGGCAGCAGAAAGAAAGATGATGCCAATATCTTGAAGAGGTCTCATGTTACAGCCAAAGATCATGCATCTACATAAAAGTAAATAACTCTGGATGCTGGAATTGGAAACCAAAAGTGAGAATGCTGAAAAACCTTAGCAGGTCTGGCAGCATCTGAGAGAAAAGAGCTGACATTCCGAGTCCGGACAATCCTTTGTCAAAGCTAAAAAGGTATAGAAGGTGGGAGATATTTATACTGCAGACTGAGGGAATGAAAGACGAGTCATAGCCACAGAAACCAGGTGCATCTATATCTTCAGGTTAACTTGTCTCACTTCTAGTTAATAAAGGGTGTGGCTATGGGTATGCACGTGGGCCACAGTTAACTTATCTTTTTGTTCCTTATGTGAAACACTCCTTGTTCTAGTCCTTTCCTCATTTTATCAATGACTATATCCATGTCACTTAATGCTCTTATTTGGACCTGGAAAAAATGATCAATTTTGTTTCCAATTTCCTCCAGTCTTCTCTTATCCTCACAAGATCCATCTCTGATACTTCCTTTTCCTTCCTTGATCTCTTTGTCTTCATTTCCAGTGATTGATTGACCATCAATATTTATTACAAGTCCACCGACTGCCCTAGCTATCCTGACTACAGCTCCTCATAGCCTACTTCCTGTGAGGACTTTATCCCATTCTCAGTTTCTCTTGCTCCATTGCACCCACTCTGAATATACTACTTTCAAAAATGACATTTCTGACTTAATTACACACAATTGGGTTTCTGCAACACTGCCCTATCCTTTACCTCTCTCCCAAAACCATGACAGGGTCCGTCTTATGCTCACTTTGAATGTAGAGACTGGTAGGTTGAAAAGGATTATCTTTCCCTATTTCCAAGTGCTCCAGCATGATGCTGCCACAAAACGCATTTTCCCTTCACCCAACTTGTCAGCATTCTACAGCAGCTGCTCCCTCCATTACATCCTGGTCCACTCCTTCAATACACTCAACTCCCCACCCTTTTCCCACAGCACCTTCCCCCTTGCAATTGCAGAAGCCATTCAAGGCCCCAAACACTCATTTTAGGTTCAGCAGTGTTTCACTTGCATGTCCTACAATTTGATTTATTATGTTTGCTGCTCCCAATGCGCATTTCCTCTACATTGGGAGACTACGCATGGAATGGGTGACTGCTTTGCTGAACACCTTCACTCAGTATGCAAGCATGCTGCTGCTTGCCACATTAACTTAGCATCTTATTTTCAAGTCCTCATGTCAATCCTTGGCCTGCTGCAGTGCAAGCCAGAGAAATATCATCTCATTTTTCAATTAGGCACATTTATAGTCCTCAAACCTCAACACTGAATTCAACAACTTTAAACTGCAACCTTTCTCCACCACGTTAACTCCACTTTTTATATCTCACACATTGTTGTCTCAATGCAAAACCAATACTGCCCTCCCCCCACCTTATGCCCCTATAGAATGGGTTTTAATTCCTAGTAAACTCAATTCCAAAACTAAACTGCATTATGTGGGAAGGTATCAAACAGAGGCTGTCGCAGTTTCCTTATGGTGGTCTGGGGCGGTTGATGGAATTTAAAGTTATCACCAATGCTCCTGCTGCCTAGTTTGGGGATGCCTTATGGTTAGGAAAGAGTGTACAGCCACTCTTGTGGCACATAAATAGAAGACAGAACTGTAAAATGTTAACAATCTTTGAGAAACAAAGTTTCAAACTGCAATTTGATTCTTGTGTACAAAATGATTAATATTCTTTTTAATGTCAGTCACAAATTTGTTACAGATGAAAGAACTTTCCTCCTTCACATTTCCTGACCATCGCAGTCACGTTATTGATGTAGATCACAATTTTAACCTGCTTTATAGTAACCATCTCCCTGAAAAGTACCAATGTGGCCATTATATATGAAAACATTTGAAATACTGGTACTGTAAAAATACTATTAATTAAATTAAAAGGAACTCATTAAAATTATTACTCATTATTCATTAAAAGGAACTATCAAATCTCATGACATTTTTCAAAATACAGCATTTAGTGATAACAGTATTGTTAATTCAGTTTGAAGAAAAATGCAAAACATATACAAATCTGCAAGATTGCAACAGAGGCACTACAACAATTTGAATATCTAAATACCAGTTTGGTAAAATAGAAATTCCCTTCTTTACTAGTTATTATTTACACGCCAGTAATCACCATTTTCATTACAATAAGACAATAGCTCTTCCCCTTTCTGGTAGGCAGCTTGTAGTAGCTATATTTCCAAGATCTTTGAATATAGGACTGCAAGTACTGTTTTATACTGATCAAGGTTAGGAGGCACACTTCAATTTAAAATTCATAAGAGGATGCCAGAGATAGGAAGAGAAGAAAGCCATAGATGATTAAGTAAGCATCAAGGGCATGCATTGAAGAACTTGCAAGATAATAATGTGTTAACACTCTAGGCAAAAGGAAAGATCTGTAGAGGGAATTATTGCCAGAATGGTACTTCTAAAGAAGCAGGAAGCGTTGCAATTAAAATATGAATATACAAAAAAATTCAAAAAGATTTTTTCATAGTTTCTGTTAATTTGCATGCATTTTCGTTAGGCAGACACACAGCTCTCAAATCTCAAAAATGATGACTAATAATAAAGTTGTCAATTAGTAATGCAGCTTCCTATATAGTTAACACAACTTACATTCAGTGTCAAATTCTAAATCAGCAGGGAATTGTCTCAGTAAAAGACTAATGAGTATTGTGCTGCAAACTGTAATTACAGAAAAGTTTTATGTTGCTTCCCTACAAACTGTCAGGTGTGATATCTCTCAATTTATTATAAACTAAAAATATTCAAGCACATTATAAAAAATGTGCTCTGCTTGCAACTTCCCAGCATTTCACTGTAGACAAGAACATGTGAATAATGTATTAACTGTGCACAAACCAAGAACAAAAAAGCCAACCTTTTTGGCACCTTCATATCTCAAAAGTATCCTGATGTGCTTCACATGCAACGAATGTTAATGTATTGGCAACAGCAGTCAAGTTGCAAACAGCAATATCACACAACAATAAGATGAAGGATCCACTATGTCCAAGTAACGTTAGTTGAAGCTGAAATTGTCACACTGGACAAAAACAGCTTAAACATGTCATCAAACCTGGTGGCATAATCTTTTCTCATGCCTTATGTCAAAATTTAATACTGAAATTGCTTTTGAGCAATTAGGTAAAACCAAAAAAACCACAATGTAAATAGTTGCAGTCTCTGCTCACTGTGGAATTTTTGTTGCTCTGGGAGCACAAGTTCAAGGTGGGGGGAAGGTTCAGCAGAGGCGTACGGAGCAAGTTTTTTTTAAACACAGAGGGTGGTGGGGGCCCGGAATGCACTGCCAAATGAAGCGGCTGAGACAATTATGGAAGCCACATTTCAGATTTACTTTAACAGGCTCATGAGCAAATGGGAACTAGAGGTATATGAGCGGTTGGTTAGATAGGTAGATGTGATCAGCGCAGGCTTGGAGGGCCGAAGAGCCTGTTCCTGTGCTGTTCTCTGTTGTTTGGTTACCTTTCACTCTTGTGAATCAAATGCTGCCAGTCTGGACATCACATATTATTCTTGACATACTTGGCCCGCTGCTTCTTGCTTCACTTCAAGCTTTAAAAACATCTTTGCTTTTTTTTAATCTTTAAAGACCTTTAATCTCCCCAATGACATTGCCAAACAAGGCCCTATTATTGCACCAACCCTGAATATTTCAGGGCCCTGCTTCAAAACCCTTTCCCACTGAAACCCCATTTCAAGGCTTTGAAATTTCTGAGACTCCTCAGAGAGACTTGACAGAGCAGGGGCCAGAGAAGAGTTTAGGAAGAGTGGCAAGAGGTGTATGATGCAGGGTCTTCCCAAACAGCTTTTCACATATTTTTAAAATCTTACCCTTCTGGTTACTTTTTTTGGACCAGGAATCAAGTCTCAAGCATTGGACATTTAGGTCACATCCACTATTTTAAAAAGCAAGCATTTAAATAAAACTCACAGTTGTTAACATACAGTGGGATTCCATGTTCAGCAGCCACTGCAGCTGCAGAGCTCACAACCCCAGAATTTCATCTAACGTTTAGGAAATTCTGCTTTAGGGATCTCCTCAAATCAACCTTTGAGAGATCAAACATCCTTGTGAACTCACAAGAGGACTTGGTTTCTGACTGACCAAAATGAAGAAATGTTCATTTGGGAAGGTACCAGACACACTGGCAAACTTTATCTTGGACATACAGAGGAAAAGTTAAGATATTGGAGGGAGCGCACAAACCACCAAATAACTCATCTACCTGATCCCAGCACCATTTACTCTACATTTGGTAGAGTCTGCAGACGGTACACTGGACTTAGTAGCCAAATCAGAGCCCATGAAAACAGAATAGAAACAAGTCATCCTCTATCCTGATATCCAGAGAAAGAAATTAATAGATCTATTTCATTATTTCAACCATCATGCTTGCCTATTCTATTTTGTTCCTATTCCTATCTTGCCACCTATCTTTACAAATAATTATAGCAATTTTTTTCTGTCACTTATTTTCTATGATATCATCCTGAAGATTTTTCAATGCTCTTTTGCCATACTACCATCAATATCCAGTCAATCCTGATGAATTTATAAAGGATTTTTAACTACTCATTTTGGATGTACTTCAATGTTTTTCTCTTTTGTTGTTTCTCATTCAATCCACTTACTAATGTGCACAATTTGTTTCCCCATTCACTTTACTTCTTCCCCAGTTTGCCAGCTTTGCCCTACCTATTACCATTCAACTTGTTTCTTTCATAATCAAATCAATTGCTGACATTTATTTCCATACCTCTCAATCCATTTTTTTTTATTTTTTGCCATTATTCTAACGCAGTCAACTATCCTCTCTAGTCCATTTTTCCCCCATCCAATCATTCTTTTAAATACAGAAAACTTTCACCTAGTCTCTGATGTCCTGTTTCTTTATTTTACACATTAAAAAACCACTTATTTCATAAGTGAAATCCTTTTACTATCCATGTCTGCAGTAGTCAACTTTGCTCTCAACAAAACTTAAACTAACCAACTTAATATTCCAGCTTTACTCCCCTCATTCTGCCTTTTTCCTGACCTCACTTCTGTAACAATTCCAGAGACCACTGAGAGGTGTGCTCAATTCTGGGAACTTCAGTGGTGGAGAATACTGGAACATTTCAGGGATGAGGATGTACACAGATGATATGAGCATTAAGGGATTCCCAGGATCTTGAACGAGGTGCTAACAGTATAGTGGTCTCGACACTGCAGACCTAATGTTTGCAAGACTGACAGGAAAGTTGGGGGAGAAGGGCATGGTGAGATGTGGGCAACTTGCACTCTCATGCTCAAAGCCTAGTAGTTTTTGGAATCTGACAGTGTTAAGGAGCAGTTACCTCACAGAAGAAGGAAACACAGGGAATGGATTCAAAAGGCCTTGACCCTTGAACCTACAGATCACAGTTCATTCCAAGGTGATCAAAAATCCTCTAAGGTTGCCAAGACTGGTTCTTGAGCAGAATCACAAGTTTAGCACTAAATGTCCTCTGCCAAAGGAACTGAAAAATACCTTAAGAGCAGTCACTTTGATGCATGTTAAGAGGTTGATTTCACGCTAATAATCATGGAATCATACAGTGCAGAAGGAGACCATTCAATTCATTGAATCTGCACCTAACACAATCCCACCTTGGCCCTATCCCCATAACACCACACATTTATCCTAGTTAGTCCCTTTACACTGAGTTTCAATTTAGCATGGCCAATCCACCTAACCTGCACATCTTTGGACCGTGAGAGGAAACCAGAGCACTCAGAGGAAACCCACAGATACAGAAACAATGTGTAAACTCGATACAGACAGTGACCAAGTCGGGAATCAAACCCTGGTCCCTGGCGCTGCGAGGCAGCAATACTAACCACATCCAGTTAGATAGCTAACAGTTGTCCTAATGCCCACTTCTGATTAGCAAATAATTGATGTGGATTTCAATTATTACTTTGAGTTACTCACCATTTTATGCTCCCTTGAGCTTAAATGAGGCGGGGAGGGTGGATGGTGTTCGTATGGTGGTGGTGCAGGGAGAGGGGGAGCAAGAGAGAACTTTGCTGCAGGAGAATGAGACCAAAGGGGCAAATGATGTTTTTCCTCCTCTGCAGTATTAGAGCATCCTTTTTCCTCTAAACGTCCTCTGCCAGAAGCTCCACTGCCATGTCCAAGAGCCTGTGGACCAGTTGTAATGTGCCGATGTGTCAGCCAATGCATTCCTCATCTTCAGTGGGCATGAGGGATCCATATATGCTGCTCCACAAAAATTTTGCTCATCTGCAATTGAATGTTAAACCTGCAAGTGTCCAGTTTAGCATCTCAGGCAAGTACAAATTATCAGTAAGAATTTAGCAACACCAATTTTTAATCCAACCGATTTATTTGATTGTAAAATTGCGAGCTTTCAACACTCTTGTGTCTTCCTCAGGCAAATGCAGTGTTCAAATTATAGCAAGCGGCAATTAGGAACAAAATAGTGTGCTCAATCCAGACTTTCCAACAGCTGCATTTCACGAGCACAGAAGTCAGCATTTGTTTTAATCCTGTAGCTAAATAGCCACCACTCCTTCTCAACTTTAAGTGTTAATTGACCTACAATAATCCATCTTTCAATACTCAGAATACTGAATACTTACAAACCATATTTAATGCCACAATCTATGTTATTTTCAACATTATAAGCTTGAATGGAAGTTTTCCACCAATATATTGCACAAAACTTGATTTTCAGGCCATTGTACTATAACCTTCAGAAGTCAGCAGACCAGGGTGCAATCACCAAATCTCTTAATATGTTACAAAATTTAGAACATAAAAGGCTGAGCAGGAAACATGACATATCTGATGTTACATTTCAAAAAACTTGACACATGCCATTCAACCATTCAGCAAGCAAAAAGGTTCAAAAATTAAAAAGGCCTTACCGATTAATAATGAAAGTAGTATGAAATAACAGCTTGTCACAGATTTTTTATGTAACATTACAGGATTATGCATTAGGCAACAAATTCATGAAACAGTGATTGCAACACAATGACACAGCCTCCCACTGACAAAAGAAAACATGTGAAAAGGCAAACTGTAATTTCTCAAACAAGGAATCCAGGATTTCAATAGGATTTCAATAAAATATAATGATTATGTAGATACTAACGCCTGATTTAGGTGTGTGAAGATTTTATTTCCCCCCCTTTTCCACTTTGTTTCACACTTTATTTTGTTTTTAAAAAATCTTGCCTTATTTCTCTCATCTACCTCTGCAGGGTAAAGATAGAGTTCCATAAATTACTGCAGCTTTTTCTGGCTAAGAAGTATAGGTTAAATCCAGAATTGTTGGGCAATATCGTTTCACCAAAATGAGTTCATAAAAACATTAACCAAGATTTACTTTTGACACCTCACTCAGCCAGATCATAGATGAAATGAAGTCAACCTCCACATGCAACAAATAAGTAAATGAGTCCATAACATCAGATCACATCACTGAAAATTAGAATGTGGACAGTCAGGATAGATGTGTAGCGGATAGACAATACTCAACTAATTTAAGTGCTCCAAACTGATTTCAGAGCATTCACAAAAATGAAAGCCAACTGATGTTATTAATATGGTTGCCAGAAAAGATCTCATTGAGATATATTATGAAAAGTAAAACAAATGGTACTAAAAGAAATGTAGCTTAATAGATAATAACAGTTAAATATAAAAAACAGAGGAATAAATGCATCGTTTCTAAATGTGGATGTATATTAACATGACCTTTGCATTCTGATTATGCATATTATTTGGATAGTCAGAAGAGAAAATGGAACAAACCTCATCAATAATATATCAGGCTGCATGATGAACTGGAAAGGAATGAAGATGTAGATATTTATTCTTCAATATAAGGAAATGTTCAGTGGTACATTGTAAGAACAAAAAAGTAAAGAAAAAAATATGTTAAACAGCAAAACTCAAGAAATGTAGGAACCGAGAGAGTTAGATACAAAATGAATTTTTATAATGTTGGATTTAATTTTTAAATCAATAAAATGAAGTAAATTTGTAGAAGACATTGCAAAATATTCTAACAATAGTTTAATCAAAATTCTGTGCTTTGCCAATCAATGAAATCACTGGATCTCAGAATTTTCAGCTAATGCTTAAAGTGGTTTTACATGACTAGAAGGGCAAACAGCAAATACAGGGCAAACGCATGGTATCACTAGGCTTATTTCACTTAATGGTACAAATAGGAACTTAAGTACGCTAAATAAATACCTTTCAACACACTGCAATTCTTTGTTCATCAAGTCATAATACTCCCACCACTGGTGACAGAACTATAGCCAACATTTCATTTTACTGCTATATAGCTCAAAATTCTTTCTTCAGACAGCATCCAAGTTTGGAAGAGCATAATTTGTAATTCTATTGGTCCTTTCAAAATTTGAGGTATAATAAAAAAATTACATATTCACAATCAATCTTTTCTGAGCTCTTAATAATAATGACAGTCAATGATTTTGAAAAAAATCAATTTGAAATTGTTTGTTTTGCATTGCTTAAAAGAAGGTTTTCAAAACAATTTCTAAGTTACACAAAATATATGGATTAATAGAAGGGCAAAGGCTGGTCAACCCAATGGATGAAGCCAAACTTAGTCCATTTTATTTTAACACTTTCCTTGGTAATTTTTTTGAATTAATCAAGGGCATTAAGGTGAAAGAGGGGTTAGCATTGCTGGTGGGTTTCCTCCAGGCGCTCAGGTTTCCTCCCACAGTCTGAAAGACTTTGCTGTTAGGTGCATTGGCCATGCTAAATTCTCCCTCAGCATACCTGAATTAGACACTGGCATGTGGCAGCTAAAGGATTTTCACAGTAACTTCATTGCAATGTTAATGTAAGCCTACTTGTGATACTAAGACATAAATTTAATAATAAATTTGACAGACAATAAAATCAAACTGTCAAAAACTCTGTTGGACAGTTTTGAAAGAAAAAATTTGCAAGACCTCACCCACTTCAAAGCCAACAAATTTCTTCTGAAGTGTAGTCACTGTTATAATATAAGGAAACACTACAGTCAATTTGCACACAACAAAGTCCCAGAAAGTGCCATGCAAGAATTGATTAAACAAATAGGTTTAGGATGTCAGTTGGGGATACACCTGAGAAACTTCACTGCTCTTTAAATACTGCTGTTAAGATTTTTCACATCATCCACCTAAGGACTGGCAGATCCTCGGTCTAACGTCTCATTCAAAAACAAACTCCCCCAGCA
Source organism: Sphyrna mokarran (assembly GCA_024679065.1). Classification (NCBI taxonomy): domain Eukaryota; kingdom Metazoa; phylum Chordata; class Chondrichthyes; order Carcharhiniformes; family Carcharhinidae; genus Sphyrna; species Sphyrna mokarran. Next base: position 65,182,495 of record JAGIQG010000009.1, read on the forward strand.
CTTCACTGGAGTGTCAGCTATGATTATATGTTCAGTTCTCAGAATGGGGTTTGAATCCATATCCTTCAAGCAAAGAGTGCTATGACTTTGTTACTTAAGTTTTCAAATGTAGTATAAATTGTCAGTGTTCCAAAAATGGATCACACTCAAATAAAGAAAATATTCTTCAAGGATATATTTTTTCAGAAACACTACTAACTCCAAAAATGTATGAAAATGCATACAAATTCTACATCATACTCAAAAATTAACAAATACGCTATTAAATAAAAAATATTGATACAATAGCAAATATGAGACAGCTTTCAGATTTGCCACAGAATCTGCAAATTTCAACAAATATCCCAAGGAGTAACTGCAGGTTGAATTGTAAACCTAGGAACATTCCTTACCAGTTAGAAGGGTTGAAAAATGCTCACCTTACCTTTTCTCATATGTTTTGAAAACCTCTTTGTTTCCTCAATTTGAAGGAATATTTTCTCAACCACACACAAGTTGCAATAGATTAAAAGCCCCATCCTTGAGAAAGAATTCTGCTTTTCTATTTCCATTTACATCTCTATAAATCTGTCCAGAGTTTTACATATTAATGGCTTTGAAAGTTCACTACTATACTTCATAGTTAAAAAGATACAAACCATTTTATCATAAGTTATTAAACACAGTCTCTTAAGCATATTTTCAAAAGTGTCAAAATCTTTTCAAAAACTTAAATTGTTGGAGCTGTTTAAAAGATCCATTGAAAGTACTTAGGAACAGAAACAACTAAGAGCCTGGAGCTGAGATAACATCATCTTCCAAGAATTGGATGCTACTATCACATTATTATGCTATAGGCAGGAAAGATGAGAAAACCCAGCAGTTATGACGGAAATTAACTCTGAGTCAGGGAAACGCATCTTCACATTGAAAAATAATTACCTACCTAGTCTTCAATTTTGGAAGAATTCTCTACAAACTACTAGAATTGAACAATGCAAAAACCATGTTCTTTTGGAACTCAAGTTACACACTGCATCAGCTACCTTTAGGACATTGTTAGCCAAATGATATGTACTGTGTTTCTATATATTATTTGGTAGAATAATATATTGCAGAATCAGTCATAACCATTTATTTATTTAGCAAAAGGAAAGTCCCTCAGCCAAGCCAGCAGTTTCTTCCAGTCCTGCTGAACGCAGATAGGCCACTATTCTATGATGTGGTGCAAAGATTGCTCTCTTCCACAGGCACATAGGAAGCTAGCACTAATGTCCCATCTATGGATGTTCATTAATTAGGGGTCTGAACTTGTGAGGGTGGATCACTCCTTCCTTGGAAGATTGAAACCAGGCAGCTGTTTGGTTGGATTGGAGACCAGGTACTTGCTTGTCATGTCCAGTGATTCCCATTCATTTGTCTAAATGGAATTTGTATCGAAGTCTTTTGTGGGATAGTTCTTCCAGATCAGCATTTTTAATAGGAATCGTACCTTGGCTGGGCTGAATAAATCAGCATGAAGTGGCAGGTGGGGGCATTGTAAGTCAGTGAGTATGTGATGAAGTGACATTTGGCAGGTCAGGAAGCTAAGGCAGTGGTGTTGAGCATAGTGATCCAACAATGATATACATGGCGGCATTCAGCTGGGTGTTAACACTGTGCATGTGGGATGATCTTGATAGGATCACCATTTATGCTGCATCCTCCTGCCACTATCCAAGCTCACCTAGGGAAGTTAACTCGAAAGGAAATTTCATGAGAACAGTTCATGCAAGGAATTTAGTTCAAGTTCTAAAGCTGAAAGGAACACAACCATTTACAAAAGGATACTTTTTAAAAGCAAGTTAGCCTTGGTTTATGATGTATCAAGTACACCAATAGAGCAACATGGCAGTAAGATGACATTGCCTTACATCCCTGCTGTGCAGCAACTTTGACAACAGGACAGTTATCATTACTGAGATGCCAATTAACAGGGCAGTTATCATTATTAAGATGCTTTTTTATATGGAGGGTGGACTATATCTCCTTGCCCAGATGTAGCCTCTATCCCCTTATACGCAGATTTCTTATCACAGCTTGTGAGAGCTCTGCTGTTTGTTTCTCAGCTTTCACATGAATTTTGTTAGTGTTTCAGCCACCTCTTCGTACTGTTGTCCTCGTAATCAGCATTAATAAAATCATCCACTTTTCGCCCATATTATTTTCCTTTCTGATAACGATTTGACTTTAAGAGTAATCCAACTTACAAGTCACTTTAACGGATCTAACTTTAAAATTTTGCACATGTGCACTTGCAGAGTCTTGGTTTTGTTCTAAAACAGGTTTTGTTCCAAATTTTATGATTAGCTTTCTCAAAATATATTCAAAAAAAGTTTCTAACTACATGACACACTGACAGATTTTGAGTAACTGATCAAGCCTGATGCAATATTCCTAATTAATCCTGTTTATACTAGTCTCCAACATTTATGCAAAATTATCGCTTGAGACAACCCCAATGATAAGCCCCACTCCTGTACATTCAGAATAGAAAGTACTTGTATACACTAAAAGGCATATCTGCAAAACCTTCAAGCTAATATACTCCTTGCAGAGGCTAAGAGATGGAAGCACTATATACACCTGAAGACTAACAACTGATAATTGTTTTACCTTCATTTAACATCCTCCAGATTGTTTGAAACTGATAATGCAGTATCTTAGGACGTGAACAAGGCCTTATAGGGGAAATGGAAACTTTAGCTGCCATTATAATCTTGCCACAGGACAAAGTTCAAACAGCAGGGTATGGCAAAAGTAAGTAGTTTAATCAAGACTTCAACTTTTAATAGAAATTATGTCAATAGTGCTGTAACATGAAACATGCTTACCAAATATCACACAAGCCCCAAGTTCACAATGTAATTAGGTGTACTTTTGAAAAATGGTCACTAAGTTGAAACATTAACTGTATTTATCTTTTCACAGATGCTAGCAGATTGAGTATTTCCAGCATTTTCTATATTTCAGATTTTCAGCATTCACAGTACTTTGCTCTTGTGGTAACTGGGTGCAATTGGTTATCAATAACCTTGAAATACTTTCAAACTCAGATGGAAGGACGGTAATCATTTGACACAGGAACAACTAAAGCCACATACACCAATAAAGGTTTACAGGTAGATCAACTAACATGATCCCTACTCTACAGGTATGGTGATCATGGGCAACTCATTTTCTGAGAACAAAACCATGAGTAAACTTCTTACTTTTTTTCTAAGGAAAGCACTAAATTCTGAATTAGCTATTATCCCCCTTCCTGAATGAAACCATTTACATTCAGTGTTACTCAGAGGAAGTAAACAAATGGGGGAATTGTTTCAACTGTATTTCATTAACCATTACACTTTCTTGGTGCTTTTGCTATTTAACAATATGCACCATAACCAAAATTCCTTTTATTCCAATTATTATTGGTTTTAATTACATCAACTGAACAACCTCTACTTATGCTCTATAAATTATATACAAAAAGATTCCACAGTGAATAGCTGAGCAATCCATTACAGGAAACTGTCACCTTAACATCTGGCAGAAAGGCAGATAGATCACAATTGACCATGTCTTTAATGAGAGCAAGAAAATTGCCAACATCTCCAGTGACTACTGCTTAAAGTGATAGCATTTGTTTGAAATTTAACACAGTTACAACCACCTTCCAGTTGAAGATCTGACAACACACTATTATTCACACTCGTGTCACAACCATGCATTATTTCAACAGATACAAGAGGAAAATACAAATGCTGGGCAAACATACTGTAATTATTTAATGCCCTTTTGACTTTATTAAAACAGACATGAATAGCTAAAATAACACTTGCAGCCTATGGAGATAAGTGAAGAGAGTAAATTCTTGTGAGGTCATCTGCAGCTGCATGTTCCATTACTGGCATACTGTGCTTTTAAATGTCAGCCAGTGCTTCTTGTTACCTCAAGAATAATTGTTACACAACCTCTAATGACAGCCCTCACAGTAACAGCACTGACTAACATTTAAAAAATTTGTCATAAGGGGCAGCAATGACCTGCCAATACATGGACCATCATATCTCTACTTTAGCTTTTTTTTAAGTTTATGATGTGGCAGTATTGCACTTAACAGCAGCAGTAGGCCATTCAGCTCTTCAAGCCTGCGGCTATTCAATAAGATCATAGTTGATCTGATTACTTCGTCATTTGTCCTCCCAAAACCCCTAACTCCCTTTGTCCATCAAAAATCTAACTCTGCTTTGAATAAATTCAATGATCCAGCCTCCTGTGCTTTGATGAAGAGCATTCCACATATTAACAACTCTTCGAGAGAAAAAAGTTCTCATCTCCATCTTAAACAGTAGACCACTTATTCATAAACTGTGACCCTTTGTTTAATCTCTTCCACAAATCAAAATATCTTTCCTGTATTCATCCTATCAAATCCCCCAGGGTCTTAACTATTTCAATAAGTTTAGCCCTCATTCTTCTAAACTCCAACGGGTACAACTGTTCAACCTCAACAGAAATCAACCAAATTTTTCTGAATTGCTTCTACTGCAATTACTTATTTTTTTCACACCCAACCAAAACTGTATACACTACTCCAGATGTGGTCCCACCAATTCCCAGCATAGCTGCAGTAAAATTACCAAACTTTTATTTTCCATTCCCCTTGCAATAAACACCAACGTTCTATTTGCCTTCCTAATCACTTGCTGTACTTGCAAATTAGTTTTGTGATTTATTTCATAAAGTGAGCATTATTGAAAAGTGTTACCAAATAAGTGGTGTTGCTAGCACAATAAAAATCAGAGGCTGTGTTTGCAGCAAAAACAAAGATCACGAATTGTTTCAAATATCGCTTATGCAGAGTGGTATTCTCATCAACCTGAAATGTTAATATTGTTTCTCTCTCCACAGATGCTGCCAGATCTGCTAAAAACTTGCAGCATTTCTATTGTTGACATTGTGCTCAGTAGGCAAATCAACAAGAGTTTGAAAACTCTAGTAAACATGCTGAATCATCTTATTAGCTCAAAATAAACCTGAAGAATAAAGAATTGTTCTTAGTTTCAAACCAGGTTCAACTTAAAGGAAATTTAGGATAAACTTTTTTCAGAAAGGCAACTTCTAATATTTTGAATAAACATTAAATCAGAAGTCGATATTGGTCTTGAATATGATTTTTTTCTAAAGCCAAAGGATGTGTTATGGGATGTGTTATTTTCACTCCAAATCAACCACTGATTTATAGTAAAGCACCCTACTGTCTGTAGTATAGTTTTGAAATTGGATACCTAATTTCTAGTGAAAATAATAAATAAACCAACAAATCATCTTGCTTGAATGAAGTGTTGCTTGGTTAGTTCAACCCACTGCATGTAGTCTCTCAAGCATCTTATGACAACTATCTCCATGATTACACAACAAGAACCGCATTATTTTCTTAATGATAAATATTGTAAGACTGCGCTATCTAATCTTTTATCAGAGCTCTCAAAAAGCTGAGGATTTCTTTCCGTGTTTTTCCTATGTCATTGGGTGACTGCCAGGTGCCACAAACAAAAAACCTATTTGTTCGGCTCATTTTGCTATTGTTTGTTAGTTCCACTGCACACTGATCCTGATAACATACCTGATTCAACACACACGCACCTCCAAATTTATTTTGTACTATTCTGTCTCTTCAGTTTTTCAAAGTACCTTTGATTCTGCACATAGAGGTTATAACTTCTACTGTATTTACATTGGCAACTTTCTAAAGTTATTGAAAATATTATTCCTGTCAAACTATCCATCACTTTGAAAGTTCTGATCTAATCCCAGATCATTAATATATTTTTCAAATATTAATTATCTTCTGGACTATGTTATTCACCTCTGAAATGCTAATGTTTAGGGAACCATCTGTCATTGTTTTGGCCATTTGCTTTGGGTCTAGCATTGTGCATGTTTAAACAGATTTTCTTTATGTATTTTTCCACTACAGTTGTGTTATTTTTACCGAATTTTCTCTCAAATTCTTCAGAGACAAGGTATTCTTTGTCTCAATTGGTCCTACGTATTAATAATCTCCACCTCAAAAAGCCTTATCCAATATTTGCTAATGATTTTGCTAAAATCAACAAGAAGCTGATAAATTTATGTCTTCAATACAAATGATAAACTTATCTCTCACTGCTATAGTTGAACCACATTTTGATGCCCTTCTTTGCCTATGACAGAATTAAATAAACTTGATTTCTTCCAAGACAGTGAGCCATAAATTTCGATGGAATGGCAAGCGAGTCAGACTGCCACTTCACTCAAAAGCATTTACTTGGAAATCCAGACAATCCTATCTTGCCTGACCTTCTTAGTGTGGGAGAAACCTTCGCAGAGTGCAGTGTGTTCCTGAGGCTCACTATGAACATAGGCTCAGATAAGTAAACCATTTTACAGCACAAGCCCAAAGGAAGCTTGCACACCCCGATAACTGCCATGCCATCCTTACTTAGGAATTTCCAGGGAGGAGGGAAATCTCCAGTATAACTTTGGATACAGTGAGGCTCATGTTATATCCCCTTGGTTCCTTTGCACCTCAAGTCCAGCCAACATGAAGAATATTTCATCTTTAACCAGACTATTGACAAGCAATCTTGTCCTCTGTGGCATTTGACAGAATTCCCAAATCTCTACTGCTGCCGAAGATTACATAAAATAAGTTTTCTTTTCATATCTAACATTTCTCAATAACTCAGATCCAAGCCAAGCCCAAGTTCAAGGGCTGACATTGCTCTTTATTCTGGGTCACTTCTCTCACATCACCCGTCTGATGTCACCTCAGTCATGATTCATGACAAATGTAATTTTTCGTGAGTGTTCTTTCTTTTGTACTTAGTTTCCACATTTGTGCTTTCCCTTTACGTGTACACTTTTAGTTTGTTGGTATCACTTTGGTTATCACGTCATTGATGTTCAGAAAGATGATTATTATAGTCTCCTTACAAACCCCAATATCATTGAAATGGAAAAAAAAAGCAGCAACCATCAGGCAAGACAATGCTACACTAAAGTCAAATATCCAAAGAATCATTGCCCAGCATCAAATTGAGTAATAACCACTTTGCTGTAGTTTAAAAAGCTGCTACTAACAATGATGTCAAAAAATAGTAGTAGTCGACAACTTATCAGATCAGTGGAAAATTAATAAGAGCATTTTTGATGGGGTAATTGTGTTTCTTGAAATAGTGCAAATAGGATTTTGATAATTTTTAATTGGAAAAACAAACCAATGAAGGATCTCACTATATTAATGCCTATGTGCCATGAGTATCTGTTTCATGTAATGTTATTTTTAAATGGCATTTAAGGTTTTATGAAGTCTTCTTTATAAATTTCCAAAAACTGTCCAGAATATTGTTTCTCTGAGTAAATATTTCACTATCAGGTTAATGAAAACCACATTAGAGATATTTGTAATTGACCAAATGCTTCATTATCAGCCATCTGCAAAATTGGCTCTTCAGTTAGTGATAGGACAGAGGAATTTAGTTGAAGTGGACAAAATTTTAACTTTCCCTTACTTTTGAGGAATATTTTGTTGTTCATTTGAAATAAGCGATGATTTATCATTAATGACTAGGTTAGCAATATCCTCAAGTACTAGAAATAACTCAAACATACTTCAAAATTATTTTGCACGTTGAACTTTTGTATCCATCGTGATTAAAGCATCACAGTTTGCGTCCTGCAATCTTTGTAATTCCTCGGCAGTAAAAAACATGAAAGGATTATTTTATATAACCAAAATCCCTTCAAGCACTATTACTACACGAGAAATTTTGCAAATATATTGCCGCCAAATATCCATGAAATGTTACAAAAAAATCTTAAAAGCGTCAAGATTACAGGCAACACATCTCATTTCATGAAGTGCAAGCAGTTTCACTGCCTGCTACTAGATAAACATAATATGCTACAGAAACGCTATCTAATGGTGCCATATTTTTACAACTATAGGCCATATATGTTCATTTAGTTAATTGAGCAAGTTAAGGAGATTGGTAAAACATCCAATTTGGCAATATCTTAACTGTGGGAAATTCCATCCAGTTTAAAGATAGTGTTCAAAAACATTGTGACATCAAGGAGAGAGAATAATTCTTTACCATGGTGATCATCAGTATTAGAAACTATTTTTTCTTATGGAAGCAAATTATTTTCGATGTAATCTGATATTGTATCGAGTAATCTTCAAAATATGGGTTAGTCTTCAAGAAATAAAATAGTTTGAGTTATACCAGCCTTTCGCAAATAAATAACATTTAATTAGAATATAAATTTGTATTTTAAGCACTGGTGTCCATATATCTTCAATAATTTGTTTTACATCATGTCCTCTACAGCTATAGGCTGTTTTGGTTTTATTGCTACCAGGCTGTCTGTTACACGTCTTTTTATTGCTCATTCAGTGGCTTAAAATGGATTGTTTATTCTTAATCCTGGGATCTTTTATGACCCTGCATTGATAGAAAGAAGTCATGTATTTTGGACAGTTTTTTTTCTCGTAGTGAATTTAGGATTTCATTTTCTGTTTTGGCTGGCTACAGTTTTTAGGTTTAGAAGAGACATCAAGCCGAAAAGAAGTGTTTCTCCCTCCCCCTAGTTCATTGAAAGCATGGCTTCTTGCCTTCCTAGAGTAGAATATCTGCTATTGGTGGCTTGACCAAAGTTTCTCCCTGGTTCTCTGGGAAGTTGTTTTGACTTCAAACTGTTCCAAATGCGTTTAGAGGGCTGCTAGAAGGTACAAGACTAAGAAGTTAAGATTTTTAATTCTCCAACCAAAGAACTCAGCTCCAGTATCACGTGAACTCCATTTCTATGTATAGGGTATAACAGTTGTCTTGGAACAGAGATGTCATCATGTATAATCTTTGTTTTTAGCCATCACATACAACTGTATTTTGTGGACATTAAGCAGCAAGAAAAAATATCCAAAAGCAAATGAAAACAACTAAAATTAATATATTAAACAGAGAATTAAAATGAAAATAAAGAAAATTTCCTTTCTTAAAAAAAAACTTAAAAATTCTTATTGAAAGTAGACATGCAACATTTAAACATCTGTATCACTTACCAAAATCTGAGATATCACTAAATAAATTGCTTGGGAGTGAATATCTTAAAATATTCAATAAAAAGCCATAGCAATTAAATTACTTTTAATTACTGTATTTAAGCAATGCTGTCCTTCAGTGCTTTAATTTAAACTAAAATAAATGAGCTCCCTAAATACATTTCCCACGGAGAAAAATCTAAACTCCAGTAGAAATGGAAAATGCAATTCCCCGTAAGCAACAAAAAGAACCAAAGACTAATAAATAAACTTTTCAGAGGTTGGAGGACTGACATAGGCTTCCTGAGCTCATTTGAGTCAAGGCTGTCTTTTTGAAAACAGAAGGGCCAATCCACTAAATGCTCCACTATTACAGCTGCCCAAATTCCCATTATACCCCATTAACCCTGGACAGTCATTTTCCTCAAAATTAATCCAGTGCTTTCGAAACTAACTCAATGGTTACTGTGTGTGAGTACCATGAGTATGTCTAAGCCTTTCCCTTTTATGCACTGAAACAAAAATGGCTCAATCCCACGTCTAGCTTGTAGTTGCAACACAGGTGGAGTGCCATTATATAGACCTGATGCCTTTTCAAAAATCCCTGGGAAGTGGATGCACATTGGAAAGCTGGCATATTGCTCCCAGACATCCACCTCCAATCCTGCCTTCTCAGACAAATAAAAATTCAGCCCAATGATCCAAATAGAACCAGGCAAAAAAGAAGGTTGTCAATGAATATTATCAAGAGCAAAAGCGAATGAAGTACATTTGAAGAATAGCTACTTTTTCACTGCAGGGAAATGAGACAACTATGGAAGGTTCCACAAACTACAATGGGATAATGACTTATTTCAGCGATACTGGTTCAAGATTTAATAGTGACCAAGATTCTTCATTTCTGTCCACTTCAGGGATAAGATGGATGTTCAATTTAACATCCACCTGAAAGACAGCATTCTTGACATTGTAGTGTGCTGTCAGTACTACATTGAAGCTTTGCCTAGGTTCAGTACTCAAGTCCCCTGAGAGGTACTTGAACCTACATGATTCTAACTCTGACTTGGGGAGCTGTTTCAATTAACAAATTACATAATTGTGACAGATATTCAAATTCTGGAGGAAATTACATTAAATAAATCCTTGAAAATCTTCTTGAGGACTCTTCAATTGATCTATGCAGAGTTGTTTCATGGCAGAAACCATTCATGGCCAAGAATTTACATATCTGTTCTGGAACTAGGATGACTGGTTCAAGTAATCCTAGAGGATGTGGTGTTGGAGGCAACAAAATCATTTCACTGCTTGTTGGAAGCCAATACAATGTAATAACCTGATTGCTGCAGTCATGGAATATACAACGGCTAGATACTGGGACTTAAAAAAGTTGGGTTGTTTTGTTTAACCAACATTGGCTAAGGACAGACAGATGTCCAAAGCCAGAATTGAACTTTGATTTATCATCACATGTATTAACATGCAGTGAAAAATATTTCTCGCGCAATACACAAACAATGCATACTGTTCATAGAGAAGGAAACGAGAGAGTGCAGAATGTAGTATTACAGTCATAGCTATGATGCAGAGGAAGATCAACTTAATGCAATAAGCCCATTCAAAAGTCTGACAGCAGCAGAGAAGAAGCTGTTCTTGAATCGGCTGGTATGTGACCTCAGGCTTCTATATCTTTTTCCTGATGGAAGAAGGCGGAAGAGAGAATGCCTGGGGTGTATGGAGTCTTTAATTATGCTGGCAGCAGGAAGTGTGGACAAAGTCAATGGATGGGAGGCTGGTTTGAGTGATGGGCTGGGCTACATTCACAACCTTTCGTAGTTTCTTGCAGTCTTGGGCAGAGCAGGAGCCATACCAAGCTGTGACAGAACCAGAAAGAATGCTTTCTGTGGTGCATCTGTAAAGGTTGGTGACAGTAGTACCTGACATGCAGATTTCCTTAGTCTTCTGAAAGTAGAGGCTTTTTTAAATAGTGTTGGCATGGAGGGGGACCAGGACAGGTTGTTGGTGATGTGGACAGCTAAAAACTTGAAGCTTTCAACCATTTCTATTTCACCCCTTTGATGTGGGCAGGGGCATGTTCTCCACTACAGCTCCTGAAGTTAATGACAATCTCCTTCATTTTGTTGACATTGAGGGAGAGATTGTTACCACACCAGTTCACCAGATTCCCTCACTCTGCCTCATTGTTTCACATCCAACTCTCTACAGTGGTAAATCAGCAAACTTGAAAATAAACTTAGAGGGGAATTTAGCCACACAGTTATAGGTGTATAAGGAGTATAGTAGGGAAGTGAGAACACAGCCTTGTGAGGCACCAGTGAACTTGAGGCAGGAGTGCTAACCACTGTGCCACCATGCTGCCCTTGAAGCAACGAGACAGGACGCAGTTTGTATTCTGTCCAGGTCAAGCTACAAATATATTTCCATCAACTAAACATCTTTATAATTTATTTGTCTGTTTTAAAATGGTCAATTGCTGGGCTAACAAAATGGCTCCAGCTGATCACATGCTGGCTTCTCCAAGTTTCTGAACAGTTTTGAAGTGAATGTATTTTCTGGAACGTAACATTCCCTGCATCACATAAACATTCCAATCAACACAATAGGATCATAGCCAACTGGGCAGACATCTTGTCTATGAACTAAGGCAGCTGCTTACAACTCCTCGCCTACAATCTGGAAATTTCTCCCTTAAGCTCCTGTGTCTTCACTAGTCAGCCATATTTCACAGACACCTTCTTGAAAAGGCTGAATGGCTCTGTCTACTAGCTTTGCGATTCAGTAACTAGCCAAGTCTTCTCCTGTGTGCTTGGTTTTGCAGTATGTGCAAGCATTCAGGCAGCCATGTTGATGGAAATGATTTCTATCAGTAGGTTTTTCCTCATCTTTGGCAAATCTAGACCAGTTCCCCCAACTGTTTACCAAAGTGGGAACTGAACCCAGGTCCCTGGCGCTGTGAGGCAGCAGTGTTAACCAGTTATCTGAAATATTCTATCATATTGACCAAGGCTTGCTCTGTCTGAACTCCTTTAATTAGCGGTTGAATCTTACAGTCAGTTATTGAATAATCTCTAAAAATAACAGCAGTCCAGGTCATCCACTGTTTGCGCTATTTACCATCTTAGCATCAAAAAGGTAACAGCAAAAAGAAGTCTGGTCCTCATCAAAAATGTTAAATTGCTGGGACATTGGAACTTGTGCCTTCAAGCCTAAATGAACCCTATGTGCATTCTCCCCTCATGGAGGTCTTGCCTCACGAGTGACGGATCACCCTGCTACAGTCAACTTCTCTTTTAAAAAGCATGCCATTAGATCTTGGCTTTTTCCACAGTCCAAAGATGTGCGGGTTAGGTTGATTGGTCATGCTAAATTGCCCTGTAATGTCTTTTGGGAGGGGTGGTATAAATAGGGAGAGTTAGGATCTGAGTGGGATTATGGTGGGTGCAGATTCGATGAGCCGAATGGCCTCCTTCTGCACTGTTGGGATTTTCTGATTCTAATTAACAAAGCCATTGTGTTGGAACAGGTCTTAGGACATCAGCACCAGATTGGATCTTGGATTTTGATTCTGAATTCTGGACACATACAAAACCCTAATTTGTACATTGTGGACTGGCCCCAATTCCCCTTGCTTTTCTTTACCCTTCCTTGTATTGTTAAGTGCAAATGGGAGAGACATTACAAAATCACTCTCTGAGTGTGCGCAAAAATAAGCCAACTTCTTTCGTTTTATCTTATGTTGGGATTGCTATGCAAGTTATTCACAAAGGATTGGAACACTCCAAAAAGGATTAGGGAAAATATACCACCACCTAAACAGGAGGAAATCAATAATTTTAAAAAACCCACATACAGCCAACAATGAACGCTTCCCATCTGTTACAATTCTCATTTTGGTTTATAAACTGACTATCAGAAGCTGATCATCAAAAAATTTAACACCAACATTTAACCTCAAATATGCTGCATAAAATTTGAGTTAATATTGAGCTAAAAGTTTGATGCTTGTTTACGCACATCTGAAGAAAAACGTTTTTTTATGTTGCTACCATCCAACCTCATGTTAAAATAGGAAATCTGTTGCTTAAACAAAGTGCTCTCTCTTCAACCAACAAACCAAATTTGTCATGCCAATTGTTCCAAGAAAGAACTGTCTAATAGTCTAAGCAAGTCTGAAACCAACATTTGACAAAACTCTAATATTTTGTTGAAAAGTCACATGCAAAACTTGCTCTAACAAGATTCTCAGCCCCCTGAGCTTACAAATAGAAAGCCTGAATTCAAGGGATGGCAAGAGAAGAAAGTGAATGGCTTGTCTCACTGTGGAGCCTCATGTTGGGCACAGAAGAGTCATTAATTTATAATTGGTAGTGTTTAATAGACTGTTATTACTTGCAATTTTCCCTGTTGATATGTCTGAAGTACCATATAGGATAACAAAATTCAAATTGCAATAACCCTTCATCAACACAAAGTAAACAGCAGTCTGAGCTGCCAATCCAGACCTAATTAACTTCCATAACAGGTATTATGAAGAGCTAACTTAAGATCCCACCTCATACTTCAAATTAAAATACTGCAACTTAAAGAGCTGGATTTTGCAATAATAACAAAAGCAAATCTGTCAAGGTACACCATTGTTTTTAGAGTCTGCGCCAACAGTAAACACAGCAATCCAGATTGGTGACAGGAATTCTACGCTTAGCCATCAAATGATATTCATTTGTATTGCAATTAATCAGTAACTATTGAACTGATGAGAACTTCTCCTTTAATGCTTGATTATCACTGTTAAAAGACTCAGAAAAGTTTATATTCTGTTAGTAAAATGCAGTCTTTTTAAAAAAAAAGCATACCAAGTCATTAGTGCTGAAATCCTTTTGCCCCAGAAACCGCATTTTATATACATATTTTTCTTCCATTCAGATGAAAATTCCATTTTTTAAATATAATGACTTAGTTTTAAATATATCTTTCAGATTCTAATGTACGTCTCATTTATTTCAATCTCTGCAAAATGTAAAAGAAAGTGAAGACTAATTCTTGAATTTGACTTCCTGATGGGCTGCCTGATGATGTCTGCTTGTTCTATTTTATGACATCACTGTACCTTGATGCCTGAAATCCTTCTGACTTTGCAGCAGATTGAAACGAACCTTGGCAAAAGTGAAACTCAAGTCATAAAGATTGCAAGATCTTTGGAGGCAGCTTTCTTGGAAATCGGAGGCAATGCCATCTTTTCATCGCCAACCTCAAAATCTAGAGCATAATATTGAAAAGCTGTAACTACCAGATTATTTGAGGAATATTAAGGATACCTCAGAGCGATATTGTGGGGAAAGAGTCTCATTCAGTTGCTTGCATCATTAATTTGCGATAATTCTACATTTTTTCCATGGAATGAAGTCCAAACATATTGCAGTTAATAAGAAACTACGACACTGTGATTTTCTCCTTTAATGCTCTAAACACAGGTCCAAGTTATGGCCAGATATGGCCTTCAAAACTTGGCCCAACTGAGGCAGTTTTCAAAATTCCTGTCAACCAGCTGAGTTTCAATGCAAGGTTCCACTTGAAGCTGCTCCTCCAATCAGTTATGTTCTCTTCAAGATTTGATGCTGAAAGGCTAACTAGTCAATCCATTAGCAACAAATGAGGACAAACAACAGCCTCTAACTATTAGAGCAGCAAACTCTGTGCTAAAAGCTGGTGGGAGAGAGAAAGCAAAAGTAAGTCTGGGCTGGAACCCAAAGAGCCAGATCCTGGAGAGCCAAGCAACACTGGGTATGGAGTCCATGAGACACGGACATCGGGCCAGGAGAACAGAGTCTTGGCAGGGCATGGAAAGCAAAGTGACGCCGGACATAGCAAGGTTGAAGCATTGTCATTTTGGTGGGACTGAGGGGAAGGTGGTGTTTGAATGGTGTGCGTGCACAAGTGGATGGGCCAGAAAGGGTGGATGGATGTGAGTGGGATTGAGTATGAGCCTGCTTAATGTCCAGTCTGTTTTCTCACCCACCGAGACATGCACCCATGTACACTAACCCTCCAACTTTCATTGCTGAGTTAAAAAAATTACTACAACTTTACATTTGTTCAGCAATTGTTCCCTCCATTAAAACTTCAACATGTTCTGAAACTGAGTATGCTATTTTGCCAAATATTTCAAATCAGCTCGACTAAGAAAATTAAGTAATGTGGCCCTCAGAACAAAAAAGTTGGAAAAGCCTGCTCTAACATCACTGTTGAAAGGCCCAAGAAAAAAGTTATACCCTGTTAATAAGGCATAGCTCTTTTGTTTTTACTGCATACCAAGTTCATTAATAAGTAGTCTCACAACACCAAGTTAAAATCCAACAGGTTTATTTGGTAGTATGAGCTATTGGAGTGTTGCCCCTTCATCAGTTGAGTGAAGTTTTCAATTTACAAACGGGGCACATATTAGACATAAACTCAATTGCAAGATAATGGTTGGAGTGCGAATCTTAACAGGTAATCAAGTGTTTACAAATGTGAGGGGAGAGAGGGTTAAGCACAGGTTAAAGAGGTGAGAAATGTCTCTAGCCAGGACAGTTAGTGAGATTTTGCAAACCCAGGCAAGTCGTGGGGATTACAGATAGTGTGACATGGACCTAAGATCCTGCTTGAAGCCATGCTCACATGTGTGGAACTTGGCTATCAGTTTCTGCTCAGCAACTCTGCATTGTCATGTTTTGTGAAGGCTGCCTTGTAGAATGCTTACCTGAAGATCAGAAGCTGAATGCCTGTGACTGCTTGAGAACACTATCCACCAGGTACATGGTACATACTCTTGTGACTCGGCCAACATTGTCTGTCTGATATGCTGTAGGAATGTATGTCCCAAGACATGATATATTGACAAGACCATGCAGACACTGCCACAACAGATGAATGGACATTATTCAAGAATCATGAGTGTTCCCTTCAGCAATCGCGGGCATTCAGCGTCTGATCTTCAGGTAAGCATTTTCCAAGGCAGCCTTCACAACACACAACAATGCAGAATCACTGAACAGAAACTGATAGCCAAGTTTCTCACATGAGGATGGCCTCAACTGGATTCATGTCACATTATCTGTATCCCCCGCCATGACTTGCCTGGGTTTGCAAAATCTCTAACTGTTCTGGCTGGAAATAATTCCTGCCTCTTTAAACTGTGCTTAACCCTCTTTCCACTCACATTGTCTGCACAGATAGTGCTAGTAAAGACTTGATTACCTGTTAAGAATTGAATCCCAACCATTATCTTGTAATTTGGTTTGTGTCCATATATGCCCTGTTGTGAACTGAACTCTTCACTCACTTGATGAAGGAGCAACACTGAAAATTCATGCTACCAAATAAACCTGTTGGAGTTTAACCTGGGTGTTGAGACTACTTACTGTGCCTACCCCAGTCCAATGCCAGCAACTCCATTCATTAATATTGAAAAGAAAATCTTTTCAAAGCACCCCAACCAAATAAAAGAACTACATCAATGAGTTACTGAGTCACACTGCTGATTTATTTTTATCTTAAGGTGCCACTGCATCAAAACTAAAAGTCGCCACAATCCCCGATGACCATAGGCAGTTCTCCCCTTTGAAGGGGAAGAGCTAACTAGTGGTGATTTACCCTGAGGATCATCACACCTCAGTCAAAGGGCAAGGTTGAGAAGGTAGGCCTTCGTGAATAACCTCAGCTGATACAGGAATTGAATCTGCGCTTTTGGCGACACTTTGCATCACAAACCAGCCATCCAGACAACTGAGCAAACTGACTCCTCATGTCCAGACAGGGACATGAACGCTGGACCTTCAGATTAGAAGTTGAATGCTCTACTCAGAGTTATCCGTCAAAATTAGAATCATAGAATTCCTTCAGTGCAGGAGACCAATCGGTCCATCGAGCCTGCACTGACAACAACCCCACCCAAATGCAATCCTGTAAACCAAAGTATTTACCCTAAGGGTCAATTTATCATGGCCAATCAACTTAATCCGCACATCTTTGGGAAGAAATCAGAGCACCCGGAGAAAATCCACGAAGATGCAGGGAGGACAAGCAAACTCCATTCAATCACCCAAGGCCAGAATTGAATCCAGGTCCTTGGCATTGTGAAGCATCATGCTGTCTTGTCAGATAGGATCATGCAGTATGGAAGAAGACCATTCAGTCTTTCCTGTACTGACTTTGAATTATCAATTGATCAAGTATTTTTAATTTATTTTTGAAAGTTAATATTGAATTGCCTTATGATTAATACAATAGTGCCTGTTCAGTGGGACTCATCATCATAAATGAGCCCCACTGATATTTTAGATGAAAGTTAGTGGCTTAAATCTGTGCTATCTGAGCAGATTTCAAATACAGGAAATGAAAAGCTGTTCTCTGCAATAAGTTAGGCATTGTTCATTTACTGTTGGAACTTGGGCTTTAATCCAGTTTAAATACAATGGTCTTCAGGCAAGTCTAGGTTCCCCTAAGGCTGGACTCTCATTGCAAGACCATCATTAATTAGCAATTGAACTCCCTTGGCTGCTGTAGGAAATGGTAGAGTACACATTGGGGATAATAGGCAGCAATTTTAAAAAGGTTTTTATAGTGTGTTTTCAGATACAGCAATATAAATTTTGCAGATTCTGATCTGTTAGAGATTAAATAAAGTCACTAATGAGGTTTAGAAACTAGCTGTCCATGTGTTTAGTTTATGCTTGAAAGGCAAAGGGGGATTTAAAAAAAACATCAATTCTTTGATTTGTAAGAGCTCGTATTCTGGTTTTTGAGATGGTGAGGTTGGCACATGGTGCTGAATCACGAGGTTCTGGGCTCAAGCCCAAGTCCAAAGATTTGGACAAAATCAAGGCCAACACTGTGTAGAACTGTCAAAGGTGTCAAGTTTCGATGAGATACTGAATCAAGGTCCCATCTGCCCTCTTGGGTGGATATATAAGATCTTATGGTACTGTTTGAAAAAGAGTATGCCATTTTTCCCAAATTTCCAGAGCAAAATTGGATCTAATTCAACACAATAAAAACCAGTCATAGAACAAAGAACAAAGAACAAAGAACAAAACAGCACGGGAAACAGGCCCTTCGGCCCAACGAGCCCGCGCCGCCACTTCGATGTTCCCACATCTACCCGTGATCCCTGTCTATGTTTATAGATCTATGCACTGAAACCAAATTTGGGACAATTTAGGGAGAATTTGTTCTGCCAGTCAACCTAAGAGCGCATCTTTGGGATATAGGAGGAAACCGGAGCACCCGGAGAAAACCCACGCAAGCACAGGGAGAATGCATAAACTCCCATGGACACAGGCTCAAATCCATGTATCTCCACAGCACAGCGACAGTCATTGAGCTGTCGTGTTGCCCATCAAATGGTCCAGGTCAAGCGAACACTAATGATGTGAAACACTAGGATACTCTCGAAAAATAAATCCAAGAGCAGCCCTCTCACAACCAATCGCATGTATGCCCCTTTTGTTAGGCAACAAGGGGGACCAAAGTACCTGTAGGATAAAAACAAATACATCAATATCATCGACTATTTACACACTTCCCAGGGATTCCCAAGGCTCATGATCCATATTTTAAATCAGTTTTCTATATCCCTCCATTCCCATTCTGTTGATATGCCCATCTAAGTATCTTTTAAATAACACCAGAGTGCCTGCCTCCACCATTTTACTTGGCAGCACGTTCCATATTCCACCACCCTCTGCGTGAAAAAAACCCCTCTAGCATCCAAATTATACCTTACCTCCCTTACCCTAAGCCCATGACCCCTCGTGCTATTCAAGTCCATCCTAGGAAAAAGCTTAACCCTGTTTACTCTATCTATACCCCTTATAATCTTGTACACCTCTATTAGATCTCCTCTAAGTCTACGTTTTTCTAAGGAAAACAGCACCAATCTGTCTAACATCTCCTCGTAACTCAGACCTTCCATACCAGGCAGCATCCTGGTAAACCTCCTCTGCACTCTCTCCAGAGTCTCCACATCCTTCTGATAGTAAGGCGACCAGAACTGGACGCAGTATTCCAAATGAGGTCTAACCAACGTTTTATACAACTACAACATTAAAGGCCAGCTCTTATACTCTATATCCCTTCCTATAGAGGCTAACATACCAGATGCTTTCTTCACAACCTTCTGCACCTGCACTGCCACCTTCAGAGACTTGTGCATCTGCACCCCCAGGTCCCTCTGCATTTCTATACTCTTAATAGGTCTACCCTTTATCATATACCTCCCCCCTACATTCTTTCTCTCAAAATGCATCACCTTGCATTTATCAGGATTGAATTCCATCTGCCATCTGTCTGCCCAAGCTACCAGCCTATATGTCCTGCTGCATCGCCTGACAATGCTCCTCCCTATCCGCAAGTCCAACCATCTTTGTATCGTCTGCAAACTTGCTGATCATTCCACTTACTCCCTCTTCCAAGTCATTTATATATATTACAAATAGAAGAGGTCCCAGTACCAAGCCTTGCAGCACACCACTAGTGACCTGTCTCCAGCTAAAAAAAACACCCTTCCACTATTACTCTGTCTCCTATTACCAAATCAGTTACTTATCCATCTAGCTACCTGTCCTTGTATCCCATTAGCCTTGAACTTTTCAATCTTTTTGTTTATCTTGCTGCTGTAAGCAAACTATTACTTTGCCTACTTAAAAAAGTCACTAAACTCCAAAAGTAATTCATTGAACTCCTGGTGAATAAAAACGCGATAAATTATTTCTTCTTCCGCAAGATTATAGTCTTTGTCTACATCAAAGGTGATAAAGCTGAGATAGTCAAGAGCTTCAAGTTTTTAGGTGTCCAGATTACCAACAATCTGTCTCATTTCCTCCATGCCAACTTCATAGTTAAGACAGCCTACCAATGCTTCTACTTTCTCAGAAGGCTAAGGGAATTCGGCATGTACATAAGTCTCACCAATTTTTACAGATTCACCATAGAAAGCATCCTTTCTGGTTGCATAACAGCTTGGTATGGCTCCTGCTCTAACCAAGGCCGCAAGAAACCACAAAGGGTTTGTGAATGTACCCTAGTCCATCACACAAACCAGCCTCTTTTGCATTCATTCCACCTACTCTTCCCACCACCTTAGGAAAATAGCCAGTATAATCAAGGACCCCACAAACTTGGACATACTTTCTTCTATCAGGAACAAAAAACAGAAATTTGAGAACATGTCCCAACAGACTCAAGTACAGTTTCTTCCCTGCTGCCATTAGACTTGTGATAACTACAACACTTTTTCTGCACCCTATCCTTTCCTATTCTTCTATGTACTCTGTGAATGGCATGTTTTGTCTGTTACACATCTCAGGGAACAATACTTTCACTATGTCCCAATACACGTCACAATAAGAAACCAACTCCATCAATTCAACTTAAAAGGAAATGAAGAATTTATTTTGCTACCAAGGCAACTTTACAATCTACATTATCTATTCCTAACTGGGTATACCTAATGGATGAAATTTCCACATTCTGTTAAATACTTGACCATTCAAGCCCTAGTCTTAGTGTTAAATCTTAAATTTAATCACAATCGATTGTTCAATCCAGCTTAGCTTTAATAAAAATTGCTTTTGATGAACTAGTAGTTTGAGAGAACTTGGCTTCAAAGTTTGTTTTTGTCACGATTAATGTCAGCTTTGGAGTCATGGTTGGAACTAAATAAATGGCTGCATTCAAACTTCTCATGTCTTCTATAACTTCAGATCTGAAGCCAGCAGCTAGTTGCCTTTGCATCCTCCACTCAGTGTCCTGTGCTTTCCATGGAGAGGGGTTATAAACTCTTACTACAGATTTAATCCCAAGATTCACTGGCCTCTTACTCATGTAGCGATCTTGCTGATGGCAGTGGTCTTTTGTTCAAAATATATTTATTCGCATGCTAACTATTTACAAAGCTTAAAGGCGGTCAAAGTATAGCTGAAACTACTGTCAGAGATGCTTCATACTTACGTCCACACTTAGTGAAATCACTATGACGCAGTTCATTTTGCATATGCTTGGTAGTTACGTTTACTGTTAACCCTTTATTCCACAAACACAAAAAAGTTTGTTGGTGTTGTGGTTCAATGTCCTTTAAAAACAAATATTTTAATCCCTGATTGCAATGAAAAGGATTAAAGCTAAAGGCAGTTTTATTAGTGAACTCCAGCAAAAAGCTGATCTTGCATCAAATGGATTCTGTGAAAATAAAGCCAAATTATTTTTAAATTTTTGTAACGCAGTTGATATGACAAGCATGGAAAGGTTTCTACAGTATGAGGAAGAAAAACAAAGCATTAAATGAGACTTCTCTCCTCCCACCCTTCCAAGTCAGCTTACCACTGATTTAACTTCATCCTTTACAAGTAGCTGTATATTGATGCACCTTCTGTGTACTTTTGAATGTGTTATCACACTGCTGTCACACTTATCTCTGTTCAGAATTCAACGCCAAGAACGTGAATGAAGTAGTTTATTGGTGCCACTTCATCTGTGCTTTCATGTAGAAAAGCAAGAAAGAATACCAATCTAAAAAAAAATGCCTCTTGCTTCCCATCAAAATGTGCCAAAGCTTCTTTTAAGCAAGCAGTCTGAAATAGAAAATATCTCAAGTACTACCTTCAAAATAAGGCTAAGTCAACACAAATATATCGACAAGAAAACAATATTGGGAACAATAAACTAGGTGTTTTTGGCTTTCAAAGACAAAAACATTAGCAACACGCCAAATTCTTGAAATGTTTTTGGAGGAAGGTTTTAAAAATGCGACACTAATAATATGCAAATAATGCTTAAGGCACATTAGTCTGTATTTTTTGAGAATGCATGGCTGCTACAGATCTTTATGAAGGCAGTTTACTCAGTTTTTCATTCCTCGTGTAGAGAAAGTGGCAGTGATAAGGTCCCTGGACTAGTTGTACCAAACTAATGCTCAAATCCCACCACGAGGTAAATCTGAAAGATAAAGCTAGTCTCAGAGCAATGGGCACAACAACCATTGTAAAATCTCATCTGGTTAACAGACATCCAACCTTACCTGATCTGGCATACATATGACCCCAGACCCAGGGAATATGATTGGCCCTCAACTTCCCTCCAATATGGTCAAACACATTACAGAAAGGAGGACTCTTGCACAAAGATGGTATAAATACTGCTAACAGCAATTTACAATTCTTCACTTTTCAAAATTATAATGTCTTACCCCTTTCCTTCAACTATCTGCTTTTCTGAAAGAACTGTCTGAATAAAAAACAGAAATTCAATGCATACATTTTAATTGAGTTCTTGGTGCACACTCCATATTAAGGCAGATATCCAAGAATATGTGGAAGAACAAATCATTAGGAGTTGGCAGTTATTGCTATAATCGTAAATTAAAGCTGTTCTACTTCAATCAGTGAATTTCATATTACTTTCTTTTTTAAATTATTTCTAAGCATTCAGCTCAGAAATTAGCATTACCTCAGCATTCTACTGATTTTAGTGCACCTAGAAAAAAACTGCAAGTTTATTCTGTCAACAGCAATATTCTGGTTTATCATATTGGTACAATTGCTGGAAAAAGAGACTATTTTGTCTAAATTTTTCATCTTGTATTTATTGTGAAAGTTCATAAGAGCACCAATGTCAGGAGAAACAATCTATACTGAATGAGAAGAGAGTGCTGATTTGTTCACAAATAGACTCTGATTGATACAGATATTACTAAGGAAAATGCATCAGTTGATGGTGCCTGACAATTAACTGCCAAATGTTTCTTTTAAATTTAAAGCAGGCAGCTTGATTCTGATCTATCAACATGTTTCTTCAAGGAATGAACCAGCAAATGGCTATCACTTGTTTTGCTTAGCTGAAAGAGGTTCTTACTGTCTGCAAAAAACAGCATCCTGTGTACTAATATATGTAGTTTCCTATACCTGCATCTGTGCCACACTACAAACCTGACTAATAACCTTAAACTGACTGTCAGTATAATTTTAGCACAATGAGAATTATTTACCAAACGTTATTCAATCATGGAATCCCATCAAATTGCATTAGCAAGGTACAGACCATACCCAATGCTTGCAAAACTCAATAGTATTCAACATTAAAAATGGAAAAACAAACACACTGGTTGAGACTTTGAGCCTGCACTCTTCTTCCACAAGGTCACCGGCAAGATTCAGTGAAATCTGGAAATTGCAAATCTCATTGGAAATTGTGATTTTGCCAATTTTTTGCCACCCGTTGCAATGACGTTCACATACATAATAGCAAGAACAAATTTTCATTCATTTCAATAAATTTAAATATAATTGAAGTGGGACTTGGATTTTCATATCCAAACATGAGCCTGTAGTAGGGATCCCCCAGTGGTGCAAAAGTCATTCTAATTAGCAGCGAGGGGGACATGGCCAGGCAAAGTTCTAGCATAGGTTGGCAGTGCCACTCTTCTCACAAGAACTGATATTCCACCAAATTCCATTAAGATTCCACCTATAATGTAGAAGCGAAATGGCAGGAAACATATTCCAAACCATTTTAAGGACCAATTAGTTATACTTAGCATTTTTCACATTAATTTTCCAGAAGAGAATCAATTCTAATAATTCATAAACACATACAGCACACAATTCTCTAATTATTCTCTTACTGAATTTTTTGGAGCTAAGTGGGAATTCAGAGCTAAGGAGAAAGAGGTGCTCATCTTCAGGAGGAGCAGAGAGGTGGACCTCCAAGGGAGACTCAAGGGCAAGTGAGAAGTAGAAAGGAATTGGACTTTGCCATCACAGCCAGCAGGTTAGTGAATGGCTGGTGACTGATAAGTAGCTTTTCCTATCTTTTTTCTCTTTTATTGTCTTAGCATTGTAAGTTAATTTAAGGGTTAAGTCACGACAGGTGATCTCAGACCCATGTCATGCCTCTCTTCTGCAATGTGAGAATTCAGGGATTCCTCCAGCATCCCTGGTTCCTTCACATGCAAGAAGCATGTCCAACTGCAGTTCCTGTTAGACTGCTTGATGGCTCTGGAGCTGCGGATGGATTCACTTTGGAGCATCCATGATGCAGAGGAATTGGTGGATAGAATGTTCTAGGAATCAGCCACACAGCAGATAAATATTACTGAGGGAGATAGGAAATGGGTGACTACTAGACAAAGGAACAGTAAGGAAAGCAGTGCAGGGGTCCCCTTGGTCATCTCTCTCCCTCTCCAAAATAGTTATACCGTTTTGGATACTGTTGGGGGTGATGATTCACCAGGGGAAGGTGGTAGCAACCGGCTCAGGGGGACTGAAAAAGAGAGTGGCACAGCCATAATACTGGGGACTCAATTGCAGAGGAATAGAAAGGCATTCTGGAGACATATACAAGACTCCAGGATGACATGCAGCCTCCCTGGTGCAATGTTCAAGCAAGTCTTGGAGTGGCTGCAGAACGTTCCGGGGTGGAGGGGGAGGTTCAATAGTCAGCTATCATGATGCATATGTGCAAAAAAAAAAAAGGGGGGGGGGATGAGGTCCTACAAGCTGAACTTAAGGGTTAGGACTTAAACTGAAAAGAAAGATCTCAAAAGGTAGTAATCTCAGGATTGCTACCAGCACAACGTGCTAGTCAGAGTAGGAGAAATAAAACTCAGAGAATGAACAAAGTATGACAGGACAGATGGTCTGAGAAAGCTGGGCAGAGAGCAAGGGAAATCAAATTTAAACTGCATTTATTTCAATGCAAGAGACTTGGCTGGTAAGGCAGATGAACTCAGGACATAGATGGGTACATGGAACTGGGATATTACAGTATTACGAAACATGACTAAGGAAGGGGCAGCACTGGCAGTTCAACATTCCAGGGTACAGATGCTACAGATACAGAAAAGATAGAACAGGAGATAAGAGGGAGGGGAAGTTGCATTTTTGATTAGGGAGAACATCACAACAGTACTGAGAGGGACTATACTGAGGGGTTTGCCCACTGAGCCTACATAGGTAGAACTGAGAATTAAGCAGGGAAAGATCACTTTGATAGGATTGTACTATAGGCCCACAAATATGCAATGGGAAATTAAAGAGCAAATATTTAAGAAGATTAGAGATAGTTCCAAATTAAAAAAAGGGTGATAATAATAGGGACTTTAACTTCCCCAACATTGACTGAGACAGCCATAGCATAAAGGATTTGGGTGGAGAGAAATTTGTTGCGTGTATTCAGGGGAAATTTCTCATTCAATCTGTGGATGGCCTCACTAAAGAGGAGGCAAAACTTGATCTCCTCTTGGGAAATAAGCAAAGAGTGTTGGTGAGGGATCACTTTGGCACGAGTGACCATAATTCCATCAAGTATAAGATAGCCATGGGGAATGATAGGCCTGGCTGAAAAGTTAAAATTCTAAATTGGGTCCAGGCCAATTTTGATGGTATTAGACAGGAACATTCAAAAGTTTCCTGGGGGGGTCTGTTGACAGGCAAAGGGATGTCTGATAAATGGGAGGCTTTCAAAAGTGTGTGAACCAACGTTCAGGGTAAGTACATTTCTTTTAGAACAAAAGGCAAGGCTAAGAGAAGTAGAGAACTCGGGATACTAAGGCCTTAGTCAAAGTAAGAGAAGGTATAATGACTGGGCAGCTGGGATCAAATGTATCCCTTGAAGAGTACAGAGGGTGTCAGACTAGAGTTGAGAGAGAAATCAGGGAGGGCAAAAAGGGGACATAAGATTGCTTTAGAAGATAAGGCAAAAAAGAATCCAAAGAGTTTCTACAAATACATAAAGGGCAAAAAGTAACTAGGGAGAGAATAGGGCCTCTTAAGGATCAACAAGTCATCTATTTGTGGATCCACACAAGATGGGTTCACCTTAAATGAATATTTCTCATCAGTATTTACTGTTGCAAAAGGCACAGATGTTAGGGAACTTGGGGAAATAAATAATGTTGTCTTGAGGAGTGTACATATTAAAGAGGTGTGGTACAGAAGTCTTAAAGTGTCTCAAGTAGATAAATCTCTGAAACCTGATGAAATGTATTCCAGGATGTTGTGGGAGGCTTGGGAGGAAATTGTGGGTCCCCAAGCAGCGAAATCTGTATCACTGACAGTCACAGGTGAGGATTCTGAAGATTGGAGGGTAGCAAACATTGTGCCTTTATTTAAGAAGGGCTGGAGGGAAAAGCATGGGAACTACAGGCTGGTGAGCCTCACATCTGTATCGGGTAATTTGTTTGAAGGTATTCTGAGAGACAGGATCTCAGGCATTCAAAGAGGCAAGGACTGATTAAGGACAGTTAGCATGGCATTGTGAATGGAAAATCATGTCTCATGAATTTGATTGAGTTTGTTGAAGGGGCAGCCAAGAACGTAGACGAAGACAGTACAGTTGACATTGTCCAAATGGACTTGAGCAAGATCTTGACAAGCTACCGCAAGCAGGTTGTTGCATAAGTTTAAATCTCACAGGATCCAAGGTGATAGCCAACTGGATATAAAATTGGCTTGATGACAGAAGACAGGTGATTGTTTTTCAAACTGGAAGATTGAAATCAGTGGCACGCCTCATAGACCAGTACTGGGTCCACTGTTATTTGTTATTTACATAAATGATTTGGATGAGAATTTATAGGGCATGGTTAGTAAGTTTGTAGATGACACCAAGATCGGTGGCATAGTGGACAGTGAAGGTGGTTCTCTAGGGTTGCAACAGGATGTTGAGCAATTGGGCCAGTAGGCCAATGAATGGCAGACAGAGTTTAATTTAGATAAATGTAAGGCAGTGCATTTTGGTGGATCGAATCAGCACAGAATCTATTCAGTTAATGGTAGGGCATTGGGGAGTGTTACAAGTCAAAGAGATTGAGGAGTACAGTACTAGGAGTCACAAGTGGATAGGTGATAAAGAAGAAATTCGAAATGCTTGGTTTCATTGGTCAGACCATTGAATACAGGCATTAGAACGCTTTGTTGAAGGTGTACAAGACATTAGTAAAGCCAGATTTGGAATATTGGGTATGGTTCTGGTTATTCTATTATGGGAAAGATGTTATTAGACTAGAAAAAGAGTGCAGAAAAGGTTTATCAGAATGCTACCACGACTCGATGGTTTAAGTTTTAAGGAGTGGCTGGATACATTGGAATTTCTCTCCTTGGAGCGTAGGAGCTCTTAGAGTGGTCTATAAAATAGAGGGGCATAGATAAGATAGGTAGTCAACTTCATTTCCCAGAGATAGGGGTGTCTAAAACTAGAAGGCAAAGGTTTAAGATGAGGGGGGAAGATACAAAAGGATCCAGAGGAGAAATTTTTCACTGAGGGTGGTGAGTGTCTGGAACAGAGGCAGTAGTATTGGCAGATACAATTTGATCTTTTTAAACATATTTTGACAGTTACATGGTAAGATGGGTATAGAGGGATATGGGCCAAATGTGGGCAACTGGGACTAGTTCAGTAGTAAAAACTTGGCGACATGGACAAGTTGGACCAAAGGGCCTATTTCCATATTATAAACCTGACTTTCTCATTGGAAATTGGCTGTGCTCTCTAACAGTTGCATAGATAAAGCCAAAGAAAACTGATCCATGTTCTTCAAAATAGCCTCAATGGCTGTCCGTTTGAACAATGAAATGCAATAACTTAGACTGAATACAGTTGTTTAGATAAACAGGTCAAGAGTCATCCAGCTCAAGGCACAATTCTCAGTTATGTATTTTACCTGCTCCATCATTTCATAAAATCAGAGCTGACTGGAGTGGAGACCACCATCCACTTTCCTGCCTGACTCCAGTAAGCCACAACTCCATTGTTTATCAAAAGTCTATCTAACACAGCCTTGTATAGATTCAAGGCAGTCTTCTAAGTTTTCTTAAGAGAATTTCACAGACTAACAATTTCCTAAAAAATTTCACTTCCAACTGATAAGGGAGACATCTTTGTTTTTAAAATCATACCCCTGGTTCAAGCCATGCCCACATGCTCCAGTATCCAGCATATCAAGTCACCTCAAGATCATTTCTGTTTAAAAATCACATCTCATTCTTCTAAACTCAAGCAGGTATAGGTATAAGCCCTTCATCCCAAACAAAAGTCATGTGAACTTTCGCTGAGGGAAGACAAGGGGGTAAGATATAACACCTGTGTAAAGGAGAGCAAAATCCGAGTTACATCTTGAAGAAAAATTCCCTCTGCAATGTTTTTTCAAGTGTACTTGGATCATAATAGCATTTAAAATAAATGTTAGCATTTAATAGAAGTATTAAATGCTCATGGAATAATACTATGCATTTTTCCACACAACTCTCTCCTAGATCTCCCCCTTTATTCTTCCTCCCGCTTCTTTCTCAATGATATAAAACAATCATATTTCTACCTTCAGTTCTGAAAAGGTTATTTTGAACTTGAATTATTTCTCCACACATGCTGCCAGACCTGCTGAGCATTTCTTCACTTTTTACTTTTATCTCATTTGATACTGAATATAGAAGATTGTAAAAATTTGTTTAAAATGTTTTCAGGTGGTTTTGAAAAGCTCATTTTTAAATGGATCCCATTTTGAAAAATATTATAGTTGAGAAGAGACATCAAGTTTTTGTAGGACAAAGGTTAATACTATAAACTCAGTTACATTTTCACTGTAACTTCATTGCAGTGTCACTAAAAGCCTATTTGTGACAATGAAAAATACCAAGCTGTGATACAATCAGAAAGAACGCATTCTATGGTGCATCTGTAAAAGTTAGAGGGAGTTGTCACGGACATAGCAAATTTCCTTAGAGTTCTGAGAAAGTAAAACGTTGGTGGGCTTTTTTTTTTTTAAGTACAATGCCAGCACGGGGGGGAGCAGTTCAGGTTGTTAGTGATCAGCAAACCAAAAAACCTGAAGCTCTCGACTATTTTTACTTCATCCCCATTGATGAAGGCAGGGATACGTCCTTCACAAAGCTTCCTGAAGTCGATGACTATCCCCTTCATTTTGTTGACATTGAGGAAGACATTATTGTCACCGCACCAGGTCACCAGATTCTCTACCTCTTTCCTGCACTCTGTCTCATTGTTGTTTGAGATCTGACCCACTATGATGCTGTTATCAGCTAACTTGAAAATTGAGTTGGAGAGGAATTTGGCCACACAGTCATAGGTGTACAAGGAGTACAGTAAGGGGCTTTGGACACAGCCTTGTGGGCACTGGTGTTGAGAATAGTCATGGAGGTGTTGCTGCCCATCCTACTGACTGCAGTCTATATACGTTAAGAAGTTCAGGATCCAGTCGCAAAGGGAGGAACTGATTGCCAGGCCACAGAATTTAAAGGCATTTCATAGGACTGAGCAGTAAGTCACTAAATAGGAATCTGATATAGCTGGGTTTGTTATCTAGGTGTTTCAGGGTTGACTGCAGTGCCAGGGAGATGAACTTTTTGAACAAGTTTTTGAACTTGAATATGCTGCTTGACTTCTCCTTGGTACCGGGATGATGGTTGTTTTCTTGAAGCAGAGAGAGGTCTCAGATACTTGTAAAGGGAAGTTAATGATGTCTGTGAATACCCCTGTCAGCTGATCCACGCAGGATCTGAGTGCACATCTGGGTATCCCATCTGGACTAGTCACTTTCCATGAATTGACCTGAAATAGATTGAAGGCTCCTCTGACATCTGCAATGGTGGCTTCTGATACAGACTCATCCAAGGCTCCAGGGAGGAGTAAATAAAGAGGACAAACTAGGAGCTGTTTTCATGTTTGCTGGTACACATGACTTTAAATAACACAACTGATCATAATCATGTGCCCTCTTACATCACTGTATGGGCAGTATGTCATTCAGCCACATTTTAATCCCATATGTGCCAGACCCTTATGCCAGATTATTAAACAAAATTTAGCACTGAGTCAGAGGTTTAGGGATGAATTTTAGAACATGGGTCTCAAGCATGCCCAAGAGATGAGAAGCGGAGAAGTGCAAAGATATCAGAGGCTGGTAATGGCTGTGGACATGAGAGAAAGAGAAGGAAAGCTATGATGAATTTGAAAGCAAGGTTGAAAATTTTAAAATTGAACTATTGCTTATTTGGAATCAAAAAGGCCAACTAGTGCAGGATGATAGGCAAATCTGACTTGCTGTGAATTTGGCCATAGAGAGCTGAGCTTTGGATAAGCTGTTAAGTGATTAAACTATTTTACTCAAATCAAAGCTTTTGGCACAAGCGGCAGGCAGCAATTTATTGATTTGATTTGTTGTAGCATTAACTTTTTCAAAGGCTTTTTTCTTTTCTCCACCAAAAGATTGATTATATTTGGGATCTAACTCTAAACAACATGTCCATATGCAGTCCTGAAAACTAGAATATTTTTCTCCCTGCCCCCCAATATGGTAGCATGTTTAAATGGGAATTGGATTTATATTGATTGACTGTATGTTTTAAATGAGCCTAATCTATAAGTCAACTGAAGAGAATGATTTGGTCCCCTTCACTGTATGTCACTTATAGTTGTTTAGACTCCTTGTAGTGTCAACTGCATAAATCTAACTGGAGCCATTGAAAAGTAACATGGGAAACTTGGAAATGTGCTTTTTCTCTTATCTAACAGAATTTTCACACCGATTTAGTTTCAAAGGCATTCTCGTCTTTGAAGAACAATTATTTCCATGTCTTGACACAGTGCCTTACATGTTCATCAATTATTGTGGGATTCAATGTTCTGGTTCCGTAGGAGCTCATTTTAATGCCTCACTGTACAAAATGGCTACAGATCATCTTCCTATAAATTGAGCACATTGAGTAAGTGCTGTCATTTGAAGATGCCTCTCAACTTTGATCAGATCAGAGATGACGTAGCTGATCTTTCAGTTTTGTTTTGAGCTTTTAGGCTATCTACAACAAAATGTTTAAATCATGCAACTCTCGTAGGATTATGGCTGATTAAAATTACCCATTCACTTTTGTGTCAGCTGGTGTGTTTATTAAGGATTATTCGTTTTATACAGAAAAAGCATTTTCCACAAGGATGATATATGTGGGGAAAAAAAACACAAGGGTATAAGTGAAAGCAAAATGGTATCAATTGTCCGAAACCATTTTTAGTTCAGAATGTGTCTCATTGCTTATTTAGTTGAAAAAAAGCAGTGAAAGGAAGATAGGGCATAGAAGTGTAATGTCTTTGTTAGTGTATTTAAATCAGCGATCAATGGATTTTAGATTCTAAGGAAATCAAGGGATAATAGACAAAGTGCAGAAAGGTAACCGCTGAGGTAGAATTAAGATCAGCTGTGAACTCATTGATTACACTCGACAGCTTGAGTGGCCTACTCCTGCTCTTATTTCTCACATTGTATTCTTGAGGAGCTAACAAGGCAGATGAGCAAAAGCTTAGTCACAGATGCAGATTTAAAGAGCAACCTTGGAGAGAAAATAGAGGCAGAAAGGCTGAAGGCATGCTAACAATAGTACAGCAATTTAAATTGTGTTGTTTAAAACAGCCCAGAATTGGAAAAGCAGTGATCTTGAAAGGCTGTGGAGTTGGAGGAGTTTACAATGATTAGGAGGGGTGAGACAAAAAGAGGTTTTGAAAATGAGGAGAACTGTAAAATCACAAAATACAAAAGCAAAATACTGCAGAAGGTGGAAAACTGAATTTTTAAAAATTATTTCACGGTGTGTGGGTGTAACTGGCAAGGCCAGTGTTTATTGCCCTCAAGAAGGTACTTGTGAGCCAACATTTTGAACTGCTGCCCGCCATATGGTATGGGTCCAAGTAGTGCCGTTAGGAGGGAAACTTTCAGATTTTGGCTCAGTGACAGTGAAGAAATGGTGATATAGTTCCAAGTTAGGATGCTATGTGGTTTGGAGGGGGGCTTGCAGGTGGTGATTTTCCCATCTGTCTTTGCCCTTCTGATGTGATAAGAGTTCACGGGTTTAGAAGATGCTGTTGAGGAATGCCGGAAATACTGCTTACAGGTTATTGACTTGAGATGGTAACTCCACCTCTCTCCCAACATATGCTGCGTGACCTGCTGAGTTTTTTCTGTTTTTGTTTAAAATCTAAAGTGTTGTTTAACTGTAAGCTAGTGTAGGCTACTAAGCACAGGGGTAATGGTTGAACAGAATTTAAAAAGATAAGGCAAAGAGTTCTGAACAACCCTAAGTTCAGAGGCAAAAACATGGTAAGCCAGCCAGAATTGTGTGAGTATGCAGTTGTAAGCTCAGATCAGGGTCAAGTATGATCTAATACTGAAAACAAAATACTGCTTTAAAGTCATACAACAGATAGGAGGAGCATTTTTTTTTACTCGGAGAATAGTGTGACTTTGGAACTCTATCTCAGAATGTGCTGGAAACGGAATCACTGAAAATTTTTTTAAAGTGGAGGTAGATTGATTCTTGTTAGGCAGCAAATCAGGGTTATTGTGAGCAGCTTTGGTTGACTTATTCTAGGGAAAGATGTTATTTTCTTGGAGGCAATTCACAGAAGATTCACTAGGATGATCCCAGTATGAAGGGGTTGTCTTATGAGGGAAGGTTAAACAGGCTGGGACTCCTCTCATTGGAGTCTGGAAGAATGAAATGTGATCTCATTGAAACAAATAGGATTCTTAAGGCTTGGCAGGATAAATGCTGAGAGGAGGAATCTCAGACTAGGGAGCATAGTCTCAGAATAAAGGGATGCCAATTTAAGACTGAGATGAAGAGGAATTTCTTCTCAGAGTTCAGAGACTTTGGAACTCCTTGCCATAGAGGACTGTGGGGGCAGAATCCTTATGTATATTTAGAGTGGAGACAGATTTTTGACAGTAAGGAATCAAGTGGGAAAGTAGACATGAGGAATGCTGGATCAGGCTCAAGTGATCAAATAGCCTACTCCTATTCTTATTTGTTATGGTCTTAAATGCATTCCTTAAAGTTTCATAATTATCTCATCCCCATTGGTCATCCAAAATGTCCTGTCAGTACCAGGCTTTCCCACACAAAATCAAAAGCAAACAGGCTTCAATTGTCATGCCCTATCAAAATATTTTTATAACTAACATACAAAGAAGTTGAAAGATTTTTTAAATGCCCTTATAATGTGTTTACTAAGTTAACATAGCAATTAAAAATCCAGTTTCCGTAAAACATCAGGACATTCCTGACAACATTGTTTTTTTTTATAAATGTTTCTGAATATAATTTATAATACAAAATCTCTCAAATTTCAATTAGGCTGTTTGGTGGTGATGGTAATGCACATCCCGATGAAAAAGAGAACAGCCAGTTTTCCTGTGTGCAGCCTGACTATAGAGAAGTGCTGACTTGAGTTATCTATCCGCTCATTCAGGAAATAACAAGGTAACAGTGGACATTTTTACTTTTAATTTCTGAATCTGCATGTAGAAAAACATTGACACAAGCACAGACTTAAGTTATCTACATACTCCTGATTTCAATGTACTTTATAGTGATGTTGGTTGCAATTTAACGTGCTTACAAGACTTGCTTTTCTCCTGCCCCCCCTTTCAATTTAATTTGAACTAACACGAGTGTGGAAAAACAACAAAAATGATCAACTGCTGCCTGCCAATAAAAACAGTACATTTTGAAATTTTTTAGCTTTTAACAAGAAAAGGAACTGGGTAGAGGTAAATTTTTCATCAAAATATTTGCAGGATAAAAATGGGTATTTCTTTTTAAAGTAAATGGTCCTGTCCAATCATTCAATTTTCATTTCATTTGATAAGTCAGAAGATAAGCAGGGAAAAAAAATCTCAAGTACCATGCAAAAAGAAAAATGAGTATGAACCATTATTTTTCACTTTTATCAAAAAGGCTAAAAAGGAACAGTTCTGCAAATAAAATATTTGCTCTTCTTTTAAGCTTGCTACCAGTGTTTTGTATTTAAGATTCCCAGTGAAGCAAAACCCATTGACAAAAATCACACATTCCTTCAGCTAATACCAGGAGTCCTGCAGCAGCACTGTTATCGAAGACAGGAAGGACATTAATACAGTAATGATCACGTGGGAGTCTCCTGTACACTGACGTTTCCTTCTGCTACCAGAGGACAGTCAGTCAAAAGCAGATCCCGTTCTTATTTTATGCAAAAGGAGTAAGCTTAACAGAGCAGCCTACGCGGCACCAACACTGCTCACAGTCATGCCTTAGCTGCCTAGCAACCCACAGGACTGGACGTAGCTCCTCTAATATGCCGTACACAACTGAAGAATCAGTCCATGTACACAGCAGTTGTCTTCTATTGCTGATGTCTATAAACACTGATCGACCAGATATACAGCTGAGGATCGCAGAACTGCATCATTTAACTAAAGAGCTGATAAACTGTTCTCCAGTGTGGCTACTAGGATAAGCAGCTGTCTTCAAAAGCGAAAGAAGATCCTCAGTGCTTTTATTGAGGCAATTCTCTATAATGCACAGACAGATGGGCAGACAAAAGTAAAAATTAAGCGTAGGCTGAATTACTCCAGATATGCGCATGTTCAGCGGCAGCCTCTTGCTGGTATGATGGCTAGCCAAAAACATGTTTCCAGCCAGCGTGTGCATCGTTACCCATAAGGGGCCCGACAAAAGAAGGTATGTTAAAGCTTACATGTATTATTCTTCTGCTTTTTAAGTTGCATTGAGAACAAGAGACCAATTGTTTCTATATAGGAGCATCTGTGTTTCAGCAATGAAGCAAAACGGAACAGATTAAATTCACTGTTTGTTATAGACTACAGTACAAAGAAAATGGATGACAACAGCTTCAAAAAGCAACACAGATTTTTTAATTTAAAGTATTGCATAGAAATAATTTTAATTATGTATCTAACAGCAATTTCCAACACACAAACAGCTTGAAAACCCAATTAAATGGTTTTACTCTGTACCACATGCTGTGAGCACTGAGCCATCAAAACAAAAGACGAAACAAAGATAAGTCAGATTATATTTGTTAAACAGCACAATGCTGGTTTGTTATGTTATTGCTTGAAATGTATAGATACAGTTGGTTTATTCAAGACTTGATCACATCCTGTAAGCTTTTATTGCTATTTTAAGCTATGAAAGCTAAAAACATTTGGCAAACATCAAACAATTTGTTTACTACATAAGCCCATTCTCCAGAGCAGGAAAACTTAAGTCTAAATCTTTATATATCCCTACTTCATATATGACAGATGCAAAACTCTGCACTATCAAAACTAGATAGTTTCTATTCTTTGTGCGATATTTTTCTTGATACTAGAAATAAACAAATGTTATGTGAGCAGCTCCATTTTAAAAATGCCAGACTTACAAACTGCTAAATCTTACTCAAAAATGTTGTACTGCAGTCAGTGTTTGGCACAGACATCAATCAGCAGGCTGCAATGAATCATTAAACAGTTTTAAATATAAAAGCAGTTGCTGTGCCGGCAGCAGCGTTACTTTTTAATAACATCACGATACAACTGAACATGCCTCTAAGAAAAATGTAATGACATTTAATAACTAACTCTTGAGCTTTGCTGACTTTATACAGATTCACGGCTGGGCACATTTAGTCTGAATTATAATAAAAACATTCATGCAGAATTTTATATTAACATGTTTGAGTCAATGGGATATTTTAAAAATTAAATTGCAGTTTTGTAGATGTTTTCTAAAACAGAAATAAAACATTTCAAATAAATGTTACTGGGATAGTTAGATCGAGATGAAATTGAGCTCATGTACGCTGAGCACTACCACCTAGTGACAGGCAGTGTAATAGATTTTCAGTATGTAATAGTACTTTTATGTATTGAGAACCTACTAAGTAGTAAGTAATTAACCTACAATTAAACAAGACTAATTATTTGAAACCAGAATATTGCTGAGAAACACAAGAAAGGGAATAGAGGTATTACACACTGTACGCTGCGATAATTCAGACCAAAGTTTTTACATCAGAAAATGTCTACAGCCTTTAAATAATTTTCACATTTTGGAATGGTAAACAAAAAGTTATGTCAATATCTCACTGAATTAAAAATGTAAAGTCCGTTGGGGCAGAATCTGGAACCTATCCTCAAAATTGGAAAATGAGCATTTATCATCCACTACATTAAATCAACTGCAATGTCATACAACCCTAAACATACAGTGTAAGCAAAAGGCTGTTCAATTACAACAGTTAAATCAGTATATCCCTGAAATAAAGATTACAATAAACATAATTAGCTAAAGATCTCAAATGATTGGCAATGAATTTGCAATAATGTTTAATTAAAAAGTAATGCTTATATGCTATTCTTTTGGGAAAATGTCCAATCTTTGTATACTGAAGGTGTCAATAATTTCAAATTCAATAAACAAACTAACATGGTTATAATCTAAAGAATGCAAGAGATTAGAAATAAAAAAAATTATACCAACCACTGCGAGTTATTTAAATTTACACATTGCTATAGTAAAATTTCATTTGTCCCTGTTCAAGCTTCAAGTTAAATTAGGATTAAAAATCCAAAAGCAAGAAATCTAAGTAAAAACAATACATCCTGCTACAGAATGGAGATTTTCTCACAAATATGAGTGCTCAATGATGTATTTGATTTGCCCTTAAAACTCCTCTATTTGCTGCTCACAGAATCAGGATATCTGCCCCGGCGACAGCAAAAGGTAGTTCAACATTAGAAAATAAAGTTTTTGAAATTCAAGAATATTTGTTTCTTTAACCCACTGTTGCCTTAGAATGTTTTAGGTTTCATTTCATCAACACGGTTGTATACAATTCAAGTAAAAAGTCATTTTTTCAATTTACCATTTTGTATTAATCAATACCAATAATAGTGAAGTAGAAATATAATATAAAGAATATTTCACTATAAGTTCAAAAGTAGCTGCAAGATCATGCAAGTAAAATAGATATTTTGTAAAGCACAAGTCCTTTAAATATTCAAATTGAGAGAGAGTATCTTTGCAGAAGAAATTGACACAACAGGATTTCAAAGTATTGCCGATGGTCACATCCTCATTTATTTTACTGTATGTCCAATAGCAAAAAAACCCATTAAAACAATACAAAAAATGTTCACGCATCACTATCTTCTGTCATGCTATACACCATGTGCTG
This sequence comes from Sphyrna mokarran, assembly GCA_024679065.1. Taxonomy (NCBI): domain Eukaryota; kingdom Metazoa; phylum Chordata; class Chondrichthyes; order Carcharhiniformes; family Carcharhinidae; genus Sphyrna; species Sphyrna mokarran. The sequence continues at coordinate 65,219,645 of JAGIQG010000009.1, forward strand.
TAAGTGCACTTTTCTCTCCCTACCTTGTTTATCATGGTATGCATTTGTATTTTTCATCTTTTAGCTTTAAAATCACAACATATAGATATGCTAATCATCGAGCCTGCTATATAATGGACATATGTATATTACATCTATTATGCAGTTGAATAAACTACTAAATTTGTATATTCGTGGTCGATGACATCAAAACAATTCTTTCATTGTGTTTGTATCTTACAGCACACTCCCAGGTAAACAATTAAGTGCCTTATGGCAAACGTTACAAACTGTTTAATAATTCACTAACAAGTGCTGCAATAAAACCAAAGGCGGCCAATGCTGCTTCTAATAAATAGTTGATCTCAGCAGTTAACTCTTTCAATTATAAACAGCTGCTACATCAACCTGTTTACTGGTGCCAGAAAATGTCAACAGAATTAAAGAGTCCTTAATCCCTTAAGTGATTTCTTCTAGTATACAATGTTTACCTTTCACTTGATAACATAATCTTAACTCCATTTCTAGCTGTAGTTATTTCAGTGGACTGCAAAATCAAGCAGTATTGACACACCACATCAACTTCTGCTCCTGCAAGGTCAATGTTTGTCCAGTGTGATCTTTTAAAATTATGCCTATATGGCCACCATCATTTTCTCATCCATTATATACAGGATCCATTAAATATACCTTATTTTCTGCCAAAGTTATTGAAGTCCCTTCAGCACTTCAATCAATCATTCTCAAATTTATAATTATGCACTCATTTTCACGCATGTCTCCCATACATGGCTTCAAATATGGAACGCAGTTGATTTGTTCCCAATTTAAGTACATTATAGGAACAACTGGTCGAGGGTTAAGCACAATAAGGAGCCCAAGACTGGTTTAACCCAAGGCTACTTACATCATCTCAAAAGACAAGGCACATATTTTCAAAAACAAAATGGCAAAGCCATTTCAAGAAGTATTAAAAATACTGTCAGTAGTGACCTCCAGCTGGTCAACAAACACAAGAACATTGGGTGTGGCAGGAGAAGATACAGTGCTTTGTTTGCCTCATGCATCTCTAGTAGAAATAAAAGACCACTTCGAAGCGCTCACGGTACAAACATGCTGCACCACCCATGACTGTTCAGAATTCAACTGAACCCATATTTACTTTAAAAAGGCCAAATCAATGATCATCTTTCAATCATTTCTCAGTCTGTTTAAATAAGTTGTGAATAGGGCACCACTTGCATAAAATGATTCCAGGTCACCTCCTTTCCTCCCACTTATTGCTGTATTCATTCAAAGCATGCCCTACATGAAAGCAACTTAACAGGAATAATCCATTAAATTGGCATTTCTTTAATTATGTCACTGCATTTTAAATAACAGAAAATTAAAGTCATTAATCTAGACATTGTCTATTGTGACTGGATATTGCAGATTGCCTCCAAATTTTCTTTGAGTCTTGGTTTAGAACTGGAATGGTACTGGAGCCAGCCATACTTCAACTTGCTACTTTTAAGCTATATGATGCTTGTTTCATTATCTAATTGCTGATATTCACTGTGACCATTTATTCATTTGAAGAAGATTGCTACATGTCACTAAAAGGAAAAATGTAATTATTCGTCACCGTGGCCTAAATGCATCAGCAAAACTTTAAAACACTGATAAGTTCAATTGAAATAATTATAAAAAATGATTTTGACTATTGATTAAGCAAGAGGAATTTACAAGCGCTCGGTCATTCTACAGTGTGTTAAAAAGCTGAAGCAAGCGAAGTTGAACTTAAACCATGTGGAGCTGGGAATTCCCATGTAATTTCTGCCATTCTGAACAAACACATTGCAATTTAACCATACAAGGCCTTCAACAATTCTATGCAGCAGCAAATGGCTGCCTTTAATCAATGAAACCTATGCCATTAAAACTCATTCTTAAGAATTTTTTTTACAGAACAAATTGGAACTAAAAGCTAATTTGTTTAATATTTCAAAAATAACAAAAGTAATCAATACTAAAAGCTATTTGAAGTCTGTGTTTTCTTTTCACTATGTTCCCACAAACACATCTACTTACTATTCCCACTCAACTACAATTTGTAGCCCATGTTGATATGAGTTTTGGGTTACTTAACCATTAAATACTATTTATTGAGCGTGCTCATATTATATTTTCTCTCAGAGCTTAGATCCATTTACATGAATTTGAAAAAATTTTTTAAAATCACATCACAAAAAGCATCTTAATTTTTTTTATTTTTGTGGAGATTAATTTTTTTAAATCTTGAGCATATAATGATTCTACTCCTCTTGCAACACCTTTCTGGTAAACTTTAACGCATTAGCCAATTGATATTTTGAACAACTAAAAATTTACTGTTCGCATAACCAACATCAATGCTTAAGAACACTGCTTATTTTTTGTACATCAAGTTTTGTTAAAAAAAATCTCAAAAGCTAAGTACTGACCAAGCTTTAAATAATGTACATCGTATACAATCTGTATTATATGCAAATATATAAATGTAACTTGAGGTTGAACTTGCATGCTCTTAAAATCTTTGTGTATAAAATCTCTGAAAATTCACAATAGTGAAGAACAAGCTATATTTGTATCTTGACTCTTAAGTTATTTATCCACCTGCTCAACCCTGATGTATATGAAAAATAAATGATTCTTACTGGTTCTACTTATGTTAAGCCAAGTGTACTGAAAGGATAAGCAAGGCTGTATTGATTAATAAGGCCAGGAATTTAGTTAAAACACAATATTTGAACACATTCATTACTGTGTACAGAAATTGGACTGTTGAAATTACATTTACCAGAGCAAGTGCTTTAACAATCAAAGTTTTATTCAGAAAAATATTAACTTTTTATAAAGATAAACAATATTTCAATCAATGACGAGTTGAAATTCATTGCTTGATCAGTTCAATATTATCAAAAGCATTGCTTTGCGTTATAAATGGTTACATCCAACAGGCAACCAATTAAAGCAAAATTCTACAGATATTGGACAACTTCTTTCCTCCAAGTACAAAAAAAACTTCAGTTTTGCTTGGTACGAAACAAGGAGTGCCCATGTTTCATTTCACCAGTCGCAATACTGAAGCTAGACTGGGGCATGAGACAAGAAAACTTAACACAAAACTATTCTTTACAACTTCACAGTTCTAAATACATGTTTAAAAGAGAATGACAAGTAGAGATGCTTATCATGCGCTAGTGTTCAAAGTTTCTGAATTGAGGCAACTAAAGACTGAAAATTAATTGACTGGTGCTTCTCCTCATTGACTTTTAAAATACAGAACAGGTTGACAACAGCACTACAACTTTTACAAATTCTTTTACAAATTATCCCTCCAAGACCTGAACGCAAGGGGCCTCTGACTCATTAGCTAATGTTGAGGGAGGAAAGCTAATTTTACTATAAAAATAAAAAAGTTTATTTAAAAAAAGATTGTAATAAGTATTATTTGCAAGGAGGCAGATTTTAATTTTACTAGAACTTCAAAATCAATGGGCATTGTAAAAGTAAAGATGCAATATTTCAGTAAAGTAATCCACAACAGCAAATTAAACTTACTTTGTATGCCATAAAATAGAGACTCACAAACCATCTGCATTGTAGATTTATGTAATAAAAAGCATGAGGGCCAAGATCCAGAACAATGGATATTAGAACAGGAGAACTTTGATACTTCAAATATACATGTAATATAAATATTATGAGTAATTTCTACTTAGCCAATAATGTTAATTTAATACAATATGTACAAATTTGAACCACAGACTACAGTTTATAATGACTGAATAATGTTGCAGTTTCCTTCTACAGAATATCAAGAACAACTCCTCCAGAAGTTTGGGCATTAAGTACCATCAACATTTACTTAAATAAATATGTTGCTTCATTGGAACTTCTAAATCAACAAACACTCGTATGTAAATATGGATTATTTACTTATTGATTGCACTTGGATGAGGTGATAAAAGGGAAAAAAAATTCTGCAATAGGCCAAATACTGCTACTGAAGAAATAAGACAGTGTAAAGATCAAGCTCTTAGATACAGCCTTAAAGGATTGACTGTGTTGTAAAACACAGCTGATGTGAGCACATAAAAAAGCATTAGACATTGCAAGTAGCCGTGCTGCAACATGCTCCAGTGGAGAAGACGATACTGCTGCCTAATGAAGATGACCTGGAATGTTAAACGTTCTCTGTTTCGTACTCATATTATTGCACTTATATGCTTTGTGTTTTTATTTGCAATGTTTCTGTTTATTAAGCAGCATGATTGGGTAACTAGCAAAACCTGGTCACGAGAAAGTGGTTATTCTGTTTCTCATACAATGAGAGGATTCAGGTCACCAAAAAGTACTAACAATCAGAGCACAATGAGAAATATTTGGAAAGAGGCTGCTCAAGTATACAAGATTCATACAGTAAATTCAAGCACCGCACTTTCTCCTCCTGATGTAACTGGATTAGGGGATGTATTGAATGCTAATGGAACCATGTACAGCAAGAAAAGAACAGGGTATATACCCCATCACCAGTATAAGTATATCATTAATGAACCAAACAAATGTGAAGGACAAAACCCATTCTTAATTATGTTGATTGCAGCTGAACCTGACCAAATTGAAGCTCGACATGCCATTAGGCAAACCTGGGGAAATGAAAGCATCGCCCCTGGATTACATATGATACATCTTTTTCTCCTAGGTTTTAGAAAGGCTAGTGGGAACTTTCAACAAACTTTACTGGAAGAAAGCAGACAATATCATGATATTATTCAACAAGACTTTCTGGATACATATTACAATCTGACTATTAAAACTTTGATGGGAATGAACTGGGTCGCAACATATTGCCCACATGCCCGGTATGTTATGAAGACTGACAGTGATATGTTTGTGAACACAGAGTATTTAATAAACAAACTGTTAAAGCCTGTGCATCCTCCACGTCACAACTATTTCACTGGATATCTGATGCGTGGTTATTCCCCAAACCGTAACAAGGATAGCAAATGGTACATGCCTCCAGAGCTCTACCCCAGTGAGCGCTATCCAGTTTTCTGTTCAGGCACTGGTTATGTTTTCTCTGGGGACTTAGCAGAAAAGATTTTTAAAGTTTCTTTGAGCATCCGGCGTTTGCACTTAGAAGATGTCTATGTTGGAATTTGTCTTGCCAAACTGAGAATTGACCCAGTGCCACCACCCAATGAGTTCCTCTTCAATCACTGGCGAGTTTCTTATTCCAGCTGTAAATATAGCCATTTAATTACCTCCCATCAGTTCCAGCCCAGTGACTTAATCAAATACTGGAATCACTTGCAGCAAAACAAGCACAACGCCTGTGCCAGCATGGCAAAAGAGAAAGGCTACAGAGGACATGGCAAGTATCGCATAAAGAAAGTGCACTGATGACAATTCTGAATCCAAGATACCCAATCTTCACTGTATTGTATATTAATTCTCCAAGCATGTGTAAAGACTATGTATGAAGCCAATGCAACATTCCAACACTTACAAAACCATTACCTGGATTTGCATTTTTTTTTATTCTTAATTTAAAAGTTAGCCTCTCAGAAAAAGTCATAAGCATACAATGGCAGTACATGTTGTGAAGTTTATCTGCTTTTGGAGTTCTTAGTTGACTGAGTGTCTATATATACCAAACTTGAATTTTATTTTAAGCAATGCAAAGCAATGAACCTCAGTGAACTATTCTTACTGTTTAATTGTGGCAACAATAGATAATCTTGAAATAGAGCGTGGTTCCAAATTTTGTTGATAGCTGTACAAGTTGATCTGTGTCAAGTTTTGTTCAATCTTGTTGATAGAAATTATTTAAGGAATGTCACTTGAGAACAATAAATTAGAATGATTTTGTAAAACTACATTGTTTAAAACCAACACTGAAAATTTCTAAAATGCAGAATTATTTGCCAAATTACAATACTTCTGTTATAAAGGTAGAATGTTTAATGAATCAAAAAGAACATTCATAGAATGGTGTGTATGAAAGATTGATTTGTGAATGGAATGCCTCTTTCCTCGAATACAGGCCTGAATGGAGAAAGTTTAGAATATAATGATGCAACTTTTATCTAATCTAGAATGTTAGTTCGCCAACTTTTTTTTTTGAGGGGAACTTACTTTTCCAGATTGACTTCAATTGTATGTTCCTCCACAAAACCATTCATAATTATGTTCACACTATTTCTGACCATCTTTTTGTGGTATACTTTGTTTACAGGAAGAAGTGGAAAACTACTTCAAAAAAACTTGTCTATTTACTGAAACAACTGATTTTCCTCAGCTCCCCTTGTGCACCCCCTCCCCAGCTGGACAGAGATTTGGTGAAGATCCAATAAAGCTTTATTGCTGCAATTGTTAAATAATTTGGGTGTAACAATAGACAACCAAAAGAGGGTACAAGTCTAAAAATCAATTTTTCCTTCCAATGTTCCTACCTTGCTGTCAACCATGGTACTTTCTTTTTTGTATTGAAAGTTTCATTGTGCAATATTGCTTTCTGCTGTAAATTTATCAAGATCATTGTACAGCTCCAAAAAAAAAAAGAAAGATAACTTTGAAGCTTGGAAACCCATTATTAAATCAATACTGAAAACATGTGTTTGATGATAGTATTAAAGTAATTCTGGAATGCAACTGAAATGTGTGTCATAAACTGAAATGCATCTTGAATACTTTGGATCTATTTTTATATAATATACAAATCTAATTTCTCATAATTCAAACATAAACATGATGGTAGTGTGGTTGACCTTCATTTCACATACTCGCCACATCGAAGCATCTCTTATTTATTAAGAAAATCTAAGCTAAAGATGATCTGTGGTATAACATAAATATCACCAGTTTGCTTTAGAGTTTTGGCATATTTAAATGTTCTTTTTTAAATGAGATCTTTGCAAAATCTGAAACAGAATAAACCTTTGAATAAATGCAACACATCATTCTAAGCAACATTTATAATATTGACTTAGAAATGCTTGAAAAATGCCCAAGTAATAAGTACAGCACTCCAACACAGGATGACATTATCCCAGTTTGTACAAAACTAAATTCTATACCTATATGTGAACTTCAGCTCCTCCTAACTCTGCTGTCCTTTTTCTATCTCGAAGTCCCACTAAATATTAACACATTTTGGCTCCACACCACCTCAAAGACATTTTATATCCTTGTCTTCAAAATGCTCACTTGGCTTATTCTTTCTGATCCCAGTAACTTTAGCCAATAGCACAAATATTCTACAACTCTCTGCACCTCCAACAATGGTCTCCAACACAACACAGCTTCCCCACCTTATTTTGGCCTATTCTTGGTGGCCATGCTTTCACTCACTTAGGCTACATGTTCTAGAATTCTCTCCCTAAAACCTTTCCACTACTCTCCTGTTTTGATACAGTACCTGAAGTCCACCGATCCGGCCAATTTTTGGTCACTTGTCTCTTCCCCAGAATGTAATGGAAGCTAAATTTATGAATTTATTTAAGGCAGAGTTAAACAGACTTCTGTTAGGTAAGGGAGTGAAGGGTTAGGGAATGCAGACAGGAAAGTGGAGTTGAGACCACAACCAGATCAGCTATGATGTCACTGAATGCTAGAGTAGACTAGGAGGGCTAAATGGTCTACTCCTTCTCTGATGTTTCTAATACTACTTCAACTCAGCAATCTTCATTTGCCATATGTGAAGTGCCTTTGTTATGTTAAAAGTAACACACAAATGCAAGTTGGTGACTCAATTTAACTACACAATTGTCAGAATCATAAAATGCTCATTAGGATAGAAGACATAAATAACAAATCATTTGGTTCTGAAACCTAACTTAAGCTGCAGTTAAGCTAAAAACAGAAAACCTGCTTAACAATTCCATCAAAACAGGTTAGTTTTTCTTCACAAAAAATTACTTTCCAAAGGCTAGATAGATGGGATGGCACTAAACGTTACCGTCTGCTAGCTGAGTTAGCTGATATCAACAGGTATTGCCTCAAGCACCATTAATCTACAGCACCCATTTTCTTCTTTTTTTAATGTGGAGCATCCCCTGCAAATGTTAAACTCCTCTCTAACATCCTTTTTTTTAAATTCTGGCGTGCTTTCAGAAAACTACTTCTCAGCAAACTGCAACAAATACAATGTGTCAGTGAAATAAAATGCACTTGAGACACACAATGTGAAGTACACAAAAGACAGAAGTTTAACGTTCATATAACACAAATCCAAGAAGGGGACAGAGATAGGAATCAGAACAAATTACAGCCAAAATTTCTCCTCCTAACTGCTGCGGCAAGTACAAACATGGACAGAAGAAAACCTGAAGCAGATTTATCTGCAATTCATCTCCCTATTCGCTTATATACAAACCTGACAACTAAAATCTCAAATCAGAAAGGGTGGGGACAAGAAAGAGAAACTAACTCTCCAGGACAAGTCTTCAAAGCAAATCAGTATAACTCTAACTAATATTTCATAATGTTTATGACTTTTTAGTTTTCCTCTTAATTGCTTTTCTGTTTACTAACGCTACAACAATTATTGAAAGATGTCAATAGCTAACAGCCACGATGTACAAAGAGCTTTCCACAGAAACCACAAATTTCAACTAATTTTCAGTATTTTCTAATTACTAATTGTAATAGTACCAAATTGTGATCTTGCTGGCTGATATTCTTGAATGTGCAAAGATCCTGCAGGATCAGAAAGATTCAACAGATAAAATGACATCCAATAACTCAATGTGCTTTGTGACTACAAAATTGGCATAAGATTTTTTTTTGCTGCCAAAAGATTGAGAATTTAAAGTACATAAAAAAATCTTTATCAGCATGCACAGAGAATGGATGGTACTGATTAACAGAGTTCTATTACCAATGGAATAGTCAGTTATCTATAGCTTGAACTTTTTAAGCCTAAAGTAGAACTAATATGCAATCACTCAGGAAGCAGTATTCTTTTACTATTAATCTCCAATTGTACTTTAAAACAGTTTAAAATATTACACTACACAGAGACTCAAGAGAACCAATCCTCAGCACCCTTTACAAACCATTCCTGAAGACCCACAGAATGAGCCCGAATACAAGCCTTGGATTTTGTACTGAATAAATCCCTGGTGTCAGCTACGCAAAGGCAACCCAATTAGTACTCACCACTAACAGGATGCTACTGTTAAGCAAAGAGACGTTTTACGTGTCACACCAATAAGTACTATTGCATACACAAGGCCATTAGTCCAAAGATTGGCAAGATCATGTCAAACAGCATGTCCCAGTTTGCAATGAGCAAGGTACAAATCATCTTGGATTTGCAAAATTCAAAGCAGAATTTCCAACATTAGATCTGATTATGAGACCAGACAACATTTGCTAAAAAATCATTACTGTTAAAAATTACACTGACAACCAATTTAACTTGTCAGCTGAGCTGCTCATGGCCCTATATATATATATACTGGTAGCAACATATATTAATATACAGGGCCCTGTTCTTTGCAGAAAGAAAGAACATGTATATACATTGCAGCTGTTTCAATGAAACAAAACAAGTCATGGCTGTTCACTGATTGATTCTTCAGGACAATGCCTTGGCCCAACATGGTCATCCTGCCTTGTTTAAATTTCAAATGATACTTGCCAAATAACTGTCAGTCACCATAAAGTGGTGCATTCTGTATGCCACAACTCTACTAACCAGAATCCTATTACTAACCAATCAGCATTCTATTCTCAGACGGTATAAATTGTTGTTTTCCCTTACTTTGGTATTCTTGGAGTGCCCTAGTTAATGCAAGACAAAAAACTTCAACGTCTTTTTACAGGCACAGTGAAGCTCTGAACCACTATGACTTAATCTGTTCAGTAAAGACTATTACAGCTTCCCCACCAGGAAGGGTTTACACATGAACATTGTGAAAATAGCCTGACAATTTTCACAAAGTTGATTATTCTGTCATCAGATTAAAATTTGGTTAACTGAAGAGAAATCATTCAAAATATTTCACCAGTATATTTCACCAGTGATTTAGCTAATTGGATCAGGAATTGGCTAGCTGATAGAAGACAGAGGGTGGTAGTTGATGGAAATTATTCATCATGGAGTTCGGTTACAAGTAGTGTACCTCAGGGATCTGTTTTGGGGCCCCTGCTGTTTGTAATTTTTATAAATGATCTGGATGAGGGTATTGAAAGATGGATTAGTAAATTTGCAGATGACACCAAAGTCGGAGGAGTGGTAGATAGTGAAGAGGGGTGTTCTTGTTTGCAGAGAGACTTGGACAAGTTGCAGAGCTGGACCGAGAGGTGGCAAATGGAGTTTAATGCGGAAAAGTGTGAGGTAATTCATTTTGGCAGGAATAACAAATGTATAGAGTATAGGGCTAATGGTAGGACTCTTAATAGTATTGATGAACAGAGGGATCTTGGTGTATATGTGCATAGATCCCTGAAAGTTGGCAATCAAGTCGATAAGGTTGTTAAGAAGGCATATGGAGTCTTAGCTTTTATTGGTAGGGGGATTGAATTTCGGAGCCGCAACGTCATGTTGCAACTGTACAAAACTCTAGTGCGGCCGCACTTGGAGTATTGTGTGCAGTTCTGGTCCCCGCATTATAAGAAAGATGTGGAGGCATTGGAGAGGGTACAGAGGAGGTTTACCAGGATGTTGCCTGGTATGGAGGGCAGGTCTTATGAAGAGAGGCTGAGGGATTTGAGGTTGTTTTCGTTAGAAAGAAGGCGGCTAAGAGGAGACTTATTGAAACATATAAGATGATTAGAGGTTTAGATAGTGTGGACAGTGATAGCCTTTTTCCTAGGATGGAGAAAGCTAGCACGAGGGGACATAGCTTTAAATTAAGGGGTGGTAGTTATAGGACGGATGTCAGAGGTAGGTTCTTTACCCAGAGGGTGGTAAGGTTATGGAATGCCCTGCCTGCTGCAGTTGTAGATGCGCCAAGTTTGGGGGCGTTTAAGAGGTTAGTAGATAAGTTTATGGATGAAAAGGGAATGGTTTAGGTTAGAGGGTCATTGCTTTTTTTTAATTGGTTGGCGCAACATCGAAGGCCAAAGGGCCTGTTCTGCGCTGTAATGTTCTATGATAGGACAGACAAACTTCAAAATCATAATTTAGACTAAGAGCAATACCACAACTGAATCGTATTTTCAAAAGGAAGACCAACAAGTTAAACAAATATAACCACTGTGTGACATTTGAGATTTTTGTTTAAGAGGCTAATATAGCATAAATTGGAGTTCAAAGCTGGTTAGCAGAAATGTAATGAAGCAATGATTGGTAGAAAGCTATAGATAGTTGTTCCTGTATAGTTCAGGTATATTCCTACAAGGGATAAAAAGAAAGCAATAATAGCTAGAGCACTCAATGACAAAACAATAAGACGGTAGGAGCGGATAGAAAAGAGTGCAAAATAAATTTCAGTGGATAACAAAGGGTGAACCAAGCTGAATATAAAAAAGTATAGAGGACAAGTGAAAACAGAAATAAGAGACTCACTAGTTTGTGGCAGGACTGCAGAGCTCGACCTGATCCATTGGTTGTGGAGTCATTTAGTTTTGTCCACTGCATGCTGCTTACATTGTTTCACATTCTAGTTGTCCTGTGTTGCTGCTTCACCAGTTGACACCTCATATTTAGGAATGCCTGGTGTTGCTCCTGGCATGTCCTTCTATATAATTCAATGAACTAGGACTTGATTGTAATTTAGCATGGTAGTAGTGCCACACAACACAATGGAGAGTATCCTTACAGTGAAGACAGGACTTCATCTCCACAGGCACTGTGCAGCGGTCAATCCTACAATTACTATCATGGACAGATATGTCTGTGACAGGTAAATTGGATAAAATGAGGTAGATATGTTTTTTCCAATACTTGGTCCATTCACTACCTGCCACAAGCCCAACCTAGCAACAATGCCCTTTAGGACTTAGCATAGCATAGAGGTTTATAGCATTGAAACAGGCCCTTTGGCCCAACTTGTTCATGCTGTACTTTTTTAAAAAACCCTTAAGCTAATCCCAATTGCCTGCATTTGGCCTATATCCCTCCATACCCATATAAATGCTTTTTAGAAGATAAAATTGTACCCACCTCTGCTACTACCTCTGGCAGCTTGTTCTCGATGCTCAGCATCCTCTGTGTGAAAAAAGTCTCTCTCTGGACACTTTTGTATCTCTCCTCTCTCACTTTAAACTTAGCCCTCCAGTTTTAGACTCCCCTACCTTTGGGAAAAGATGTTGACTATCTACTTTGTCTATGCCCCTCATTATTTTATAGACCTCTATAATGTCACTCCTCAGTCTCCTACGTTCCAAAAAGCCAGTCCCAGTCTATTCAGCCTCTCCTTATAACTCAATCCATCAAGTCCCGGTAGCATCTTAGTAAATCTTTTCTACACTCTTTTTAGCTTAATAATATCCTTTCTATAAGAGGGTGACCAGAATTGCACACAGTATTCCAAATGTGGCCTTACCCAATGGCTTATACAACTTCAACAAGCCATCCCAACTCCTGTATTCAATGTTCTGATTGATGAAACCAAACATGTCAAATGCCTCCTTCACTACTCTGGCCTCCTTCACTACTCTCACATTTATCTAAATTAAACTCCATCTGCCATTCATCAGCCCACTGGCTCAATTGATCAAGATCCCTTTGCAATTCGAGATAACTTTCTTCACTATGCCATCAATCTTGGTGTCATCTGCAAACTTACTAACCATGTCCTCTTTATTCTCACCCAAATTATTAACATAAATGACAAACAACAGTGAGCCCAGCACTGATCCCCGAGGCACCGCTGGTCACGGGCCTCCAGTTTCAAAAAGAAGCCAATTTTGTATCCATTTAGATACCTCATCCTGGATCCTGTGAGATTTAATTTTATGCAACAACCTTCCATGCAGTATTTTGTCAAAGACCTTGCTAAAGTCCACATAGATAATATCAATTGTACTGCCTTCATCTACCTTCGTGGCTACTCCTTCAAAAAACTCAATCAAATTTAAGAGACATGATTTTACACTCACTAAGCCATGCTGATTGTCCCTAATCAGTCCTTGCATCTCTAAATCCCTGCAGATCTTGTGTCTTAAAATACCTTCCAACAATTTACCACCACAGATGTGAGACTCACTGGCCTGTAGTTCCCAGGCTTTACCCTGCAGCCTTTTTAAGCAAAGACGCAACATTTGCCATTCTCCAATCTTCAGGCACCTCACCCATGACCATCGATGATTCAAATATGTTGACTAGGGGCCCTGCAATTTCCTCCCTAGCCTCGCATTACATCCTAGGATATACTGTGGGGTTTATCTATCTTGATGCGCTTTAAGACTTCCAGTACCTGCCTTTATAAAATGGACACTGCTCAAGACATCACTATTTATTTCCCCAAGTTCCCTAACATCCACGCTTTTCTCAGTAGTAAATACTGACGACGGATATTCATTTATAATCTCATCCACCTCTTGTGGACCGCATGTAGACGTCCTTGTTGATCCTGAAGAGGCTCTACTCTCTCCCTTCTTGCTCTTTTGCCCTTTATATATTTGTAAAAGCTCTTTGGATTCTCCTTTACCTCATCTGCCAAAACAATTCCATGTCTCTTCTTGCCCTCCCGATTTCTCTCTTAACTTTACTTCTACATCAACAAATTCACTTGATCCCAGTTGCCTATGCATGTCATGTGTCTCTTTCTTCTTGACCAGGGCCTCAATATCTAGGGTTCCTGACTTCTGCCAGCCTTGCCCTTTACTCTAAATGGAATGCATTTATCCTGAACCTTAGTTAACACGTTTTTGAAAGCATGCCACTTACCAGACATCCCTTTGCCTTCCCACAGACTCCCTGAATTAACTTTTGAAATTTCCTGCCTGATATCATCAAAACTGGCCTCACCCCAATTTAGAATTTTAAGTTTTGGAATAGACCTATCATTCTCCATAGCTATCTTAAAACTAATAAAATTATGGTCACTGGTCCCAAAGTGATCCCTCATTAACACATCTGTTGCCTGCCCTTCCTTATTTCCCACGAGAAGGTGAAGTTTTGCCCCCTGCCCCCTCTCGTCAGGCCATCCATATACTGAATAGAAATTCCTCCTAAATACACTCAACAAATTTCTTTCCATCTAACCCTCTAATACTAAAGCTGCCCCAGTCAATATTGGAAAAATTAAAATCTCTGACTATTACCACCCTATTTTTCTTGGAGCTATCTGTAATCTCCTTACATATTTGCTCCTCACTTCCGTGCTGACCATTTGGGGACCTACAGTACAACCCTATCAAAGTGATTTCCTTCTCCTTATTTCTCAGTTCTACCCATACTCAGTGGCCGAACCCTCAGATATATCCCCTCACAGTATGGCTAATCAAAAGTGCAATTGTCCCTCCTCTCTTACCTCACTTCCATTTCCAGCACCCACTCGACGCTGAAAACATGCACAAAAGATGGGGGAGGGGATATAAAATCCATCACTTAGTCTAACTAAACATGCAAATATGGAAGAGGTGATGGTGAAACGGCAGCAAAACTGAATGCGTTAACAAATTATCAAGTCCATAAAAAAGCAAATGCTTTATGACCTCCCTTGTTAACACTTCTGATATTTCTTTTCCCATTTTCAGAGATTTACTTGAAACCTACCTTTTTGGCCAAATTTCTAATTCTCTCACCATAGCTCATTTTTAAAACGATTGCTGTAAAGCTTCTTTTGATACGTTTTTATACCAATGGCAGAATACGAGAACTTGAAACAAGTAGATTTTAAAATTGAAATGCTTTCAGTAACTTATCTACAAAAATTGCCTGACAATATTTTGCCACACTTTGTTCTATAATGTTCCATTCTTCTCAATTTAGATAATTGAGTGACAGCACTCAAAAGAAAAGATGTTGCAACACCAACACAAGGTAATGTTACAGTGAACATTTTAAATTTTGTTTAATCCTATGTGGCTAGGGAGCAGTCAGGTGGTTGATAAGAAACACTGGAATATTTAGAAGAGGGAATACATTTTTAAATGTCTGCTTCTTTTAATGCACTTCTGTGGACAAATATAGATACAGCTTGTGTTTCATTGTGTGGTCTAGACATTGTTTTTCTTCCAAAGTATGCTGCTCAAGTCTGTAGTTTCCAAAACTTATTCTTTACTGATAGGAAAATTTGACCTAATTGGACCTCTGTATGAGTTTGGAATTTCTTCCTGCTTCCAGATCTCTCAATCATGTGTCATGATATCATTATTACATCAGCATCATATATCTAATGTTAATCTTAACTCTATATCTAGTCTTATTTGATTTGTCTTGTGCAGAGTTAAATCAAGTAAGTAATTTTAGGATTTAAACTATAGACTACAGGCATCTCTGTAGGTACATTTCTTTAAACACCAATCAGGATTGTTGGTGTCTCCAGTATCAATATGTGTAACTTGTTTTCTACATGTTGAACAAAGTTTGTAAAAGAACTTTTGCACTGAGGCATGTTTGATTGTGACGTCTTAAATCTGAACTACTTAAAACCAAGTTGTTCAGCAAAATCCAAGCATAGGTCACAATCGTACAATTGTACTCTTGGTTTTAGATATTAACTATCAGAATTAGTAGATCTTGGTACAAGATCAGCAGATGACGTTAGCTGCACAAGTCTTAAGCATTTTCCTAGGCACTGCTTCATCCAGTCTCTTGGCAGTAACTAAATTAGTACCCGTAAAAGTATTAGGCCCCTTAGTTGCAGCATGGAATTAATTCTAATGATTGATACGGCTAAATAACTAACTGTGTCAAGACTTCTACTAAGCGCTGTACATCGTATAAAAAAATGAAAGCTTAAATAAACTTGGCAGTTTTTTTTAAATTGGAAAAAAAAACAACCACTTATTAACAGAATGCCAGCTGATGTCCAATAAAATTTTCATTTCTTTTAAGTCATTTCATAACTGGCTTAGATTTCCTCTGTGATAAATAACCTTCAATATTGTAAAAAGAAGTCTGATCACACTAAAGGCAAACAAAGAAAACAGTGCAATTAAGTGGCTGAGATTTAAATGCCAGTTTTTTTTTCCTATTTTAAATTTGTTCATACTATTCAAATGTCCTCAAAAGTGCTGCTCTGCCCCAGATCTTCTCCAATTTCCCCCTTCTACTTTCTCTGAGCTCATCTTGTCCACAAATTCTTATTGCCATTATCTATGCCCATAAACTGCTGATTATCCAACTTCTCCTCACAGTAATTGTATTAACCAATCTTGTAAACGGTTCTCTCATTAGATTTGCCCCCTCTCCTTTAAATACACTGTCACTATCACTTATCTCATGAAAAAACAACAAATTCTTGCCCCCACTATCCTTGCAAAATACCCATCCCATCTCTGCAACTCACTCCCACCAATCTCTCCTAAGTCCTTGAACGTCCTTGTCATGTCCCAAATCAGTTTCTGTTTTTCCCAAAGCTCTACATTTGAAACACTCCAATCAGGTCTCCCCCTTGCTACATTACCAAAACACCACCTCAATTTCACAAATGACATCCAATTTAACTACGACAGAGGTAAAATTTCCTCCTTATCTTTCTCAATATGGTGCAGTGTTTAACAGAATTGATGAAGCTGTCCTTTTCCAACACCTCTGTTGTCCAGTTGGATGAAACAGTTTTCACAAGGTTCCATTCTTAATTATCTAATCATAGCCAAGAAATAATTTGCAATGGTTCTCTTGCTGTCCATGCACTATTATCTCTGGTGTTCACCCAAGGCCAATCCTTGGCCTGCCCCCACTTCTCACTACATGCTCCCCTTGGCAGCCTCATCCAAAAACAGTGTTAATTTCATACCTATTCTAACCACACTGGCTCTGCCTTAGCACTCTCTCTCTCAATTTGGCTTCAGTGTTGCTAAATTATCAAGAGAGCTTATCCAATATCCAGTACTGGATGAGCAAACATTTCCTCTAATTGAATATAGGGAAAACAAAAGCCATTGTTTTTGATTCTTGCTCCAAGCTCTGTTCCACACCTTGGCAACAGCTTATGATTAAAATTATCAGTTCACAAATTCAATGACATGTTTGAACCTGAGGTGGGCAAACCTCATATCTGCGTGATGGTTAAGATCACCTGCTACTACCTTCATACTATTGTCCATTTTGGCCAGTCTCTGCCCATTGGCTGCTGAAACCCTCACTCATGTTATTATATCATTTGTAAACTTGTGATCACCCAAAATTCTGATGGCTGTGCAATAACCTGTGCCAAATCCCATTCTCCTATTAATCCTGTGCTTGTTAACCTACAGTGACTCCTGGTCAAGCACTAACTTGATTTTAAAATTCTCATCTTTGTTTCCAAATTCCTCTTTGGTCTCGCCATTCCTATTTCTATAATTTCCTCCAGCCCCAGAATTCTCTGAACATCTACATTCCTTTAATTCTGACTTCTTGTGCATCTCCAATTTTAATTGCTTCACCATCAGTGGCCGCATCTCCAGTTTTCTAGACACCAATCTATGGAATACCTCACTACAGGTCTCTACTTTGCGTTCTTCCTATAAAACCTTCCTCTCTGACCAACCTCTTAACCACCTCTCACAACTCCTACGCCTGTGAAGTGCCTTGGGACAACAGGCCGGTATGAATCTAAGCTATTATCACTTGCATTGATTTCAAAAAATCATTTCACATTTGTGAATTCTTTATCCATAATCTTGCAACAGTAAAGCCCACGGATAGAATTCAGCAAGCAGTAACTTTAGGCAAATTAAACGTCGCTCAAACACTGTCTCACTGTTTAACAAAGCAGAATTATAGCAGGTTTCTTCTGATTTACAAAGGACACATTTTTATATTTTTTAAAATCACAACAACTCTTAACAGCAGTGCCCAATGGCTTCAAGGCAGCTCACCGACCTTTAATTAACAGAAAAAGAGGATTGTCTTGGACTCCGAACATAATCCTGATATTTGCAATGTGAGATAACTTGTGTACAGTCTCTTCAATTTACCATACCACCTTGATTGTCCAGGATGGAAATTTTCCTATCTTAAGATTGAAGAAACAAGTCAATGTTTTGTTGCATGTCTCTGATTTATCCGCAAACATATACGTGGCCTATAATCAGTTCCGAAAAGGCATACAAACAACAACTAAGGGCACACTTAAAACTTGAAATATTTATTCCTTCATGCTTTCGATATTCTTGTGTCTTTTATTTTCGGCTTTATCTCGACTATAACGTCTTCCTATTCTCAAAGTGAAAATCTGTTCTTCACTTGCTAGGAAAACATTTTGTGAAGTATGGAAAAGAAACTTCACTGAATCAGTCAAAGAAAATTAACATGGAGTGTAGCTGTCAGGATCATCAAGTTATAATGTATCAATTGCAAACAGAAAGACACTTTCACATTTCAAACCCGTAATGGCCCAATTTGCTTAATGCCTTTGCTTTGTCAGGTCTCCACTTCCTTACTCTCAAAATGTAACATTTCCCTGTGACAGAAGGCTGAAAATACATAACAATATACCTACAGCTAAAAGTTTAAAAATATGAAATACAAGACATGCACGCACCTTTTATCACCAACCGATACGTGAAAAAATATGCACCTAAGATAGACTAACTAGATACAACATATTAAATAAGGCACTTTTTAATGTTTAGTTGTTAACTATGGATAAAATATGATTTTATGAATATATCAAGAAGGATCAGAGGATTAAGCTATGAATTCTCCCAAGATTAGCTAGTTAAACTTCTTCATTGTGTGTTAGTAAGCATGGCCCCCAAACTTTTTTGCTTGCCATTTCAACTCAACACTGTGCTCTCAAGCCCACATGTCCATCCTAATCCAACACAAACTAGAAGAACAAAACTTCATCTTCCAACTCAGCACATCATAATCTTCTGGACTTAACATTTAATTCAACTATTTTAGAACGCTATTCCTTCCGTAACTTAAACCTTACCCCTTCCATTTTGTAGTTTATTACCTGTTGCTTTTCATCTCACTGGCGTGGCCCATCTCTTCCCCATGTAGCCACCACTCCCTGGCTGCTCAGTTGCTCCCATTAATGCATTCTGTTACCTCACTTTTTGCCATCATTAGCACTCTTCATCCCTTAATGCCACTCCCCTTTGTCATATGCCCAAGTCAAATTTGCCTGCATCTCCTTTGCCTCGACTTACCCCGAGATTTTTATTGTCCCACTTCTCCATTTCCAACTATATAATGTTGCACATTTCTACCTTGTTCTAATTCTGTAGAATATTTCTATTTTTCTCCACAGATATTACCATCCTGCTGAATTTATCCAGCATTTTATGTTTTGATTATAGCTAGTTAAACTGTTGTTTAATTAGTTATCATTAACAAATATGATGATCAAAAAAGTTGGGAAAATAATGTTCATACATAAAAATGAATGTAAATGTAAAGTGCATGTCAATCTTCTATTCAGCACAGGGTCAATACAGTGCATTTTAAATGAGAGAGGGGTCAGTTGAATCAAAACTATTTCTCTCGTTTACCTGTTATAAAACCTTTTGAATTACCACCATTAAAGAAATCAACATATTGGCCTGCACAGACAGTTAGTAACCCCTACACAAGTTACAAAATGAAACATCACAACACTTCATTTAAAAAGCACACAAATGATACACTGCCATTAAAAAGAATAGCTTCAAGGAAATTGGTGTTGCCAATTCTAATTTCATTTTACTCTTAGTATTGGATTAGACAGTGAAACTTTATGGTAGTACTTTACTGTGTTCTGCGCTTTGGGAAAACAAGTCCCTCGTCACACCCCAGTTTACAACAAGCTCCTTCTCCGTCATGCCAGGTTGAATCATGCAGTGTTCTTCAAAATTTATTTCAAACAGCTTATGTATTCAACAATTGTTCAGACCCACTTTGATGACTCCTTACCCATTAAATCTCAAAAGGTTCCTTCTAATTTGTCATTGTCTTTTCAAACAGAGCACCAGCTCTCACCAGCATTCTGCTTAGTTACCAATAAAATAAAGTTGTTTCTTGCTCTTTGAAGCAGTAACTGCTCTGTTGCCCTTGTTTTTTTTCTCTCTCTGCCTCTCTTTCCAAAAGTAAATAACTCTTTTCTTGGGTCAAGGTATGAAAACTGTCATTTGCTTTTCAATAGCTTTTGGTTTGCATTTTTTTCCTCAAGACCAGATCACATGGATCTGTCTCCAAGCAGTGGTTTTTTATTATGATCACCACGCTTCTTCACAATACCTATCCAGAAAATTTTGCTTTCTCTTAAACTACAGGAGACATTTAAAAAACTATTCATTACAATTAGATAAGATAGTACAACAGGATTGGTCTGTTGTGTCTGCCTATCTGATTAGCCCAATCTAGAATTCACTGCTCTTAATACTGCTCTATACATTTACTCCTGAAATATGTCTCTAAATTCCCCAAACTCCTTAATGGTTACCACCATCTTTCCATTCAAATACAATTAGTTAAAATCCCCAAAATGCCTATGGAGTTTTTAAATTTTAAAAATTACATACCACTCTATGACACCTTATAAGTCTTTCAGAGAAAGAAAGGGATTATTAACTCGGCATCAAGCCAAAGAGAGATTTTAAAGGATCCCAGCTAAAGTCTTCAACTTTATCCTAACGCTGCTTCCTTGAAGCTGGATAATAAATCCAAACATCCCCTGTCAGCCTGGCTAAGAGTCCATATATAATCAATACAAAAAAATTAGAATAATTTCCCCACAAGTGTTGGATATGTGTTGGAGAGGTTCAGTTCCAGTTTCTTACTCTCCATCTTGTCCGGGTTCCCCTTATCCATGGGAAGACAAAAAAAGACAGCAAGAAACACCCATCTGTAGCTCATTCAAGTCAGGGCTGTAGTAGATTAAATAAAAAGGTTTAAAAGTATTACAAAAAAAAGTAACAAGTCTGAGCATTGACAGTGTTTTAGAAAACAACAAATATTTACCAAAAAGTTGATAAAAGGAGAGTAAATTAACCAGTAATACAAATAAAAATTCAAGAGCTTTTCAGTCTATAAAAAAAGTAACTAAAGTTAATGTTGGTGTCTTAGAATGAGAGACCTGAGAAATTGTAGGGAATGAGGAAATGGCAAAATATCAAACTAATGTATCTGCCAACTTCTGTGATCGATCTTAGTTTGCTGATGATACAATGATAACAGGTCAAGTGAGGGGGGAACAAGATGGCAGATGAACTATATAATGAAGGGAAACGTTAAGTTATTCATTTTGGTCAAAAGAAGAGGAGAACAAAGAAGAATACAGCACAGAAACAGGCCCTTCTCAATCCTCAAATCTTAATTTAGACCCAGTACTTCTTGCCCATACACTGTTTCCATCCATCTGCTCATCTCATGGGTCTGTCAAGGCATGCTTGAACGTAGGTAAATGTGCCTGCTTCCATTATATCCTCTGGCAGTGTATTCCAGGCACCTGCCACCCTATGGAATAACTTTCTCCATACGTCATCCCCAAAACTTTCCTCCTCACCCTGAATCTGTGCCTTCATATAGTTGACCTTTTCACTCAGGAAAAATCTCTTGACTATCCACCTTGTCAACGCCACTCAGTTTTGTAGACTTTGTAAGGTCGCCCTTCAGCCTCCAGTGAAAACAATCCAAGTTTATCCAACCTCTCTCCTCATACCTAAAACCCTCCAGAACTGACAACATTTCAGGAAATCTTTTTTGCAGCCTCTCCAAAACATCTACATACTTCTGATGTGGTGACCAGAATTGCACGCAATATTTAAAACATGACCTAATTAATGTTTTATAACATGACTCTCCAATTTTTGGAATCAATGCCCCAGCCGATGAGGCAAGCATGCTGTATACCTTTTTGACCACTCTACTCATTAGTCTTCCTACTTTTAGTGATCTACAGACCTGTATGCCCAGATCCCTTTGTATGTTAATGCTCCTAAGTGATGTGCCATTAATTGCATAACTCACACCTGAATTTGATCTGCTAAGATGCATCACCTCGCATTTGTCCAGATTAAACTCCATCTGCCATTGCTCTACCCACGTCTCCAAACTATTTATATCCTGTAGTACCCTTTGACAATCCTCGTCACTATCTACGACTCCACTAATTTTTGTGTCATCCGCAAACTTATCTGACCACCTTGGCATGGTGGCACAGTGGTTGACACTGCTGCCTCAGTGCCAGGGTCACAGATTCAATTCTCAGCTTGGATCATTATCTGTGCAGGGTCTGCATGTTCTTCCTATGGCTGCATGGGTTTCCTTCCAATGGTCTAGTTTTCTCCCACAGTCCAAAAGATGTGCTGGTTAGATACATTCACCATGTTTAATTCTCCCTCCATATACCTGAACAGATGCCAGAATGTGGCAACTGGAAGATTTTCACAATCACTTCATTACAATGTTATACAAGTTTACTTGTAAACACTAATAAATCAAAATAAACTTTTTCCTCCAGATCATTTATATATAACATCCGCACGTTTCCCTCATCATTCTTGTCACCTTGTCAAAAAACTCAAACAATTTGGAGAAACATGACCTTCCACATATAAAATCATCCAAATGTGAATAAATTCTGTCTTAGTATCTTTGCCATCAGCTTCCCCACCATTGACGTCAGGTTCACTGGCCCACAATTAGCTGGATTATCTTTGTTTCCCTAATTAAATGAAGGAAGGACTATGGCCATTCTCGAGTTCTCTGGGACCTCGTCTGTGGCCAACAAGGATGAAAAGATACCTAAAGGCCCCAGCTATTTTCTCCCTTACCTCACAATGTCCTGGGATAGATTCCAACTGGCCCTGAGCACTTGTCTATGTTAATGTATTTTAAGACTCCCAACATTTCCTCCACCATCGCACTGACCTATTCAAGAGTATTCACACAGCTTTCCCTAAGATTAACATCCTTCATGTCCCTCTCTGGTGAGTACTGATGCAAAGTACTCATTTAGGATCTCACCCATTTCCTCTGGTTCCACACCTTTATCCTTGACTAAGCTTACTCTTTCCCCAACTATGCTCATCTTTCTAATATATGCTTAAAATACTTTGGGTTCTCCTCAACCTTGTTGGCCAAGGACGTTTCATGGCCCTTTTAGCCCACCTAATTCACCATTTTAGCTTCTTCCTACATTCTCTATATTCTTCAAGAGTTGTGTCTATTTTTAGCTGTCTATACCTTCCTTTTTTCCTCTGGCTAACTGACAATTTCCCATCATCAAAAGTACCAGAATTCTGTCATTGCTGTCCTGAGCTGAATACTTTTTAAAAGGTGAGAAACTCGTTCAGAAAGATTTGGATGTGCTGGTACAAGGAACACAAAAAGTCAACATACTGTTGTTTAAGGGTCTCTTGGACAGCCACATGAGCGGTATGCAGATAGAGGGATATATTAGGACTGTTTAACTACGGCTTTTTTCCACAGGTAATTCAGTCCATAATTTGAGCACGCGTTCGGCAGGTGGTGCGGGTACAGCTCTTGGATGTTGATTCATGGGATGCCTGGTACCTCATGTCGTATATGAGTGCTTTATGTGGACCACCTGAAGGGCACCATGACAGCTCAGAGACTATCGATGTGGCTGTGCAGACACTTGGAATTGGGCCGGTGTCTGCGGGAGTTTGCGCGTTCTCCCCGTGGTTGCGTGGGTTTTCTCCGGGCACTCCGGTTTCCTCCCACAACCCAAAAATTCGCTCTTAGGCTGATTGGGTAACAAATTGTCCCTATGGTGAAAATTTTCCAAATTAGGATTAATATATATATTATTATATAGGAATATTAAAATAGGATAATGTATTTGGTATTACGGTGGCGCGGGCTCGTTGGGCCGAAGGGCCTGTTTCCCGTGCTGTGTTGCTTAATTAATAATCTATGTAGAAATACAGGTATAGCAAACAATTATGAAAGAAAACAGAATGTTGACCTTTATGCAATAGAAATAGAATCTCTATAGTGCAAAAGGCGGCCATTCGGCCCATCGAATCTGCACCACCTCTCCAAAAGCGCACATTACCCAGGCCCTATTCCAATAATTCCACATATTTACCCCTCTATTTCTCCAATCTACACATCTTGGGACATAAAGTTGCACTTTAGCATAGCCAGTCAACCTAACCTGCTCATCTTTGGAATGTGGGAAGAAATCAGAGCAACCAGGGAAAACCCATGCAGACATAAGAAGAATGTGCAAACTCCATACAGTCAACTAACACTGGAATCGAACCCAGGTCCCTGGTGCTGAGGCAGCAGTGCTAAGCACTGTGCCATCATGCCGCTCTTGTGTGGTTTTAGCTCAGAGCTGGCAAGCTTCATTGGGTTGGCCTTGCATTTGGAATTCACCAAGCTCAAATTTTCCCCACTACACCTAGATATGTTACTTCTTTTGTGCCCTAACTCTTTCCGCCATGGAGTCAGTGGCCTTCTTCCACTTTCTCAACACCCCTAGAACTTCTCTTGAGCCTTAATTACACAGCACTATCAAATGGTTGCTGGGACCTGCCTTGAACCCAACTACGTAAAGCTAGCAAGCAGCAACAGTTTTGCTTTGTAGGTTAAATGTGTTAGATGTGGTAAATGTGTTGGGTCACGGAGATGGGAAGGGGAGAGCGCCTAGATAAGATATACTCTATGGGTGTTTCAGTCAGAGTTGGTGCAGACTTAGTGGGCCAAATGGCCTTCTTCTACATTAAAGGAATTTCTATGATACCAAGCAGAGATGGAAATGCAGAGGTGGAAACCCAGGAGAACAGATTCTTGGAGATAAGATGAAACCGTAAGAGGTATGCAGTCATTCTGAGAAAGACCAGCTTTGAAGGAATTCAGAGATTTGTTTGTCATTTCTCACGAGAGAGACTGAGTTTAATGAAATTGGTTTACTCAGTGTTTACTGACATTGGAATGAGTTTCTGAAAAATTCATGAGATCTAGCTTGGTTCTTTATTTACAATGTGGGGGTTCATTCACAGTTTACCTGTAATTTCACATGCATCTCCTATTAACCTTGCAGAGTATAAGACAGATATTGTAAACTGATTCTTCCTTTTTGACTTTCTACAGTAAACTTTAGCTTGGTTCAAAATGCAAGGAATCTTGTGGCTTTCCTTCTTCAGTAAGGGTTTTGAATCTCAAACTTTGTCTACTTTGAACAAAGTGTCATTTGTCCCTAACTGGACCTTGCCAAC
The DNA here is from genome assembly GCA_024679065.1 of Sphyrna mokarran. NCBI lineage: Eukaryota > Metazoa > Chordata > Chondrichthyes > Carcharhiniformes > Carcharhinidae > Sphyrna > Sphyrna mokarran. The sequence continues at coordinate 65,244,881 of JAGIQG010000009.1, forward strand.
ATGTGGGAATCTGATCTAGGATCATAACACTGAAATGCTTCGGGTTTTTTTTTGCTGGGAACAAAGCAAGATGAGAGGTGATTGAGAAAATCCAGAGCAGCAGAAATATCTAAGTAAGCAATTCCAACCTTTTTAAAATACAGTTCTTTGAACCATAGCACGTGATTATACAGGGAAATGCAGCACTTTATAGATAGAAGACTCCTGAAAACAACAATTTGATTAACTGGTTGATTAGTCAATGAAGCCACACCCAAATCCAAAATAACAAGGAAACAGTAATTCAAGAACAACAGATGAGTGATGAAAGAGGAGAATTAAAGTCCCTACAACATTGATGCTTGACTTCATCCTTAATTGCTCTGAAAACGAGAGGGCTGCTCTTGGATTTTTTCGAGAGTATCCTAATACTTCACGTCATTAGTGTACACTTGACCTGGACTATTTGATGGGCAACACGACAGCTTAGTGACTATCGCTGTGCTGTGCGGATACACGGATTTGGGCCTGTGTCTGTGGGAGTTTGCGCATTCTCCCCATGCTTGTGTGGATTTTCTCCGGGTGCTCCAGTTTCTTCCCACATCTGAAAAATGTGCTCTTAGGCTAACTGGCAAAACAAATTCTCCCTAAATTGTCTCAAATTTGGTTTTTAATCCATAGATCTATAAACATAGACAGGAATCACAGGTAGAGGTGGGAACATCGAGGTGACGGCATGGGTTCGTTGGGCCGAAGGGCCTGTTTTCCATGCTGTTTTGTTCTTTGAGATTCAGTTGCAACCAGTTCACAATATGAAATATGGAATGATTAATATAATCTTCCCACAGGCTTTAAAATTTGAAGACTTACACAATGCTATTGATGCAAAAAACTCTTCCATGCTAGAGAACGAAGCTACTGTATTTTATCAACATAGGAAAGTAACTTTATAAAACCAAGGAAAGGAAAAAGCCTCACTTACCACCAATCCATTTAACATTTTATTTATGAAATGGAGTCATTGCAGGAATGCATTAACAGCTTGCATTATTTTAACTCTATGCTTCTATTATTCTCCAGCTCAGGACAAGTTTATCTGGATTCCAACGTATGGGAAAAGGCTTACTCCATGAAATTCTCAAAAAAAAAATGTAATAATAAGTCTATACAATCACAGCTTTTCTAGTGACTTATGATTTTAAGTGCAAAACAATGGAAGCTCATATCCATAAAGAAAATAATCAGTCAAGCTGCTACAACTTATCAGATGTGGAAAAGTGTAGACATATGGATACAAAATACTCAGATTAAAAATCATCAGCAGGAATCATTTATAATCTATGACTTTATTCTAGATATATAAATAAAAATATCAGGGCCAATCACTTTGGAAAACAGTGTCTGCAATTTCTATTTGCAAATGTTCTGAAAGAGGTTCACTCCACCTACAACATTAATCCAAAATGAAAATCGTCCTTGCACACATCAGATGTCAACTTTAACTCACAAAGAATGACACAGCAGATTTCAAAACAAACATTTCCCCTCACTTCCTTCATAGCTGCTAAATACAATGATTTCATGTTACATGATCCAAAACGCTTCATATGTCAGTACTCCAATATGTTACAATGAACTTGAATAAGTTATGTTGTATTATGCATCTATATCTACATCAATCTACTCAAATTGATTTGATGGGAAATTTTGAAAGCTAGTTCCTATTTTTGTTATTTTCTTGCTTAGAAACAGTAAGATCAACAGCCAAATGAGCATCATTTACACAACCCTCGTAACAAAGATGCATTGTGGAGTGAAAAGACTAGTAAATAAACAGGCAATAGGAGGTACTGCTATAAACATGCTCGTTTACAAATCATTCAGACCTTCATAGGTTGAACTGAACACTAAAGTGGGATCTGGGCAATAAGTCAGGAATCAAAAATAATATCAATAGCCGAAACTATTCGCACTAAAGTCCAAAGATGTGCAGGTTAGGTTGGTTGGCTATGCTAAAAATTGTCCTTATGATGCATAAATTAGAGGGATTGGTGGGTAAAATATGTAGGGATATGGGGGTACGGCCTGGGTGGGATTGAGGTCATGCAGACTCAATAGGCCAAATGGCTTTTTTCTGTATAAAGGGTTTCTATAATGATTTCTGTGATGATAAAGAATATTATCATGAAAAGTCAATAATCAAATTAGATTAAATTTTCACACAATGGAACAACAACTTACAGCAGCTTTAACACAGTAAATGTGCCAAAGTACTCCACAGGGGCATTATGCAGGAAGAATGTGCAAGATTGCAACTGAATAAGATTTAGATTGAACAAGGAGTTGGGAGTTCAATGCAGAGGGGCAAAGGAAGCCTTTTTCTACTTTTCAAATTCCAATATGGTGAGTTTTCTTCTTTGTCTCCAAGTTAGGTAAATGCTAACTGAAAGTAATAGACTCACTTAGATCAGTTAAATCTCAGTTGACAGGCCAGTTTAACATCTGAGTCTGAGAGACCATTTTAACATGCAAGATATATTAGAAGCAGGATAGTACAGAATCTTGTATATAGGCAGATAAAATATATTCACTGGACCAGGAAAAAAATGTTTCCCCGGCATGATTATCTGCCTTGTATTGTATGCTAAGTATAAGCTGGATTTGATTTAGAGTTTTTCAATTTGGATGTTGTTTGGGACCTGGAGAATCAGGATCGCAAATGTACATATTTTGGGACAATATCTGCGCCTGTATGTAGTAATTCTGACAGTTAATTTCTTAAAATATTATAGTCCTATTCATGTGCATTTGTTTTTTTATTTTCATAAATACTCTTTAGTATGTTACACAGCAGCTGGGCTAGTTATTCACACTAGGGTTTCAAGTGACTCCACACATCAGTCCAGAAACAAAACTATACAGCACCATGAACCTATTTCAAGTTGAGACACCCTTGCAGTTAACATCCGTATGGTTGCAACATATAGAAATTGCAGAGCTAATGGTGTGCCTTGACTGCAACACCTGTGAACCTACAGAACGCACAGCAATCTTGGACAACCACATCTGCTGAAAGTGTCTTAGCTAAGGTAACTTTGGCTCTGAGATGTTGAGCTGGAGTCTCAAATTTAAACATTGCAGGTCAGAGAGGGTGAGAGTTACTTGCACATTTTGTTCCAGGAAGCAGGAGCAGGAGGATGTGACTGCGAGTCATGGAGTGAAGGAGAACCAACATGTAATGGGAGGAGCCTCAGCCTGTGATCACATTCAAAAGGTATGAGGGTACATGCAATTGTGTGGATGAGGACTGCCAAGTGGATGAGCAGATTGACTATGGTACCATGGTGAAGGCTGCCATTCAAGTGAGAGAAGTGAAGAGGATTGTGGTAGTGATTCTGGACAGATGGGCTAAATATGTGAGGTTACAGGGATAGGATCTGGGTGGGATTGTTGTTGGTGCTGTTGTAATGGGTTGAATGGCCTCCTTCTATGCTGTAGGGATTCTGTGATTCTCTGAAATGAGTTTCAATTAATAGGCACCCATACTGGGGAAAATGGGAGCTGCATTATTGGCACAATCTACACCTAAATAATGCTGAGAGCAATTTTCTGGCGAATTGTATAATTAGAGCAGTAGCAAGGTCTTTAAACTAAATATTTGGAGAAGGAATCAGGAGAGAGGAGAAATACTAAGGAAAATAAAGTAATGATGCAGGGCAACAATTTAGCCAATGAGTTCCATAGTGTGACAGGAAGGGGCAGAGCAGACAACTGTATGAGTGCACCAGGGACGTGAAGCCAAAAATGGTAAAAAAAAAATAATTTAAGATGCTGTATCTGAATGCATGTAGCATTTGCAACTAAATGGAAAAATTGTTAACACAGGTAGAAGTAAATGTATATGACCTGAATGACAACATAGACATGAATGAAAGGTGACCAGGGTTGAGATCTTAATGTGCAAAAAGATGTTTGACAAACTGAAATAACAGGAGGCTGGGAAATACAGCAGGGTAGCTCTGTTATTTAAGCATGGAATTAGTAAAGTAGATTCAGTTTGGGTAGAGATAAGAAATAAAACGTCACTTGTGGGAGTAGGCTAAATGCTTTCCCCCACTCCCTCTCCCAAAAGTACATACTGTAGAATATGCAGTAAAACATAAATGACATGTATAAGTGTACCATGATAATCATGGGTGCCTTCAATCGACGTATAGATTGGGAAAATTAGATTGTCAAATGTTGCCTGGAAAATAAGTTCATTGATGCCTGTCTAGACAAATCTGTGAACCTTAGTGTAGGATATTCTAATGTTAGCCAGGGAGCAGGCTGTATTCAATGCTAGTATGCAGTGAGTCAGGATTAATCAATAACTTAATGTTAAAGGAACTTCTCTGTGATAACCATCATGATAGAACTTCATGATCAGTTACAAATGGAGAAGTGTGGCTCCGTGACTAATGTGTTAAATTTAAATAAAGGTAACCAGAGTATGAAGGCTATGGTACATTGGGAAACCAGGTTAAAAGGCAGCACAGTAGAATTGCAAAAAGATTTATCCCAGTGAGAAAGATGTTTTGAGAAGCACCATCCATAACTAAATAAAGTTAGAGATGGTATTAAATTGAAATAAATACTACAAATCTGCAAAGATAGTTGTCACAGTAAAAAGTCTTATAACTCAGATTAAAGTCCAACAGGTTTATTTGGTAGTAAATGCCTCTAGCTTTTGGGGTTTACTCTTTCGTCAGGTGAGTGGAAGTTCTGATCACAAACAGAACATATAAAAACTGTGTGCGCCTTCCTATGCTCTGTTTGTGATCAGAACTCCCACTCACTTGACGAAGAGGCAAATCCCGAAAACTGGTGACGTTTACTACTAAATAAACCTGTTGGACTTTAATCTGGTGTTATGAGACTTTTTATTGTGACAACTATCTTTGCAGATTTGTAGTATTTGTTTCAATTTAATACTATCTTTAACTTCTTTATTTAGTTATGGATGGTGACATAGACAGCATTCAACTAATACTGATAAGTGTTGCTGCATGGTGATACTGACTGCTTCAACATCTTGAATTTGCAAATGGAACTGAATATGGTGTAATCATCAAATAAACCCACTTCTGGCTTTATGATGGACAAATACCATTGGTCAAACAGCTTATAATAGTTGGGCTTTGGACCCTACCTGGAGGAATTCCTACAGCAATGTCCTGAGTCTGAGATAATTGGCTCCAAAACCTACTATCTTCCTCTGTGCTAGATGGGACTCAAACCAACAGAGAACTGTTGGGCAGTGGGGATTAGAGTTTTGCTGCCACACGGAATAAGAAGATTCCTTGGAGTCAAAGCCATCACTCTCATCCCACTTCCAGAATTTAACTCTTTTGCCCATCATTTAGACTACAGCTATACTAAGACCTGGTGCCCAGAGCCCGGCAAACTCCAAATGAGCGTTGATACAGAGGCTGTTGCTGAACAGGCGCCGCTTAACATCACTGTCAACGACATCTTCTGTCACTTTTCTGATAGAGGATAATCTGATGGGTAGAAACTGGTCAGGTTAGATTTGCCCTGCCTTCTGTGGACAGAACATATTAGGGCAATTTTCCACATTGCTGGGTAAATGCTAGTATTGTACTGGAACAGCTTACCAAGGGGTGCAACAGTTGGAATGTTGTCAGGATTCTCTGCCTATGCTATATCCAATGAATTCTGACATTTCTTGATATCACAAGGAGTAAATCAAATTGGCTGAAGATAGGTATCTACAATAGTGGGGGTCTCAGAATGCAGATACACCATTCAGTCAGCAATTCTGGCTGCAAATGCTTCAGTCTTATTATTAGCACTGATATGTTGGGCTCCTCCAACGTGGAGAATTGGGATACTTATGGAGCATTCTCCTTCAGTTGGTTGTTTAATTGGCCACCATTGTTCACAACTGGATGTGGGGGAACTATAGAGCTATGATTTGTTTGGTTCATTGATTGCTTTACCTCATCTTATATGACTTCCGCTGTGTAGCATTCATATAGCCCTATAGCATATAGCAGACCATCAGGCTCTTCAAGATAACGCATCTATCATATCACTAATATAACTTGATTGTATGTATACAACTGATTCATGCAGACCCTGCTTGCAATAAGATGACTCTGACTATGTCAGAGTTACTCAACTAGAATACATGGAGGAAATTATCATGCAAGATGAACTAAGGAAGCAATGAATACACAGAACACATACTTTAATGCCTATTTTCAAAAAATAAACTATAATTATACTTTACCACATTAAATAATTTTTTAAGATACAGGTTTGTTCCCATAAAGATTTTTTAAAGCAAATCCATCCCAAAAGTTCATCTTCTGATATTCGCATTTGCAAAAATATCTCAATGAATTTATCATTTTCTATTCTATGTAGGATAAGGACACATTGCTACGGTCAATATTCATTGTCCTGTGCACATTAAAAATGAGTTGTGTAGCATGGAATTGGAAATACAAGCAAAACTTTCTTAAAGACTTTAGTAAGCCAGAAAACCTGGCTGCTTTCACAATCATTTTATCTAGTGCTGACCCATAAATTACCACATTTATTGAATTCAATTTGTTTCTTTTGGTGGGATTTGAACAGTATTGTAACTTGTAACCTACTGATTTTTTTTCATTTCAATGGTCTTTCCTGATAAATTATTCTCCAACTCTGATTATAAAAGCCCCAAGTTCTTGATCTAGTGTTAACATCCAATGTTTATACCCCATGCCAGGCAGAACTTGAACGCTTTGTCTTATCGGACAATTTATAGAGATATTCATAGATATTAAAACAATATGTTTGGAGTTACTTTTTCAATTCCCTTCATAGTCCTGAAGATTTCAGTTAAAGTAAAAAGTTTATTTATTACTCACAAGTAAGACTTACATTAACACAGGAATGAAGTTACTGTGAAATTCCCTTAGTCGCCACACTCTAGCAGCTTTTCGGGTCAATGCACTAACCAGGGAAACCCATGCTGGCAAAGAAAGAAGGTACAAACTCCACACAGACACAGTGACCCCAGCTGGGAATCAAACCTGGGTCGCTGGCACTGAGAGACAGCAGTGCTAACCACTGTGCCAATTAAATCATGCAGAAGTTTGACATTTTCAAAAAAACAAAATCTAACTATTTAATCATTCCTCAAATTTCTTGTACTGTATTTGTTTTCCTTTAATTTTCACTTTCATACCCACTTGAGAGAAATAACATCTTTGCAGCAATTCAGTGACCTAAATGTACTCATTACTCCAAAGTGGAACCTATTGTTATGCACAGCAACAATATAATCTTATATGAGATACTGTCCTATTTGTCTTTCTTACCAGAGTCATATACTGGACTGTTTGTCTGATTATTAAATTAAAATTAAATAACACACAGATTTCTCTCTCTGATCAGTAGACTCTAGGACTATGCTCCCTTCTCTCTTTCCCCACCCCAAATCAAATAATCTTATATTCGATTAACTACATTGTCAGCTATTAGCCTAATTAGCCAAGAAGTCCTGCCAAAAATATTTGTGGTCCCCGAATTGCTCTACCTCCCTTTGAAACTCATATGCAGATCTGGAGAGTTTGTCTATAATATCTTCAAGATCATTAGTATACATTAAAAGTAGCAATAACCCAAAATCAATTTTTGAGTACTCTACTCATAATTTATTAGTAGGAAAAATGTTCCACAAAGAGCTATCCTGCTTCTTAACTTTAAATGAATTATTGACGATCCTTTACTGCACTTATTTATTCTCCAAGTGAATCTTGCTAAAAGCTTTTTTTGAAAAATCTACATATAAAGTCAAGTGCAGTCTAGAAAGTTAAACAATTCCTTGAATTACTGCCCTTAAGATTGCTCACTTAAAATTGTTCTGAAGACTCTTTCTAAAACTGGTGCTATCCTTACTAGCTGACAATCAGATATGTCATTTGGCCCATTTATATTAATTGAGACTCATCAGTTCTGTATTTGGAGAATGTCAACCAAAATTGCCACTTACATAATTCAAGAAAAATATCTACACCATCATTTTACTGGCTTCTGCTAACAATACTAGATTCCTTTCCTCCATGAGTATCTGGTTGCAATATGAACAAAGAAACTCTGTTGATCAAAGGCCATGTCAAAGGAAGCTCCTCTACTTTCACTCATGCTTCCAGCAATATAATCACGATGTGACTGACAGAAGATTTCTCGGTTCACAAACTGTAGTCAGCTAAATGAAAAATCTTTCTGCAGTTTTAAAAGAAAGAAGAAACAATATAGTTGTAAATCAGTCCCCAAACTTGAAAGACTGGACAACTTCTATGTAGAACATAGAACACTGCAGCACAGAACAGGCCCTTCGGCCTTCGATGTTGCGCCGACCAATATAAAAAGCAATGCCCCTCCAAATTAAACCATTCCCTTCTCTTCCATATACTTATCAACTAACCTCTTAAACGCCACCAAACTTGGCGCATCTACAACTGCTGCAGGCAGGGCATTCCACTCCCGAACCACCCTTTGGGTAAAGAACCTACCTCTGATATCCGTCCTATAACTATCACCCCTTAATTTAAAGCTGTGTCCCCTCGTGCTAGCTTTCTCCATCCTAGGAAAAAGGCTATCGCTGTCCAATCTATATAATGATTTTAGAACATAATCGACAGATGAAACAGATTTGGTTAGTGACAAGTTCAAGTTGTGTCCCTGTTGTCTACACAAGTCAACTGACAATCACACATGAAATGCGATGGTTTAATATCAGACAAAACAATATTAATAGCTCTAACACTGTCACAACTCAACAGCATGATCGGCTGTCTAGAGAAAGTCACTTCAGTAAAAACATTTTCGCTTCAGTGAAAATCACAAATTATAAGTCAGAAGCAGCAAGTCTTGGGAAAGTATTGTAGTCTTTACTTTCATGAGAAATTGACTTTAAAAGTCAATTCAAAAGATAGTTAATAACTGCTTTTCTATATCATAGCTTCAGGGACAAATATTAAAAAGTACACTACTATCATTTGGGACAGATACAACACTGTACCTTTGAGATACTATCAGATGATTTACTGGGTAAAACATTAATGATTACAATGGTTCTGTCTTCATTCCATAAATGTTTATATTAATCAATAAAAATATTAAAATTTAGACCTACCCTTCAACTCTATCTTATTACTATGAAATACATCTTTCTAATGTCTGTGTATCTATCAGTATTGATTTTATTCAGTTTAAACATTTTGACTTTAATCAGCACAAAAGGGCAGCATGAAGCAATTAACTCACACCATTTATTATGCCACTCAATGTTTTCTTAATAAATTTTTCCCTCACCAACAACAGTTGGAAGGCAATTTTCATTGTTCTGGCCTTGTTAAGATCAATACAGTATCATACATTTCTTACATTTAAAAACTTTTTTGCGTTATTGCCACTAAAGATTGAAAAATGTAGTGTGCTACTGGAGCTCCAAGTCTCAAAGGGTCCAAGTGATAAAACTTAATACTGTAATGCTATTTGTCGAATTTATCAATGTTTATTTCACTGTATCCCTTCTCTCCCTTCCATGGACCCCTTTTCCTCACGTAAATAATCTAAAGACATAGATGCTGGTGCAAGCAACTGCAACCTAACTCAGTTAACCCAGAATAATAGTAAAAGGCATAGAAATGGAAAGCATTTATCTAATTAAACATGCAAAATAAAATATTTTTTAAAAATGATCTGCACAGAATTACAGTAGCATTTCCCTCAAAGAAATACCAAGTTTTAATACAGAAAGCAGCCTAAAAAAAGGAATCGACTTCCTCAAGGACCATATTTCAATTGCTTCAAATATGAGTAAAAATGTCAATATAGTATTTTCACTGTAATGATTTATTTTATGAAATAGAATTTGTAATAGAAAAGGAGTATTGGTCATGATCAAAATTAAACAACCAGATGGATAGAAAAACCTATCTGGTTCCCTAATATCCTTACTCAGACTAATCTGTGACTCCAGGCCCAAAACAATGTGGTGATCTCATAACTGTCTTCTGGAATTGCCTAGAAAGCCACTTAGTTCAGGACAATTAGGAATTGGCAATGAATGCAGGACCAGCCAGTAACAACCACATATAATCAATAACTAAAAAAACTCCAACCTCTCAAGAACAACTTGGGATTTGGAATGGGCAACAAAGTGCTGGTTTTGCCAACGACACAAATATCCAATGAATTAAGTGATTTAAAACAAAAGCAATTTGTTATTTCTTTTCTCCAAGTCTGTTCCATCTGAACATAAACACATATACATGTTTGTATTTTAATTCTTAAACATCTGCTCAATTTCAATCTTTAAAAAGGGGAACACTACTTACCGTCACAGATTTCAGTGTCATACCATGGTAGGTGCCCATTGTATCAATCTTGAAACCTTCCGTTTCTGCAAAAACAAATGAAAAATGTTATATACATCCACAATATAGCAGTACATTTTTCAAATGTATAAAGAAGTTAACTGAAAAAACATAGTGCATTTTATAATGTTGCAGCCATTCAATAGAAACATGCTGCAAAAAAGTTCCAAATTTTATTAATAATAATTAAACATTTGTAAAGTAGAGTTGATCTTATTTTTATTGTGGGGCCACCAGAAATAACTTCAGACCCTAAAACAGATGTTCAATTTCTTAAAACCTCCTTCCATAAACTCCTTTTGTTTCCTATCTTAATGTCCCCTTATTGCTCAGTATCAAAATTAAATTATCCCAATGCAGCGGCTTGAGTTGTATTACTATGTTAAAGATACTATGCGAATATAATTGTTGATGTAAGGATAAAGAAAAACTGTGAAAAGCCAAATTACATAAGGTTAAATACGCTTTTCTTCACTACTTTTTAGTATTTGGTCACTGTAGTCTAAAGTTGCAATACAAATTTTTTTATACAAAGGTTTTTAGGTTGGATGGAAAGGCCATCATCTATTCACATTATTAAGAGCTCATAACATTTCCAAGTCCATTCATAGTAAGCACATTCTCCTTGATTCCAATTCACACAATGTGAAATACAACAGCCCAGATTTGACAATCAATGATGAAGGGCCAGTGCTCGCTATTCTCTACACTGATAGTTCAAAAGATCATTAGAACATCTGAGCAGCTGAGATTCGCTCTGATTGTAGCCACTGCACAGGGAATATGTGACATGAGCAGAAATTTCAACCAGATCAGAGGATCCTCATAGACACAAAATTTAAACCTGAAACTGAAAGTAGAAGTTAGATTTAGACTCTGTACACTGGCAAAATCAAGATTGGGAAAGATGGGATCAAGATCAGTGAGATGGAAAGGAAAAGCTAAAAATTGAAAATCTCCAACAAGAGTTGAATTCTAAAAGAATGAGACTGCATCCTTAAAAACAATCATTTTTATTGAGCAGCAATGATCATTTACTACACCATTAATTTTCACTTGCACCTGAATGTCCAACATTTCCTGACTTGTTCAGTGAGTAATTATTGGCAAGTACGTTCACATTGAGCCTACTAGTGAGGTACAGTTATAGTGCCACCTGTGGAGGAGCAGGGAAAGTCAGATCAGAACTTCCATATTTCCAAGTTTAACTGCACATACTTCAAAAATTGCTACTCAAGTTACTCTATACTCACTAAATACTGACAACCTTACCTTCTTATTAACATTAATCCAAATCAATATGTACACAGACATAAGTAGAATGATTTGATCATCTGCTGACACTATAAGGCCTCAGATATTCTAGCACAGCTTTGGAAATGCTCAATTACGAGTATGAATTTAGCAACATGATTCAATGAAAAAGACCTTGCATTTCAAAAACACTTGCATGATTTTGGACTTTCCAAAGCATGCACAAACCAAAGCGGGCAACTCTTCAAAAGTAAAATGTACTCAAGGTTGTAAAAAATTGTTGCAGCCAATGTATGTAGTGAGGTTACACAAACAGCAACAATATAAATTTGATAGCATTTTGATAATGCTATCAAAATGCAAGTTGAAAGATAAATGTTAGCAGACACCTGGAGAACCCACTTCCTTCCCATTCATCTTCAAATAATACTATGGAAACTTTTAACGTCTTATTCAATATTTCAATTGAAAGACTTTCACTGTAGCATATTGTATGGATTGCATTAAGTGTCTAGGATAGTTTAGCTCATAGTGCTAGTTAACTAGCACTGAGGCACAGTTTACATCTAATTCAATGCATTGATAATTTAACAGAAAGAAATAAAAAGGTACAATATAATTATAAACTCACACTATTTATTGTAACCTTAGACTACAGTGACCAAATACTAAAAAGTAGTGAAGAAAAGCATTTTTAACCTTAATGTAATTTGGCTTTTCACTGCTTTTCTTCATCATTACATCAACAATTGTATTTGCATAGTGCTTTAACATAGCAACACAAACAAGCTACTGCATAAGGATAATTTAATTTTGACACTACGCATACAATGGGACATTTCGACAATTGACAAAAAGCTTGCTCAAAGAGGTATGTTTTCAGAAGGGAGGGAATTAATGAATATAGTTCAAGTCAACTGAAGGCATGATTGCCAACAGTGAGACGACTAGAAACAGCTAAGGCAACTATAAAAGCTCAAAATTGGAGCATGCAGACATCTAGTAGGGTTGTAGAGTTAAAGGATTACAGGCATCAAGGGCTAGAAGGGTCTGGCAACAAGGGCAAGAATTTTCTAATCAAGGCATGGCTGGACCAAACAATGTAGACCAGCAAGCACAGCAGTGACAGATGCACAAGAAGAAGATTTTCGTGAGCTTATGGTTACAAAGCACAGAAAACGTTAGACCAGCCAAGAAAGCAATGGAATAATCTAGTCTAGAAGTAACAAAAGCAAGGTTGAGGGTTTCAACAGAAGGTAAGCTGAGTGAGGACAAAGACAATCGATGTTACGGAAATGGGTGCAGGCAGTCTTGTGGCGGAAAGGATACAAAAAAATGGAAAGCTGAATTCAGAGTCAAACACATTGTAAGAGTTGCAAGCAGAGTCCAGATCAACCTCAGACACTGGTCCAGGAGAATAACAGTGGGTGTTGAGATGATTAAGCATTACTCAAAGGAATTATAAGTAAAGGTCAAAGCTAATTTATGTCATAAAGTAAATATATTCACACATTTTGGAATGGCGTTGCACAAGGTCACAAACCACCGTGGAGTTAAGAAGTAATGTACTCAAAATAAATGCTTCCATTATCAGAATGAATGGATTACATTTTAAGAGATAAATCATTAATTAACTGCAATTAAAGAAACTGTCTCTAAGCAGTCTTGCAGACACCACCACTGGCAGAGGAGGATATATTACTCTGATAAATTAAATAGGTAGTTCGCAGTACAAATGTGGACATTAGAATTTACAAGAATTTAAAAGCTGGCCAGGTGTGCAAAATACATTAATAATCCAAAAATTGAGTTTATAGTTTCAACAATACTCTGGTGTAACAAAAATATAAATGCCAATATATCACAATTATAATACATGCTTGGAGTTACCAGAATATTGACAGAAAAACAATTTTCAAACAACTGCATACAGTATAATTTTGTTGTACTAGGTTTTGCAAAGAATGTTAGAGAAAAACTTTATGCACTCATTATTTCAATAGTAGCATATAATAATGCCATTTTATATATTAAATTGGAGCTAAATGCCATAATCAGAATTACTAAAATTTTACATACTTCCCATTAGTTACTACCAGTATTAATTTTGTTTTCAAGATTTTGCCATACATTTTAGACAGCACCATAGTAAATAGATTCAGAAGAGGCAGTGGTGTAGTGGCACTGTCGTTGCATCCATTACCTTGGGTTCAGAGTCCCAAGTTGATGATGTGCAAACTTGTGGTCGAATCCCACCATGACAGATGGTGGAGTTTGAATTCAATAAAAACCTGAAATTAAAAGTCTAACAATGACAATAATCAATTGTTGTAAAAATCCATCTGGATCACTAATATCTCTTAGGGAAGGGAATCTGTTGGATCTATCTAGTCTGGCTTCCATATGGATTCAAGTTGGTTACACTTTTTCTGTTCACAAGTATTCTATGTCCATAAGGTCATAGAATCATGGAATTACACAACACAAAGCCATTTCACCCATCAAATCTGTGCTGATTCTTTCAAAAGAACAATTAGTTTCACACCCCCGTTCTTTGCATTTTTCTTCTACTAATTAAATTCCCTTTCAAAAGCTGCTATCGTGTTTGTATCCTACACCCTTTCTGACTAGACATTCAGACTCTAATCTCAAAATGCATTTGGTTTTTATGACAATCACCTTAAATCTTGCTCTCTGGTTATCGATCCTTCAGCCATTTTTACTCTTTAAAAGACCTCTGTTGGATCTTCTCTGCTCAGAGAAAAACAATCAAGCTTCTCCAGATTATAAATATATTCCTCATCCCTGAACCTTTTTAGTAAATATATTCTGTACTTTCTCCAAAGCCTTCACGTGCTTCCTGAGCATTTTAAGCTGAGACTGTTCTAAACATCATGCTGATGAAGAAGTCTCAAGCTAAAATGCTGGGCATGATCCTCCGGTCTCATCCATGATGGGATCCGTTTTGAGTTAGAGTAAAATTTGACATTCCAGCCAAAAACGCCATCACACTCAGTGGCACTGTAAACTCTCCGCCATGACTGAGGATGGAAGAATTTGGCTGTTAACTCTGATTTCCTCTCTATAGATGCTACCAAAAATCTGTTGTACATTTAAACCACTTTTCGCTTTTTTTGTATATTTTGAGAATTATTTTGTTTCTGAACTTTATAAGTTTTATATTATTTTATCATAATTTTCTGGCTGCTGTACTTTGCCTTTCCATAAGCTTCATTAACTTGCTTTGTCACTTTGAAAAATTGGTGCACATATACCCAAAGTCGTTCTGTTCTTCCCCCTACTTTAAAATTAAGACTACTTACTATGTGCAGCCTCTCCATATTTTTACTACCATTTCAAATATGTTCAAATGATCTCTTTGCTTGTAAGCTTTGCAAATAATTTTCAGCATGGTCTTTCTAATCAATTTGTTTGCATATGAGATGCTAATTTCTACATTATTCTGTAACTGCCTTACTAGACCAGTTGGATTTATCTTCATTTCTTACTTCACAATGTTGCACAGTCGATGCAAACTTCTTTATGTCCCTTATAATACCTTGTACAAGTGTCAAATAGCACATGCTATCCTAAATGCCACTGCAATCAAATATCTAAATGAAAAGGGTATACTGTATTCAATTTCTTAAATAAAAAGAATCAGTTTTTTTTTTAGCAAATAGAGTATATAACTACTCTACATTGGGGAAAAATGACTAGTCCGCCCAAATTTTGAAAATCTGTTTGAAAATATTAATGCAAGATTTCTTCCACAGCAAATGTTGAATATTCTAATTTACATTATACAGTTTGCAGCAACACCTAAAAGCCAACAAAAGTTTTATTTAGACAAAATAAAGACATGACATCATAAAATTTAAGTGATTTTTTTTCTCATTCACTACACAACACTAAGACAAATTTTTTTTTTTACAAAACTGACATGACTGGCTGCACCTAATCACAAACCTGTTTTTGATGGACTCATTAATATATATTAAGTACGTGATCTATGAGGAAAAAAGACCGAATTTCCTTTGTCAACATTTGCATCAAGTTATGTAACTGATCTTGAATTAGACACATCAAGTGTAACTAAAAGATTACTGCAGTTTTAAGACAATGGGAGCCAAATACATTATTTGTCTGTACTGTAAACAGGCAATTGAATACCATAACATTTGAGTTTCAAATTTATATTTAAGAAATTATTTTATTTTGGTTTTAGCTTCTCAACTAAGTTTCCATACAGCTACATGGCATTTCTTTGACCATTACCTGATGCATTCCTAATCAACTCAACTGAGTAGAGGGGTAAAGTATTTCTATGCTGAAAAGAAAAAAATCTTAAAGTTCATTAAACATTTTACTGGGGGATCTAGAATGAAATGTGGCATACATGTAAGAACAATGCATATTCACCTTCTTTCTTTGCAAATCTTTCCTGATCGTATCTGTTGTATGCTGCTGGTATAGGCTGTTTATTTCGCAGTGCTGGATCCTGCAATACACAAAATTGGACACTGAAGCAAGAATTATAAAATTATTCTTTTTCAAATATAAAATGCACAGGAAAAAAAATCAAAGTGGAAGACATTTAATCGCCAGCTTTTGGAGATGAGCAAAGACCTGCTAAACAAATGTACAGCTGTAAAGACTATTATTTGGGTATTAATTATGAATTCTATTTTTAAAACTTAACAGCTATCTAACATGACAAACTATAGTTTATAAGAGATATGAAGGAATTAGCTGATCTTTATGGCTGCACAAATCATTACCAGAATAGTTAGCATGTTTGCCATGTCAAATGAATCTTTGAATTAATTTACTTCCTATGCTTATTCTACAAAACTATAGCACTGCATTTATCTTTTATCTTCCATCAAACTGGATTACAGTGTTTCAAATAGGAAATTACCAACAAGAGTCTCTCAGTACTATCACAGTTGAGGTGCAGATTACATATGCACAACCAACAAAACACAGTACCAATACAGTGAAGTCATGGAATCATACAGCATGCAAGAGAATCTTTTTAACACTAGTGATACTGTTGACTCAATGTCCAAATATTCCAGCAGTTTTTCCATTACACTTTAAATTAGACTTCTTCAAATTACCTTTCGAAAATTTGACCACTCTTTCAGCTAGTATATTACTGACCTTAACGTGTGGGAAGAAGTTTCTCATTTCCAACCTAGTTCCTCTGACAATCACTTGAATGTCTATGGCCATTCAATGCAAACCCACTTGGAGGAATTAGTTTCTCACTAATTGCTTAATCAAAACCCCTCAATTTTGAACATTCCTTATCAGTCTCCCTTTAATTTTCTCTATTCAAAGACTGTAAGACCATGAAGACATAGGAACGGAATTAGGCCACTCAGCCTACTCTGCCATTCAATCATGATATTTTTCTTATTTCCATTCTCCTGCCTTTTCCCATAACTCCTGATCCCCTGATTAATCAGCGACCTATTTATCTCTGTCTTAAAGACACTCAATGGCCTGGCCTCCACAGCCTTCTGCAGCAAAGACTTCCACAGATTCACCACACTCTGGAAGAAGAAATTCCTCCTCATCTCTGTTTTAAAGGATTGTCCTTTCACCTGAAGTTATGCCCTCTGGTTCTAGTTTTTCCTACTAGTGGAAATATCCTCTCCACATCCACCCTATCCAGGTTTCACACTATCCTGCAAGTTTCAATAAGATCCCCCTCATCCTTCTAAACTCCAACCAGTACAGGCCCAGAGTCGACAACCGTTCCTCATACGACATTCCAGGGATCATTCCTGTGAACTTCCTCTGGACCCTTTCCAAAACCAGCACATCCTTCCTTAGATATGGAGTCCAAAACTGCCCACGATACTCTAAATGAGGTCTGACCAGAGCCTTATACGGCCTCAGAAATACATCCCTCTTGACATGAATGCTAACATTGCATTTGCCTTCCTAACCGCTGAATGAATCTGAATGTTATCTTAAGGGAATCTTGAACAAGGACTCCCAAAGTCCCTTTGTGTTTGATTTCCTAAGCATTTCCCCATTTAGAAAATAGTCTATGCCTCCATTTCTTCTTCCAAAGTACATAATCTCACATTTTTCCACATTGTATTCCATCTGCCAGTCTTTGCCTGCTCTCCTAACCTGTCCAAGTCCATCTGTCACCCTCTGCGTCCTCAATACTACCTGTTCCTCAACATAGCTTTGTATCATTTGCAAACTTAGCAACAGTGCCTTCAGTTCTTTCCTTCAAATCATTTATAGTGAAAAGTTGCGGTCCCAGCATTGACACCCGAGGCACACCACTAGTCACTGGCTGCCATCCTCCAAAAGACATCTTTACCCCTCTTCTGCCAGTCAGCCAATCCTCTATCCATGCCAGGATCTTATCCTTAACACTGCGGGCAGTTAACTTATTTTATAATCTCCTATGCACACCTTGTCAAAGGCCTTCTGGAAATCTAAACAAAATCACGTCCACTGGTTCTCCTTGATTTAACTTCTGTTACCTTTTCAAAGAATTCTAACAGATTTGTCAGACATGCTGCTCCCTTGACAAAGCCATGCTGGCACAGTCCTACTTTATCATGCACCTCCACCTATTCTGTGATCTCATCTTCAATAACAGACTCTTGCCAATGACTGAAGTCAGGCTAAGCAGCAGATAATTTCCTGTCTGCTGCCTCCCCCCTCCCTTCTTAAACAGCTGTGTTACATTAGTTACTTTCCAGTCCTCTGGTACCCTCCTTGCCTTCTGTGATCCCTGAAAGATCACCACCAATGCATCCACAATTTCCTCAGCTTCTCTTTTAGAACCCTGGAGTGTATTCTATCTGATCCTTGTGATTTATCCACCTTCAGACCTTTCAGTTTCCCCAGAATCTTCTCCTCAGTATTGGCCACTACACTCACCTGCGCCCCGTGACTCTCCTGGAGCTCTGGCAGCCCACTGGTGTCTTTCACCACGAAGACTGATGCAAAGTAACTATTCAGTTTCTCTGCCATTGCTTTGTTTCCTATTACTTCTCCAGCCTCATTTTCCAGTGGTCTAATGACTATTTTTGTCTCTCTTATCTTTTATATTTTGAAACAAACTGTTCCTATCTTCTTACTAGCTAGCTTACACTCATATTTCATCTTCTCCCTTATTGCTTTTTTAGTTGTCCTCTGCTTGTTTTTAAAGACATCCAAATCCTCTGGCTTCCCACTAATCCTTGCCAGTTTCTACAGTCCCTCCAAATAGCAAGTACCTCATTCTAGGTAGCAAGCTGGTATAGCTCTGCTCTACCTTTTTTCAAGTCTTCACACTTTTGCCAACGTGGTGAACTGAACTACTTGAAGCACAGAGTCTGACACTGATGCATTTCGAATAATTCATTTGAAGAATTCAAATAAGTATGGAATGAACACCCCAGATATAAACTTTAATGCCTTAAATGCAATTCAGATGGCCAGTTTGTACAATTACTGGAGGCGCTCAACAGATTAGATAGATCTGTGAACGAAACAATTTCTATCATGATGTATCCAAATACAAAAAGACTTGCATTTCACCCTGCACTTCTACAGCCACCAGATATTCCAGAAGCATACTACAGCCAATTAAACACTTTCTGCAATAACCACTAACATAGGAAATACAGCAGCCAATTTGTATGTAGCAAGCTCCCACAATGCAGTGTGATAAAAAGTTTTGTTGATCGAGAAATAAATGTTGGCCACAACCACTGGGGTAACTCTTGGTCTTCAACAAAATAGGACCTTTTACATCCTTTCAAGTGGGAAGACAGAGCCTCAAATTAAGGTCCCATCTGATATGCTGCATCACTGGCAGTGCTGTACTGCACTGTGGTGTCAGCCTTGATTATTATACTCAAGTCCTGGAGCAGAACTTGAACTCATAACTTTAACTCAAGAGACCAGAGCAGTAGTGGACAACCTGGCCACATGCAGCTCACCGGGGTTCGGAGTGCCACTCAAGACATTTTGGTGACTGCGATTAGTGTACAGATCAGAAACTCCAAGATATAATATGAAGTTCGAGTGCACCCCAAATATTTGTTATTTTGGCATTAAAAGAATATGATTTTTCACTCCAGATGCAATTCTACTACAAACTGGGAAATTCTTATCAAATAAACTTTATTTAATATCACAGTTTAACTATAACAAATGAATTAGCTTAACATTTAAACAAAGCTTAAAAATAACGAGATACACAATATACAACTTATACATCTTAAATGTGCAGTATCATTGCACTGTTGCAGAGAAGCCACATGTCGCTGGCTTCTATCTGTGCAATTTATTTCCTACCAGTAAAGTGATAGGCACGAAAAGGCACTTGAAATGAAGTACGTGTTGACTGCACAGGATGTTGCCTTAAAGAGCCATGCACTCCCCTACATCCAATTAAACACAAATATTTATTGTGTTTTACCATAAAGTTGATGATAGTTCTATTAATGTATGAATGTTACTCATTTTCTATAACTTATGAAATATTTGGCATGTATTAAATGTTATCCGAGGGTCATAGTTAGTGAATATGCCCCATTTCAATTTTGCAGCCCACTGAAATGAAAGGAGGCCACTCATGTGCCCCACTCATTGATCCAAGTTGCCGTTCACTAGGCCAGTGAGCTACTTCTCTCCTGAACATGGTGCACAGGATGTCAGATCTAATCCATAATGAAAGTTAAGAATGACACCTATTCTTGAGTTCAAGGAAAAGTATGATGTTGAAAATAATGCCTTAAAAATGTTATATTACTACAGTTCTGCATCCTGTATATTTACATTAATTGCATGTACTAAACATTGCCCAAGGAAAAATGATCCATATAAATTACAATTTAATCAGAGTAATTTGCACTTAATTCTGTAAATCATACTGAAAATTCCTAGTTACACCTATTTTTAATGTCTTAAATATGAAGGTAGTTATTACTTTCCTGTAATTTTAATTTGTAACTAACTACCTAATTATGGTAGGAAGGGAAAGAGTTAATGATAAGGAGTACGCAATCCCTTAACATAAGTTCTGAGAAATATCAGTTCAGTAAGCCAAGCACAATACATTTTATTCTTTCTTAAAAGAGGAAGAGAAAAAATGGTTTCTTACCGGTTGTATTACGTTTTGTGGAGGTCTCTGTTCTGGTGCTCGTCCTTCTTCCCTAGCTTTGACTGATTGTAAAATTGCAAATATGTTCTTGGAAAAATTCTGAGGATGGACAAAATACAATCAGTAGTGGAAATGTTAAAGATAAAAGCAAATTACTACAGATTCTGGAATCTGAAAAACAGAAAATGCTACAAAATCTCAGCAGGACCAACAGCATCTATAGAAAGAGAACAGAGCTAACACTTCAAGACTAGTTGTCTCTTCATTAGAAGACTGATTGACAGCAGAAATGGTTACGGTTCTAGATAATTAAGAATTAAATTGAACTTCGTTATCTTTCACCTACATGTTGCCATCTTTTGTACAAAAGAAAGAAATGCCAGAATCTAATCAGTCAGCAGTTCTCAGATACTTCTTCCTATATCCCCAAGAACATAAGAAATAGGAGCAGAAGTAGGCCATCTAGCCCTTCAAGCCTGCCCTGCCATTCAATAAGATCATGTCTGATCCGAAAGTGGCTCAGTTCCACTTGCCCAGCTGCTCCCATTAACCCTTAATTCCCTTATCAATCAAAAATCTACCTACCTGGGACTTGAACATATTCAAGAAGTAGCTTCCACCACTTCAATGGGCAGAGAATTCCAGAGATTCACTACCCGCAGAGAAGAAGTTCCTCCTCAATTCTGTTCTAAACTGACCCCCCCCCCCATCCTTATTTTGAGGTGTGTCCTCTAGTTCTTGTTTTCTTTCTAAGTGGAAAGAATCTCTCTGCCACTACCCTATCTAGCCCGTTCATTATATGTCTCTATATGATCACCCCTCAGCCTTCTAAATGCCAATGAGTCCCCACCACTAAAGATCAATTTGTTTCCAGAATCATCATCTAATCCAAAGATCTTCCCTGCACAGCTTCCTACCTCAGTTCCCTAACACCATACAACCCACTTCTCCCTCTCCCCCAAAATCCACAAACATTACTGTCCTGATAGACCAATTATTTCAGCCTGTTCCATTCTCTCTGATCTTATTTATTCCTCTATTTTGTTCTCCCTTTATTCAGTGTCTTTCAACTTACATCCATGACTCCTCCTCCATCATTCCCATAATTTCTGATTTCCCAGCCATAACCACTTCTTTAACATGTTAAATCTCTCTACCTCTCCATCCCTCCACCAGGACTGTGTAAGGGTTTCTCAATTCACTATGCTGAAGTGATTCCTTTAACTTATCTTGCTTTCTCCATACAAAAGATGTTGTGATGGTATTTGCATTATGCATCTCTTTGTACGGTAGAAATGCTGTACATTCCTCATCAATGACTAAATCAGTGCCGCTTCCTGCTCAGAACTGAAAAAAGTCAATCAATCTTGCTTCCCATCCCCTCTCATCTCCAACACTTCCTTTCCTCAACTTTTCTGTCATTCTGTCTATTTCTGGGGGTAGACTGTCTGCTAATATTCATTATAAGCACAATGACTCCCATAGCTATCTGGACTACACTTCCTTGTTCCATCAGCTTCGCATCTGTTCAGATGATGCTACCTTCCACAATAGTACTACTGGCATATCTTTATTTTCTCTCAAATAAAATTCCTCCCATATTTTCCTTTCCACTAAAGAGTCCTTAACCACATTCAACCTGTTTCATGTACTTAGCCTCTCACCCCTTTCCCTCCCTCCCCAAGCTACAATAGATCTTCCTTTCCATATCCCAAAACTCCACAAACGAAGGATTATGGCAGTCTCCCATCCCCTATCAGCAGTCCAATAGGATTCTTTCTTCCAGAACACACTGGTCCATTCCTCCTATGCTCTACATCCGCTTTCAAATGGCATAAGCATTTTTACCTCTCTTAATTCTGAAGAATCATTCAACTCGAAATGTCAACTGTTTCTCTATTCATGAATGCTGCTAGTCCCGAAGTTTTAATGCCAGAATTTAGATATTACAGCCTTAGACAGGCTTTTAACTTAAACAATTGATCAAAAATACAAAAATTAGCTTGCTTCTGCTGCTGAGTAAGAGCAGTGAAAATTTAATAATTGGCATTACTGGAATAGGCCTGCAAGGAAGGGATAACACATAACTCAGATATCAAATATCCCAGTGAAGCAGACATATTCATATTCAAGCTTGACAGAAGACTCTCCTCCTTCCTTCAAAACCAACTTGGAATAATTGAGGTATTTTACAATTAAATATGGTGATAAATCATTGCAATTCAAAGGCATCAGCTGGATGGATAGGTTTTCCTTAATATTAGAACTCTCAGCATTGGGGCAACTTTCCTCCTCAGAGTTCAGTTTCCCAAACAAGTGGCTCTTTCCCACAGCCAGGTAATCATCATTTTTATTGTTAAATATGTGGTCTTGGCAACTAATTTGTTTAAATTAACCATCTCAACAAAAGGGGCTCATCCATCTTTTTAAACTTTAGCACAAGGCATCATCAGCATCCTGTCATCCAATTAGAGAAAATGGGCACACAGCAAACAAATCCATAACTTCACTGTTTGTTGTGCAGCAAAGACATGATTTAAGGACCAGATCTGTAACATTCATATTCTCCCCTTGACCTTATAGCCTGTACACCTGCACCCAGTCATTTGCAAGAGTTGTT
Source organism: Sphyrna mokarran (assembly GCA_024679065.1). NCBI lineage: Eukaryota > Metazoa > Chordata > Chondrichthyes > Carcharhiniformes > Carcharhinidae > Sphyrna > Sphyrna mokarran. The sequence continues at coordinate 65,268,303 of JAGIQG010000009.1, forward strand.
GTAAGGTACTAACCAGAGGGAAATACCATTTAACATGATTTCACTTCAGATATTGCCAGGTTTATTTCCCTAGACATTTACTTAGGATAGATTATAGAGGACAAGGTTTACCTTGCCCTTTTTTAATCAACAATGTACAGCCTTGGACATACAGCTATTTCTTAGGTAATGGAGAGGACAAAAGGTGCTTAAAATCACACTTCCAGGTCAAGATGATATTCAAAATGTGATTAAAATTTAACTGTTGTGTATTTTAGCTGTATGTACATGCAGTTTATTTTCAGTAAATTATTAGGTGATATGGCCAACAATTAGAGAATATACAAAGTGTCATAAGACAGGAGAAGTCAATGAAAATCATGACTGATCTGACATAATCACCAATTCCTCTTTTCCACCTAATCCCAATAATCCTTGATTTCCTTAGTTTAAAAATCTGTCCATTTCAGTCTTGAATATATTTAATGACACAGCCTCTGCAGTAAAGAATTCCACAGGTTCACCACCCTCAGGAAACATTTTTCCCCATCTGTCTTCAATGGACCTAGACTTTCTAACAAGGATAAGCACCCTTTCAACATTTATCCTATCAAGACCTCTGAGAATCCTACATATCTCAATAACATCACCTCTCATTCTTCTAAACTCCAAGGAGAATTAATCTCTCCTCTTAAGAAAATCCCTCTAAAATATCTTACCTGGTCTGGACTACATGTGACTCTAGAGCTACACAGCTTTGTGATTAACTCGCAACTGCCCGCAAGGGCAAATAGAGATAGGCAATAAATGCTGGCCAGCCAGCAACACCAATGTCCCACAAATGAATAAATATAGTTACCTTTTCCTTCCTATTTATCCTTATAAAAAGTATCATAGCCTGAATATTTAATTCCTAATTGAATCTCTTTGTAACCACATCTCTGTAATGGCTATAAAATCCATACCTATTAACCTCAAAGTGTGTCATTAATTCATTTATTTTGTGCCGAATACCATGTACATTTAAGTAAAGAGCCATTAATTTTGCTGTACCATTTTATTTCCCTTTTTGATATTATTTGTTGCCTTTTTATGTTTCTTCCTGTCACACTCAGGGTATCATTACAAAACAGCTGACTTTCAATTATGCCATATCCTTTTGCTTTGAAAAGACTACATATCCCCTTTCTAGCACAACTGCCCACTGTCCAGAGCTGCAATCAGTGCTGGACACAGTGTCTGAATTTCTGTGTTCTGAGCAAAGAGATTAGCTGAGCCCAAGTACAGCTGAGACCAGTTCAGATCAGTTTCCTTAAATTCTTTCAGCTATTGCCACTTGATCACCTCTTGACCCCTTATTTAGGCCCCTGGGGGAGAGTTACAAGTTAAACAATACTTGCATTTAAATGTTAAAACACAAATACAAACCAAATTAGATTTTTAGAAAAATGTTTAAAATTTCCCTCTACCTAACAAACTTTCACACATTGTCCTAAGCCATACTCCACATAAAGAAATTACAATAAGCGTCTGGTACAATTTGAAACAAACAGTTCAAACAAAATAAAATCATTTCCTTTGAGTATTCATAAGTGATATGTCCTCCTCAGACAATGACCGCCCAAGGAGGTAACAACTTTAGTATAAATTGGATGTAAATAGTAAATTGGCTATAAGTTCTAAAAACAAATCTCCAAGAAGAATGACATCCATTTCAGAGTATTGAAAAAGAGAGAGAGAGAAATGGAGGAGGAGATATATGAAGATGATCATTACAAAGCAAGCAAATACGAGGGAAGTCCCAGTGGATAGATAGAGACTTCATGATATATGTTTGCAAACATGGCAACAAAGCAAATTCCAACACCTCTGCAACTGCGAATAAGAAAATGGAATCCATTATCAGGAGCCTACTTTAGGTTTATCTGTACAATGATGACCTAATAAATCACAATCAATACAGAAAGACAATAGTCAGACAACATCTGCCTTTTCTGAATTTGAGCATGGTGATATCTTATTAGAAGCCACCATAGAATTATAAATGACACAGCACAAGGGGCCAGTGTGACAATCAGGTTTGTGTTGACTCTTTAGTAAAGCAATCCAATTGAGTCAACTAAGCCATTCATTTTTAACAGTCTCTAAATGGTTTCCTGAAAAATATATGGCCGACTCTCAAACAGCCCTACTATAGTCCTGTTAAATTACACAGAACCTTACTAGGTCCTTAACTGAAGTACTTACCCAAGGAAGGATGCAATAAAGGCTCAGATTGATCTACAGGAGGAGAGATCGTAGAGACTGGACCAAATATTGTGATTGTGTAACTTGTGCATGAGTGATATTAACCTGTTGTTTCAATGGCTGACAAGCATATACTGAGCTGTTCTGTACATTTTGAAGGCAAGAAAAGACAATGACGAAAGATGGCTGCCATCAGAGTCCTGACTTTTGGTACAGCTAGTGACCAGTTTCTGGAAAGTCCCAACGTGGAACAAATTTTAAACATGCCACAGCATACTTTTCTGGAATTTCACACTGGAGGATATCAAGAATTACTTCAAAATGTATGGGACATAGCAAGTGCATTTCCATAAAATGCTCTCTCCAACAGAGAAAGAAGGCCTGCTAGAACTATAGGTGCATGGAGAGATATTTTCCTATTTCATCAGGATGTACAATGACTCACTTAAGATATTATGGTTAGGACATTATAGAGTCAAATCCCCTTACCGTGAAACAAAAACAATTGTTAATTAAGACATCCGATAAACAAACAGCCTTTTGAAATCATTATAGGGAGTGGGGTTCCACAACTAAAGTGACCATTTTAAAATCTTTAACAAGCTACTCAAGACGGAAGTGAGTATCTGGAAAAGGTGCCAATGAACAATAATGATCACCTGCTCTCTCCTAAGTTAAGACACTATTACAGTTTAAAAATTCAATACATAAATGAATTTTCCAAAGAAAGGAACTTCAGATGTAAAACAAAGTGACACTGGAAGAGGTGGATTAAGGATTTAAAAGAAATCATCTCCAGCAACTGCAGTTAGGAACAATATAATTGCTGAAATCTAAAACTTGGGAAAATCTCTGCTGCAGCCACAGTAAGACAAACAAGGACTCAAACAGTATACTCTCAATTTCTTTACCTTTCAGTAGTGTACCTCAACTTATCTAAGAAAGTAATTAGCTATAGTAAATTTTACATGGTAGTGTGCATGAGAACACGGGCTGTGAATGTTTGAGAAGTGTGAGTTTACCCTTTCAAGTATTTTATCTTTACCTGGATGGATATTAAACTTAAAAAAAAACAAATCCCTATTTATTTTAAACTTTAAGAAAGCCTGCAGGACTTGCCTTCCCTGCAACCAGTACAAATGGTTAAACGTAGGCATTCAGAAAATTCCTTCATCCTTCCAAATTGACAAAATAAACTGTTACGGACAGATTTGGAGTGGTAGCACAGGAGAGATATATTTTGTCCCTCCTCATTCGGCCTTAACACAATAAACTCCAGAATTCAAATGAATGAGAAGAAATTCAGAATAGTCGTTATGGACCGAAAGCCATCAGGAGATACTCAGACACTACGATTGTGTTTTCCCAAGTTTCAGCCGGTCTCCCTTATACTAAAGATTTATACACAACAAAGATGACCTGGTCTAACCTGACAGAGTGAACTAACCCTCCCCCCACCCGTTATCCCATTGGACACAAATCAGTAACAATTCAAAAAAAGAATGATTAAAAAAAGCCATATTCAAGACAAATTCCAGCAAAGGCTCCACCAAACCAACTATGACCTGTGATGACACAACAAGGAATGTAAGATCCACCTTTGTGCTAAGAGGACTCTGAGTTCATCTGCTGCCACGAGTTCAGTAAATTGAATGCAATAACCCAATCGATTTCACCAGGCCTGGTAATAACTATTTCTCAGGTAATTAGCATAGTTTGAGGAAAGTTAACTTAATCTCTCATATGAGAATTGTTTCTATAATCAGAGAGTGTTTTAATAAAGCTAAGTTTGAACCAATCCTTTGTTTGTCTCAAAGTAAAAGCACTTGAGGTAAATGTACTAAATTGGTTGAAGTCACTGTATGAAATATTTTTACAGACAACAGTAAACCCCAGTGGGGGCCATCTAAACAGAAAGCGAGAAGAGGGGTCTGTCCATAACTTGCCCACAGACATAGCCTCCGATTTTGTAAAATTAATCTTATAATCCGAAAAAAAAGACCAAATCTAGCCATCACATCAATAAGAGCAGGGATAGAGATATACAGTTTGGAGACAGACAACAACACATCATCTGCATAAAGTGAAATTTTGTGTTGCCTATCTCCATTGGACAACTCATAAACCTGGAGGCCACATCTAATGGCTTTAGAAATTTGAAATGTCAGCTACGACTCCCAAGTTTTACAGATGCACCACAACAGAAAGCATTCTTTCTGGTTGTATCACAGCTTGGTACGGCTCCTGCTCTGCCCAAGACCACAAGAAACTACAAAAGATCACGAATATAACCCAGTCCATCACACAAACCAGCCTCCCTTCCACTGACTCTGTCTACACTTTCCATTGCCTCAGCAAAGTAATAAACATAACAAAAGACTCCATGCACTCCAGCCATTCTCGCTTCCACCTTTTTTCTTCAAGGAAAATATACCGTACCAAATGACTTAAGAACAGCCTTTTCCCTGCTGCCCTCAGACTTTTGAATGGACCTAATTTGTATTAAGTAACTCTTGCTCTACATCCTTGCTACGACTAAAGCACAACATTCTGAACTCTCTCGTTTCCTTCTTTTTGAATGTATGCTGTGTCTGTACAACATGCAGGAAACAATACTTTTCATTGAATGCCAATGTGACAATAATAAATCAAATCAAAAATTAAAGATTCAATAGTTAAAGCAACCTAAGGAGAGACTGGACATCCCTGCCTTGTCCCTTTATGAAGGCCAAAATTCTCCACTTAGAGCCATTTATGAAGACCACTGCCATTTGATTCCGATGGAATACATCAATCCACTTCACAAAATCCCCTCCTAATCCAAATTTATGCAGCATACAGAACAAAGAATTCCACTCCACCTTATCAAAGGCTCTTTCAGCATATAGGGTGATGAGTAACCCAAAGCATGCTACAGGGAGATTTGGATAATATTCAATAATGTACTAACATTATTGCACGAGTTCTGAACCTTAATAAATTCAGTCTGGTCATCCCGGATAATGACAGGGAAGGATTTTCTCCAGATGCATTTCCAGGACCTTAAACCTTTCATGTCAACATTCAATAAAGAAATGAGTCTGTGAGAAGTACACTGGTCAGGATTCCTGCCCGGTTTCAGGATTAAGAAAATAATAGCCTTACGGACCAACTGCGGTAGCAAATCTATGCCAAATGTGATGATATATACCAATTAACAGATTTAATTACAAGGCTTTGAATTAATACCCAAAACCGTTAGACCTGGATGCCTTACCAGGCTGAAGCTCCTTTATGGCAGACCACCACCCATCTCAGAGATCAGGGCATTCAAAGCTACTCTCAAATCCTCTGAGATAAAAGAAAACGCAAGAGAAGAAATGCTTTATTAGTAATAGGGTATCATCAGCTGGACCAATGAATACAAATGAGCATAAAAGCTCTTAAAAGCTTTGTTAATATCTTCTGCCTTTATCTCCTACACACTGGAGTCCACCACCGAAGCTACTGTCTTAGAGTCTGATTACTTCCTGGTAAGAAAAGCCAAATACATGCAACTTCTGTTAGCAAACCTTAAATTCCTACCTGCTCACTGGGTCTACAAAGACTTCAGTCCCACCATAACTATACCAATTTCTTTCAGCTTCACACAAGAATTCTTACCGCACCTCTTCCCAATTCAGCCAACCAGACCTCCAACTGATGTCTTTTTCTAGCCAGGAATGAGATGACTAAACCTCTAGCAAAGGCTTTGCAAGTCTCCCAGATTATAACGGGGTTGACATCAGAAAGAGAATTAACCAAATAAAAAGGATCAAATTTGGTCTTGGAACACAAGATGAAATTATTATTTTTCAGTAAAGATGCATCATATCTCCACACCACTTCACAAGCTAAAGTCAACACTTTTGCTTGTTGCACAGGAATGCTTCTCATAACAGAGAGATCAATTAGCAGGTTAAAATGGAAATTAAAATTACTACCAATAAATGAATAGCTGGAGGCCAATTCAAAGTCCATAAAGACTTTAGAGACTAAGTCTGGGGTAATTAAGAACCATTAACATTCATTATTCTCCCCATACACTAGTATCTTGGCAATCACATACTACTCCCTTGTCTTTCACACAGTTATCCAAACCAAAATACAGATTTTTGTTAACCAACATTGTTGCACCTCAACTGCTAGTCAGAAATAGCAAAACATACCTGCCCCAACCAGCCCCCAAGTTTATGCGCCCTGTAATCCAGATGAGTTTTTTGTACCAGAGCAATGTCAACTCTATCCTGAAAGAATATAAGATCTTCTTAACACACAATCTTCTTCAACACAGGTGCTCCATCAGGCTATATCCTCAGCCCCTTACTATATTCCTTATATACCTTTGACTGTGTGGCCAAATTCCCCTCCAACTCAATTTTCAAACTGGCTAATAGCACCACCATTGTAGGTCAGATTTCAAAAAATTATGACACACTATAGGAAAGAGATAAGAGAATCTGGTGAACTGGTGCAACGATATTAATCTCTCCCGCAATGTCAACAAAAAGATAGTCATCCACTTCATTTTTGATTTGATTTTTTATTGTCACACGTATCAACACACTGTGAAAAGTATTGTTTCTTGCGCACATGGGCTACTCTGTGTCGTCATTGTTTAAGATCTGACCCACTATGGTAGTGTCATCACTAAACTTGAAAATAGAACTGGAGGGGGAGCGTAGTGGAGGGAATGCCCTGTCTATGTCAATGTGGATGAAGCAGAAATGGTTGAGAGCTTCAGGTTTTTCTGTATTCAGATCACCAACCTGTCCTGATCCCTCCATACGGACACTATAGTTAAGAATGCTCACCAATACTTCTATTTTCTCAGGAGTCTAAAAAAATTTGGAATATCTGCTACAACTCTCATTAACATTATATTGGACCAAAGAAAGCATTTTTTCTGATTGTATCGTAGCTCGGCATGGCTTCTGCTCTGTCCAAGACTGCAAGAAATTACAAAGAGTCATGAATGAAGCACAGCCCATCACTCAAACCAGCCTTCCATCCACTGACACTATACACACTTTTCGCTGCCTCGGAAAAGCAGCTAGCATAGTCAAGAACCCCAGGGACTCTCTTCCAACTTCTTCCTTTGGGATAAAGATATAAAACTCTGAGATCACGTACCAACCGACTCAAAAACAGCTTCTTTCTTGCTACCTGTTTGAATGGACCTACCTCGCATTAAATTGATCTTTCTCTACACCCTAGCTATGACTGCAACACGATATGCTGCACTCTCTCCTTTCCTTCCTTATGCATGGTATTCTTTGTCTGTATAGCACGCAAGAAACAATATTTTTAACCATATACTAATAAGCGTGACAATAAAAAAGTCAAATAAAGAGCAGTACAATGGTTAGCGCTGCTTCCTTACAGCGCCAGGGATCCGGGTTCAAATTCAGCCTTGGGCGACTGTATTATGTCTTATCAATCATGGCTGCATTGGTTTCTTCATAGTATTCCAATTTCCTTCCACAGTCCAAAGATGCTGTGCTAAATTACCTCGCAGTATCCAAAGTATTGTAAGTTAGGTGGATTAGCCACGGTTAAAAATGCACAAAGGATATAACTGGGGTGGGCCTGCTAAGGTGCTCTTTTGGAGAGTCTGTGCAGGCTCAATGGGCCAAATGGTCCCCTTCTGCACTGTAGGAATTCTATGATTCTGATTCTTTTTAACAAGGTGATAAATTCCCTGCACGTCCCTGGAGCAAATCTGGCGTTGCTTATTCAAGCACAAAAAATACAGGATATTAGCACTTGTAAAATGCCGATAAAACTGCCATAGATTTTCATCCACAGTTCTGTGTGCACCTAGGACAGCTTACCACAACCCTTACCATAATGGAATACAATGCAATATCTCTTCCCAGGATATATAGTGTGTCTGTACTATATTAGGAGTTAAGCATTCTATCGTCCCAAAATATCTCAAATACAAATATGCAAGCCTTAATCCACAGGCCTACCTCCCCGCAAGTGCACTGCTCATTTTAATGATAATTGTAAAAGGATATCTGGTGAAAAACTCCATCACTATGTATACCAGGAAGATGAGAGAACAGATAAAAATCTCACAGCTGGAAAGCCCTACAATCTATGCAACACACTCCTTATGAGCAAGTAGTACATTGTGAGATATATTCCATTAAGGATAAATGAGTGCTCCTGGGTACATCAGGATAACAAGCAAAAATTCACAGTCATGTACACTCGTAGATTGCCCCCATCAATCCCAACCCCCTTTATCTGACCCATCAAATATCCGACACTATTCTCTCGTCCTCATTTGTTTATCCAGCTTCACATTAAAAGTTTTTGTTATTTGCCTCAACAATGCTTTCTCTCAAATTCTCTATTGAATTTAATATTGACTCTTACATTTATCAGTCTAGTTTTTTTGATTTCCCATAAGTGGATTATGATCACAATTACTGAGATTAGCTTTGAACTCCTCAAATATCAATTAATTGAATTTAAACTCTACCAGCTGTGAAGATGTGAAGATACGTCCTCAGAGCATTAAAATAAAAAGAAAATACTGCGGATGCTGGAGATCTGAAATTAAAACAAAGTGCTGGAAAAGCTCAGCCAAGCCACTACATTCATTTAAGGTATTCCCAGTAGGCAACTGCAAAAAATAGAGAGGCATGGGATTGAGAGTGATTTTGCAGCTTGGATCAGAAATTGTTTAGCTGAAAGAAGACAGAGGGTGATGGTTGGTGAGAAACGTTCATCGTGAAGTTCAGTTACTAGTGGTGTACCGCAAGGATCTGTTTTGGGGCTACTGCTGTTTGACATTTTTATAAATGACCTGGATGATGGCACAGATGGATGGGTTAGTAAATTTGCAGATGACACTAAAGTTGATGGAGTTGTGGATAATGTGGAAGGATGTCGCAAATGGAATTTAATGCGGAAAAGTGTGAGGTAATTTACTTTGGAAGGAATACAGAGTGCTGGCCTAATGATAAAATACTTGGTAGTGTAGATAAGCAGAGAGATCTCAGTGTCCATGTGCATACATCCCTGAAAGTTGGCACTGTGTGTTAGCTTTTATTAGTAGAGGGATTGAGTTTCGGAGCCCCAATATCATGTTGCAGCTGTATAAAACTCTGGTGTGGCTGCACTTGGAATACTGCTTACAGTTCTGGTCGCCGATTATTGGAAAGACGTGGAAGCATTGGAAAGGATGCAGAGGAGATTTACTAGGTTGTTGCCTGGTATGGTGGGAAGGTCTTATGAGGAAAGGCTGAGTGACTTGAAGCTGTTTTCGTTAGAGAGAAGGTTAAGAGATGACTTAATAGAGGCACATAAGATGATCAGAGTATTTGACAGGGTGGACAGTGTGAACCTTTTTTCTCTGATGATAATAGCTAATATGAGGAGATATAGCTTTAAATTGAGGGGTGACAGACATAGGGCAGATGTTATAGGTAAGTTCTTTACTCAGAGTAGTAAGAACATAGAATGCCCTTTCTGCAATAGTAGTGGACTTGTCAACGTTAAGGGCATTTAAATGGTCATTGGATAAGTATCTGGATGATATTGGAATAGTGTAGGTTAGATGGGCTTTAGATTTGTTTCACAGGTCAGTGCAACATTGAAGGCCTAAGGGCCTGTACTGCAACGTAATGTTCTATGAGCCTACCACCATCTGAACTAGCTCAGAAGAATCATATTGGACAAGGAATGTTAACTCTGTTTCTCTCTTCACCAATGGTGCAGGGCCTGCTGAGTTTTACCAGCATTTTCTGCTTTTATCCCTACAGCATTAACTTGGACCTCTGGATTGCAAGTGCAGTGATTTTACCATTATCACTTTCAATTCTACTTCTCTAGAGTAGCTTATTAACTACTGTTACTCTTAGGTGACAAGCTGGAGTGTTCACTCTTTTTCCCCTTTTTGGATGCTGAAACAGTGCTGTGCATCTGTTTTTATTTTAGATTTCCAGCATTTGCTATTTATATTCTAGCTCCATTTTATTTGTGTGGCTGCAGTAGGTCAAATAAAGTCATAGCATTGCCAATTCGCTGGCATTCCCAAAGCCATTGGGACCTATCTCTGCACACTGACAGATGTTACATTTCTCACCACACTGCAGCCAAAGCCTAAGACCACTATCTCAATTCTGACAAAACACAAGTTCACCCTTCTGAAATCCAAGACTCTGCACAATACTACCAAATTCCTCAACCTCCCATGCTGCTTTGAACTCCTAATATCCATCTCACAGCTACATTCATCCCAACTACTGTGAAAGCAAAAGGCACGTCCTGCTTGAGTACTCCCAAGTTCTCAAACCTTTACCCATGTTGGCCAACATAAATCACAATAACTATTTTTAGAAACAATGCATCCTTTAACTCAGTGAGCAAAGCCAGGGAAACTTGCTAACATAGGAACATTTTGTATAAAGCATGTACTTTATTAAGCAAACTATATATGTGCATTCAGATAATAATATATTAAAGGCAGCCTTTCAGCTTCAGTATCATGGAGCTATGATGACAATTAAAATTAGATGACATTAGGTGTCATAATATTGTCTAATATTTGTCTAATATTTTGACCAATATAGTAAAACTGTCAACCAAAGTGGAGAATCATCACACCAAGTCGAAGCCTCAAGAGTCAGTCTAAAATGATTGCATCAGGGACTTCGAATAACAAAGCACAGCAAATGCAAAAAAAAGTACGTACAAGAACAAGTTCAAATTAGGAGGCATTGTGAGTCAGACAGATAACAAATGAGGAATACATGCCATGCTAAAACATCCAATTACCCACAAAAACAATAATGAAATTATTTATTTAATTACTGAAGAATATTTCAACAAAAGATTTTTCTCAGTAATGGGTGATTTTAAACCTACTACTTTTTGTTCTATAGCACCATTGAGCTACATTTTTACCAAAAATAAATGACAAAGCAGTACTCAATTTCAGTCACAGGGTGGTGCTAGCAATACCAAGGGGCAATTCAAATCCAAACTTGCTTGGCATTTGCCTGAAGATACCAAGGAGCTAACAAGTTGCCAGCTATTTCCACCAAACCGCACCAACTCAAAGATTTCAGAAGAGGCAACTGGAAGAGAGAAGAAAACATCTTCATATTCCATAACAATCCTCCTGAAATCAACAGTAATAAAAATGCCACTAAAACACCCAATGTAACACCGTGGAAGGATGTCAAGGCTTGCAGGTTTACTAGAATGTTACCAAGAATGAAAACTTCAGTTACATGGAGAGATAGACAGCAGAGAAGATTGAGAGAATTAACAGAAGTTTTAAAAATACTTGACAGTTTCTCTTTATTTATCTAAACTATTTTGAGTGGACTTAAAAACCAGGTGCAATGAGGAGGTTATGCCATGAGTTACAATGATTTGGAATGCATTGGTGATGGTGAAAGCACATTCAATAGCAAACATCAGGAGAAAATTAGCTAAATACTTGAAAATAAATTAACTTTCAAGGTTATGCAGAAAGAACAGAAGAGTGATTACACAAATTGATTTTTAACTCTTTTGAAATCAAAGAGCAAAGGGATCATTTTATTTATGTTTCGTATTCATGTGGTCAAAAACATGTCAAATTTTGAATTTCACAAATACAGCAAAGTGTGGAAAATTCCAAGCTCTATGAGCAGCCACCCAGGCTGAATAGGCTCTTTCTGTGCTTTATGTTTCTGTGAAAAAGGAGATATGAAAGCTGAATTGCTTGAACAACTGAGAAGTATGTAATTTATATTTATTGCTGGAAAATATTAGCAGAAAACTTAACCCAGACACAGATAATGTTTGGGATTAATATATTACTAACAGAAAACAAAGACAATACACTATCTGTAAGCTGGAGAACACTAGCAAGCAAACCGCTATGCCTATTTCAACATACTGTGGCTGATGCCGGCATTGGACTGGGGTAAACACAGTAAGGAGTCCAACGCCAGCATCTCCATATCATGACTACCATCGACACTACAAACTGCCAGCTTCAAGTGCAGAGGATCTCCAAGAACATCGCGCATATCGACACAGACGTCAAGTTTTTACAAAGATGCAAGAAAGCAGACAAGATACTCAAAGGACTACAGATCATGAATCCACTCAGGTCAACCTATAACAGAGACTACGCTGAGAAACTTTGCCATCATATTTCTCTCACACTCCTCAACCACTTCATACACCAGCAAATGCCGCATCCTGGAAACCAAGATAGAATTCATATTCTCAACTTGCACTCAGGACACAGACCAGCAGCGAAACGCTGTCAAGCAAATGAGACAAAGAAACTACACCATCTACATGCACATCAAGAACAGGAAACTTGAAAAACTCGGCATCACCACCAGCTGCAATCAAACTTCCCCGGCACTACAGTAGAAAACAGTGCCACCACAGGGAAGTCTATTGTCAAATTGTCAAAGTACACACATCAACCATACAAAGTCGAAGTTCTCAGCCGAGGGCTCAATTTTGCCCCACACTAAAATGGACCTCGTCAGTCACACAGAGGACACAGAGGAATTCATCAAGTGAATGAGGCTACGGGAGTTCTTCCAAAACCTCAAGAGACCAACAGTGAACACAATGAGACAGAATGAACCGAAACAGCTGACAGAGTGTTCCACAGTGCAGCAACCAATTGGACTTCTCCAGAAGGCCACTGCCCTTGACTTGACATGTATGCTCAAGCCATCAGGAGGTGCGTCAACACCAGATTCATCAACCACGTTCACAAGACAGCCCCAAACATCACCCAAGCACAATGCAACACCATCCACGCTCTCAAGACCAACCGCAACATCGTTATCAAACCAGCAGACAAAGGAGGGACCGTCATACTGAACAGAACAGATTACTCAAAGGAGTGTACCGACAGCTGAATAATGAGGAACACTACAGACAGTTACCTGCAGATCCAACCAAAGAACGCACCCCATCAACTCAACACTCTGATCAAGACCTTTGATCCGGACCTTCAGAGCTCCCTCCATGCTCTCATCCCACGTACTCTCAGCGTTGGGAAATCTCTACTGCCTCCCAAAGATACACAAGGCCAACACTCTCAGCTGTACCATTATATCGGGCAATGGGACCCTGTGCGAGAATTTCTCTGGCTAAGTCAAGGGCATTCTGAAATCCATTGTACAAAGAATCCCCAGCTTTTGTTGCAACACTACAAACTTCCTACAGAAACACAGCACACTGAGCAATTGAACCAGGGGCACTCCTCGTCACAATGGATGTCTCAGTGCTCTACACCAGTATTCCCCACGAGGATGGTATTGCTGCAACTGCCTCAGTACTAAATGCCAACAATTGCCAGTTTCTAAACGCAATTTTACAACTCATCTGCTTCATTCTGGACCACAATGTCTTCACCTTCAACAACCAGTTCTTCATCCAGACACACAGATGGGGATCAAATTCGCACTTTAATATGCCAACATCTTCATGCACAGGCTTGAACAAGACTTCTTCACCACACAGGACCTTCAATTGATGACATACGCTAGATATATCGATGACATTTTCTTCCTTTGGACTCACGGTGAACAATCACTGAAACAACTGTCTGAATGACATCAACAAGTTCCATTCCACCATCAGACTCAACATGGACTGTTCTCCAGAAACTGGATGCATCCTTGGACACGTGCATCTTCATCAAGGACTGCCACCTCAGTACACCGCAAGCCCATAGATAACTTCACGATGCTCCACTTCTCTAGCTTCCACCCTAAACATGTTATCCAGTAAAGACAACCCTCCATATACACAGGATCTGCTCAGATGAGGAGGATCGCAAAGACACCTTCAGACACTGAAAGATGCCCTCATAAGAGCAGGATATAGCGCTCGACTCATCAACAGTTCCAACATGCCACAGCGAAAAACTGCATTCACCTCCTCAGAAGACAAACACAGGACATGGTAGACAGAGTACTCTTCGCCATCCAATACTTCCCCAGAGCAGAGAAACTACGACGTCTTCTCTGGAGTCTTCAACATGTCATTGATAAAGACGAACATCTTGAAAGGGCCATCCCCACACCCCCACTTCTTGCCTTCAAATAACCGCATAACCTCAAACAGACCATTCTCCGCAGAAAACTACCCAGCCTTTAGGAGAATATCACGCAACCCTGCCACAGCAACCTCTGCCAGACATGGATGCCATCATCTCACACGAGAACACCATCCACCAGATGCATAGCACATAATCTTACAACTTGGCCAATGTTGTCTACCTAATGCGCTGCAGGAAAGGATGTCCCGAAGCACGGTACATTGGAGAGACCATGCAGATGCTACAACAATGGATGAATGAACATCGTTCCACAATCACCAGGCAAGACCTCTGATCTTTGAGTAAATGTTCTCCAAAGCAGCCTTCATGACATATAACAGCACAGAGTTGCTGAGCAGAAACTGATAGCCAAATTCTGCACACGAGGACGACCTCAACCGGGATCTTGGGTTCATGTCACAATATCTGTAACCCTCATGACTTGCGTGAACTTGCAACATCTCACTTACTGTCTTGTAATGGAGACAATACACATCACTTTAACCTATGTTTAATGCTATCTCCACTCACATTGCCTACACCTTTAAGACTTGAATAGCAGATTAGCTACAAAGACACACGTTCTAATCAGTATTCTGTCAACTGTGTGTGCCTTTATATGCCCTGTTTCTGATCAGAACTCTCCACTCACCTCTCAAAGGAACAGCATTCCAAAAGCTTTGGCGTTTACAATCAAATAAACCTATTGGACTTTATCCTAGTGTTGTGAGACTTCTTACTGCATTTCAACATACAACAGAGGTTTGCTACAGAGATATTTCCAAGCTGTAGATTAGATTATGACATAAAACAGATAGTTCATTTTCCAAAACATATTAGTGTGCAGGTACAGTCAGTAATTAGCAAAGTAAGGGGAACTGAATGCAAAAGTTAAGAAGGTTATGCTTCAGTTATACCACACATTGGTAACATTACATCTGAAGCACTGTGTACAGTGGCGCTCTCCTTATTTAAGAAAGGTTGTAAACACACTGGAAGCAGTTCAGAGGTGATATGATACCTAAGGGGTTACCACTGAGTTGCCTTATGGGGAAAGGCTGGACTAGAGTTGCATCCATTATAGAAGAGTCAGAGATAACTTGATTGAAACAAAATCCTGAGGGGACTTGACAAGGTGGAAAGGGTATTTCTTTTTGAGGGAGAATTCAGGATAAATAGTAGAGCTAAATGTCAATTCCCAGCAGAACAAAAATGGAAAAGCACTTATCCCCATTTTTTATTAAATTATGGACTGAGCAGCTCATGATTCCAGTGATGGAATTTAATTATTTGGCAAGGCCAGTAGTGACATCTGGAAAATATCAGTCAGCAATAGGACAACAAAAGTACAAATCCAACAAAACAAAGAGGAGAATAAACATTTGCAATGATTTCTATGCTTTCTTTCCAAGATCTTTTTATGCATTTGAGCAACAGCAGCTGCTATTTATATTTTCCAACAGAATCAACACAAGATCAGGGGAAAAATATCATTTTTCAACTTTCTAACCTATTATTTAAAGTACTTCCAAATTTATTCAAGTGGAGGGAGGCTGTAAGCTTGAGGCAATGTAACCCAAACAGGAGACTTGGAAAGAAAAATAAGTTAGTGCCATATTGCAACTGCGGTATCTATTATATAGATAATTCAGTTTCTGAAGCACACAATTCCAAAATTTCACTTAAAGTATCAATGCCTATAGGTGGCACTATATCAAATCATACAATTGCTTATTATAAGCAATTATAATTATTATAAGGGACTAAAATCTTTGATTGCACAAAATGATTTTAACTCTTGAAATCAAGAGCAAGATGGATGATTTTATTTATTTTTTATGTGTTCATGTGGTCAAAAACGTGTCAGGTTTTGAACCTCATTAGTACAGCAAAGAATGGAAAGCTCCAAGTTGTCTTTAAATTGTATCCTTGAGGTCTCACCCCTAAGCATTCCTGAACCACTATTCTATTAACTTGATTATTTAGTCCTATGCATTGATGTGTATTGTTCCACAAGCTACTGTTCCATTAACTTACTTTTCTATTCAACTCATTTTGCATTTCCCAAGCTATCGTCTCAGACTCAATTGTTTGACCTAGTCTGATACGGTCAGCAAACTTTACCAAATTTGACAGTCCCCAGTAAGAATTTTTTTTAGATCAAGAAAATCACTCAAATTTCAGAAATCTTGGATGTTTCAATATGAAGTGGATGTGCACACTACTATGCCTAACTCTCTCTGGATTTAAGTTTAGTTCAGTGTATTATTCACATTAATCAGGGAAACCCACACAGATTAGAGTTAAGTAAGCAAGCAGCAGAAATTTTTGTGAACATTTTTCTGAAGCAGCATAAACAATCAAGGAAATGAGGGGATAATTGCATTTCAGTGCAAAATTGTCTTTCCAGGAAACATTTGTATAACAGAATTCTCAAAATAGGTCAACAACTGGACAAAAACGTCATCACTTTTCAGGAAATCAACTAATTACTTTCATTGAATTCTAATAGTCATGAACACTGAGGGGGTAAAAAGTAATTCAGCAAAGACTGCATCCTTTGTCTCCATTTCTTTCCTAGCAACATTCGCAACTGTAAACTCATCTCACCACTGATCAGCAGCAAATAAAGCCTTGAAGAATATGAGAAAACCAATACCTTCAGACTAAAATGTGCAAACAGTTGTCACCCTATCTACTTTTCCAATTTACTTTCATAACAATTAATGAAGTTCTATTAATCTTTGCAAATAGAGTTGATAAAATCCAGTTGTTGCAAAGGGGCAGTCCTTTTGAATATTTTCTACTTTTATAAACCTATCTGTTGAGATGTCATAAAAACTAATACAATTAACTTTCTGAAGGTATGAACTATTCACATTATACAAAATTATTCTGCATATTGTGCAATTTACTATAATCAGAATACAATTAAAGTACCTAAAGTCAAAAGCTTGGAATCTGTCAAGACATTCTTCTGAACTAAATCGAAAAGTTAGGAACAAGATTAGGTCCTGTTCCTCATCCTGTACCACCGTTCAGTAGCAATAACATAGTAAATGATTCTGGAAACTCAAATTACATCAACTGGAAAAGCCATCACCCAATAACCAGAGTTACGGCTTCAAAATGTGGAAAACACAGCGGCACAATAGTTAGCACCACTGCTTCACAGCACTAGGGACATAGATTTGATTTCCAGCATGGATCACTGTCTTTGCAGAGTATACTTTCTCCACGAGTCTGCGTGGGTTTCTTCCGAGAGCTCTGGTTTCTTTCTACAGTCCAAAAGACATGTGGTCAGATGCACTGGCCATATTAAAATCTCCCTTAGCACAACCTGTACAGGTGCAAGAATGTGGTGATGAGAGGATTTTCACAGTAACTTAATTGCATTGTTAATGTAAGCCTACTTGTGACAATAATAGATAAACTTCAAAAACATTATCAGAATTGACCAACTACTTAAATTATGGCAACTATGCTTTATAGCCTCCAAGAACACTGAACAGCAGCCTGTAAAATTCTTAAGCAGTTTCATCATTACAGACTGTGTTATAATGACCAACTTTTTTTTGTGATTTTGTTGCTGAATAACTATTGAAGTATTGGCAGGACACCAAGAAAACTCCTTTGGTCCACTGGATATTTAGTGTTTGTGTTTACGGTCGATGAGACCTTGGTTTAATATCTCATCCGTTGGAAGTGCACTCGATGGTGTACCTAGATTCACATTTATAAACCTAGATTCACATTTTTTTCTGTCAATTAGACAGCAGTTATTATCTCTCAGGCCTTATGCACAACTACTATTTATTTGCTTCAAAAATATTAAGCTAATTTCATAGGTCTGCTCTAATTTACTCATCCAATCTGAGGTATATGCCACATTGGTCAACTACTATGAGCATTTAATTTTTGACATCAAGTATATAACCAAAGTTTGTGTTATAAATTTCTACCAGTGATGTCACAAAATCAATCCACATACTCTACAACATTTATAAATTTCAAGGTGGCAGCTTGCAATCACCTTCTCAAGAGTAGTGATAAACAATGAATGCTGGCCTAGCCAGTAAAGCGCACGTTGTGTGGAAGGATAAATTTTTTAAAAAGGTGAATATCTCGCCTTTAAATATTCCTACCTAAATAATCATCAGCCATGATGCAGTAACTATCATTCCCATCTGAGTCAATATGTTGTGGGTTCAAGTTCCTCATCAGAGCTTGAGCAGCTCTACACCATCGAGTGCACTTCCAACGGATGAGATATTAAACCAAGGTCTCATCGACCGTAAACACAAACACTAAATATCCAGTGGACCAAAGGAATTTTCTTGGTGTCCTGCCAATACTTCAATAGTTATTCAGCAACAAAATCACAAAAAAAAGTTGGTCATTATAACACCAGTGCATACAGACCATAAAGAATTTGCCATGTGAAATTTGGATGATCAGCTACTTCTGGAGTACAAGTCTTCAGCACTATTGCCAGAATGTTTTCAGTGCCCATTTCTTTTGCAGTATTCTGTGCCTTCAGCCATTTCTTGATGACATGTGAAGTGAATTTAACTGACTGAAGGCTAGCTAGTATCTGTGAAGCTAGGGACCTCAAGAGCTCGAAATTGATCCTGCACTTGGCACTTCTGGCTGAAGATGGCTGCAAATGCTCCAAACCTTATCTTTTGCACTGATGTTCCCAGCTTCCCCATCAAGGATGACAATATTTGTACAGCCTCCTCCTGCAGTTAGCTGTTAATTCTCCATTACTACTCATGACTAGCTGTGATAGGATTGCAAATCTTAGATCTCATCTGTTGGTTTTTGGGACAATTTAGTTTTATTTATCATATGCTGTCCTACTGCTTTGCATTTAAGTAGCCTTGCCTTGTTGCTTCACCAAGTTGACACTTCATTTCTAGGTATGCCTGGTGCCATTCCTGGCATGCCCTCTGCACTCTTCATTGAGCAAAGCTCAGCCTGGCTTAATGGTAATAGTGGATGATATGCCAGGCCATGCAATAACAGGTTGAATACTAATGCTGCTGCTGGCCCCTTCACCAATAGGATAGATAATCAATGTTGAGTTGTTAGATCCATTTGAAATTCTCATTTGGCAAGGTGGTAATGCCACATAACACAATGGTGGGTACCCTCAAAATAAAAACAAGACTTTGTACCTATAAGGACTATACGGTTGTCACTCCTATCAATACTGTCATGTATAGACACATCTGCAATAAGTAGGTTGGCAAGAAAGTCAAATAGGTTATCCTCTCACCATCTGCCATAGGCCCCATCTTCAGTTAGTTCAAATTAGTAGTGATGTTACCAAGTCACTCCATGAGATTGCAACTGAAGTCCACCGACTAGAGCGCATTCTGTGCTTTTGCAATCCTCAGTGCTTCTTCTCAGTGATGTTCAATTTGGAGTACTGATTCATTAGTTAACAGGGCTGGCAGGACAATTATCGGTGATTAGCAGGAGGTTTACTTGCCCATGTTTGACCTGGCAGTTGAGAACCCTTGGGGCAACACCCTCCTAACTTTATATCACAGTGCCACCACCTCTGGTAGATCTGTCCTGTCAATAAGGACATACCCAAGGATGGTGCGAGAACGAGGACGAGAATCACACCATGGTGCTAATACATGTAAACCCACGCAACAGCATCAATTCCATGAGAATGACTATAAGGCTGTTTCTTGTCTAGTCTATGAACAGCTTTCCCCATTTTGGCACAAGCCCCAGGTATTTGTAAGGAAGACTTTTCAATGTCGACAGGACTGGGTGTGATCTTGTTGCTTTCAATGCCTAAGTCGATGCCAGGTGATCCATCTGGTTTCATTTCTTTCTGACTTTGTAGCAATTCATCATAACTGAATGGCTTGCTAGGCCATTTCAGAAAGTTTTCAAGAGTCAACCATATTGCTATAGTCTGGAAACATATGCAGGCCAAACTAGGTAAAGTTAGCAGATTTGACCACAGCATAGTCCTTAAAGATACAAAGCCCTGTTTTCATTTTGAGGATACCCTACCATTGTGTTATGTGACATTACCACCTTATTAAATGAGATAATTTTGAATGGATCTAACAACTCAACTTTGGGACCAGCTGGCTTTTTATGACAATTGTTTGATGGTCAACAATACTAACATTTCAATTCAGATTTATTAACTGAATTTAAATTCCCCAGCTATCATTGTAGGATTTGAACCCATAACTCGAGCTTTGACCTGGGCCCCTGGATTACTGGTCCAGTGACATTACCATTACCCCACTGTACTCCCACTTCCATCAAAATATCATAATTGTTGCTTTACTTCTCACATACAGGATGCATAAAATCAACATTATGGAACAGTAAAACTTTACACTTAATAACAGTTTATACACAACAAGCTGGGCATCATTTTATAAGCAAAATGAAAGAAAAAAATTAAACTTAACCGACTGTTCATCTTACATAACCACATTAGACAGTCTCACTCCGGGATATTTATATCTATCACAAATTTCATATTGCTTTATATTCATGTTTGTTCCAACCAAGTCTAAAAGTACCAATTCTGTCTGGGCTACAGTTTCAAACATATCTTTACTACCAAGCAACATTTTTCCATGAGTCCGGATGAAGTAGTCAGTTGGAGCATTGCAATTTCTTCAGCAAGCTCAGCAAAGACTCGAGGGGTGGGGTGGGGGAGGTGGTGATAGTGGTGGTAGTGGTGAGGAATCAATGGTGCTAATATTTGTAAACCCATGAAACAGCATCAACCTATATCCATAAAGTACATTTAATGTAATGAAGCATCCCAAGATGCTTTGTAGGAGCATTATAAAACAAATTATGATACTAAGTCACATAAGGAGATACTGGGTGAGATGACCAAAAGGTCAAAGATGATGATTTTAAAGGAGTGTCTCAAAAGGAGAAAATTGTGGGAGAGAGGCAGAGGCATAATGCCAACTGAATGCACATCCACCAATGATTCAGCAATTAAAACTGGGAATCTACAAGAGATCAAAATTAGAGGACGACAGATATTTCAGATGGCTATGCAGCTATAAATTAGTGATAGGAAGGGGTAAGGCTCAGGAAGAATTTGAAAATAAACATGAGAATTTTAAAAAGTAGACTTTGCTTGACCGAGAGCCAATATAAGACAAAGACCAAAGGGGCAATAGGAATGAGACACATTGCAAGGTAGGACATGGGCAGCAGAGATTTGGATGGCCTCAAATTCATGAAGGC
This sequence comes from Sphyrna mokarran, assembly GCA_024679065.1. Lineage (NCBI taxonomy): Eukaryota > Metazoa > Chordata > Chondrichthyes > Carcharhiniformes > Carcharhinidae > Sphyrna > Sphyrna mokarran. The sequence goes on from JAGIQG010000009.1 coordinate 65,289,886, forward strand.
TAGAATATGGCAGTCAGGCCAGAAGTCATTGGAATAGTTGACTCGAGAAGTAACAGCAAAATCAGAGTGGGAATTTAGCTCTTTTGAAAATTTTTTTAATGGAACGTGAGCATTACTGCCATGATAAGTATCGTTGCCCATTGTTTATTGCCCTAGAACTGAATGACTTGCTAGGCGATATCAAAGGGTAGTTAAAGAGTCGATTATTTCATTGTGGATCTGGAGTCATATGTAGACTAGGCCAGGCAAGGAGAGCAATTTTTTTTTTCCCTAAAGGATATTAATGAACCAGATGGTATTTTACAACAATTGATGATAGTTTGTGGTCAACGTATGAAACCTTCAATTCCATATTTTTATTAACGGAATCTAAATTCCAACAGCTATTATGCTGGGATTTGAACACACCCACCAAGCATTACAAACATACTGGTATATGTTTGTGGACCTCTGGATTACTAATCCTGTGACATCACTACTAAACCACTGTCGCCCCTTAGGAATGGTATGATTACAAAGTGGGAAGCTCATCCTCAGAAGAAGCCTGACACCAAGACTACAAGCAAATTGCCAACAGTCTGGGACTAAGCCAGACGGAGGGACGGGCATAGTAGCCAGGGAATAGAGTTTGAAGTGTGAACCTAAAATAATAGTTTCACTCTTCCCAAAATGTATTTGGAGGAAATTTCTGCTCATCCAGTTCTGATAATAAACAATCTGATAATTTAACCACAGTGGAGGAGAGCTGGTGATGAGACAGTGTTGGGTGTTGTCAGTGCATGTGTGAAAATCTTTGCTGTATCTTCAAATGATGTCACCAAGGGGCAGCACAAAGCTGAGAAGTAGGAGAAGGCAAAGTATAGATCCTGTATATACAACAGAGATAACACTGCAGGAAGGGAAGACATTTCATGTAATAACCTGGCTCCAATGAGATAGATAAGAATATAAATAGTGAGAGCAATTGCACCCAGCTGGACGATAGTGGAGAAGCATTGAAGAACATACTAAGCAATCAGGAAGCTTCGTTCAGATGAACTCACTTTGCCAGTACTTTGCAGAATGGTCGTTCTCGTTCGCCATACTCTCTCTCTGCTGACAATATCTCTGGTTACGTCTACTTCAGAGTCTACAAAACTTCTTTGCTTCAATGCTGCGATGTCATCATCCAGATCTGTCTTGATAGTGGATCGTTTTTTTGCCATAATCTTAGCTTTAATAGCAGCAATCTTTTCCACAGACATTGCCTCTGACAACGACCTGTAACCCCAAAAAATGAATGGTAAAAAAATAATTCCTTGCACTCAATATTTTTCCTGCAAATCAGTAATGCAAACTATCTGAAAGTTGCACTGTTATATTTCATTTGAGGATATGAATCTTTTACTATTAGGACCATTTTAATGTAATAAATAATTTGAAAATAAATGTGACAGATGGAAAAAGTACTACTAATTACCTGAATTTTTGGGGTTCCCACCTTCCCACCAAAAGTAATAGAACAAATGCATTTGAATTTGTGCAGTGCTATTTATGTCTTTACGTTTCACCAAAGCACTTAATGCATTACTTTTATTTAAGTTTTTATTCCATCCAAAAAAAAACAAATTCAAATTGAAACCAAATCATGGTCCCCACAGGAAAGACAACGAAGATCCAAGCTACAAGATGAGGCACTGCATCCCAACTTGATCGAACACTTCATCTTAGCCAAAAGGCCAAAATGGCTTAAAAAAAATTGCATCAGCCAGTGCCTCGGTTAAACTTCTTTGGTTACCCTGATCAATGACTCTACTCTAAGCCTGGGAAATCAACTGGCCTGATCATTAACTTTCACTGCCAGGAATGCATTACATTTTTGAGGTACAGCCACTTCTGAATCAAACAACCAATTTGTGAATGAAGATTCCATTAGCACCAATGAGAAATAAATGATTGATTAGTTTTTTTTATAAGCACTGGTTAAGAGGTGAATGTTGGTTAAGACGCAAGGACAATTTGTCTGTTCTTTGCATTGTTCTGAGATCTCTCACACTCAGCCCATTTAAATAGGCAGATGAGCTCCTGCTCAGTATTTTCCAATAAAATACAGCATTTCCTCTGAATTACAGTGATGCTCCAGGATTGGTAATGAGATTAAACTTAAACCTCAACTCAAAAGGCAAATTATGATTCCAGTATTCCAAGTTTACATCTTAGAGATATAGCATATATCTAATTCTACAGTTTGAACTTATCCTTGAAAATTTTTAAAAAAGGGTATCTAGCTCAAACCAAGTTCCCTTAATTAGAAATAATATTAAGAAAAACATTTACTTTTCCCCGATCTAACAGACTTGCTTCTATAGTAATCAGAATAACTAAATTTTTAAGAAGGGCTGCTTGGCAAGCAGAATTTAATCACAATTCCTCTTACCCATACTATATATTTGGTCTATGATTTAGGACTGTAACTTTGAGAAGACATGTTAAACTTTGAAAGGCAACAGAATTTTATCTATACTAGTGTTTCAATCAAATACAGGGAAAATGGAAAATCAATAGCCAGTAATGGCCTATACCAGAAATAGGCCGAGAGAGAAAGTTCAGGAAAGCTAAAGAGGTAGATCACCATTAGTTGAGAAATGGACCTTCATTTAAAATGTCATGGAGACAAAGGATTCCCAAAATGGAGTATTTAGGCAATAGTCCTTGGATTACCAGCTGCTATATAATACTGCAGTAACTTTAAAATTCATTAATTACATGCAGTTCTGAAATAAAGAACTATTCTGTTCACAAAACTACTCAACTCTGTAACAATCATGGTGCTAACTTGAAAGAAAACACCAAAATGTGCTAATCCTGTCCAAAAATGTATCCCACCTCCATATTAACAGTCCTTCTATTTTATTTTCTTCCATCGAATCCAACAATCAAACTCCTAATATTTTTATTTCCTCAGAGTGTCTACTATCCAGTGCAATCTGACAAAAACTTCCATTTGTTGTTGAGGACTAAAAGCCAGAATTTTCCCATCCTCATTCCCTTTGATTCTACAAATCCAAAGACCTCAGAAGTTTTGAGTCAACAAGGTCCTGAAAATCAATCAAAACAGAATAAACTGTAAAGCTGCAAAGGTGCATGCATTGATAACCTTTTCTGAAGCCAATGTTAAGCAGGAGTGTGAAAAAAGTGCAAAAGAATGTACATAGATATGCTAGACAGGTGTTTGTAGACCCTTAACTGCAGGTCCACTATGAAGAAAAGGACAGGAGAACACTGAAGTGAAGTGAAGGTGGCAAATAGCAAAATAGTGAAGGATCAGGATTATGCAACATTAAGTCAAATCTGCCACAAGGTGGCATAGAAAGCACACCAATGATCTTAGAAAGTAAATTAATATTCAAGTTATTCTAAAATCACAATGACTTTGGTTAAATTTAGCACAAATTTGAAACCTAAACTGCTAAATTGCCTACAGGTTGCAAATTGAAACAGAGTTTTTTACTTGACCATCCCAGGAGGAGAACACAAGCAAGGCCATGCTTATTGCCATTTTTAGTTGCTAAGAGTTGGTGATATTTGTACCATTTTTTGGGTAATGGAGTAGCCTGCTAGATGTTTTATACATTAAAAGTCAATCATAGTGTAGTGTTGCCATGTGTGGCAAGTTCTCTTCCTTGATGATTATTAGTTAAGCAGTTACAATAATTCTTGATAACTGTTTCGTAGAGGGAAGGAAAACTTTGTCCTATATCAGTGGGGTTATGGAGAAACAATAAGTCTAAATTTTCAAAATCAAGGCTTTTCTTTTTATAAAACTAAGGCAGGGTTTTCTTTGATCTGAAAACTTCAAATAGGCATAATTTAGAGTGCAATTACTCATTACTACATAATCTTAATTGTACAGAAATGTTTGCAAGATTCATACTTTACCTAATCTGCTCAGTTTGCACAATGCCTTCTTTGTGGCCTTCCAGTCGAGCTGCCAAACGCTCTTTGTCAAGTCGTACACGTTCTTCATCCTAATTTCAATAAACCAACTTGTTATTTTTTTTAAACATAACAGCATTTCCAACAAATTATAGAATCTACAAAAAAGGATGAAAGAATGTCAAATATGATATCTCTATTCAAGAAAAGGAGACTAAAAGCAGGAGATTATAAGCCAGCAAACCTAACATTGGTCATTATGAAATTTATTAAGAATTCATTATTAGAGAACCAGTAGCAGGACACTCAGAAAATCGTGAAATAAAGTCAACGTAGTCTTATGAAATTGAAATCCAAATCTACTCGAGCTCTTTGAGTATATAACAAATGGAGTAGATAAAAGGGAATTAGTTACTAATTTGAATTTCCAAAGGCATTCATTAAAGTGTCACACAGAAAGCTACTAAACAAATTAGGAGCTTATGATGTTGGGTGGGATACATCAGTGCAAAGAATTGCACTAACAGAAAACAGAGTTATGATAATTGGGTCATTTTCAGGTTGACAAAATGTAACTAGTAGAGTGCCACAGGAATTAATGCTGAGGTCTCAACTATTTACAATCTACATTAAAGATTTGCAATGAGAGACAGAGCCAAATTTACTAGTAATACAAAGATAAGTAGAAAGCAAGTCAAGAAGGGAACATAAAGAGTCCGCAAAGGGATAGATAGGTTAAGTGAGTGGACAGAAATTTGGCTGATGGCAAGTAAAATGTGGGAAAAACATGTGATTATCCTCTGTGGTAGGAATAATAGAAAAACAAAAATCAGAATTGTGAAGGGCACAGATGTTCTGGTACATGAAGCACAAAATCATATAGTCGCAAGCAAATAGAATGTTGACCTTCAATGCAAGGAGAATTAAGTATAAAAGTAGGGAAGTCTTGCTAATAACTATACAGGACACTGATGCGACCAGGCCCAATATACTATGCAAATTTTGGTTGCCTGATTGAAGGAGGAATGCAGTTGCAATTCAGAGCATGTTCATTCTTAAGATAAAGAATTGTCTTATGAGGAAAGGTTGAGCAGGTTGGGCCTATATTGATAGCCAATAAGAATGTGATGATCTCACTGAAAATTAAGATTCTGAAGGGGGAGGAATCTCAAACTACAGAACACAATTCCAGAATTAGGGATCTCATTTAAAATGAATATGGGAATAAATTCATCTGAGTTTCATTCATTACTGAATTGTCTACTTGTGAAATGTGTGGAGGCTGTGTTGCTGAATATATTCAAGGCTGATTTTTGCCCAAGAATCAAGGATAGTGCACAACAGGTAGGCAAAGTGGAATTGGCACAAAGATTAGATCACTATAGTCTTATTGAACCATGAAGCAGACTGCATGGCCCACTGCTGCCCCTATTTATTACACTGTTCTTCACCCTAAATCACTTAAAGATGCTTGCTATATTAAAAATGCTGAATAGATGAAAGTGAATGATGGCAAGTTGCATTAAATACCAACAAGTCTTCTGAAAGAATAAAAGACAGAACTGCAATTTTCAGCATGTGCTGCTGACTCATCCATTTACTTGCAGTTTCTCAGTGATAGATTTACTCTTGCCACCTCCTTTTCTTTCATTTCAATACATGCTAATTAGTTTTGCAAATACAAATCTGTCCAGTCCCAAAAAAATCCTATATATAAAGAAGCAACTGGTCACCCATCTGCTATTAATTACCAATCTCAGTTGAGGAAGGCAAAAATCTAAGCAACCAACAGAACTCATTCTAAATCACCAGACTTGATGAATATAAGTTTCTGCAATGTCACTGTGACAGGGCAAGCATTGGGAAAATCAATCAGAATAGAATAAAATAGAATTGGGAGGATAAGATCACCATTATTGGTTTCACCATTCAATAGGTGAAAAGTGGAAAGGAAAGAAAGCAGCAGCAACAAGATGGACAATTAGAAATTTCTCGTAACTTAAATAAATTAAGGGGATTGTGGGATCTGAGGAGAGGCCAGAAAAGTAGAAAAGGATAAGATTAGTCATGATTGCATTAAATGACAGAGCTGGCTCAAGGGGCCAAATAGTCTGCCTCTGCTCCCATTTCTTATGATCTTACAATTACTGGTGTGCTATCTACCATTAATTTCTTAATCCATGGAGGTCATATTCGGAATTATACAATTATATCAGTCCAGATTGTCCAAACTAATTACCTCTATCCTGGGTTTCTTTAGTTCTGATGATATTTCTTCAGCTGCTCTTTTTACTGGTGGTTTACAACAAACAAGAAAAACATGCAAAAGAATGAATTTTGTTTTGTGGATTATTATTGCAAATTTTTTCAAAAGCTCCACAAAATAAACCATAAATACCTTGCGTTGAGCGTTGCAAACCAATCTCTAGCGGGGCACTTCTGTCTATACTTGCAGATGTTGCTGGGAAAATAAAAAAATCAGGCATAAAAATATTCATCCAAAAAAGTTATCAAATAATTCTCTACAGCAAACACTCACAGCTATCCTGCAAAAACTAGGGACACAATTAAAATTTTATACTATATTAATGCAATCTGAAAAACTTACTTCATTCGTAACCTGATTGCAACACTATTACAAACTTGGCAACATGAAATGTCAGATACAAAACTGGATCAACGCTATATTACCTTAAACTTCAAAGAAGTGCAAACATGACACATTCAAAAAGCAATTTAACAAAAACAGGAAAAACAAAGTAGTTGTTCATATTTTCCATGTCACCTTTATTGTATTGGAGTTATGGGTCTATTATGATAGGATACCACGTGTTCATAAAGCATTTAAGCATTCTGAAGTATATAACGTCTCCAAATAATGCAGAAAGATATCAAAACCAACACTACATTAATAAATATAACATAGCATTGTTATATCTTCAAGAAGAAAATAATACATTTTAATTTCAAAGGGGTATTTCCTTCATATCTCAGAATATAGGATAGAATAGTAGTAGATCTTATGTCATTTCCATTTCTTTCAAAGCAGGCTATCTGAAAGAACATGTCATTAACTGAAAGTATAAATCATGGGACCAAATCTAGTCCTTCCAGCCATTCTGGAAGCTTAGACAGTTTCAACATCAATTAGAACTTCAGCTAAATCAGTTAGGGAGGCTTTTGATCCAAATGACAGTGAAGGAATGGCAAAACATTTCCAAGTTAGGATGAGTGCGACTTAGAAACATGTCATGGTGGTGTGGCTACACACCACCTGTCTAGTGGATAAAATTCACATGTTTGGAAAGTACAAAGGAGCCTTAAGTTGCTGCATATATTCTCCATATGGTATATACCATAGCTACTGCGCACCTGTCATGGAGGGAATCAATGTTTAAGATGGGTTGCCAATCAAGGGGTTACTTTGTTCTGGATGAGGTTGAGCTTCTCTAGTGTTGTTGGAATTGCATTCAACCAGGCAACTGTAGCATATTCCATCAAACCTGTGCCATGTAGATAGTGGACAGGTATTGGAAAGTCAGGTGAACGATGTGCCCAAATTTCCAGTCTCTGACTTGCTCTTGTAGCAATGATGAAGTTCATCTCGTTAATTTTCTGGTCAATGGGAACCTCCAGAAGTGTGGCATAAATCTTGTTTGCCATTTATCAACCAAAGCCCAAAATATTGTCACAGTCATGCTACATTGGCATCTGCAGAATCATGAATTGAATTGGAAAAATGTGCAATCACCAATGAACATCCACACTTCTGACTTTATGATGGATAGAAAATCAATGATGAAGCAGCTGAAAATGGCTGAGCCTAGAACACTACCCTGAAGAACTCCTGTAGCAATGTCCTATAGTTAGGTGATTGGTGCCAATAACCATAATCATCCTCCTTTTTGTCAGATATGATTCCAAAAAGTGGCGAGGCTTCCCTTACCTACCACTGACCTCCATATCTCTTGCTAACTTTGATTTTACTAGGGCTTCTTAATCTTACAATTAGCCAAATGCTTGCTTGATGCGAAGTGCTGTCACACTCATCTACCTGTGAAATTCAGTTCTTATGTCCATGTTTGGACCATTAGACCAAGAAACATCAGTTGCTTTCTTCTGTCTGTTCAGGTTAGGGCCAAGGCTCCAATAGTTCTATAACCCAAACTAAACGTCATGTTCAAGGTTGATTACTGCAAATCAGTCTCTGATCACATGTGGATAATCTTAGGACATCATTAGTTTGAATATACTCAAAATTCCGAAGTTCTAAGTGATCCTTTCCATGCGTTAGATAACAGTAAAGCAGTAGGAATGAATTTGAACTTTTGCAGTTCCCAGCCAACTGAGTCAGCTGACACAGGAAAGTGCCAGCAGACATTAATGTGTGAGCATCAAGATGGGAAAACAGTCTCAAGTAGATGTGATTTCCCTGCAGCAGAATAACCTGCTGACAATACCATATGGAGTCACACATCAATAACTTGAACAATTTACCAGAAAATGAATTGTTTCCGTTGAAGAAGCAGGGATTTGCAAAGGTTCTTCTCTGTATTTGTTCAATAGATTTCATGAAGAGCAAGAGGGCCAGCAGGCGCAACAGAACACGTAATGGAGCAAATGGAAAGCAACTACATTTTCCTGATCTGATGGTAGAGCATCCTACAGCCTCACTGAGCAGCAACCTCAGCACTCCAGTATTCGACACAAAAAGAGTCTACAGGCTCCAAATAATACAAGAACGTAGTATTTTTGAACTCTGTAGAAGATCCATTGAGAAGTGTAGCTCTCAGAAATTGATTCTTTCATCTCAAATATCAATAGATGAGGTCTCACTTGCTTTTAAACCTGAATTACTCGCTTTTACTGGAATTTGTCAGCCAGGAACATTGACTTTTATAGCATGTCATACTTACGTGTTTCACCATTTAAGTAGCTAAGAAGATCCTTTCTGTCTGGCCTTCGAACAACAGGAATATTTTCTGTCTATTTAAAAAAAATTGAAATATAACATTTTTCTTTTAAAATGCCAATGTAAAATGCACTGATTTAATCATTTACTATACAAAAGATTCAACTGTGTGCATTATTACAGCAAATATCAGCTTTGCTGATGACTTTCAAAATGAAACTGGTTTATTCCCTTTTTTCATTCCTATACCACATAAAAATACATATCAAAATGAAGGCTTTGAATGGACTGTCTGCCAGATAGACAACAGTACTTGCAGGCTCATTCCTTCCTACTCTTCAGCTTAATAACTATGCAACTGGGAAAAATTATGCATCTAAAACTATCACTACCTCACGAGACCATCCGCACATCATAATACATTACTAGGGCGGCACATATAACTAACAATGGATAATATACTTGATATATCAAAGAAATTAATAATAAATCCAAGGGCTGGAACTAATTGAGGTTAACGTAAGCAAGCAAACAGTTTTTGAAAAAAATAATAGCACCAAAGACTGACGAATCTCCAGGAACTGATGGTTTCCAATACAAGTTTTTAAAAGGAAGATTTGGAAATTGGGGATGCTTTAAGCAACAATGTTCCAAAATTTCCATGATTCGGGATTTAGAATAGAAAACTACAAATGTAATTCTATTAATGAGAGAAGTAATCATAGACCAGTTGTGTAACATTTGCCCTGGGGAAGTTAGGACAGAGTGAAAGATTTGAGCTGATTAGATAGCCAACATGAACTTGCAGTAGACTAACAAATCAAACTGAATTTTTTGTGGGAGTAAATAAAGAGGGAAACAGCAAACTGGTTCTTGGATGTAATTTATATGGGCTTCCAAAAGTGTTCAATAGAATTCCACACAAGAGACTGTTAGATAACATTAAAATCACAAGAATTAAAGGCAAATTATTGATTTGGTTAGGTGCTGTAAGACAAATGGGGCATTGAGAATGTATTTGAATTGTAAGTGGTAACTTGGGCCCCACAAAGACCTGTGCTGGGCCTCAACAATTCATTGGGTTTATCAGTGTCTTAGATAACACAAGACAGCCATACATCAATTGCCAAATAAACAAAAACTTAGTAAATAGTGCAAACAGGAGCATGAAGAGATATTTATAGATTAAATAAATGGACAAAACCATGGCAAATAAATAGAACATAGAACACTACAGCACAAATAGGTCCTCTGGCCCACGAGTTGCGCCGATCACATCTATACCTACCAAGCCACAGACCTATCTATAACCCCCTATCCCATTAGTTCCCATATACTCATCCAGAAATCTTTTAAAAGACCCCAGCGAGTTCGCCTCGACCACCACCGACGGCAGCCGATTCCATTCACTCACCACCCTCTGAGTGAAAAACTTTCCCCTAGCATCCCCTCTGTACTTGCTTCCCTGCACCTTAAATCTGTGCCCTCTCGTCGCAACCATTTCAGCCCTGGGAAATAGTCTCTGAGAGTCCACCCTACCTATTCCTCTCAACATCTTGTAAACCTCTATCAGGTCGCCTCTCAACCTTCGTCTCTCCAGGGAGAACAGTCCCAGCTCCTCAACCTGTCTTCATAAGGCATGCCTCCCAATCCAGGCAACATCCTTGTAAATCTCCTCTGCACCCTTTCAATAGCTTCCATATCCTTCCTATAGTGAGGCGACCAGAACTGCGCACAGTACTCCAAGTGGGGTCTGACAAGGGTCTTATAAAGCTGCATCATTACCTCCTGACTCCTAAACTTAATTCCTCGATTAATGAAGGCCAGTACACCATACGCCTTCTTGACCACTGTCTCCACCTGCGAGGCCGATTTAAGAGTCCTATGGACCCGGACCTCAAGATCCTTCTGCTCTACAACACAGCTAAGACTCCTACCCTTGATATTGTACTCCTTCATCCCATTATTCTTGCCAAAATGGACCACTACACATTTATCCGCGTTGAAGTCCATCTGCCACTTCTCCGCCCAGTCTTGCATCCTGTCTATGTCCCGCTGCAACTTTTGACATCCCTCCAGACCATCCACAACACCACCGACCTTTGTATCATCGGCGAACTTAATAACCCATCCCTCCACTTCCTCATCCAGGTCATTTATGAAAATGACAAACAGCAAGGGTCCCAGAACAGATCCCTGGGGCACTCCACTGGTGACCGACCTCCATGCAGAAAAAGACTCATCAACAACCACTTTCTGCCTTCTGCCAGCAAGCCAGAGTTATCTTTGGAGTTATTTTTGGATCACAGGAGGATAGATCCAAATATTAATTAAATGATGAAAAGCTCGGAAAGTGGAGGTTTAGGGTTCATGTAGAAATCATAAATTAGATGCAGATGCAAAAAATAATCAAGGCTAAAAGAATATTAGTGTTTATAACTATAAGGCTAGAATTTAAAGTGAAGTTTTGCCATACACAGTTCTGGCACCACATCTTAAAAGGATACATAAGCATCAGAAGAACTGTGGCATAGATTTGCCTGAATATATAAAGACTCCAAACATAAGAGGAGATTGCATAACCTAAGTTTGTATTCCCCAGAAGGGAGAAATGGGTAAGACGTTATTTGATTCAGGGTGTAAAGATTTGGAAAGAATTGATAAGGTAGAAAAAAACTTTGTGCTGGCAGGGAATTTAGCACAGGCAGATGATCATTATGAGCCACGGCTTTCAAGGAGATGAGATAGGACTTTTTTTCCTTATCCAAAAGATAGTATAAGAGCAGAACAAAAGTCAATTCTATTAATAATTAATAATTTTAAATTTGAGCTCAATATATTTTTGTTACTCAAGGATATAAAAGATGTGGAGCCAAAGCAGGTGGATGGACTTCAGACACAAGCAGCCATGAACTTAACTGAATGTCAAAATAAGTTTGACAAGCCAAATCATCTAGCCCAATCCTACGCATAAATGCACCAAATGGCATCTGTACTTGGTATACAAAACAGCACCACCTAATCTCCTGATCAGTCCTATTAGCTGATCTCAGCCAAGATTGTATTGGAGCTTTACAAATGCTCTCAGTATTGACAGACTTGACAAATGGGGTGGAGGAAAGAAACAAGGGCCAGGAACCCTGTATGCAATTATTACTCAGCAGTCTGCACTGAAAAAAGTAGATATGGATGTAATTTTGGTTCAGTTTGGTATGACTTTCAGGCGAGGAGACAACATGGAAGGGAAATTACATAAATTTGCCTCTTATCTTTGGTCATTATTCTTTATTTTCAGAGACCTTCAAAGCAAAAGTATGTATTTTTCTCAAAGCTCCAAATAAAACATACCTACAGTACACTGTGGGAAAATACCAAAAAGCAAATGAGCTTTGATGTTAAGGGTTATCAGGTTGACCAATTACTAATGCGACTTGTACTAATTAATTCCATTTTGTACCAATAATTCTGAACTCTGATCAAAATCCTGGAAGTCCCTACCAAACTGCACCATGCATATTCTTACATTATAAGGGATTGCAATAGTTCAATGAGGCAGTTTATCTTCACAAGGCCAACTAGGGATGGGCAATAAATGCTGGAGATGCCCACATCTTAAATTAATTTTAAAATCATTCCATTGTTGTTTCTATCAATGATCAAGCTCTGATCTCTGCTGTTAGATGAAATAGTGCAGCATCATAGGCAGCAGAATCACTCAAACCATCTCTCAGTTGGGATGGGGAAATTGAGCAGGATTTCCATCCCAGCCAGAGGTGAAGATCTGTAAACAGAACTTTCCTCAATAACAATATTCCCTCAATCAAACAACCTGCTAATATTCATCATCAAGGCTTTCGTGAAATACTGCTTGAGATGAAGTACCAAAAGGTGATGGCCAGAGTGCATGCTACTTTACCCAATGAAGGAATCAAAACATTCAAATGATTAGGAGGAAAGCTGGCAAGTTCAATAAAGCAATTACACAGCTCAAGAAAATTTGGACTTAATTCTTCAGTTTTGAAGAACATTACAGATTGATTCCCTTCCCAACATTTTCCTCTCTTGTAAAATATATTTCTATCCTTATATTTGAGGATAAATGATCCAAGTATCCAAAAAGAAAAATAACTTCAAATATTTGTTTGTTTATAGTTATTACCATCTGTATTTCCTTTAGTTCCTTTCCTAACTTCTTCTTTATGCTTCATCTTTCTCCACTAAAGGAGAAGCAACATATCAAAAGGTTCTGATGAGCTACTTAAACTTCAGCAGGAATAGTAAGAAGAGGGTCGCATACAAACTACTAACAGAATTCCTTCAATTGAATAAAGCAATTACAATGTAAGCCTATGGCCAAGCTCAATATGATAGCAGTTTCAATGTTTAACAGACTTCCATTTACTTTGTCTTTCTCTCACTCCCTTTTGCTTCCCTATCGTATCACAGCTCAAAGTTTTTTATCCTTTTGCATTCATACTTCACACACCCAGTAAAGTACATCTACTTTCAAATCAAACAACAGAAGTTATTCCTTGTAGTTACTTGCACGGTTTAGGCCTAGACATACTCTGCTTTTCTTGTGGAAAGCACTGGTTCAGAATTTCCAAACACTGAAAAAAGTGAAGGATATATTTGTTGCTGCAAGCTGCTTGCATTTATATAGTAAAATGCATAAGACACTTCACAGAGGAGCATTATCAAACAAAAATTATACAATGAGGAGGGCATTAAGGCAAATGAACAATAGCTTGATCAAACACATAGATTTAAAGGACCATCCTAAAGGAGGAGAGAAAACCAATGAGAAGTCTACTGTGAGAGTCCAGAGTTTTGGAATTAAAACAGAAAATACTGAAAATATTTGGGTCATGAACAGTTATGGAGAGAAAAGAGTAAATGTTTCAGGTTGATGACCTTTCATAACTCTGTTTCACCCCACAGATTCTGCCTGACTTGAGTATTTTCTGCTTTTGTTTCAGATTTCTAGCATCTACAGTATCCAGAGTTTAAGACCTTGGCAACTGAAAACATAGCAAGCAAATGAGGAACAATTAAAATTGGGAAATGTGTAAGAGGTCAGAGTTGCAAGATTGCAGACATTTCGGAGTGTGGTAGAACCAAATGAAATTACAAAAATGAGAAGAAAGGCCACAGAGGATTCTGAAAACAACAATGAAAATTATAAAATTGAGCTTTTGCTTAATAATAATGCTTACTGCCAATGAAGGCCAGTAAGTACAGAAGTGATGATTAAAAGGGGAATTGATAAAAGTTAGGAATGGCTATTAGAACTTGGAGAGGCTTTAAGTTTTAGTTAGGTGGCAAGCATGACAAGCTTAAATACAACTTTCCAAACAAAATGATGTTCATTCGTCTGTATGCATCAATAATGACTTTATACAAACAGCTATTCTTTCATTTCTGACCATCAATGAATTCCCAACAATAACTGTTGTATGTCCCACATGTGAATACATAATTTGAATTTAACTTTTTAATCCAAAACCTTATTTTAAATTTACAACAAATGCAGGATACTTACTGCAGCACGCCGCACATATACAGGATGGGAAAGATGCACATTGTTAAGCAGAAATAATATGGAATCCAACGTATAATACTCCCTTGGCTGACCTTCCTTCCCTGTTCTACAGAGGAAATAAAACAGAAATCAGTGGAAAAGTACATTGCAAAGTGAAAATTATAACGTATCACAGGGTAAGAAGGTGCCAGATTTATTCATACTTGTGATTTAACAATTTGTATCCAAGAATTGTATTAAAACCTATATGATTTCAATACAAGAGAAAATAGCAGCCACTACGTATGAGTAAATGCCAAAGTAATCACATCTAAGATGTTGTTGCCATTCTTCCCCTTGCAAGGGCCCTGATCATTTATAATATTGAACACTTCAAATATTAATGATGCAGATGGAGAGCAATGTCAGGGAGCTAAGACCTAACTTTTTATAAAGTCTTGTGACTAATTTCTAAAATTTCAAAAACCTGAATGAAGACACTTATTAAAATAACTGAAGCTATATTTGACTGTGATCCTCAAATAAAACCAGCTAACATGGCAGTTCTAAAGAAATTGATATTTCATTATCTCTGAAGAAATCCTAATAACCCTGCATGGACTGCAAAGCCTAAATTCAAAGGAAACTCTAATGGTTGCCTACATTTCATCAGTCAAGCCTAGCCAAATGGATCCAATTCATCTGTTAGGACTAAGTTCCTTAGTCCTTCCTTCAATGCTTAATGGTTAAAACATTAACCATCTCAGGGACTCAGATAAAGGGATTCACACCCTTTGTCAAAATTAAAGTGGAGAGTCATGTGCTGTGACCCTAGCTGGTAAAACCAGTAACATTGACTTGTGGTAATAAAAAACCTCAGTCCGCCATTCTTACTATCTGAAAGCAGCACAGAAAAAGGAGTTCAGTCCAGGTCTGGATATCTGCCCCCTGCGCCCCCATCTAAAACATTTTTATCAGAAGCTCTGTAACATCATCTACAAGACTAGTTCATATCTGCTTGCCTATCTCACAGTGGAAGTCAACTTAATTGGGAAAGTGAATAACCTAGCAATGGTTTTAAACCTGCCAACCTCTTTAAAGGAATAAAATATTTGTCTTTAATTCTGGACCGAAGTGAAAGAATATTTATTTTTTTCCGTGGAATTTTGTTTCTCTGTTGGTCTTTTACTGTACAAATGTATACTGGGGTATAGTTGCTACATTCCACTACGTTTTAAGTGTATACAAATAAATTAATCCTCTTGAGTTTGCTGTGCAGTTACTAATAGGAAATTGGCATCACACCAAAATCATGGGTTGGGAAGCTCACCGCCATTTGTAAAGTTGGAAACAATTCAAAACATCTAGTTGCAGACAAGTGATGACAGGAGAAATCAAGGCTGTTTAAATTAACCCCTCTTGTGTCCATATTAGTAACAACTGCTGCCATTAGAGGTTATAAAAAAAATTGTTAAAGGACAGTATCATTCTCACATCAACTTAACATTGGTTATAAAACAGTTGTTTTTCATCGACAGCCAAAGACAAACACTAAACTTCCATAAGCATTTGCATCTTCTAAAGGCAGCAACCTGTGTGGAGTAACACTACTAAAAGCTTCAACCACCACAACTTCATTCATGCTAATAGCAATTAACAGATCCACAGAGGAGGATTTAGGAGATATTACCAAACACTTGGTCAAAGAGGTACATTATAAGCACAGGATAAAGGAAGGGAGGAAGGGAAATTTAGGGAGGGAATAAAAGTGCTCAAGTGCCTGGACAGTTGAAGACACAACCACCAAGAATCAAGTGAAGTAGAGGATGCACAAGGGGTCAGAGCTGGTAGAACTGTGCTCCAAGTCTGAAGGAAGTTAAGACAATGGTGGGGAAACACAGAGTCATAGACGGATGTGAACATGGAGAAAAATTTTTAAGTTTGAGATATTGCTGGGCTGGAGTCACTGAGATTCACCGAACAAAACGTGATGAGTGAACAGAACATGATGCTAGTTAGAATTTAGGAGGAGAGATGATTACAAAAAGAATTTGAAAAGTTATGAGCATTAAAATCAGAACCGTAAACAGTTGTGAATGTAGCCCAACCCATTACCTTATTGAAACATATAAGATGATTAGAGGTTTAGATAGGGTGGACAGTGATAGTCTTTTTTCTAGGATGGAGAAAGCTAGCACGAGGAGACATAGCTTTAAATTAAAGGGTGGTAGTTATAGGACTGATGTCAGAGGTAGGTTCTTTACCCAGAGGGTGGTAAGGGTATGGAATGCCCTGCCTGCTGCAGTTGTAGATGCGCCAAGTTTGGGGGCATTTAAGAGGTCAGTAGATAGGTTTATGGATAAAAAGGGAATGGTTTAGGTTAGAGGGTCATTGCTTTTTCTTAATTGGTCGGCACAACATCGAGGGCCGAAGGGCCTGTTCTGCGCTCTAATGTTCTATTATGCAAACTAGCCACCCATCCACTGACTCTGTCTACACTTCCCACTGCCTCGGCAAAGCAGCCAGTATAATTGAGGACCCCATGCATCTCAGACATTCTCTCTTCCACTTTCTTGCTTTGGGAAAAAGATACAAAAGTCTGAGATCACATACCAATCAAATTTATAACAGCTTCTTCCCTATCAGACTTATCTTTCATTAAGTTGATCTTTCTCTACACCCTAGCCATGGCTATAACACTACGTTCTGTACAGTTTCATTTCGTTCTCTGAATGGTATGTTTTGTCTGGATAACGCACAAGAAATGATATTTTTCAATGTTAACACGTGACAATAATAAATCAAATCAGATTACATCCATTGCAGAGCACTGGATAAATAATTAGGAATGGGAAGGTTGGTTACGCTTTACTTGTTCAATATGACAAAAGAGTCGCCAAAAAAAAAAACTAAATCCTGTGTCAAAGATATCAAAGACTGCTAGAAAATAAAATGTCTTGTAAATTTGGTGTTAACAAAAATCAAAATGTCTGAATGGAAGGATTGGAAGAACATCAGACAAGCAATCCCATCTGACATTTAAAAGCTACAATAATTAACTTTCAGTCATGTTCACATCAACATGTTTTAACCAGAATATGTATTGTAAAAGTCTGAATTATCAATTTTAAAAGACAATTATCCTTGCTATTGACTAACTAAAACAAAGCTATGTAACTAAAAGCTCTCGTTAAAAAGTCAGTTTACATTTGTGATTGAAAGGCTACCTTTGCAACAGATCAAATAATTCATATGCAGATTGGAACTGATGATGGCACGCAGGAAGTATATTGCTTCAAGAGGGCTGAAGAGCATTTCAGAATAAATGGAGACGACCAGCTATATCACTTGATCAACTTGTCAGTTCACTGTGTGGTTAGTTAGTTAAAGTGTTAATCCTTTCCATTGAGTAATGGATATATAAACATCAAATTCAGTTTTCTGAATTTTTAAAGGCGCACATGCATTCACTTTACACAAACTATACTAACTGAGGCAGTATGGCAATGCAATGGTTAAGGACTGTTGCCTCACAGCACCAAGGACCCGTGTTCAATTCTGGTCTCAAGTGACTTTGTGGAACAAAGAACAAAACAGCACAGGAAACAGGGCCTTCGGCCCTACAAGCCCACGCCGCCCATTTTAACACTCAGTGAGTGCCTCATTCCAGTCCTCCTCCTACTTACGACTTTTGTCTACATCTCAGACTCCACAATAAAGGGGTGCATATTAGAGAACTATACGTGCACCAGATCAAGGGAGATCCAATTTAGGGACAATTTATTAATACCAATCAACCTAAAAGCACATTTTTGGGGTGTGGGAGGAAACCGGAGCACCCAGAGAAAACCCACGCAAGCATGGGGAGAATGTGCAAACTCCCACAGACACCAACCCAAAAGTCGGAGATCCAACGTTAGTCCCTGTAACTGCACAGCAAACAGTAATAGTCACTCAGCTGTCGTGTTGCCCATCAATCGGTCCAGTTCAAGTGTACACTAACGACATGAAGCACTAGTCAACTCTCGAAGCAACAACTAAGAGCAGCCCTTGCACAAACCACCACGTGTATGCCCCTTGCTGGCCAACAAGGCAAACTGAATCGCCTGCAGATGTAAAAAACAGAAGTCTGTATGTTCTCCCTGTGTTTGAGAGTGTTTCCTCCGGGTGCTCTGGTTTCCTCCCACAGTCTAAAGATGTGAAGGTTAGGTGGATTGGCCATGCTAAATTGCCTCTCTCATCAGGGGATTAGATGGGTAAGTACATAGGGTTGCAGGGATAGGGGACTTGATGGGTTGAATGGCCTTCTGTATTGTTGTTCATTGTTCGTCCATTGTCATTGATGAGGACCAAACACCATTAGTTATTTTGAGGTTCAGTGCGTCCAATTCGGGCACGCAATGTCCTGGCACATATTGGACAGGCTTGTGTAGACACTGTAGTTGTTGCGCTGGTGGCTCTGAACTTGTGCAACTCATGCTTAAGTTGTGCTTCAGCAATACACCTTGCTTCATAAGCTTGACAGCCTTTGTGGATGAGACAGCGCCAGGTAGGGCAGTTTTGTACCAGTGTTTCCCAGGTGGTTGTGTGTATGTCAAGCAACTTCAGGGAAGCCTCGAGTGTGTCTTTGAAATGTTTCTTCTGCCCTCCATGCAAGCGCCTACACTTGTCTGACATTTGTCAGACATGACCTGCCCGCTAGATCTGCGCTCTCATCAGCAACGTGTGGACTGATGGTAGACTTGTTCCAGATAGAACTTAGTGTCTAGTACTTCGTCTTGCCATTGATGCGTAATATTCTGCAAAGACAAGTCCTGTGGATATGATTGAGCTGTCTTGCATGCGTTCAATGCACAGTCCACATTTCACATGCATACAGGAAGGCAGTGAGTACCGCGGCGCTGTAGACCTTCAGTTTTGATGCTGGTCTGATTCCTCGACATTCCCATACAGTGGAGCGCAGTCTACCGAAAGCAGAACTTGCCTTTGCTATTCTGCAGTTAACTTCTGTGTCAATGGTCACTGCTTGGGAGAGGGTGCCACCAAGATAAGTGAACTGCAGTTTCTGCCCTTTGATTGTGATTATGGGTTTTGTGTACAATGCATGAGAAGCAGGCTGCTACATGATTTCTACATTGTAGAGATTCTATGACTCCAAGGTAATAACCAGTGGCATTTTACCATGTATACGAAACCTTCTATAAACAGCATAAGAATTTTAAGATATAGATTCTGTGCTCTCATGTATCTATTAATGATGCAATGCAATACATTTGCCAAACAATGGCCATAAATCCTCTGCTGATGACAGATAATGGATCAGCTTCATAACCAAATGTTTCAATTTCCTGCTATGATTATCTGCTCAGGTAATTTGCAATTATAATTCCTTTTAATGTAATAAATCTGAATATTAAAATATAGTGCCACAACATTTGCTTCTACTATCCTGCAGTTTGCTACATCCACCTCCAAATTATTTTTTTCCACGTGGCCTGTTCACTTGAATGAACAATCCCTTTTTTAAAAAAATAACAGCCTCACCTCATGATATCTTGAAGGAAATCATTTGCAAGCAGCCCTGTGTGATACCTTCTAAGTAGCATACATAGTAGCACACGTACAAAATTGACTCAAAAAACAAATGCCTGTGGTTAATGTCATTTAATCGGACTGAAAAGCATTTGATGGTGCCCAAGGAATTGAAGCACTGTCCAATTCTGAGCACTACACTTTAGTAAGGATATTAAAGTTTTACAGTGGATGGAGAGAAGATTTGCCACAATGGTAACAGCAATATAGGACTTTGGCTTCCGGGAGGAAGAAACTGGGATTATTCTTCTTGAAGTAGAGGTTGAGGTGATTAAATAGAAGGCTCCAAAATTATGAAGGAATAGGATACAGAGAAAAACAATTTCCACTGACAGAAGGGCAAATAACCGGAGGGCATAGATTTAAGACAATTATGGAAGAAAATTCAAAAATAAGCTTCAAAAGGGAACTGAATAGCTAAAAAGGAAAAATCTGTCGGGCCACTTCAAAAAAGCACGGATTTGGACCAATTGAAACACTAGAATATAAACACTACATGATTCTATTCTGTGAATAAAATTTAATTCCATCCTCCAAAAGAAACAGATGTGAAAAACTCAAATGATATAAAACTGCTACAAGTAGGTAAGGCCTCAAAGAATGAAATTTGGAATGCAAACCTACAAATTACACATGTAAAAAATCTGGAAGTTGAGTAACATACTAATTTCCATGATGAAGCATTGTTATTTGTCTTACTTTTGCACTGAAGTTCCCAATTAGTTTATACTGAACCCTGGACTAACTTAAGTTACAGAACAGTCTACCGCTGATGAAAGGCACCGTTGTTAGTTAATGGATAACTTTCTAGTGCTCTGCACTCCCAAGTAAATTTTCAATATCATTGTGTACTTTAAGTGGTAAATGCTTCTTTATTTCAAATCACCAATTCATTAGTCGATCCTAGCTTTAAACACACTCCACTTGTCCTTGCAATAATTTTTTTTGTATTTTTTAACCATCTTAAATATTTTCTGCTAATTTGTTTGGCTAATCTATTGTTCAAATTGACATCTTTCATCAATTTAATCTGGGAAAGATCATTTTCTCACTAGAATTTGTTTTTTTCCAATCAAATATCAGCCCATTTGACTTGTCCTTTCCTTTCCCTGATTAAACTAAATCAAGTTACAAGGTGGTCAATTTTTTCCGCAGATGTTTCACCACTGTTAACGTGCCAATGTATGACCTTTTTCTGAAACAGCAGCACAATCATCCTGACAAAACAACAATTAACTTCATCATTGTTAACCTGTAAATTCATTAAGCAATTTGAGGCAAAAATACTGTGAATTGTAAATCATCATAAACTGCTAGACAACGTGTCTTGCTCTGCTGTGCTGCAAAAATGGCAGTTTAAACCTTGTGAATTTTAAGAAATAGTTACTTTGCATTCATAGCTAATTAAACTCACCAGCAAAGTTAGAGTTGGTAATTAAATTTTTTTTTTAAGAGATTAGAGCAACACAGCACGGGAAACAGGCCCTTCGGCCCAACGAGCCCGTGCCGCCGTCATAACTACATAGTAACAATTCCATTATCCTATTCTAATTTTAGGTTATTCCTAATATGGAAGAATCTCAATGTAGGGACAATTTGTCTCCCAATCAGCCTAAGAGCGAATTTTTGGGATGTGGGAGGAAACCGGAGCGCCCGGAGAAAACCCACGCAACCACGGGGAGAACGCGCAAACTCCCGCAGACACCGGCCCAATTCCAAGTGTCTGCACAGCCACATCGATAGTCTCTGAGCTGTCATGGTGCCCTTCAGATGGTCCACATAAAGCACTCATTTACGACATGAAGTACCAGGCAACCCACGAATCAACATCCAAGAGCTGTCCTCGCACCACCTGCCGAATGCATGCTCAATGTTGGTCAAGTATGGACCGAATTACCTGTGGGAAAAAAAGCCATAGTTAAACAGTCCTACTATATCCCTCTATCTGCATACCGCTCATGTGGCTGTCCAAGAGACCCTTAAACAGCCCCAGCGTGCCTGCTCCCACCACCTTACTCGGCAGTGCATTCCACACCCCCACTACCCTTTGTGTGAAAAACTGCCCTCTAATATTCGTCTTATACATAGCCCCCCTCACCCTAAGGCCATGACCCCTCGTCCTATCCATTTCTGAAGGTGGAAAAAGTTTACCACCATTTACTCTATCTATACCCCTTATAATCTTATACACCTCTATTAGATCCCCTCTAAGCCAACGTCTTTCAAGGGAAAACAACCCCAGTCTATTTAATCGTTCCTCATAAGACAGTCCTTCCATACCAGGCAGCATCCTGGTAAACCTCCTCTGCACTCTCTCCAAGGACTCCACATCCTTCCGATAGTACGGCGACCAGAACTGGACGCAGTATTCCAAGTGAGGCCTAACCAACGTTCTATACAATTGCAACATCAAACTCCTACTCTTGTATTCTATACCCTTTTCTATGAAAGCTAACATACTATACGCTTTCTTTATCACCTTCTCCACCTGTGAAGATGTAAATATCTTCTAAATGACAATATTTATGTTTCTGCAATGTCATTCAACTTCCCTGGCCAGACAGGAAATAACTATTACTGCAGATTGCTGAGATTGAGATTGCTTCCGTTCAATATCCACTGATCACTACCCCACCCCAGCCAAAAGAAAAATCTAATCTTCCTTTCTTTATTTATTTCTCTTTCTGTACTAAATTTGACTCATTAATCAACAAAAAATTTTCAAGATTGGGCAAAAAATATCAAAAGCCTCTCTCTTCCTTCGTTTAATTTGACTTATGAAAATTAGGACAACGATGATATTTTACTTTGAAGAATCTATTGCTAATATATACCTCTCTAAACTACCCAAAATATTTTAATTTTTAAACTTTCTTGACTTTGTTCAAAATTACACTAGTCTCAGTATCCAGTTTAATTTAAATCAATTTTCTATCTCTAGTGCTGTATACATAATTAATAATCCTGCCTCAGCTACAGACATGTTTCCATTACTATTGCTATCATTTTCCATCTGTAATCAAGGATTCAAGTTCTTCATATGTATTTCTTAGCACTTGTGTAATGCATACGTTGGTTTGGATACCTTTGGTTTGGCAATTTCTCTTTTTATTGCATTGCCTTTTTTTTTAAATTGATGCTTTTGAGTCGGCATGTCTCAGTGAAGATTGGTTGAAGACCCATGATGTTGCTCACACGTGTTGCAGGTCCCAGTAGATACTGCACTGCTGGATCAGACTCCTAACGATAGCAAGTTGCCACTCAAAAGCTATTACCAGCGCCATTCCTTCACAGTAGAGATATAATAATGGCAACCAGCTGTGAAGGCTTCACCTGAGCTTCTGTTTTAAATGTATACATATGAATACACTTTGTACAATATCAAATAGCACCAATAACAGAAACAGCCATTATTAGATCAAACTAATCTCATTCCCCATTCCACTCTGCTTCAACCAATGGGCAATTTAAGTTTTTTTTTAAAAACAATCATGATCTCTGTCCTTGGTGCCAATTCATGAACATTTACAGACCATGTTCAGTGCAAATGAGTTATCTGATCAAGTGTGCAGTAGAAAGGTCTCTATTTTGCCTTTTTTAGTGTAACGTATGTTGTAATAATATGGACACTGATTGGCTCACTGATTCTTGTTTGAGGATCATTCTCATATTAACTTAATATTTTCACGAAATTTCCTCCACTAGTTACATCCAATGGACATTAATACTTTTAGTAAAAAAAGTAACCCATTATAAATGCACACTTTTCATATAAACTACTACGCAACCAAACCAACTGCAATTACGTAGTTACTCAAAAATAATTTTAACACAAAGTCCAAACACTGGTCAACAAACTTTATTTTGCAGAATGCAATTCAGTAAAAGTTAATACCAACAGTGCAATACCACACGGTTTTTCAGTTCTGACACTGCCAAATTGAAAGCCAATAATCTCAAGGATGTCATCACAGAATGAGTGTAAGATACTTTGACTGCAGGTCTCCTGATAGAAGCAGCTATTCACAAGATATAAAATCAAACAAATATAGTTGAAATTTTATCCCAAGTGCTTTGTAAGAAGTCACCTAAATGGAATAGATTCAGAAAAAAAAAATAGCTCAAGATTAGACAACCATGAGGCACAGTGGTCCATGAACAGCAGCAGAATAGCATCTCACCAGCATCTAGAACCAAACTGTGCTGAGAAGAAACTGGCAGAGTTTGAGTTAAAATGCTATTATTTCAAAACTGAAACTAAAGTGCATCTTCAGCTCATATCCATAAAGATACAATTTCTAGTAAGTATGTCTATTATATTCAAATCATCTTTGCAGTACTATTGCAAAACCTTAAACAGGTCGGTTATCTGAACAAGTACCAGATGACGATCAACAACTGTCATTTAAACCAGAATGAGTATTAAGGAAAGGGACAAAAAAAAAAATGAGTGTGGAGGAGGAACAA
The DNA here is from genome assembly GCA_024679065.1 of Sphyrna mokarran. Taxonomy (NCBI): domain Eukaryota; kingdom Metazoa; phylum Chordata; class Chondrichthyes; order Carcharhiniformes; family Carcharhinidae; genus Sphyrna; species Sphyrna mokarran. The sequence goes on from JAGIQG010000009.1 coordinate 65,314,293, forward strand.
TTGAGAGATGACCAAAATTCTCAAAAATATTTGACTTACAGATAGTCATTTATTTTAACTTTAAAAAGTACACTGGCTTTAGGTAAAGGAATAGTTGGGAGAAAACCAAGTTCTTCAGTACAGAATTGCAAAATACACTTCCTAATACCATCTTCATTGTACCCACTCCCCATGCCCAAACTTCTCCCCTATAATCCATTTCTCACCTGAAGGCACCAACTTTTGTTTTAGTTACATTTGTGTATTCTTCTAGTGATTTGTTGACTTTTGAATCAACATTTACAAGGTACACATTCCAGCAGAAGCTGATGAAAGTTTATCAGCAATAGTATCCCTAGCTTATTTTCTTTCCTCTTTCAACATTCACAGACGGAGGCCAAGTGTAGCATTTTGAGAGTCCTAACTGCTGTCTGGATGAGGTCAGCTAAATAAGAAGTCTCACAACACCAGATCAGCTAACCCATTATATATTGAGAATAAAAATCAGTACGAAATGGTTTGCATGGAAAGGGATGAAACAGATTTGTAAAAATCAAGAACTCACCCAAAAGCATTTAAACATTTTCTGATTTTATTCGAATGACCAATTAAGTAACCTAAATGTCACAACTGCCATATGATGAGAATGAAGTAATTCACTACTTGTTTTGGTTTTTCAACAAAATACACTAAAAACATATGATAAACATTCTACATTTACCTGTTGTAATTCATTGCTTATTTACTGAGCAAAGGAGGTATCTGGAACCATTCTTTTAAACATATGTGCATTACACATGACCAAGAGGACACAGGCACAGATACACGCGTCCTCATCCCACAACAGATAAAACCAGTTTTTATAAATATTGAAACTAATGCCCTAACCTTTCCCTAGTACAGCTGTTCTCACTTCACAAGAGCATGTACTTGTAACAGGATTGCAACAAAACAGCCTCCATTATTCAATTAGAAATAGGTCAAATATACTTCATACTTCAGACTTTTCAGTAACTTCAAGATGCAGCCAAAAATAACTTATGAAAAAGTGGCTTTGCTTTTCCCAAAAGTCAGAAAGAGATTTAGTACATTTACTTTTTACAATTGATCTCAGAGTTCTCTCTCAACGCAAGTACCCTAATAACTATAGTGCAGTTGAGAGCAATAATGCTCAAACAGTCTATTTTATTTGGAATTCCTTATTCACTCAATTTTACTATACGAACCGATGTTTGCATAGTAATAAGAAGAAAAACATCCTAAATGCCTCATAAATATTATCTTGAAATTTAAGATTGTGTCCCCTTGTAGATTCATTTGCCAGAGGAAATATCCTCCCCATGCTTCCAATTTCAACATCACAAATGACCACACTTGAAGTAGTGTGTAAAGTTCTAATGCTATGGTAGAGGAGTACAAAAACGGTTTACAAGGACAATATCAAAACTGTGAGGTTATAGCCATCAGCAAAGGAATAACAGACTGTTGTCTCTTGAAAAGTCAAGACTGGGAGGTGACCTAATAGAGGCCTTTAAAATTCTGACCAAATTTAAGAAAGCAAACAGACAGTATTCCTACCTTGGAGAAAAAAAACTACCTGTAATCAATATTGAATATTCAAGAAATCAAATAGGGAATTCAAAGAAAACTTCTTCACCAGGAAGTGGTGATAATGTGAAACTCAATACAGAGCAGTCAGGGCAAGTGGCAGGGATGCATTTGAAATGCTAGATAAGCTTATGCGGCAGAACAGAAATACAGGCAGTCCTCAACTTTACGATATTCAAGGTACAATGAACAGCACTTAAGAAAATTAAAAGTTCACATCATGTTTCAAATTTGTCAGTTTTACTTTACAATGCCAACTTTTACATTTTTGTAAACATGAATCATAAATTTGAAACATTTTGAATGAACTTGGGCAAGTCGTGAAATCTCCCACAGAAACACCAAGCCCCCTGCATCCTTCATTCAGCAGGCAGGTCGCTATCCTGCCTGGTTACAACCAGAAACAGGAGAACTGTTGTTGAAAACTGGGAAGTGAGGCTGCAACCTGGTGGCAAAAATCCTGCCTTGCGCCAGTGGTTGATCTTCCATGATAACAATATGATTTTCATGCCTGCAGTCTAAAGCGTTTTGCTCAGCCAGCTACAGAGAACTCCTCGTGACCCACTGGCAGAGGTCTGAATGCATGAGAATGGCCTTCTAAGAGAAAATTAAGTCGCAATCTTTTAACATTCCAACATCTCAACATTCATGACACGGTTTCCGAGAACAAACTGGGTTGTAGATTCCAAGGACTGCCTTTAGAAGATTATGATGGATAGATTTAGATGAAGAACAGGATGAGGCTCAAATGGAGTACTGAATGACGATACAGATCAAGCTGTTATAATTACAAGTTGCCATGATTTTCAACTACCTTCCGCTTATTTGATGAAACATACTTCAGAAGTATGGATTTTTATACATTTTTCCTTTTAATATGAATTTTAGGCACTGTACTTTATAAATGTTTGCATGAGCTCCTGTTAAACAAAGAGTTAGCTTGATTATTGCAATGAAGAGTTGTTTGTATTAATTAAATCTGGAATGTCACATGATGATTAGGGATAAAATATTGTATCATATAATAAATCATAGATTAACTCTAGAGTTATCTGCATTAATTAGATTTGGGATGTCACATGATTAGGCATAAAATGTTGTAGGAAAATAGATATTTATAGAATCAAAGAACAAGTTCAAATTTAAGAGTGATTAAATGGAAATGAGAACAGTTCAAAATAATCGAGTCTGTGAAATGTAGTTTATCAAAAAGATTGGGAAAATGGTTCAAAATCACTAGGCTGTTTGTGTTTTTGATTGGAAACACAGTTACAATAATACAAAGATGTTACCAAAGGAAGTTTAGGACTCTAACTCATCCACATGTCTTAGATTTCATTAATTATAGTTATAGCACTATAGTGCAGCTCACTATGTATCAATGGCCCACTGATGAACCTGTGAATGATGTATTGATGGTCTACAGATGCAACCATGAATACTGTATTGATAATATTAATGTATATCAATATTAATGTTATGAATGGCACAGAGCAATTTTTTTTTTAAAACCAGGCCGCTGTTGACATTGGAACTAAAATTGGAAAAAGTAAAATTTAACATGCGTCAAACTACATCGCTCATATACAAGTTGAACAAAGCTGTTGTTGACAGTCAATACCAGTTGTCCCAAGAAACGATCTCATCCATCTGTCCAAAAACAACATTCACTATCCACTTGAAAAAAAAAATCACACATTGTTAACTGGATCATTAAGAGTTATACCACACCGATCAATTTGAGATTTGGTACATGTCCGAATACGCACCAGCAGATAACGGTTATAGTGCCCTTTGATTCTAACTATTTTACAGAAAAGCAGTATTATATCATGTATCCATCATTAACTGACACTCAAGGGAATGTATATTATGGCCGTATAAAAATATACTGCAGCAAATCAATGAGTTATATATCAGGTATAACATCTTCTGATGGATCTTGAATTTACAATGGGAACTTACTCCCCTTCCAGATATGTACAAGTAGTGGACTATATATTTGTTCTCTGGACACTGACTTCTTCATATCCATTATGTGCTATTGCGAATGCACAAAACACTTTCATTTTCACTTGTACTACAATTAACGAAGGAGAAAGTGGTTAGGTTGTACTGAGGATTATTTGTTCAGTTCACTTGCACTTAACCCAAATAAATCAAAATAAACAGATGACTGGGAAGTACAACGTACTGAACAGCTCTGGTCACCCACCCGCAGCCTCCAAAATGTCACCCAAGCTGAAATGCTATATGGGAGAGATGCAGGAGGCTGTCACCAAGCTATTAATCTGATACCCAATTGTTAGGGTCAGTTATGAAAGAACACAAGTTCAAGGTGAGATGCAGGGGGTTTAGGGGCAAAGTGAGGAAAAACATATTACCTAGAGGATGGTGAGGTGCATTCCTAAAGCATTGTGTCAAAGGCGAAAGAGTTGAAGGACAGCATTTCCTCCTTTTAACGGCAGGAAATCAGGCAAGTTAAGTCCAGCCACTTTCAGAAGTCGGGGGGAAGATAGTAGGTCTGTAATCTGGATAACAGAACTGGACATTGAGGTAATGGGTTGGTTGGGGGAAGGAAGGGCACAGCACTTACGTTTCCAGGAATTAGAAACGTATCTAATTCTTCTAGCTTTTTTTGGATAACTATTGCTATAAGGTAGTCAGAACCATCTAATTTATGATTTAAATCAGATCATCCAATTGAAAGGTACTATAGATGTACCTACACCACAGGAACTCCTGCAGGTCAAGGAGGAAGCACAACACCAACTTCTCAAGGACAATTAGGAATGGGCAATAAATGCTGGCCAAGCCCTCAACAACCACATCCCACAAATGAATAAAATAATCTTCCATAATCAAAAATCATGAACATGAACCCATAATCCAACAAATCAAGATCAGCTGATGAATAATTAATGAAAGTTAAACTTCTTTGGCTGAAACAGCCCTTTGATCAAGTTGCAAACCAACCAAACCAATAGTATTCATTAGACTGTTCAAATCTACCTTCCGATCAGTAAAAGGTACTCATAACTCTACACTAGAAACCCAGGTTCAAATATTACTTGACCACAAAGTTCAGATTACAAATAATTATAATTCTGAGGTGTCATTGTCTGATTAAAATAATTCAACCAAGGGTCCATTTAATTGCCCAGCCAAACGTCAAATACCTCCTGAGGCAGTAAACATCTTAAAACCAGCCAAATAAATTATTTTTCTGCAGCTTCAATGCTTAAAAGCATAACATTCCAGACCACTCAATTTTCTTCCAATTCTATGAAAATTGAATATTGTTTTTTGAGTGTATATTTCTCTGTGCATATTCGTAGTATAGTATAATTTTCATCAATATAACACTTTTAAATCACTAAATTTACCTAAGTAAAACTTTTTTTTATTCTTTCTCTGGATGCTGGCTAAATCAGTATTTGTTATCCATCCATCACTGTCTCAAGAGGTAGTGTTGAGCCACTTCTTTGAATAACTACACCCAGAATGCTGCTTGGAAGCCAAGTGCCAGGATTTTGACACAGCACAGTGAAGGAACAGTGGTATAATTCCAAGTCAGGATAGTGTATGGGCTTGGAGTGAACTTTCAGGCAATAGCATTTCTACACACGTGTCGACTGTCTTTGTCCTTCTATATGGTAGAGGTTACAGATTTGAACAGTGCTGTTTGAAGGAGCCTTGACAAATTTCTGCAACGTATCTTGTACATGGTACACAATGCTGACACAGTGTGCTGGAGGGAGTGAGTGTGAATCCAGCAGACTGCTATGTCCTGGATGTGTTGAGCTTCTCTAATACTTTTGACATGCATCCAGGCAAATGGGTAATAGAGTCCATCACATTCCAGACCGTACTCTGTAGATGATGGTCAGATTCTGGGGAGTCAGGAGGTGAGTTATGGTTCACTGAATTCTCAGCCCTTGACCTGCTTTTGTAATAACAGTATTTATATGATTGGTCCATTTCAGTTTCTGCTCAATGGAAATCCCCAGGATGTGGCAGAAGTAGTGATGGCAGTGCCATTGAACAGCATGGGCAATGATTAAATTCCCTCTTGTTGGAGCTGGCACATGTGGCACAAATGGTACTTTCCACTCACCCAGGCCAAGTCTGAATGCTGATTAGCACATTTTGCTGCATAAGGATGCATACAACTTTGGCATCTGTGGAATCACGAACAGCATAAATAATTGAGCAATCATCTATAGGCATCCACATTTCTGAACTTATAATGGAAGGAAGTTCATTGATGAAGCAGCTGAAGATTGTTGGGTCTCAGGATCTCCTGCAGCAATATCATGGAACTGAGATAATTGACCTCCAACAATCACAATCATCTCTCTTTATGCTAGGCATAAGCCAGCAAAGAGATTTTCCCCAATTCCCACTGAAGCTTCAGTTTTACTCAGACTCCTTGATGAGCCATGTCAGGTGGTTAAGGTTGTAGTAGGGGAATATGTGGCTAACAGTGACCACAATTCTGTCTACTTGAGGATACAGATGGAAAAGGATGCTTGTTGCCCTAGGGGGAGGGTGCTGAATTGGGGGAAAGCTAACTACAATTGATTAGGGAGGAACTTATGGAAACTGATTGGGAACGGTTGTTCGAGGATAAGTCCACACGAGCATGTGGGATTCTTTCAAGGGAATACTGAAAATGTTGCAAGATAGATATGTGCCGGCTAAGAGGAAGGATGGGAAAGGTAGGATTACTAGGGATATTGAGGACTTGGGTAGGAAGAAAAGAGGTGTACATTAGGTCAAAGCAGCTGGGAACAGAGAGAGCATTGGAGGAATATAGAGAGAGTAGGAGGGAACTCAAACAGGGAGTTAGAAGGGCAAAAAGAGGGCATGAAATGGTTTTGGCAGATAGGATTAAGGAAAATCCTAAGGCATTTTACTCCTACGTTAGGAATAAAGAGGTGGTTAGAGGAAAACAAAATCAGACCTCTTAGGAACAGAGGGGGGGAAGTGTGCTTACAGCCCGAGGGAATGGGAGAGATCATGAATGAATACAGCGTCAGTGTTCACGAAGGAGAGGGGCTTGTTGACCAGTCCTGTCTCTGAAGGAGCTGTAGACCGGTTGAGGGAAATATCCAGACCAAGGGAGGAAGTATTAGAGCTTCTAGATAGCATTAAAACTGATAAATTTCTGGGGCCTGATGGCATTTATCCCAGGCTGCTTAGGGAGGTGCGAAGTGGATTTACTGGGCCTCTGACACAAATTTTTGTCTCTTCTTTGGACACAGGTGAGGCTCTAGAGGACTGGAGAATAGTTAATGTTGTACCGTTATTTAAAAAGGGTAGTAGGGATAACTCTGGAAATTATAGGCCAGTGAGTTTGACATCAGTGGTAGGGAAGCTGTTGGAGGGGATTCTTAGACATAGGATGTATAGGCACTTAGAGCGTTGCGATCTGGTTAGAGATACACAGCATGGCTTTGTTAAGGGGAGATCGTGACTTACGAACCTAGTAGAATTTTTTGAGGAAGTGACAAAAACAGTCGACAAAGGGCAAGCCGTTGATGTCGTCTATACGGATTTTAGTAAGGCGTTTGACAAAGTCCCTCATGGGAGGTTAGTTGAAAAGGTCAGGGCTAATGGGATACAAGGACAGGTAGCTAGATGGATAAGTAACTGGCTTGGTAATAGGTGACAGAGAGCAATAGTGCAAGGGTGTTTTTCTAGCTGGAGAGCAGTCACTAGTGGTGTGCCGCAGGGCTTGGTACTGGGATCTCTTCTATTTGTAACATATATAAATGACTTGGAAGAGGGAGTAAGTGGAGTGATCAGCAAGTTTGCAGATGATACAAAGATGGCTGGACTTGTGGGTAGTGAGGAGCATTGTCAGGCCATACACCAGGACATAGTTAGGCTGGTAACTTGGGCAGATAGATGGCAGATGGAATTCAATCCTGATAAAGGCAAGGTGATGCATTTCGGGAGAAAGAACGTAGGAGGGAGGTATATGATAAAGGGTAGACCAATCAAGAGTACAGAAACGCAGCGGGATCTGGGGGTGCAGGTGCACAAGTCTCTGAAGGTGACACAGCAGGTGGAGAAGGCTGTGAAGAAAGCATATAGTATGTTAGCCTTTATAGGAAGGGGTATAGAGTACAAGAGCTGGCCTTTAATGTTGCAGTTGTACAAAACGTTGGTTAGACCTCATTTGGAATACTGCGTCCAGTTCTGGTCGCCTTACTACCGGAAAGACATGGAGACTCTGGAGAGAGTGCAGAGGAGATTTACCATGATGCTGCCTGGTATGGAAGGTCTGAGTTACAAGGAGAGGTTAGGCAAATTGGGGCTGCTTTCCTTAGAAAGATGTGGACTTAGAGGAGATCTAATAGAGGTGTACAAGATTGTGAGGGGTACAGATAGAGTAAACTGGGTTAAGCTTTTTCCTAGGATGGACTCAAATAGCACGAGGGTCACGGGCTTAGGGTGAAGGGGGTAAGATATAATTTGGATGCTAGAGGGAGTTTTTTCCACAGAGGGTGGTGGGGCTATGGAATGTGTGCCAAGTAAAGTGGTGGAAGTAGGCACTCTGGAGTTATTTAAGAGATAGTTAAACGGGCACATGAACAGAATGGGAATGGAGAGATATAGGAAATTGATGTAAAATAGGGATCATGAGCCTTGAGAGTTCCCTGGGAAGTGTGTAAATTGTCGATGATATTGATGTATTTGTTTTATCCTACAGGTGCTTTGGTCCGCCTTGTTGTCTAACAAAGGGCGTACACGCGATGGGTCATGAGAGGGCTGCTCTTGGATTTTGAGAGTATCCTAGTACTTTACGTCGTTAGTGTATGTTTGACCTGGACCATTTGATGGGCAACACGACAGCTCAATGACTATTGCTGTGCTATGCAGATACTTGGATTTACGCCTGTGTCTGTGGGAGTTTGCGCGTTCTCCCTGTGCTTACGTGGGATTTCTCCGGGTACTCCGGTTTCCTACCACATCCCAAAGATGTGCTCTTAGGTTGACTGGCAGAACAAATTCTCCCTAAATCGTCTCACATAGATCTATGAACATAAATAGGGATCATGGGTAGAAGTGGGAACATCAAGGTAGCAGCGCGGGCTCATTGGGGTGAAGGTCCTGTTTCCTGTGCTGTTTTGTTCTTTGTTTTTTGACTGCCCATGGTCAAATGCTGCCTTTATGTCACTCTCACCTCTCAAGTTCACTTCTTTTGATGATAGTTGAGCTATATCATAATGAGGGTAGGAGCCAAACAGAGCATCAGTGAGGAGATTATTACTAAGAAAGTACTGCTTGATAGCGCAGTCAGCAACCTCTTCCATCACTGTGATGATCAAAACTAGACCGATTGGGCAGTAATTGACCAGACTGAATTTGTCATACCTTTTGCACACATAGCATTCCAGGGCAATTTTCCACATTGCCAAGTAGATGCCAATCCTCAGCAGCACTGGAACTTGGCTAGTTCTGGAAGAAAAACGACTTAAAAATAATTGCCAGTATCGTGTCAGGGAATTTCTTGCTATCATGTGCAATGACTCAAAATGGCTGAAAACTAGCATTTGTGATGGTTGGGATTTCCCTAGGAAGCCAAGACTGACCATCCATTTGACACATCAGATTGAAGATTGATGCAAATGCTTCAGCCGCAGCTTTTGCATTTGTGTTTGCCTCACCCAGTGACGATAGGGATACGCTAACCTCCAGTTAGCTATTTTATTATCCACTACAACTCGCGACTGCATATAGTAGGAATTGTAGGCCATTCAGGCTTGAGCCTGCTCTGCCATTTAATATTATTGCTGACAGTGACCTCAAATCTCCATCCCACCTACCCGATAACCTAGTCCCCCTCACTCCATCTCCATTATAAATGGGTGACCCCCTATTTTTAAGCAGTGTTCTCTAGTTCTAGACTCTCCCAATCAATGAATCAATTACTCTTCTAAACTTCAGTGGATTCAAGCCTAATATGGATAAAAGAGCAGAACTTGATATGAGAGTGATAACAGCCAATGTAGCATCAAGGCACTCAAGCAAAACTGAAAACAGTGGAAATCAGTGGAGAAATTTTCCATTGGAGTGAGGCATACGTAACACAAAGAAAGATGGTTGTGATTGTTACAGGTCAATTACTTCAGCCTCAAGGCATCACTGCAGGAGTTCCTCAGGGCAGTATCCTTAGCCCAAATACCTTCAGCTGTTCCATCCATCCCTCCATCATAACATCAGACATGGGGATTTTCACAGATGATTACACATGTTCATCAAGCATGACTGTTCTGATGCAGAAGCAGTCAGTGCCCAAGTGCAGATCTGGACAACTAGCTGGTTTGGGCTGATAAGTGTGGTCAAGGAGCCAATGACAATGATTTCTGCAACAATACTGATAATGTTGTAAGAGTATTGTGACAATGAAAATCACACCGGGAATTTTGATCAAATTACCTCAAAAACAAAGTTGCTACAATCTGTGACCTGACCAAGCTCAAACTTCCTTTGCTGGTCAAACAAGGATAGTTGTGCAAGTTAAACTAAACACGGCAAAAGCGTATCCACGTACGAGTTAAAATTATGTGACTTATATGCCATTTAAACTAAGCACTACGGAATCTGTAACTCCACTGGTCTGGCCAAACAACATGACTGATTTTCAATTACACCACTAGCTGACTGCCAGGGAATTTCCTGGAAGAATCTGGGAAGTTTACGATAAAGGGAAGTGTTTCAGCCCTTTATCTTATATTATATTATTGCAGGAATAATAAATGTGTAGAGTATAGGGCTAATGGTAGGATTCTTAATAGTGTTGATGAACAGAGGGATCTTGGTGTATTTGTGCATAGATCCCTGAAAGTAGGCAGTCAAGTCGATAAGGTTGTTAAGAAGGCATATGGAGTCTTAGCTTTTATTGGTAGGGGGATTGAATTTCGGAGCCGCAACGTCATGTTGCAACTGTACAAAACTCTAGTGCGGCCGCACTTGGAGTATTGTGTGCAGTTCTGGTCCCCACATTATAAGAAAGATGTGGAGGCATTGGAGAGGGTACAGAGGAGGTTTACCAGGATGTTGCCTGGTATGGAGGGCAGGTCTTATGAAGAGAGGCTGAGGGATTTGAGGTTGTTTTCGTTAGAAAGGAGGCGGCTAAGAGGGGACCTAATCGAAACATATAAGATGATTAGAGGTTTAGATAGGGTGGACAGTGATAGCCTTTTTCCTAGGATGGAGAAAGCTAGCACGAGGGGACACAGCTTTAAATTAAGGGGTGATAGTTATAGGACGGATATCAGAGGTAGGTTCTTTACCCAAAGGGTGGTTCGGGAGTGGAATGCCCTGCCTGCAGCAGTTGTAGATGCGCCAAGTTTGGTGGCGTTTAAGAGGTTAGTTGATAAGTATATGGAAGAGAGGGGAATGGTTTAGTTTAGAGGGGCATTGCTTTTTATATTGGTCGGCGCAACATCGAGGGCCGAAGGGCCTGTTCTGTGCTGTAATGTTCTATGTTCTTTGTCATCAGTGATAATTCGCAGATCAACCGCCCTGAAAAAACATCTTCAGAGAAGACAAAGAGCCACGTGGAAAATCTACATTGGAAATGGACTTGGTCACTTCTTTCTGAACTGGGTAGTATTTATTCCAGTTAAAGAGTTGAGTTAAGAGTTGCAGTTAAAGAGTTGAGTTAAGAGTTGCAGTTAAAGAGTTGAGTTAAGAGTTGCAGTTAAAGAGTTGAGTTAAGAGTTGCAGTTAAAGAGTTGAGTTAAGAGTTGCAGTTAAAGAGTTGAGTTAAGAGTTGCAGTTATTTGAGTTTGGTACCTACAATTTAAACTTGTTCCAACAGAATTTGAGTCAACTCATGTCCTTCTGTTTTGTAATATTAAACTAAGTATCTGGAAAGTAGTTTAAGTTTTTTAAATTCATTCATGGGCTGGGGTCTTTGCTGGCTGGGCCAATATTTATTGCCCATCCCTGAGGGCATTAAGAGTCAAGCACATTGCTGTGGGACAAGTCACATGTAGGCCAGAATAGGTAAGGACAGCAGATTTCTTTTCTTAAACGACATCATTGAACCAGTTTTTATGACAGTGGTTCTGTGGTCATTAGACTTTTAATTCCATATTTTTATTGAATTCAAATTTCATTATTTGCCATGGTAGGATTTGAAGCCAGATCCCCAGTGCATTACCCTGGATCTTTGGAAACTAATCCAGTGACAATACCAACACACCAATGTCTCCTCCCCTTTACAGCCAAACAACATAGGTGACAGATAACATTTGTGCCATACAAGTAACAGTATTTACTTGACTATGACTATCAATGACTATCTGCAACAAGAGATAATCTAACCATATTTCCACGACATTCAATGGCATCAATATTACTGGCTCCAACACTCTCAACATCCGAGCTGTTACCATTGACTAGACAGTGAACTGGATCAGTCACAAATACTGTGGCTACAACAGCAGGTAAGAGGGAAGGCATTCTGCAACAAGTAACTCAGCTTCTAATACTCTAAAGCCCATCTCTGTTCTACAAGTCAGGCATGTGATGGAAGACTCTCCATCTGCTTGGATGAATGCAGTTCAAGAAGCTGAAACACCATCCAGGACAAAGCAGCTGACTTCACTGGAACCATCCACTGCCTTTCCCTACACCACTGATGCACAGCAACAGCAGTATGTACTATCCACAAGATGCAGAGCAGCGACTCACCAAGACTCCTTCCAGATCACCTTCCAAACACACAACCTCTACCACCTAAGACAAGGATAGCAGATGCATAGGAACACTACCACCTGCAATTTCCATCCAATTCACACACCATCCTGACTTGGGAACTACATCACCATTCCTTCACTGTTGCTGGATCAAAATCATAGAACTTGCTCCCTAACAGCACTAAGGATGTTCCTAGACTGCAACGATTCAAGACAACTCAACACCATCTTCTCAAGGGCAATTAAGCACGATCTCCAAATGCTTGCCTAGCCAGCAACACCTGTAGCTCATTAAAAATAGTCCTATGCTGTGGCTGCATGCTGGACACTTTTCTAAGAGATTTGCCTACATGTAAGCCTGACCTTCTTTGGGAGTATCAAGTCTTGTTCTGCTCCACAAATTTTAATCCATCGATGCACACTGTTTTATGAACAAGTTTAAGACTAAGTATTTGATTATGATTTTTAACTACTTTCTTCTGCAAGCATGAAGTAAACCAGTTACCCACAGCAGAGGGACAAGCTTTACAATTAAGCACAATATCCAAACTTAGGAAAATAAAACAAAAAAAATGCTTTGCATTTCAGTAATTTACAAACAGGAAGTGGTAGGACACTAAGTGACTAATCTTGTTGTTGATCCCCAAATAGAAAAACTGGTACTTTAGTGATATATAAAGAGTCTGAGGAGAATGAAATGCCGCTTATAAATATTCTCCATGAGTGACTCAGATGGATTCTCAGAGCATGATAAAACTTTAAGATAACTAATCTGTATCCATCTGTGGACAATATTCAATTACTATTAATGCAGTTTATAATTAACACTCAAATTGTTCATGTTACAGTAGATGCAGATTTGATCTTAAAGGCAAAGTGTCTCAAATCAGTTTGAACTGCTGCTTTAGTTGACATTTATCTCAGACTGCTGAAAGAAATAGAAGCCATGTTGAGTTAACCCTGTGCTCATTTTTTAAATCAGGCATTGGTTCTAATGACGGTTTTAGCTCAGTTAATAGCATACTGATACGCAAAAGGGTCAAGTCAGAAGCAGGAAATTACTGATGCAGTTATAAGAAGTTGCTATTAACCAAGTAACCAAGTTCAAGGGGTAGTGTATTTTGCAAACCAATTCCAACTCATCTATTTTTGATGTTGAAACATAAAGTATAAAGAAAAATCCCACCCCTATATGTTTTTTCAGAGATTCAATTGTCATGGGGCTTTATTTAAAAATCACTTTTGGGCATCTTAAAATCACTTAAGTTTTCTCCATGGGCTCAGGTGCTTTGCCAGTCATGTTTTGAACAGGTTTATTTTGATTAAATTGCCCTGAGTCTTGGCAATGTGAAATCAGACATACATAACAGAACCACCAATAAATCACCTGGTGGTTTGTTTTTCCCTGAACAGAACTTTATGTTGTCAATTATTATTCAGAACATTCGGATAACACAACTTCATGAGGAGTTTTCCCTTTTCCAATTCTAGCAAAAAAATCAATGCCCAAGTAATATTTTCAGGCTATAACATGCAACATATTGTGCTAATGGGGAGCATTCAACAGACATTTATTTAGTGGTAATTTTGGCAAAACACAGTGAATACCCAAATGTTATTTCAATGTCAACAAGTGACTTCATAGTAAAAAAATTGAGTAACAATATTTGTTCAAGCCCTTTGTGATACAGTTTCTTCGCTCGCTCATGTCATCTTCTTTCTAGAAGATTGATTGCTATGGATCTCCACTTGTCTGTCTAGCGCTGCCCTTAATGTTCGACGTAAATCAAAAGCAGCTAATCAATTCTGTTGGTCATCCATTTGCTCTTCTGCTTTCCTCTTCTATGTTTCGTACAAATCTTTCTGTCCAATAATTGCCTGTCTACAGTCTGCTTTCAAGTGACCAAAATATTCTCTCTTTGATGTTATACACTCATTTCCTCTTTTCTCCTGCCACTTCCAGCACTTCCTCATTTCTGTAAGAAATGTGCTAGAGCCTCCATTATATCCATCAATAACCCCTTTGCATTTTGACCACATGTGCAAAGCATACAACACAAATGACAAGTTGTAGCATCTCAGCATTCCTTTTCCTAAGATTGAGGTTTTACCCCTTTCATATCAACATATTCTTCATTCTGTCAAAGCTGACTTTGCTATCTCATAATGACATCTCCCTCGAACCATGATAATCTGCTCAAAATATGTGAACCTTTTCACTTGCTTCAGGATTGTCCATTTACTTCAATTTTCACTTCGAGGATCAGGTCTTTATTCATCATTGAATATGAAGACTACCAATACATTCTTACTCCCTCTTCCAAACTCTTTGCCTTCAATTTGTTCACAATTTCCTGTAGTGTACAGATATTTGTCTGAACCAAAAATATTGTCTATCCCTCTGCTATCAAAGCAAAGAATTATTATGCATATATTGTACCTATTTTAATCTATACATACTCATGTTGACAGTTGGCTTTACCCAAAAGAGGAAGTTGAGTAAACTTTAATCAAACTTTATCTGCTAACATTCCTGTTAAGTACCTTGGAACATTTCTACTGTGTTACAGATGTAACATAAATGCAAATTGGCACTATGTCCTTCTGCTGTAATTTGCAACAATTCAGAACAGGTTTGTTAAGAGACTGTATGTATCTGGCACAACTGTATTTTTTAAAAAATCTAATGCACAGAGTTTCAGAAAAATAAACTTGGTGTAAACTCTTCTAACAATACATTCCAACTTCTGCATAGCACATCCAAACCAATCACTAGTATAAAGGCCTTTTATACCAGATGTTTCTTTTAAAACTAGCCATTTATATTCTGCACACATTGAAACTGGCACTTTTTACAACTCATACGTGAAATAAAAACAGAAAATGCTGGAGGAACTCTAAGTCTGACAACATCTATGGACAGAGAATACAGTGAACATTTCAAGTCAAAGTCACCCAGATTCAATGTTGGTTCTATGCTCTCTCCACAGATGCTGTCAGATCTGCTGAGCTTCTCCAGCATTTTCTATTTTGTTTCAGATTCCAGCATCTGCAGTATTTTGCCATTATCAAGATGTGAAATGTTCATGTTGACAATGAATGGTTTTGAAGTCTATCATTAAATCACAAACCCAGTGCAGATATATCATGAATCACATATAACTGTTTTTTTTTTATCAGTTTTAATAATATACTTGAACCCCAATCCTAGGGGAACGTTATATACAAACTGTGAAATTCTTTATTTCCTACAGGAGACATTAGTTCTCAGCATTAATTTCATGTTAATTATGGAAGATTTTTTTTGCTTGAATACATTAAGATCCGGCACTGACTGATCCAAGTATTTAGTTTAGAAACTTTGAGGTCTACAAAACATCTGGCTGACATTCAGTCTAAGTGTCAAAGATAATTTACTAACTCAGTGCATCACCCCTTCTTTTCTAATTAAAATTAGATTGGATGGCAAAAGTTAAAAAATTTATAAGTTGCAAGTAGGCTTACATTAACATTGCAATGAAGTTATTGTGAAATTCCCCTAGTCACCACACTCGGGCTCCTGTTTAGGTCAATGCAATTAACCAACATGTCTTTCAGGCTGTGGGAGGAAACCAGAGCACTCAGGAGGAAACCGATGCAGAAACGTGAAGAAGCTGCAGACTCCACAGAGACAGTGACCCAAGCTAGGACTCGAATCCGGGTCTCCAGCACTACAAGGTAGCGGTGCTAACTACTGTGCCACAAAAACAAGACAACATCTTAACTGTTTTATGATTTGATATACTGCATACAGCATTAGTATACTACAGAATTTTATTTACAAGAATATATGCCAAACAAAATTTTGTCTGTTATTTCAAGTGGTACACTGCAACATCAGAAAGGCAGAGTACTATGACCCAGTTTGATTTGATTTATTGTCACACTTATCAACATACAGTGAAAAGTATTGTTTCTTGCGTGCTATACAGACAAAACACACTGTTCATCAGAGAAGGAAACAAGAAAATGCACAATGTCATGTTACAGTCATAGGTAGGGTGTAGAGAAAGATCAACTTAACGCAAGGTAAATCCATTCAAAAGTCTGACAGCAGCAGGGAAGAAACTGTTCTTAGTAGGTTGGTACGTGACCTCTGACTTTTGTATCTTTCTCTGAAGAAAGGAGATGGAAGAGAGAATGTCCGGGATGCGTGGGGTCCTTAATTATGCTGGCTGCTTTGTCGAGGCAGCGGGAAGTGTAGACAGAGTCAATGGCTGGAAGGCTGGTTTGCATGATGGATTGAGCTACATTCAGGGCCTTTTGTAGTTCCTTGCAGCTTGGGCAGAGCAGGAGCCATACCAACTTGTGATACAACCAGAAAAAAGTGCTGTGGTGCATCTGTAAAAGTTGGTAAGAGTCATAGCTGACATGCCAAATCTCTTTAGTCTTCCGAGAAAGTAGAGGTATTGGTGGGCTTTCTTAACTACAATGTCGGCACAGGGGGACCAGGACAGGTTATTAGTGATTTGGACACAAAAAAACTTGAAGTTCTCGGCCTTTTCTACTTCATCCTCAATGATGTGGACAGAGGCATGTTCTTCTTTACGCTTCCTGAAGTTGATGGCAATCTCCTTCGTTTTGTTGACATTGAGGGAGAAATTATTGTTGCTGCACTAGTTCACCAAATTCTCTATCTCATTCCTGTGTCTCGTCATTGTTTGAGATCTGACCCAGTATGGTGGTGTCATCAGCAAAATTTGAAAATCAAATTGGAGAGCAATTTGGCCACTCAGTTATAGGTGTATAAAGACTATAATAGGGGGCTGAGAATGCAGCTTTGTGGGGCACTGGTGTCAAGGCTAATCGTGGTGGCGCTGGTGTTGTGTTTATCCTTACTGATTGTAGTCAGTTAGGAAGTTGAGGATCCCGTCACAGAGAGTCCATGGAGTTCGGAGATGAGTTTCATGGGAATAATAGTGTTGGAGGCTGAGCTGTAATCAATAAATAAAAGTCTGATATAGGTGTCCTTGTTATCTAGGTGTTTCAGGGTTGAGAGCAGGGCCAGGGAAATGGTGTCTGCTGTGCACCTGTTGCGGCGGTAGGCAACTGGATCCAGTTTACTATGTTGCAAAAAAATATATGAACGTACGTACAACTTCCAAAAAAACTCAGTCATTATTTTCCAGGGTGTTTTAGTGATATTTCACAATCTAACAATTGTTTTATTTTGAAAAAAAAAGCGAAAAGTTTTCAACTAGCCATCTGATTTCTGAAATGAAGCTATCTGTAGATATACAAGGACGGCCTCCAGATTGCCTACATAAGTCACTACATTTGAAAAAAAAATGTTTCAATGCAATAAAAATAATTAAACATTAGATACCAGACCCCAAGGAACTATAACTGAACTTGCGAATACTCAGCTGCAGGGGGTTTGATGAATTCTGCTATGATTTCATCTCCAGGTTATAATATATTAATCACTGCAATGTTACAAATTCAAAGATGTTTAGTAAAATTAGCATTGGTCTTAGATTCTGTGGTCAAAATTCACTAAGAGTTAAAATAGATTACATGGCCAGTATGACAAGATTTTTAAACCTTTCAAAGAATCAGCACTTTAGACAAAGAAAATAAGTATATTGAAAGAATAAGTCTTGAGTGACGGGATGGAAAGATTTAAATCTAAAATGCTCAAGTCCTTTCTTTGATACAGTGCATTTAAATTTTACATCATAAATAATTTTCCAATAAAGGCCTCCAATGTACTGATCAGTTTAATGAAAGCAAAAGTTTTTCATCAACTGATGTTCACAGATCTCATCCACTCTCGTCATCAAAAACCATCATTCCACCATATTGACAATTCAAGAACTCTCATATAACTCGGGTTTTACAATGAAGCTCTAACAAACCCATACTAAAACACAGATTCACACTCAAACTACTGTGGAAATATTCAGCTAAAGGGGGTTTAATGCGCAGAGAGAGGCCGTTCAGCCCATTGAGTCTACACCGATCACAATCCCACCCATGCTCTGCTCCCATATTTCTACATATTTTCCTCACTAATCCCTCTAACCTACACATCTCAGGACACTAAGAGGCAATTTTAGCATGACTAATCAACCTAACCCACACATTTCTGGACTATAGGAGTATAATATCAAAGGTAGGAGTCTTGGCAGTGTTGAGGAGCAGAAGGATCTTGCGATGTGGGTCCATAGGACTCTTAAATCGGCCCCACAGGTGGAGGATGTGGTCAAGAAGGCATATGGTGTACTGAGCTTCGTTAATCAAGGGATTGAGTTTAGGAGTCGGGAGGTAATGCTGCAACTTTATAAGACCCTTGTCAGACACCACTTGGATACTGTGTGCAGTTCTGGTCACCTCATTACAGGAAGGATGTGGAAGCTATTGACAGGGTGCAGGGGAGATTTACAAAGATGTTGCCTGGATTGGGAGGTATGCCTAATAAAGATAGGTTGAGGGAGCTAGGTCTCTTTTCCCTGGAGAAAAGGAGGTTGACAGGCAACCTGATAGAGGTTTAAAAGATGTTACGAGGTATAGATAGGGTGGATTCTCAGAGACTATTTCCCAGGGCTGAAATGGTCACTACGAGAGGACACAGGTTTAAGGGGCTGGGCAGCAAGTACAGAGAAGATGTCAGAGGTAAGTTTTTCATTCAGAGGATGGTGAGTGAATGGAATCAGCTACTGTCGGTGGTGGTGGAGGCAAACTCGCTGGGGTCTTTTAAAAGACTTCTCGATGAGTGCATGGGATTAAATGGGATTGGGAGTTACAGATAGTTCTATGGCCTAGTAGGTATAGGTATGATCTTGTGGGCCAAAGGGCCTGTTTGTGCTGTAGCGTTCTATGAAACCGGAGGAAACCACACAGACACAGGGAGAATGTGAAAACGCCACACAGACTCAAGTCACGAATCGAGCCCAGGTCCCTGGAGCTGTGAAGCAGCAGTGCTCACCACTATGCTACCATGTCATCCATACTACACAGATCTGTTGCTTCTTTTGCAATTCTTAACACATCACTGTCAATCAATGTCAAAGCAAGCATCCCAAGAAGGTTTCAAAGCTTTCAAAGCAGCAGGGAGCTTGTCAGCGTTAGGTGTTACTTTTGTATGTAACTAAAATTTCAGCCATTGTCCTACAAATACTCAGGTCTGTTATCAATACTACTGGGTGATTTTAGTAATTCTACGTTAAATAAATTTCCTCAGGTTAGCTTGGAAGCTGTTTGTATTTTCTTTGAACGTGAATCATTCAGCTAACCAAAGCGTCATCTCGTTTCAAAATATCTCAGGAGCACTTGGTGTAATTAGCCTTCAGTGGAGTTACTATTATGCAACCAATTGCATGCCAGTCAATAGTATTGGCTAAAACAGGACAAGCGCATTGTTCTTCCAATAATGTCAGCGGGTCCTTAAAATGAAATAGTCACCGGAAGCAGCAGACAGTAATTGGGTTTAATATCTCATCCGATCATCGATAGTTTATAACAAACGTATTTACAAAGCATTTAATCTCGCGGATTGAAAATCGTTGCAATAGGAAACTCGGTCACAATATCTCAATACAAAATTTGAGAAAGAATCTGCGTGTTTATTTTTAAAAGACTCCAGTCAACAGGGGCCATGCAAGCAACTCGAGAAAAAAAATGCAAAAAAAGTCAAGAAAAGTTTGTGCAAATCTATCTATCCGCAGACTTTTTTAAAAAACAGGTAAGTGATCAACTTCAGCCAATACTTGTCGATTGCAAGGAGTGATACAAGTGTGTCTGTTTCCCTCAAAACACTGTCCAGCGTATTAAACAAACACAACCTCTCCCTCATTTTTGTTTGGCTAAACAACCAAAGTAATTGACTTGTTTGGTAACATTACGGGTGAAACTGGCACCAGCATCCACGATCCGCTCGCAGTTCGGACGGGGAAAACAGCAGCAGCATCCTGCACATGCTGCTCAAACTCCACTCAACTCCGTATTCCGAGCTCTCCCCCCCCCCCCCCCCGACATTATTAGACTAACCAACCACCCCCCTCCCCCTCCTCCTTCAAACAAAAAAAAACAAATAAAATCAACCTCGTGGACACCACTCACCCCCAGATTACATAATTGGTCTTCACATTCTTGGGCCAGGAAAACTCCCCGAAAATGACCTCGTCCCCTTTCACCACAATCTCCTTCTTCTGGATGTTGTATTGACGCAGTACGCTCAGCACGTCCGCCATCTTGCCTGGCCTCCTAACAACCGGGTCCTGAGAGCCGGGGCTGCCCTGCTGCACTGCCTGTCAGCAATCAGGACCCCTCTTCTCTCCCCGCCGGGCCACGGGGGCGGGCTGCCCGAGCGCACTGCCCGAAGGCACCGAACAAAACGTAGCGGCTCACGCTTGCACAGGATCGCTGACGGCCGAAATAGGCCACGACTTTCAAAGCAAACCACCCCACCGCCGGAATCACCACCCGCACCGGTGCGCCGTTTTCACTCTTTTGGGTCTGGGAGTGAGATTGGGTTATAACGTTATTTACGGCTCCCGGGATCTCCCCTGGCAACGGCTTCCACAGGAGGCGGAGACTTCGAGCAGCAGTAACTTCAGCGCACTGCCCCGACCAGTCTCAACCTTGCACAGACTTCAACAGGTCCCAGTGGCTGCAAAATCCTTCCTCGCCCAGACACACGCACAAACTCTGGCTTTCCCAGCTTCTCTGAATTCCACGGGCTCCTTGTGGCACTATCATTGAGTTGACTTTACATTTCTCCTCATTTCTTTAAAATCCCTCCACGTTCTCACCTCATTGGACATGACTGGCCTCTTCCAGCCACATTGCCACTAGCAATAAACTTTGACAAAGGATCATCTGGACTCGAAACGTCAGTTCTTTCTTTTTTCTTACAGATGCTGCCAGACCTTGCTGAGATTTTCCAGCATTTTCTCTTTTGCATTGCCTTTACTTTCCTTAACGCTGTTTCTGTTTTCACTTGACCCCATTTTCTGCCATCCTGACACGATGACTATTCATATTTGGTTTGGTTTATATGTTGGTATACAAGGGGAAGTGATGACTTAGTGGTATTATCGCCAGACTATTAATCCAGAAACTCAGCTAATGCTCTGAGGACCTAGGTTTGAATCCTGTCACAGCAGATGGTGAGCTTCGAATTCAATACAGAAAATTGAGAATCAAGAATCTACTGATGACTGTTGTTGATTGTTAGAAAACCCGATCTAGTTCACTAGGGAAAGAATTCTGTTATCCTTACTTGGTCTAGCCTACACGTGGCTCCAGAACTACACAATGTGGTTGACTCTCAACTGCTCTCCAAGGGCAACTATGGATGGACAATAAATGTTGGCCAACCAGTGATAGCCGTGTCCCGCAAATGAAATTTTAAAAATACAGTGAAAAAAATTATTTAGCCATTGGGCTGCTTCTACTGTCTATCTCCTTGCAATTGTTTCACTTCCCATCTGCAATAACCTCAACAAAACTATTCTACTGAGCTACATGTATCTTTGGTCTTCCTCTGATCATTTCACCTTCCTTTTCAGTTTCCAAACTTGCTGCACTTTGCTCTCTTAGGTCCAACCCTGACCTTGTCATCAAACCAGCCAACAAGGATTGTCGTCTGCATAAGGACCTTTACTTCACAGAGGCTGAGCACCAATTCTCAAGACACTTCCCCCTATTGCCCCCTGGATAACAACCACAGAACATTGAGCCACTATTAGATGACCTCTAGAGATTGGCCCTCCACAGCTTCCAATCACATAGCCTCATAACTCCAGACAGTTTGCTTCTACTTCCTTCCCAAAATCCACAAACAAGACTGCCCTGGTCGGCCCATTGTGTCAGCCTGTCTTTGCCCCACTGAACTCATTTCCCCATATCTTGATTTCATTCCATCTCTTGTCCAGTCCCTTCCCGCCTACCTCTGTGATTCCTCCAATGCCCTACAACATATCAATGATTTCCAGTTCCCTGGCCAAAACTACTTCCTCTTCATCATGGATGTCCAATTTCTCTACACCTCCATTCCCCACCAGGATGGCCTCAAAGCTCTTCATTTCTTCCTCGAACAGAAGTCTGAACAATCTGCATCCACTACCACCCTCCTCCAGCCGGTTGAACTGGTTCTCTCCCTTAAGAATTGTTCCTTTAACTTGTCTCACTTCCTCCAAATAAATGATGTAGCTATGGGCACCTGCATGTCTGTCTCTTTATGGGTTATGTGGAGCATTCCCAGTTCTAGTCCTACTCCAATCCCCTCCCACAACTCGTTTATTGGTATGTTGATGACTATGTTGATGCCACTTCATGCTCTTGTCTGGATCTGGAAAAATTTATCAATTTAGCTTCCAATTTCCATCCCTCTATCACATTCACATGGTCCATCTCTGACACTTCCCTTCCTTCCTTGACCTCCCTATCTCCATTTCTGGAGTATCCATTACAAGCCCACTGATTCCACAACTACTTTGACTACAGCTCTCACATCCCACATCCTGTATGGAATTCCATTCTCTCAGTTTCTTTGTCTTTGCCGCATCTGTTCTGATGATCCTAATTTCAAAAGAGCACTGTTGATATATCTTTCTTCTCCCTCAGTCATGGTTTTCCTCCCATTGTGGTTGATAAGGCTCTCAAACACATCCAAATCTTCCCATAAAATAAAGATGCCCCTTTACCTCCACCTTGCTCACTGTCTCAAGTCCTAAACATCCCTTTCAGGTGAAGCAGCGATACACACGTACCTCCTTCAATCTGGTCTATTGCATTCACTGCTCCCAATGTGGTCTACTCTACAGTCGAGAAACCAAACGTAGACTGGACGATCGTTTTGCTGAACAACTTCAGTCTATCCATAAGCAGGATCCTGACTTTCCTGTTGCTTGCCACTTCAACATGCCACCCTGCTTGCTCCCCTGTCCATAAGTCTGTCTTTGGCCTTTTGCAATGTTCTAAACAAAGCCCAATGCAAAATGGAGGAACAGCATGACATCTTCTGATGGGGAATTTTACAGCTGTCTGGACTGAACATTGAGTTCAATAACTTCAGAGTATGAACTCTTTCTCCTCCCCCTTCACTGCATTTCCATTTATTTTATTTCATTTTGTTTCATCCTATTCAGCCATTTTATAATCCTTCTTTCTCACCTCCATTTTTCCACTTTCCATTCTGGCTTTCTTTCTTGCATCCCCTTTAAAACAACTAGCACCTTCCTCAGGCAGTCGTTTAGCAATCTGTACTTCTGTTCTGCCATTCATACATTCTGATCATCTAATGGACACTTGTTAGCACCTTCCCAGCCTTCTGTATCATCATTTGCATTCCCTTTGGCCCATTCCACCTTCCTTCCCCTTCCCTCCCCTACCCCCCTTGCTCCCTCATAGTATCTGCTGATTCTCTTTGCTCTTAGTTCTCATAGAATCTGCTCATTCTCTTTGCTTAGTTCTGACAAAGACTCAAAATGTTGTCTCTATTCTCTCCCTACAGATGTTGTCAGATCTGCTGAGGTTTTCCAGTATTTTCTGGGGTTTTTTCAGATTCCAGCACCGTGGTATTTTGCTCCTACCCTTTTCTCTCTGTTGTGTTCATTGTTTATTTTCCTCTTTCATGTAAGGCTCAGAGATCTTTTCTTGCATCAGATAGCTATAGAAACGTAAGCTGTTTTTGTGGAATTCAGAGTTGCAAAGTTGTGGCATTCACATTTTCCATTTCAGGATAATTGTATTCATTGGAAGATGTTTGAATGTAGTCATGAAAAACAGGTGTAGTGAGGTTTTGTTTTAAATTGGTTTTCAAGACAGCACAGTGGTTAGCACTGCTGTCCCATAGCTCCAAGGACCTAGGTTCAATTTTCAGATCTTTTTTCAACTCCTTCAGGCAATCAAAATTAGTTCAGCAGGTCACTTTGACCGTAATTATATTGCAGATTAGTTATCATAGAATCCTTTCAGTGCAGAAAGAAGCCATTTGGCCCATCAAGTCTGCATCGACCACAATCCCAACCATGCACATTTTCCCTGCTAATCCCCTGATACTAGAGTCAATTTAGCATGGTCAACCAACTTAATCCACACATCTTTGGACTGTGGGAGGAAACTGGAGCACCCAGAGGAAACCCACACAGGCACAGGAAAAAGTGCAAGCTCCATGCAAACAGTGACCGGAGGCCGGAATTGAAGCTGGGTGTCTGGCGCTGTGAACCAGCAATGCTACCATGCTGACTAAAAGATATTCTTATAGTTTATACTATTTCTATTTACTAAAAGCACTATGGAAGAGAAACCCTTTTCATATGTCAATACACCATGGTCCAATCGAGTGATAAAGGTTGAAACTCTTATCCAACTACGTTCTTTATTTCAACCATGCTTCTTGGGGAAATACAAAGTAGAGAAGAGTAGCTATATATTTTCAATCAGCTGTGCTTGCAGGATAAATTGTATGGAAAGTAGGATCAAAATGAGAACATTACATATTCCTGGATTTTTTTGAGAGTATTCTAGTGCTTCACATTGTTAGTGTACGCTTGACCTGGACCATTTGATGGGCAACACGACAGCTCAGTGATTATTGCTGTGCTGTGCAGATACATGGATTTGGGCCTGTGTCTGTGGGAGTTTGCGCATTCTCCCCGTGCTTGCGTGGGTTTTCTCCGGGTGCTCCGGTTTCCTCCCACATCCCAAAGATGTGCTCTTAGGCTAATTGGCAAAACAAATTCTCCCTAAATTGTCTCAAATTTGGTCTTTAATCCATAGATCTATAATCGTAGACAGGGATCATGGGTAAAGGTGGGAACATCGGGGTGGCAGCACGGGCTCGTTGGTCTGAAGGGCCTGTTTCCCGTGCTGTTTTGTTCTTTGTTCTTTGACTCATGCACAGACTTTAAGCAGCATTAGTCTAAGCTACCTTTGTGGTGGGTAAATTCATCTTCAATAGGGATTCCACATTCAGCGTAAAATATCCAAAATAAGCATGGTTCTTGGAAGTATCTTTAGTATTGTAACAAAAATATCAGGGTTATAGCTCACCAAACATTTGTTTATCCAGTCCTAGAGAATGCAAGTTGTAAATGGCATCCTTATATGGCAAAAGATATAAACAAGATTCAAGCAATCCAAAGATGTCATGAATCAATATGGAAAATACATCCTTGATTAGAGATTTGGAATGAAAATTACTACAGCAAAGAAGGAGAAAAATAGATTATTCTGTAAAATATGGAATGGACTGGTGGTAATTGACAGAAACAAATATCTTGTGCCCTCCTGCAATGACAAAACACAAGGTAACTGTCTACACAAACAACAGACTATTTGTTTCCAAGATGATGCATCAACAATCTTTCTTCCCAAGGAAAATCCCGTAGTGCAACAAGCTGCCAAAGGAAATTATCACAGTCCCAGTATCGGAAATCTTCAAAACCCAGTTTTGGATTATTACCGTTTATGAGTTTTCATTAACAGCACAACTATTTCAACAGCCCTGATTTAGCTAGCACTAAATACACAGATGTTGGCAGAAGATAATTAGTCTGTAATGCTGAGAGAATAAAGCATGGCAGTGCTCTTCTCCAGCTAAGACACTAAACTGAAGCTGTCTTCACAAGTGATTCAAATGGGTACTAAAGATTAATGGCACAATGGAAAGGCCAAAGTTGCTTTACTGCCTGAACCATAGGAGTAATAAGAACTCAGTAAGAATTTAGCTACCCCAGTCCAACGCCGGCATTTTTACACCATAGGAGTAAGCCAGACAACTCCGCAAGCTTATGTAAAAGCAAAATACCATGGATGCTGGAAATCTGAAATAAAAACAGAGGATACTAGAGAAACTCAGCAGGAGTGACAGTGTCTTTGCAGAGAGAAGCAAAGTTAAAAATTTTCCAGCCCCCCGTGATGTATTTTCAGGTTGGGCTGGTATGTGAAATAGAATGGGGGACTATCTCATCATCTTCCTGCCCAGTGCCAAGCTGTCCTGCCTATTACAATGTGCAGGTAAGATGTCAGCCAGCCCACATACCTTTACGCCTATTGAGGAGCTTAACTAACCACTTGATGACCTCCGCTGCAATCACATATGAAGGAAATCAGCCTGTTATTTTTCCAATTTTGGGAGGGAAATGGCAAGAAGGGAGAGGAGGAACTTCCTTTAAAAGTCCCCTGTGCCCCTTGGAGTACCTCCCATCTTTAGAATCCTATCCTCTTTTTGTGACTCTCCACTACCTCTGGCCTCCAAAACTCAAACGCACCTTTCTCAGGTCTCCAATCCGTCCCTGACCAAAATCTCTGGGTGCACCATTGGGATTGCTTATAACTCCAGCAATAGCTGTTGAGTTCTGGTGCTACTTAGCCACACTGCTGCCAGTTAATCATATTGGCCAGCAGCTCCTGAGACCAGAACTTAATTTTTCTTAGGAACAAAAGTCCAACACTTATCAAGTTAAGGCCATCCCCAACATATTACCATAGTGCATCCTTTTATAAAATTAGTGAGCTCAAATCCAACATTTCTCCTGGGGTTTGAGAAGGTAGAGGTTGGTGAAGAGTGAGGAATGCCTTCCGTTATAAAATTTACCACAATACTTGAAGCAAATATGACTTTGCTTCATATCCGACTCAAGACATCGGCTATTTTGCTCTCCACAAATGCTGCCAGACCTGCTATTTCCTCCACTGTTTCTATTTGTTTACAGATAATACACTTAACAAATATTTTTATTTTATCAAGAACTTGTGGTTTTATTGCTCTATTTCAATTTAAATATACATCATACAATGATATATATATTTATGAGATGAGAGGTCACACCACACCAGGTTATAGTCCAACAGGTTTATTTGAAATCACAAGCTTTTGGAGTGCTGCTCCTTCGCCAGGTGACTCTTGTCCACCCCAGATCAACACCGGCATCTCCACATCTTGGTATATATTTACACTTTATCTTTACACTTGCCTTAATAATTGTGATCAGTGCCAGTTCTCCCTTTGGATCACTGGCAACTCCATACCCGGAAAATAATGAGTATGATAAATAGTGAACATACACACGTCTGTAAATGTTGATCTCTGTACAAAAAAATACAAAGGATGCTGTTGATTTTTGCATGTTGTGGTTGGGGTGACTTATTTTTAATGACCATTGCAAGCCTTGCCTCCCCAGAGAGTGTTGCTGACTGCCGGACTCTCCCCATGTGGTTGAGAGTGAAGCTGACACGCTCATTGTGACGCCGCCGTGTAGCGGAATCCAGCAGCATGTGCATTCCATGGACAATGTCCCTGCAGTCGCTACCTGGGAAGGTGGCATGTTTACAGCGGTAAGAACAAGTTTCAGACTTCATCCCCACATTTGTTCTCGCTTATGTAGCTTGTGCCGCTTTCGCTTCTGCCGCTGAGTGCCCTCTGATCGTGTACGGCCAACTCTGGCAGCGGACGACGACCTCTCTTTCCTCACGACTGCGTCTGACAGTGGCGAACATTGTCGAAGCACGTTTGGCTCCGTTGAAGCTGCGTGAAATCGCTGAAATTTAACCAGCACCTTTAACTCTTGAACTCTGACAAAGGGTCATCCTGATTTGAAACTTGTTAGCTCTATTCTCTCTGCCGCTGAGACTTTACAGCATTTTCTGTATTTTTTTTAATTTCAGCATATTTAACGTTGTTTAAACATCGGAAATAAAAATAGGAAATGCTGGAATAACTCAGCCAGCCAGCCAGAAGACTTATCGTTGCTGGGAAGTGGAGGAGGTTTCTGTGTTTTGTGCACGAGATCCTGCTTATTTTCCAAAAGTTATCCCTAACCATAAGGGTAACCACACATTGCCTTTACTGGCGACGGTATTTATAAAAAATTCAGAGGTATTCAGTGCGTTATGCTTTAATCTATTCCTCTTTCACATACCAGAGTACGCTTTTTCTTTTGCAAGGATGGGTCAGTTTTTTACCAGATTACCAGAAGAACATCGTGACGCTGCTATGCATTTTATTCGGGTGAGTTTCCTTCACTATTATCCGAATGCTGTTATTCATTTACTCATCTGGAGTAACCACTCGAGAGGCCGTCACAAAAATATGTTTGACGTTTGTTTCTTCTCTTTGATTCACTGCAGCAGTTGTGTTGTCCATCAGGTAATGGACAGCAGCTGAGGTTCTCCAGACTCTGTGAGAAGAGAAGCTGGTGGGCCCTATCAAAAGTCATTTGGCCTCATTACCACAATTTTCAAACCGCAGCTCAACTGGCTGTATGAACAGGTCTTCACGGCAGGTCCTTCCTGTGTACATGGAGTCTCACCACCCTTGGCGTACTGGCCCCAAGGTGACTTCAATGGAGAATCGACCATCACCCACCTCCTTTAGAGACGTGCCTTTGTTAAAAAGGATTGGAAAAAGGTACAATGGTTTTTGTGGGGGTTCATCTCAAGAAGCTGCATAAAGCAGTACTCTGCTTTACAGACTGTTCCCAATGAGACAAACATTGCTGCTGCTGGAGGACCATCAGCCATTGTGAATAACATTGCTTTAACACATTGTTTTAACACATTTTAGAAAAGGTTTCTCAAACACCTTCCACAATTGAATGCTGTCAGAACATCAGAACCCTTTCAAAGATTATCATTCCATTTTCCCTCAGAACTGTAAAGCTCAGTATAACTCAGATTTTGAAGTCAAATTAAATCATTACCATGAAGAGGCATTGCAAATCATCAAGTTGTATTGATGCAGTGACTGTTTGCAAATGAGCTTATCTAAAACAAAAGGATGCCAAGCCTGAAAGAGAGCATATGAGAATGTATGACCTATATCTTGATTGAATAAATGGATTTTAATGAATCTTTCTAAGGAGGTATGGTTTGCTGTCTGTGAGAATACATCTGTGTAACTGACTGCTTATCCTTCATGCTGCCATTACTGCTGCTAGATGCCTGAAGATTACTTAACTTTATGCCACATACAAGCACGCATTTGCTTATTCTCATAACCTTAGTATTATGGGATGTTTTCTTTCCATTAAACCATTAATATCCCTCTCTTATGATGATTTCAAAAGATGTGTCTATAACGCAGCTTAACAGCTGGAATATCAATCTATCAATCTTTCCATATCAGTGGCAGGCATTAAGAGAGATCCTTGTCAATTGTGTTTGATTCAGAGTTGTGCCCATCAAGCTATAGCCTCTAGGTGCCAGCTAGCAATCTGTTTTCGGAAATTTTAGCTATGGAAACAGACATATGTATGTGCTCTGGCTGCCTCACATGCTGGTAGGCACCAGAAGGCTTGAGCTGAAAATATTCCAATGCAGTGTATCTTACCAATGGAAAAGCTGCCATGTTTCCTCCAAAACCACAGAACTTACACTTAAATAATCAATTGAATGTGAAGCATTTTTGGGCTTCCTAACAATGCAGAATTGCTACATGAATTCATGTTTTTAAAAGTAATTGTAACAGTGGTCTTGTAAAATGTGACCAGGATTATAAAGAAACAAATCATGAAACAGGTGATGAACACAATGAAGTAGTTAATTAATTTCTTGCTTGTGAATTATATTTTTTCAGAACCAAGTGGTACAAAATTGTGTAGTTATATTTTCCAAGACCTACTGCCCTTATTGTAAGAAGGCAAAGAGCATCTTTGAAGAGATAGGAGCCAATTTTAAGGCGATTGAACTGGATCAGCGTAAGGATGGTGTTTACATTCAAAATACTCTTGAGGAATTGACTGGCGTTAGGACAGTAAGTCATCAATATTTGTCCTATATGCATCTTGTTAAGTGAAATTAAGTCACGTAATTATAAAGTTGTAAAAAATATATATAGAAAAAGATACTAGAAGCAAAGTAAACAGCTCTACTTGGGAAAATACAATTTGATGTAGTTATTTTCCTGCAACTTTGTTGTATTCTATCAAAATATCTACAATAAAGCTAAATAGAAAAAATGTTAATTTCACTCAGCCTGCTTAGGATGTGTTCTCTACATATGGCATTAATTTGCCTAGGACACTCTGCCTGTTCTTGTTTACTGTTGAGACCTATTTGGACATGAATGCATGTAGATAATGCATGTGGGCAAGTCTAACTCAGTATTGCAGTATCATGCAAGCTAATAGATTACCTGTATGCCTCACATATTAAGCCATTCTTAGCCACTTAAGAAATCAGAGAACAGCTGGAACGGTAGCCAAGAAGGGATTCAATGATACTGAAAAGCAGAGGAAGAAAGAATGATGGCAAGAAAAATAATAACTAGAAGTAATGAATTATTGAAGGACAATACTTTAATGCAAGGCATTCAGATGATAAGTGACAGTATATTGGAAAAGTCTAAAACTTAGGTTTGTATAATATTATAGAATGATTCTCCTTTTTATCAGTGTTCAAATTTCATAAATTATAATATTCTGTAAATATGCTCCTTTTCTGCTGGTAAAATATTAATGGTAACAGGGACAACTAAATTGAACTTGTAAAAACTACAGCTGGCGATCTCACCAAAAAAAATTCTAAGTCCCGAACAATTGTGAAAACAGGAGAAATTTGCACCTTTTTTTAGATGACTTAGAAAATCAAATCTTGACTTCCACAAGCAAGGAGAGTGACTGGGGCCTACAGTGCACGAAAGTCACAGAGAACGGCAGAGAGAGTACAGAAACCTGCTAGCTGTCTCTCTCTGCTCTAGCTGGCCAAATCCTCCTACCCAACCATGGCTCACTATCATCCCTTCCATCCCCTGCCCCCGTCCTGACCAATTGCTGTTGTATAGTGCACAGAATTGCCTGCATCGATGCTGTTGCAGAGGATGCAGCGATCCTCCTACCAAAACAGCCTGCCCCCCCCCCCCCCCCCCCCACCCCGGTCTGGCACCGCCGCTCAGGTCCCACCTTCTTGGTTCTGCCCTATGGGCAGTGCCAAGATGCCAGGCTGACACTGCCCAAAGAGCATTCCCACTGACACCAACCTCCTGGGGCAGCCTCATTACCCTATGGTTCTACCAGCGAGGCCATCATGTTTGGTCCCGTTGATGGGGGCCATACATGATCCTGCCCAGAGAGAAACTTCACCACAGAGATCACAAATTTCCACGGTTCCATCCTGGGCTCAATAGTAATATTTAAATCACATTTAAATTGGATTTAAATGTGAAGATCAGCCTCATATCCAACTGGTCTTGCCAGATATTTGGTACTGGTAAGATTGCAAGAGGTGAGAAATCGGTGCATGCCCAATTTCTCAGCTCTCTTATGATCTTACTACTTGCCCCACCCATCAGCCAGCAGGGAAAATGGTAAGATTGCCCTCTATGTGTTTATTTACTGTCACAGCTTTATGTAAGTTTAGTTCTGAAAACAAATAATTTCAAAGTTTACATGTTTGATTCTAAAGTTATACCATCATCAACCTTAAAACAATTAAACTGAATGATATTTAGATAAAACTCATGGCTACTTAATCTTACCAAACTTTGTCTTTATTTTAGGCCTAAAGGAGTAGGGGGGGGAAACTCAATGGATAACGGTTTCAATGAATTGGCACAGACAAATTGAATATTTCTGATTTTTGTGATTTCATCTTGCTTTTTGCAAATCATGTAACACTGCAACTTATATAATATAAATATATTATATAAATATAAATATAAATATAAATCAGATATTAACTAATGCAAGCATCAGACCTGCAATGTGACTGGCCCTGTTTCGACTTTAATAAAATTGAATAGTTAATGAAATCACAGGCACTGGAACAATATTGTGTCAAAGCCACAAACCCTCCGGCAGGGAAATGCAAGTGGCAGATTTACTTTTTTAAGTTGTGGAGAGAAAAATCAGTTGACATACAGTGGAAAATGTCTCTTCTGTAGCAAACATTTGCAGCAACATGTGTGGCCAATGACACAATGGTCATTGAATTGATCATTTCACATAGACTTGCATTCAAAGCTGGTGAAATATTATTAGAAGATGCTGTACTGTGTAACCAAATCCATTTAAATCCAGCTTACATCCACAAAGTAATTATGATTGAGGAAGTCTACTCATCTTTAATTAGTTAATCCATTCAGCAGTAGCCTGCAGTCTTCCTTTTGTGCCATCTATCAGTTTCCTAAATGTATCCAGATTTTTTGTCTACAATATTCTTATCCTTATCATTTGATAAGGAAACCTATTCAGGAGGAATAAAAAGGGGAGTCAAATCAATGTTTAACATATATTATTCCCTTCTTTTTGCCAGGTTCCAAGAGTATTTGTGAATGGAAAATGCATTGGTGGTGCTACAGATACACACAATCTCCATTCAAGTGGTGAACTATTGCCTTTGGTATTAAGATGTACTCCACCTTGCAAGTGGGATGAGAGTTACTACCTTAAACGTTCTCATTAATATTGAATTCCTGCATTTTTCTAATTGCTTGTTACTTTTGAAATAAATCATGAAGTTTCAGTGTTGTGTCAGATTATAGTATACATGTGAGCCCAGATCTTCCAGTCTCTGGATGAGCATATCCCAGAGGTACCCTGGCAGGTGGATGAAGTAGAATAGGTCGAGAGCTTCAAGTTTTGGTCCAGATCACTAACAAACTGTCCTGGTCCCCCCCATACTATAGTTAAGAAAGCCCACCAATGCCTCTATTTTCTTAGAAGACTAGGGAAATTTGGCATGTCAGCTATGACTCTCACGAACTTTTGCAGATGCACCATAGAAAGCATTCTTTCTGGTTGTTTCACAGCTTGGTATGGCTCCTGCTCTGCATAAGACCGCAAGGAACTACAATCCATCACGCAAACCAGCGTCCCATTCATTGATTCTATCTACACTTCCCATTGCCTCAGCAAATCCGCCAGCATAGTTAAGGACTCCACACACCCCAGACATTCTTTCTTCCACCTTCTTCTTTCAGGAAAAAGATATAAAAGTCTGAGGACATGTATCAACCAATTCAAGGAAAGCTTCT
Source organism: Sphyrna mokarran (assembly GCA_024679065.1). Taxonomy (NCBI): domain Eukaryota; kingdom Metazoa; phylum Chordata; class Chondrichthyes; order Carcharhiniformes; family Carcharhinidae; genus Sphyrna; species Sphyrna mokarran. The sequence continues at coordinate 65,347,560 of JAGIQG010000009.1, forward strand.
TCCTTGCTGCTGTCAGACTTTTGAATGGACTTATCTTGCATTAAGTTGATCTTTCTCTACATCCTAGCTACATTAGCATCACCACGTTCTGCAGTCTCTTCTTTCCTTCTCTATGAACAGCATGTTTTGTCGGTGTAGTGTGAAAGAAACAATACTTTTCACAGTATGTTAATACATGTGGCAATAATAAATCAAATCAAGTCAAATCAAAAGATGTGTTGGCGAGCCCTTCGGATGTACCCTGGCAAGGATGTTTAAGAATTGCCTAGGAATTTTCAAATTCCGATGGGAAATTACTATAAACTGGAATATTTCAAAATTCTGATTTAAAGTTGGACATTTTGTATGGACCTGATCTACTTAGCAGGAAAAGTTAGAAGGATTAAAATCATTTGTAACGCCTGGCATGAGATTATGAACCCCTGACCTCACACTGGACCCATCTGATTATTCCCATCCTTGCCCAATTATCCAACTATCACAAAGCCCTGACACCCCAATGACTCGATTACCCCAGCTCGCATCACTGATTACTTCTCAATACCCTGACCACCTGACCTATCCAATCCTCTCATTCATTCACCTTACATATTTACCTTCTCACCTATCTTGGAAGAATGGCTGGGACATTTAAACTTAATGTAATACTAAGATGAGTGGTTTTGTTTGCCCTGATAATCATGCATTGCACCAAAGAACTCCAGCAGCAGTTACTCCCCTCACTTCTCAAGAGGCCTGGTTAAGGCAGGAATATGGAGCTCTAGTCCAAGGTAAAAAAAACAGTTGTGATTCCATGGAAAAGTCAGTCCACAGGATCATGCAAAGCATTTCTCCTCATCCCAAAGCTTTTAACATTTATATTTCTCCCAAGCTATTCATTAGCTAATAATCTCGGCATATGGTGCCGATTCCTACCTCCAGGCAATGTATTTAAAATATTTATTGCATATTATTCATCGTCATTTAACTTGGGTTGTATTGTGTTTTGGATTTTTGTTTTAAATTTATTTACTTTTGTACCCCATATTCACCAGTAGAGGATTGCTTTGCATGTATATTCGATGGATAAGATGGACGTGATGAGTAAATTGTAGCTGCATACCTTTGCCATGTCTAACATGATTGTCACCACGTTATGTGTTTTCCAATGCACCTCTAAGCATTTGTATTATGCAGAATTTCACCTTCAACTTAATTCCTTAAATGTTTTTTTTTATGCACTGATCCGCCTTTGCCATATCCTGTGCCATCTGCACCATTCTAAAAACAGCAGTTGGACGGGCAGCCTGTTTTCAGACTTTAGTACTTGTTTTCAACATGTTATTGGGACTGTACCAATGAACAACTAAAGTTGACTTTTGTCTAGGCTTCGAGGAAACCACCTTGTTAACCAAAGCAAGAATATACCTCATCATGCTGTACAATGGTTCAAAGTACTTCTCCTAGTCCATTCACCTTAATTTCAATATACAAATTCTCAGTGTAAAATTTACACTCAGGTGCAATTCAGCCTTTTGCACAAGATAACTTATAAATGGACCTGTAAAAGATTTGTACTTATAAGCCTGATTTTCACAATATTTGATATTCCCATGGTCCCAAAACTCATTAGCTGAATGATAGAAAATGTTGTACAGTAGCATAACAGGAAAAGTTTTGCAGTTAACAAATGAGAAGGTTAGAATGCCTTGTTTCCCACACCCACTTCAGTTCATCATTACATATATGCATGAGACAGAGATATATAGTTAACCTTTCACAGTAATAGATTACAATGGTGTCAAGTTAATACAGTACTAGATTGTACCATTATATTATGTGTGACCGAATTTCACACTTTTGTGCTCACTAAATAAACAAAACCAGCACATCTTGTGCATGTAGAGCTAATTCACCGTCTGAGAATGTCAGATAAGCTCAAGAATGTTAAAGAGCAAAGTGTCTCCAAACACCAATGTCAGTTTATTCTACTAGCATTAATATGAAAAACATGCCAATCAATTGAATCAAACACGACACCAACTGAAGAAGAAAATATGAAGAGAGAACAACCAAATGTTGGTCATGGAATTGAATTTTAAAAATTGTCTTCAAGGATTAAAGGAATTAGGAAAGGAATTTCTGAACCCAAGCCTAAGTGGCTGAAAGTCAGGTGATGCCAATAGCTAATGATAAGGGGGTAAAGGAGAGCAATGGACAGATGACTAAAGTCAACAGAATGAAGAGTTCAGGGAAGAACATTATACAACTGAAGGAGGTTATAGAGATGGGGATGTGAGAGGAGAATGAAAAGTTTTATACATGAGATGAGAACATTAAGTTGAGGGGTTGGTGAAACAACATAATGTAGATAATTGAGGATGAGAATGTTGGATGAGCAAGACATTGCAGTAGGTATGTAAGGGGTACTGGAGCTAAACATTTAGGGGCTGAAGATTACAATATTTAATAATTGGAATTAAATTAGAAGAACCTTGTACTGATGCCAGATTCTTGAACACCGAGCATCATTTGTGGAGTTTTATGTGTTTTGTATGTTGTCAAGCTCACTGGTGTGTCCATGTATCTTGTCAATCAAACATTGATCCATTATTTACTGTCCAACATATGGACAATCTGTTGAGTGAAAATTATAGTTTTATGATGTTGACATTAATACTACGTGATATTCTCTGCATTACAATTTTAGTGTGAAGCAGACTGCACACTAAACCCGTGTAAATCCCCCCTTAAAAGTAATTATTTAAGAAGGGCGCACAGAATATCACAATAAATGTCAATATCTTAAAAACACACTTTTTCACTCAGGACAAATTTTCTACATATGGACATTAAACAATGAATCAATATTTGCTTTACAAGAAAACACAAACACACCAGTTGATTTTAGAATATGCAAAACACACAAAAAACACACAACACATCTAACACCAGGATAAAGTTTTAATTTTATTGAAATTATTAAACGTTTGTCATCGTTACTCTCGAAAGATAAGCTGAGTGGATCTTCTTCATCTTGATGTGTGCTCTACTAAAGGCAGGTCCTTAACTCATTGTCTGCTAATGATTCATCCCAAGCTGTTTCTCCTGGTAGTGTTTTTGTCAGTTTGCCATTGTCTTTTACTTTCAGGTTACAGGGTAAAGAGGCAAGTCCCAAGATTAACTCAGCCAGAACTGCAATCAAACTCACACTGTTGGCATTCATCTAAATGATCACAAGCTAGCCATCTGAGATAACTTGCCCGTATTTGAGTGATGGTATCATCAGAAAATTTTCTCTAATTCACTTTTAATGTTGATAGTTTGAAAGTCACTTTCAGAGACAAAAAAATAGTAACGGTGATCCAGATTTTGTCACCAGCAGTGAATCAACCGTTCACTGCAGCCTTTCTTTTTGTTTCAGTGGCTATAACTAATCTTTCATTCCCTCATCCTTCGGTATAAATATCTTCCATTTTCTATGACATTTAGCTTTGCCAAGGGATTATCTGGGTCAAAATGTCAACCCTTTTCTCTCCTTACAGATGGTGCCAGACCTGCTGAGACTTTCCAGCATTTTCTCTTTTGGTTTCAGATTCCAGCATCTGCAGTAATTTGCCTTCATCCAGTGAATCATAGTGATTGCGACTGACCTGAACAAAGCTGCCTACAAGATCTGGCGAACTCTGCAATGGATTTCACCTTTTCCAATGTTTGGGGGAATTCTCCCGTCCCGCCCGGGAACCGTAGCGGGAGAGGGGTGGGACTGGGTGAGACTGTGGTGGAACACGAAAAGGTCCATTGATCTCAGGCGGAATCCCACCCAACGGGTTATTTTGAGTTTGGTCAAAGTCAAAGAACTCTCCAGACGTTCAGGAACAGTGGTGTTATCAAGCAAGGTAAGCAGCCAATTGAAGACATCGAATGAAAACCGTGCACTGAGTGTTCTTTTTAAAGCAGTTTGGCAAAGTGAAATAAATTTTTGGGACATACAAAAAGGCAAAAATGCAAACTTATTTGAAAATAAAAGCTTAAAAAAGTTGACATTTTAATCTGAAACTTGAAACATTTATCACAAAAAAAAATCGTTTTTCAAATTCTGGGAAGGTTATTGGTCTGCTGTTGTGATCTGATGCATCATTAAAAATCCAGGAGTGGTATGCACCGGTCCCGCCAAAGTCAATGGGCTTTTAGCTGCTCACTGCATTTGCCGCAATGGAACCCGCTGAGTGATTAAATGTAACTAACAAGGTGGAACTTCTTAAAGGAGTTTTTTTTAGCAGTGATATTCCAGTGGAAAAGGAATTCATTGTTTAATGGATTTCTAATTGCGGTCTGAAGAGGGTTCAAATTATGTATTTCTGCATTCTTTTGGCGCATGTACGTACCCGAAAAGTTGCTGTTAATTTCAGGGAATAAAACCGATAGCCATGTCACATTTAGTACCGCAGAATTCAATCCATTGGACACCAGAGCTGCGCCGTGGATTTCAAATATGCAGTTTGCATCCATGATTCAGATCACAGTAAATTCCCAGCCTGAGATTTGCCATCAATGAGAGAAAATAAGTTGGTACGTTAGCTTGTCATTTCCATTCAATGTTTGATCAGAACCTAACTATATACAGCCCAAAATGTGTCCAGGAGGTCTTGTGCTTGCTAAACGCCCTTCGCTCCGAGCAGTAGCTCCGGGTTCGAGGCCGTCGATGGCCAAGGAAGGTGTTTTATTGTGTTCCACTTCATAATGCAGACATACAGAGTGTCAATCTGCAAGTCTTCTCAACACACTACTGGCTGGATGTCACTCCTGATCGGCCACATTTGATGTGGAGTGGTGCCCATCCAATCTATAAGCCTCTGGTGATAGACTTGCCACCTGTTCCAGGACTATGGAAACAAATGAAAGTCAGCTTTAGTGGCGAAGCACTACTAAGTGCAGGAAGAGATCTAAAAATAATGTGTTTGGGTCTTGAACGATACAAACCCAAGCATTATGGTTTTACTGACCAAATTCAACTCCAAGGTTTGGGCCAACATGAAAGCAAAATCCATTAGAATGTATTTAAAGATTTATATTTTTACACAGGGCAATAAAAGACAAGCAGACTAAAGGATATACACATATAAGGAATGGCGTGGGATAAAATAATCTGGTCCGTTCAGACCTTGCCATCACCATCACCTTCCTTTATTAGTCAGAGATGCAGTAGCCAGGTAGGCAAAAAGTAGTTTGGTCTGCTTCAAAAAAAAATTAAATCCTAAAGATAGAAAAAAACTGCTTTATATGAACTTAAAATAATTTGAATCTTCAACATCCACAGTCTTCTCATTGGTCTTTGTTGCATTTTATTTGCCCATCATCCCTCAAAGTGTGAAGTTGACAATTTTCATCCTCCTCTGTATAATCCCTTCACAATCCAGTGCCTTCATTGTCCACACTTATCTTTTTGTTTTATTGTGTTCTACTTCCTCTCTTCAATTCACCACAATCTTCACTGATCATATTGCAATCACTAGTCCTCCCTTGAGATTTGCCTAATTTGAACCCTACTTTCTGCTTAGGTTAGTTTGGGATGCTTTTCCACCTCAAAGACCATTTGTAAATCTAACTTACTGAAAGAGAAACAAAGTTAAATGTTGAAGACCTTTTATCAGAATTTGAACCCTCTTCAACATTTTCTGGCTCTAGTTTAGACGTTTAAGCATTTACATTTGGCAGAAAAACTGGAAAGGCAAATTATTGGCAAAAAACCTCTTGGAAAGCAGATTCAAAATGTGTCCAAGCACAGAGATCTGGGTGTTTATTTTCATGAATTGCAGAACGTCGATATACAGATGCAGCATGTAATAAAAAAGGCATATAGGATATTGGCACTTATTGCAAAGGGGCTAGAGAATAAAAATAAAAAAGTGTTATTGCAATTGTTTGGCTCTTGGTGAGACCACCCCTGGAGTACTATGCCAGTTTTTGGTCTCCTTATTTGGGGAAGCATGTGGTGGCAGAAGAGGCAGTTCAGAGGAGATTCACCAGATTGATTCCAAACATGAAAGAGTTAGCATTTGAGGAGAGCTTAAACACACTGGGCTTATACTTGCTGGGGTTCAGAAGGATGAAAGGGCTTGTGATTAAGGTATATAAAATTTTAAAAGATAAAGTAAATGCAAGACCATAAGATATAGGATCAGAATTAGGTCACTTGGCCCATTAATTCTGCTCTGCTATTCAATCATGGCTGATATGATTCTCATCCCCATTTTCCTGCCTTCCTCCTGTAACCCTTGATTCCCTTTATTGATCAAGAACTTATCTATCTCTGTCTTGAAAACACTCGATGACCTCCGTGGCAATGAGTTCCACAGATTCACTACCCTCTGGATAAGAAATTTCTCCTCATCTCAGTTTTAAAGGAGCATCCCTTCACTCTGAGGTTGTGCCCTCGAGTTTCTCCCACGAATGGAAACATCCTCTCCACATCCATTCTATTTAGGTCTCTCCGTATTCTGTAAATAAATGTAGACCAAATGTTTCCTCTTATGGGACAATATCAAACGAGGTCACAGGTTTGATTATACAGATTATACAGATTGAGATGCGGCAGATTTAAAACTAAGATAAGGATTCATTTTAGTTTTAGATTCACGGGGTGGTGAATCTCTGGAATTCGCTGCATTATAGAAAAGTGGATTCTGAATCTTTGAATGATTTTAAGAAAGAGATAGATACATTTTGAATAAAAAAGGGATAAGAGGAACAGCGGGGAGGTGGACTTGAAACCAGGGACAGATCAGCCATCATCTGATTGAATGGTGAAGCAGTTTCAAAGGGCGAAATTTGTCTATTTCTGCTCCTAATTCCTATGCTTACAATATTTTGCTTTTGTGAACTATTCAGAATGCCTGAAGAATAGCAAATGTAAACATGATCAGAATCTGATTGTTTTCAGTGATTAACTTTTCCTTTTCCAATATAAAGAACAAAGAACAACACAGCATGGGAAATAAGTCCTTCGGCCCAATGAGCCGGCGCCGCCACCTTGATGTTCCCACTTCCACCCATGACCTCTGGCTATGTTTATAGAAATCTGCATTGGAACCAAATTAGTGAGACAATTTAGGGAGAATTTGTTTTGCCAATCAGCCTAAGAGCACATCTTTGGGCTGTGGAAGGAAATCGGAGCACCCGGAAAAAACCCACGCAATCATGGGGAGAATGCGCAAACTCCTACAGATACCAGCCCAAATCCATGTATTTGCACAGCAACAGTGATACTCACTGAGCTGTCGTGTTGCCCATGAACTGGTCCAGTTCAAGCATACACTAACAATGTGAAGCAATAGGCTACTCTCAAAAAATTCAAGCGCAGCCCTCTCACGACCCATCGCGGACCGAAGTACCTGTAGGATAAAAGAGAAATACATCAATATCATGCATAACTTACGCAATTCCCAGGGATGTCCCAAGGCTCATGATCCCTATTTTAAATCAGTTTTCTATATCCCTCCATCCCTATTCTGCCCATCTAAGTATCTCTTAAATAACTCCAACATGCTTGCCTCCACCACCTTACTTGGCAGTGTGTTCCATATCCCCACAACCCTCTGTGTAAAAAAACTCTGTCTAGCATCCAAATTATACCTTACCCCACTCACCCTAAGCCCGTGACTCCTCGTGATATTTGATTCCAACCTAGGAAAAAGCTTACCACTGTTTACTCTATCTATACCCTTCAAAATCTTGTACATCTCTATTAGATCTCCTCTCAGTCTATGTCTTTCTAAAGAAAAAAGCCCCAATTTGCCTAACATTTCCTCGTAACCCAGGCCTTGCATACCAGGTAGCATCCTAGTAAATCTCCTCTGCACTCTCTCCACAGTCTCCACATCCTTCCGGTAGTAAGGTGACCAGAACTGGAAGCAGTATTCCAAATGAGGTCTAACCAATGTTCTATATAACTGCAAATTAAACACCAGCTCTTGTACTCTATATCCTTCCCTATAAAGGCTAGCATACCATAAGCTTTCTTCACAACCTTCTCCACCTGTTCTGCCACCTTCAAAGACATGTGCACCTACACTCCAGGTCTCTCTGCATTTCTATTCTCTTAATAGGACTATCTTCTATCATATACCTCCCCCCTGCATTCTTTCTCCCGAAATGCATCGCCTTGCCTTTATCAGGATTGAATTCCATCTGCCATCTGTCTGCCTAATCTACCAGCCTATCTATGTCCTGCTGTATCGCCTGACAATGCTTATCATTATCTGCAAGTCCAGCCATTCGTATCATCTGCAAACTTGCTGATCACTCCACTTACTCTCTCTTCATTTATATATATTACAAATAGAAGAGGTCCCAGGACTGAGCCCTGTGGCACACCAATAGTGACCAACCTCCAGCACCCTCACTATTCAAGGCTTCCTAAAAGCTACACCTTGTTTGTTAGATGCAATTAGGTTTTTAATGGTGCACCAATTATTTCTGCCAAATAACTTACTTGGATTTGAAAAGCTAACATTATTTTTACAATTGGCTCATATTCCCACTTGGATTTCTGATTAAGAAGGCCATAAATTGTAAAGATCATCTGATCATTGAAGTTAGTTTGTAGATTTCACCTCAAGTACATTATTAATTCTTGATTTATCTTCATTGTGTAAGTCTGAGATTATCTGCCTTAGAGAGCTGTAGTTGCTTAGTCCTGCAGTATACTTAAGACAGGAATCAATCGAGTTTGGGGTACGCAGAAATACGAGGACAATGCTGGAAAATGGAGCTGAGAAAGGTCAGTCATGACCTTCAATCAACGGTGTAACACAATCGAAGGTCGAACGATCTACTCCTGCACTTTCTTACGTTTCCCCGGCTACCGCCCCCACAATATCCATTATGAATTTTACAGATTGCTTTCACTAAATCTTTCAACTTCTTTGTGCTCAACTCAAGGGCTGCAAAATCCGCCCTGCAGGTCTGCTCAAGTAACGTAACCAAATACTAGAAAATATGATCATTAAGTCACAATCTGAAGTCACAGTCGTTTCACTTTTGGTTTATTATTACTTTGGAGAGGGCACCTCTTCTCAGTTCATCATTTAATAGGGTTTTAAGCCCCGCCCCTGAGTAGAGTTATTTGATGCCCACATCATAAAAGGCAGAGCTACGTGATGCAAGTGTCTGCGGGTTTACAATGCACCCCACTGTTTTAGACCAAGGATCAAGGCGCAAAGTTGAGATCGATCGTCAAGGGCCGGCACCATCCCTGAACGTCTGGGATGTTCAGGCTGGGATAGTCTTTACCCCAGTTCACCAGGTAAGGTGTCATTTTACCAATGACAAAACGATAGCAGAACATCTCATGCCACAAGCGCAGCGGGCACTGTAATTGAACTTGATTGCATTTTAAAGAGGCTCTTTTGCCTGTTCATTCCAGTACTTGGACAGCACTAAACAGGATGGGCGGTGTATTTTCCCAGCCACAGCCATGCCAGCCATATACTGATGCCACCGCTTTCCAGATTATTCACGTGAGTTCCCGATAATTCCAGGTGCGATTTTGCGAATGCGTTACACATGACATTTCTCATGTGTGATTTGGAAAGTTACGAAGGACGAGTATGCGAATAAAACCATTTAAAAAGTCCAAGTAACATTTGCTCATGTGGGCTATCCAGTCAAAAACTCCTGCTCCCCGTTTACAATCAATCCATTCTATAAATTCGGAATAATTTCCGCTTGTGCAGCCCCCTAGATTAACATAGGCCTGAGAATAAAGGACGTCCAAAATAATATTGCTTGTTTTTTTGTGTGTTTTTATTTGTTCTGGGTGACTTGGGCAAGACTTTATACATTTTGCATTCCAGAGTTTAAGGTCAAGGTAGCAGAAAGCATGACCGCTAGTGAAGGGGGAGGGGGGGGGGGGTGCACAGGATGCCAGGTTTGGAGCAACACCGATCCCCAAGGATAAGACACCCAAAGGATAGAGAAAGAAACCATAGAGAAATTCAAAAACGTTGAGGTGCTATCAGGATGACAGTCTGTATAAGTCAGCAAAAAGATGCACGGAATTTTAGCACTTAGGTTACAGGCAGCAATACATCAGATGATCACAAGTTTACATGGGGTTAAAGATGGCAAGATGATCAAGAAAGCACTGGTATGTTAAGTATAGATGGTTACACACGCATTAAATGGTTATCAGTAGCAGGTGAGCTAAGACCAGGTGACAGTCATAGAGGGAAGTTGAACTGGCTATTTTCTGGGGGTTTCCTGTCGGTGCTCCAGGGGTAGCACAATAGTTAGCACTGCTGCTTCACAGGTCCAGGGGCCTAGGTTCGAATCCCAGCTGGGGTTGCTGGCTGTGTAGAGATGCCGGCGTTGGACTGGGGTAAACACAGTGAAAAGTCTCGCAACACCAGGTTAAAGTCCAACCAGTTTATTTGATAGTAAATGCACAAGCTTTTGGAAATGCTGTTCCTTCCTCAGTTGTGTGGAAAGCTCTGATCAGAGAAGGGCATATAAAGGAACACACAGTTTATAGAATATTGCTTAGAATACAAGTCTTTACAGCCAATCTGCTATTCAAGTCTTAAAGATGAAGACAATGCAAGTGGAGGTAACATTAGCATAGGTTAAAGAGATGTGTATTGTCTCCAGATGTTGCAAGTTCAGGCAAATCATAGGGGTTACAGATAGTGCAACATGAGCCCAAGATCCCGTTTCAGGCCATCCTTACGTGTGTGGAACTTGGCTATCAGTCTTCAATATAGCATTGATGAAGACGAACATCTCGCTAGGGCCATCCCCACTTCTTGCCTTCAAACACTGCACAACCTCAAACAGACCATTGTTAGCAGCAAACTACCCAGTCTTCAGGAGAACAGTGACCACAACACCACACGACCCTACCATAGCAACTTCTGCAAGATATGCCGGATCATCGACATGGATGACATCATCCCATGTGAGAATACCATCCACCAGGTACACGGTACATACTCTTGCAACTCAGCCAATGTTGTCTATCTAATAAGCTACAGGAAAGGATGTCCTGAGAGACCATGCAGATGCTACGACAATGGACGAATGAACACCACTCGACAATCACCAGGCAAGACTGTTCTCTTCCTGTTGGTGAATACTTCAGCAGTCATGGACATTCGGTCTCTGATCTTTGGGTAAGCGTTCCCTAGGACGGCCTTCACAACACACGACAGCACAGAGTCGCTGAGCAGAGACTGATAGCCAAGTTCCGTGCATATGAGGATGGTTCCAACCGTGCTCTTCGGTTCATGTTGCACTATCTGTAACCCCCATGACTTGCCTGAACTTGCAACATCTGACCTGTCTGGAGACAATACACATCTCTTTAACCTATGTTTAATGCCATCTTCACTCATGTTGTCTGTATCTTTAAGACTTGAACAGCAGGTTGGCTGTAAAGACTCTTATTCTAATCAGTATTCTATAAACTGAGTGCCTTTATATGCCCTTCTCTGATCAAAATTTTCAATGCACCAGACAAAGGAACAGCGTTTCTGAAAGCTTGTGGGCTATCAAATAAACTGGTTGGACTTTAACCTGGTATTGTGAGACTTTTTACTGTGTGTGGAGTTTGCACATTCTACCTGTGTCTGCGTGGGTTTCCTCCAGGCTCTGGTTTTCTCCCACAGTTTAAAGATGTGCGGGCTAGGTTGATTAGCCATTCCCAGGATGCATAGATTAGAGGAATTAGTGGGTATGTAGGGAGATGGGGATAGGGCCTGGATGGGATTGTGGTTGGTGCAGACTTAATGGGCTTAATGGCCTCTTTCTACAATGTAGGATTCTATGATTCAGTCTTAGTAAAGTGGATACGTGGTCAGAAGCTTACCTCAGGGTCAAGTACATCACCAACAATCTGGCTCAGCTTCAGTCACTTGGTGAATGATGGAAATAGTGGTTAAGGAACAAAATTTGGAGCAGGTTTTGTCAACATTTGATTGGAGGCAATTTCTGTTCGGCCAATTCTAAATATTGGATAATTACAAATCTGAGACAAGTGTGGTGTTAATGTGAAGTTAACAGTGAGACTTGGAAACTATGATCTTCCCCCCAAACAGCATTGGCAGTGATTACAGGACAGGTTTAAGATTGGGTTGCCTTTCCCCTTCTTCCTAGCTAAACCATGTTATGGGTTTCACTACAAAGCCAGTCACAAATGTATGTACAAATGCTGATGACCAAGCAATAAGCTTTACAGAAATCAGGAAAGACTAATCTAAATGAGATATAACAAACTTCAACTGCAATCTTAGCAATCAAATAAGAAACGTGTGTTAAATGTTTTATTTAAAAAAAATGAAAACAAAACTCTTGAATTCATTTTTTTCAGGACACAATTACACAAAATCGTGTTGTGATCTTTTCCAAAACTACATGCCCTTACTGCGATATTGTAAAGAACATATTTACAGACCTGGGCATTCCTTACAAAGCCATTGAATTAGATCTCCGGAATGATGGTGTACATCTCCAGTGTATTCTTACTGAAATGACTGGTATAAAGACAGTAAGTCTATTAGAGTTCTACATACTGTAAAGGGATAAGAGGAATTAAAGATTGAAACATGTGACAGGAGGTAGAAGGTAAATACCCTAAAAGATAACCATGATTTATCTAATTTTGCACACTTAATTCATTGTTTCAACCAAGATTTATGTTATTCAAAATTTTTAGATGTATTTTACTCAACTTAGAATGTCTCCCTTCTTTACAAATCTAGTCTAATTGCATGAGGCCCTGTATCATCACCATTGAATGGTGTTACCTTCACTGAATCCCCCATTAACAACATCCTTGGGATTACCATTGGCCAGAAATTCAATTGGACCCGCAACAAACATAGTGGCTACAAGAGCAGGTCAGAGACTAAGACTGTGGCGAATAACTCACCTCCTGACTCCCCAAAGACTCTTCACCATCTACAAGGCACGTCAGGAGTGTATATTCCCCCACTTGTTGGAGCTGCACTCATCCAGACAACATTCAAGAAGCTTGACACCATCCAAGACAAAAACAGCCCACTTGATTGGTACCACATCCACAATGTCCACTCCCTCCACTACCACACTCAGTAGCAGCAGTGTGTACTACCTACAAGATGCATTGCAGCAGTTCACCAAAAATACTTAGAAGACTCCTTCCAAACCCACAGCCATTTCCATATAAAAGAACAAAGGCAGCAAATACATGGGAACACCACCACCTGCAAGTTCCCCTCTGAACCCCCTCACCATTCTGACTTGGAAATATATCACTGTTCCTTCTCAGTTGCTGGGTCAAAATTCCATCCCTAATGGCATTGTGTGTTAACCCACAGCATGTGGACTGCAGTGATTCAAGAAGGCAGCTCATCACCACCTTCTCAAGGGCAACTAGGGATGGGCAATAAATGCTGGCCAGCTTGTGACGCTTCCATGTTCCACAGATGAATAAAAAAGTTATGTATCATTTGGATCCACTTTAGTGTCTGATTTTAGAGTTGATTTCCAAATGTTTGAATGGACTTCACCCCCGCCTTCCAGTTTTTCCTCTCATGAACACAATGACCCATGATATGATATGCCTCCATCAAAAACAATAACTTTCATGCATCTAACCCAAGTCGTTTTTGAAAAAATGTTGAACAAGTTTCAACGCAAATGTAGTTCATCATTGCAATCTTGCTCAAATACTTCACAATTCCTCCTTTCCAAGCGTAATGCACTGATCCATCATAATGTTTTGGACCTGGAGTATGCACACTCCCACGTCAACTGGAGCAAATTAAAAACAAATTTTAAAAATGTCTCCAGGACTATGAATTAAGCAGCCACTGAGGGCTATCTTTACCAAATGAGCATATACAGGCCATAGCAAAACCATTCCTGTCTTCCTGCACATACAGGATTACAATTTCTAGAGACATCTTGCAGCAGAACTGCTGTGGCCCACTTTCTTCTGTTACCTGACTGCATGTTTTTAGCCTGTTGCAGCCACCTCCCAACTCCACTTGTGGCAGGAGATAGGAAGATAGAGTTGAGGAAGGGGGAATGTTAACAGAAAATGTTAAAATGTTAACAAAAGAAAAATGAGAAAAATGTTAACAAAAGAAAGTTGAAAATAAAGCAGAGGGGAAAAAATCAAACATGCAGGAGTGAGTGTCTGAGGAGTTAACTTTCATATAGTTGTAGTCTGGAAAGAGAGAGGAAGAAAAAATAGAGATTATTCATTTGTGCATAATCTACTTAGTTGTTATCAAGATCAATCACCTTATTCTTTGAAGAATTTGTGCAGTTTATATTAAAGAGTGGAGAACATAAAGATGGAATTTTTTAAAATGTACAATATTAGTTAGCAACCAAATTACTGAACACCTCTTATTTTCTTATCCAGGTTCCAAAAGTGTTTATAAATGGGACATGCATTGGTGGTGGTTCAGACACTGTTCTACTCCATTCCAGGGGTAAACTACTGGCCATGGTGAATGAGTGTGGTCCAAACTCAGCCACTGAAGGAATTTGCATCCTTCTTTGACACCAAACAGAGGCATTATTCCTTCTTACCATTACTTGTGCAATAAACTGGCAAATTAAAATACATCTTTTTGGACTAATTAGCAAGATTTGTTCAAAAATCAAGTGATTTTATCCTAAATAGATTGGCATTATCAAAGAAAATTCAACTTCCAATGCTTCTGCCTTCAATATTGAGGTGATTACATTGCCCAAAATGAACCAAGAATTTAGATCCCTTCAAAATCACTTTGACCATTTTCATGGACTTTCAAAGATACAAAGAAGTACGAGTGAAAGCTTAGAAATTGCTAAACTGCCTGCTTGGATGGTGTAGCTTTTTGGAGAGAAGTATAACAAAAAAAGGCACCAAATGTCATAGCATAAATATTTTTTCTAACACTTTATTTCAACTGAATTAAAGAATATAAAAAACAATTGTGTGTGTATAGTTAATGTAAAGGCAGTTAACAGTAATATTCATATTTGTACAGTATCATCACATTTAATTTAACAAGTGGTGTTAGTTGACTTTTCAAGTAGCAACACCAAACTTCTATGGAAAGAGCAGCTCTAGAAAGGACATAGCAGTAACCTGTTTTAATCTGTCAATGCTACCTGGTAAACTCTGCCACTAACTATATGGAGACAGATAAAACTCAAATTCAGTGTGACATCATATTTGCAATTACAAGACTAAGTTGTACACAAGTTGGTCATTCTTATTTAACGAGTTTTAGTTCAATATGCATAGAGTTTTGTTTAGAGAATCTTGAGAATGGCAATGACTGTTTTAATCAATCCACATGGTAGATTTTAAAAATGACAAAACTAAATCTGTAATCTATACAAAATCAATTTGTCCTTAAGCTTTATTTTAATACAACAATTTTATATCTTACCAGTTATATTTAAAGGGTTATTATTGATCTTCAGCCAGAAATACAAAAAAGTTACTTTCTTTGCAAACATTAAATTGATTTGAAAAAAACTCACAGTTTTCTACATTTTCTACAGAAGGAAGTGTAACAGATGAGGTATAATTAATACATTTGTATATCAAAAGAAAACGTCAAGATAAATGTCAGTGTAGAACCAGAGGAACTTGCACTTTATTTTACATAAACTTCCTGCAGATGGTGGCAATTTTATATTCTGTTATTCAGAGATGGCAAACACAAAATAAGAATTTTGATATCTTATGCGTTTCTTTGGTCAGGTTCAAAATATTTCAAACACACAAGATAGCACTTGCATTTTTAAAAGACTTCCAACAAGAATTTTGAAAACAGAGATGGCCACCCCGACCCCGGCACAGAATAATTTTCTTCAGCAAAAATTAAGCAGCTAACAATACATTTTGCAATTTCAGCTTTTGAATTTTGCACAATGAAACACAGGAAACTAGCAAATAAAAAGCCAATTGTGAGACAAAGAAAAACTGGCAAACTTGGAATGTTCATACACTATCCATTCAGCATGAAGGTAAATAGTTACAAACTACAAATGGGAAGAAAAAGTAAAAGCTAATGTATGTATCTGTGAAAATAAAATAGATCACTGGCTGCCATAAAGACAGTAGAGTAATTATTAAAACAGATGTAAAAACCAAATTATTTATAGTAAGTTCAAAAATGAATGTAGGATATGTGAACAGAATTCAAGATCGGCAAGCTCAATTGTCAATTTCAAGAGAGCATATGCAAATTCTGTTCTCTGATAACACTCCTATGAGGTGCCTTGAGATGTTATTACCACATTAAATGTGATATACAAGTATAAATATGCAAATTGTTGCTGTCTATGGCCAAATCAAAATTTAGACATTGATTTGAAACTGAAAATTATTATTAAGAGGCAATCAAATCCCAAACATCAAAATTTTAATTTTGGCAGATGAATGTAAAGATATTCATGAAGTGACCATAGGTTTTAAACATACAAGTACCTGAGTATTTGCACAGAAGACAGCAGACTTCTACATAGCAGTCCAAAACAATTTTAATCAAGATCTTTTGGAAGGCTACATCAATGCAATCATAGAAAAGTATTTGTAATGCAAATGACTGCCATTTTCTGTGGCTCCTTTTTTCTTTCTCTTAATCTTTTTCTAATGCAGCTGGTCCTTCAGTCTCATGTGAAACCTAAACAATAACATTCCCTAGAATATAGTTTAAGACCACAAATCAATGCTGTAAAATTTTAGCTAACTAAACATTGGCTTTTGTGACTAAAGTCAGTCTAATGACCCAAACCATTGTTTGATAAAGATGTCCACTGTTGTGTTCTTGTAGCTGTAACAGAAACAATGGCAGGAGATTTTCTGGCTGTGTTCCCCCCAAGACAAGAAGATCCTGCGCAAGGTCACTGGACGATTGCATGGCTTGCCCTGCCTCCTACAATTCCTGTGACAGGCGGGATGGGAGAATTCTGCCCCATTTTGACTCATCCAAGTCAATATTGTAAATTCCAAGTTGTCAAGGTCCAAGCACTGATCTTCTGCCAGCAGTTGATTAAGACAATCTTCAGGAACACAAGTTTAGACATTTGCCCTGATCAACTTGTATACAAAGACATCTTACATTCCCTCCAATTCTTTACCTTCAAACAGATTTTAATCCTATTAATATCAATTCTGACAAGGACCTAAGGAGTAGAAGTAGATAATATGGCCCCTTGAACTTGCTCTGCCATTCAGTAAGATATTGGCTCAACTTCTACAGTAGTCCAGTCGCTCAGTCCCTTAGTTTTCAAAAGGTCTATTATTTCCAATCTTATATATTCATTGACTGCACACATGACAGTCCACTGGGGTAAGCAATTCTAAAGATTCATAACTCTCTGAATTGAGGAATTGCTCTTCACCTCAATCTTAAATGGCCAAATTCTTAACCTGAGATTATAACTCCTAGTTCTAGGCAGGGAGATTGCATGGCCTCGCTTAACCAAAAACCGTTAAATCTCACCTGAGGTCAACCGACATTCCCATTGTTTCCCTTCACTCACTCCGATTCCTGTGGTGAGTGGGTGGTAGAAGTCTGGTGCTAGACTCTCCAGCAAGGGAAACAGCCTTTCAACATTTATCATTTCAAGCCCTCAAAATTTCATCTCTCATTCTCCTAAACTCCAGATAATGTAGGCTTCAATCATTCCTCTAGAACAACTCATCAATCCAGAAATGAATCCAGTGAACCTATCTTTAAGAAAGGGAACAGGGATAGTCCAGGAAATTACCAACCGGTGAGATTGACTTCATTGGTTGGTAAGCTGATGGAGAGGCTTCTGAGGGATAAGATATATGAACATTTGGAGAAGTTTGGACTGATTAGAAATAGTCAGCATGGTTTTGTCAAGGGCAGGTCATGCCTTACGAGCCTAGTTGAGTTCTTCGAAAATGTGACTGAACACATTGACGAAGGAAGGGCGGTGGACGTAGTGTACGTGGACTTTAGTAAGGCGTTTGATAAGGTCCCACGTGCAAGGCTTCTGGAGAAGGTGAGAGGGCATGGGATCCAAGGGGCTTTGGCCTCGTGGATCCAGAACTGGCTTGCCGGCAGAAGGCAGAGAGTGGTTGTGGATGGGTCTTGTTCTGCATGGAGGTCGGTAACCAGTGGAGTGCCCCAGGGATCTGTTCTGGGACCCCTGCTGTTTGTCATTTTCATAAATGACCTGGATGAGGAAGTGGAGGGATGGGTTAGCAAGTTCGCTGACGATACAAAGATCGGTGGTGTTGTGGATGGTCTGGAGGGATGCCAAAAGTTGCAGCGGGACATAGACAGGATGCAAGACTGGGCGGAGAAGTGGCAGATGGACTTCAACGCAGATAAATGTGTAGTGGTCCATTTTGGCAGGAATAATGGGATGAAGGAGTACAATATAAGGGGTAGGAGTCTTAGCTGTGTTGTAGAGCAGAAGGATCTCGGGGTCCGGGTCCATAGGACTCTTAAATCGGCCTCGCAGGTGGAGGAAGTGGTCAAGAAGGCGTACGGTGTACTGGCCTTCATTAATCGAGGAATAGAGTTTAGGAGTCAGGAGGTGATGATGCAGCTCTATAAGACTCTTGTCAGACCCCAGTTGGAGTATTGTGCGCAGTTCTGGTCGCCTCATTATAGGAAGGATGTAGAGGCTATTGAGAGAGTTCAGAGGAGATTTACAAGGATGCTGCCTGGATTGGGAGGCAGGCCTTATGAAGATAGGTTGAGGGAGCTGAGACTCTTCTCACTGGAGAGACGTAGGTTGAGAGGCGACCTGATAGAGGTTTATAAAATGTTGAGAGGGATAGATAGGGTGGACTCTCAGAGACTATTTCCCCGAGCTGAAATGGTCACTACGAGAGGACACAGATTTAAGGTGCAGGGAAGCAAATACAAAGGAGATGTCAGGGGTAGGTTTTTCACTCAGAGGGTGGTGAGTGAATGGAACCGACTGCCGTCGGAGGTTGTTGAGGCAAACTCACTGGGGTCTTTTAAAAGACTTCTGGATGAGTATATGGAAAAGAATAGGATAGGGGGTTATCAATAGGTCTGTGGATTGGTAGATGTAATTGGCGCAACTCGTGGGCTGAAGGGCCTGTTTGTGCTGTATTGTTCGATGTTCGTTGCTTTCTCTCCAAGTAGATCCATCCTAGGTAAGACCAAACTGCACCCAGTACTCTAGGCATGGTCTCACCAAAGTCCTGTGTTATTGCTGCAAGATTTCCTTATTCTTAAACTTGTAATAAAAGCTAATTAACTCTTTGCTACATTAATTTCCTGCTGTACATACAAGTTAACATTGTGATTTATGTACAAGGTCACTCAAATCCCTCTGAATATCACTTAAAACAAAACATTTTGGCTTCTGTAATCTTATTACCAAAGTAGATAATTTCACACTTGCTATTTTCTTGCCCATTTAACCGATCTGATTCATTTGCAGCTTTTTTTTTGCATTGTCCTCACAGCTTAAGCACAAATCTAGAAACTTACTTTCCCACTCGTACTGGCAACAAACTTAGATATATTACACTTGATCCCTTCATCCAAATCAATATTGTAAATTCTAAGTTGTCGATGTCCAAACACTGATCCTTACAGCACCGCCTTCATTGTATTCTGCTGTTCTGAATACGACCATGTGAATTTTCAGTCCATTAACCAATCATCAATTGTTCTTTTAAATTACTTCCAACCCCCACAATCCTAATCCTGTCTATTCAGCAACTACCTTATGAAAATCCAGATAGTCTACTTCCACTATTCCCATCTATGCTGCCAGTTATACTCTAAAGTCTCGAGCAGATTGGTAAAATGTAAAAAGGAGAGAGTGCAGTATGGTAGTAATATCACTAGATTAGTAATCCAGAGGCTCAGGCTAACCATCATGGGACATGGATACAAATCCCACCACAGCAACTAATGCTATTTAAATTCAATTAATAAATTCAGAATATAAAACTAGTCTTAGTAATGCTGGCTATGATATCCAGTTCACTAATGTTTTCAAGCAACAAAACTTGCCATCCTTACCTGGCCTACATGTGACTCCAAGCACGATGGTTAAATCAGGAATCAGCCTGGTAAACTTTCGTTGTACTCCCTGTATAACATCGGCATCCTCCTTCATATAAGAGCACCAGAACCGCACGCAATACACCAGGAGTGCCCCACCAACGCCTTATACAATTGCACTAAAACATTGCTATTCTGATACTCAAATCCTTTTGCTACGAAGGCCAATATGCCATTTGTCTTTTTACTCCCTGCTGTACCTGCGCACTTACTTTCAGCAAATGCTGCACTAGGACCCTAAGGTC
Source organism: Sphyrna mokarran (assembly GCA_024679065.1). Lineage (NCBI taxonomy): Eukaryota > Metazoa > Chordata > Chondrichthyes > Carcharhiniformes > Carcharhinidae > Sphyrna > Sphyrna mokarran. The sequence goes on from JAGIQG010000009.1 coordinate 65,367,862, forward strand.
TCACTGACACACTCAATAATCTGCCTTCCTATTTTTGCTACAGAAGTGGATAATCTCCTACTTATCCACATTATACTGCATCTGCCATGCATATGCCCACTTAATCAGCCTGTCCAAATCATGCTGAAACATCTCTACATCCTCCTCACAGCTCACGCTCCCACTCAATCTTGTATTGGCTGCAAATTTGGAGATAATACATTTAATTTCCTCGTCCAAATCATTAACATAAAATGTAAATATTTGGGGTTCTATCACAGAACCCAGACCTCCACTTCAATGGGCTGAATGGCCTACTTCTGCTCCTATAACTTACGGTTTTGATTTTTCAGAATTCCCTAGATGCTAGAATGGTCCATGAGGATTAAATGGTAAGAATTATTCAAGAGAAAAAACTGTGTAATTACAGGCTAGGTAGTTAGCCGAAGTTAGCTAGTTAGTTAGGGAAAATGCTACAACTATTATTAAGGATGTATAACCATGCATTTTTGACATCAGAATGACTAGGCAGATCTGTCACATGAGGAGAGATTAAATTGGTTATGATTGCATTCATTGGAGTTTAGAAGAGTGAGAGGGGATCTCATAGAAATTATGAAATTCTAAAAGGTTCAGACAGGCTACATACAGAAAGAATTTTATCAATGTTGAGATGTCCAGAACTAGGGATCATAATTTGAGGATAAGGAGTAAACCTTTAAGGATTGAGATGAGGAGAAATTTCATTACCCAGGGAGTGCTGAGCCTGTGGAATTCACTATCACAATAAGTAACAGAAGCCAAAACATTGTCTGATTTCAAGAAGGTATTATATGGAGCCCTTGGAGCTAAAGGGATCAAGGGATAGGGGAGGTGGGGAGTGGAGGGGGTGAGGAGGGGGGGGGTGGTAGGATCAAGGTATTAAATTTGATGATCAGCCATGATCAGAATGAATGGTGGAATCTCAAAAGGCTGAATGGCCTACTTCTGCTTCTGTTTTCTATGCATGTTTCTATGTAATGTGCCGTTGTGCAATTTTTCTGTGCAGGAATATATTTTGATTATATCTGACACAGGCAGCTAAATGTCTGGCCATACCCCTGTTCCTGTACCCACTCACATAAGAACTGTATCATTCATTCAATGGATCTGAATCAACCAGTTAGCTGATAGCAGGTTATCATACCTTTCATAGGTATGATAACCACGCAGTTTGCAAAAAACAAGAAATACACAAATACAGGATGCTCCAAGCCATCTTTGAGCTATCAGCAACAATCACCCAAATCACTAACTATTGACAATCAATCCTATCAGTTTAACAAGTGGATAATTAAAAGATCATCTCCGCATAAAATTTTCAAATCAATCCAAACAACCTCCACGGCCATGTCAAGTGATTTAAACAATCTGATGAAACAGAACATAAAATTGAGATAATAACATTTAAAATTTTGCTCTGGCAAGTTAACAATACATGCATTTCATAGCAGTTGCTGCAATTCCTTTCCATTTCTAGAGATATTTAAACTTCAATTGTTCTGAACAAAATAAAACAAGTACAATTAGTTAATTACCACCTAGAGTTTAAGTTTCTTGGGCATTCACAAAGAGAAGCTGCAATAACACCACAGTGAGTTTTACGTACATCAGCAAGAGCCTAGGCTTGGTCTATGGTCTTCTTCAGTTAGCTAGGGTGACTATAGAGGGTGTTACTTGGTAGTTTTGCTGGAATTCAACACCTGTAGAGGCATTAAGTCAGTACAGGATCAAGCTTACCCACCCAAACAAATAAGCACACTGTTCGTACTTGCATGTGACAAATGTCCACTTGTGCCAGAAAATAGGGGGAGTAGGGGGTCAAACTCGAGGAACTGATTTTAGAGGAGGAGCAGAAGAAAAAAATGTTTATAAAAAGTTCATAAAAAGGAATGATTCATTATGATTCAACACAATTGCAGAAGATTCTAGTTTAAAAATAAACTGTTTTTATCAATATTTTCATGTTGTGATTATTCAAGTTATCCAAAGCTTATTCTGCTGAATACAGTTATTTTTTTACCCAATATCATTTTTTATTGCAGAAATTTTAGCATTTCTATTCAAATCCCATTGCCTCTGACTTACATATCTAACATTATGATACTGTACTCTATTCCTTCAAAAACACACTGTAGTGAGGTTTGGAATTCCCAGTCATTGCAAAAATATTCTCATAACAGTTTACACTTTCTTCAACCATGAAGATAATTTCTCCTGAAAAAAAATGTACACTAAGCAAAGGTTTTTTTTTTACAAAAGTTTCATTATGTGAATAGTTTGTTACTGCTCTTGTATATACTGTTTTCAAATAGGATCATGTTGGGATCATGAATTTTGAGAAGTTTGGGAACATGTTGCAAGTTGCATTGGACCCTCAGATTCAAAAAGGACTGATCAAATCAGCAAAGTTATGTCACCTATGGTTTGCCTTATACACAGGCTTGCGCACGTGTTTGGCATGGATGCACACTTAAAACTATCTAGATGACTATCAATACACAGGACAGCTTACTTGAATGGCTGATTGTTCCTGTCAATCAGCAAAGCTAATACTGCACTAACACCTGCAAAATGAAATGTTATTTTTAACCTAATCTCCAAGTTACATTAATCTTCAATATATCTCCAGCTCACTCTTTTCCAAAGCCTCATTGACAGCAGCTACAAAAATCTAAGTCCTATGACAAAAGAAAGTGCTGGTGAACATTAAGTAGAATCTATTTTTGTGGATGTGATACCTATAGCTGTCTTTTATAATCAACTCTTGTAAGTCTGATGGTTGAATAATAGAATTTTAAAAAAGAAGTAGCATACTTACACGGCGGTTTACCTTTTGAAGACTGCTTTATTCAGTACATTCCCCTATAAATAGGCTCCAGTTTACTATATCCCCATTCTGGCTTTAATTGCCACTTCATCCCTTTTCAATTCTTTTGATGTAATTGGTATTAAAAAAACTACAGAGCACATGTATTAGAAAACTTCCTTGTCTCAGAATATTTTTGTGACCTAATCCTTCTCAAAAACATTATTATTTCCACAATTGAAACATTTCAACTCTTGTCAGCCTGTTCACGGCAAAGAATTACAATTAGGTTCTCTACTATTACATTTAACCTATTTACTGTCAAAGTGGTCACAGGTAAACTCACCGAACAAAAAAAAGCACAACTCTTGTTGTGTCTACTTAGGTGTTTCGAGTTAAGGTTACAGATGCCTCCACAATGGAGATTCAAAAGCACACTATAATTAAAACAATCTGCTGTGACAGAACAATCTTAAAATCCATTTACAGTCATGCCATTTATAGTGACTCGTTAATTCAAACAGGCACTCTACCAAGAAACTAGCAATCCATAATGTGAGTTTTCATTTATGCAGTCCTAGAAACCTGATGAGTAATTACTCTTTAACTAAATAATTCAGTGGTTTCTTCCAATATTTAAATCAAATCTAATGCAAAGTTTTGAATGACTTCCAGAGCCCCAGAGTCAAAGCCACAAATATCCAGCATGCCTTTGTCATCCGGGTCAGCAATGGTGAAACCGTTAGATGCCAATCCACAGACAATCAATTTGGCAGGAAGACCCATTTTCTGTAACAAAAATAAAAGAATAAGCTAATGAACTTGACAACCGAAGATGATCTGAACTGATGCTCTGATGAACGGTTAACTTTGTTCCTCTCTACTGAAGCTGAGTATTTCCAACCATCTTCTGTTTTGATTGCAGATTTCCATCACCTGCATCAACTGACATCAATATGATTTGGATGGACCAAGACTTGGTTATCATTTGCACTCTTTTTATACTATACTATAGGATTCTTAGGGAAAGTCAGCATGAAACTTCTACTGCTTCTATGGAACTGCCTTTTCTTTAATTACTATATAGCTACAACAAGCAATTATGCATACACACTTATTAGGTCATAATTTTTCTATGATCAGACTTTTTGGATGGTTGAGGAAGGTTCATACAGACTTGTCAGAACTTGCTCAAGCTTGATGGCCAGTGCTTCTAAAAGCAGCATCTGTATTTTTGTTGGCATGTTCCTGGAAGGACCAGTTAAAACAAAACCTTTTATTTGTTATTGGAATGTTCTGGTTCATCAATCATTATGTTATGCCACTAGAGCCAGGGTTGATGCTGATGAAAGTAGTGAACGAGTGCCACATTTACTAGTGGCTCCGTACATTATCTTTGGGTCAGAGATAATCTTAGTACAATGTTTTACATCATATGGGCCAGAATCACATTTCACAGGCAGCCTTAATTAGGACCTGGGATTTGCACTCTGAAAAATCAATGCCATTTACAAGATCCAGAGATAGAGGAATAGTTAAAACATTCTTTTCAATGAACAGCAAACATCTCTTCTCAACAAACCTTCTCAAAGAAGTGATTTGTTAGAATCGCAAATACTGTCAGCACTATGCTAAATACATCCAAGTAACCAGGAATGCAAAAGAGAAATGTACTGTCCCAACGTCTGCCAATGCCAAAATCTTAGCACACAGGAGCAAACTTGAAATCCTACTAATCAGGATGGCTTGATAGCATATTGGAGGATACGTTTCCTACAGAGCTATCATGCTGGTTTATTCTGTAGTGAGCTTCTAAGTGTCGAATTGTTACATGTTAGGTTGCGTGTTAAATTATATTTTTTTGAATACATAGGAATTCATAATAGGATTTCCCTGTAGGGCAATTTCCCATCCTTCCTGCTGGAGATATCACCTCTAGTGCAGAAGTACAGTTTTACAGACATCAAACTCTCGGTAAGAGTTGCTATTTAACAATGAGAGACAGGAACAATGACCACTGGTCCTCCTCAAATCCAGGAGAGCTGTTGCCAATCAGTATCCTGTTCTGTAAGACAAAGCAGCTCAATTCCTGCAGGGGATTGACAATGGCACCTTTCTGATTCCAGAGGAGCTGAAGCACATTCCTAATAATCCTTCAGGCTACAGAGTTTTTATATTTTCTGAACCCAAGCCTACCTGACCTGTAAAAAATAATTAAAGGACATTATAGGATTGAGTTTTCTCACCTTTCTGTACTCTCTCAGAGCATCTAAAGGATGAATATTTCCATAATATGTCTCGTTATCAGTGAAGACAAGGAACAGATCTGCAACAGTTTTTGTCTTAATAGCCCACAACATGGGGAGAGCACAGTCAGTGGCACCAAATGGAACCTGTTGAAAAAATTTGAAAATTGACTTTACAATGAAAAAAGCATATTCATTTCATTTCAATTCACCTCTATTACATTTTTTTCAGATGGGACAAAGAGGTTGGATTAGTTTTGGAAATCTGAAAAGACAGGTTTCAATTAAATGAATGAATTGATAAAAAAAAACAATAGCAGAAAAACACAATTCTGTTTTTAAAATTTAAGGAAGATTTTTTGAGAGATGTCATACAGTAACTTGAGCACTAGGACCAACATGCTTGCAACTTTTGCAAGATTGGACAAAACATATATCTCTTTGCTTAGTTTTTGTCACCCAGTATCCTCCATCAAAAGTAGTAATAAGTATCACAGGCTATTTAGCATTGAGCTAAATGGAAAGGAAAAAAGGCTACAACACTAATTAAATAAATTTGCTTGAAATTAATGCAATATACAGTGGAAATTTGTAACAAATCAGTACTAAACAGTTTTAAGTTGATGATGCAGTCTCCGAAATGAATTCTGAAATAATCTTTCAGCACTGGAGTTACTATTAATTTGTAGAACTTCAGGAATAAATTTAGGAAAGACACAGGTTTTTGTATACACACTCATGATTCACGCATTACTGCTAATGAGAATGAGAAAGCTAGCAGGCACTAAGAAAATTGAAAATTTTACATTACCGCATGCATGGCAGCAAATACTTCATCCAATGCCATTTCTGAAGTGATGCACAATGGAACCATTTCATCTGAAAAAGCCACTATTGTAAAATTGGTTTCTGTGCGTGCAACTACCTGAAAAAAGACAGAACTCATGATGGTCACTTCTCTTGGATAGGACTCAAATATTTATGTAGCATCAACTTTCTGAGGGCGACTATTGATGAGAAATATAACTGGACTAGGTTTATAAATGCATGGCTTTAAGAACAGGTCAAAGACTAGAAGTTCCGTGGTGAATAACTCACTCACTAACTCTCCAAATCAAGTCCACCAATTACATGGCACAAGTCAAGAATTTGATGGAATACTCTTCCACTCCCTGAATGGTGTGCCTCCAGCAACACAAGAAACTCAGCACCATCCAGGATAAAGCAGCTTGTTGGATCGGCACATTACGTACTACCTTAAACATTCACTCCCTCCACCACCAATGCACAGCAGCAGTAGAATGTACAATCTATAAGATACGCTGCAGCAACTTGCCAATACGCCTTCCAAAAACATGACCTAGAAAGACAAGGGCAGTACATCGCCACCTGCAAGTTCCCCTACAAGCCATACATCATCTTACTTGAAACTATATTGCTGTTCCTTCACTATTGCTACATCAAAAATCTGAAACTCCCTTCTAAAAGAATTCAGTTGTACCTACACCAGATAGACTGCATCAACTCATCATGAGCCTCTTAAGAGTAGTTAGAGATGGGCAACAAATGCTTGCTCACATCCCCTGAACAAATGAAGAAAGGCCACTATGAAAGAGAAAACCTTGCACTTTGCGATAGCATTCCTGTCTTTGAATTAGAAGGTGCACAGTTCAAACCTGTCAACCTTTCTTCCTTTCTTCTCCACTGCAATTTTTTCCTGCTTCCTAACCCTTCACCTTCAACATATGCAAGGAGCTCATGGGTGTTTTGTCACCAAGACTGACGCCATCCCTATTCTAAGTGCTGGATCTACAAGGCCTCATTTTCAACGATTAGGTTGATGGGTTGTGGAGCCCCACAAAACTCCCTGCCACACAAACTAATCACTTAATTGGCTGGTGCAAAGGTGATTATGTGCATTAATCAGACTGCACAAGATCCTTCTCTTTACACTTTTCGGAGAACAGAGTTGATCTGGAATTGGTTTTTTACAAGAATCGTTCTTGTAAAAGAGGCAGCACAATGATTAGCACTGCTGCTTCACAGCGCTAAGGACCCCCGTTTGATTTCCAACTTGGATCATTGTCTGTGTGGAGTCCGCATGTTTTCCCCGTGTCTGCATGGGTTCCCTCCCACATTTTAAAGACATGCTGGTTAGGTGTATTGACCCGAACAGGCATAGACTATGGCGACTAGGAGAATTTCACATTAACTTCATTGCAGTGTTAATGTAAGCTTTAATTGTGATCAATAAACAAACTTCTTTAAAAGTACTTTTTACTTTCAAGTTCAGAAAGCATAGGCAAGGGATAATTTATTATGTTTTTTTATGCTGTTACATTGTGTCAGTAAACACTGGCAATGTACAGTGTGGAGGCAATATCTTTGAAGGCCTAATGCAATGGGTAGATATCACAAGTATTTGGAGTTCATAGCAATTGTTTTTCATAAAAATTACACTATACATGATGAGCTGTAACACTAAACTCAAATAACTTATCACAATTGCTATAAATTCAATACCAGCTTAGCTGCTTCTTGGATATATCAAGGAGATAGCTTGAATTCTGTAAACTTACCAACTCATGTGAATGGCTACCCATTCAACCTTGATGCCTGACATAGTTTCACTACTCCAATTATGTTAGTCAAGATAAGGACATCCCCAATCACTTCCTTGTATTTCTCACCATTTCTCCTCCTAGCTCCACTTCTTTCTGCATTCAGCCTGGAAAGCATTTTCCCCAAGTTAATAATGGGAGTACTTTCACATTGCCAATCATCTCAATCTTGGGTTTCCATTCACCACAACATATCTGTAGCTCCCAATCTGCTCAATGACACCTTTGCCTTCACCTCTGATGCCCCAATTCTTATTAAGATCATTATCCTAAATTATTATTTTGGTTGCTTCCATCCAAAGCATGGACTTCAATGTTTTAGTGAACAATATGTTCAGCCAATCATTGCCATATCTGACTGAACAACGATGAATAATATCTGGCTTTGTTTTCTGCCAAAACAGCTCAATGCTGCAAGATCATCATAACTCACAACCTTTCTTCTCTTCTCTTATTCTCCACTCCGAACTTTCCTTCTTCCTAACTCTTCACTTTCAACAAAAGCGAGGAACTCATGGGCCTTTTGTCATCAAGATTGATGTCACTCTTATTCTGCTGCTTTACTCCCTTTCCAAGTGTGAGGGGTTCTCAACCTTCTTGTGTGTGATACCCCCTTACAATCTATGAAATTTTTATAGGTCCCCTCTACTGCAATTTTTTTTCCTTCCACATAAGAATTACTCATAAAATTAAACTGCACATTTATTGTTTTTGTTTCATTTAGTTGAATTGAGATGGGCAGAATAATCTCTCTCATCTGTAAATATTACAATCTTATAAAAAGAGCCCTGGACAGCATTTTGTTCATAACAACATCAATTTAGCCAGAATTTAGCCAGATATGAGGTGTCCTCATATCCTTCTTGTGACATGATGTTAACATACATTTGATAATGCTCCTGTGATGTACCTGGGGCACTAAAGATGCTATACAGATTCAAGCTATTTTTGTACTTTCAATAGAATCCAACATTTCAAACCAGTCTGATGTACAATAGTGAGGAAATGAGTAAAGCTACCCATTATTGCAAGCTTCTGAGAACTGGTAGTTATCAATACATGGTTCCAGTTAATCAATTCAATTCTTCAGACTTACAGGATCAACCACTGGGTGGCCTAACAGATGACTTAGAAAATGGAACAGGGAGGGACTGAAAGTACAAGTAGGAGAATCAGAAAGAGAAAGCAATGATTCAACAAGGCCAACTTTCAAGTGCCATCTAGTGGCTGGATATATGACAGCAGAAGTCTGAGAAAGATAACCGACCATTCCTTGCTAAATCCACCAATTACTTGTTTAAGTTTACTTATGAGTGTCACAAGTCGGCTTATATTAACATTATAGTGAATTACCGTGAAAAACTCAGAGGAAAATAAAAAATGTGTGAAAACACAGGAAAAATGGAAAGATATTCTCTGTTCAAAAGGTAAATACTAAACAAGGATTAATTTGGAAATCTTGCAGGCACCATTATCTGCTATACCAGTTGTAATTTTTAAAATGATACAACACAAAGTTGTTGGTCTTCATGCAAAAACAATATCAATATATGTAACAACACAAGATATTAAGAGAAGTCTAAAGCAAAAAGTGGATTGTGAAAGCATCTTACCATTGCCATAGCTGCAGCAACACTATAAGCATAAAGTGCTCTGCATCCCAGAACCTGACTGCACATGGAAGAGCTGACATCCAAAGCCAGTACAAGGCGCTTCCCAGTTGGTTCCACATTCTGCAAAAAAATAAACCAAGCCAATTCAATTAATTTACTTTGAACAAAATATAGGCGTTACAAGATTGTAAAATAACAATATATTTATTACCTTGAAAGCTTTATAAAATGCCTGATCAAGTGCTGCTAAAATTTCTGGATCAGGAATCCACTTTAGCTTTCCTCGGTTTCCTTTTCCTACTTTGTAAGTTTCTAGTGCTACCAAAATGTGGAACGGATGGATTAGAGCCTAGAGGTCAAACAGAAATGCATTACCGACACAATGTGATACGATATATTCATAGTACAAAACAGTCAGTGCATTTCCCCCTTGACCAATATTATTCCCTCATCGTTCTTCTCGGAAAGATTGTCATGTATATTTAAGTAAGGTTTTAGAATAGCTAATGGCACCCAATATTTCATCCAAAGGACCACTGTTTCTATGTGCCTTGCTGCCTTCTTAAAACACAGTAAGAAGTCTCACAACACCTGGTTTATTTATTAGTATTCGCTGATGGAAGGTACTGTTGAAGAATCTTTGGTGAACTGCTGAAGTGCATCTTGTAGATAGTATGCAGAACTGCTATTGAGTGTTGATGGTGGAGAGATGTGGTGCCAATCAAGCTGGCTGCTTTGCCCTGGATGGTGTCAAGCTACTTGAGTTGTTGAGTTGCAGCCATCCAGGCAAGTGCGAGGTATTCTAATGAACAAACTTTTTTAAAAAAAAGTTTATTTATTAGTCACAAGTAGGCTTACATTCACACTATAATTACGTTACTATGAAAGTCCTCTAGTCACCACACTCTGGCACCTGTTCAAGTAAATCGAGAAAGAATTTAACATAACTAATGCACCTGACCTGCACATCTTTAGAGTGCGGGAGAAAACCAGAGTACCCGGAGGATACCCATGCAGACACAGAGAAAATGTACAAACTCTACACATACAGTAACCTAAGATAGGAATTGAACCCAAGTCCCTGGCACTGTGAGACAGCAGTGCTAACCACTATGCCACATACTTTTGATTTATGTTTTGTAAATGGTGGATAGTCTTTGAGGAAGTCAAGAGGTGAGATACTCACCACAATATTCCTAGTCTCCGACCTGCACTTGTAACCACAGTGATTATGTGGCAAGTCAAGTTGAGTTTCTGGTCAATTGAACCCCAAAAATGTTGACAGCAGGGGATTCAGTGATGGTCACACAATTGAATATCAAGAGGTGATGGTTAGAGTATCTCTTATCGGTGATGGTCATTGCCTGGCATTTGTATGACGCCAATGTTACTTGCCACTTGTCAGTCCGAGCCTAGATATTGTTCAGATCTTGTTGCATTTGAAAAAGGATTGTTTTAGTATCTGAGGTGTCACAAATAGTATTGAACATTGTGCAATCATCAGCGAACATCCCCACTTCTGACCTCATACGGAGGGAAATTCACGATGAAGTAGCTGAAGATAAGTGGGCATAGGACACTACATAGAGGGGTCCTGCAAAGATTCCTGGAGCTGAGATGACTGACCCTCCACAACCACAACCATCTTCCCATGTGCCAAGTATGCCTCCAACCAGTGGGGAGTTTGCCCCAATACCCACTGATCCAGTTTTACTAGGGCTCCTTGATGCCACATTCGGTTGAATGCGACACTGATTTCAAGGGCGGTCACTCTCACCTCACTTCTGGAATTCAGCTCTTTTGTCCATGTTTGAACCAAGGCAACAATGAGATCAGGAGCTAAGTGACTCTGCGAAAGCCGAATTGGCATCACTGAGCAGATCACTACTGAACAGGTGAGGCTTTACAGTACTGTTGATGACTCCTTCCATCACTTTAGTGTGATTGACGGTAGACTGATGGGTCAGTAATAGGTCAGTAACTAATCAGTGAGTGGTTTTTGTTGGTGATGAACAGGAATGATGGATATCAGCCGAGAGCAGCAATACTAGTGAACTCCTCCTTGTCTACCAAGGAAACATTGAGAACAACAGCAAAACTTCAGTATTGTTCTGAGATTGACTGAGGTTGGCTGAATACACCAATCGTCAACTATATGGCTTGTTCTACATCATTATATGCATTTTCATTCTAGCAATTATGCTTTCAACCAAATACTATTTAATTATATCAAAAAAGATACATAACTACTCCACTGAGACAAGTTTTGCAAATTACTTTAATCTATTCAAATTGTGTATCAGGAATTAAAAGCAATAGGTAAGAGACAAAGAAAAAAATTGGAACAATTTTCAATTTTGAAGAAAATTTCTCCAATAGTAAACATATTCTAAAGGAATACCAGAGGATGGCAGAAATTAAGTTTTATCATATCATTAAAATTTCACTTACGTTCGAACGCATCAGCCCTAACATTTTCTTCCATGTTTGGCAGGCAAACACTGCAGCTTGCATGGGTTTGAATGCCACATCTATCAGAAAGATGTTGATGGAGGCAGCTCATGCAGCAGAATAGAAAATTGGACAGAAACTTCTGAATTCTGCATTTAATCACATATTTAGATTCCAGAAGTTGCAATCCATTTGCCTCACCTTTATTCTTAATGCTTTGTCCAGGGCATTAACTAGGTAATCTATCTTAGTTCCATTGGTTGGAGGATTGACAGAACTTTGAATAAAGGTACAGAATCTTTCATGCCCACTTCAGAGATCAGACAGAGCCTTAACATGCCAACTTGTTGTCTGAATCATAGAATCCCTACAGTGCAGAAGGAAGTCATTTGGCCTGTCCGGTCTGCACCAACTCTCCGAGAGAGCATCTTAACCAGGCCCATTGCCTTCTCCCCAAACATAACCCCCTACACATGTATTTACTTTCTAATCCCCTAACCTACACATCTGAATGCTGCTAATTTTCGTAATTATAAAACTGCTTGTTTGAAACATTTAATTATACATCTGCAAGAGTGATGAAATTCACTGTAATAGATTAATATGCAAATCAGCACAAATGGTAAAATACATAAATACATTTCCATACAAGGAAAAGGCTCATATGTATGTTGCTCAAGAGAAAGTTAACTTCGCTCCAATTTGTTTTTCAATAGACAGTCATTGAAAGAATTCAAATATGTAGATAAAACTGTACCTTTTTTAAGACAGTCTCGTTATTCAATCTTTCACACACCATGGTAACTTCTTCACTTCCTGGTTTAAGAATGGAATCTGCAGTCATTTTCCCCAAATTTCTAAGCATTGTAATAACAGGCATATCCTTCAGTAATGCCTTCCACACCTAATAAAAAAAAAGTGTTATAATGACAAAAAATGCTGAAATTCTCAGCAAGTCTTGCAGCATCTGCGTAGAGATAAACAGAGTTAACGTTTCAGGTCTGTAAAGGAATACACATATCCATTGCATCATTGTACAATTGGCCTATGAGATATAACACAGTGTATGCATGGATTTAACATCAAATACAATATACAGTCAGGATACTGTCAGTGGGGCTGGCAAAAAGGTGACCTGAGTTATGAGGAAAGCAAAAGATGTTTTATTCTGGGAGCCAACTCTTTCACACATTTATGAGCATTTATTTACAGAGGGGGTACATTTATTTACATAGGGTGTCCTAACCTAGCAACTACAGGTTTGGACTATAGTCTTCCAATTAATGCCTACAACCTGCATACAATTAAATGCAATTAATGTAATTTAACAGATTCATGTCTGTTTAAATAAAAATTAGAGGTTATATTTACAACCAAAATTTCAAAACAAATTAAATCTAAGGTCTTCACATTTTTTACAAAGGGGAAAGACAGTTGCTCCAGAACCGCCTATATAACAATTAATTTGTGCAAGTATTGGTTGACTATTGCTTATATCCACCTATTTAATTTTAGAGATTTAGTTTCTTTCAAGTCTTTATTTCAAGGTAACCTTTTCTGACTCCGACTGTTTGCAGAGTGTACATTATCTCAGAAACACAAAGAGACTTGGGAGTCATTGTTCAAGGTTCTCTTAAGATTATTGTGCAGGTTCAGTTGGCAGTTAGGAAAGCAAATGCAATGTCAGCATTCGTGTCGAGAGGGCTAGTATACAATAGCAGGGATGTACTTCTGAGGCTGTATAAGGCTCTGGTCAGATGCTATTTGGAAGATTCTGAACAGTTTTGGGCCCTAAATCTAAGGAAAGATGTGTTGGCCTTGGAAAGGGTCCAGGGGAGGTTCTCAAGAATGATCCTCGGAATGAAGAGCTTATCTTATCAGGAATGGTTGAGGACTCTGAGTCTGTACCCATTGGAGTTTAGAAGGATGAGGGGCGTCTTTTTGAAACTTACAGGATATTCTGAGGCCTGGATACAGTGGATGTGAGAGGATGTTTCCAATAGTAGGAAAAACTAGAACCAGAGCGCACAACCTCAGGCTAAAGGGATGATCCTTTAAAACAGAGATGAAGAGAAATTTCTTCAGCCAGACTGGTGAATCTGTGGAACTCTGCAGCAGAAGGCTGGGGAGGCCAGGTCTTTGAGTATCTTTAAGACAGAGATAGATAGATTCTTGATTAATAAGGGAATCAGGGGTTATGGAGAAAAGACAGGAGAATGGGGATGAAAAAAAATCAGACATGACTGAATGGCGGAGCAGGCTCAATGGGCTGTGTGGTTTAGTTCTGCTCCTACGTCTTATGGTCAAGCAAGAACGGGTCATCTATACTACATCCATTCCATCTGCCCATTGTGCTGACACTTAGTTAAATATTTGATAAATAGAATCCCATATCTACAAGAACTAGTGTTTTGGAAATCAAAGTACTTAACAATCCTTTCTATTTTCTTCACTTCCCAAGTTAAAGGGCAACATTTTCCAGTCTTGCCCCTCAGAAATGTTATGAAAGCAGTTGCATTAGCATGGCCATCAGGAAGATTAGCATCTTAACTGTCTCCAGAAACAACTAGCTTCAGCATCTTTGGATTACTGAAGGATAGGAGTTTAAGTACATCTAACTTTCTTATTGTTCTAGTTTCTTGTAAAGCATTCTCTAATTCAGGATATTTCATCATTGTTCTTAAATCCAACATATCAAAGTTAGCATTAGACCTAAACTGAGTTCATAACTGGTTCCTTTCTTTTGATATACCTTTAGTGATGACCCAGCATGATTAAATAGGATGGGAGTAACATGCTCCAAATAGGATTGCTGATTTAAAGTTATTCCAGACAGCTAAACAAATATATTTAAACACCCTAAAAGCCTGACTCTCAATTATAAAAATTTATTCTAATCTCATTAAGAACATATTTCTCATTCTACTGCACCACCCAAATTAAATCACCAACATGCATCATGAAGATGTGCAGTTTTCTTTTATGGCATCAATAAAACACTGCAGTCTATCTTTAGGTGAACGCAGTCTACTTAAAACAAAACAAATCTTATCAAAAATGACCAGCCCTTGAAGCATCAATTAGTCATTGACAAATTTGGTTAGTTTCCATAGTTTTCCTTCTGCATTTGTTATCGCTTTGGACTTTTTCAGAAACACTGAAAAGCATTGCCTACTATATATGGTTTTTATGTCAATTGACTTGCACTCTGATGAATTTATAGCCAAAAGAGCAAAAACATAATTTAAAGAATACTTTTCCAACTGCAGGAGAGCCCATTCCAATCTCTGTATCGTCCAGCCACAACTGCAAGGAATACAACTCCACCTGGATGGCATGGCTGGTTGACCCTTATCTGAATCCAGAATAAATGCATAACTTTCGCCAATTGTCTAACTCTGTTCATCCTTAACTTTATTGGTAGCCATTAAAACATTGCCACGATCACAAGAATCTGGTTTTGGCCTATTATGAAAAGGTTCTGTGGCTTTTATTTCATTGTCTAATCTACTAAAGTTTAAGTTCATTGATGAGAGCGCATGTAGGCTTACATTAATACGGCAATGAAGTTACTGTGAAAATCTTCCAGTTGCCACACTCCAGCATCTGTTCGGGTACACTGAGGGAGAATTTAGCACGTCCAATGCACCTAACCAGCACGTCGTTCGGATTGGGGAAGGAGACTGGAACATCCGGAGGAAACCCATGCAGACAAGGGGAGAATGTCACACACAGTGATCCAACCAGGAATCGAATCTGGGACCCTGGCATTGTGAGGCAGCAGTGCTAATCACTGAGCCGCCCTTTAGGTGAAGTAGAAGGTGTGAGACAAAGAAGAATCAGCAAGAGTATTTACTTGGGATATTATATTGGTAAACAACAACTTGGTAAACAAATCAACAGCAGTTTAGTGGATTTCTTTTTAGCAATTAGAATATGGCCATTTGGTGAAATGGAAATAAGATTTTTTTTCCCTCCTTGTTGGAGCCAGAACTAATTCATTATGCTTTAAATAGATACTGTTCAAGTAGCAACTGTTGATAAATCAGTTGTAGATTTCATTCAGTTTTTTCACAGTCTAGCGAACCAGCTACAAAGCAATTATTCACTCACCTCCTGTGATTTCAGGTGATTAGTCAGTAGGTGTTCCTTAACCAATCTGTACTCCTCAATAAGTTGAGCAACCTCATGTTCATCTTGCGTGATCTTCACTCTCTCCAGAGCTTCAAAGTACTTCAATAGCCTCTGGATTCCGTCAGAGTTGTCTCTATCCTTGTAGGTTTCTTCAACCTCCTTCCAACCTTTCATTATATACTTGGTGACCAAAGTGAGATCTAGAAAAGACAGAACAAATTGACTCAAAATACCAATCTCCAAATCCAATGTGAGAAAATGTTTTTGGATTTATTCAATATACTTTCTCTCTGAATTTCCAAGTACACTTCTATGCACAATTTCATATTTTGTCAAGCAGAACATCACAGCTCCAAAGGGGTATCTTTGCCCCAAAGGCCTTCAGTATCATCACCAATTTTCAACAGCCTCTCAAATCTTCAGGGCTCTTCTCATGCTTGCTCAAAAACTGCACTCCACAGGTCTTTCTTGAAATTAGAGTCTATTGCTGTGCGCCTTTCTTTAACTTCACTTAATGGAATTTATTCCTGTCCCCTATCTTCATCCCCTTACCTGGGACTACTTTTTGGAACCTCTCCCTGTTGCCCTCCCTGGTTTGGGACCTTCTCCCTGTGTCTCTCCCATCTCTTACTCCCGAGGACACACACATGACAATGGCAAGAAACCCACTAAAAACCCAACAGCACATGTGCAGCTATTTCCCAAGGCATGTCAGGAACTGGAGTTCTTAATCTCTGAACTAATTGTGACCATTCTATGAAAACTGAATGCAGAGTGCCATTCCCTTTCTCCCCTGTCAAATACCACATCAGCTTGTCCTTCTTAAGTAAGTGCAATGAAGCGATTCAGCCCAGAACCTTCACAGAATGGCACAAGATCTCAAAGGTCATTAAAGCAAGTAAAGGGAATTTCTCCCCAGGATCTTTCAGTTTGCATCAAACCATCCTCCACATCAAATAATCCTTATACAAGAAAGTTGAGTGTGAATGCCTGACTCAAATACAACTTAAACCTAACTCTTCTAGTCAAGAGTTAAAAGTCAGAAATAGTAATATATAATGAAGCAGAGTCAAAATGGTTTTGTGAATGAAAAATTATGTTTAATAAATTTAATTGGAATTCAAGATGATGTAACAGGCAGGGTGGATAAAGAGGAACTAGTAGCTTTATGAAATCCTATTTGCAAAAGGCTTTCATGAGGTGTCATATAAAAGGTATTACACAAGATAAGAACAGGTGAAGTTGGGGTAATGTATTAACATATATAAAGGATTGACTAATTAACAAGGAATAGAGTGTTGGGATAAATGGGTCAATTTCAGATTGGCAAACTGTAACTAGTGGGGTGCCACAGGGGTCAGTGCTTGGGGCCTCAACTTTCTATAAATGACTTGGATAAAGAGACCAAGGTATGGTTGCTAAATTTGCTAATATTATTTATTTATTAGTCACAATTAGGGTCATATTAACACTGCAATTAAGTTACTGTGAAATTCCCTTAGTCGCCACACTCTGGCGCCCGTTTGGGTACACTGAGGAGGAACTTAGCATGACCAATGCACCTATTCAGCACGTCTTTCGGACTCTAGGAGGAAATCAGAGCACCCGGAGGAAACCCACATAGGCATGGGGAGAATGTGCAGATTTCACACAGGCACTGACCCAAGCCAGGAATCGAACTGGGGTCCTTGGCGCTGTGAAGCAGCAATGCTAACCACTGTGCCACCATGCTGCCAATATACAAAGACAGTTAGGAAAGTAAGTTGTGAGGAAGACAAAGGTTCTGGAAAGGGATATAAGTAGGTTTAGTGAGTGAGCAAAAATTTAGCAGATGTAGCACAATGTGAGGTGATCCACCGTGTTGAGATGGATAGCAAAGTAGATAATTTAAATAGAAAGAGACCACAGAATGATGCAATGTGAGGAGGTCTGGGTGGCTACACACATGAATCATTTAAAGTTAGTATGCAGATATAGTAATAAAGAATTTGCCTTTATTGTAAGAAGGATGGCATATGTAAGTAGGGAAGTTTTGTTAGAACTGTAAGAGGCATCAGTGAGACTACACCTGGAGCACCGTGTGCAGTTTTGGTCTCCTTACGTAAGGAGAAATATACTTATATTGGAAGCAATTCAGAGAAGGGTCAATAGTTGATTCATCTGATGGAGGGGTTGTCTTATGATGAAATATTGAGCAGACTGGGCTATATTTAGAAGATTGTGAGGTTACCATACCAAAACATAGAAGATTCTGATGGGGCTTGACGCGATTGATGCTGGGATAATGTTTCCTCTCATGAAAGAATTTAGAATATGGGGTAAAGTTTCAGAATAATTAATGTGGAGAAGAATTTCTTTTCTCTGAGGGTCAATGTCCCTTCCTCAGACAGCAGTGGAGGCTAGAAATTTAGACAGGTTTTTGACTTACAAGGAAGCCGAGGGCTACAGGGAGCAGCAGGAAAATACAGTTGAGTCCACACTCAGAAGAGCCATAATCTATCTTGTTGAATGGCAAAGCATATTGAGAGATCAACTAGTCTACTTCCTATGTTTATTTTAGTTTTATTTAAAGTTTTTATAATTCTTTGCATGGTTACTTATAAGTGGCAATACTACTTTATGTAGTCAGGAATTTATTAGAAAAGCATATACAAATAACAAAAACAACTTTATTAGTAAACTAGACAATTAACAAATGGACACAAGATACAAACAGACAGAGTTTGTGTCCACCCTCCTCCATATATCAATTCTCATTTTCAAGGTCAGAATACAATCACTCAACTTCTCCATCAATGAATGACAGGACCCAATGCAATTTGCAAATCCATGATTTTGTTTGCCTAGGCCATGTTTGCAAACGTGAAGAAAATTTTAATTATCATTTGGTCAGTCACCCTAACCAATTTGAGATATTAAAGTTAACAATTCATAAAATAACTTAATGACACACTGGTTGGATATCCTCAATCAGCAAATGACTGGAACAGAAAGATTGAAAAAAAATAAAGAAATGGTGGGAAAGAGAACACTAAATTTAAATTCATGAATTGAGTGCAAACTACCACTAACAAAGACGAATCAGAATATGCATAAGAAAATGAAACAGCAAACAGAAGTCCACAATATTCACAGAAATTTAAAATGAATTAAAAACTGCAATCTGGAAAATTGCAGAAAAAGCAAAAAGCAAGTCATTTTAAAAAGTACCTGCCATAGACATAGAGGAAGGAAAATAGAACTTGACAACATTTGATACTGTTAGAACAATTAAGACTACAGAAAGTGGCCAGTTCCCAATTCTCAAAGATGCACTTGCAAAATGTTGAATCTAAATATTGTGGCATGCAGTCGGTCATTAAGGACCACTGATATTATGAACAGATTATTATGTTGCTTTTGTTATATCTTTTTTTTCCGAAATCAGGTTACATTACAATATCTTAAATATAAATAATTATTTTGGAAAAAAGTTCAAACACATTCACCCAAAGTCTCTGAGAGACCCAGGGGAGTATGGTTTTGCTAAGTGTAACACTGATAAGATCTCAAATTTAATACCCAGCTTGTACCAAGTTAACTGATCTATGCAGCAGTCTGAGCATTGCAATTGACTGGAAAATGCTCATATATGAACATTAGATGGGAAGAACAGCTTCCCTGTTGCCATCAGACTTTTGAATGGATCTACTGTGCATTAAGCTGATCTTTCTCTACATGCTAGCTATGACTGTAACACTACATTCTGCACTCTTTCCTTTCCTTCTCTACGTATGATATACTTTGTCTGTATAATTGTATACATTTCACTGTATATCAATACACATGACAGTAAAAAGTCAAATGGAGACTGGCTTTCAGTTTACCATAGAGTAACTTGCCAATACTCATGAAATTGTACCCCAGTGAAAACTCATAACTTCAAAGGAGGTGATGAAAATGTTGGGAAAAAAAAAGTGCTACAATATTATTATTCACCTTCATTAGCTGGCTTCAGATGTGACAACCGAAGCAAATCTTTGTGTGACCATCCTGCTCTCCGCTTGTACTTTGTAACTGCCATAGCAACAGTCATCCCATCTTTACTGTTGTACCAGTTTGCCACTGCTTTCCTCAGGGCTCTTCCCCATATGCCACATTTCATCCCTCCACTGAGATCCTTTCGAAACTGGATATATGTAAATAAATGGGTCGGTATGCGACAGATTTCGCCCAGAGCTTTGTACGCAGCTTGTTTTGTGGAAGTGTCTGAGCACTGTGTGCAAACAGCCAAAGCAAACAAAGTAGGATCTTGTATGGCCGCTCTTCCTTCAGTACCGAATGTCTTGATTTCCTGGACAACTTCAGTCCCTTTACCTTCTTCTATCAGTCTCATTATGGCCTCAGCATTTTCTTTCTTAAGCTTTTCCTCATTAGTATAGTATGTCCCACCTTCAGAACCAAAACAGAGAAACCGGCGTAGACGGACCATGTCTGTCACTTGCCACACGTAACCACCTTCAGGCTTTAGTGCATGCTGGTCATTCAATAGCTCTGTCTGATGCACTTCAGACTCTGACGACATTTGAACAGCTTTGAGCCCATCTGTGATACACTGTTGAATGGAAAAAATACACATTTTATAAATACCAAGACTTTTTTTTAATTACCATAACAAATAACACAGCATTTGCAGGACAGAAACAGGCATTAGCTCTAATGATCTGTGCCAGTGTTTATGAGCCACACATACCTCCTTCCATATCACCATTTAAACAAATCAGTGTATCCTTACCTCTTCATGTTTCCATCTCAGATCCCTTCCAAATCATATGCTATGTGCCTTCATTACAATATACAATGGTTTTATGTAAACCATTATGTGGTTATCTGACTATCTTCATTTCAGCACTAAAAATATAGTGCTTACGAATGAATCAAAACACTTGGCGCTAAAATCATTTGTTAAAAAAAACACTAGTATCCCTGAAAATCTGTGACAAATTCTAAAAAAAACAAGAATTTCTATAGGATTTACAGATTAACATGCAGTTTCATTTCTATCTTTGACTTATTACAAAATGACTCAGAGAATTAATAAATAGCATATTAGAGATGTGCACAAAATGCAAAGTTGAATCCTGAATTATAGAGAAACTCAGGAAAAAGTAAGTTGCAACTATACAGAAATTATCAGCCTCAATCACATCCATGAAATGCTCAAGACAGTCAGAAGTGCAAAACTACAATGCATATTGTACTTTGCTCATGTCACACAGCATTCAAGCGTAAAAGCTGGTTTTTAGTGTTGGGAAGATTTGTCTTCTCATAATATTAAAGAATGTTCCATGAACAGTTGAGTGACATTCCAGGAGGTGTTAGTAATGAGTAGGCTGCAGCAAGTGTAAGCTCAGGCTGTGAAAACTGGTTTTTGAACATGGTGTCACACTGCTCAAGATTGATGCATTGGTGGTTCAGACCAGGATCTGACTCTGAGTTAGTTCACTCTTGTAATGCTGTTAGATACTCAATGGTAACAAATAGTATAAATGCTACTTTTTATTATTCTTCTAAGATACAGAAATATACAAATATAAACTGTTAATTTTTTAACTTTTCTATGTTATCTTCCAAGAATTCCAACCAAGAAAAGCACGTGTTATTACACTAATTAAAAATATTTACAAGAATTTTCCTTACAACACTCCTGCTGACAATAAATGCAATGCCAAAATCACAGTTTGCAACAATCAGAACCACAAAGACAATGGGTTCAAGCCCCAGCACTCGATTGCATATTCTATTCTGGACGAACAGTACTTTGCTAAGGTATTGCTGGCTTATGAATGCTCCATTCTCCAAAAAAGCTGTTAAACTGACCCCACTAGTAGTTTCTCCTGCTTCAGCTTCATACTAGAAGAGGCAGCTCTGGCCAACAGGTCTATCTCAAAAAGCACCACTACAAAGATTAATGGATACATTTGTTAATTCACTACAAAACAACTTCAAGTTTGAGGCTATATGTATACGATTTGATCAGTTTAACTGAAATAATTTGAACTAAAATAGATGCTCAAGAACAACCGAGTTTGCCTTATGTTGTCACTTTGCCACTCATTAAAATATTTCTGTGACTTCCTAAGAAAAACAATAAGGACTAATTATAAACATGGATCCATGGCATACCAGAAAAATGTTCAACACCTTTACTTATGAAGAATAACTAATAAGAATTGGGCAACACATTTTCAAGCCCACAGCTATTGTTTTTGCATCTCACCCAATGTTACCTGCTGTTTGTTTCTTGCCAACTCAATTTTAATGACTGGATTTACAATAGATTCATAGAATAACTAGAAGATAAGGAAGATGAGAACATAAGGAGGAGGTGTAGGCAATTCAGTCCCTCAAACCCATCCACCAATCAATATGATCATGGCTGATCTCATCTCCACCTTCTTGCTCATACTCTATAACCCATCATCATGCTACTAATTAAAAATCTATCTCTTCCTTAAATTTGTTTAGCATTTTGTTGTCCACTGTATTCTAGAGTAGAGAATTCCACAGCTTCATGATCCATTAAGTGAAGTAATTCCTCCCAATTTCTTTTTAAATTTGCTACCTAGAACTATGGGCTCTCATTCTATAATGTCCAACAAGGGAAAACATCCACTATGTCTACCCTGCCAAACATCTTTAACACTTTATATACCTCAGTTAGATCTCCTCTCCTCCAAGTTTAGACCTACGCTGCTTAATCTCTCTTCATAAAACAAGTCCTTCATCCCTGGAATCAATCAAGTGAATCACTCTGAACTGTCTCTAGTACATTTATATTCTTCCTCAAGTAACAGGACCAAGTTCCAAGTGTTCTTGGTGTATGCAATTTTTGCTATCATGTTACTGTAAATCTTTTATCATCCTTCAGCTATTTACATATGAATAGAGTATGCAGATTATTCTGCACATGGAATCATTCACGACTTAAAGAAAATCTTTGTTCTTCTTTGAAATGAAGCCACAGAGATCTTTTACATCCCCAAAAGGTCTCTTTTTATTGCATGTGTGTCAGCACGGTTCAGTTGCTAGCACTCTCACCTCTGAATCAAAGATTCTGATTTCAAGTCCCACTCTAGGATCGGAGACAAAAATCTGGACCGACATTCCAATGTAGCTCTGAGGAAAAGCTATGTTAAACAGAGACCCCTTTAATGGATGTAAAAGATCCCTGTAACTCCATTTCAAGGAAGAACAGCAGGTTATCCCTGCTACCTTGGATAATTGTCCCTCAATCAGCATCACAATAAAACAGATTTTCTGGTCATATCACATTGCTGCTTGTCAGAGCTTGCTGTGTACAAATTGGCTGCCACATATCTTGCATTACAAGAGTGTCTACACTTCAAAGCACTCCTTTGACTGTAGGACATCCAATAGTCACAAAAGGTGCTATATAATTGCAAGCCTTTTTTGCACATGAAAATATTTATATTCAATAAAAAGATTTTCTTTACGTCATGAGTGATTTCATGTGCAAAATAATCTGCATACACTTTTCATACATAAACAACTGAAGGATGATAAAAGATTTACAATAACATAGTAGCAAATTGCACACACACCAAAAACACTTGAAACTTGGTTGTAAAATTACTTGGATAAATCAACTGGAAAAATGTGCCCTGTGTTAATAATTGTAACATTATAAAATGTGTACACACATATGAAAAGGAGGGGGAAATCAAAATCAGGCCTTCTTTGTATGCTGATTTCAACATTTTATTTTTCAACATGACGTTTAGATCAACAATAATTGTTCCTACCATTACATTTCAGTTTAGATATGACAAAGACACATACTAATCTGTCAGCACATTTAGCAAAATAGCTATAAATAAGTATCCTGATATTCTTAGACGCCAAGCAGGACCTCTGAATTGTTTTTTTAACTCAAAGCTCCAAAGCTAAAAAAAATCCACAGTCTGACAACGATCCTATTACTTTTAAGTGTTTTTATGATTTCATACAACGAGTACAAAATATTTCTGTGCCGGCTGCAAGAATTTAGAGAATGACACCAGATGAACTGCACAACGATTCTATACATGGCAGGCTCCTACTATTTGCAAAATAAATAACTATTTTCATTTAAAATTATTGAGGCTTCAAACATTATTTCTGTAGGTCGCTTTTACATTATTTTACATCGCCCAGAAAACGGTTCAAGATTGTGACCCAGTGAATAATGCCAACACTGAAGATATGTGGAACTTTTCAGCACCCTTGGGTTTGAATTTCAAAGGCATGGCCATGAACTAAAATGTAAAGATCCAGCTTGATGACCTGTTTAATGGATATACGAAGCCGGCAGCGAGTTGTGGAAATCAGAGGATAAATGGTCCGGTCTTTTGATCGCTGTTGCCAAGAGAGAGAGGGGGGAAGAGAGAAAAAAAACAGATTTCTCTCACTGAAAGGCAGGGAGCGGTTGTTGGGTTCCTTCCCATAACAAAAGTTTCAAGCATCAAGTCTCAGCATTGCCGTTTATGGTGAATAGATGATATTATACAACGCCTGTATAAAGGTTGATGAGAAACGTGAACATCTTTCAGCCCCCTCCCTCTTGGACCATGAAAAGAGGCCTGCCTGCTTCCCAGTCAGCAGCGAATGGATCACGACAACCGCTCTGGGCTGCCTGGGCGGGGGCAGTTTAAATCCCAGTTAAACAAACCCAATATTCCCAGTGACACCGAAAAGAAACATATACGGATTACCTCCATGCTGCGATCCCCTGTCGTTGGATGTGCCTCGGGTAACGATCCCCGATGAGCCCCCTCCCTGTGTCTCTCCCTCTCTCCAAAGCCCTCAGCCCCCTGTCCTCTCCCCTCCCTTCACTCTCCTCTCCCACCGCCGCCCGTTACCACAGCAACATCCGGGCCTCCAACCCGCGCTGACGTCACCGCCGTCCAATCAGCTCTCGGGAATAGGGAGATCCAGCAGCGCCACCTGCGGTCAGAGTAGCAACGGCCGGGGGGCATCACCCTCCCAAACTCAGCTCCTTGCCCCTTCACCACCCCCCCACCACACACACACACACACACACATACACACACACATAGATAGTTTATTTATTGGTGTCACAAGTAGGTTTACATTAACACTGCAATGAAGTTACTGTGAAAATCCCCTCTCCTCCAGTCACCACACTCCGGTGCCTATTTGGGTACAAGAGAGGGAGCATTTAGCTTGGCCAATGCACCTAACAAACATGTCTCACTGCCTCGGCAAACCACCCAGCATAATTAAAGGACACCCCGGCGATTCTCTCTTCCACCTTCTTCCTTCGGGAAAAAGATACAAAAAGATACCAACCAATTCCAGAACAACTTCTTGCTTGCTGCTGTCAGACTTTTTAACGGACTTGCCTTAAGTTGATCTTGCTCTTCACCCTAGTATGACTGTACCACTACATTCTGCACTCTCTCGTTTCCTTCTCTATGAATAGTATGCTTTGTCTGCATGGTGTGCAAGAAACAATATTTTCCACTGTATGTTCATATATGTGACAATAATAAATCAAATCAAATCTTTCAGAATCTGTGAGGAAACCAGAGCACCTGGAGGAAACCCATGCAGATATGGGGAGAATATGCAGACTGCACACAGATAGTGACCCTAGCCAGGAATCGAACCTGGATTCCTGGCAGTACGTGGCAGCTAACCACTGCGCTATTCTACACATCTCCTAGTGGGCACAGGATCAATGCAATGAAAGAGGCCAAAAGGCTCACATTTGACTTGTCCATTCAGAAAGACTTGATATTCCTGTCCCTAGCCCCCCACATCATTCCTCTCAGGCAGGGCATTTAGCAAAAATAAAGGCAAAATACTACAGATGCTGGAATCTGAAACAAAAACAGAAAATGCTGGAGAAATTCAGCAGTCTAACAATGTCTGTGGATAGAGAATAAAGCCAATGTTTTGAGTCATCCTGAATCAAAACCTTGGTTTTGTTCTTGTGAAAATATATATTTTTCTCCAAGTTCTGGATTTTAAAAGAAGGCAGCGTTTTTATTTTTCACATCCTTAGCAGTACCCTGACTGCATAATGGCTCAACTGAAACCGTAATCTAGAGGTTCAGAATGAGTTGGTCCATGAGGAGGGTTTTTTCTGCCTGGCTACCTGCAATGTTGTCTGTGCTCCAGTCATCTAGGGGATCATGGTGACATTCACTTATAAACTTGAAACTTTGCAACTGATCAGCTGAGTGAAATGTCTTCTTGACTCCAACAGTAATACTGATATTTAGTTTGTTAAGGTAATTTTATTTTATGCACCTTACTTTAATTGGACCCTTTACCTTATTATATTAGCCAAGTCCCTAAAACGCCGCATGTGCCACTTTTTCTTTGATGGTAATTGCCCCCGATAACCATGACCATCTTTCTGGGTATCAAGTATATTCCCAACCACTGATGGGCCTTCACACCATCTGTCATTTACCTCCATTTTTCTAGCATTGCTCTGTTATGTTCGGCTAAATACTGCCTTAATAGTTTCAACTTTTTGTAACATTAACTCTCCTTTTCATGCTCTGAGGTAGATCTATTCAACTATGATTTGACTTGTTTTGCTTTCTAAGAATAAGAATATCTATTAATTTTCAACATTGCTGGGTAGATGGTTGTGTCATTCTTGCACTGGAATAGCTAGGCTGGAGTGCTAGCCATGACAGATGCAGAGATTTTTATCACTACTATTGGAATGTTGTCTCGGCTTGTCCATGTTTAGCCTCCATTTTGTCCAATACAACCATCTACTTCTTGATTTCATGTTGAGTGAATCAAAATTGACTGGACATTGGCACCTACAATAGTGGTATGTATATTGATTGTGATCCTGCAGGAAATAGAGATGAGCAAGTTTGTGTGTTCCCCCATGTCTGCATGGATTTCCTCCAGATGCTGCAGTTTCTTCTTACAGTCCAAAGATATGCAGGTTAGATGGATTAGCCATGCTAAATGGCCCCTTGTGTCAGGGATCTAGCAGTGTAAATATGTGAGGTTATGGGGATAGAGCCTGGTGGGATTATTGTCGGTGTAGTTTCAATGGGCCAAATGACTTCCTTCTGACTGTAGCAAGTCTATGTTTCTATGATCTATCATGTCACGTTGTCTTAGTGCATCTACTTCTTTTCTTCTTTGTGGAAAGTGGCCAAACCTTCAAATTTACAGACTTAACTTATGTATGATTTGCCAGAAACAACTGCTCTCAGTATTGCTGATAGAACCTTTAGTCTTCATCCTTAGATGCCATTCTGGTGTGATGCTGGCCTGTCTTTGCTGGTCCTGTCTTCCAATTCGGCTTCTTCTACTAATCTATCCTCTGTTTCGATAGGTTAATTAGGTGAAAATGCAGAAAAATGATTATCAAATTTGCCTTGTTCCATAAAGCTTAACTTCAGTAACGATATAAAACAGCGGACAGGTCACATTACTCACATTTTGTATAAGAGTAGATGCTTTGGATTCTGTCTTGTAAACACAGTAAGAAGTCTCACAACACCAGGTTAAAGTCCAACAGGTTTATTTGGTAGTAAACACCACTAGCTTTCAGAGGGTTGCCCCTTCAT
Organism: Sphyrna mokarran; assembly: GCA_024679065.1. Lineage (NCBI taxonomy): Eukaryota > Metazoa > Chordata > Chondrichthyes > Carcharhiniformes > Carcharhinidae > Sphyrna > Sphyrna mokarran. The sequence goes on from JAGIQG010000009.1 coordinate 65,395,366, forward strand.
CAGGAGATTGGGAGTTCTATTCATAAACAGGACATATAATGACACAAACTCAATTTACAAAATAATGGTTAGAATGCAAGTCTTTACAGATAATCAAGTGTTAAAGGTACAGACAATGTGAGTGGAGAGAGGGTTAAGCACAGGTTAAAGAGAAGTGGATTGTCTCCAGCCAGGGCAGTTAGTGAGATTTTGCAAGCCCAGGCAAGTCATGGGGGTTTACAGATAGTATGACGTGAACCCAAGATGACAGTTGAAGCCATCCTCATATGTGTTGAACTTGGCTGTAAGACTCTGCTCGGTGACTCTGCGTTGTCATGTGTCATGAAGGCCGCTTTGGAGAACGCTTACTTGAAGATCAGAGGCCGAATGCCTGTGACTGCTGAAGTGTTCCCCAACAGGAAAAGAACACTCTTGCCTGGTGATTGTCGAGCGGTGTTCATTCATCCGTTGTCATAGCGTATGCATGGTCTCCCCAATGTACCATGCCTCAGGACATTTTTTCTTGCAGTGTATCAGATAGACAACATTGGCTGAGTTGAAAGTGTATGTACTGTGTCCCTGGTGGATCGTGTTCTCACGTGAGATGATGGCATCCCTGTCGATGATCCGGCACATCTTGCAGAGGTTGCTGTGGCAGAGTTGTGAGACTTTTTACTGTGTTTACCCCAGTTCAATGCCGGTATCTCACATTCTGTCTTGTAAAGTAGGGCACAATCTCAACAGTCTCAAGAAGGTTTTTTCATAAAGCAATAACTTTTAGTCCAAAGTGACTATTTTCCCATCCCCAAAAAAGTTTCAACTTCAACTTGACAATAACATTTGCTGAGTTGAAATTGATATGATTATCAAAGCAGTTATGAGTTTGAGCATTTCCAGAATGTAAAATTATCTTTCTTTGTTTTCAGGTGGTCTAGACTTCCTCATGCGAATTCTAATCTATGGCTATCAGATCAGCCTTCATGTGAATTTAGCTCGGTGACATCCACATTTATTTCAATAATAGCATTTTTAAAACATATTACACCAAGATTCTTCCAGTGGTGGCAGTGTATGAAATGTAACAGAAGGAATAATTGAATATTGAGATGGTTCTGACAGATTAGAAACTTGCAAAGAACAACATAATCACCCCTTCATTCACAGAACTCCATTTTGCTTGACCAAACTCAGAATACAATAGCTGTGTATCACATATCTAGACTTCCAAAAAGCTCATAAGAATTCAGAACGTGGACTCAAACGACAGAATTATGCTTGATCACAAAATTCAACGCCACCTATAGATCTAGCACAATTGTGGGAAGTCTGGGACTCACAGTAGGAAATACCATCAAGATACTTCACAGTATAACCAGGCAAAAAATCAGTATCACGTTCACAAATTTGGAAACAGAAACATTAAGAGATGTTTTCATTGTATAGATTCGTTACTCTAGGAAGTTTTTTTCATGTTATAATTATGATTGATTGACAAAAAAATTAATTTTTGATGATTTACTTAATCCACGTTTTGCGTGGCAGCATGGTTGATCAATTATCTCAAAATTCAAACAAGCATGCAACAACATTGTTAGGAGTATTTTTAGCAACTAATATTGAATATATTTATCAACTAGAAGTGTGGCATTTCGAAAGATCCTCTCTATCTTTCCATTTCCAATATTTTAATAAGGAATTAATGATGGTGCTTAAAGGCAGTTAAATACATTCTTTGTTATGTTCCCCCACTATTTCTTGGGTGGCTGGTAGCACTGTCCAGAGATTATTCTTTAATTCACTCCTAGTGCGCTGACAGTTACAGGATTAGATGGGATGTTGTTAATCAAGCCTGCAGCTCCCCACCGCCCTCCCCCTACACCAGCAAACTGCTCGTTGTCCGGGAAACAGCGCGCCTGCGTGTTTGGCTGGGTGGAAGCGCAGTGTCTGCCGGGAAGGGTGCGTGGTCCTCCCGCATTCCCGGAGTCGACAACCAGTGCCAATCGGAGGAGCACGCTGCTGCAGAAATGGCGGGCAGCGCTGGCGAATGGTGCCTGATGGAGAGTGATCCCGGAGTTTTCACAGAGCTGATCAAGGGTTTCGGTACGATCAAAAACTTCTTGCCTCTCTTCGCGTGTTTTCGCTGCGAAGGATGGAGTTGCTGGTGCCTTTGGCCTGCTGGCTGCAGCCCGTAAGCCTGGGACCGGCAGCAGCCAGGCTGAGTGAAGAGCAGCTGCTGCCTTTGGCCTTCTGACTTGCATAGTAAGAAGTCTGACAACATCAGGTTTAAGTCCAACCGATTTATTTGATAGTAAACTCACAAGCTTTCGAGGTAAACCTGTGTTTACCCCAGTCCAACGCCGGCATCTCATTCTGATATGCAGCCAGGCTGGGTGAAGAGCTGTTGATGCTGCTGCCTTTGGCCTGTAGGCTGCAGCCAGATTGAGTAAGGAGCTGCTGCTGACTTAGATCCTGGCTGTTGGTCAACGCGTGTTGGTTGCTGTTGCAACCTGTCAAAGAAAAGTGGCCATCACTTAAATTGTTTCGGCCTTTTGGATAAGATCAAGCCCAGGATCAAGTGCAATGCCTTTTCTTGTCAGCTTGAATCTTGTATGTTTCTCTTGTGGGGACCATGCATTGCTTTGAATTTGAATTGTTTTTTGGAGCAAATAAGAAGATGGATGAAAGGCTTATCCTCTTATCCCGTCCACTCTGTGCATTGACTTTGCAACTTTAAAAAATGATTTTAAAAAAAATCTCTCGAGCATGAAATCTATTGACAGAAGCAGCACCCTGATTTATCTTTCCTCCTGGGTAATTTGTTTCTTTTCGTTGTCATTTGTTTGGCCTTCATTGTAGTTGTTGCTAGCATTGGGACACATCATGGTAAGACAAATCTTGATCTTTTTCTATATTGTCAGCTTTGGAGATAGACACTTTCTGCAATGTAACATGGTTTTAATGTTATAAATATTGATCTCATATAGCAACTTCAAGGCCACAGTAAGAGAAAGTTTGATATATTTTGTATACGTCGAACAAAAGTGCAAACAATTTTAAGTGCTACCCCGATGAATTGACTGACTGAAACATTTCATTGGCAGTATTAAGTAGCCAATTGATTTATCATTAAGCCAACATCTTTAAACAAGTAATGTACTGTTTTTAGTGTCTTATCCTGATGAACTGTCTTGGTGCTTCAGTGCAGTGATTGTATGTAGAGAAATTATCTTCTTCTTGTATGTAACAGAAGATCAAGAGATGGTGGTGAAAGAGCTGATGAGAAGGAAAACCTTCCTAGTTTTGCTTTCACTAATCTACCTGTTGCAGGTGTATTTGCCAATGACCGTGTTAGTAGGAATAATCAAAAAACAATCCTTTTGGAGAAACGTTAGTCTTCGCGTAAAGGACAGCCTTTATAATGATGTTTGACACTTAGTACAATCAATATACTAAACAGGATAGATTCAGGATTAATATAGCATCACAAAACCATGAGTAGTGGGCAGCAGTAGTAGAGTCGTATTCAATTACTATTTGTAACCTCATGGCTTGGCAAATCCTTCACTCTACCATTACTATCAAGTTAGGGGATCAGTCCTGGTTCAGTGAGGAATAACAGGAGCAGCACCGATGAAGTGTCAACTTGGCATCATTATCACTGCCTCACCATCAATAACCTTAATATACCATTGACCAGAAACTTAATCATTTAAATACTGCTGACTATAACAGCAGGTCAGACGTTGTGGAGTTGTACACAATCCTGACTTGGAAATATATCTATGTTCCTTCACTGTCACTGGGTTAAAATTTTTGAACTCCCTCCCTCATTACACTATGGGTGTTCTACACCATATGGACAGTGATGTTTCAAGAAGCAAGTTAATCGCCACCTTTCAAGGGCAATTAGAAGTGGACAGTAGATGCTGACTTTGCCTCATACAGTACTAATGTGCTATGAATGAGTTAATAATTAAAATTGCCATAATGGAGTAAGTTTTTTTATTTGTTTTCACATCTACTTAACAATATTTGTACAGTGTTTGGGGGCCCACTTAGATCAGTTGGCTAATGGCTAGCATGTGATTCAGATTAATGCCAACAGTTTGAGTTCAGTTGGACCTGCCTCTTCACTTTGTACTGAAGAGTGGAAGACAACAGCAAAGCACTAATGACAAAAACTACCAAGATGAACAGTTCAGATGAAGTATCAGAAGTTAACAAATTAAGGACATGATTTTGGGCAGAGCACATAAAGAATGGAATATATTACTTTGTGAAAAATGCAATGTTTGCTGCTGTATTGGGATAAAATGCAAACTATATAATGACCTTCATAATTGCCAAATATCATAGAATCATTGAATTCTACATAGCAGAAAGAGGCCATACAGCCCATTGAGTGTGCATCGACCACAGTCCCACCAAGCCCTATTTCCATAACTGCATGCGTTTATCCTAGCTATCTCCCTAACACTAAGGACAATTTAGCATTGCCAATCCACCGAACCTGTATATCTTTGGACTAAAAAGTATTTCACAGTTTTTATATGGCATATTAATTTGTAAAGTGGCATTTGAAAGGCATTGTGACTGTGCTTAAGTATGTGTGGATGAGTGAAACACTAATAGTAGGAAATTGTCTTCAGGAGGTAATCAAAACCAAAGCAATGTGTACTTTTGTTTTGATGTCCTTATTGCTTCATTATATAACAATAAGAAGTGGAGGAACTCTGATATTGTGAAAAAGGGCTAAATGAAGGTAAGTGCATCTCTGCAAGTGTGAAGACAAGTTATCTCTGGGCTAACCTGGTTGACAATCTCATTGGTGAAAGCCAATTGCTGTGTTAGCTGTGAATTAATATCTGGTACAAAATTTGGATCTACATTAGAAACTTTGTCAGGATCAACGTTATTTGACTCAAGGAATCCAATGTCCTGTGATTGCCATTTTTTATTTTCTCCCCAATATTTATCCATATGGTATCATAACCAGGAGGACAAATACTTTTTGTTTTTGAAGCAGACATCATTTTTCAAATGTTGTCCTATGTGTTTTTCCTGTCTTCTGAAAGGTAGTTTGATAACTAATGAATTTAGTGAGAGGCTGATAGAAATTATTTTCAATGAAGGCTGTGAATTTCAAGCATTAACACTTCTAGTATTACAAAACCAATTACCTTGATTTGGTTACCAGACTTAAAATGCACCATTTCTTATACTCTTACATTCTGTTTTCCTTATACTGTCTCAAAGAACAAAGAACAAAACAGCACGGGAAACAGGCTCTTTGGCCCAACGAGCCCACGCCGCCACCCCAATGTTCCCACCTCTACCCGCGATCCCTGTCCATGTTTATAGATCTATGGATTAAAAACCAAATTTGAGACAATTTAGGGAGAATTTGTTTTGCCAATTAGCCTAAGAGCACATCTTTGGGATGTGGGAGGAAACCGGAGCTCCCGGAGAAAACCCACTCAAGCACGGGGAGAATGCGCAAACTCCCACAGACACAGGCCCAAATCCATGTATCTGCACAGCACAGCGATAGTCATTGAGCTGTCGTGTTGCCCATCAAATGCTCCAGGTCAAGCGTACACTAACGACGTGAAGCACTAGGATACTGTCGAAAAAAAATCTAAGAGCAGCCCTCTCATGACCCATCGCGTATATGCCCCTTGTTAGACAAGGTGGACCAAAGCACCTGTAGGATAAAAAAGAAGTACATCAATATCATCATCTATTTACACACTTCCCAGGGACTCCCAAGGCTCATGATCTCTCAAATGGACACACAGTGGCCAGTTAACCTAGATAAATGCAGTTGGGCAGGAAAACACAGAATATACTGATTGTTTACAGGAAATGGTACTGAATATGGTTGAAGGAGACAAGGATCCAGGTACCATTGAATGCAGGTGATTAAAAGTTCATAATAGAAAAATTAAGAAGTCGGAGCAGGAATAGCTGATTCCTAGTAGCTGATTAGTGTGTCCTGGCAGATTATCTGCCCAACCCCACCTTCCCAGATTTACTTCATAATCCCAAAGCATCCAAAAATCTATTGAAACCCAATGTGTACATACCTAACAACTGAGCGTTAACAGCATCTGAGGTATAAGTTTCAAAAAATTTACAACCTTTTGAGTGAAAATGTTTCTCCTTATCTCAATGCTAAATGATTAACTGTTTATTCTGAGACCGTGTTCTCATGTTTTTGCATTCCCAGCCTGGGGAAGCTTTTTTTCATCATCTACCGTGCCAAGGCCTTCCAATCTTTTGTGTGTTTAGTTAGATCACCTCCTTCTCTGTACTCTAGACTATATAGGCCTAACTTACTTATTTTCTCCTTATGGGCCAATCCCTTTATCTCAGGACCCTGTTTTGTAAAGCTTGTATCAAGGGCAAGTATGTCCAGGCATCATAAATATGGAACAGTTTTGATAGATTAATTGGTCTTTTCTTGCCAATTATTTTCATAAGGAACAGGAACAAATAGTATGGAATACATAAAACAAACCTCAGAGTATTCTTAAAATGTACCAGCATTTAACTATAATGCTTTTTTTTTCAGGGTGCAAAGGTGTTCAGGTAGAAGAAATATGGAGCCTCGAACCAGAACACTTTGATAAGTTAAAGTAAGTAACCAGTTCTCAGTAAAATGCAGTCTATAAAATGGCAGCATTAAGTTGAAAAACTTGCTAGTGTTTTAGCTCTTGTTTTTTCCTGACATACAAGAAAGTAATCAACACATTGGGTTAAGAGAAGGTCAGTATTCACAGTAAATAGCAAGGAACATAGCACTGATTTCATGAGGGACGTGACAGATGGGAAGTTGGCAGACACATGGCAGATACAGTTTCACACAGAGAAGGGAAAAGCAATGTGTTTTGATAGGGAGAATGAAGAGAAACAATAAATATTAAATGTACAATTTTAATGGAGTGCAGGAATAGAATGGCCTGGTAGTGTATGTACACAAATTATTGTGAAGGTGCACAAATCTTTGAGAAGATAGCAGAACAAGTTAAGCAAACTGACTTAAAAGAAAAAGGATTTTTGACTTTACTCAGGGAAATTGACTACGTAAGCATGGAAACTGTGCGAAATTTTAATGAAATAGTTGGTAATTGGAGCTGGAGCATTGTGTCAATCTTAGGAAGAATATCAAGCCTTGTAAAGAATGGAAAGGAGACTGAGTTCGAGTGGACGAAGAATTTCAGTTGCATAGAAAAACAGAATCCAACATTATTCTCTTTGGAATTCAGAACACATTTCTAACCATTCTGCCACCATGCTGCCCTTGGTAGTGAGTGATTAATATCTGGGGAAAACAATGTCCCTACTTAGAGTGCTTTGTGTTTTTTGAATGTTTGTTGCAGAGTCTCTGAGAAGTAGTGGATTTTAGTTAAGCAGTTAATGATGTTATGACCAAACCTGAGGCTGCTCTTTTGTTTGTTGTGTCGAATTTGATCTCTGCAATTTTAATTTTGCAACTATCAAAACCCCTTAACAAGTGAGGGTCTGTTGCACAGCAGGAATTGTTAATGCAGTTCTTGATGTGTGTTCTGGCTATTTTTGAGAGATAGTACTAGTAACCAATTTAGATTGAATATGAAGGAAATGGCTTAGTTTCCAGTATCCAAGCAGAGCAGCAAAGATGTTAACAGTAGAATCAGTTTCTGAGACTGATGAAGCAGCACAGTACGAGAGAAAGGTATTGAGTCCAGGAAAGCAGGCAGGGTCAAAATTAATATGTGTGGCTGTAGTTGTATGTAGGAGTACATGAATTCTTGAATGCAGTCAGTGCTAGCAAACTAGTGGAGGCGTGTACAGAGGTGTGAAAATTGGATAAACGGGCAATAGAATCTTTTTTAAAAAAAAGAGTCAGACAGAAATGTAATATAAATTTATGTTCGGAAAGGTCTAAAATGGCGTGTAAATTAAATAAGATTCAAGAGGTAGGTGAGGGGAACAGGAGATACTACAGTATAGCTGGTAGTAGTGTCTGTTTTTGCATTGTTGCAGGCAACTGTTTACATAGCAGAATCCATCTCTAATAGTGAATTTCAGGGTTCAGAATTAATGTGACCAAAGTCAAAGGAATAGGAAGCAAGGATAGTGGACATGAAGTTCATGCCCTGTAAGGGGATTTTTAACTTCCTTTATTATAGTGAATATAAACACTATTTGGATCGTCAAAAAAGTTTTCTTATTTATCGAAGTTGAAGTATTAATGTTGCACCCACAAACCACTTAATTTCACCGTGCATCAATGGCATGGTGTATATCAAGAGATTATATAATTGAACAAAGTCACTGCATAACATGAGGTGTCTATTATTAACTTGATAAAGTGTCCTTGAATGATTCTAATGTAGTCATCTGATCTTGATATTCAGATAACAGTAGTAGACATTAAAAAGCTTGAACTTTGCCAATTTGGTTGGTGATATGGATACATGAGCACATCCGCTATTTGTAAATTTGGTCCTTTATGAAGCCTTAAAAAGAAGTCTCTTCTCCTGAACATCTCACTGCAGAATGAGAAATATGTGTAGAAAATTTCAAGATTGATTATGTTTTTGGCATAAACAAACCAAAAGTAATCAAGTTATTTTTGAACTAAGCACTGCTAAGTTCTTAATTTTCTAGTATCCCATGAGCATTTGATTTATGAATTTTGATTCTTAAACATTTTCATGTTTCAGTGACAAGTCATATAAATAAAATGGTTTTCAGTTTCTAATTTGCATTTTGCCATCCGGGAATAAAATCTGAATATAGTCCAGCTTGATATAAATGCAACAAAAACAGAAAATGCTGGAATATTTCAGCAGGTCTGACAGCATCTGTGGAGAGCGAATAGAGCCAACGTTTCGAGCCCAGATGACTCTTCATCAGAGCTGAGGATAGACCTAATGGTATGAGTCCGGATGACTAAGAAGAATGCTGGAAACGGCCATTAAGAGCAGAATGTGTAAATGGCAGAACAAAGGTAAGCAGAGTGTCAAAGGACAACCTGAAACATATAACTAATGGAGTGAATCTGACAAAGAATCATACAGACTTAAAATGTTAGCTCTATATTCTCTTCACAGATACTGTCAGACCTGCTGAGACTTTCCAGCGTTTTCTGTTTTTGTTTTAGATTCCAGCACCCTCAATAATTTGCTTTTATCTTGATGTAAATGCAATACTGTTCTAAATATTAAATTGATTTTAAACCAGAAAGTTGTATTCTATGGTTTAATGTGTTAAATATTTGATGAAATTACAAATAAATATTCATTTGTTATTTAAAAAGCTGGCAATTTTTAAAAAATATATTTTTCCAGTTTTCTGTCTTTTGATTTGCAGTATTTTTGCAAAGAAGCCTGAATAGTGGGAGTTATGGTGAAATTTTAAGATGTATACTAAATTGACAGATTGCTATTCTAGTTTGTAAATGGTGGCTAAATGGAAATGTCACTGAACTACTGATCTAGAGAACAAGGCAAATGCTCCAAGGACATGGGTTCAAATTCGGCAGCTAGTGAAATTTGAATTCAGTGAAGTAAAGCTGGAATATTAAGTTTATCTCAGTAATGATGACCATGATGAATGTTATTGATTGTTGTAGCTGTCCTTACTGGTCTGGTCTACACATTACTCCCAATCTGGCTGACTCTTAACTGCTCTCTGAAAAAGCATAGCAAACCACTTTGTTCAAGGGTAATTGTCAAGAGGCAACAAATATTAGCTTTGCCAGTAAAGTCCACATCCCATGAATGAGAAAAGAAAGAGAGAAAGATAGGCCCTGTTAAATCATTGGGTAAGTATATCAACTAATGAGTCACTGTAATAGAAAAGCTTCAAGTTTGATTTCTGGCCTTTTGCAGCATTATCAGCTCTTGTGAGGATGTGTATTGTTCAAAAATTGTTCAAACATGCTTCTACTAGTAAAACAAGTTTACTTTTTCAGAAATCACAAAGTCCTCAAACAGTTTCATCCTAGGTATAACATGCATTCTATTTGGTTGGTCAATCTAATAGAGAACTCACAAATATTATCAGGAAATACATAGAAGTTACATGGAGATGAGATCAAAAGTTAAAACCAGCCTGTAGATTTATAACTTCAGTAAAATGAAGTTGGGAGTGGGGGGAGAAAATCACTAAATGTCCTCAGTAAGTTGGCTATTACATGCTGGAATTCCTGGACTTGACTTTGTTCCGTTCCCAGAGTTTACATTTCTAATTCCTTAATGAAGAGGCTCAAACAGAGATGGACTTCAGCTCTCAGAATTCACCAAATTTCCTGTTAGGTTTAAGAATTCATCAACAACTTGTGGACTGTACAAGCGCATGGGTTTTATCTGGAGTTCTTCTCTGTCTTACATGTTCTTACAGTAAGACGTCAGATAACACCAGTTTTAAACTCGCAAGCTTTCGGCTTTATGGCCTTCGTCAGGCGTCTACATCATTACATGTTCTTACCAGTCTCCTTCCATTGTTCTCTCTTACACAGACAATGCCCATTTACATTAATTGGTTAATTATTTGTAGAGATGGCTGACAGTACTTGGTTCTGACCTCTGATCATGCCCTGTCCATGAGTTAGTGGTCTCTGCCAAGGTTAGTTGGTTATGAGCTGTGAATGTAAGCAGCATGTTGTGATATTGTAACATGCCCCAGCATAAATGAAATCTAAAACCTCAGAGGGATCCCGGGAGAAAATATTAGTCCAAATACATTGTGGAAAATGTTATAAAAATGATAAATAAAACAGTTGGCTTCTCACATTCCTAATCAGGTACTGAAAACTAAACTTATAAAATGCACCTTAGAGTTGTCGCCTTCAATTGGATGCTACAGTGATACAGGGAGTCATGATATGCTCCTAACTGACGAGTGCTGTCTTTATTATCAATTGTTAAAAGTAAATGTTTCGGGATGTCCAATTTGTCAGCACTGTTGTTTTGAGGAAAAAAAACCTGTAAGGTTGTAGACAGTGTTTAAGATTCAGAATAGCCATTTTTGGAGCAGTTTAATATTTTGATAGCTGAATTTTTTTATATGAAAAGTTAGAAAGTTCCAAACATTGGAATCTGCAATAATCTTATGGAAAAAATAATTTCCACTAATGCTTGTGCATAGTAAATATTATGTTGCCAAATGGCGCTTAAAAATGAAGTGTTATAACAGTTTAGAACTTAAATAATTTAAAGCCTACAGCTTGTCATGATTCAACATTTAAGATGATGGGATAAAAGTGTATTTGGATTCTCAAAGTTTTACGCAAAATAGTATTTTGCATTGGTTTCATGGGTTACAGAGATTGAAATTATATATCCTGCTGCTCAGGCCTGGTATTCTCTTAAATTGTTCAAACATGCTTCTACTAGTAAAACAAGTTTACTTTTTCAGAAATCACAAAGTCCTCAAACAGTTTCATCCTAGGTATAACATGCATTCTATTTGGTTGGTCAATCTAATAGAGAACTCACAAATATTCAAGGAGGATGATCAAAGTGTTCACAGTAGTGTTCTAACAATGACAGACAAGTACAGTTTTTTATTGGTGTATCTAATGATAGTTCATGAAATGAAGGTCAACAAAATTAGTGTGTGGTAGCTTCAGTAGTCCTCTTTCTTTCTAGACCAGTTCATGGCCTAATCTTCTTATTCAAGTGGCAGCCAGGAGAAGAACCAGCAGGATCCATTGTTCAAGATTCAAGACTTGAGAAGATCTTCTTTGCTAAACAGGTAAGCATGGAGACGATTACAATTTAGCTGAAATTCATTGCTAGAACAGTTTTTTTTTGCAAAGACATTTTCAAATACTGGGAATAAAGGAGCATCAAGTGATTTAGGGAAAACTTGTCAAGACTGAAAAGAAAACTAATCCACACAATAAAGCTTGTGATTGGATTGAACTCACTGCTCCCAGTGATAAGCGGGCTTAACTTTGTAAAAATAATCGGAATGAACATGAGCCCAGTCCTCTCAATAGCAAGGATAGCTTTCATTTTGCCTGTATTGTAACATAAAGTCTTATTGCGCTTTATTGGAGAATTATCGAACAATATTTGGCACAGAGTCACTTGAGGTATTAGAATGCTAGAAAGCTTGGTCAAAGAAATAGGTTTTAAATTCCATCTTAAAGGAGTAAAGAGAAGCGGAGGAAATTCTATGGCTTCTGTGACTGCAAGCACATATGAATCTGAATGCTTAATGGGCCAGAATTGGAGAAGTGGAAATATTATGGAGGGCTGGAGATGGCTACAGAAATAGAGAGGAAGAAATAAAGATGTGGTGGGATTTGATAACAAAGATGAGAATTTTAAAATCAAAGTCATTATTAGTTGGGAGCTGGTTTAGGCCAGCGAGCCTACTGGAACAGGCATGAACTACAAACATTTCAATGGAAAATATGTTTTCCATTGAGGATTGGAGAATATCCATGGTAGTAGATTTCCGTCTCTGTAGTTTTCTGATCATTGGTGAAAATGAAAGCCAGAAATGCTGATTGTCCATATGGAAGATGTTGGCCGTCTACTATGCTTCAGCTGCATGATTAGTGGCGGCACAGTGGTTAGCACTGCTGTCTCACAGCGTCAGGGACCCAGGTTCAATTCCTGCCTCGGATGGCTGTCTGTGTGGAATTTGCATGTTTCTCCCTGTCTGCTTTGGTTTCCTCCCATACTCCAAAGATGTACAGGTTAGGTTAGTTAGCTATGCTAAATTGCCCCTTAATGTCAGGGGGATTAGTAACCTAAATACGTAGCGTTATAGGGAAAGGGCCTGGGTGGGATTGTTGTTGGTGCAGATTCGATGGGCCAAATACCCTTCTTCTACACTGATTTTATGGCTGATATATTTTTGTCCTCTTTGTATTTATGCCTATATGAAAACGATTTTTTTTGTTTTTACTGTGTCTTTTGGTAAAAAAATTAATTCTGATACAAATGTTATAAGGTATCTTCTCATTGTCTGACTTTTCCATTATTGCATTTTCTCTTAAGGTTATCAATAACGCTTGTGCCACCCAAGCCATTATTAGTGTGTTGCTGAACTGTGTCCATCCAGATGTAGAACTAGGGGAAACTCTTGGAGAATTTAAAGAATTTTCACAAAGCTTTGATGCTGCTGTAAGTATAACCTAACAGTGCTAATTCCCTTGCATGTAGACTGATGTAGCAAAACAACAGGTACATTTCTCCTGTAGATGTTAAATATTACAAAGCTTCAGATAATTATGCAGCCTTTTTTCTTTTAGATGAGAAACTTTGCAAAGTGCATAGTGCAGTTTTAACTTATATATAACTAGCTTTGACGTAGCAAACAGGGACATTTTAATCTTCAAATTCTGCTTGTCTGTGTTTTAAGATGTAATTGTTTCTCAGAGATCTATGGGAAGTTATGCGTGCATTTTAAAACCATGGCACATAGGTTCCCACATAAGTTCTGTTTCTTTGTTGAGACCCTGGATGACTGCAGAGCATGTTTTTCCTACTGTGAAAGAGGGTATGAAATGGATTGGCCGGCCACTTGGACTATTCTTTTGCATCTCCTGACATTCAGGCATAACTTTGAAATAATGATTCTACTGACCCATTTACTTGGAAAACTCCCTGTGGTTCGTGCAGAACTGAAGAGAGAGTGACAGAGAAAGCAGAAGAAAAATGTAATGAATACTTTTAAAACAAATTCAAAAAATAATCATTATTTTGCTCAATTTTTAAAATGCTATTCCTCGTTTTGAATTCCTGAAGTGACATTTTTCTAACTATTCCACCCGGCTGCGTGTCAGTACAAATCAGCATTCTGTTTAATTCTAGGTCACATGAAACAAATGTTTAACGTTAACATTTTTATAACATAAGAGTAAAGTATTATTTGTATTGACTGTCTTTGATCATTAAAACAGATGAAAGGCTTGGCATTGAGCAACTCTGAAGTCATCCGACAAGTTCACAATGGCTTTGCCAGGTAAGAGGAAGCCGACAGCACCTTCCTGAATTTCATTCCAGCTTTTCCAAAGTTATTTTTAACCTAATCTGCCATTTCCTTTACCAGGCAGCAAATGTTTGAGTTTGATGCCAAGAGTGCAGGAAAAGAAGAAGATGCATTCCATTTTGTCAGCTACTTTCCCGTCCATGGAAGATTATATGAGCTAGATGGATTAAGAGAAGGACCGATTGACTTGGGTAATGATGATTCTGGTATTTAGTTTGAGTTGTTTACTACCTTTGTCTTTTTTTATACGTCATTAGCTCAGTTCAAAGGATAATTAGCTTTGTTGGAACAATGAGGACCACTTCTTATAAAACCTTCGTGCAAGAGGTTATCTTTTTCTCTTATGCATGATAAAGTTTATTCTTGTAAGACAACTTAGCTTTCCAAAGCAATCAGTTAATTTTATTTAATTCTCCATTTTTCTTCCTTCCTACCTGAAGAGGGTGATGTTTGATAGGATATGATTCGGTAGCCCTGTGAAACATTGTTAGCTATTCTTCACGTGTGAGCTTAAAAAGAAAAGATTTGATTTTCTGTATTGCTTTCGTGACCTAAAGTACTCTTTTGTAAATTAATTACGATGTGCAGTCACTGTTCTGAGGGCAACAAGATAGTAGTGTTGGTCGAGGGATAGATGTTGTCCAAAACATGAGATAATGCATCAGCTGTTCTACAGCTAGCCTGATGAGATCTTTTCTATTTACCTGAGCAAATATAGACCTCAATTTAAGCTCTCATCCGAAAGACGCCACCTCCAACAATGCAGCACTCCTCAGTATTGCACTGCAGTCAGCCTAGGTTATGTGTTTGGCTCTGAAGTGGGGTAGTGACTGTCAGTGGAGAGACATCACAGTTGAGCCCAATTCCATTGTCACCTGATGTCCATACTAAAGTTTTTCGGCAGAACTACTTGGTAGCAATTTGTTGTGGGAGTATTGTCTGTTTTTCAAGAATAAGGACATTCAAGTCAGTATTGGTTTTGACCACAATCTGACTGAGATCAACAAGTCAGATAGCTTCCTCTTGGCCTATCTCTGGTACAAGGGTAACATGTGACAGGTAGTGAAACTTCTTGTTTTTTTTTGCATCACCCTCTTTTCTCACCACCCTCCTTCCCTCTATGTCCACCCCTCAATCACAGTGTAGCTAAGATGGTCCTTGCAAAGTGAATGAAACTTGTCTTCTGTCATTTCTTAGCAAGTAGTAACTTATTTTTTTCCTCTAATCATACAGTTTGCTTACGCAATTTTTAAAAAGTGCTAATTTGATTGAGTGGGTAGAATAGATGCATATCATTTACTGCAGTTGGCGCTACTGATGAACGTTAATGAATCAAAATAAATAATGCAGGGTATAAAAGATAATGTGTGGAATAGAATTGTATGATACAGTTGGCCTGATCTAACATTTGTCAACATATTCACAGTGCTGTTTACCGCCATGATTGCAATGAAGATTGTATCCCATATTGTCACAAAGGGCATCCTGTTTTGCCACCTTAGAAAACAATTGCAATGATAAATTTTAGATTCAAATTTAAACTTTTTACAGGAATAATCTTACTAAATTTGATGATGTAAATTCATTCCCTGATGATCACTTGTTCTCCATGAAATGATACAAAAGATATTTCACACCATAATATTTTTTCTGCAATTATTCCATTATTTCGTTGTCCACTGCATTGATAATAAAGTTGCTAATCTACAATATTTTTCCTGTGCTTTTGCTTGTCGGATCATGAAAATAACTGCTCAGTTCCTTTCACAGTATCTATGATTATGTAGTCACAATGTAAAATTTTTTTTTTCAAACAAGCCGACACAACTATGAGCTGGTATAAATCCCAGAAAGCCATGCAGTGCAGAACAGAATCTACCACTATATTACAGCTAGTTGCTAATAAAGTCAGATGCTCCTTAACAACAAAGATTCCAGTTGACTTCTTTAGGTGATTCTCTCCATGTACTATGCATTTTGTGGCTTAAAAGAAACAACTAAATTTTACAGTTATATCTCATGTGTAATGTAAGAGAAAGAAACTGAATGTGTGCTAAGTAAATGTAAATTGTAGGGAGCTGGAAGTCAGCAACTGGATATAGATATAGAGTCAAATGTGAATAGAAGGCAGCAATGCAGACTATTGGGACTAACTAATTAATGATTGGTAGGACTAAGGATGAAATAATTATTTTATTATTATTTCTTGTTCTGATAGGGCTTAATACATCAAACCCCTTGTACAGTTGTAACACCTAACATTTCTGAAGAATTTCACAATACTTTTCTGCACTATACAAGTGCTTTCAATCTCAAGTATTGATTTACCAGCTATATATATATGCAGCACCAAAAGTATCATAAGGTCACTTAGTGTGTTTAAAGCTGTGGAAGCATTGATGCATCTCTTCAGGTTGGGTCCGGGCTACTAGTGTTCCAGAAGAACAACAGCATTAAGAATATAAAAAATAGCAGCGAGAGGAGACCACCTGATTCGTCAAGCCTACCCCCACCATTCAATGCTATTGTCGCTTCTCTTCTGCCTCATCTCCCCAGTTGTGCCGGTTCCCCCTACCCTTTCAGTTCCTGAGGGACTAAAAAATCATTCTGTCTCAGCCTTAATATATTTAAGGATGGAGTATCTGCAATCCTCTGAGGCACATAATTCCAAGATTTTGGATTCCTTTGAGTGAAGACATTCCTCCTGAATTCAGTCTTAATTGATTGGCCCCTTATTGTGAGACTGTAGCCCCATGTTCTAAATTTCCCAGCTAGGGGGACCAATCTCTCCCAAACTTCTTCAGAATCTTGTATGTTTCAACAAAATCATCTTTCGTTTTTCTAAATTCTGGAAAGTATAAGCCCAATTTACTCAGCCTCATAGGACAACTGTCTTATCTCTGAAACCAATCTAGTGAATTTCACTGTGTTCTGTCCAAGGCAAGACTATCCCTTCTGGAGTATGGATACCAAAACTGCATACAGTGCTCTGGGCTGGATTTTAGAGGTTGTGTACTACTTGCATTCCCACCCCACTCCTAACTTACAAAATCAGTTAGAAACTGACTAACAGTAAAAAAGAAGCAATGTACTGTGGCAGCAACAAGAACCCAAGTGTGACACTTCTGCTTCTAGTGTTCAATAGCGGGTGCAGCCAGGACTGCAAACAGGGCCAGGATAAACTCCCCAGTGGACACCAGACTTGGGTAAGTCAAGTCTTTTGGGTGGGATCAGGTATTTTAAGGAGAGGTGTTGGGGTGTGCCGTTTGCAGTGCAGCTGGGAAGGAAAGAAGGATGGAAACTATATTTGGGGGGAGGGCGGGGCGTTGGAATACAAAGGGCACCACCCTGAAGACGGATAGCATCCCTTTCCCTTTCTTATAAAAATGTTTGAATGAATGGACTGCTCACTTCTGCTTTGCCTGCCCATGCCAACTGTTGGCATGGCATGGGCAATGTATATTGGGGTCAGTTGGTTTGTAAACAAGTTCAAATTGACAGGTAGTCTGCCACCCACACTCTTGGATTATGGGGAATTTTTTTTCGGGGGGGTGGTGAGAAAGTAGTGGGGTAGCTGTCTCTCATTTTATGTGCTTTCTATTTATTCAAAGGGGATAACCTCACATTCACACTTTGTATTCATCTGCCAGCCTGCTGTCCCCTCACTCAATCTGCCTATATCTCTTTGAAGCCCCTTTGTGTCTTCCTATCTTGCTTTGCATCAGAAATATATTCTTGGTCTCCACTTCTAAATCATTAGCATGAAATATAAATAGATGAGACCCCAGCATTGATCCTTGCAGCACTCTACTAGTCAGAGCCTACCAATTTGAAAATGCTTTATTTATTGTGTCTACTTTTTATTCTTCCATTCGTGCTAATATATTATCCTGATTTCATAAAGTGATATCTTGCATCTTAACCTTATGTGGCAACTTACCTAGTGGAAATCCAAGTGTAAGATATCTTCTGGTTTCCCTTTATCCACCCTACTATTTAGATCCTCAAAAACTAATGTATTTGTCAAACACTATTTCCTTTTCGTAAACCATGTTGAAAGTATCCAATCTGACTATAATTTTGTAAGTACATTGGAACATAGAACACTACAGCACAAACAGGCCCTTCAGCCCACATGTTGTGCTGATCATATCCCTACCTACCAGGCCTATCTATGACCCCCAATCCCATTAAACCCCATGTACTCATCCAGAAGTCTCTTAAAAGACCCCACCGAGTTCACCTCCACCACTACCATCGGTAGCCGATTCCATTCACACACCACCTTCTGAGTGAAAAATTTACCCCTGACATCTCCTCTGTACCTATTCCCCAATACCTTAACCTTGTGTCCTCTCGTAGCAACCATTTCAGCCCTGGGAAATTGCCTCTGAGAATCCACCCTATCTATGCCTTTCAACATCTTATAAACCTCTATCAGGTCATCTGTCATCCTTCATCTCTCCTAGCTCCTAGCTAGGAAAAGTCCTAGCTCCCTCAACCTATCCTCATAAGGCATGACACCCAATCCAGGCAACATCCTTGTAAATCTCCTTTGCACCCTTTCAATAGCTTCCACATCTTTCTTGTAGTGAGGTGACAAGAACTGTGCACAGTACTCCAAATGGGATCTGACAAGAGTTTTATAAAGCTGCAGCATTATCTCCCAACTCCTAAACTCAGTCCCTTGATTAATGAAGGCTAGTACACCATACGCTTTCTTGACCACATCCTCCACCTGTGAGACCGATTTAAGAATCATATGGACCCAGACCCAAGGTCCTTCTGATCCTCTACACTGCTAAGAATCCTACCCTTAATGTTATACCCCTTCATCCCATTGGACCTGCCAAAATGGACCACTACACATTTATCTGTGTTGAAGTCCATCTGCCACTTCTCTGCCCAGTCTTGCATCCTATCTAATGTCTCGCTGCAACTTCTGACGTCCCTTGCAACTTCTGACATCCATTATTATGATTTCTTAATAGATTCCAATGTATGTTAAAAGAGAGAACTTCTTCATCCCTAACCAAGCATTAAATTATTTGAAGTCACCTGTCAAATAATAATATGTTGCTCTTGTTTGTGATTGTTTTTAAAACTTCAGCAATTTTGGATGCAAATTTTTGATTCCAAAAATTAAAGTTGCATAATAATGAATTTGTAATGGGCACTTGTGATTATTGGTAAAGGTACATTGAGTGGTAACTTCTGAGCATCCCAGTATTGGATAGATGAGGGTATCCCAAGCATGCACAGGGAATCCTTCTCTAAGCTTTACAGGCAAGGGTTTGCATGGCAATTATCCAGAAGCACAAATTTTCTTTGGGCAATTGCCTTTGCTGTGAACCATGCGTAAATGCAATTTAAATTGCAAACTTTGGCTGGTTCCAACAAAGATATGTTAGTAGTTCCTCAGAAGAGGTTAGAATAATTAAAACTTCTTCTAACTTCTGGTTAACTATTGTAAAGATCCCAACTGACCCCTTATGGGATTTCCCCCATCTACCAGAGACTCCTCACCCAGCCTGAGTTAAAGGTTGGGTGTGACAGGCGCAGAAGGATTAGGCAAATGGGAACGGAGTGGCAATCTAAAGCTGACTGCTGCTCTGAGGAAGTTGCAAACCATTGTTTTCTAATCACAAGAGCTTTTTACTATCTACTCATATATTATGAAGCATATGCTTATGATCAAATGAGGCTTTTGTAATGAGTTTAAATGGACTAAAGAGGGGACAGAGGAGTTTTATGAGGATATTTTACTTATGAGGAAAGATCGGATTTGAAGGTTGTTTTTTATCTGGATAAAGAGTTTGAGAGGGGAAGACCTAATTGAAGTGTATAAAATTATATTGAATAAGCTAGAGTAGTTAAAAAGGCCCAACGCTCCTTGGTTGAGGGATCCATAACCAGATGGCATAGATATAATGTAATAATTAGGATGTTCAAAGAGGGAATTGAGGGAAAATCTTTTTGCCAGATGATGGTGGGATTCTGGAACTCATTGTTTGAAAGGATGCTAGAGCAGAAACCCTCATAACATCCGAAAAGCGCTTAGATATGGTGCAAGATTCTTTGGCCGTCCAGCTGCTTGTTTCCCAGAAGAGGGAGGTGGCATGTTGTTTGCTACTGGCGGGATTCTATGGTCCCACTTTTGTCAATGGAATTCCTGTTCCACCTATGCTGGTGGGAAACCTGCATGAGGATATGCTACTGGCAGGACTGGAGAATCCCGCTGGCATGAACGGCCAGAGAATTCCAGCCATGGACTGGAAATGCAAGGCTACAGACCAAGAGTTGGAAAGTATGCATAAGTTGGATGGTTATTTTTCTTCCTGGTTGGACATGATGGACCAAATGACCTTCTGCATTGTAATCTTCTGTTATTCTATTATTATGCCCTTCCGTGTTGAAACATTATTATTGCTATAAAGCGGTATATTCTCACAGAGCAACACTATGGGAAATCTATTTGTTTTCAGCAAATGTTTTTATTTTAAATGATCTTTGTACCATATCACTTCCATATTGGCAAAATGCTTTACTTTCCATAGGGACGTGCAATCAAGATGACTGGGTCAGTGCAGTGCGACCAGTCATAGAGAAGCGAATACAAAAGTAAGTCTTACTTTCCCTTTTTGCTCATTGTGTAAATATATCTTTCACAGCTACTTTGTTGCACTAGCCCATTGTAGTTTAGGAACAAATTATTCTTGACAGTTCTCTACACATTATTTAAATAAAAATTTAGAATGCTGAAGGTAGTTCTAAGTACAAAAAAGGCAAAAAGATCACTGTTATTGAAAATACGGTTGAGTATTATGATAGGAAAATTTGGTTCCTTGAGGAATAGCTCCAATTGAATTTCTACTTTTATCTGACCATGATGGTGTTAAGAATGCAAAGATTACCCTGGGTTAGGGAGGGAAAAAGCAACCATGGTTCTTGCTCCTACTTACTTACCTACTTATTACAATTTCTAGAAAGGAAGTTTATATGTATAGACATTAGGCAAAGGTGCCTCTTGTGGTTAAACTAACCTGACATTACCAACATATGGAAGATGAACACTTGCAAATAATACTGAAAAATTTCTGTGACCTGTAGAACTGAGAGTCAGCAGGCGTTACCACCTTCAGGAAAAGGAGAAAATAAATTCAAACAGGAAATAATTTTGTCATGTATTTCGTATTCATAGGCACGGTTAATTCTTTAACTGTAGTTCACCTGGGTTTTCAAAGCATGTTCAACAGAGTTTCTCACTTAATGCAGTAGATAAAGCTAAACACTTAAATCAAGGCTTCCAAAGCTGTGGGTCGTATGTTGCGTAATGGGATTTTGGGGTAATGAACTCCGAGCCAGCAACTCCTTTTTTTTGAGCATGTAACCAAGTGTGCGGATAAGGGTAGTATGGGTTGATACAGCTTACATAGATTTCAGCAAATAAAGTCCTATAAGGGGACTTATTAAGAAGGCTAATTCACATGGGATGCAGGGTGGTTTGACAAGATGGATACATAATTGGCTTAATGGAGGGAGACAGCAGTAACAGATGGCTGCTTTAGTGACTGGAGGCCAGTGACTGGTGGCATACCATTGTGATCCATGCTGGACTCTCTTATTGTTCGTTATTTATATAAATGACATAGATGACTATGTGAGGGATAGGATCAGCAAGTTTGTCAATGACATGAATATTGGCCAGGTGATTAACAGTGAGGTTAAGTGTCTTAGGTTACAGGAAGATATGGACGAGTTGGTCAAATGGGTGAGTAAGTGGCAGGCGGAATTTAACCCTGAAAAGTGCGAGGTGATGCACTTTGGAAGGAGTAATTTGACAACAAAGTATACTGTGAAAGGTCTGACACTGGGAAGTTCCGAAGAACAAAGAGACTTTGGCGTATTTGTCCATAGATCTCTGAAGGTGAAAAGACATGTGGCACACTCGCCTTTATCAATTGGGGTATAGATTACAAAAGCAGAGAGGTCATGATGGAGTTGTATAGAACTTTGGTGAGGTCACAGCTGGAGTACTGTGTGCAGTTCAGGTTGCCATGTTATAGAAAGGACGTGAATGCATTGGAGGGGTTGCAGAGGAGATTTACCAGGATGCTGCCTGGGATGGAACGTTTAAGTTATAAAGAGAGGTTGGGTAGGCTTGGGTTATTCTCACTGAAGCAAAGACTGAGGGTTGACCTGACTGAAGTGTTTAAGATTGTGAAGGACACGGGCAGGATGAATAGGGAGCAGCTGTTCCCCTTAGTTGAAGAATTAGTGAAGAGACACAAGTTAAAAGTGAAGCGAGGGAGAATTAGGGGAGATTTGAGGAAAAACAGTTTTACTCAGAGGGTAATGATGGTCTGAAATGCACAGCCTGAGAGGGTGGTGAGGGCAGCGTGCCTCACATCCTTTAAAAAGTTCCTGGATGAATACGTAGCACGCCATAATATTCAAGGCTATGGGCCAAGTTCTGGCAAGTGGGATTAGATGGGCACATCAGGGCATTTCATGTGTTGTGCAGACTTGGTGGATTGAAGAGCCCCTTCTGCACAGTAGTAATCTGTGAGTTCAGCTGAATGCTAACAGCTACAAGTCTCCTTTAAATTCTCTCACTTTCTTACTGGTGAGCATCGTCCAACAGATTATTGCAGTCTAATTGCTGCTGCTGGTGCTGCAAAAGAAACTGCAGAAAGGTAGATTCCCACTTCGTTAAACTTCACTTCTGTTCCATTGCTCCTTTCCTCAATTTAGGAACTGAAGCCGACCTCTTCCCAACGTCACATAAACTCTAAGCCTTTAAAATGGGCTCTAAACAGAAAAAAAGTTTGGAAAACATTGTCTTAGATGATTAATTTGATACATGCAGAGAGACTTGGATAAGTTGCAGAGCTGGGCCGAGAGGTGGCAAATGGAGTTTAATGTGGAAAAGTGTGAGGTAATTCACTTTGGCAGGAATAACGAGTGTGTAGAGTATAGGGCTAATGGTAGGACTCTTAATAGTGTTGATGAACAGAGGGATCTTGGTGTATGTGTGCATAGATCCCTGAAAGTTGGCAATCAAGTCGATAAGGTTGTTAAGAAGGCATACGGAGTCTTAGCTTTCATTGGTAGGGGGATTGAATTTCAGATCCGCAACGTCATGTTGCATCTGTACAAAACTCTAGTGCGGCCGCACTTGGAGTATTGTGTACAGTTCTAGTCCCCGCGTTATAAGAAAGATGTGGAGGCATTGGAGAGGGTACAGAGGAGGTTTACCAGGATGTTGCCTGGTATGGAAGGCAGGTCTTATGAAGAGTGGCTGAGAGATTTGAAGTTGTTTTTGTTAGAAAGAAGGTGGCTAAGAGGAGACCTTATTGAAACATATAAGATGATTAGAGGTTTAGATAGGGTGGACAGTGATAGCCTTTTTCCTAGGATGGAGAAAGCTAGCACGAGGGGACATAGCTTTAAATTAAGGGTGGTAGTTATAGGACGGATGTCAGAGGTAGGTTCTTTACCCAGAGGGTGGTAAGGGTATGGAATGGCCTGCCTGCTGCAGTTGTAGATGCGCCAAGTTTGGTGGCGTTTAAGAGGTTAGTAGATAAGTTTATGGATGAAAGAGGAATGGTTTAGGTTAGAGGGTCACTGCTTGTTCCTAATTGGTCGGCACAACATCGAAGGCCGAAGGGCCTGTTCTGCACTGTAATGTTCTATTTAGAATGCAGCAGCAACACTGTGGCAATTAATGGAAAACATTCATCCTGGAGAAAGAAGAATCCAGTATGAATGATAAGGATTAAAGCAATAAAATTGTTGATCATATGAAACAATGTGAATAGCTGAGTAAAGAGCTTAATCATCTTCAGATTAATTTCATCTTCAGATTAATTATGCAGATGGGCTAAGATAGGCATCTCATGGGTAAAGCAGTCAGAACAATGTTGAGCAATAATCCTTTCCACCATGAATCAATGAAAGTGAAAGGGAAACTGTGAAATATTGGGAGAGACAAATGATCATACCCTGAAAGCATCTGGTCAGTTTTTGAAGCAGTCATTGGGTATGAGACATTTTGTTATTCAAAGTTGTCTTATTATACTTGGTGAGCAATGGAATAAAAAAGTAATACTCCAGAAATGAATTTCATTCATGATATACAGTATGGCTTGTGATTTTGGTGGTTTTAAAGCAAAACTAATGGATGCATTTCGAAATAATTCAGAAAATAGTGACAAAAATGGTCATTGACAGTGATCAGGGAACTAAATTGCTTTTTGCTAGTAAATGTAAATAGGGGCATCATGTCTTCGAAATACTAGTAATGACAAATTTGAAGTCAGCAATCTCTTTGGTTAATGAATGTAGAAGTAGAGGAGGTAAGTACAACATTCTGAAATCTTAAGCACGATTAGAGATGGAATTGTGGTTTTAGTAATGTTGATTTTGGTAATGCTTTATTTAAATTTTTCCAAGGAGATTTGTAATTAGATTTTAAGGTTCAACAGTGACCAACTCCATGTTAACATAATTGAACACAAACCGAACAGCCTTTCCTCATTCTGGTCTCTGCTCTTCAAATTGAAAAGGAATTTATGCTGTGGTTGTTTTCCACGTTAAACATTTTCACACACACAATGAATATATATACTGAAAGATATGAATAAATTGAGTTCAGTACTATCCTGTACCTCAGTACAGTGTTAAGGAGTGCTAAGTTGTTCGACGTGGTATCTTTTGAATGAGGTATTAAAACTGAGATATGTGTTTTCAGTTGGACCCAAGACCCTATTGGCATTTCTCACAATCGAGCTGAGTTCTTTGGGAGTTCCTCAATTCGTCAAATTTATTATTCTTTTCGTTTATAATTTGAAGGACTTGACACCTGGCTATTTCCATACTGAATGTCATATTTGGCACTTCACAATTAAGTTATTATCATGGAGCCATTATTTGGGAATAAATAATCGCATTATTTGGGAATCCCAAAATACACTAGAAACTCAAGTTCTTTTATTGGACTCATTTTAGAATCATGCAGTGCAGAAGAGGCCCTTTGACTCATTTTGCCATGATGGAAATGTCCAGAGGTTACTTGTTTTATTCACTAAATGTAATTTTTTCATCATGTTAATACAAACTTGGTATTTTTTGTTCTAGGTACAGTGAGGGAGAGATAAGGTTTAACCTTATGGCAATCGTGTCAGACAGGAAAATGATATATGAAAGAAAAATTAGAGATCTACAGAGACAGCTGTCGGAGGTGAGTTATTTAGTGGCACAAAATTTATCAATTTATATTTGTTAACTTTTGATTTCTGATTCTTTCATATTTTTTCATAGATTTAATCTTTCATTTTTGCAAAATCTTTCATTTTTGCAAAATCTTTCATTTTTGCAAAATCTTTCATTTTTGCAAAATCTTTCATTTTTATAGAAAATAAACATGAGATTTAACCTTTATAGAATGCCTAGCAGAAAACAAATGTGGGAATTGTAACCAATTCTGTAGTGAACCTCGGTTTAATTTGGCAAAGTATTTTGTGAATTTCATTCACATATAGCTGAATACCAGCTTGAAGCTAAATATTATTTAAGGCAGACTTTTCTTTCTCACTGTTGTACTTCAAAGGAGTATGTAACTGCTGTGTAGCTACACACCAATTTGACTGGCTCTGAGGTTAGTCTGTAGTCTGAATTCACTCTGCGTAGACAGTAGTGTTTCCGTGATTACTTGTATCACTAAATTCTAAACGTAACCTTCAGACATTCAGAAGACTGCATTCTAATTAAACCTTCAGAATTTTGCAAGGCAAAAGCTGGAGCTATAACTTGCCTCATTGTACACTCAATTGAAATTAATTTGCTATTTACATCTCATCCTTTCCTCGCAATTCAGTCTACGCAATGTTCCTCTTGTTAATTGTGGAATACAGTCTTTATTACTATGTATAGAGCATGGTTGTTCTCCACGTACATGTCAGTTCCATTATGGAAAGTATCATTGTTAATCATATCTTCAGCCAATGTAGATATAACACGCATAATGGTTAGTGAGCACAAACAGATGATTGACCCAGGCACCTTTCTGGCTTGTGTGGTAGGGTAACATTCACAACAATTAATCAATTCAGTTAAACCACAGGGGAGCTAGCTGCTGCCTTTTTTGATTTTTGTTGACTAGTTATTGAATGTGAGGTGTGGAGTAAGCATTTGGGCAACAAGATTGTAAATGAATTACATAGTTTACTTCCCAAGTGAACTGTTTCCAGGTGCTAGCACTGTATGTTTCAGTTCTATTAAACGCATTTGCAGTGAAGTTTTTTTTCTGATGTGGAGAGTTGCCACAGAATGAAAAGTAGTAATTGTGAGATTCCCCCATTTGGCAAATGATCTTTGTTGCTATGAATACACAGATAGATGACATGTGTAGTACATGAACCTAGGAGAATTTCACAGTAACTTCATCGCAGTGTTAATGTAAGCCTTACTGTGACTAATAAATAAACTTTAAACTTTGATCATTAAAGAGATTGTGTGCACCTTAAGGTTCCCTGCATTCAATATTTCAAGAAGCCTGAGGTACTGTGATTGCCCTTTTGATTGACTTGCAGTGTCATCACCCATTTTGGAAAAGAGAGGGTAGATAAAGAGAAATTATTTCCACTGATTGAAGATTTTAGCACGAGGGGGACTTGTTTAAAATTAAAGCAGACTGTTCAGGAGAGAAGTTAGGAAGCACTTCTACACACAAAGGGCAGTAGAGGTTTGAAACACTCTTGCATAAAAGGCAGTTGCTAGTTTTCAATCTGAAATTGATAAATTTTTGTTCAGCAAAGGTATTAAGGGATATGGGCCAAAGGCAAGTATATAGAGTTAGGTGACAGATCAGCCATGATCTCATCTTGAGGAGCTAAATAGTTTACTCCTGTTCCTATGTTTGGTTCACTTTCACACGAGTAAGTCTAGTTTGTGCGCTAAAATTTAAAAATAACAGTGGCAATTATCAAATAGCAATTGCCATTGTTAAAGCTTATGCTGCATGGTACATTAAGTGATTGGGCAGCTGTTTGATCTTGATTACATTCAGTCAGATGACATGTATAGTACGTGAACCTGTGCTATAATGCATTGCACTGCTTGGCAGAAACAGATCAGCGTTTTCAATTTGCGAAGTTTCCGACAATGCAGCAATTGAATTCTGAGGCTGTATTAGCAATTGGAGTTTGGGCCTTAAAGAGAGACAGCTCTATCTTACCAACAACAAAATACATCTTAAATACAGGCATAATGTTTCCATCTCATAAGATAGGATTTCAACTGAGATAGGAAAAACAATCCTATAGGATGCCTGCAGGTAATGCATTTAGAAATACATAATTTTAATCAAACAGAATCGGAATGGCTTCTCAAAAAGAAAATCATGCCTGACAAATTTATTAGAATTCTTTGAGGTGTTAATGAGCAAGATGTATAAAGGGGAATCAATAAATATAATATACTTTGATTTCCAAAAAGCATTCGATAAGGTACTGTTGCATAAATGGCTGCCTAATAAGATAAGAGCCCATTGTGTTACGATTAATATGGATAGAGGATTGACAAATTGATGGCGGATAAAGTTGGGATAAGAGGGGCATTTTCAGGATGGCAAACTTTAACTAGTGGAGTGCCACAGGAATCAGTGCTGGGGCCAATTATTTACAGTACAAATAACTTGGATGAGGGAAGTGAATGCACAATTGCCAAGTTTGTAGATGACACAAAAGTAGGTGGGAAGGAAAGCTGTGTGGATGACTGAGTTTACAGAGGGAAAAAGACATTGGGTCAATGGGCAGAAACATGGCAGATGGAATCTTAAGGTAGGAAAATGTGAAGTTATGCACTTTGGTAGGAAGAATAAAGGAGCTGAATGTTATTTAAATTGGGAAAGACTGTGGATAGCTGCAGCACCAAGGGATTTAGGGTTCTTTGTACAGAAGTTGCAAAAAGGTAGCATGAAAGTTCAGCAGGTAATAGGGAGGGTAGATAGAATGTTTATTTCAAAGGGAATAGAGTATAAAAATAGCAAAGTCTTGCTAAAATTGTAAAAGTCACAAGTTAGATCACACCTAGATTACTGTGAACAGTTTTGGTCCCCTTTTCTAAGGAAAGGTTTGCTGATACTGATGGCAGTCCAGATAAGGTTCACTGGATTGATCCTGGGTATGGAGGGATTTCATAATGAGAAGAGTAAGTAGTCTCACAACATTAGGTTAAAGTCCAACAGGTTTATTTGGTAGCACAAGCTTTTGGTAGGACTGGCTTTCAGTGTTTCGAAAGCTTGTGCTACTAAATAAAACTGGACTTTAACCTGGTGTTGTGAGACTACTTACTGTGCTTATGTCGGTCCAATGCTGGCATCTCCACATCATAATGAGGAATGGTTGAGTAGATTGGATCTGCACTTATTGGAGTTTAGAAGAATGAGAGATGACTTTAAGAGACATAGGATTCTTGGGAGGCTTGACAAGAGTAGATACTGAGAGATTGTTTCCCCTTGTGGGAGAGTTTCATAGAACCCCTACAGTACAGGAGGCCTTTTGGCCCATCGAGTCTGTACCAACCGCAATCCCATCCAGGTCTTACCCCAATGTCCTTACATATTTTACCCACTAATCCCTCTAACCAATGCACCTCAGGACACTAAGGGTCAATTTTAGCATGGCCAAACAATCTAACCGGCATATCTTTGGACTATGGGAGGAAACTGGAGCACCTGGAAAAAACCCACGCAGATACAAGGATGTGCAAACTCCACACAGATAGTGACCCAAGCGGGAATTGAACCCAGGTCCCTGGAGCTGTGAAGCAGCAGTGCTAACCACTGTGCTACCGTGCCGCCCCTATTTAACCACAGTTTGGCAATATGGCTTAGAATGCAGCTTCATTGAGCAGATTAACACATTACATGATGTGATTGATTTGATTTATCATTGTGACATGTATTTAGTATACAATGAAAAGTATTGTTTCTTGCACATATACAGACAAAACATACCATACATTGACAAGGAAAGGAGAGAGTGGAGAATGTAGTGTTAAAATCATAACTAAGATGTAGAGAAAGTTCAAGTTAATGCAAGGTAGGTCCACTCAAAACTTATGGCAGCAGGGAAGAAGCTGTTTTTGAGTAAGTTGATACATGACCTCATGCTTTTGTATCTTTCTCCCAACGGAAGAAGATGGAAGAGAGAATGTCTGGGTACATGGGCTCCTTGATTATGCTGGCTGCTTTTCTGAGGCATTGGGAAATGTAGAAGATGAGATGTTCTTTTAAAGGAACACATCATCTTACTGTGAGGAAAGCTACAGGGATTGTTATAATAATACATTAATATTACATGTTACAGATATTTCATGTCTGGTCACATTTTATTCTCATATTTGATTCAAATTTTTGTGTACAGATTTACTTAATTGGCTGAAATTTTGTATTTCTTAAATAACTTTTTGTAAAAATTGATTAGTACAGCTGGACAAAACAATCTTTCTTTCAAAAAAGAAATCAATTCAGTCTCTCAACTTGATCAAAACCTTTTAAGATCCTCAGGGTCTTGATGATGCATTGAAGTGGAAATTTCTTCTTTTGGGAAAATCCAGAACTGAGGTCACTTTAAAAATAAGGGACAGAGATGGGAAATATTTTCTCTGAGCGTCTGTAGAACTCTTCCTCTAAAGGCAGTGCAAGCAGAGTCTTTGAATATTTTTAAGACAGCAAGACAGATTCTTGATTAACAAGGAGGTAAAAAGCAGGATTCTGGGATTAAAATCAACCTTGATTAAATAGTGGAGAAGGCTTGAAGACTACTTTTTCTCATCCATATGTTCACTCAAACCTCACTTTAGCAAATTAATACCTTAACATTTTACTTTCACCGAAAGGCGACATCCAACACCACGAGATCTGTTAGTAAAAGAAACTTCAATCTTCCATTTTTATTTGCGAGAACTTCTAGATTATTTTATTCGTTGCACATGTTGTTCTTCCTTGTTTTTTTTAGCACAAAATATGACATTATGAATAAAGGATAGACTATGCTACCTAAAGTACAGTTTCTTTGTGCCAAAATGGAGCTTGGAATTGCACAGAAATTCATGCTTCAAAAACGTGATAATTTATTCCATTATGTAGCTATATGAAAAATGTGTTAGCAGCTTGTATTTTGCTACATATTCTAAAATCTGTACACTATGGTGTATGGTAATAGTGCACATTACTACTACTACTGTTATAATATCTCAGGATCACAGTATGATGTAAGTATAGTGGTTCCCAAAATGCTAATATAGGTGCGAGTTACCAATACCAATAATCTTCTCTCAAAATATATCTGATGGTGAAAACAAAAAAATGACTTGGTAAATCTATTAGCAGTAGGTACCTCGAGTTGCTGGCTTGTTTTTCAGTGACAGGTTGCCTGTACAACCAATGACGCCATTCCACTCTTAGGTGAGACCTCTTGGTCTGTGTATGATCTATTTAGGTAATGTGCACTTAATCAGGTAATTAGTCAGCAATGATGGGGCACTTCTAGCTCCATTTTACTGGGTTAGATTTGTATGCTAAATGCTTTTAACTTTGCCATTCAAAGCTTTTATTTTAAAAAAGTCACCTTATTGTCTTGTATTTTAAGTTTTCCTTATTTTCCCGATGTTATTTCTTCATTTTTTCTGTTGATCTTTTTGCTATCTTCAGATCCCCTGGTCTTTTTTGCTGATTTCCACCAATGCCCCCCCCTTCTCCACACACATTCTGATATTTAGTTTGCTTTCGTCTACTACTATTTTCTTATTTGTGTTAATTTGTTGCTTTTTCTGTTGCCAATACACGTCACATATTGCTACGACTCAGAACTGCATTTCTTGGTCACTGATAAGGAACTGAGTCAGCATTTGGTTAATTTGTTGAAAATTTTAATAATGATATTATACAAAAAGTGGCCATTTAGCTGATTGTGCCGGTTTCTGAATTTGAAATTTTGCCATTACACTTTTGGAAGCTATAGTACAGACAGTGGATTCTGAATCAAAAAATTTGTCAAAAGCTTTTTTCTTTTTCTTCCTCTGATTCTTTTGCCAATTAACTTAAATTTATGGACTTGTTACTAATCCTGTTGCCAGTAGAAAAATTTCTCCATATTTATTTTACCAACCTCCCTGATGATTTTAATCCTTCTATGCTTCTGAGAGAATAATTGCTTTCTTTTAATTTCAGTACAAAACTAAAGCTTCTCATCCCTGAGGTAACCAGGTAAATCTCATCTGCAACCTTTCTCAGCACTGACCATCCTTTATAGCATTGACATTGAGAATTGGGTAAATTGGGGGTGATTCTCTCTTGCTGCACTGATTCTTTAGCGCAGTGAGGTGGGAGAATCCTGTAGATCCTGCTTTGTGCCAATAAAATGAGGATGTAAATCCTCATTTCAATCCAAATTAAATGCTGTTAGCGGGCCTGAAGTCTCCAGGACCGCTAGCATCTCTCCTCTTGCCAGATTGGTTCACTCCAGTGGGGTTTTGAGTAGCTCCCACTTTCAGGGTACTGGTGGCCCAACCCTGCTGGCGTGGGGCAATAGAAGCCCACCAGAGTGTTGGGTGTGAGAGAGTGGTGTCCCCTGAGCATTGGCAGCTAAACAGTGCCAGCCTGTGTCCTGGCACTGCCTGGGGCAAAGTGCCAATGCCCAGGGAGCAGTTTGGCATGGCCCATTGGGCATGGGGCAGTGCTAAGGGGATGGAGCAGATGGGGGCGGGGCCTGATGGGATAGAGCCTAGGAGGGATCACGATGATGGGGGCAGTGATCCCACTGTCATTCTGCAGTCTGCATAGGGATTAGTGGGGGAAGGAGAGAGGGCAGCGATTGGTGTGGACTGGGGAAGAGAAGATCTGGAGATTGGGCTGGGCCAGGCTGGTGAGGATGTGGTCGGAGCTGTGTCTGGGAAAGGTCATGGGACCAGTGATTGGTGGGGGATTGCTGGCCAGTTATTGAGTTGGTCAGCAATCAGAGGCCATCAGATGTGCAGTGGCCTGCTCAGCGTGCTGATTTCAGCCTCCCTGAAATTTAATGATCTTCACACTGGTGACCTCTGCAGTGTACAAAGTGTGGGAGATTCCTTTTTGAACTCTGATTGAAACAATGTTAATTATTCCAGTTTTCACCTGAATTTGACACATCAAATTTATTTGGCAGAATTCCGGCCATTGTTTTAGCTGAGGCTGAGCTGGTGATTTATTTAAGTTTACAAAGCTTCTTTCCTTTGGTATTTCATGGCTTTATTTATAAAGTTAAGGATACTGCATGCATTTGAACAACTTTGTCAGGTTACTTTGCCACGTTTAAAGAGTTGTGCCAATACATTCCCAGGTGTCTCTGTCATTGCATCCTATTTTAAAATAGCACCAGTTAGTTCATGTTGCTTTTCCTCATTCTTCCTTTTAAAATGCATTACGTCACAATTTCAGAATTAAATCTCACCTGACATATCTGCACTTGTTTCAGCAGTTTCCTCTTCATAGTCTGATACTACTATCCTTACTTTTTGCTACATTTGTGTTCTCAGAAGAATGCATCAGTGTTCTGTTAAAGAGTCTCACAAAAAACATCTTGGTGGTTATTGTAGTTCTCTCACTATCTGACTTTTATCTTTTTGATATGCCTAATAGGTTACTGTCATTCTTTCATAGATACATAAACCTTTTTTCTCTTTGGATATCCAGCTTCCAAGATGTAATTTAATGTGCAGCTTTCGGAGATGCTTCAATGATGTACTGTTGGTTATTGGCTAGGTTAAGTCATAATAAACTGTTCTCAATTTACTTGTGAAATCTGTGGATGATTGTTCTGATCTGTAATAAATGAGAATATCCTGTATGAATATAGGCAAAGTAACTGTTGGATGGTTGGCAAGTGGGAAGATGTTTACTTCAGCTGAATGTAATTTTGGAAGCAACTTTAAGATGACATGGTTAAAAAATACAATGCGTGCTCTGCTTGACATATATTTCATTTAAGTTGAGAGCTTAAAACATTATCTGCATTGAAAAATTTTCCTTGAGTATTGGTATCAGTTTGTTGAGTTTTTTAAACTCTAGATGATAAGTAAGGAATACTGCGATTAAAAGGTTATGTATTTCCTCTTTGTACTTTGAAAGATAGACCTTTGTTTGCAATATGTTGACATTTAGAAAGTCTCGCTCATGCAGTCAAGATTTTTTGGTCACGGTTTGGGTCTTTGATGCCTATTCCTTCCCCAGTTACTTTGTACTCTAAATCAACTTTGCTAATTCTAAAAGCACAATTTAGTAGTGTGGATTCCTCGGTTCAAGTCGTTTTGACCATCTCATTTATGGGAAATTTGAGACATTTTGGTTCAATCCCCTTTCACGTTACTCTCCCTGTGGTTTGTTTAGTAAAAAAAGCTACAACAGTGTCAAACAGACCATATGGCCCCTCCTGGTCTGTGTTTGAGCTGAGTCCAGTTCGAGCAATAGCTGGTATATTCATAGTTAGCCACAGCATCCCTGAGTTAGTGAGAGAAAATTGGACAATGCTCCCGCGGCTACAAAAGTTAACATCAGATGAAGACATCATGGGATTCTACTGTGGTGATTCAATTGGAGCATATCTTGGTAATATTAGGCTTAACTATGAAGACTGGCCACTCGAATGAAGGACTGGAAGAAATCCCTTACTCCAGATCTTCAGAAGAGGAAAAAATGAAAAACTGACTTATCAAAGCACTTCAATTGCTGTTCCATTTGATGCCAATTAGTTCTGGACAGAACATATACTGTTCCTAGGATCTTCTGGTTGTTTCCTTTGCCCACTCGCTGATCTTGATCATTTTCACCAGTCAGCCCATATGGAAAATAAATACATTGTAAAGGTATGTTGCTGCTTTGGGCTTATTATCGCTTTTGTTGATTAGTTTTGAGTCTCCTTAACAGGAATGCAGTATGAAATTTCTTCTGGAACTCAGTCCTACTGGCTGTGAAATAAATTTTCAATAGCATTGGCCTATTTTGGAGGATGAATTTGGAGGAGAATTTTATTACTTAAGGAATGTAAGTTAAAGTTAACTTTGCTTTGAGGGGGCATATGTAATGGGATCTTGGTCATCCTTTGGGCCTCGGTACGTTGGAAACGTAAACTTAACCAGTGGCTTCCCTTCTATCTCTGTGATATTTCCAGGGAAGGTGACGTTGAGTTTGGTCATCTTCTATGGACTGGTTCCTTCTCAAGTTTATGGGTAAGCTCTGATGTTGATTTATTTGTGGAAGTTGGGTCTCCACATCCTGATAGTTGCAGTATTACTGACTAGATCACATCTACATACTCCTGTTTTCCCTGATCTTCTGTGATTTGCTGTTTGATTCATCTTCCCCTTAATCTCCCATATTCTGGGCCATTTTGTTCCCTCTGGCTGGAGGGTGGAAATTCATAACATTTAAGAGGTCAGCTGTCGTATGATTGTAACTATTGCTGAGTTTACTATATATTCAGATTAGTTTAATTATTCAAGTCTTTCCTGTAAAAGCTTGGTCCTGATTATGTTGGATTCATATTGTTGCCCACCTTGTTGGAATGTTGGTTTTTACAATTATTCATCATTTGTCTCCAATTTGACTATGATATTCCTGACATGCATCATTATTTTTCCCGTCACTTAGTTAGCTTTCCCCTTGGTTATTTTTGGCTTTGCTTCAAAAGCTGTTTACAGCATTGTCCCTTTTGATACTGGTTTTAATATTTTTTATATACCCATGTGTAAAGCAATATCATCTCCTCTTCCTTGGATATACATTCAGAAAGATTATGATTCTTGTAAGACATTGATAATAGTTACAAAGGTCTGCCTACAAGATGCTCCATTTCTTATCGACTGACCTTCGTGAATCATTCTTCTTTCTGGTCTTTTTCATTTCGATCCTAATTTCTTAGCTGCTGCTTATTTTAAATCTTTTTCCCTGTGACTATACTGATAGGCTGTCATTGGCTTTAAATGAGCATTAGCAGCTAGGAGCCAGGATGGAAGGAAAAATCAATTTGGTGTCCTAGAGTGTCAGCAGTAGCTGATTGTGTACTATTACATTGTGCATTTTGGTGGGTAGTGTTCAGTTAGGAGGGAAACCAAAGGGAGTGCTCAGGGAGCATATACTCCAAAATGTCTAAAATGAATCCCTAACTTTAGATCCCAAACAGAATCATACATTTCAATTCTAATTGATGGCTATATACTGTGTAATGTTGATTAATGACGACATTTTAATTTTTTTGTTCAAAACCTGTGTCGAAGCCAAAATTCAAGATCTTTTATGTTGGTACCAAGCTGCTTGACAGTATACATCTCTCAACCTTCTGAACAATTTGGTCCAGAACTAAGTCCAAAAAGTGGATGATCATTAAACTTAGACTTGTTTTCAGTTCCTCTTTGTAACATCAGTAGCTAACATGGTCATGAGCTGACAGTTATGCCCTTTTGGTTTCTGTTACACATTTTGTTTTCTTTATGATTGCAGTCATGTTTTTGCAGTATATTCAGGCCACATTTGTACCTTTTGTTTCCTATTTGTTCTTTCAGTTTGTGTTTTTACTGTTGGGCCTTTTTCACCTTTATCTCCTTTGGTCATATACTTTATTTTCCTTTTATTTTATCTCTCTTTATTGCTACATAATAAAGCACTCTGGATTTAAGCTCAGATTGTCTACTGAAGGTGCACATAAACAACCAGAAGTCTTTTTCCTTTTCTCCCCTTGTAGAAGTGTCTGACCTGTGCGTTTTCAGAATGGTTTAATCATTTGTTGTGTGACTAATCTTAGAACTAAATTTGCATGTTGCTGACCTGAACTAACACTTCGATGTAGTGCATTACCAAGCCACATGTCTATTTCTGCCTTCCAGTTTCCTTCTTTATCAGTATTCCTTTTTCATTTTGATTGAAGTTGTTTCATCAAACCCTATCCTATAACTTATAAGTTATTTTTCCTCTATCTCCTCTGCTCTCTTTGTTCTAAGTTTTAAAACTGAAACCTTGAATGTTGTAGAACTTCCTGGCTCAGCTCTCATCTACTGGCTGCCATTGATAATTGTCGATTTTGTGCTTGAAAATGAAGTGAACTATCTAATAACCTGAATTAAATGCAAATACTGAGAAAACTGGAATTTAGTCCGGCACAGTAGCACAGTGGTTAGCACTGCTGCTTTACAGCTCCAGGGACCTGGGTTCGATTCCCAGCTCAGGTCACTGTCTGTGTGGAGTTTGCACATTCTCCTTGTGTTTGCGTGAGTTTCCTCCCGGTGCTCTGATTTCCTCCCACAGTCCAAAAATGTGTGGGTTAGGTTGATTGACCATGCTAAAATTGCCCCTTAGTGTCCTGGGATGCTTAGGTTAGAGGGATTAATGGATAAAATATGTAGGGATGTCGGGGTGGAGCCTGGGTGGGATTGTGGTTGATGCAAACTTGATGGGCCAAATGGCCTCTTTCTGCACTGTAGCGTTCTATGCTCTATGATCTAGTCCTAAAAGCATGTAAATTAATGGATTATTTAATTTAAACAACATTGAATTTTAAAAAGTTAACTGAATTCCATTATAAGACACAGTCACAGAAAGCAGGGACTACAAGTGGAGCAGCAGCCATTCCCTCCTTTCATTATTCAACCTTTTGTGATTTTAATTGACTTTCAAATTTCTCTGCATTCTTGATCTGAAAATTATAGAAAAATGTATACCTAAGAAATAATTCATAATTTTAAAATGGTTGTGCATTTTGATGTTCAAAAATAGATTAGATACTGAAAACATATTGAAAAGGCTATCTGTTTGTTTTCTTTGTGCAGGAAGAACCCATGGATACAGATCAGAGCAACAGTATCGTAAACTCAATTCAGTCAGAAGTAGCTAAATATCAGATGCTGATTGAAGAAGAAAATCAGAAACTAAAACGGTATAAGGTGGGTTTTACTGATTTATGTTCCTTCTAAGCCATGCAGGTTTGTGGCAGTGCAGCAATCAGGCCTATAGGAAAAATAAATGAATCCTTTCTGGACTCTTAACCTGGCCTCGCAGATGGAGGGTGTGGTCAAGAAGGCGTATGGTGTACTGGCCTTCATTAATCGAGGGATTGAGTTTAGGAGTCGGGAGATAATGTTGCAACTTTATAAGACCCCTGTCAGACCCCACTTGGAGTACTGTGCGCAGCTCTGGTCGCCTCACTACAGGAAGGATGTGGAAGCTATTGAAAGGATGCAGAGGAGATTTACAAGGATGTTGCCTGGATTGGGTGGCATGCCTTATGAGGATAGGTGAGAGAGCTCGGCCTTTTCTCCCTGGAGAGACGAATGATGACAGGTGACTTGATAGAGGTTTATAAGAGGTTGAGAGGTATAGATTCTTGGAGGCTATTTCCCAGGACTGAAACAGTTGCTACGAGAGGACACAAGTTTAAGGTATTGGGGAATAGGTACAGTGAAGATGTCAGGGGTAAGTTTTTCACTCAGAGGGTGGTGAGTGAGTGGAATCGGCTGCTGTTGGTGGTGGTGGAGGCGAACTCGTTGGGATCTTTTAAGAGACTTCTGGATGAGTACATGGGATTTAATGGGATTGAGGGTTGTAGATAGGCCTGGTAGGTAGAATATGATCGGTGCAACTTGTGGGTCGAAGGCCTGTTTGTGCTGTAGTGTTCTATGTTTATTCTGACCCTGGCCTCTTGTGGGTCACCCATTTCTTTGCCCCACCATTGGCAGTCATATCTTCAAATGCCTAGGCCGCACACTCTGGAATTCTCTTCTTAAATTCCCCCATCTTTCCATCTCCCGTTCTTCCTTTAAGATCCTCTTTAAAACCAATTTTTTTGATCAAGCTTTTGGTTATCCCATCTTCTAGCTCATTCTTCGACTCATCACTTTTGCTGACTGTGCTGCTGTAGCTTTTTTCTACGTTTAGAAAAATGTATAGGAATGCAAGTTTTGATTATTGGGAGTAAGGGGTAAGGTTCCTCAGCCTGTGATCCCCATGAAGTGGAATCCTACAAATTATAGATAGTTTAACAAGTTTGCTGGGTGACTGTGTTAGATATGTTCCAGTATATGTTTCTATATATATATATATATGTGTGTGTATGTGAATATATATAAAATATATGTATATTACAGTATACATGTTAACTTTATTCTGTTGCTATCATTTCAGATTGAAAATGTCAGAAGAAAACACAATTACTTGCCCTTTATCATGGAACTTTTGAAGACTCTAGCAGAGCACCAGCAGTTAATACCATTAGTAGAAAAGGTAAGTGTCCCAGTATTTGTAATTCACTCCAGGATGGTAAAAAGGAAAAGTAAGTCAACTATTAAGAGTATGCTCTTTCAACTAGCTGTTCAGAGGATTGCGTGAGTGTAGTTCTGGGAGCAGGTCACCCTTGCACACGTAGTTTTAGTATGATTTTGATTTGATTTATTATTGTCACAGGTATCAACGTACAGTGAAAAGTCTTGTTTCTTGTGCACTCTACAAACATACAGTTCATAGAGAGGGAAACGAGAGAGCGCAGAATGTAGTGTTAAAATCATATCTAGGGTGTAACGAAAGATCAACTTAATGCAAGGTAAGTCCATTCAAAAGTCTGACAGCAGTAGGGAAGAAGCTGTTCTTGAGTTGATTGGTACTTAATCTCAGATTTTTTTCTTTCTCTTTCCAAACAAAGATGGTGGAAGAGAGAATGTCCAGGGTGCATAGGGTCCTTAATTATGCTGGCTGCTTTGCCGAGGCAGCAGGAAGTGTAGACAGAGTCAGTGGTTGGGAGGCCGGTTTGCATGATGGATTGGGCACATTCATGACCTTTTGTAATTCTTTGTGGTCTTGGGCAGAGCAGGAGCTATACCAAGCTGTGATAGAACCAAAAAGAATGCTTTCTATGGCGCATCTGTAAAAGTTGTAAGAGTCATTGCTGATGTGCCAAATTTCGTTAGTCTTCTGAGAAAATAGAGGTGTTGGTGAGCTTTCTTAACTTTGGTTTCAGCATAGGGGACCAGGACAAGTTATTGTGACCTGGGCACCTAAAAACTTGAAGCTCTCGACCCTTTTTACTTTGTCCCCATTGATGTACACAGGGGCATATTTTTCTTTATACTTTCTGTAGTCAATGACAGTCTCTGTCATTTTATTAACATTGAGGGAGAGATTGTTTTTGCCACACCAGTTCACCAGATTCTCTATCTCATTCCTATACTCTGTCTCGTTGTTGTCTGAGATCTGAACCACTATGATGTTGTTGTTAGCAAACTTGAAAATCGAATTTGACCACAGTCATTGGTGTATAAGGTGGACAGTAGGGGACTGAGAACACAATCTTATAGGACACAAGTCTTGAGTATGATCGTGGAGGAGGTAATCCCTACTGATTGTGGTCTGTGAGTTAGGAATTTCAGGATCCAGTCGCAGAGGGAGGTGCCGAGGTTCAGGTTATGAAATTTGGAGATGAGTTTTGTGGGAATTATAATGTTGAACGTTGAGCTGTAGTAAAGATTGAATCTGACATAGGTGTTCCAGGACTCGTGCAGGTCAGGGAGATGGCATCTGCTGTGGACTGTTGTGGCAATAGGCAAACTGTAGTGGATCCAGGTAGTTTGGGAAGCTGGAATTGATTTGTGCCATGACTAATCTTTTGAAGCACTCCATAATGATGGATGCCAGAGACACCGGCCTTAATGCCTAGACCTATCTAGTCATTAAGGCAAACTGCTTGGTTTTTCTTAGGTACTGGGATCATGGTTATCGCCTTGAAGCAGATAGAGACTTCATATTGTTGTAAAAAGAGGTTGAAGATGTCTGTGAGTATCTCTGCCAGTTGATCTGCGCATGACCTGAGTGCAAGCTGGGGTACCCCATCTGGGTCAATTGTTTTATGTGTTGACCTTCGAGAAAGCTGCTCTGACATCTGCAATGGTGACCCAACAGAAAGGTTCCAGGGTGGAGGGCATACACTCGCTGACAATGTGCTCAAAAGGGGTGTGGATGCATCGAGCTCATCAGGGAACAATGCGTTGGAGCCAGCGATTTTACATGCCTTCACCTCGTAACCTGTTATGTCTTGCAGACCTTGCCATAGTCGGCAGGTGTCGTTGTGAGTAGCCTGGGACTTTAACATGGTTCAGTATTGTCTTTTGGCATCTCTGATGGATCTCCTTAGGTTGTACTTGGCTTCCTTGTATCTGTCAATGTCGTCTGACTTGAACGCTTCAGACCTGGACTTCAGCAAGCAGTGCATATCCATGGTTTCTGGTTGGAGAACATGTAGATTTGCTTCTTTGGCACAGTCTTTTATACACTTACTAATGATGTCAGTTACTGTAGTGGTGTACTCATTCAGGTTGGGTCGCGGAGATTTAAATACTGACCAGTCCACTGACTCCAAGCAGCCCCATAGGACATCATCTGATTCCTCAGACCAAGATTGCATGACTCTCTTTGATGGATTCTCCCACTTCAATTTTTGCTTGTAAGCTGGGAGCAGGAGCACAGCCTTGTGGTCTGATTTGCCAAAGTGTGGGCGGGCGATAATGCAGTAGGCATGTTTGATACTTGTATAACAGTGGTTTAGGATGTTTGGACCTCTAGCAAAGCAAGAAATGGGTTGGTGGTAACTTGGTAGTCCGTTCTTGAGCTTGACCTGATTGAAGTCCCCAGTCACAATGAACAAGGCCACAGGATGTATCGTCTCAAGGCTATTTGTACTGGTGTATATTTCGTCCAGTGTGAACTTCACATCCATATGGGGTGGGATATAAACTGCCATCAGGATAACGGAGGTGAGTTTGGGAGAGATGCACATATTCCGAAGAACCTAAGAGGTAAGAGAAAATATAGGGCTAAAAATTGTTGATCTGTGGAGTTTCTATCTTTGTTGGCCAAATTCAATCTCAGTCACTCTGATAAGCTGGAACTGTGTGTTTGTGCACTGAGAAGTGTAACCCACAGACCTGTACTTTGTTACAGATTTTGGTATGGTCAACACATGTGAACATTAGGTAGCAAAGGAGGTTTGGAATTTGTTGAAAGAAAGAGACATCATGGAAAGGGATTTGAGCTCTTTTTAGGCAGAAACAAATGTGGACAAGCCCCCACCATGAATGATTAGATCCAAGAATTGTATTTTGACAAGATAGGTGGGGCAATCTTATTGGCTGGTCACACCGGTCGATTGGTATGGTGAGCTGGTAAGGTTGACAAAGAGGTGAAAAACTGGGTTTGTATCAGGTTTCTCATCTCTCGCGATCTTATCGGCCCTGGATTGAAGGGTGCAAGGCTAATTTAAATATTTAAGTCCTTATGTAAGTATAATTCGTGAGTCCCAGATAGCTGCCTGTGCTAAAGTGTGGGGCCATGATTAGGCGGGGCCTACTGTGAGGGGGTGGGACTATAATAGGGCAGGGCCTAAGGGAAAGTGGGAGGAGATGCCCACTTTGTAATTGGAAATCAGTTGGGGTAATGAACAACTGGTGGGGTGGGGGGCGGTGGTGGGAGGACTGACAGATCTCTTTGCACAGAACGCTGAGAGATCTGCACATGTGCAATAACACCCTCTAATATGAGCAAATGGCTTTCTGGCCACCTCCCTCCAGTGGTTTTTTTTTTTTGCAAAGACCTTATGTATAAGACCTTATGCGTAAGATCATACCTGAAAGGTTTCCCGTTTTCAGGTTTATTCAACACTTAACTTCTTTTCGGTATGATCTCCATGTTCTCCATTTGCTAGCAGCTTTGACCATGTCATAGCAGGCCAAAATCAGGAAATTATATATATTTCCTGATATATATGTGTATTTATGTATGTAAAAGTTTGTGTATATTTGACATAATGCAACAAAGTTTAAAGCAACTTAATTACAGGTTGACATTGAGCTAATGGTTTGAAAAGTTAAAAAATAGCCCTTCTGATGAGCAGTATTGAGGATTTCAAAGGAAGTAGAATTTTGACAGCACGGTGAGGAACCCAACTAGTATGATTTCCTCATGCATAAATCCTAACGATGCTCCATATAATAAATATCCAGCTGGAAATTGTTGAACATCGGAGACTAGATCACTCCTGGTTGCCTCATACACCAACTCAATTACAGAATTCCATTGAAAATTATAGAAAAAATAAATAACGTTGACTACATTTTGCCAAATTTTCATAACAAAATTGTATGTTTACTCTTTAACTCAGGCTAAAGAAAAACAGAATGCCAAGAAAGCTCAAGAGGCCAAGTGAAACTCCCAGCGATAACTTTGTGACCGTTGCTGCTGATAATTCTGTTTTAAGAAGTGAAATCTGATATAACCAGTGGACTTTTCAGATAGTTAACGAGTGCAAAGCACTCTCATTTGTAATTATATGTCATTTACAAGACTGTTAAATGTTTATCACATGCATGCACTAAGTACTATGTTTAATACAAAAGAAGTTTGTTTTTAACTATATCTTTTTCTTCCCATAAAGGTTGTTCAAGTGCTGTTGACACTTTACAGTCCCAATTTCAAAATATTTCCGTCTTGTGTTGAGTAATGGAATTGACTAGGTGCATGATAAGATAATAAATGCTAAATAAAGATTATTTAAAAATCTTTGCTCCTCGTCCCTCTTATGTTTTCTTTCATTCTATGAGTAAAATTAAGCTCTGTGATTACAAGTTTGAGTCCTGTGAGTGCACAGTACCCTGGAGAAGAGCAGAGTTTGATTCTAGTGGTAGAAATAATTTATTTTAAGCTACAAATTGTCAACCAATGTTTATAGTCCTAGCTGCAATGAGACAAATCAATCTTTCTGATTAACGTTCAACATATCTCTATTTCTTGCATCCAGATGTGGAGACTTCTATTCAAGAAATGGGTGTGGTGGGAAGGGATGGGGGGAATGGATTTCAGGAACCTGGAATTTGGGCTGCTTTTGCTGCTCAGTATTATTGAAAGACCACTTTAAAAACTGACAGTAAAAAAAACAATTATTTTGTTCACCATACATCCCAGCCCAGCAAATTTAGTAAAATTATACATGTGCTTTTTTGTTGGCTGTTTCTGAATCAACTTGGTGATTCTGTATTTCCCATTTTAAAATCAATCAAATTCAAACCATCATACAAACAAAATTGGGATCAAATAATGGTTTATGGTTTATATGTGCTGATCATCCAGAAGAAATAAATTATTTAAGCTCAGTTTTTGAAATCTGTTTTACTTTCTTCTTTCCTAGTTAGATGCCTCTTTACCATGCAACCTTGATGATCTAGATCTTTTTGACCAAATCCTGCAGTGTCTACGTCTGTGCCAAACAGAAAAACTCTTTCCAAGACTAATTTGCTTCTCCTTCTTGCAGTAATTCTGTGCTTCATTGTCTGCTTTCTGGAAAGTTGTGAGAATAACTTGGAGACTATAAAGAGCTGAGTGAAGTCCTAAGAGTGGCCACACTGAAATGGGATGTTGTTGATTAGTCGGTTAAAAAAATGACTTTGGAAAGCTATTTTATCAGATGATCTGAATGCAAGAGCAATTGTAGAAGGGTACTTTTTTGATAATTTTACTGTGAAATCAAATGTGAGAGCTGTTAATGGATAGAACTCATAATCTACTCATTTATATATGAATAAAGAGTGTATTTTGGAAATGTGCCCTTTTGTAGTGCCATATTTATGCAGGGACTGATGTAAATGTTTGCATACGTTTAAGATGTATCTTTGTTATATTGTCTATTTAAAACGTTGTTGCTTTTTATCATTTGTGTTAATTTGGATTTATATTAAAGTAAAAGCTACAACAAGTGAGATCTTGTTGGTATTTTCATCTTCATTTGGTAAATTTTGTTAGTTTGGTTTGGAGGGTGGTGGAGGCAGGATGTCTTATATCCTTTAAAAAGTACCTGGATGAGTACTTGACACGCTATAACATTCAAGGCTACGGGCCAAGTGCTGGCAAGTGGGATTAGGTGGGTAGGTCAGGGTCTTTAAAGTGTCGGTGCAGAGTTGAGCCGAAGGGGCTCTTCTGTGCAAGGATTCTTGTTATGGTCCCCCAGGGGGATGATAAAATGCTAAGAAATTGTGTGTTTTCTTGT
This sequence comes from Sphyrna mokarran, assembly GCA_024679065.1. Taxonomy (NCBI): domain Eukaryota; kingdom Metazoa; phylum Chordata; class Chondrichthyes; order Carcharhiniformes; family Carcharhinidae; genus Sphyrna; species Sphyrna mokarran. The sequence goes on from JAGIQG010000009.1 coordinate 65,439,456, forward strand.
TTCAGGCATCTGGAAGAGAAATTATGATCCTGTTTCCTTTTTTTTTTTGGGCATATATTTATATAATTTACATAAACAGAAAAAATTCCTAAAAAGCAACAGACACCAGATAGAATCTGGAATTTTCCTATCCTGCCTGCCAGGAATCATAGCGGGCAGGGATGGAAACTTTCAAAGGACTTGTTAACCTTGGGCAGGATTTTCCAGTTTTGGGACAAGCATGGCTGGAAAATTGCTCCCCATGAGTGATTATGCGTAGCATTGGGGCAAAAGTTTCCTGTTGTGTCATCCATGGGAATTAAAGTGGGCGAGGACTAGTCCTTGGGAAGGTCTTTTGACCTTGGATGGGATTTTCCGGTTTTGTGGCGAGTACAGCCGGAAAATCGCACCCATTATATTTTTCCATTTAAAATCTTGATTTTGTCATTCAGCAATTTTCTATTTTTTCCAATGCTAAAATTTATTGCTAAGTAAAGCTAGAAATAATATTGAAACATTTACAATTCTCAAAACCGTGGTAACATAAGGCAATTTTTCCCGTTCAGTTTTTTGTTTATAAAATCTTGTGTGTCTGATCACAAATCTTGAATTTAAGGAGGAATGATGTGTTGATTGATGAAGGGCAAAACCATTGTTGAATCCTGCTTTGTTCAATTTTGGTTTGAGTTGCATGGGGCGGTGACTGGCCTATGGGATCCATAACCTCACCCACTGGGAAGGAAAACTAACGCTACTTTCGATGGGGGAGTTCTGGTTGCTTATTCCAGAAATGAATGGCAGTGGCACAGAGACAAGTCATGAGCTTAAGAAAAGGAGCTAGGGTTGACAGAATCTTTTTTCCAGAGCTAAAATGTCTAATACTAAGTGTCATGCACTTAAGGTGAGATGTGGAAAGTTCAAAGGAAATTTGAGGAGCAAGGTAGGTAGCTGGAATGTGTTGCCAGAGATGGTAGTGGAGGCAGATACAATAGGGGTGTGTAAAGAGCTTTTAGATAAGCATCTGAATATGCAAGGTATAGAGGAATATAGGCCAAGGCCAGGTGAAAAGGATTAGTTTAATTTGGCATCATGTTGTGCACAACCTTGTGAGCTGAACAGCCTGTTCCGATGATGCAATGTTGTATGTTCTATAATCTGCCTACAGATTTGAGTTAAGTGGGTACTTTATTAACCTGAGGAGATCCTGTACCACATGAATATATCTCTATTTCACTTGATTTGCTTACAAGATCTGTGTCACAAACAACAGATTCAAATGCCAAATGAAAACACAGTAAAGCAGTAAATTCAATAGCCTATCATTGTTAAAGGACCGAGCTCTACATTGAAAAATGTTAGGAGTTAGCTCTGGAATAACTCAGTAATCGCCCTTAGGTCCGAAGACAGCACGTTAACCAAAGTGTTACAGTGCCATCCCATTGTCAGTACAATCAAACGTGTTTTTGGGCTGTAGTGTAAAATCCCAGAACATCTCTGCACCCTTGTGGAAGCAGGACGGCAATCGTCAGATTCTCGAGGATCATCAGCCTCTTTGGTTGAAGAACATACTGCAACTTGATCATACAAAGTATGGAGTCATTCACCTCTGCTGATGTTTCTCAGGCTGATTATCTCTGCTGGAATTTCCAGGCCAGCCTCCCACAGGCAGGCGAGAAGTGCTTTGTAATTGTGCTGGTTGGTCTCACCCTGCTGCCCCTTGTTTTTGACATTTTGTGCAACTATAACCTGTTTGAACAAGGTGTGATAGAAGCAGTTGCCAATTGTGGCTCTTATCATCAACTTCCACATCTTCATTATGTCTAAGAGCAGTTGGATTTTACTCCTGCTTCATATCAATGGCCTTAATAACCTAAGAGTTCAGCTGCCATTGGCAAAGTATTTTTAAGTTCCTAATCCCCACCTGTTGGTGTACAGGGAGAGGCTCGGGGAGGGTTAGTATCCCTGGCTTGGAGACTTATCTCAGAGAATCTGAGTGGTTGCTCTCTTTAGTCCCCACCTGACACAGCTGTCACCTGTGGGTTCCTAGAAGTGTCAATGACTGTACTGAAAACAACCACATTGACATGCAGGCTAAGCCAAGTGAAGGGAGCTGACAGGACTCACTGAGTTTGGAACTTACATATCTCTAGCATGCCAAAGTCTGTTCTGGTAGACTGGACAGAAGAAGTCACTTGATTTGTCCAAGAAAGGAGTCCATCAGAGCAATGTGGAGCATGAGTATGACAAGGCACAAAACATGCTATGGTCATCTGCTGCAGCCAAATAATTCTTCAGTTGTAACAGTCCTCTGTGTCATTGAAATTGGGCTTCTACTGCCAAGAGAATGGGACTGCTGTTGTGTAATGTTTCTTCAGATTTAAAAGCATTCCTCCATAGGTTTTTGTGTAAACTCATTTTTTTACCAAAATCCTGGAAGGAGAGCATCTCTTGCATCCAAAGAACCAGCATGACATTGCATTAGAGCTCACTAAACAGTGATAGACTAGTGACTGGGCCGCATAAGTGGCCCTCCTCCATCTCAGTAGGTCACAAAATTAAAGTCAGACTTGTTCACTGACTATAGCTCCATGAGTAAGATTGTATACATTTAATGCATGTCAAATATTTCACTGAGTCAGAGAAAATGCTTATCATTCAGACATTAATAGAACTGTTATCAACTTCAAACCAGTAAAAACAAAAGAAATATTTAGACTTGGGAAGTAGAGAGAACACACAGATCTTACAATCAATCGTGGCATGGTGGTTAGGACTGCTGCCTCACAGTACCAGAGACCCAGGGTTGATCCCAGGCTTGGGTCACTGCTTGTGTGGAATTTGCACATTCTACCTGTATCTGTATGGGCTCCTCCGGTTTCCTCCCACATTCTGATGGTGTGCAGGTTGGTGGATTGGCCATGCTAAATGAGTGGCTTTGCAAGGATAGGGTAGAGGAAGTAGGTCTGGGTATGATGCTCTTTTGGAGAGTCATTGAATTCCTGCAGTGCAGAAAGAGGCCATTTGGCCCATCAAGTCCACACTGACCACAATCCCACCCAGACCCGACCCCCATATCCACCAGTTAATCACTCTAACCTATGCATATCAGGACACTAAGGGGCAATCTACCATTGTCAATCAACCTAATGTGAACATCTTTGGACTGTGGGAGGAATCCTGCACAGACGCGAGGAGAATGTGCAAACTTTATACAGACAGTGACCCAAGACAGGGATTGAACCCAGGTCCCTGGAGCTGTGAAGCAGCAGTGCTGACCACTGTGCTACCATGCCGCTGCAGCCTTGCTGGGTTGAACGGCTTCCTTCTGCATTGTAGGAATTCTATCCCACCATCAACCCACACCAAACTTCACTTACTTTGCCTTACTTGAACATCACTTCAGTCATATCTACATGGGAAAGCCACTTCGACAGAAATCAGCAAAATATAGCAATGCTGCTCATGAACAATGGTCAACAAAATGTCTGTGGTCTGCACTCAGAATCCAGATGGGTCTAGTGGCTTTTGGGTCCAAAAACTCTGTTGTCCTTTAAACCGGTTAGAAAAAAACACAAGCAGAGGCCCAAGAATAGGTTTCAGTCAGAGAGCAGGTTAGTTCAAGTGAGCCCAGATGATAGTGTGCGGGACTCACTAGTGACATGCTAAGCATGTCACAAATATTTGAATCAATGTCACCAACAAAACAGGGCTGGTAAGATGGTGAAAATCCAGCGCGATTCTGATTTTTCGCCTCTCATCCAATCATATCACCTCTCCTCGTCCGGAAGACATAAGATTGCAACCAGAGTTTTAATTCAAAACTGGTGCAACCTTCTGACTTTACTTGTAATGAAGCAAAATAGCCACCAGATGGCAGATACTTCAAGCACAAATCTTTTGGGTTAAGCGCCCTTAGTTGCTGAATGTTTTAAATAAAAGGAGAACATTTTCCACGTACACCATTCCCAGTGAAGGACATCACCAAGAAAAGTCCTTACTTCTTTATGCTTAGCATGTGTCATGTTCTCGGGTATGTCCAAGACCTTATAAGAGAGTTTTTGGAGTGAAAAGCATTTTGTGTTAATTCCTATTAAGGAGTAGCTGGTTAGAGAAGGCAAGTGTGAAGCAAATCCTTTTAATCAGTGTAATCTTACAAACATTCAGTGATTCTTGATACTTTTTCAGTAAAACAACCTTCTGATGCAAAGCAAGAGCTGCATCATTATTTTCCCCGGGGAAGATGTCAGATAATTGAAAATAAATAAAAGTTGTTCACCTGAGGAGGGCAATATTTACACAGTATTTTACTGCTGTGCAGCTGAAGAGAAAATAATATTCAACGTGTTCTCACTTATGTGCAATCTGTCTTCCTTAAAGCTAAATTTAAGTATAGTATAATGTTCAACTAAAAGCTGCCAGTATAATTCCCTGCTCTGGCCTCATTTTAATTCATGGTCTGCTAGACAATGGAAGCAGAAACCTATTCTTGGGCGTCTGCTAGTATTCTTTTCTAACCAGTTTAAAGGACAAGTACAGAAAGCAGTCTGAGTTGATTTGGCCTCTGGCTCCAAATTTCTCCACAAGGGACCTGTCATTTTCTGCTTGGCTGCCGATAAACCGTACCCAAGCATTCCATAGCAAGAGTTCAACTGTCAGCGCTGTCCCCTGGTGCTGACAGGGTTAGCATTAGCCATTAACCCTATCACACCCAGCATTGCGAATGGCTTCATTTTGGAAGGGGCATGCTGCTGGGTGTCAAAATTGTTTCCTAAAGATCTTCAATCAAGCTGGCCTGAAACTTATCAAAGGGCACAAGGTGTTGGAGCTTGTCCCTAAACAAAAGAGCTGAAGAAGATTGGTTACAGTACTTTTGGAGCCACTGTTTCCTGATGTGGCATTGGAACGGAAACTATATCCAATAAAACCTAACCATTGGTGGGTTTGTGCTGGCTCTATTCGATTGCATCGTTTGATTAGTTCAATCAGGTTTCTGTTCAATTCATTGCCAAGGAACATTTGGGGTAAAATGATACTAACACAAAGAGCTTGTGTTCATTGAAGAACCCGGGGACCAAAGCTCATAAGAAGAAGAGACAACATCTGGAAAGAAGAGAAAGGCCAAGAAGCAAAGTTCTGGCCAGGTTTCTCATGCAGGTGGAAATTAACCTTAAATTAAGTAAACTAATGAGCTGTGAGTATTTGGTTTAAGCACTGCAAGGATTTACTATTGTCTGAGTAGCCACAAAATAAAGGAAATTGTATTTAAGCATCTAAAGTCAACTTTGTGTCTTTATTCACTGGTAGAGGTTAAAACATGATGTACAGATGCCGGCGTTGGATTGGGGTGGTAAGAACTCAGTAAGAATTTAGCAACACCAATTTATAATCCAACCGATTTATTTGATAGTAAAAACGCAAGCTTTCGACTCCTGTGTCTTCCTCAGGCAAATGCAGTGTTCTGGTCTGCAATAGCACACATCAGCACAGACGGTCAGAGATTGCTGATTAGAATGCGAATCCTTACATCTAACCTGCTATTGAAGTGTTAAAGTGGCGAACAATGTGTGTGAAGGGAATCCTGAGCATTGTTGGAGAATTGTGTGTTTTCTCCAGACAGCACAGTAAGTGAGGTTTTTTGCTAACCCAGGCAAGTTACGGGGGTTACAGGTAGTGTGTCACGAAGCCAAGATCCCTGTTAAGACCGTCCTCATGTGTGCGGAGCTTGGCTATCAGTCTCTGCTCAGCGACTCTGCGCTGTTGTGTATCACGAAAGCCCCCTTGAAGAACATTTACCCGCAGGTCGGAGGCCAAATGCCCGTCACTGCTGAAGTGTTCGCCCACAGGAAGGGAACTGTTTTGCCTGGTGATTGCTGAGTGATGCTCATTCATCCGCTGTCGTAGTGTCTGCATGGTCTCCCCAATATACCAAGCTTCGGGACATCCTTTCTTGCAACGTATTAGGTAGACAACATTGGCTGAGTTGCAAGTGTATGTACCGCGTACCTGGTGAATGGTATCCTCACGTTTGATGATGTCGTCCATGTCTATGATCCGGCATGTCTTGCAGAGGTTGCTGTGGTAGGGTTGTGTGGTATTGTGGACACGGTGGACAGAGTACCCTTTGTTGTCCAGTACTTCCCCGGAGCAGAGAAGCTACGACATCTTCTCCGGAATCTTCAACATATCATTGATGACGATGAACATCTCGCTAGGGCCATCCCCACCCCCGCACTTCTTGCTTTCAGACAACCGCACAACCTCAAACAGATCATTGTTCGCAGCAAACTACCCTACCTTCAGGAGAACAGTGACCACAATACCACACAACCCTGCCACAGCAACCTCTGCAAGACATGCCAGATCATAGACATGGACGACATCATCAAACGTGAGGATACCATTCACCAGGTACACGGTACATACACTTGCAACTCGGCCAATGTTGTCTACCTAATAGGTTGCAAGAAAGGATGTCCCGAAGCATGGTATATTGGGGAGACCATGCAGACACTACGACAGCGGATGAATGAGCATCGCTCAGCAATCACCAGGCAAAACAGTTCCCTTCCTGTGGGCGCACACTTCAGCAGTCATGGGCATTCGGCCTCCGACCTGCGGGTAAATGTTCTTCAAGGGGGCTTTCGTGATACACAACAGCGCAGAGTCGCTGAGCAGAGACTGATAGCCAAGCTCCGCACACATGAGGACGGTCTTAACAGGGATCTTGGTTTCATGACACACTATCTGTAACCCCCGTAACTTGCCTGGGTTAGCAAAAAACCTCACTTACTGTGCTGTCTGGGGAAAACACACAATTCTCCAACAATGCTCAGGATTCCCTTCACACACATTGTTCGCCACTTTAACACTTCAATAGCAGGTTAGATGTAAGGCTTCGCATTCTAATCAGCAATCTCTGACTGTCTGTGCTGATGTGTGCTATTGCAGACCAGAACACTGCATTTGCCTGAAGAAGACACAGGAGTCGAAAGCTCGCGTTTTTACTATCAAATAAATCGGTTGGATTATAAATTGGTGTTGCTAAATTCTTACTGAGAGGTTAAAACACACAGGTTTGGGCAAAACCATCAACCCCATTAACGCGTCAATGGTTCTAGTTTGAAAGGGACGTACTGCTGGGTGTCCAAAATTGTTTCCTAATATGGGGTCTGTGTTGTAAATAGCATCCCAGTCACCATTTTAGACCGTACCAGGTCAAAGCTTGTGCAGTGCGTGGGCGATGGAGTCAAAGGAGCCGAACAAAGAATGTATCAAAGGATTATTGTGGGCTGTGAAGGAGCTGGAGCTGTCTCTCTGGGACTTATACATTCCTAGTCTCCAACCACACTCCCAACTTTCTGTTCGACTCTCCTCCTTCCCACCCAGGCACCAGAGGATTCCTTTATTGATTTTTAACCGTTTACATCAGACTCTCAGTGTGCACGCTGAAATGGCTTGCGCACAGTTTGTACATTTGAACATTGTGTATTCTTTATGCTGATGCTGGAAGATTTCAAAGCAAAATTGTTACAATGCAAATTGCAGCCGTATAGAATTTAAATCTTGTGTGGAATTAATGAGAACAAACCCACAGAAATTTGCAAATGTTCCTAAGAAGCCATAATCCCTCAACGCATAGCAAGTTTCACGTACTCTTGCTAAACACACAACCTCACATGTTTGTAAGTAAGACAAGCTCCTTGTGCTGGTCCTAAAACACATGGAGCTTCATGTTTTCATCAGCAGAAAACGTAGGCATGAGTCGTGAGATTTACACAGCACTCACCTAGGAGTGTTCTACACTCGGGTATTTTTTTATTTAATGGCACTTGTTTAACAACATTGGCTAGCAACTTGCAGGTCAGCTAACAGATTGTTTTCAGTCTGTGCCATAACAACCACTGGCTCTGAAGACTTTAACACTTGGATTGGAACTGATACTGAGCCACTTACACTAACACTCAGGTGGCTGAGTCTCACTGAATAGTTTACAGTTTGGCTACTAGGAGTCTTTGCATTGAATTTATATAGCTTGGTTTGACACACACTTGGGCAGAGGTATTTAGCAGTTATCACTGGACTAGTAATCCAGAGTTGCTGGGTACTGCTCTGGTGACCTTTGAGCCAATTCCACCATAATAAGAGCATAAGAAAATAAAAACATAAGAACTAGGAGCAGGAGTAGGCTATCTGGCCCCTTGAGCCTACTCTGCCAATCAATAAGATCATGGCTGATTTTTTTGTGAACTCAGCTCCATTTAACTGTCCCCTCACCATAACCCTTAATTCCTTTATTGTTCAAAAATTTATCTATCCTTGCCTTAAAAACATTCAATGAGGTAGCTTCAACTGCTTCACTGGGCAGGGAATTCCACAGATTCACAAGCTTTGTGTGAAGAAGTTCCTCCTCAACTCAGTCCTAAATCTGCTTCCCTTTATTTTGAGGTTATGCCCTCTAGTTCTAGTTTCACCCGCCAGTGGAAACAACTTCCCTGCATCTATTGTATCTATTCCCTTCATAATCTTATATGTTTCTATAAGATCTCCCTTCATTTTTTTGAATTCCAATGAGACTATTCAGTCTACTCAGTCTCTGTTTATAAGCCAACCCTCTCAACTCCAGAATCAATCTAGTGAATCTTCTCTACACCCCGTCCAGTGCCGGTATATTCTTTCTCAAGCAAGAAGGTCAAAACTGGAGACAGTACTCCAGGTATGGCCTCACCAGCATCTTACACAGTTGCAACACAATCTTACTCTTTTTAAACTCCATCTCTCTAGCAATGGAGGACAAAATTCCATTTGCCTTCTTAATTATCTGCTGCACCTGCAAACCAACTCCTTGAGATTTCTGCAGAAGGACACAAGGTCCTTTTGCATATCAGCATGCTGCAATTTTTTATCATTTAAATAATAGTCCATTTTGCTTTATTTCTATCAAAATGGATGATTTCACTTTTACCTACATTGTACTCTATCTGCCAGACCCTCACTTAGGCTATCTATATCCCTTTGCAGACTTTCAGTGTCCTCTGCACACTTTGCTCTTCTACCCATCTTAGTGTTATCTATGAAATTTGACATAGTATACTTGGTCCCTAACTCTAAATCATTTATGTAAATTATAAACAATTGTGTTTCCAACACTGATCCCTGAGGCATATCACTAGTCACTGATTGCCAGCCAAAAAAAGCACCCATTTATCCCTACTCTTTGCTTCCTGTTAGTTAACTAATCCTCAATCCATGCCAATACATTACACATAACACTGTGCACCTTTATCTTATGTAGCAGTCTTTGGTGCAATGCGTTGTCAAATGCCTTCTGGAAATCCAGATACACCACATCCGCAGGTTCCCCATTGTCCACGTGTTCTCAAAGAATTCCACCAAATTAGTCAAACATGACCTTCCCTTCATGAACCCAAATTTTACCCTGGTTGATGCTGAAATTTGCTTTCAATAAAAAGCCTAGAATTAAAAGTCAAATGATGGCCATGAAATCATTATCTATTGCTGTAGAAATCCATCTGGTTCACTAATACCCTTTAAGGAAGGATCCTTACCTGGTTGATTTGTTATTGCCACTCAGGGCAATTAGGAATGGACAGAAAATGCTGGCTGATATCCCATGAAAACATTTAAACTAAATGATTTGGTTCTAATGATGGGTGACCAACATGAAATGTTAATGTTATTTCTCTCTCCCCACACACTGCCAGACTTGATGACTGTCTTCAGTTGTTCTTTAAATGAAGGAGATTATTATGCTGAGATGAATTCGAACCCAGATTACACATTACAAGCTTGCCTCAAATTTCGATACAATGTTTGAATTATTTATTTAAACTGGTTTTGAGCTTAGCTCCGGAATTCTACCGCTTCGTCCGCCACGGAATTGGAACAAGTGAGGGACAAACAGCAGAAATGTCCATTGACTTTAGACGGGACTTCCCAGTCTTACTCGAGTGAATCCTGCCTTGTAAATCTAAGCAGCAGACAGAGGGGTGTAATAACTACACAAAGAACTACACACATGGATCTGGCAACTTCATGACCAAACCAAATCTGATCATTTATCTAGGCTCCCCCATCACCTTTTCTCTTTTAATTTGTCCATTAGGTTTGGGTGATCCCTGAGACATTCATGTTGATTTCACGTTCTCCATCGCCCTGGGTAGCTGGTGTTGAATTCTCTGGAGCTGTTATTGCCGTTGTCAGTGTTGGGTTGAAAATACAAGGTTGCATTCAAAACGTTCAGAGGGGAAGTGATAAAGGAAATCAGAGGCAACAAGAGAGAGTGTGAGAAAAAGCAGCAGATCAAACAAAAGGGAATCAAAAAGTCTTTTATAACCATATAAATAGGAAAAGTCATAGGAGGAGTGGGGGCAGTTGGATGCCTAAAGGGGATCTCTGCATGGAGCAGGCAGCAGGACTGAGTGACTAAATTAATACCTTGTATCTGCCTTTACTGAGGGAGAAGATGGGACAAAAGTCATAGTGGAATAGGAAGCAGATCAGATACTGGAAGTGGGAAAGCATTTAGAAATGATAATTTGGGATAAGTATGGATTAATTATGGAAAACCAGCTTTGATTTGTTAAAGACAAATTAGAATCATAGAATCCCTACAGTGCAGAAGGAGGAAATTTGGCCCATTGAGTCCACACTGACTCTCGAAGAGAGTGTCCCACCCAGGTCCTATCCCTGTAACCTACGCACTTATCCTGCCAATCCTCTCAACTTACACATCTTTGTTCATAAAGGGTCAATTCAGCATGGCCAATCCACCTAATCCATACCTCTTTGGGATGTGAAAGGAAACTGGAGCACTAGGAGGAAACTCACAATGTGTGCAAACTCCACTCAGACAGTTACCCAACCTGGGTTCAACACAGTGAGGCATCAGTACTAACCACTTCACCACCGTGCCACCTGAAATTATATTGTAAAAACTTGATTACATTTTTTGATGAGGTAAAAAAATCATTGATGAAAGTAATCTGGTTCCCAGTGGGGTATAAGGACTTTCAAAAGGCATCTGGTAAAGGGCTACATAATGGACTTGCCAACAAAGTTGAAGGGCATGAAATAAAACAGACAATGGCTCTATTGATATGAAGTTGACAGGAAAGAGAGAATAGTGGTGAAAAGTTGATCTTTGGACTGGATGTTGTGGGATATTAAAGGTCATGTTAAGGTTATGGCTTTCCTTGATCTATATTAATGACCTAGACTTGGATGCACAATTTCAGAATTTGCAGGTGACATAAAACTTGTAAGTACTATAAGGGATCGTAGACTTCAACCATGTGGAGGTGTGGGATTGTTCTTGGCCTTGGTGAGATGTTTATCTTCATCAATAACATGTTGTATCTTGATGGTTGCATTCTTGGACACACACATCTCCATCAAGGACAGTTACCTCAGCATTTCACTGTACGACAAGCCCACGGATAATTTCATGATGCTCCACTTCTCCAGCCTAAACACATTAAAGAAGCTATCCCGTATGGATAAGCCCTCCATATACACAGGATCTGGGTAGGACGGTAGCACAATGATTAGCACTGCAGCTTCACAGCTCCAGGAGTTCAATTTCCAGCTTGTGTCATTGTCTGTGTGGAGTTTGCACATTCTCCTCGTGTCTATGTGTATTTCCTCCGGGTGCTCCAGTTTCCTCCCACAGTCCAAAGGTGTGCGGGTTAGGTTGATTGGCCATGGTAAAATTGCCCTTAGTGTTCTGAGATGTGTAAATTAGAGAGATTAGTGGGTAATCCCTCTTATCTAGGGACATAGGGTTTGGGCCTGGGTGGGATAGTGGTCAGTGCAGATTCGATGGGCCAAATGGCCTCTTTCTATACTATAGGATTTCTATGATTTCTATAATCTGCTCAGATGAGGAGGATTCCAACAGATACCTCCATACGCTGCAAGATGCTCTCATAAGAACTAGATATAGCGTTTGACCCATTGATCGATAGTTCCAACGCACCACAGCAAAAAACCTCACCGACCTCCTCAGAAAACAAACATGGGACATGGTGGCCAGAGTATTCTTTGTTGTCAGGTACTTCTCTCGAGCAGAGAAGATACGACATCTCCTCCGAGCCTTCAACATGTCATTGATGAAAATGAGCATCCCACCAAGGCCCCACACCCCTTGCCTTCAAACAACCACATGACCTTAAACAGACTATTGTCTGCAGCAAACTACCCAGCCTTCAGGAGAACAGTGATCATGACAGCATACAACCCTGCCACAGCAATCTCTGCAAGACATGCCGGATCATCAACACGGATGCATCATCTCATGCAAGAACACCATCCACCAGGTATCGGCACGTACTCTTGCAGCTCAGCCAATCTTATCTACCTGATATGCTGCAGGGAAAGACATACACAGGGAAAGAGGAGGTTTACCAGGATGTTGCCTGGTATGGTGGGAAGGCCTTATGAGGAAAGGCTGAGGGACCTGAGGTTATTTTCATTAGAGAGAAGAAGGTTACGCGGTGACCTAATTGAGGCGTATAAGATGATCAAGGGATTGGATAGGGTGGATAGTGAGAGCCTTTTTCCTCGGATGGTGATGACCAACACGAGGGGTCATAACTTTAAATTAAGAGGTGGTAGTTATAGGATGGATGTCAGAGGCAGGTTCTTTACACAGAGGGTGGTGAGAGCGTGGAATGCCCCACCTGCAGCAGTTGTGGACTCGCCTACTTCGGGGGCATTCAAATGTTCGGTGGATAGGCATATGGATGATATTGGAGTAGTTTAGGTTAGAGGGTCCACTGGCCGGCGCAACATCGAGGGCTGAAGGGCCTTTACTGCGCTGTAATGCTCTATGTTCTATGTTCTATATTTAGGCATGGCACATTGGGGAGACCATGCAGACGCTATGACAGTGGATGAATGAACACCACTTGACAACGACAGGCAGAAATGTTCTCTTCCTGATGGGGGACATTTCAGCAGTCACGGGCAATTGGCATCTGATCTTCGGGTAAACGTTCTCCAAGATGTCAAAAGACAGTACTGGACAAAACTAGAGTTCCAAGATAACCACACCGACCCCTGCTGACTATGGCAAGGTCTGCAAGATGAAGGCACGTAAAATCGCTGCCTCCAACACATTCCTCACTGACAAGCTCACTGCATTCTATGTCTGTTTTCAGCAAGAGGTCAGCAGAGCATGTCCTCCAGCCTGGAATCTGTATCTGGTGTCACCATGGCAGATGTCAGAGCAGTTTTCATGAAACACGACAGCACAGAGTCGCTGAGCAGAGACTGATAGTCAAGTTCTGCATACATGAGGACAGCCTCAACAAAGATCTTGGGTTCATCTCTCACTATCTGTAACCCCCATGATTTACCTGGGCTTATAAAATCTTACTAACTATCCTGTCTGGAGACAATACACCTCTTTAACCTGTGCTTAATGCTCTCTCCACTCTCATTGTCTGTACCTTTGAGACTTGATTACCTGTAAAGATTCACATTCCAACCATTATTTTGTAAGTTGAATTTGTGTCTTTATATGACCTGTTTGTGAACAAGTGCTCTAAAAACTAGTGGCTTTTGCTACCAAATAAACTTGTTGGATTTTAACCTGGTGATGTGAGACTTCTTATGATACAGACAAGGGCATGTTCTCCTCTACGCTTTCTGAAATCGATGATAGTCTCTTTTGTTTTGTTGACATTGAGGGAGAGATAATTGTTGCTGCACCAGTTCACCATATTCTCTATCTCATTCCCTATAACCTGTCTCATCATGGTTTGAGAACTGTCCCATTTGAAAATTGAATTGGAGGGGAATTTGGCCACACAGTTATAGGTGTATGTAAGGAGTGTAATAGGGAGCTGAGAACGCAACATTGTGGGGCACCAGTGTTGAAGATGATCGTGGAAGTGGTGTTGTTGACTGTGGTCTGTGAGTTAGGAAGTACAGGATCCAGTCACAGAGGGAGGTGCCAAGGCCCAGACCACGGAGTTTGCAGTGGGCAAACTGTAGTGGATCCAGGTAGTCTGGGGAACTGGAATTGATTCATGCCATTTTTACCCTTTCGAAGCACTCCATAATGATGGATGTTAGAGTTACTGGACGATAGTCATTGAGGCACGCTGCTTGGTTTTTCTGAGGTATGCAGATGATGGTCGTCTTCTTAACGCAGATAGGGACCTCAGATTGTTATAAAGAGAGTTTGAAGATATCTGTGAATACCACACCAGCTGATCCGCGCAGGATCCGAATGCTTGTCTGGGCGCTTTCTGTGGTTGACTTTCATGAAAACTGCTCTGACATCTGCCATGGTGACATCAGATACAGATTCCAGGGTGGAGGACATGCTCTGCTGACCTCTTGCTGAAAACAGACATAGAATGCAGTGAGCTTGTCAGTGAGGGGTGTTTTGGAGGCAGCGATTTTACGTGCTTTCATCTTGCAGACCTTGCCATAGTCAGCAGGGGTCGGTGTGGTTAGCTTGGAACTCTAGTTTTGTCCAGTACTGTCTTTTGACATCTTTGATGGATCTCCTTAGATCTTATCTGGCTTTCTTATATTGCACGGGGTCACCTGACTTGAGTGTCTCAGACCTGGAATTCAGCAAGTAGTGGATATTCCTGTTCATTCATGATTTCCAGTTGGGGAACACGCAAGTTTATTTCTTTGGCACGTAGTCTTCAGCACATTTTCTAATGATGTCAATTACCATTGAGGCTGGTTGCAGAGTTTTTAAATGCTGACAAGTCCACTGATTCCAAACAATCTCGTAGGAGATTATCTGATTCCCACTTGGGAGATTATCAAATGATGCCCACTTGGAGCCATTCTGACTTGTACACAAGTCACAACACTGTAACAGATTTATTGTGCATAGGATAAGCGTGCCGGCACTTAGCCTAGCCTACTGCCATCACTTTTTCTGCTATTTTAATGGAAGGACTTTTACAATTAGTGCCTCTATTAAAAATAACAGCAATATTACATGAATAGGCTGTACTGGTTTCCAATGTCACGTACACCAAATTGGGCTCCTTGGTTGGAATTTTCCAATTATTTAAGCCAGTGGAATTTTCCCATCCCGCTGCCGTGAACGCAGATTTGGCTTGTCACAGCGGGACCGTGACATGAAGAGGTGGTAGCATCATGTGCAACGTCTTACTGCCTCTTGTTTATGTAATCCTGTTTAATGCTAACTTAGGCCAAGCAATACAGGTCAGTGAGAGGGCAAAAATCTGGCAGGGGAAATATAATGTGGGAAAATGTGGATTTGTCTATTTTTGCAAAAACAACAGAAAGGAGGAATATTATTTAAGTGGAGAGAGATTGTTGAATGCGCAGAATGTTGTGGTACAAAGATATCTGGGTGCCCTTGTATGTGAATCACAATAAGTTAACATTCAGGCACAACAAGTATTCAGGAAGGCAAATGGAATTTCGAACTTCATCGCAAAATGAATGATAATAAAAGCAGGGAAGTCTTGCTATAACTCTACAGAGGCTGAAGCTGCGCTTGAAGTATGGTGCACAGTCTTGGTTCCTTTGCTTAATGAAGGATATCATTCTCAGAGAAGGTTCACTGAACTGATTTCTCGGATGTAAATACATCTTGTGATGAAAGATTGAGCAAGTTGAGCTTATTATAGCCATTGAAGTTTACAAGAATGAGAGGAGATTTTATTGACACATAAGATTTTTGAGGGGGCTTGATAGGTTAGATGCTGAGAAGATATTTCCCATGTGTTGGAATCTAGGACTAGTGGGCATAGTTTAAAAATAAAGGGTCTCCTATTTAAGACTCAGATGAGGAGAAATTCTTTGTGTTAATTTTTGGAATTCTCTCTCACAGAGAGTAGTGAAATTCAGGTCATTGAATGCTGAGACTTGTGACTGACAAGCGAGTCAAGAGGTATGAAATGGAGTTGAGGTCACAACAGATTGGGCACAATATTATTGAGTGGCAGAGCAGACTTGATAGTCTAAATGGCCTATACCTGCTCACATTTCTTATGATCTTTTATGTGACTACCAAAATCTAGACATATGGTTGAGCTACATATTTTTCTGATGATCATCCTGCTCCGTACTAGTTGGCTGTGAGTTCTGTTCCAAGTTTTATTAAATGTAGGTGGAGAAATTTAAAACAAAAATAAATCACACTGACCTTGTGTTGTTTCCTTACTCTTGCTGTTAAGAGGAAGTGGAAACCTCACTCCTTGATCATACTATTTCCCTATCAAGTGGTCATGTAATCTTCCTCCCAGGCTTGGAAATTCTCAGAAGTTGCTTGTGATTAGCTGAACTAACGCATATTCTCGCATCACTCTGACCCCTCAGGGTACATGTCTATATTTCAGTGCATGAATGTTGGAACATTCTTTCCAGGCAATTCTCAAGAGTTATTTTGGTTTATTGTTTATGTGAACACTATTTTAAAAACGAACAGTTCTTTCTGCAATGAAGCAAGATAATGAAAGAAACTGTTATTTGGCTGAATCCTTTTTAAACATGTTTTTGAGATTGCAGACTTTACACAGTCAGCAGACAGCGTGAACTAAAAATATCACTTTCTTTTATTCATCGATATTTGACAATGAACAATTTATTCTCTTTTGCCTCTGTCCCCATCGTCTTCCCAGCACACTTCTTACATTGGTCCAATGCACTGACACATTTCACAGTTCTGACAATCCGTTCTAACTGCTACTTCTCCTATTAATAAGACAGTTAAGAGTGTCTGTGCTAACCTTGACCATTCACATCTCTGAACCTGTGCCCTCTTATCCTGCAGCCTTGGCATTTTAGAGCATACTGTTTCTGACTTACTTTCTCATTCCGTTAAATTCCTCATATCATTTCATTTGTCCCTTGGGCTGCCTCCTTTCAAGGCTGAAGGCGAGACATACCAAGTCATTTCTCACAGCTCATTTGTTACCTGTACTTTCTCTGGGAACTGCATGACCTTCAAAGTTGCAGAACTGAGAAGTACACCATTAATCCAAGTGTTTCCTGATGAAGGCCTTGTGGGAAGTCAACATCACTTCATGAGATTTCAGCTGAACTGGTTTTACAAGATAATCCACCATCCTGTTATTTAAGACCCTATGGACATGGCATGTTAAAAAACTTCTTGAATTATCTTTAAGTTTTCCCTTTTGCAAATCCTGTTTGTATATGAGTTACATTGGACCCATGAAGTCTCAATTTATACCGACAGTGCAGTACAATGGTTAGCATTGCTGTTTCACAGCGCCAGAGACTGGGGTTCAATGCCTGGCTTGGGTTACTGTCTGTGCGATGTTATGCACATTCTCCCTGCCTTTGCATGGGTTTCCTCTGGGTGCTTTAGTTTCCTCTCAAAGTCTGAAAGATGTGCTGGTTAGGCGCATTGGCTATGCTAAATTTTCTCTCAGTGTAATCGAACAGGTGCCCAAGTGTGGTGACTAGGGGATTTTCATAGTAACTTCATTGCAATGTTAAAGTAAGCCTCCTTGTGACACTAACAAATAAATTAAATTGGAGTGTCAGCCTTGGTTTTTGTTAAGATTCGGAAAGCATGATAATAACTGATACCTAAAAAATGTATCTGTGAGTATGGCTAGTTTGAAAAGTAGAAAATTCAATTATGCTGCAGTGGATATGTTCCCCTGCAGTTGCGTCTATAACAATACTTGAGCAAGAATCATCTCCATCAATAACTGTAAGGAAATGGCACCTTTCCACAGCAATCATGCTGATCACCTTGATGGTCACAACAAGTTTCAACACATACAAAAACCTCCATGAAAGTTGTGATTGTGAGATATAATTGAGCTGTAATTACAGACGTGAGATCTTGCATGTTGGTGAGTTTAGGATGTGTTAATTCCAGTAGATGAACTGTAACTGGATTTATCAGGCTGCAAATGGGAACAAATGAAGATCAGTGATCTAAAATCTCAATTGATTTTGTAACAATTTTAAGAGTACTTGGTCTCAAGCTCTCTGATCTTAATAGTGATAATGGAATGTGTGACGGGTGAACACTCCACTTGTATCAACATTTGAATAGTTTAAAACTGGCCTAAACTACAAAGCCTTTAAAACTGTTATTTGCCAACCTGTGTCAGTTAATGAGGACAGTTGAGGTGTGTTGATCTGTGACTTTTATTTGCAGTTCTATTTCTTACCATTTTGGTTAATGGCATTTAAAATGGGAAGTATTGGTTTTGTTTGACTGTACAGCCTGTTCTAGGTGGTCAATGTGTTCTGCAGACATGAGCTATTTTGGGTGATGTGTTGTGCGGAGACTTTTTACAGGAATATTTTTTGTCTGATGATCTTACCACATGCTGGATTATTGAGCGAAAGGGAAAATATCTGTTCCATTTGACTTTGTGTTGAATTCTAGGTAGCAACTACACTAAAGCCCTCAGCTGCATTGACAGAGAGTCATATAAACAAAGTTGTATTAATTTAAAAAGGCTTATCTAGATTTGATAAATTTCTTCATATTCTAAGTGTATTTGGATTCTCTTTTTCAGTCTTGTACTCAGAGATTAAGGAGCTAACCTTCACACCAGTTCTGTGCAGGTGTTTCTCTGCCAGCCATCTTTATTTATCTTTGACCATAGTTGGAAATTTCTACTACCTGGTTACTCCAGAGTCTATCATTGAGCAAGATGGACAACAAGTTGGGCTATCAGTGAGTAGCAACAGCACTCTGTTATTCCAAAAGTTTTTGTTTCTCCCAGTATTTCTCCTCTCTATCTGAACTGGAGTAGAACATAGAACATAGAACATTACAGCGCAGAACAGGCCCTTCGGCCTTCGATGTTGCGCCGACCAATTATGAAAAAAGCAATGACCCTCCAAACTAAACCATTCCCTTCTCTTCCATAAACTTATCAACTAACCTCTTAAACGCCACCAAACTTGGCGCATCTACAACTGCCGCAGGCAGGGCATTCCACTCCCTAACCACCCTCTGGGTAAAGAACCTACCTCTGATATCTGTCCTATAACTATCAGAGTCCATTACCTCAGCAACATGACCGTTCCTCATGCCGCTATGATGTTTAAAAACTCACAAAGCTTCTCCTGGCATCTTTACTAAAAGAAGACTTTAGTACTTGGCTACTTTTCTATAAATGAATTATGATTGCCAATCCAGCAACGAAATAGTTTGCACAGACTATATAAACTATGTAATAGATATCATTACAGCTTGGGATTAGGCAATGAATGTGGACATTGCTGACAAGTTAGATCTACTCTTACAGATTCCATTTCACCAATGCTTGCTGATCCAGCTTCTCCGACCATCCATTCTCTCCCTCCTGGCTCCTGCAGACCCAGGATCTATGAATGGAGGAGCAGCAAGGTTGGCAGTGAAGATACTGTGCTCAGGGGTTAAGTAGTAGTTATCCTTGACTGCTCGAGGAGGAGTTGAAGTCTCTACATGCAGGAGATCTTCAATTGTACCCACAGGAGGCAGCTGGAAAAATAGTAATGAGACGTGGAGTACATGGTCAGGGTACATTTACATGACCTCCGTCCCAACCCAGAACTCAGTCAAAATGTCCTCAGAAAACCTTCTTCTTGTGAATGCAATTCTTCTCCCCCCATTGAAGAAGGAACAAAAGCTCCCAAAGGTCATGCAGACTTCACAATTTTTATTTTAAGAGAGGTTTTCCAAAGAAAAATTCTAACACTGCTATGTTCTTTTCAATACGAATCTGTCAGTGTAAAGGGAATGGGACTTGTTGTATTTCAGGCTGGTATCAAAGTTCACTCATTCTGTCCCAAAATAAGATGACTATTGGCACAACACGATCTTTCCATTTTCCACACCAGCCTTTCACATGACCAGTCAGATTGAGGTTGGCAGTCTGAGACTGTATTTGTTGGCCTGGTATAACTCGAGCACAATGATGAATTGATTTAAGATTGCCTAAATATTGTACAATACAGTCTCCTTCAAGCCAGCAGAGAGAAAGGAGAGCATCTCTCCCCTAAGGCAAGGTTAGCTTTAAACATAGGTTATAACGAGAAAGGATAGTGACACACCAAACTCCTCCTAAATTTAATCCTCTTCCATTCCCCTCCTTACCATTGTATCAGGAGAGCAATATCCCAAAAACAGAATATCTGGTCACTATCAATTCTCTGCTTGTGTGATCTTGCTGTGCGTAAATTTGTTGTGTGTTACAATAATGACTACACTGCAAATACTTTGTGCTTGGGGGCTTCCTTGAGTTGTGACATATATTGTATTTCAGATCAGAGTTGAGGAGGAATTCCTTCACGCAAAGGGTGGTGAATCTTTGGAATTCTCTGCCTGTTGAAGTGGTGGAGGCTTCCTCATTGAATATATTTAAGTCAAGAGTGGATAGGTTTTTGACTGACAAGGGAATTAAGGGTTCTGGGAGGAAAGCAGGAAAGTGGTACTGAACCACTACAGATCAGCCATGATCTTATTGAATGGCGGGGCAGGCTCGAGGAGCTGGATGGCCTACTCCTGCTCCTATTTCTTATGTTCTTATGTATTAATGCAAGCATATTTTAGGATTTTCTTAGTTTTGTGCTGGAAGTGGGCAATTTGTTGTACATTTGTCTTTATAGAGAGACTACAGTTTGGTATTTCTGCTATCGTATTTATCTAAAGAAGGAAACCTTAAAAAAAATCAACACAAATAGGGAAGGTAAGGTCACGATGAGACTGCATCACTAAGGGAAAAGGAGCCCCCAAAAACCATAAAGAGGACACTGAGAATCAAAATGTAGCCCGCTAGAAAGTTAGACCAGGCAGTTTATTCTGAAAAAAAAGCCAAATATAATGCCCCACTGTGTCTCCAACTGGGATCAATAAATACATTGTAATTAGAGATCAAATATAGGATGCTTTTGTCTTCATGTCTTGATGTTATATTAAAGGAACATGAAGTAAAGTAGTGAAGTAATGTTTATTTATTAGTCACAAGTAGGCTTACATCAATGCTGCAACAAAGTTAGTGTGAAAATACCCTAGTTTTCACATTCCAGCGCCTATTCGAGTACACTGAAGAGGAATTTAGCATGGCCAATATACCTAACCAGCACAAAACCAGAGGGAGGAAACTGGAGTACCTAGAGGAAATCCATGCAGACATGGAGAATGTGCAGAATCCACACAGACAGTGACCCAAGCCAGGAACCGAACCTGGGTACTTTGCACTCTGAGGTCACAGTGCCAACCACGGTGGTATAATGCCACCTCTGAACATTATTCTAGACCTGTACTTACAGCTGAAATGTTAAGCTTCCGCTGGCAGCATTATAACAAGAGGGTGTGGAGGGGATGGGGAAGGGATTAAAGGAGGTATATAATTGCCACTGTGGAAATAACACGCTGGCCATTATTTGCCTGTCCTGGCTGTCCCCTTGGGTAGTTTACCAGTGGCAGGGGAGGTGCAGGCGATCTGCTCGCCTGTGGGCTAATAGAGGTTCTTACAAAATTGATTAATGATGAATAAGAGGGCTCCTTCCATCATCGCTGGGATCTCACCCATGATTGGGAGGCCAGTACTAATTGGCCAGGCTGACAATGGTCAAGTGATCTGGTCAAGATGCCTCCTGTTTGTCCTATTGGAGTCCTCCAGCATTTCCTGATGCCCATCATCCCCTATTGATCTCAGATAGCATCCCCTCACCAGGGCATGCTCGTCTGGTCCTGGCAAGGCCCTGAACTCACCTAGAAGTCCATGACACTCATCCTCAGCGACAGCCCATATTTGCAGAAGTGGCCACTGCTCCTGTGGTGCTGTTGGGACAAGAGAACTGCCAGTCATTTGATTGATGAGCAACCCTTGGAGGCGGCATTTCCTCTCTGATAGGGTAGAAAGCCTGCCTCAAATCAATGCAAGGTCTAACAGCTATTATGTGGCTGCAGAGTGAGCTGACTAGATGTGGGCAGGGTGGCCGCCATCCTCTATATTAGATAGTGAGATCACTGCCTTCTTTGTAAAATTCAGCCCTTCTTCCTTTGGATTCAGCGGCTGGAATTTTACCATCCCGCCCATCACGGGAATTGAGAGGTGGAGCATGGAAAGGTCTGTTGACCTTAGGTGGAATCTTATGCTGGGACGAGCAAAGCTGTTTGGTTGCGTACGTTATATGTAGTTTGATCAAAAAGAGCAATGCAATGTATCTTCAGTATTTCGATGTCCTCAGCTACATTTCCTTTGCCTGCTTGCCTGAACAGACTCCATCTTAGAAATACATGGAATAATTTTGTCCCAATTCTATTTCAAGCCTGGAACTTGCTGGGGTTCAGTGACACAGTAACCAAATGTTAATCATCCTACTGGAAGTTACCAGTCCATTGCACTCATTTGGTCAGTTTTATGTGCGTGATTGCGATCAAGCCAGGCTTTCACACAGGGTGACCCTGCGAAGGAATAAAAATTGTATTCTGTGACGTTTTCTTTTCTCTGTTGTCACATTTATTGACGTACAAGATAATGGAACATTATCAAACAATGGAATTTATTGTATCCACATAAAACTCCCTTTGCATAATTTATGTCATAAGCTTTCTAATCTTTCCACATTGTATTATTCAATCAAAGAGTGAAAGTTCAAAAGTAATGAGGCCGTTAAGACACATTGATGCCATCTGTCCCAGTTTATGTCATTTCTGCTTGATTTGGGCTCCATAACAATCACACCCATATAAAATAGCCAACTAAAAACTGACAGAAAAGTTAACTTAAAAAGTCAGCTTTTGTAGAATTCTTAAGGACCCATGACTTCTGTTGGAGTGGCAATGGAATCGGATTGCCATTGTGCTTGGTTACCTTGAACTCCCATAATTCCTAGCTCTCCTCAGGCTGGAGAGATCTGTATTGTACATCAGGGACTGAGGCCTTCCACCCAGGACCACAACATTGACGGCAAGGAGGAAACACCCCTTTTCTTTATGGAAACAGCAACAGCAAAATAGATAAGTTTAAATGTTGAGCCATTTTGAAGGTAAGTGTGGAATTTAAATGGGTAAGAATTGGTGGGGCCGGGTCAGGTCTGGGGCATAGCTTGAGATGGGTCAGGAGTAGTGGCAGTGGGGTCAAGCCTGTGGGTGGATTGGGGTGGCTGATGTCTGTTGTCAGGCTGAGCCTCTGAGGGTATGGGAGTACATTGGGTAGGGGCCTTGGAGGGGTTTGTGGGGGTGGGGTCAGGTTAGTGTTGTGGGAACCAGGGTTGGAAGCAAGATGGAAGGTCAGGCAAGGTCAGAGAGGGTGATGTTAAGTCTGGAGTTGGAGAAATTGGGTTGGTGGGAAGGTAGTAGAGTGCCAGTGTGAGGAAGTCTTCTGTAGAGTCAGGAGGTGGCAGAGTCCTGGGGAGTTGGTGAAGGGTGGAGGAGTCAGGTGGAAGTTTGGATATGTGGGGAGTCCAGAGGAGAGTTAGTCAGTGGTTGGGGGGTGGGTGTGTTAAGATGTTGGGGTGGGCTGATGAGGGTGGGGGGTTGCTGGTGAACCCTATGGCTGGAGTTGAGGAGGTCAGTACAATAGTTACCTGTAACTAAAAGTGATTTTAATTCCAATTCTTTTTTTGGGTAAGTATTACTGTAAGCCATCTGAAGTTGATGATTTAAATTGTGTTTCTGGATGGTTCCCAGTGCAGGGTAATTGCATAAAGGAAATTTTGAACTTAGCAGATAGAAACGTAGAAACATAGAAAAACTATAGCACAAATAGGCCCTTCAGCCCACAAGTTGCACCGAACATGTCCCTACTTACTAAGCATACCTACAACCCTTCATCTTACTAAGTTCCATGTACTTATCCAAAAGTGTCTTTAAAGACCCTATCAAATCCGCCTCCACCACAGGCAGCTGATTCCACGCACCCACCATCCTCTGAGTGAAAAACTTGCCCCTGACATCTCCTCTGTATTTATTCTCCAACACCCTAAACCTGCGCCCGCTTATGGCAACAATTTCAGCCCTGGGAAAAAGTCTCTGAGAATCCACTCAATCAATACTTCTCATCATCTTATACACCTCTCTCAGGTCATCCATCATCCTTCATCTTTCCGAGGAGAAAAGACTGAGCTCTCTCAACCTATCCTCATAAGGCATGCCATCCAATCCAGGGAAATCCTTGTAAATCTCCTGTGCACCCTTTCTATGGCTTTCACATCTTTTCTGTAATAAAGTGACCAGAACTGAGCACAATATTCCAAGTGAGCTCTGACCTGTGTCTTATACAGCTGCAGCATTATTTCCCGGCTCCTAAGTTCTATTCCTCGATTGATGAATGCCAGTACACCATACACCTTCTCAACTACATCCTCTACCTGTGAAGCTGCTTTGAGCATCCTCTGAACCTGGACCCTAATATCCTTCTGATCTTCCACACTGCCAAGAGTTTTACCCTTAATATTATAATCTGTCATCATATTTGACCTGCCAAAATGAATCACCGCACATTTATCTGGGTTGAAGCCCATCTGCCAATTCTCCGCCCAGTCTTGCATCCTATCAATGTCTCCTCACAACTTCTGACATCCCTCCAAACTATCCACAAAACCTCCAACCTTTGTTTCATCACGTAATTACAATCCTTACCTGGGAACATTACCTGATGGCTGGGGACAGTGGGTGGGGTGAGGGGGGGGGGGTGCTGTTCCCCAGTGCACCCTTGATTCATTGCCCTCTAAATTAAGCCCTCCTCATTGGGGATTTGTTTTACAGGGAGGAAGAAGAAGAAAAATCATGGAAAGAGGCTTAGCTGGTGATTATGCTGGAAATACATGATGTTTACCCATTAGTAAAACCACCTTTTTAGAACCGCCAGTGATACAGGCAGGAGATATTCCTATCTCTGTTTGACACACGCGTCTCCATCAAGGACGGCCACCTCAGCAACTCACTGTACCGAAAACCGACAGACAACCTCACAATGCTCCACTTCTCCAGCTTCCACCCAAGACACGTTAAAGAAGCCATTCCCTATGGACAAGCCCTCCGTACACACAGAATTTGCTCAGATGAGGAGGATTGTGACAGACACCTCCAGACGCTGAAGGATGCCCTCATGAGAACAGGATATGGCGCTCGACTCATCGATCGACAGTTCCGACGTGCCACAACGATAAACCGCACTGACCTCCTCAGAAGACGAACATGGGACACGGTGGACAGAGTACCCTTTGTTGTCCAGTACTTCCCCGGAGCGGAGAAGCTACGACATCTTCTCCGGAGTCTTCAACATATCATTGATGACGATGAACATCTCGCTAGGGCCATCTCCACCCCCCCACTTCTTGCTTTCAGACAACCGCACAACCTCAAACAGATCATTGTTCGCAGCAAACTACCCAACCTTCAGGAGAACAGTGACCACAATACCACACAACCCTGCCACAGCAACCTCTGCAAGACATGCCAGATCATAGACATGGACAACATCATCAAACGTGAGGATACCATTCACCAGGTACACGGTACATACTCTTGCAACTCGGCCAACGTTGTCTACTTAATACGTTGCAAGAAAGGATGTCCCGAAGCATGGTACATTGGGGAGACCATGCAGACACTACGACAGCGGATGAATGAGCATCGCTCAACAATCACCAGGCAAAACAGTTCCCTTCCTGTGGGCGAACACTTCAGCAGTCATGGGCATTCGGCCTCCGACCTGCGGGTAAATGTTCTTCAAGGGGGCCTTCGTGACACACGACAGCGCAGAGTCGCTGAGCAGAGACTGATAGCCAAGTTCCGCACACATGAGGACGGTCTTAACAGGGATCTTGGCTTCATGACACACTATCTGTAACCCCCGTAACTTGCATGGGTTAGCAAAAAACCTCACTTACTGTGCTGTCTGGAGAAAATACACAATTCTCTAACCAATGCTCAGGATTCCCTTCACACACATTGTTAGCCACTTTAACACTTGAATAGCAGGTTAGATGTAAGGATTCGCATTCTAATCAGCAATCTGTAACTGTCTATGTGGATATGAGTGCTATTGCAGACCAGAACACTGCATTTGCCTGACGAAGGCTATAAAGTCGAAAGCTCGCAGATTTACTATCAAATAAATTGGTTGGATTTAAAATTGGTGTTGTAAAACTTTACTGAGTTTACCCCAGTCCAACGCCGGCATCTCTACATCATGCCAAAGAGGCCAGAGAAACTGCGTAGAGAGAATGGGAAGGGCAATACATTGCTAATTGCAAGACACACTCAAACCACAGGAACGTTTCTTAACTATTGCATCTGTCGATTATAAAATCATCATTGACATTTATGAAACTCTGTCAGAGACTGCAAAATCTCCATTCATTCTATGAGGTGGAAGTTTTTCCAAGTCTTACAAGGAGTAATATAGTGCAGGGGCACCAACCGGCTACTCACTAGCACGTGATTCCAAATAATGGCAACAGAGTGTGGTTTCCATTCTGGCTGATGGTTTTGGAAAACACGGACCTGCCTCCTCGACCTGCCCCTGAGAGTGGAAGGCAATGGCAAACCATCATTGAAAAAAAGGACCAAGTGATCAGCACAGGATGATGCATCAACAGACAATGAACCAGGAGGGGCTTGTCTTTGGGCAGAGCACACATGATGTGAGTATAGTGTGGCCAAAACTTTAAAGTAACTCTCAACTCTGAGAGCACCTCTTACTTTTCACCAGTAGGCTTCCTCTTGATGCCTTGTGCAGTACATGACCCATTATGTTGTGCTCCTAAATGTTAAGTGTCAATAGCACTTGAAATGAGTGACTCTTGTGTCCTAGTACAAACTCTTTGGGACTGAGCTAGCCTGTCACTCACTGGGTGTGACGGCACAATATTGTGTCCTTGTTGTAGTGGCTGTGATCTGTCTTAACCAATCCCAGCCTGATTACCTACCTCTATCTGCATACCACACAAATACCAGCCCATACTCAGTAAAAAATCCAGGTTCCTTTGTCTACTTTTGCAAATACTCCCCACTTCATTTTGTTTTTAATCAGCCTCCTGCACAATGTAACATTATTCAGACAAAGGAGTGGGCAGATAGCTATGTTTAACCTCTAACAATGCTGCTTTGAAACCATGTTTTAGGACCTGTATGAGTGCTGTTTAAATTGACTTCCATTTCTCCCCTCTCTTTTGCACTGGGTTTCGGCTTGGTATATGCAATGAGCCCCAGGATAGCATTGTACAGGGGGTCACAGTTACAAACATATAGCTTACCACTTTGTATTACTACGTCAGCCTGTTGGCCAAAATCAGAAAATGTTACAAGGTAAATGTGGCGTTGTCCTGGCCACAAAAAATGCTGCAGTCATACGAACCATAGAATCCTTACACATGCAGAGGGACTCCATTTGGTCCATCATATGTGCACCAATTCAGCATCTTACCCAGACTCAGCACCACTCCCCTCTCCTGACTTGCTTGCCCTAAGCCAATATCACATGCATTTCACGTGGCTAATCCATCGAATCGATGCATATTGGGACATTCATGAGCAATTTAGCTTGGCCAATCTCTTTACCTAAGCATCTTTGAACTGTGGGAGGAAACCAGAGCATCCAGAGTAACCTCACACAGGGACAGGGAGAATGTGCAAAACTCCACACAGACAATCACTCAAGGCTGGAATTGAACCCAGATCCCTGGCACTGTGGGGCAGCAGTCTTAGCCACAGTGCCACCATGCAAGTTGCTAAATAGACAAATGTAAACTGTGGCATTTATACTGAGATATCTAGGTTCCCAAATACAGTAACTGATCAATTTTGAGTTAGCTGATGTCAGCCTCAGTATTCCTGGACTAAGGAAAAGGAAAACTCACAACAATTCTCAGTTCTGTTCAATCTCCTGTGTCAGTGAGGGGACTCTAATCTCTGAGCCCAAAAGTTTTAGGTTTAAGGGAATTGAACTCCAGGCAGATTTGAACTGACATTTCAGCACATGACATGGTGCTGCACTTTCAAAGCTATCGAGACATTGAAGTAAATGTTCCATGGCGCTATTTTGAAGAAGAGGAGGGAAAATGTCCCCATTGTCTTGGTTAATATGGATCCAACATCAATTAAAAGAAATAGATTATTTGGTCATGATTATATTATTTTTTGTGGGACATTGCTGTGTGCAAATTGACTGCTACATTTCTTAGTGGGCACATTAAAAAAAAGCATTGGCTGATAAAGTTTGGATACTCCAGAGGCTGTGAAGAAATGCACTAGTGGAAATGCTCTGCTAACAATAAATATGTATATGTAGCTGATGGATGGAATGAGACTCAACTGCGTTAAATCCATTGTTGGATAGCATACCGGCATTCACAACTGAGCCTCACAGCTGGGCAAGATACTGAAGAGTTGAATATTCTTGAGGGGCAACACCTCTGGGTGAATCAGGGAGAGGAGAATATTAAAAAAGGAGAAAGGATGAGCTCCCTGGCCACTAATTGAAGTGAAGCATTTGTAAATTATACAGCTTGATAGGTGCTGTCTACATGGGAATTCATGAAACTAATGAGTGATTATGAAATAAATTGATATCAGCACAATACAACAATCTGATGACAGTTGAAAGTGGTGAGAATACAGGATTATTTCACTTCTTCTTTAGTTAGCTCCATTCTTTGTCCTGTATGTTATTTCACAAAGTGTAATGACTTGACAAATCCACGCATATTTTTAGTCTGATGCTTTCAGTTAGCATTATTGCAGAATCATCACAACCAAGGGGAAAAAAAAATGCAGACACAAGGTGACAATTTTTCACCTAATACAAGATTTGCATATCTTGTTCTAATTTTAGTTTCATTAAGGATCAAAACATATTTAGTTGCTCAGTCATTTTGTACAACATACTTGTTAAAAGTACGGTTAGTGCTAACATCACTACGTGTCTCTCCAGATGGAGAAACATAGGCCAGAATTACCTGGTTGTTCACGCCAGCAGGACCTACTAGTCTTGTCAAAGATGCACCTCCTTCTCAGGTTTCCAGGTGACATAGGGTGTAGTCAATGGGAAACCCATTGACAGTGGTGGGACCAGGAGATGCTGCCACCAGAGACTGGCATGCCACCTTCTGCCATGAGAACCATGCTGCAGGGAGGCCAGAAAATCCCCTGGAGCAGGGGTAGGTCATTCAACCCTTTCAGCTTGTTTCACTATTCAGTATGTTTATTGAAGATCCTCTACGTCAAGGCTGTACTTATGCAGTCTCATCATACCCCTTAACTTCGTTACAATCTAGCAATCTATCTAATTTATTCTTAAATACATTCAGTGACTTGGTCTCCACAGATTTCTGTGCGAGAGAATTCCACATGTTTACCACCCTGTGAATGAAGAAATGTCTCCTCAACTCCATTGTAAATTGCCTACTTTGTATCCTTAGACTGATCCCTTGTTCCAGATTTACCAGCCAAAGGAAACATTATCCCTGTATCCAGTCTGTCCAGCCCTGTCAGAGCTTTATGCATTTTAATGAGATCTCCTTTCATTCTTCTGAACTCCAGCAAAGGCAACCTAGTCAATCCAATCTCTCCTAACTAACAATCCTGCCATTCTAGGAATCAACCTGGTGAATGTTTGCTGCATTCCATCTACGGAAGTATATGCTTTAAGGCAAGTACTTACTCTGTCTACGAAAATAATGGGTTCAATATAACTGATTATTGTCATTTAGCGTAAAAGCCAAGCTTATGTTCAGATCTTCAAAGGAATGAATGTATGACTCTGATACCAGGGACGTAACTTTAGTCAAATCTGCCCAGCAGGAGCCTGTAGAATCCAATTGATCCCTCTCTTTTACACCACTTCTGATGTGGAAATCCATTTAGTCCTTTGCTGATTCTTCATAAATTAATCTCCACAGTCGGAACTGTGATAGCAGACTCATACTGGTCCTGATACCCAGTGATACTTAACATCCTGCTGAGTAGGGAGTGGGAAGCCTACCTGTTTTTATTTGCTTTCCCAGGCAAGGGTCACTGAAATCAAATGATTCAGTGTAAATGCTCAATCTGCTGCAAATCAATAATGGATGATGCCTTAAACCTCCAAGCTATATGGGGGAACTCATTTATCGAATCTTTAAGTGTGAGCAACAGACTTAAGTCAATGTGTTGCTTGTCACTTTGAAACATATAACAGGATTGTAAGATAAAACAGATGATTAAAACTTTATTAATCCATTATGAGGCATAATGAAGGAATGTTTCATGATATTCAGCAATTCTAGTTATTCTCCACAACTAGGCTGTTTGATCCAATTTGTGTAATTAACTTATTCATGTCACGGCTTAGAAAAGATGAACGCCATGGAGGGATTGTCTACAGAGTCTCTGTGGTTGGAAGTTCAGAACAGAAAGGGATCAATAACTTTACTGGGTGTTTTCTGTAGGCCGCCCAATAGTAACAGGGATGTTGAGGAGCAGATAGGGAAACAGATTCTAGAAAATGTAGTAATAACAGAGTTGTCGTGATGGGAGACTTTAATTTCCCAAATATTGATTAGAATCTCCCTAGGGTAAGGGGTTTAGATGGGGAAGAGTTTGTTAGGTGTGTTCAGGAAGGTTTCTGGACACAGTATGTGGATAAACCTACATGAGGAGAAACTGTACTCTACCTGCTATTGGGTAATGAATTTGGACAGGTGTCAGATCTCTCAGTGGGAAAGCATTTTGGGGATAGTGATCATAACTCTATCTCCTTTACACTAGCATTGGAGAGAGATAGGATCAGACAAGCTAGGGAAGTGTTTATCTGGAGTAAGGGGAATTAGGGAGCCATCAGGCAGGAAATTAGAGGCATAAATTGGAAGGAGATTTTCTCAGGGAAATGTATAGAAATAATGTGGCAGATTTTCAAGGAATGTTTGTCTGGAGTTTCGATGAGACAGGGAAGTTTTGGTGGGTTATAGGAACTGTGGTGCATGAAAGTTGTAATGAATCTAGTCAATAAGATAAGAAAAGCATACAAAAGGTTCAGGGAGCTAGGTAATGTTAGAGATCTAGAGGAGTATATGGCTTGTAGAAAGGAACTTAAGAAAGAAATTAAGAGAGTCAGAAGGTTTCATGAGAAGGCCTTGGCAAGTAAGATTACGGAAAACCCCAAGGCATTCTACAAGTATGTGAAGAGCAAAAGGATGAGATGTGAAGGAATAGGACCTATCAAATGTGACTTTGGGAAAGTTTGTATAGAGCTGATGGAAATAGCAGAGGTGCTCAATGAATACTCTACTTCAGTATTCACAGTGGAAAAGGATCTTGGTGATTGTCGAGCAGGCTTGCAGCAGACTGAAAAACTTGAGTATGTTGACATTAAGAAAGAGGATGTGTTGGAGCTTTTGAAAAGCATCAAGTTAGATAAGTTGCCAGGACCGGACAGGATATACCCCAGATTACTGTGGGAAGAGATTGCAGAGCCTCTGGCAATGATCTTTGTGTCTTCAATGGAGATGGGAGAGGTTCCGGAGGATTGAAGGACTACGGATGTGGTTCCTCTATTCAAGAAAGGGAGTAGAGATAGCCAGGAAATTATCGACCAATGAGTTTAACCTCAGTGATTGGTAAGTTAATGGAGAAGATCCTAAGAGGCAGGATTTATGAACATTTGCAGAGGTATAGCATGATCAAGAATAGTCAGCACGGCTTTGTCAAAGGCAGATCATGCCTTATGAGCCTGGCTGAGTGTTTTGAAGATGTGACTAAACACATTGACAAAGGAAGAGTGATAGATGTGATTTATATGGACTTTAGCAAGGTGTTCGATAAGGTGCCCTATGCAAGGTTTATTGAGAAAGTGAGGGGGCGTAGGATACAAGGGGACATTGCTTTGTGGATCCAGGACTGGCTTGCCCACAGAAGACAGAGAGTGGTTATGGATAGATCTTTTTTGACGTGGAGTTCAGTCACCAGTGGAATGCCCCACGAATCTGTTCTGGGACTCTTGCTCTTAGTGATTTTTATAAATGACCTAGATGAGGAAGTGGAGGAATGAGTTGGTAAGTTTGTTGATGACAGAAAGGTTGGAGGTGTTGTGGATAGTTTGGAGGGATGTCAGAAGTTGCAGCATGGCATAGATAGATGCAAGACTGGGCGGAGAAGTGGCAGATGGCTTTTAACCCAAGTAAGTGGGTGGTGGTTCATTTTGGCAGGTCAAATTGGATGAAGGAATATAATATTAAGGTAAGACTCTTGGCTGTGTGAAAGATCAGAAGGATTTTGGGGAGCCGGTTCATAGGACTCTCAAATCAGCTTCGCAGGTAGAGGATGTTGTTAAGAAGGCGTATGGTGTACTAGCCTTCATAAATTGAGGAATTGAGTTTAGGAGTAAGAAGGTAATGCTGCAGCTGTGTAAGATCCTGGTCAGATCCCACTTGGAGCTCATTTCTCTTCACCTCATTACAGGAAGGGTGTGGAAGCCATTGAAAGGGTGCAGAGGAAATTTACAAGGATGTTGCCTGGATTGGATGGCATGTCTTACGAGGATAGGTTGAGAGAGTTTGATCTTTTCTCCTTGGAGAGACGAAGGATGAGAGGGGACCTGATAGAGGTGTGTAAGATGTTGAGAGGTATTGATCAAGTGGATTCTCAGATTTCCCAGAGCTGAAATGACTGCCACAAGAAGACAGAGGTTTAGGGTGCTGGGGAGTGGGTACAGAAGAGATGTCAGGGGTAAGTTTTTCACTCAGAGGATGGTGAGTGTGTGGAATTGGTTGCCGGTGGTGGTGTGAAAGCAGTATCAATAGAGTCTTTTAAGAGACTTTTGGATGAGTACATAGGACTTAGTAAAATAAAGGGTTATAGATTAGCCTAGTAGTTAGGGATATGTTTGGCACAACTTGTGGGCTGAAGGGTCTGTTTGTGCTGTAGTTTTTCTATGTTCTTTGTCCCAGAAGCAGACATACATGTGTATTGTCAGCCAGGGTAAATTTAGCCTTTGGGGATACATTATAGTTGCCAGAGAATACGTTTAGGCCTCAGAGTTGAGAGCGGGCAACGTGACATTCCAAAATTAGTGTCCTTTAAAAGCATATGCTGTGGAAAATATATAAAGGAAGTACATCTCTGATAAGATTATATCATGTGTGGTTTATCTAATGATAAAGAGACCTTTGTTATCTGTAGTCATTATCTCACATTCATGGTGACTATGATAATTCCATAGCTGAGGATTTGGAAGGGAAGCAAAATGACAACTGAAATAGTAATGTACCTTGAATTGTAAACAAAAATATTACAAAGACACTTTGGAGATGAATCCTGGAAATGAATGTTAAGGAGATGAGGAGAAGTACCAAAAGATCTGGCTAAAAATATGAATTTTGAGAGAAACTTTAAAGATGGAGAGGAAAATGGTAGCAAGGCAGAAAACGAGAGGCAAAACATTCCAGACAGCAGTCCGGGTGTGTCTCCAGTAAGGAGATGAAGAGAGGCTAACTGGAGGGCTAGAGTCAGAGATGTAATGTTTAAAGCGCTGGAGAAGTTTTAGGATTGGGAAAAGTCTGGAAATTTGTTTGAAGACAAGGAAATGGAATGTAAAGCTAATGAATTGCAGGACAGTGAGGGCAAGAAGAATAGACAGAGCTCAAGTAGAATATTGGACAGGATTATGGTTTACGATGGATAAAATATAGAAAAAAAAGGATGATATTAAACTAATCAAGTCAGGAAGTGACAAAACCATGGTTAAGACAAATTGAAGTAACTGTAGAAAGGACTCACGTGGCAGAGGAAGTAAGTCATTCCATTCATTGTAGGATGTAGCATTCAGCGACGCAGCCAGATTTCCTCAATGAGATTAAGAATGAGCTGAAGAAAGGGTTGGAGTTTGCAGCAAAGGGGACAGAGTTTGTGGATGGCTCAATTGATCAGAGCTTTGAACTAGCCAATGTTGAATCAGAGGACTTTTGATCCAGCCTGGATTTGAAGTGGGGTCACTTTCACTTTGGGTTGCAGCTGTTAAATTGAGTCGGATGTATAATGGACACATGATCATTTTGCCTATTCCATTCCCAGCCCCAGACCCCAGCCTGCAAAAGTAAAAATTCCTTCCGCACCACCCCCACCCCCACCTCAAGCAATATGTGAGCAGCTGAGGAATTGAATAAATTAGTGGATAGGCCTAATTGAGTGTTATGAGCACATTCTGAGTACCGTATTTATAGATCAGAGAAAATAAGAAACAGGAGTAGGAGTCGGTCTTTCCACTACTCAGGCCTGCTCCACCATTCAGTAAGGTCATTGCTGATCAATCTCAACTTCACTTTCCCCACACTCTCTCCATTACACTTGATTTCCTTAAATTCCAAAAATCCAACTATTTTTGACTTGAATTTATTGAATGAGTGTCCACAGCCTTCCAGGGTGGAGACTTCCAAAGAATCACAAACATTTAAGTATTTCTCCTCCTGACTGTCCTAAATGGTCAATCTGTTATTTTCAAACTTAAGCCCCATGTTCTAGAATTTTCAGCCACAAGAACTAAACTAACAACATTTCCATTTTCAATTGCCTTAAGAATTTTATATGTTTCATTGAAGATCTCCCATGTTCCTAACCTCTAGACTATGCATCTCTCTTCTCAAAGGACAAATTCCTTATCTTAGTCTAATAACTTTTAGAAGTTATAAATTGAGTCTAATAACTTTTTGTTATGCTTTGTCCAAGCCCAGTCATTCCCCCTTGGGTAAGGAGACCAAACTATATACTGTGTAAGGTGAGTGTGGTCTCAGCAGGACCTTTGCAGTAGGACTTCATGTCTTAGACCTAGGGCACTATGCTAAGGAACTTCTGCATAATATCCTGAGGCTGAGATGATTAGCCTCTAACAATCACAATCTTTGTGCTAAGTATGATTTCCATCAAAGGACAATCTTCTCATTGACTTTAAATTTGCTCATGTTCCTTTATATCACTTTCGGTCAAGTGCTGCTTTGATGTCAAAGCCCAGTCAGTTATTTTGCTGCTTTGTCCATGTTTGGATCAAGGTTATAACAGGGCCAATAGCTGGATGTTCCTGGCAGAATGCAGACTAGGCGTTGGTGAGCAAATTATACATGAGAAGATGCTGTTTGACAGCAATTGATGACACCTTCCATCACTTTGTTGATAATAGAGAAAAGACAGATTATGTGGTAATTGGTTGGATTGGATTTTCCCTGCTGGATAGGACATACCAAAATAATTTTCCACATTGTTGGGTTGATGCCAGCGTTGTAGTTCTACTGGTGCAGTTGGATAGTCATGTGGCTGGACCAGAAATCCTGGACCAGAAGCGCTACAGTCAAATATTTGTCAGGATCCATAATCCCTTTTTTAATTCAATGCCTTTATTCATTTACTGATATCAGGTGGAGTGAATCATATTGGCTGAAGGCTGGAATTTGTGATAGTGCACAACTCAGCAGGAGGCTGAGATATATCATCCACTTACGGCTGAAGCTGGTTGTGAATTCGACATGCTCGTCTTTTGCATTTGTACTGGGCTCCACGATCATTGAGGCAGGGATCACGTGTGGAGTCCCATCTCCTGTTAGTTGGTTAATCGTCCACCTCCATTCATGACTGGATGTGATAGGACTGCAGAGCTCAGATCTGATTCATTGGTTGTAGGATTGTTTAATTCTGTCTACAGTATACTGCTTCTGT
The DNA here is from genome assembly GCA_024679065.1 of Sphyrna mokarran. Taxonomy (NCBI): domain Eukaryota; kingdom Metazoa; phylum Chordata; class Chondrichthyes; order Carcharhiniformes; family Carcharhinidae; genus Sphyrna; species Sphyrna mokarran. Next base: position 65,475,067 of record JAGIQG010000009.1, read on the forward strand.
TGTTTAACTTGGAGCTTTACCAGGCTGACATTTCATTTTCAGGTTTGCTCAGTGCTGCACAACAGTCCTCGTTGAATCAAAGTTGATCAGCTAACTACATGGTAATGGCAGAGTGAGGGTTATGCCAGCTGTGATTTTGCACATTATGATTGAACATGTTATGGTCCATAGCATTCACAATGCCCAGTTTTGAACAGCTTAATCTGTTGGTTGTAGTGCCCCATGCAGCATGGTTGTAGTGCCTTGCAACACAGTGGAAAGTTTAGTTTGAAGACAATCTCTCCATAAGGATTTTGTGGTGATCATTCCTAACAACACTGGACTGATGGCAGGTGGATTTGGTGAAGTAGTTTTTCCTTGTGTGGATTCCCTCACCATTTGCTGCAGTTGCAGTCTGACAGCTGTGTCCTGCCCACGGCCAGCTTGGCCAGCTGTGATGCTATTGTGCTCTCTTGGCAGTGGGCAATTATATTCTCCAACCAGAATACATTCAGTGGCTTTGCTGCTCTCAGGGAAAGTGTTGAACAACACAGAGGAGCACTGATTCATTAGCTGGGACAGGGTGAATGGTGCAAGAGATTTCCTGGGACATATTTGTTCTGATACTATGAGATTTCATAGGATTAGGAGTCAATGAGGAGACATAAAGGTATTTCTTCTCAGCTATGTACCACTGCATCACCACAATTTCTGGTGGGCCTGACTTGCTAGTGGGACAGGACATACCCAGGGATGATGATGGAGGAGCCTGCTATATTGTTTGAGAGATATGTGAGTATGATTATGTCAGGCTGTTACTTTACTCTCCCAATTTCTACAAGTCCCCAGTGAGGACTGTGAGTATGTTGCAGTGCTGACTGGGTGGGATGTGCTTAGTTGTGTTCGAATCTAATGTCAATGCCACTGGTAATTTTCACATCCTTTAACTGCTCTTCCTCTTCTTGGTCTGATCTTTCCTTTCCTGCTCTTTCTCAATTTTCCATTTCCTTAATTTTTCTCTCTCCAGATCCTTCAATTTCTCTTAAACTTTTGCTCTGCCAAAATCCTAAAATTTTCAACTCTCATCTTTCTATTTTCACCTATTTCTTGTCTCTCTTTGTACATATCCTTCTTTCCTTTCACTTCCCATGTCCCACTTTTCTATTTCTTACCTTTCCAAATTGCTCCTGAAACCCAATTTGTTTTATTGCATTTTCCTCTCTAATTGCTCACTGTCAGTCTCCTTCGCTCACTCATATTTTCCATTAGCATTTACTCCCAACTTAATCCTACTTATCATTTCCTTTTTGTCTTACTATCTTCTAATTGAACATTCTCATCATTTCCGTAAATTTCTGTTTAGATTATTTTCCATTTGAATTCCCATTTTACTGTTACGTTACTCTTAAAGAATTAGGCACTGTATTGTTATGTGCATGTATGTCCAGAATGCCTCATTATCCACTACTGCATTAGTAAACTGTCAATCAACAATGTTATCTGTAATATATATTTGTTGACAGTTCCTGTATAAAATAATGTAATTATTTTGAATTTCTAGAAACCAAAAAACATAACATTCATCATTTGTTTTATTACCTCTTTTATCTACTAATTTTTCCTCTGCAGAACTCTCATTTTTTTCATTTTTTCTCTCCTTAGCTCCTTTTCCCTCCTTGACTGTTTCATTTTCATTATCATCTCTACTATCCTATCACTTTTGGTTCTTCTATCATTCTGTTTATTCCTCCACTTCTTTGTTTCATTTAACGTTTCCCTTTTCATATTTGGTTTTATATTTTCCTATTTCCTAAGCTTATAATTAAGCTACAGTCACCCCAGCGGAGGGTTCTAAATTCAGTTTAACTGGCAGCTCAAAAATATTATTAAAGAATTATTGACTTTCATGTGGGCTTCTGAGTAGCAGTTTGTTTTTATAAGGGATTATTGGCTTGAGGATATGGCCTTTCTGGAATGGAAGTTTTTTTTATTATTGTGAAGGTTGTGTGGCTTCTGAGAGCTGAACATGCTAGATATTAGATAAAGCCTAATGGAGAATGCAAGGACCAAGAGGAGCTGTTCTACATGCTTCCCTGTCCAGTATAAGATTGCCTCCTAGACTTGGGTTATGTTTTCCTTTACATCACATTCACACTATGGTTGATATGGATTGGCATTAGGTTGACATGTGGGGTATGAAGTGATATCGGGCTGGGTTGTTGGACAATGAGATGGTATGGATGGGGCATGGGAATTAATGGGGGAAAAGGAGTATAAAGACTGAATGCTAGGTGACCTAAATTATAAGTGAACAACTGGGACAGATCTGCAGAGCACCAAGGTGAATATTTTAAACAGCCTGCCAGTTCCTGTGGCTTCCTCTGATCTTTGTATCAGGGAGTTGGACCCGGTTCCAGCCCATGCCTGATCATCCCTTCCTTCTCACTCAAGACAAAACCCAGCAACAAGATCATAAAACCAGCATGGGAGTTGGTGGTCATGACAATGAGTGCCAGCTCCAATCAGTGCCAAACAGTGCTGGAAGAGGATGAACAATTTCCTCTATTCTGCCAAGGTAAATCATTCTCAGCTCATTCATACACACAGAGATCTCACTCACTGCCAGCACAAGGTAAAACATCACTCGTTCTCTCACATACATCTTTATCTCCCCTGCAGGTCATGACCTCATCACCTTGCTTGTCCCACTTACCACCAACATGTGCCAGGTATCCTTAGTCCTGGCTTGCATCCTGATTATACTCTCCCTATCTGTCTTTATGCAGGACAAGTTGCTACACAAGAGGGAGACATCACAGACTGGTGATGGGGTGCCTGAACTGCAAGTCCTCAAAGGATGGCAAGGTGGCACAATGGTTAGAACTGCTGCCTCAAAGCAATAGGGACCCGGTTTGATTTCTGGCTTGGGTCACTGTCTGTATGGAGTTTGATTCTGGGTGGGTTTCCTCCGGTGCTCTGGTTTCCTCCCACAGTCCAAAGATGTGCACGTTAGATGGATTGGCCATGCTGAATTGCCCCTTAGAAGCAGGGGACTAATTAGGGTAAATATGTGGGGGATGGGAAAATTCCAACCAAAATCTTCAGATGTTGCAGGGGTGGGAGAAAATATTGTGAAAGGTTGCTCCATAAAATCCACGAAGAACAGAATGTACCTGAAGACCATAAGAAGTGATGATGTCAATTTGTTTAGGAAAAGGAGACCAGACTAAATGCAAGAGTTAAAAAAACATGCTGATTATATCCAGAAAAGTACTTACTCAGACACAGCAAAGGAAATGGAAAAGATATGTACAAATGGAAAACAATTGGTTTTAGATCAGAATGAATTACAATAGACCAACTGTTGGCGATAAGACTGATTTCTTAGTAAAGTACAGAACACAACATTTGCTGCTATATCAAAGAAGGCAGCACATAGCCAGAGGATTCGGTACAGCTGGAGGATGTGAAGTAAAGTCATTATAGTGCCAGGTGACCATACGCTGCCCACCCCTTGCAGGGGGAGAGCTGACTAGTGGTGATTTAAAGATCATTGCACCTCAGACATGAGACAAGATCGAAAAGGTGATGACCCCGACTGTTACAGCAATTGAACCCACGCTGTTGGCATCACTCTTGCATCACTAACCAGCTATCCAGCCAACTGAGCTAAACTGGCTCCTAATAGTATATACTATTCTTGAAAAATATGTTAGTCTGATAGAAACTAAGATACAAATCTGAGTGTAATTGAGGTGCATAGGCATTGAATGGTTTAGACCAACAGTTTTAAGTTTAAAGTTTATTTATAAGCATCACAAGTTGGCTTACATTAACACTGCAATGGAGGTACTATGAAAACCCCCTAGTTGCCATATTCCAGCACCTGTTCAAGTACACTGAGGGAGAATTTAGCATGACCGATGCACCTAACCGGCACGTCATTCAGACTGGGAGGAAACCAGAGCATCCAGAGGAAGCCCACACAGGCATGGGAAGAATGTGCAGACTCCGCACAGGCAGTGACCCAAGCCGGGAATCAAACCTGGTTCCCTGGCACTGTGAGGTAGCAGTGCTAACCACTATGCCACCATGCTGAGACACGTAGAGACAATGGGTGAGTCAAGCCAATTGGTGCTCAGCCAAATCTCCATGCCCATGTACAGCATAAGTACCAGAGAATCCCAGCTACTATGTTTTCAAATCCCTCTTTGGTTTTGCCCCTCCCTATCTCTCCCTCTGTTTGTATGCTCCTTCAACCCTACGTTCCTCTGAGACATTAAACCCCTCAAATTCTGGTCTCTTGTGTATTCCCAAGTTTAATTTCTCCATTATTGGTGGGCTGTTCCTTCAGTTGCCTGTCATTCTGAGTGGTGTTCTGCTAGAGGGAAGAGGGTGGAACACCCAATAAGTTGCTAAGCATTTGTAAAATAGGGCAAAATGTAAACAGTAAGCAACTGGTAGATACTTGGCAGGATCTGTCAATTGATCTGATCTTGTAAAATAATAGCATCTCCTCAAACTGGTTTAGCTGCTGATTATTCGAGTTGAACTTTCTTTGTTCAGACAAATGAATCCACCTTAACACCACCCTATATTTAGACAGAAAATGACATCACATGGATCAGAACGCGCAGGAAGTAAGTGACTTCATAGATAAGGTGCAGGACAAGAATGTTCCATTTTGCAAGTCACAGTTATTAATTGAAAGTTGAATGTCAAGCAGTCATGAGTAAATTTCTAAGGGTGCGCTCTGTCCAGCTATTCAAAATGAGACACTCCCTTTACGCTTTGCAACAAACCAAAGTAGATTTATTTGGCTTGAAAAACTTGAAAATAACCATCCTGGTGGTTAAAGTGCAGAATAGCTGATGAAGGCCACAATAGAGCCATAACTATTGTCTAGTGGTGGAGAACCATTAAATAATCAAGCTGCTAGCCAATATTTGTAAACTTTCTGGTCATAACCTCCTCTAATGTCCGGATGATGTTGTACTGCACAGTCTGGAAAGATCCCAGATTTCTTTACATTCTTTGTTAAGTTGTTGTTGTTGGGGCGTGATGCCTAAATTGGCTTCAGTGTACTCATGACTTGAGTCCAGGGTTCCCGACATTGACTGTAGCCAATGACTCCTGCCAGAAGTATAACTGTATAGACACTTACTTGTGTTTCCAATACTGCTCTGGCTCACATGTGAAGGCTGACTATTTGGGTAAAATGCAAAATATCTATTATTGTTAATGAACAGCAAAACATAAGAACTGAAGCAGGTCATTCAGCCCCCTGAGTCTGTTCCATTCTTAAATTAATTCTTGGCGAATCTATATTTTAATCTTATCCATCCGCCTTGGTTCTGTGTGGGAGATTATGGTCTAGTGGTAATGTGACCAGTAATCTAAAGACAGAAGCTAATCTTCTGGGGATGAGAATTCAAATCTCACCTTGGCAGCTAGTGGAATTTAAATTCAATGAATAAACTCAGGATTTGAAAGCTAGCCTCAGTAATATGATTGTGAAACTCTTATTGATTGTTAGTTAATGTCCTTTAGGGAAAGAAATCTGCCATCCATCAGTTTTGGCCGATATGATCCAGATCCACAGCATAGTGGTTGGCTCTTAATTGGCTCACGAAATGACTCAGCGAGTCACTCAATTCGAGGGCAATTAGGGATAGGCAACAAATGTTTGCCTTGACAACAATGAAAGAAAACCTTAATACCCTCATCTTACAAAACTCAGCAAAACTCCTTTGACAGCACTTTCCAAACTTATGACTACCATTGTGAAGGGCAAGGACAGTAGACACATGGGGACATCACTCCCTGGAAATTCCTCTCTAAGTCACTCACCAACTAGACATGAAACCACATCATTATTCCTTCACTGTTGCTGGACGAAAATCCCTCCCCAACGGCACTGTGGGTGTACCGACACCACACAGATTGCAGTGGTTCAAGAAGGCAGCTCAGCACCATCTTCTCAAGGGCAACTAGGGATGGGCAATAAATGCTGGCCCTGCCAAAGATGCCCACGTTCCTTGCATTAATAAAACAAAATAGGTTAAAATGGCTGAGTAATGCTAAGCCTTCAGTCACTAAAGCTGGGTTGATGCATTCATTGAGTCAAAAAGACTTAATAAGCAACATTGCTCTGGAACTGTTCAATTTGCAAGCACAATTGTCCAAGTCACAATTAAACAGCCATGAAGATAGAGTAAAGCCAAATCTGTACTGAACTCAAAAGTCAAATCAATTAAACAAAAATAGAACATTTAGTCTTTCAATTGGAAGTTTATAAAGAAGGTTGAGGGGAGTGAAATTATGTTCTCCTGGGTACTGTGTCCAAATGTTGCGTTGGAGTGAGAAAGAAACTTGTGATGTAAAAGACTCTATATTTACTCCTGAAGAAGCCGAGTAGCCATAACATTTGGGTAGTTTATTGCAATCTTTGTGCCAGAATTGTCCTGTGCTTTATCTGTTAAAGTTCCTATAAATATAAATCTCTGTTTTAGCCAACGCCTTGTCCGCTGAGAGGTAATGGTTGAGTTAAACTCACAAAGGGTTGTATTTAGCTTATTCTTGCCACATCCTCATTCTGCATTTCAGTCAGTGAGGGAAGTCTTCACCCTTTGCTGACCAAGACCCAGTAAGGTTCACATTCAGATCAGCCATGATCTTATTGAATAAAGCAGGCTTGAGGTGTCAAATAGCCTTCTTCTGCACCTATTTCTGATGTAAAAGTGGTGTTTATATAGTGGCAAATTGCACCATGACTTAATCACTCAAACTACACGTTCCATTTCTCACATATTGTTAGGGCTACTTTCCATTACCAAATTGAGCCACGTAGTTTCCTCAAGACGTTCCCGATAAACTGGATCATGAAAGTGTCTCACATCACAATTACCGATTTTAACACTAGAACCCCTACACATTTGCAACTTACGCCATAGGGGAAAGGGGGTTAATTCGATAGCTGTTTCAAAGAACTGATGCAGGTGGAATGGGTTGAGTAGCCATCTTCTATGTTTGGTCATTTTATGATTCTATGTGAGAACATGGTTTGCTAGCCCACTAAACCAAACAGTTTCTCCAAATGGTTTTTAAATTTGCTGTAACTGGTAGTTCATAAAATGTTTCACTGTAAACAAATGCTATCAACTTTTTCCACTATTTGGGGCATGTTTGAAACAGTATTGCATTTTATCCTTTCTTTATTATTGACATACATAGAAACCTTGTCCAATATCAGATGTAGCTTACTCAAGTCTAATTATCCAGACTGTGTTACAATATTTGCTTCAAGATAAAATATTTATATAATAATTTTATTGCACCAGTGTAGGTGTGTGTGTGTGCACTATTTGAAACTCATCATACACAATAACTGTTTTATTTCCTATTCTATCTTTCAGTCCTATCACTGGATGTTATCATAATTTACCATTGGAAATTTAATATTAGAAACAGTGTGTCATTGTGATACTAAGCAATAGATTGCGACATTGACTGTATTATCCATTGGCATTAACACAGCAATAATTTGCTCACTGGGATCCTGATCTCATTACAGATTGCTTCAATCTTAGATAAGAAAGTCAAATTCTAAAGGGAGACGAGAGTGATGCTCTTGATGTTAAATTAGCATTTGACCGAGTGTGACATTATGGAGCCCTAGCAAATTAAGTCAATGAAAGTGGGGAAAATTTTCCACTGATTGGAGTCACACCTAGCACAAAGAAAGATGATCTTTGGAGACCAATCATTTCAGATTCAAAATATAACTGCATGCATTCCTAAGCCCAACCATTTTCAGCTGATTCATTAATAACCTTGCCTCAAACTTAAGGTCAAAAGTGGAGATGTTAATTGATGATTGCATAATGTTCAGTACCATTCGTGACTCTTCAGATAATGAATCAAACCCTGACCATACAAGCAAGACTTGGATAACACTTAGATTTGGGCAGAACAGTGGCAATGAATACTGGTGCCACACAAATGCCAAGCATTGATCATTTCCATCAAGAGAGAATCTAACCATCTTCTCTTGACATTCAATATCATTACCATTGATGAATCCCCAATCTCAAAATCCTGGCAGTCATAATTGATCAGAAACTGAAGTGGACCAACCACATACATACCATGGTTACAAGAGCAGTTGAGAGATCTGGAATCATAGAAAACCTATAGTACAGAAAAGGCCATTCAGCCCATCGAATCTGCAAGAACCACAATCCCACCTAGGTCCTACTCCCCCATCCATACATATTTTATCCACTAATCCTCTAACCTGTGCATTGATAATCAATTTAGCATGGCCAATCAATCTAACCAGCACATCTTTGGACTGTGGGAATAAACCGGAGCACTTGGAGGAAACCCACACAGACATGAGGAGAATGAACAAACTCTACACAGACAGTCACCCAAGCTGGGAATCGAACCCAGATCCCTGGAGCTGAGAAGCAGCAGTGCTAACCATTGTGTACCCTGCAGCCCATCTTCACCTTCTGATCCTCAAAAGCCTATCCACAAGTCAGGAATGTAATCAAATACTCTCTATTTGCCTGGTTGAGTGCAGCCCAATCACACCTCTTAAAGAAAATATAAATTACAGCCTCTAATGTATTGTAAATCAATTGCTAGATCTGTGCATATACTCTGTTAGATAAGTGAAGTATAATAATATGGCCAGCTGTAGCATAAACCTCCTCTTTTCCATCGCCAATCTTTCTTAATTTAGCATTGAAAAATTACAATCTCTACCTCAAACAGCATCTGTGTCCCACCACTTTCACCTGTCTATTCCTCGTATCAGTCATCCTCTGGATTCTTCAGTGAGACTTAAATTTAAGAAGTAATTCTCTAAAAGTGTCTGTTGTTTGATATAGTCCTTTTTAAGCCATATTCTAATTTTGCAGAAGACTACTGTAAACAAACAATTGTCCTTAGTTAATACAGGCATGATGGTGAAAGAAAGCGATCAGCTAACCTGAATTCAATTGTGAAGTGATCTAAAGATAGTTGAATTTGTTAGAACAGCAGGGGAATGAAATGCTCAGAAATGCATCTCTCAGTCCTCTTCATGGACCCTGGTGCTATTCTGCCATTATTCTCGCTGTACAGTAGGATTCTGTTTGATGGGTTTTCAGGTTATTTACACTAGTTTGCAACCAGTCCCAAGACTGCAATAATATCACTGTTTAAAATAATGAATCTTAAGCTCCCTGATATTTCTTCCGTTGGTTCATTTCTGTCGGTAACAGAGACATCAGGAGTAGGAAGGTCTCAGATCTAGTCCTCAGCCTGAATTAATGGATGAGAAGGAACTTTTTCAGCTAGAGGGTGGTACGTCTCTGGAATTCATTGCTGCAGAAGACTGTGGAGGCCAGGTCATTGAGTGTATTTAAGACAAAGATAGATGGATTCTTAACTCTTAAGGGGCTCAAAGATTATGGGGAGGCGATAAGAAAATTGTGTTGAGAAACATATTGACCACAATCAAATGGTGGAGCAGACCCAACTGGCTAAATGGTCTAATTTTGCTCATTTATCTAATAGTCTTATAGTCTTATCTAAAACAAGGTGGCAGTCAAACTGCTGCAATTGTCCTTCTGTGCTGTGGTTGACAGCTCATCCAAGCTTTGCTGCCTTGTATTCTTTCTAGCAGTTTCCGGAAAGTTTGCACATGTGGCCAGACTGATAGTCGGTCATGATAGACCTTAGGGTCAAAGAATCAATATACATTCACTCGCGAGGATGAGACACCAGAGCAGAATGTCTCTCCTTGAAATTGTAACCCCAATGCTAGTACCTTTAAGGGAGAAAAGAAGAACAAGAAGAGATTATTTGTTTTTATAATGATGGCAATCTTGGGGACTGGAGGCATTAATATTTCTATTCTTATTACAGGTACAGCAATTTGTGTTCTGTTAAAATATATATATTATTATAATTCTGCAGTCTGCATGTTTATTCTCATTGTTGCAAGTGGAACACTTTTATTTTGCCTGCTTATCTCTATACTGGACTCCAGCCAGTGGACAAAATGTCTAAGCATGTATAAACTACTGCACTGTAATTTCCCAATCAAGTAACATTGTGTACTGTGGCTTATTCATATCTAGTTTTGTTGGTGCATGCTCCTGAAAGATGCATAACAACTGTGGCTTACGCGGCTGCAAACTTAACAAAGTCCTTGGATCAGTAGTTAGAAAACAACTCATGGAAATGCAAACATATCATCACACTCAACTAATGCCTCAATACTTATCCACAGGATGTTCTTGAATGAGAACCTGTTTAACAGTATAACACTCTCAACATTCCAATCACAGCCAATGCCTGCCTCCAAGAAATGGAATTCTACTCTATCATTATTAAACAGCTTAAATCATTCACACAATACTTTAGTACATTATGTACTTCAGGCATTTGCTACCTGCAATCACTATTTTCAACCAACACCTCAAATGCCGTCATGTTTTGATGTTAAAGCAACACATGGTGGCTTATCTGATTTGGCGAGATAAATGTTATTCATGTTTCATTCTCCGAAGATGGATCAGTGGCTCTGAAACCGAGCTGATGTACTTCATTGAAATGGTTTGACCAGATTCCTAGATGTGGCTCAGTTGATAGCATTTTTACTGCTGAGACATTAAGTTCTGGGTTCCAGTCCCACTCCAGAGACTTGAGCATAACATATGGTGTTGAACTCAAAAGCTCAAGGCTACATTTTTTAGGATATGAGATTAAACTAAAGCCCCTCCTGTCATTAATTGTTTGATTGTGTAAAAGATTCTGATGACAATATTCGAAGAAAAATGATGGAGTTTTCCATTGTGTTAAATTACACAACAGATTATTTGCACACTATCACAAAATTGACTGGGGAACCTTACACTGCACAAATTAGCATGTCTTACATGACACGGGTAATTACAGCTCAAAAACGTTTAACTGGCTATGAAGTTGCTTGAGATGTCAGGAGCTTTTCCTTTGAATTCAACAGCATTAATCTGCAGATTTCTTGCAGAGAGAGAGCTGAGATTTCCATATATTTTGTGGCACATGGTACATACAGGGCAATACATTGGCATCTTTAGGATTATGGTGTAGGTGTGGACTGCTTGGGATAAAGCTAAATCTGGATTTTTATCAAGGGTCCTAATTAGCTGCAGATTTGAGCCATTGTGGAGTTATGAGAAGGCTTAGTAATTTGTGGCCCCATTCGCCCCTTGTAGCCACCTATCTCTTGTTTAGTTTTGTTCCCACGGAGCACTCACCCTTCTTCTCCCATTAACACATTTTTCCATCCTATCATTTGCCACTATTAGCACACTTCAGCTCTTAATGGCATCATTAACATACTTTGTTAATGGGCAGCATAGTACCTCATCTCACAGTTATCTCACAGTGCCAGGAACCCAGGTTCAGTTATGGCCTCTGGAGATTGTCTGTATGGAGTTTGCATGTTCTCCCTGTCTCTGTCTGGGTTTACTCGGAGTACTTTGGTTTCCTTCCATAGTCCAAAAATGTGTGGGTTATGTTGGTTTGCTAAAATTGTCCCTTAGTGTCACAAAGACTAGCAGGTTAAATTCCTGGTTATGGGGACAGAGCCGGTGTGGGATTGTTGCTTGTGCAGGCTCAAAGGGCTGAATGGCCTCCTTCTGCACTGTAAGGATTCTATGATACCCATTTATCTGAAATCCAAAACACTTCTATCAATCTGTGACCTGTCCCCATCCTTCCACTTCACTCCACTACCTCCAACCCCTTCTCTAATTAAATAATTCATTACATTTTGACATGCCTTCAGTTCTGTAGACGTCATGTTACCTCTGTTTCTTTCTCCACACATGCTGCCAGAACCTGCTAAGTTTATCCAGCATTTTAAGTTTTCATTTCTGAATTTGGGAGCTGGTACGTATAGGAGGTGCCTGAGTTGTGTTTGGACTGCAAGGATGGAGTTACAATCCACATGTTAACTTTCCAATCATTGTTGAGGGATAGATTGCCCTTCAACACAGTGGGGCAATATGCACCTCCCTTGCAGCATGGTGCTATTAGGCCATATGTTGTATGTTGGAGGCCTTCAATTGCCAAGAAGCAGCACAGGCCTGGGACTGCAGGAACTGTGACATGTACTGTGCTGTCTGTGGCCTCCTGGAATGATAGCTGCATGCCCTTCTGGTACCATCTCCTGAGAGGAGAGAAATCTGTGAAGTCTTTGGGGGTGAGGATGAATGGTGGGCGGGGGGGGGGGGCAGCAATGTTGCATTGTTGATACATTAAAACAGGAAACTTGCATTCTGTTTGCTGCACAAACGTCACCACTGATCCTGTCAAAGCTGGAAGATTAGGCCCTCAGATGCAGGCGGTTAGCAGTAGAAAGGGTGCACCTGCATAGCACCCTCCAGTGCTGTTGGCTCAGGGAAGAGTGTTGGGGCTGGAATGTGATAAGTTCCCTCTTAGAAAAACATGATTCACGCATTTCAACAGTACTTCACCCACCTGGCAGCCTAGATTAAAAACTGACTCTGGAATGAAGTTGGGTCTGAACACATTATTTTGTGATTCAGTAAGTTTGGCAGACACAAGTAGTTATGTTCCAAACACTCTCTTTTAGTCAAAACAACATGGGCGTGTACAGATTCTTGGTGAGTTGTAAAGATATGAATTCTCAGAATCTGCATATCACTGGCAAGGCCTGCATTTGTTGTCCTTCCCTCGTTGTCCTAACAACAGAATGATGGTGGGCCCCCTTCATAGAATCATAGAATCCCTACAGTGCAGAAGGAGGCCATTCGGCCCATTGAGTCTGCATGAGCCCTATCCCATGTTTACCCCACTAATCCCTCTAGCCTACACACCCTGAGATTCTAAATGGCAATTTAGTATGGCCAATTAACCTAACTGCGCATCTTTGGAGTGTGGGAGGAAACTGGGGCACCCAGAGGAAACACATGCAGACATGGGGAGGATATGTAAACTCCACGCAGACAGTGACCACTTCATAAACCACTGATTACACGATTGATAGAACTAAGTGCAATTAGGTTAATAACAGAGGATAGTTAAGAGTTAACTAGATTATCTGTAGGACTGAAGTCATGTATAGATCAGATAATGTGAGAATGGAACATGTTGTAATCAGAAGGGCAGAAGCGAACCATTTGAGTTTTCACAACGATCTAACAGCTTTACTTTTACTGATAACAATTGTGTCAAGAAATGGTCATTTTTTTTAAACTTAAAGAAGTCTTTTCACATTATGTCAGCATTGATGGCGAGGCCAGCATTTATTGCCAATCTCTAATTGCCATTGAGAAAGTGAGCTGCCATCTTGATCCATTTGCAATCTAATTAGTGTTGTTAGGAAGGTAGTTCCAGACTTTTGGCACAGTGATAGTGAAGGAAAGGAGATGTAATTCCAAGTTACAAAGGTGTGTGTCTTAGAGGGGAACTTGCAGATGGTGGTGCAAGGCACATACAGGGGAATACATTGGCATCTCTGGGGTTATGGTGTAGGTGTGGACTGCTTGGGATAAAGCTGAATCTGGATTTTTCCCATGCATCTACTACCCTGAAACTTCTAGGTGATAGAAGTTGCAGGTTTAGAAAGTATTAGAGAAGAAGCACTGGTGAGTTGATGCCATATATCTTGAAGCTGCATGCTGTTACTGTCTGTCAGTGATGGAGGGAGTGAATGTTTACGGTGGTAGGTGGATCGTCCTTGATGGTGTTAAGATTCTTGAGTGTTCTTGGAGCTGCACTCATTCAAAGAGCAAAGAACAAAGTAAATTATAGCACAGGAACAGGCCCTTCGGGCACTCTGAGCATGCACTGACCATGCTGCCCGTCTTAACTAAAACCCCCTACCCTTGTGCGGACCATATCCCTCTACTCCCCCCTCATTCATGCACTTGTCAAGACGCCCCTTAAAAGTCATTACTGTATCTGCTTCTACTACATCCCCCAATAACAAATTCCAGGTACCCACCACCCTCTGTGTAAAAAATCTGCCTTGTACGTCTCTTTTAAACCTTGCCCTTTGCACCTTAAACCTATGCCCCCTAGTACTCTTCCACTTTGGGACAAAGCTTCTGACTATCCACTCTGTCCATGCTTTCAAATCTTGTAGACTCCTATCAGGTCTCCCCTCAACCTCCATCGCTCCAATGAGAACAGACCAAGTTTCTCCAACCTCTCCTTATAACTAATGTCCTCTCTAGGCAACATCCTGGGTAAATCTTTTCTGTACCCTCTCCAAAACCTGCCCATTCTTCTGGTAGTGTGGCAACTAGAATTGAACACTATATTCCAAGTTCTATAAAGCTGCAACATGACTTGCCAATTTTTAAACTTAATACTGCAGCCAATGAAGGCAAGCATGCCATATGCCTTCTTGACTACCTTCTCCATCTGCATTGCTACTTTCAGTGACCTGTGTACCAGTACACTCATATCCCTTTGCCTATCAATACTCTTAAGGGTTCTGCCATTTACTGTATAGTTCTGATCTGTGTTAGACTTTCCAAACTGCATTACCTCACACTTGTCCAGATTAAATTCAATTAAGTAATTTCTCCATCCAAGTTTCCAACTATATCCTGCTATATCTCTGGTGCTCATCGCTATTCGCAAGTCCACCAGCCTTTGTGTCATCTGCAAACTTACTAATCAATCCAATTACGTTTTCCTCCAAGTCATTCATATACATATTACAAACAGGAAAGGTCTGAGCAGTGATCTGTGAGAAACACCACTTGTCACAGCCCTCCATTCAGAAACACACCCTTCCACTGCTACCCTCTGTCTTTTTTGACTGAGCCAGTTTTGTACCCATCTTGCTATCTCACCTCAGATCCTATGCGACTTCACCTTCTGCACCAGTTTGCCATGAGGGACCTTTTAAAGGCCTTACTGAAGTCCATGTAGACAACATCTACTGTTCTACCGTCATCAATCTTCTTTGTCATTTCCTCAAAAAACTCGAACAAGTTCATGAAACACGACCTCCCCTTCATAAAACCATGTCGCCTCTCGCTAATACGTGCACTTATTTCCAAGTGGGAATAACTCGGGTCTTGAAGAATCCTCTCCAATAATTACTCTCCCACTGATCTAAGGTTCACTGGCCTGTAATTGCCTAGATTATTCTTTGTACTGTTGTTAAACGAAAGAACAACATTGGCTATTCTCAAACCTCTTCCCTGTAGCCATATTGAAGAGTTCAGCCAAGTGGCTGTGGTGAAAATCAAACGGAGTGAGCAGATGATTGCTATGTAAATGCTGCTAAACAGTACTGTTAATGATATCTCGCACTCATGATTCTCCACAAGGCAAAGGGAAAATCAGGCATGTCTTTTGACTCGCTTACGATCAAAATGATCTTATGGAATTACACCAATTGTTGGGCCCTCTTCTCTTGGTAGACTCTCTGGTGTTGGCTGGGGAATGGTCCCAGCTAAAAACTGTAAATAACTCCAATCCCTGTGAAATGGAGCCAAGGTTAGAGGTATAGCCTTGTTGGGATGGAGATTCCACCAACCCAGAGCTAAGGTTCCCCAAAAGCAGAAAAACCTATGTGAGTAACTCGCTTTTTGTAATGAGAAACTGCATCAAATGAAAAGGGTGAGGGAGAAACAAATCAAAAACACGATCTTTTTTTTTACCAGAATTAATAAATTAGTTATTTAATAAAGAAGGAGAGAAATATATGGTCAAAATGCTAATTTCAGAATGTCTTCAACAGCAGTGTGCATTCAGGGTGATCCTTCGCGTGTGTACCAGAATGGAACACATGCAGTCCAGCTTTTATGGCACAAAAAACATCATTCCTGACTGAGCTATGTACCAATTTATTTCAGGAATTATCGTAACATAATCATGGGCCAAAATAACACAGGACCTGCCTTCACGCATGAATTGTGCTCTGTAATACCCATGTACATGAGCGCAGCTACTAAGGCTTTAAGGAGGACACCATTTTAGCAATGTGGCTGGATTAAGGAATTAATGGCCACCCATTCTGATGAACATTGTATATATGGCAGATGCTATAATTGAGACTTGGTGGATCTTGGAGACACTTCTTGTGTAGGCCAAGGTTGCAAATTCCTTTTCACATTTCTGTTTAATCCAGATTGGGTTTGTTAATTGTTTGAATTGACAGGTGAAAGCTCAGCTGAATGGGAAAAGGTGCAAGCTGCAAAACTCAGTGTTACACTGTACCGTTAATACAACACAAAGAAACATACACTGGAGAGTATGTTGGATGGCAAGGCTTCCTGCCCTGTGGCTTGAAGGGTCCATGATGATCACTGAAGCACCCCAGATATTTACTGATCTGAGGAATGTTAATTGCCACACAAAAGATTAATTCACATGGAATCAGGGGTAATTTATGAGCTAGGATAGAGGACTGGCTAACCAATAGAAAGCAGAGGGTCAGAATAAATGGATCTTTATCTGGTTGACAAGATGTACTTAGTGGGATTTCATAGTGTTCAGTCCTTGGGTTCCAACTATTTATAATGCAACTACATCCTAATCAACATATCCTTTGGACTGTGGGAGGAAACCAGAGCACCTGGAGGAAACCCATGCAGACACAGGAAGAACATACAGACTCCACCCAGACAGTGGGCCAAGCCAGGAATCGAATCCAAGTTCCTGCTGCTATGAGGCAGCAGGGCTAATCAATGTACCACCATGTTACTTTATCTGTGTACTGATTCTCGGCGATTCATGCACATGAACATACAGATCCCTCTGCACTGATAGTAGGTACTATAGCAAAATTTGCAGATGATACTAAAATAGATAGGATAATAAGTTGTGATAATGAAATAAGAAACTTACATATAGATATGGATAGGTTAAGTGAATGGAGCAAAATTTGGTATCTGGGGTTTATCATAGATAAGTGTGAGGTTTATCGATTTTGATAAGAGGAATGCAAAGGCAAATTACTATTTAAATGGAGAAAAGCTTCGGAGTGCTTTGGTGTAGAGGGATTTGATTTGATTTGATTTATTATTGTTACATTATTAACATACAGTGAAAAGTATTGTTTCTTGTTTGCTATAGAGACAAATCATACTGTTCATAGAGAAAGAAATGAGAGAGTACAGAATGTAGTGTTAGGATGTAGAGAAAGATCAATTTAATGCAAGGTAAGTCCATTCAAAAGTCTAACAGTAGCAGGGAAAAAGCTGATCTTGAGTTGATTTGTTCATGATGTCAGACTTTTGCATCTTTTTCCCAACAGAAGAAGGTGGAAGACAGAATGTCCGAGGTGCGTGGGATCCTTAATTATGCTGGCTGCTTTGCCAAGACAATGAGAAATGTAGACACAGTCAATGGATGGGAGCTGGTGTGCATGATGGATTGGGCTACATTCATGATCTTTTATAGTTCCTTGCTGTCTTGGCCAGAGCAGAAGCCATTCCAAGGCGTAACACAATCAGAAAGAATGTTTTCTTTGGTGCATCTGTAAAAGTTGGTGAGACTTATAGCCGACATGTCAAATTTCCTTAGTCTCATGAGAAAGTAGAGGCATTAGTGTGATCTGGGTGTCCTTGTGTATGAATTGCAAAAAACTAGTATGTGAGTGCAGCAGGTAACAAGGAAGGCAAACAGAATCTTGGCATTTATTGCTAAAAGTAGTGAAATGTTGACGCTAGAATACAAAGTATTAGTAACACTGCTGTTCGAATATTGCGCACAGTTTTGCTCCCCTTACTTGAGGAAAGATGTAGTTGTATTGGAGACAGTTCAGAGGAGGTTCATTAAATTGATTCCAGAGATAAGGGGCTTGTTTTAAAAAAGAGAGATTAGGCCGTTTAGGCCTATTATCCCTGGAGTTTACAAAATGAAAAAACTAACTGAGGTGTACCATGTAATAAAAGGGATTGACAAAGTAGACATGGAGAGGATATCTCCTCTTGTGGGACAATCTAGAAAAAAAGATTCCAGGGATGGTTTTAGGATAAGGGATGGCAGATTTAAAACAGAGATGAGAGAAATTACTTCTCTCAAAAGGTCACGAGTCTGTGAATTCACTATCCCAAAGCGTGGTGAATGTTGGGGTATTGAGTAAATATAAGGGAGAGGTGGACAGATTTTTAACTAGTAAGTGTTTTTGAAGGTCTATAGTGAATGGACAGGAAAATGGAGTTGAGGCTGAGATTTCTGATGCTGGGACTGAGACTATTTCTTTGACAACTTGTTGCATTGTACAACTTTCTTTGGAAAGAAAGATTGTTGGTGCACTGTCGTGGAAACAAATGGGGCGGGATATTAAGGCCTCACTCATCTCAAAACCATAAAATCCCACTTGAAGTCAGCGGATCTGTCTCCCCATTGTTTGCCTCTTGTCTGCTATGATTCCTGTAGTGGGCAGGGGAGTAAAATCCCGGCCATGGTCTTTCTTGTTTCTGTGGATGGTTACCTCATGTTTTGCCATTGCAGGAGGGCACAGAGTACTTGTTTCTGTCAATTTCCACTAGTCCATTCCATATTTTACAGAACACAGTCAGTCTATCCTTTTCCATGCCGGCTGAAGTGATTCCCATTCCAAATCTCTGATCAAAGGTGTGAAACTGACAAATTTTTCATACTGTTTCATGCAGAATCGTGCAGTATATCTTTCGATCACTCGGCCTTACTTATATCTTTCCTAACACACTGTTTGAATTGGACAAACAAATGTTTGGCAAGCTCTAACTCGTAAGATTTGTGTTACTATACCAAAGATTCCTCCTCAAAAATCCAAGAACGATTGAGGTAGGTGCCTTCCTGTTCCCCTCTGGTGCCCAAGCAGGGTGACCTGCAGGTTTGCCCCTCTGCATCTGAACTCCCCCAGCGGTTCCAAAATAGAGGCTGGAATGCTGGAATAGCTGGTCCAGACCTTACCCACCCCGCATAACACTTGCAGGATTACAGGGAAAGGACAGGAAAAGTGGAATTAGCTGAGCTGCTCTTATAGAGCACCGGCACAGACTTGACTGCTGAATAGTCTCTTTCTTTGCTTTAATCATTCTATGATTGATTGATTTAACATTGGGATTGGGAGGAGAAGTGGGCAAGGTGTGAGTTTCAGCCATGCACCTCAGGAACTGGAAGGGAAATAACGCTCCAGTGAAAGTGTCTAAGTACTGATTGAATCATTCATTCAGAGGAAGATTAAGAGAAGATGAAAAGATTTGCACGGAAGTAATGGCAACAAACAAGGAGGAACTTATATAAAGAAGAGAAAAAGACCAGCGTAAAGACTAAAAGAAAATCAAATATAATAATGAATACTGTTGCATTAGTCTATGTTAAACTCTATACGTTCACTTTAGCTGAGTTACTCGTTGTAAAAGAGAGAAAGTCTTGGGGTGGAATTTTTTCAAAGAAATTCTGGCTGTAAAATGAGAGAAAACGGGAAGCTTTCTCTCCTTTTCTATAGCAAGCTAAATAATAGTAATTTATAGCACTCTGTGCAACACAGTGTGAATCTTGCCAGTAGGGGTGGAGTCTCAGCTCACCTGTGAGGCCGGCTGCTGAACTGTAGGGGTGCCATTGCGCGGGCACCCCCATTTCCTCATACATCTTCACTAAATTTTTAATTTCCGTAACCAGGGAATACAAGGATTACTGCAGAAACCTTACTGTTTTTCTAATGGAGATTGGCTAGCTCAACATGGAATGGAAGAGTTATTGGAGGGTATCTTACTACTATCTAATTGTTACTTCTGTTAAGAGTTATAGAAGATTAGCTGGAAGTGTTTTCACTTTCCATCCTATTGAGTGACAAAGGGACGCAACCCAGTCTACCAACTCTCCGATAATCCATTTGAGATTGACAAATCAACACCTGTTGAGGACAAAATCAACTCCAACTCCTCTGTGATGCATCATTGATCAATTTTAAATTTATTAATTTATTCGTCACAAGTAAGGCTCACGTTAACACTGTAATGCGGTTATTGTGAAAAGCCCCTTGTCACCACACTCTGGCATCTGTTCAGTTCAATGCACCTAATCAGCATGTCTTTCCGAATGAGGGAGGAAACCGGAACATCCGAAGGAAACATGCAGACTCCACATGGACAGTGACGCAAGCCAGGAATCGAATCCAGGTCCCTGGCGCTGTGAGGCAGCAGTGCTAACCATTGTGCCACTGTGCTGCCCATGCTATCTACACTGACAATTTATGTTAACAATGGTTACTATTGGCATTGAAAGACTAACTTTAACATTGCAACAGATCCTGAGGTGCTTCACATTGTCCCAACTATTTGCTTTACCCCCGACACCAAAGTCACCCTTATGGTCTTAATTCCATCAGTGAGAGGAAGATACCTACATGATGGCCATTCTATCAAATCATACGATTGTTAGGGCAGGTCATGTTTCCCTGTGGCCTGATTAAATTCCATATTTCATTCCTCATTGGAAACGTGACTTGTGAACGTGTCCTACACGTCTAAAGTTTGACGTTTGTCTCTGAGGTAATGAGGCTAAGGGATGTGCTGTTTTGAAATCCAGTCTGTGTTGTGTTAGCTAAACAGGTTGAGTATTATCAATGACACACGTGACTTCCTGATTACTCAGCAGCACCTCACTGTGAGGAGGGTGTGTGTGCAATACTGAATGACGATGGCATTGAGTTTGGCTGTACTGTAATATCTTCCACAGTCAGGTACTGAGTGAAGGATCATTGATAAGGTTTACACATAGCCACTTGGTCATAGTGCCGTAAGGTGTTGCTCATGGAAACCATTAAGGGTCTTCAGGCAAGAAGGGAACAATGCAGAAATGTTTGACAGTCATTTTTTGGAAATAAAATAATTTATTTATGCGTGACCTACCCTTTCTGCACGCGGGCTGCTTTTGAAGTAAATTGTCATTAGCAAGTGCAGTGAGTTGTAATGTTTGCGTGATGAGTCCCTGACCTCAACTTGGAAGTTATTAAATGAATCAGAGGAAGAGGTGGCTCTGTCCAATAAATTAGCTAATGTTATTGACGGGGACCTGAGAATAGATTCCTGATGTGCTCTCGGCCAAACTGAGACAACAATGAGATGTTAGTGAGATGGAGTCCTACTATATGGTGTTAGCACATGCATGTGTTGACATGAAGGCATTCATCTGCTTATTTCAAATCTGATTTCATCCCATAAGATCTGCTGCAGTGTATTACATTTCACTCACAATCTTTTCATCACTACCATTCAGAGGAAGGAGAAAGAACTCCTTTAACATAGTTAATATTCGGTGACACAGTGCAAGAGAATCGTGATAAGGTTTTACGATCTTTAAGTTTAGCCTCATGTGTTGCTTGCCTCGGTAGCTTTGCTTCTGTAATCTCTTGGAATCAAACAATAAGAAGGAAGCCACTTGACCTATTGCATAGCTTGGGCTGACTCTTTTAAAGAGTTATCCAATCGGTTCCACTCTCTCACCATGCTTTTGAAATCACTCTGCAAGCTTTTGCTTTCAAGTTATTTGAAAATTCCTGCCGAATCTGCTTATATCACATTTTCAAACTGTATATTCCAGTCTTCTGGAAGTTTTCACACTGAACAGGATATTACAGGATGGACAGGATATTAATTTCAGCCACTCCAAGTTGACCTAGATTCAATGGAACACAGAGGACGGATTTGTCATTTGCATTGTTAAAGACAGGCCTTTATTCAGTGAAAGGCCTGGGCTGTACAAGGTGACAGATGTACTGGGGGAAGACAAGGGCTGTTGGCATACAAATTCTCATCAGTTTTCATTCTTTATAGTTCTCTGTAGCTACATTGATTGCAGCTCATGACCTCACAAGTTGCGAATGTTTAAGGGATTAATGATGACTTGTCACACTGTTCAACTCACACTGACGCTGTAGAACATAAAAGCAGTGACTCTCATTGTAGTTTGTGACTGAACAACTCAGCAGCGATTTACTATCGTGGAGTTGAAGCATGAAATAGTTTTGCTAGATCGGTGACCTGCTGGAGTCTCACCGAAGTCACAAGAAGTGGACTCAGACTTAAAAATGGCTAAAGAAAAGTCAGTGCACTTTTTTATGTTCTAAAGTTAAACGTTCCTCGAAACAATACTCCCTCATCATCTTAAAACAGCAAAACTTTTTTCGTAACTGACAAGCCTCAATAAACTCCCCTGTATGCTTCAAACTTTTACCTAAAATGTTTAATAGCTGTAATTTCTGGAACAAGAGGAGGGCCCCCTTTATTTAAAACAATACTGAATGGTTTTGTAACTAGGCAACATCCTTCGACTTAACTCTTTGTGAGCTGAATTGCTTCTGCAGTTTTCAAACTGTGGTGTCTTTGGTGAGACTCCAGCAGGTCACAGATCTAACAAATCTATTTCATGCTTCAACTCTACGATGGTAAATCGCTGCTGAGTTGTTCGGTCACAAACTGTGGTGTTAATGAGCGGGGTATTCTATAGGTCGGGGTCTCCAAACTAAAGCCCGTGGGCCACATCCGGCTTGCAGCAACTTGAAAAATTTCAGTAAATAAAATGAATTAAAAAATGAATAGTCTGTTTTTCTCATCTGCAGTTAAATGATTGATTATTTTGCCAAAGCATTTGCTAATGTTTGACGTTTTTACTCATTTACTCAGTGTAAGCATGTCATTGTTTCTTTGAAATGTCAATTTCCCTTTTGTTCTAAATCATATCATCTGATTACAAAAATGATCCAAATAAAACTTCTTCATTCGATTAAATTTCATTCGTTCATTTATAAAACTTCTTTTTCTTTGGGCCGCAAAAATGTGTAAAATATAGGATGTGGCCCTTGTACTGAAAAGTTTGGAGGCTGCTGATATAGGTTGCTCCATGAGCTGTTTTTATTTGGTTAAGATTGGTCTGAACCCTTTGAAGAAAGAAATGGAACTGAAACAGCCATTACCACAGGTAGAGCCCTGGCCCCTCGCCAGGGTTTTCAGTTGCTATGTAGATAAGGATGAATCAACTGTATCAAATTGCAATTGACATTTCAAAGTTGGCATGGGGTTCAATTTCCCTCCCTCACATTCATAGGTGATGAATTCTAAATCCTAAATAATTATAGTGTGCATAGAAATTTCTTCCTGTCGCTGTTGGGTAAGCCCATGCCTGGGTTCAAGCTGATCGTGCAAGAAAGCAGATACCTATGTGTCACTGGCCTATTAGACCACAGAGCACTTTGAAACTCAGCCTAAGTTCTGTTCTCACACTCACAATTCCAGCTAGACATAATGGATAGAGGATAGCAAGCAGGAGCATTAGAATTATTGGATAGCAACCTACAGCAAGAACACTGGAGTTACTGGATAGCAATCCAGAATAGAAACTCTGGTATTACTTGACAGCAATCCAGAACTGGAGCATCGGAGTTACTGAATCAAAATCCAGAGTAGGTGCACTGGAGTTACTAAATAGCAATCCAGAGCTGGAAAACTGGAGTTACTGGGTAGTGATCCAGACCATGAGCACTGCTGTCACTGGATAGTGATCGCTGACTGCTTATTTTCATTTCCTTTCCTAACATGGGGAATTGGAATTTCTCATGTTGAAAAGGCTAAAATTGATATAGTCCAGCAAAGTATGAGAGGATGAACCATTGGATCCTCATGGTTCAGCTACTCACTGAGTAGCTGGGGAGTAATTGGAGGATCCCTCACTACCATCTAGTTGTTACTTCTGTTAAGAGTTACAGCAGATTGGCCAGGAGTGCTTTCACTTTGGGATGGCAAAATGATGTGGCCCAGTTTACCGACCCACTGATGATCCATTTGAGATTGACAAATCAACATTTGCTGGGGGCTAAGTCAACTCCAATTCCTCCGTGATGGATCCATGATCACTGTTTGTCATCAACAACTACTACTGGTATTTATATAGCACCTTTAACATAGTAAAACATCTCATATAAATAAATAACATAAGATGTAAGGGATGGGTGAGAGGATGGGGTGCAGTGGAGGAGTAGGTTTTAAGAAGTGCCTTAAAACTGTGGGTAGTGGGGTGGGGGTGGAAGTGGGTGGTGGAGGGGATGGGGTGGGGTGGGTTGCGGGTGTACTTGCTCACCTGGCAGGATCAACATTTGATACACCGTGGATCATAGCTTGAGTTCCGTGTCAGGATTGCTTCCAATAAAAATTAATTGAGACAATAATGTGTGAAATGTAGATACACATGGAATGAAATCTTAAAAATCCAAGTTCTGGATTAAAATAATCCAGGATTTGGTCTTTGGGCTCACTGCTTAGAATTTTATACACTGCCTGCTCAGAAACTAGGAGGATGGCAAATCTGGATGTGCTTGTCCCAGCTGCTTGTGGATTCCCATGTTTGAGAAGGTTTGAATGTATATGTTTTGTACAATGTTACTCCCACAGCTTGTTCCAGACTTGTTATCTACCAGATATAGAAATCCATCGTTACAAGGTCCTAAGGCAGTAAAATAAAAAAAAACTTCATAGCAACTATTACCCCTACCCTCTAGCAGAATTTATTTATTTTAAAAATAATTCCAACGTTTTTTCTCCTGACCATATGCAAATTAATCAACTGATATTTAATTTTATTTCTTTATTACTTTGAACTCGTGTCAACATGGATACTTTTTATGCAGCAGATTATTGTGACCTGGATTGGACCGCCAGAAAAACTGATTCAATAACTTTCTGATAGAAATCGACAATTCAGCAGGGAAGTGGGACAAATTTTGATAGCATAGGCATGAAGGGCCAAATGGCCACCTTCTATGCTGTGATATTCTATAAGTCAATGTTGCGTGTTTATTACAGTTCATTCAAATTGTCACTTTCTCAAAGAAGTCAAGGGAAGTATCTTAGACTTCTCTTCTGAATCCATGCTGATTGCTGTTCCCTGGATTGCTATAACATACAGAATTCTCGAGTTCATTCCTGATGAAAAATCCTATTAATTTGAATTAACGTAGCTGTCTCCCCTGACTGAGTTGATAGAACTCTTGCCTACGGTCAGATGGTTATGGGCTCAGGGTTTATTCTGAAGACTTGTGCACAAATCCTAGGCTGATACTCGAGTCCCAGCATTGCTGGAGGTGTTATATTGTGATGGGACATCAAGCAGATGTCTTGCCTGCCCTCTCATGGAGGTACAGGATTCATTTATGACATATACATTATGATTCCGACATTCACCAGTGGCAAAGGTTACCCGCCATTCAGGTGTTGAGGGGAAGCTTACACATTGTATTCCCACCGACGGATTTTTGACTTTTCACCTCGTTTTGCTCCTGCCCTCCACAATTCACGCTGCTGGTGTGACTGGAAAATATCCACCCAAACATACTGCCATGAAGTGACCATACTTCAGAAGCATGTCACTAGTTGTAAAGTGCTTTGGGACATCCTGAAATCACGAAAAATGCTACATAAATGCAAGCCCCCCTTTTTTTTCAGTCGATCAGGCCTCGAAAGCTATCGTAGAGTCAATTCCTCTAATTTTGGCTGAATGTTTACCTGAACCAGAAGGCCTGGCCTGGTCTACTTTCATTACATTTCTCATTTGGAAAAGATGGTCTTCAATGTTCCACGATAGTGCTGATCCTGCTGGAATTATGTCTGGGCGGGACCTCTCCTTCCTTATTTCAATGCATCACCACTCTGGCCAACCGCAGACTTAGTAGCATGAATGAGATTAGTGACCACCAGTGATATTTTCATGCAGTTAAGTCATTGAAGATGGTACACCATGAAATGGTCAGTGATGCTAGCTACAGGGAACAAAATGCATGTTGTCTGTACTTATTCGAAACCCCAGTTTTGAGTGGGAGACACTTCAAATTTTAAATCTGTTCTGCACTACCTCAGCATTGCTCGATGCTTGGAATGCTGTTTGTGTTGCTAAGGTGATAATGACGAGAAATACATTGGATGATGTATTCCCACCACTGGCCTTTCCTTTCATTGCTCCCACCCGAATATGCGCAGATGAACGTAGCGTCCACCAGTGCTTCTGGAGAAAAATTCTGGAAGTCTCTCCCTTAGAGGGTTCGCCAATTAAAAATTATAAGTCTGGGTTTGATATAGTGTTGTAAAGGGAGCAAAGGATCTGAATCAAAGACAGGTAAATGGGGCAGAAGATTAGATCACTCAGAAATGAAAGAATGATGGAACAACTTCGAGGGACTGAATGGCCACCTCCTGTTCCTTTGTCCCCTGTTCCTGTGGTTCAAATAAGGTTAAAAATCCCTCTCCACAATTTGGAGAAGAATGGCTTGGTCAACAATCTTCCTTTCATCAACAGCTTCAAAAATTAATGAACTGCTCGGTGTTTTTAGAGTCACTTTGATGACTCCAAAATGAGTGCTGTTGCTTTTTTGCCCATATTGTAATAATCACTCAGCTTTTCATAATATTTTAGATAATATACTTCAGATGGATTTGTTAAGGGGAGGTTGTGCCTTACGAATCTGGTAGAACTTTTTGAGCACGTGACAAAAACGGTCGACGAAGGGCGAGCCGTTGATGTCGTCTATATGGATTTTAGTAAGGCGTTTGACAAAGTCCCTCATGGGAGGTTAATTGAGAAGGTCAAGGCTCATGGGATACAAGGACAGGTAGCTCAATGGATAAGTAACTGGCTTGGTAATAGGAGACAGAGAGTAATAGTGGAAGGGTGTTTTTCTAGCTGGAGGTCGGTCACTAGTGGTGTGTCGCAGGACTCAGTACTGGGACCTCTTCTATTTGTAATATATATAAATGACTTGGAAGAGGGAGTAAGTGGAGTGATCAGCAAGTTTGCAGATGATACAAAGATGGCTGGACTTGCGGATAGTGAGGAGCATTGTCAGGTTGTGAAGAAAGCATATAGTATGCTAGCCTTTATAGGAAGGGGTATAGAGTACAAGAGCTGGCCTTTAATGTTGCAGTTGTATAAAACGTTGGTTAGACCTCATTTGGAATACTGCGTCCAGTTCTGGTCGCCTTACTACCGGAAGGACGTGGAGAGTCTGGAGAGAGTGCAGAGGAGGTTTACCAGGATGCTGCCTAGTATGGAAGGTCTGAGTTACGAGGAGAGGTTAGGCAAATTGGGACTGTTTTCCTTAGAAAGACGTAGATTTAGAGGAGATCTAATAGAGGTGTACAAGATTATGACGGGTATAGATAGAGTAAACATGGTTAGGCTTTTTCCTAGGATGGACTCGAATAGCACAAGGGGTCACGGGCTTAGGGTGAAGGGGGTAAGATATAATTTGGATGCTAGAGGGAGTGGTGGTGGGGATATGGAATGTGCTGCCAAGTAAAGTGGTGGAGGCAGGCACTCTGGAGTTATTTAAGAAATACTTAGATGGGCACATGAACAGAATGGGAATGGAGGGGTATAGAAAACTGATTTAAAATAGGGATCATGAGCCTTGAGAGTCTCTGGGAAGTGTGTAAATAGGTGATGATATTGATGTACTTGTTTTTATCCTACAGGTGCTTTGGTCCACCTTGTTGTCTAACAAGGGGCATACACGCGATGGGTCGTGAGAGGGCTGCTCTTGGATTTTTTTTTCGAGAGTATCCTAGTGCTCCATGTCGTTAGTGTACGCTTGACCTGGACCATTTGATGGGCAACACGACAGCTCAGTGACTATCGTTGTGCTGTGCAGATACATGGATTTGGGCCTGTGTCTATGGGAGTTTGTGCATTCTCCCCGTGCTTGCGTGGGTTTTCTCCGGGTGCTCCGGTTTCCTCCCACATCCCAAAGGTGTGCTCTTAGGCTAATTGGCAGAACAAATTCTCCCTAAATTGTCTTAAATTTGGTTTTTAATCCATAGATCTTTAACATAGACAGGGATCACGGGTAGAGGTGGGAACATCAGGGTGGCGGCACAGGCTCATTGGGCCAAAGGGCCTGTTTCCCATGCTGTTTTGTTCTTTGTTCTTCTTTGTTCTTTGTTATTGCGGAGAGACATCAAGTATGGCTTCTTTCATCTTTTAATGACTAGTTACAAACCAATTGCCATATCGCATTACATGGGACTTTTTAAATGAAAAAGAGAGTAATCTGAAAGGAAACCTTTTCAAAAAAGCTGCACGATAAGTTTTATTCACAGCGTAAGAACATAGAAGTAGGAGCCAGAGTAGCCCATCAAGACTACTCTGCCATTTGATAAATCAATGGCTGAACTTCTTCATCAACTTCATTATCTTGGCTGTTCCCTAGATTTCAAATATTGTCCAAACATCTTTTGTTCTAAGTTTTGAATATACTCCTTGATTGGGCATCCAAAGTGTGCTAGTGCAGAGAATTTTAAAAATTATAATCCTTCAAGTGAAGAAATTTCTCTGCATCTCAGTTTACTTTGTTAACTCCTTATTCTGAGACTATATCCTTTGTTCTAGACTCATCAATCAAGGGAAACAACCTTTCAGCATCTTCGAACCCTCTAAGAGTTTTGTATCTTTTCATGAGGTCACTTTTCCTTCTTCCAAACCCTATTCTCCTCAACCCTATCTATCTCAGGAATCAGTGAACTGTCAGTGCACTCGAAGGCAAGTATATCCTTCTGCGGAGTACTCCAGGAATGGTCTGACCAAAGCCCTACAAAATTGTGACAAGGCTTCCTTACTTGTTTCTTCTGAACCTCTTGCAATAGAGGTTGACATACTAAATGCTTTCTTAATTACTTGGTATACCTGCATGTTAACTTTCTGTGATCCATGTACATGACACCAAATTCTTCCGAATATCAACACTGACTAAGCTTTCACTTTTAAAAAACAATTGTGTCTAAAAAGGGACCAATTGCAAACTTCACCACATTATACTCCATCTTCCATCTTCCTGTTCAACCACTTAATTTAATACGTTTTATTGCTTATTTATGTCTTCCTCACCACTTACTTTCCTATTTAGCTTTACAATGACAACAAACCTGCTGTCTCCTCTTCTTAGTCACTGATAGAATGTAAATAGCTGAGCTCAAGCACTTATCCTTGACACTACTCCATTCATGTCACTCTTCCATCCTGAAATGACCATTTATTCCTACTCTCTGTTCTCTGTTCAGTAAACATTAAAAAGATGTGAGCCTCATACCATGGGATACAGTCTCAGAATAAGAGGCAGACCATTTAAGGCTGAGATAAAGAAGAATTTCTTCACTCGAAAATACTGAATCTTTGGAATTCTCTAACCTGGAGGCTGTGGAAGTTCAATCATTGAAAATGTTTAAAACAGACTTCAATTGATTTCTGGACAATAATGACATCATGGGATATGGAGATAATGTGTGGAGGTAACATTGAAGTGGATGATCAGCTATGATCTGATTAAATAGTGGAGCAGGATTGATGGGCTGAATAGCCTACACCTGCTCCTATGTTTCTAACCCCATGATACATGATCTTGTACAGCTTCTGAATATGTAAATATACTACATCTAGTATTTTCCCTTGCTCACCCTGCCAGTTACATCCTCAAAAGATTTCATCAAACATTATTTTCCTTTCATAGAGCTTCATTGACTTTGCTTATATGATATTGTGATTATCCAAGTGTAGTGTTACTATGTTTTTAAGAACAGATTCTCACATTCTCCCTATTATTGATGTCAGACTAACTGGCCATTTGTTCTGTGTTTCCCCTCTCCCTCCTTTCTTGAATCTCAGGATTGCATTTGCTACCTTTCAGTCTGTGAGGATTGTTTTAAATTACAAGGAATTCTGGAAGATCAAAACTAATACACCATAACTGCCTCTTTTAAAACCCTACGATATAGGTCACCAGGTCCATGGGATTTGTAGGCTTTATTTGCTCCAGTGTCTTTTCTTTACTAACATTAATTACTTTAAGTCCCCTATTCTCATTCCAGCCTGTTTCCCTCAATTTACGATACGTTCTTTGTGTCTTCTACTAGCTAAAGATACCAGGTATTCTATATCCAAATATCAGGCATGAGGAATGGTGGAACCTAAATCGGGGTATTAGAAAGGGGAGGATTTTCAGTTGGGAAACTCAAACCAAATGTTCCATCAAAATCTGACAGCCATTCAGTACATTAGGAGTTGGGATATCAATGGTTTTTGAACATGGAAGGAGAAATGTTGGTGTGGTCAGCGCTCGGCAAAAGATTTCAAGCATCATTGTGACTGGAAAAGCACTGAGGCACACACACCTGAGCGAGACTGATCCATGCACTGACGGGGGAAAGAGTTACACAATTATCAGTTGCACAGCCGAAAAACCTGTTCATCTATTTTGAGTGAGAAAGGATACTCAATTGCTTACTCTGTTAATGACGCACAAGTTCACAACTGACCACAGGGATTCTGTTCTGATATTAAAACCATTCAGTATTGAGCTATGCTTATTTTACAGTGGTGGCTCAATATCATTTTTTCTCCGAGTTACAAACTGTGGGTTCATGTCTTACTCCAGGACTTATGAGTACAGGAGTCTAGGTTGCTGACTGCATGTGGGATAAGCACGCCTTTAATAGTGAATATTGTCAGTGCAGACTGAATGGGCCGAAGAGCCTTTTCTGCACTCTATAATGCTCCAATAGATGGTGCTGCATTATCTTTTGATTTTTATTTATTTATTCGTGAAACATGGGTGTCAGCATTTAATTAGTTTGTTAAGCCATTTCAGAGGACATTTAATAGTGAACTACATTACTGTGGCTCTGAGTTCTCATGTAGGCCAGAGCATGTAAGGATGGCAGATTTCTCTTCACTACAGGACATTAGTGAACCATATGGAACATTAAAATGAGGTAGTGTACCCAGTCAGAGTGATATAAAAAAACCCTATGGCACTATTTTGAAGAACGACAGGGAAGTTATCCCCTGGGTCCTGGTCAATACTTATCCTTCAATCAACATCACAGAAAGAGGTTATCTGGTCATTACCACAGAGCTTGCTTTGCACAAATTGACTGTCACCTTTCTGAAAGTAAAACAGTAGCGATGCTACCAGAAATACTCTATTGGCTGAAATGTTCTTTCCAATGTCCTGGGGTTGTGCCCATCAAATCTTCCAGAATTGGCTTTTTTTAAATTTAGACTTAAGATCCCATTTTGGAGTTAACTGCAGCAACCTCAAATGTAAGATTAAGTTTGATTCTGTTGTCATGACAGTATGCCTTGACCGTATCATAAATTATGAAAATTGTATTTTTAAGTTATATTTTTAAAAATGTAAATCAAAAATGCCCTCTGAAGTCAGATGACTTTCCTCGTGATGTCAGTTGTTCTCCCTTCTCTCAGGAGGGGACAAAAGGCTGCTTTCCCCGACATGAAAGACATTTAGAATTCAGTAAATGCTTGACAAATCAACAATCTTAACTTCCTGCTAAAAATATAGAAATCTGTTCAAAGGAGGTAGAACTCCGAGACAGAACTTCATCACACAGGGAGAGAGAGAAAAACAAATATAGTTTTCAAACTGCTGGAATGGACCAGGCTAAACAAAAGGGCCTTATTGCAGTGACTTGAAAGAGAAATAAAGAACTTCCTCTCTCCCTGACTTCCTCATTTCATTTTCAGGCATAACTGAAGCTGGAAGATTGCCAGCAGATCGACTCTGGGAGCCATCACAATTGCTGTGATATCTCTGCAATTTCAAACCCCTCACTTCAGAAAACGTAACAAGGCAACTCGAAAATAACAGACATTCATCGAAAAGAGACCGAGATCCGTTTTCATGTTATGAGTATCACTTTTATTTTCATCTGGACCTAATTTTGTGCGTGAGTGTGAGTGCAAAAGATTGAGTTGGGGGGGTGGGGGGTGAGATTTTATGTCCTCGCTCAACTCAAGACCAGAAAATCTTGCCCAAAATCAACAGACATTTCCACTGTCCATTCCTCACCTGCTCCGATTCTGTGGTGAGCAGCATGGTAGAATTCTGGCGTTAGTTATTTATAGTAACCCCCTGCACAAAGGTGTGAGAAATAAATTAACTTTTTAAATAATACAAAAGGTTTGATTTATTCACTCCAATGGTAAGAAATACATACATTTGTATGCAAATATAAATGATCCCAGCAATATAAACAAATGCCTTAAAATTGTTCATGGCTATATTATGACCCCCTCCTACCAAAATTATAAAATTAGCAATTAGCTGTTTTAGTACACAATATATATCCAAAGTAGCCTGTTCCTTATTTAGTTCCTTGATAAACTGTTATGGAAAACTTGCTTGAATGTCTTCCATGAACTTGTTCTCAAAGGTACTTTTGCCAACTATCTTTGCCAAGTCTATAATGAAGATTGAAGTCTGCCATTGTAGATGCGTCAAGTTTGGTGGCATTTAAGAGGTTAGTAGATAAGTTTATGGACGAAAAGGGAATGGTTTAGGTTAGAGGGTCATTGCTTTTTCCTAATTGGTCGGCACAACATCGAAGGCCGAAGGGCCTGTTCTGCGCTGTAATGTTCTATGTTCTATGTTCTATTGTTATTACACCAACCCCTGTGTGATGCTTCATTACGTTTCTGATTCACATCTTGCCCACTACTATGGGCCCATAAAATCTATTTCCATCTGCACTTTCTGCCCTTTGCTATTTCTTAGCTCCCTTCATACTGATTACGAACCCTAATTTTCTGAGTTTTTTTTACTGCTGCCTTTATCTCATCCTTTATTAATGTATGCCCATCACCATTACTGTTTGTTCAAAAAACTAAGTATTTTGGAATATTTAGTTCTTGACCTATTCCCCTGTCTCTCTCCATTTATCCCTATTTGTATCATTTACTTATGGGCCTGAATTTTTTGCTCTTTGAGTGAGTGCACTTGGTGAGCCCAGAAGTGGGCGTGAAATACACTTTGGGTCATGATGGGCCCTGGAACACGCTTCCACAATGCCTGATCAATTAATAGGCAGCCTGTGAGAAACATGGACTGGGAAAGGCTGGGGAGGTGGGCACTGATAAAAGGGAGGAAGTGGCCTGTCGCTTCTAAAGTGCTCCTTCAGGAGGACGGCTGCTGTGGAGCTGTCTTGGAGTGCTACAGATCTCTACAAAGTAAATAGTAATGGAAAAGCTATGTGAAGACTGTCTGGGCAACACACTCAAATATGAACCTCAGTCCCTGGACAATTTACTAAATTTTATTTTGATTTTGACATTTCATCTCACCCTGGATTAGGAATGAAACTAAACCTGTAAAGGCTGCCTGGTCAATCGACTTTGTCCACCAACTATAAAAAGATAGGCCAAATTAATTTGTGTTTAATTGTCTCCTCAATGGGCTAAACTGCCTGTTTCATTGCTGGCAGACATGCTACTGACTCACGCAAATGCCCACCGACTGAAATATTGCTTGAGTGCACGATGACATTGGAGGGTGTGTCTGACGTCTTCTCACCAAGTTTCTTTTGTTTCTGAGCCAGGTGTGTGTCAGCCCAAGCGATGTAAAGTTTCTGACCACTGTTTTGTGTATTTAGACATAGTAGTTGGCGATGGCCTTGTGGTATTATCACTTGACAATTAATCCAAAAACTCAGCTCGTGTTTGAATCCTGACACAGCAGATGATGGAACTTGAATTCAATAAAATAAGGTTTGGAATTAAGAATCTACTGTTGACCATGAAACCCATCGTCAGAAAAACTTAATGTCCTTTAGGTTCACTAATGTCCTTTAGGGAAGGAAATCTACTGCCTTTGCCTGGTCTGATGTACATGTTAGTCCAGAGCCATAGTAATGTGGTTGATCCTAGTCCTTAGGCAACTAGGGATGGCAATAAATGCTGGCCATCCAGCAACGCCCATGTCCCATGAATGAATAAAAAAATTTTTTCCACAAGATTCCTGACCAGCTGTTATCATTTGCATCTCTGTAACAAATGTGACTATTGTTATTTTTTATGAATGAGGATCAAATTTAGACTTGCATGTTACAAAAGAGTCAGTTACCAACAAAGCATATTAATAGTTATGTGTCATTGAGATGGAGGCATGGACTCATGCCGCCCTCCTGGGTGTGTTCATGGTAGTCATATATGTCCATGGGAGTGACATAAATGATTGAGAAAACTGATGAGGTAAATGTAACCGTTTTGCAGTAATATTTTCTTTCATCCAGTGTTTTGATAGAGTAGGTAGAGAGGGATTGTTTCCACTGGCAACAAGGTCAGTAATTCAAGGACAGACTTAAAGATAATTTGGGAAAGAGCCAGAAGAGAGAATGAGGAGAATTTATTTTATGAATTAAGTTCTTGTGATATTGAATTCATTGCCCGAAAGTCTGGAGATTGTGAGTTTAGCAGTCACTTTCTAAAAGGAATTGGACAAATATTTGAAAACGAAGAATGTACAAGGCTAAAGGAAAATGGGGGAGTAGCAATAATTGAACTGCCTTTTCAAACACTGACACAGGAATTATGGGCTGAATGGCTTCCAGTTATGTTCTGTAGCATCACACAATTTAGTTCATTCTTACACCCAATGAACCTATAACTACTTTTATTAGCTTTTGGTTGCTGTTCTTTTTCATGTGAAATGCACAAATAGATGTTCGGGGGATCCATGCAGAAGATTTGTACTTTGCTTTGTATCATCTCCCGTCGTCTTAGCTAAGTTTCAATTTTCACACGGAGTGATAGGAATGACTCAGGTAATTGCCCTCTGAACATGCACCTCAGCTGGCCACATGAATTACAATGAGTTGTCATCTAGTGGGCAAATGAACTGTGTTGCATAGAGCAGGAATATTCCTTGTCTATGCC
Source organism: Sphyrna mokarran (assembly GCA_024679065.1). NCBI lineage: Eukaryota > Metazoa > Chordata > Chondrichthyes > Carcharhiniformes > Carcharhinidae > Sphyrna > Sphyrna mokarran. The sequence goes on from JAGIQG010000009.1 coordinate 65,509,771, forward strand.
GGGTTGATGAGACTTACCTCAGGTGATAGGTCTCCTTAAGCTCAGAAAAGGAAAAGTCATCCAAGGATCCCACTGTAGATCTCCTTCTGAAAAGTGTGTGTGTGTGTGTGTGTGTGTGTTGGAGGCTGGATGATAACAATCAGTCAATCAGGTATTGAAGACTTCTGACACTTAATTATAGACCACCAGAATTCACCATCTTCAGGGTAGAGGACAATAGAATAGCAGTAGTGGAAGTGGAATGGAAGAATGAAATTAGCTGTTGCCAGTGAAGGAGTCTCTGCTCTGTTAACCTGTAGTGTTTGCCCACATCCTTTGCCTTCAGATTTTCCCCATTCAATCTTTATTATTCATGCCAATTGGCTCATTTTACCCAACACCTACATGCATGATTTGGATTTTTCTCCACATTTCACATTCATTGTGAGTAGCACTCACAGCTAAAAGCTCTTTGTTTAGGGAAGTACATCATTTGTAAGGATAATTTGAGACCAAGATAGGCCTGGCATCATTCACCGTGAGTTGCACATGCCAAATTTAAATAAATAAAACTAACTTGAGGCGAAGTTTTACATCATATCCACTTCAGAGCTGTTGCATTCCAAATGGCAAGAGGACTAATGGCCAGATTTTCTCGATTTATATCTTTTTCATTATGCCCATTGTCCATTTTTCACATGATATATTTGAGTGTGCACGCAAAACCCGGCTCAGCCACAAAATGGATAGAGCATCTAATATATAGTGTGGTGCGTAGTTTTTTAAATTCATCTGTGGAACAAATGGCCATCACTTATTGCTCATCCTGAGTTGCTTTTGAACTGAGTGGCTTGCTAGGCCATTTCTGAGGACAGGTGAGAGTCAGTCACATTGCTGTGAGCTCTGGATTTGAACCCACATCCTCGGGAGCATTAGCTGAATTCATGTGTTAATGATTCAGGCCATTACTGGACAATCAATTCCCTGATGCTTGAGGCAGGATACATCAGGAATGGTAGTTTTACAGTTCTGTATTGAACTGGTTTTCCAGAAGTTACGAATTTAATTCCCAGCATGGAAATTGAATTGAATTCTGATAGAAATGCTCTCATGAAAACAAGATTAATGTCCTTACAGGAAAGGAGCTGCTTATTTGCCTGGCCTAAATATGACTTTCATTGCATAATTCTGCCATCTGGGAGTCTTGACAAAGATGGGAATATGGTGTGTTTTCCACTACAGGGGTCAGAGGGAAGCCAAACCATAATCTTCCAGTCCCAACCTCATTAATTATTCATTCAGGGGTTTAGTGCTGTATTCTGCAGTGGGGCAGGTATGATGGTTCACCATCATATCTGGGTGCTCTATTGCGAAGGCGCCCAACATCACTGACCCACCATTGAAGAAAGAAGATGGACCTCCGAAAAAAGATGATGTTTCTCCAGCAGCACTCTGAGGCTGGAAGATAGACCTCCTTAATGACACTGAAGCTGGAAGATTCACCTGATGGATGCTTCCCTCCACCCACTGCTGTGCTATTCCAGTAACTAGGGATGCTGATAGCCTCCATGCTGAATACCAGGGGCAGCCCGAGGCATTGTACAGGCGAGTTCTGACATCTGCATGCCTCATTGTTCCAGATGTGTTCTGGACCAGCGTGCTATCCCACTGATGCCATGGAGAATTGGGACTGGAAGGGATGATTCCTGACAGACCTTCATCTGAAGCCCATTAGTGGGATGCAAATCAGTTCCATGACTTCCTCCAGTAAGTTTCCCAATTTGCCATGGTAGACAGGGTTAGGTACCAGGGGAGGAGATCTAGGGTTAGTTGATGTGCAGGCAGCTTTAAAATATGGCACCATTGTATATGACAGTGGGCACTCATAATCCTGTCATGCAAATTTTCTCTAAACTTCCATCTGCATAATTAATTAGGCATCCCATGGTTCATTCCCACTGGCTTCCATGCTGGGAAACACTCTTAATGCCTTTCCTGCCACTGGATTTAGTCCGGGAATGCAAAGTTTCACCAAGTTTAGATTCAGCAATCTTGCCTCAGTTGAAACACAGTCTAAAAATACGATCATGCCACCTTGGGCAAATATTTTGGTTAATACAGGATATTGAATTTATTACCCTGTTGGTGCATATCACAAGCCGCTTAAAATCCTTCCACTACCAGTCACCGATAAACCGTTACAGGTTGCTTTTGAAATAAAGTTGCAGTTTTCTTTATCAGATAGGCATAATAGCCACACCATATCCTTGGAGGATGAGTCACAGTCTGTATGCACCATTCCAGTTGTGTCACCTGTACATGATTCAGCCGACAGCATGCCAAGCTGCTGCCCATTTTTCCATTACAATAAAGGTTATTACCTAATAGTAAAGAATGAATGGGCGTGTCTGAATTTGTCATTCCTTATACCTGACTGATTAATATCTTCACCTCTGGAATGAAGAATTACTGATTTTGGGTGTCAAATTCTACACATTGCTCAGCTTGTGACCACACCAAGTGATTTGGCCCAGAATGATGTAGATCAAGACAGTACCAAGTTTAATCTCTGATTTTGTATTGAGTTAACTAATCACACTCACATGGAATGACATCTAACAGAAGCAGGTCTTTCTGTCCAACAGATCTCCACCCACTACCTAACCTTAGATCTCCTCCCCCCAATTATCTAAGTCTAGATCTCTTCCCCCCACTATCTAACCCGAGATCTCCTCCCCCCACTGTCAAACCCTATCTTTCCATTCCTTTCTACTCCACGTACTTATCGGCCTTCAACTATCCTGTGTGAGAATGAAACTCACCAGCCTACTTTCACACCACCTGACTTTCTTGAATTGCTTATTTATTGAGGTAGGACTAGGAAATGCATTTGTAGAATCAGAGTGATATAAAGTAGAAAGAGGCGGGTTGTGCCTGAAGTGAAAGCTAGCCAATTCGTCTCATTCGCTCCTCCCACATCCCCCCCTTTCCCCCACTATCTTCTATCCAATTTCATGTTGGAAGTTCTCATTGAATCTATTCTACCCTACTTTAAGGTATGGAAGATTCACAAGATCGCAACAACTCACTGTGTAAAAAAAAAATCACCTTAAAGGAGCTTCTGATGTTTTGGTCAATCACCTTCAATTTGTGTCCCCTGCTTACAACTTTCTTGCTCTTTAAAACAATCTCTGCTCCTGTATCATTTATGAATTTGAACACCTCTGTCAAACCTTCCTGAAATCTGCTCTGCACTATGAGGAGAAGAACTTCAGTTTCTGTAGTCTGATGTAACAGGAATCTTTTATCATCAGTAATGTTCAAGTGAATCTCTACTCCAACCTCCCCAAAGCTTTGACAGACTTCCTAAAATGTGATTGCCCAAAGCTGAACACCATATGCCTGTGAATAATAAAGCTTGAGTATAACTTGCTTGCTTTTGTATTCTAGGCCTCAATTTATACTGCCATGGATCCAGTAAGTATAATAGTCATCTCAATTTGTTTTGTCACCTTCAAAGATTTGTTTATGGACATCCCAAAATCTTTCTGTACAGATAGGGTGAAGTATACTTTCCCGTTGCAGGAAGGTCAGGAAATTTGACAGATCTCAGATGGGAATGTCTGATCTTAGGATGGCAAAGAATGGAAAATCCTACCCTGTCCCTGAAAACTGGCTATCCAAAAGCCAGAGATCACAGAATCACAGAATCTTCTCAGTGCAGAAGGAGGCTATTTGGCCCATCGAGCCTGCACTAATGACAATCCTCCCCTAGGCCCTATCCCAATAACCCCATGTATTTACCCTAAGACCCCTGACACTATGGGGTGATTTAGCATGGCCAATGAACCTAACCCACACATCTTTGGAGTGTGGGAAGAAACCAGAATACTCAGACGAAACCCATGCAAGCACGGGGAGAATGTGCAAACTCCACACAGACAGTCACCCAACGTCAGAATGGAAGTCGGGTCCCTGGCACTATGAGGCAGCAGTGCTAACCACTGTGCCATCATGCTGCCATGTCCGAAAGCCAAACGTTTTAACAAGATGCATAAATCTTAATTCTTCTGAAATGAGTAAAGTTATTTACTGACACCTTTGGCTAGGTGTTGTATTGATGTGGTGATATGGCAGATTATAATAGTCTTTTTGCACGTTCTGAGTGGTCTGAGGGACTTGTGCTCCAACCAATCTGGCTCGGATCGATCAATCTAACCCAACCTGAACCTCACGATCCAAAAAAAACGGCAAGGTCTGAAATTCAGACTCAGTCCCAAGGTTGCCAGTTTTGGGACACCATATCAGACCCTACAGTTCATTTAACATTGTACCTTTTAGTTCATGTTGCCTCTCCTCATTCTTCTAACCGAATGAATTATTTATATAGCGCCTTCCTTAACGCAAAAGCATTTTATAACCAATGAAGAACTTTTGAAGTGTAATTTCTATTGTGATGTAGAAAATACTGCTGCCAATTTGCACAAAGCAAGGTCCCACAAATAGCAATATGGTGGCCAAAATTCTTCGACCTGACCCAAGGCTGGGATTCTCCAGTCCCATTGCAGTGAATGGAGGAAGGGCTGAGCACCAAGTTCTCCAGTTTCACTATTATTGCTTTATTATCTTGCAGTAAGTTATTGCATCGCAAGCATTGCCGAGAACTCTGCCCAAATCAACCATGAAAAGACAAAAGAATTGGCACATCATTGAATGCAATTCAAATAACTTTTATTGGTGACTTTCATTGGAACTACCATTGCGAGTTGATTGGAAAACAATTGTTCACAAAACAAACCAGAACACAATTCTGGAAATAGCATATTTTTTACATTTTAAGTCAGATCTCTGAATCATTTAAGCCCCTCTTAAAGAAGTATTGTTTCATTCAGTATTCAGAGGGGACTTGTCCATCACGCAGGATGGCATTGTCTTATGCAAATAAACACATAGACACACATTGCATTTTGTAGCTCATCACAGTTTAACATTGAAGTGATTGGCAGTGTTGCATAATACAGAACCAATGTAACTAGAACTCAGGATAGTTAACCCTTTCCTTTGTAATAGCCAAGCCCCAAAACATTTTAACCTGTCAATGGGAGTGTGCATCTGGTTAATCTTTTTAAACCTGACACCCAACTCTGTGCTTAGAAGCACAAATCCAGTCTTGTTAGAGATTTGAAATGCAGGTTGTAAATTCTCCAGCACAGGTTGCGGTATTTAACTGTGTAAGTACATAAATCCTCACACTAGTGGAGGAATGGTATTCTCAGGAAGTTAATGCATTTTAGAGCACCCTGCTAATAGATTCTCTCATTGCCCTCATTTCCTGTGCACTCTGGTTCATCCTTTCTCCCAGGTCTGCTCCCTAAAGGCCCCAGTAAGTTACCACCTCAGCTGGCCAGGAAACTCTCCACCTTATTCTGTTGCCTTCTACTCTGTGGGCAGATACCTGGCCCTGTTGGGCAACCATCTGCAGTATTGCATACCAAGGCTGGAAGCTCAGCTCAGTCGAAGGGAACCAAGCCTTCTGCCCGCCATGGCTTTTGACAAGACTCTCTTGGTTCTCTCTGTCATGCTTTCTACATCCCAGGCTTGGCCTTTCTGTTCTGTGTCCTATCAGTTATGAGGACAAGCATTCTGGTGTTATTTGACATCACACCAAATACTTTATTCACAGCAGAAAATACATCTCCGTAAGAGACTAGCATCTGCTCTTGCGAAGCGTAACAGCATTCATGTTTCATGATGGTCAATGCTATTATTGAGTATGTTCTGGTAGATATCTGACTGAAGGAACCTGCTGTAGCCATTGTTTTCCATCAGACCATAGATCTTCTTTTGCGCTGCTTCAAAGCATGTGTAGGTTGGATGCTGCATGTTTTTAGTGACCACGTCTTTGGTGTAGTAATCCAAATTAATCTGATTGAAAAAAAAATCATAGTATTCATTAGTGATTGGTTTACATCATTGAGTAACATTGAAGTATTTAATCTACAGTAATTATTAACTATTTTTTGCAAAGAGAAGTTCCGACCAATGGTCATGTACTTATTTATTGCCTTTGCATTGATATGAAGCTCATGCAGCCAGCACTGGCGGGCATTCGATTGTCATCGTTAATTCCTTAGACACTTAGGTTTGAACAGTTTTCTATGAAGTAAGCCCCGTAAAAAGTAAGGGCGATAGGTCAGTAATTACCTCTTTTGGAGACATTGGTTCGACAAAATCTGAGAAGATCTTCCTTGCTTTGCAGGCTTGTTTGGTGGGTGACTTAATTTTCTTGTAGTCCTCACAAGCTAGCCAGAACTCAATGTTCTCATCATTGTACTCTGATTTGAGGAAGGTTTTAAAAGCAATCAGGCCATCTAGAAAGAACAAAGGAAATGAGACATTAGTCACTGTTGCAACTTTATTCTTTCGTCACAGTGATTACATTACATTGAAAAACCTTCATTAACAACATTGATCTACAATGTTTACCCGATTGATTGATCCCAATATCTTTGATTATTGCTGGATTGAGTCTACACTGGGGCCAGTTAGCTTAGGTGGCAGGGTACCTCACATAGAGTTTGATCAATAGCATGGAATTTCACCCACTTGTAGCCTGCCTCTGTGCCCTACCCATAGTAAACAACATGGCACTTTGCTCTTGTTCAGAAAATAAACACTAAGGATCTGCTTTCACAGAGAATTCAAGAACAATTCTACACTGAAGGCTAATGCAGCCTTTCCATTTTGTACAGGTGGCTGCAATTTTGACATATGCAACAAGGTTTGCAATGCCACATATTGCTAAGGGATGTTATTACTTATAATGTGAAATATTTTGATATTAATATCATTTTCCATAACTTATTACTACTTTAATGAATCTTTGCTAAGTTAAGTCATAGTTTCTTATTGAAGACCCATATTTAAAAGGCAGGGTTATGAGAGATTGTTTATCTGTAACTATTTCATTTTAACAAGAGAGGGATAGTGTAGAAAGCTATATGTATAATCTGCTTACATTTATGAGCCAGTAGATTGTCCAGAGATTCAGCCCACTTTAATACTTCTTCATGGGAGGGACTGTGGATAAAGTAGAAACAAAATAAATATTGATGCTTTTGCTTGAGAATAGATTATAAACAAATAGTTCTTACATTTTACTTACAGCTCAGAGAGCACTGTATGTAGTTAATCATTTAACTTACTTCAATGTTAGTTTTGCCTCTCTCGATTTGACTGTCATTTGTTCAGAAGAATCAGTCTTCTGATGATGCAAAAGGTGCGAACATCGATTCTTCAGCCCTTTAATGCTGTAAAAGAAAATCATTAACATTAAGAATAACGCAGGAAAACCATTGCAAGTGGCCTTGTATTGTATTTGCATTAACTACGCAGCATTAGTTATCACATATCCATCTTATGCCCTTTCTAGCTCAACTTAAAAGCAACACTTACTGATGTCCCCTTACAAATAAATGAGCAAACAGGTAAGATAAAGCTTAGTGTTATTGCCAAGAGCCATGCAATGCAATATCTCCCATTTCCTAAAATTAATTTTCAACTTAATGCTATAAGTATTATTTTTTGTACCAATCATTTTTGGTTTGCTTTTTTAGTTGAGCAAGTTATGTCATTTTTCTTCAAAATGTTGGCAAAGCACTGTAGTAAAACTATCATTGTGCAAGGTTCTGGCAAATTATTTGACTGCTCTTACTTATGCACAGAAACAATAAGGGACCTTTGTGCCCCAGACAAGTCGGTTGCCTTCTGATATCTCAGCCAAGTAGCCACTAATCACGCACAAAGCTTGTCACTGAGTGTCAGCAGGTAATGGCAGAATCCCAGCCAAGTTTGATCCACTGCTCACAAGATACCCTGTCCAGCTAAATAGGCTGGGCAAGAGTTTTGAAAATGCAAATGATTTTTCGCACAGCATGCACTAGACGAACCTCACTATCTTATGTATTTGCCCGAGTACCTGACAAATATACAAGTAACTTTATGGAGATCTGTGCAACAACCAGTTTGAGGCTTAAAACTTATTACTTACAAGCTGTTCTCCTTTATGTTAGCTGGCATCTTGTCTTCTGATTCTTGGTTTATATGCTGCTTGGAGAAGGTTTCTGTTGCACGAGCAGTATCAGATCACTTTGCAAGCTTTTCTTCACCGAGAACTGCAGTTCAGTTTTTACGATTATACTCCAGCTGCTGTCTCCGCCAAGAGCTATTAGCTTCTGCTCTCTCTTCTTGCCTGCTTCTCTATTTATGCACTCAGGCTGACGTTGAGTCAGTGGGCGTGGATTAGCTGTACCTGTAGTGATTTGTTATTGTATAACAAACAAGAACCAGTTCTAAGATAGGGGAACCTTATTTAGTACAGCATTGACGTATGAGCCTCAGCAACTCTGTGCAGACTGCCTCAGGCAAAACAAGATTAGGATTGCATGACAACAGCAACTAAGAACACACACCATATTTTCGGGTCATTGAGAGAAAGCAAGTACTGTGTCAATAGGCAGCCACAAGAAATTAGATTAGAAAGCGTTAATGTTGTGTGAATTCTTTCAAAGGTGTGACCCGTCCTGTGCTAAATTCTTGTACATTTTCTGAATACAAAGTAGGCTGCTCACCTTTAGGTATGCTCGCCATGTATCATATGATATTGCAGGTAACTTTGGTACAAACTGCACTGTAGTTAGAAAAGGCAAACAGTTTCTGTCTATTTAAAACTCCTTCCCTTTTTCTTTTAAGATGCAAGAACCAACTTGTGCTGCACTTTTGTTCCCCTGAGCTACTTCTTTACTTAAGTGTTTTCAGGTTTTAAAAGAATGCTAAAAAGACCAAACAAAATCCCCAAATCTCAGCCAATCTGACAGCATCTGTGGAGAGAGAACAGAGCTACCCTTCCAAACTCGAAACGTTGGCTCTATTCTCTCACCACATTTGCTATCAAACCGGCTGAGATTTTCCAGCCTTTTCGATTTGTGTTTCAGATTCCAGCATCCATCAATGTTTTATTTTCAAATCAAAATTCAAGACGGACTATCCACTACTTAAGAGCTGAATTTTTGTCAACTATACAATGTTCAGGCATTTACCGTTGGAACCTTAGAATCCCTACAGTGCAGAAGGAGGCCATTTGGCCCATTGAGCCGACACCAATAACAATCCGACCCTGGTCCCATCCCCGTAACCCTATGTATTTACCCTACTAATCTCCCAAACCATCCATCGATTGTAGGAGAAAACGGGAACACCCGGAGAAAACCCATGCAGACATGGGGAGAATGTGCATACTCCACAACGACAATGACCTGAGCCTGGGATTGAACCCAGATCCCTGGCACTGTGAGGTAGCAGTGCTAACTGCTGTGCCACCATGCTGCTCTTGGCCAGTACTGCATGGGATTTTCAATAATATTGTAATTTAGGGCAGATTTTGGGATCATTTATTATTTATGTTCCAAACTATTTTTGAACAGTAAAAGTCATTGCAAAATCAGCAAAAAAGAAATTAAATCAGTATTCACTGAGCCCATCCAGTTATCTTCATCTATTTCCTCTTTGAATTTTTTGCATCATTTTGGTCCAAAAGTCCTCCCCACACAAATGGATACTTAATTTATCCTGTGATAATTATCCATAATTTCTAGGCTTTTACCCAGTACAATACTGAGGGAGTGCTGTACTGTTGGAAGTGTTGACTTTGGGGTCAGATATTAAACTTGGCCTGTCCTCTCTGATGGATGTAAAATATCCCATGACACTATTATAAAGAAGGGCAGAGGATTTCTCTGCGGTGTCCAAGCCAAGCTTTATCCTTAAGCCAACAGCACTAGAACAGATTATTGCATCTTTGTCTCTGATGTTTGCTGTACACAATTAGACTATTGCATTTCTTATGTTACAATAGCAATTACAGTTACAAGTGTACTTCATTGGCTGTGAAGCACATCAGAATGTTATGAGGTCAAGGAAGGCAGTGTATTAATGTAAGTCTTTCCAATTCCCCCTAATAAAATTATAGGAACATGTGAATGAGGTATTGTTATGATTCATTCATTTTGAGATATGGTGGGAATTCAGACAAAAATCACAATCAATCTCATGACTTCCAGGTTGGGAATACAGTGGTTTACTGCTATTGTCATGGGATGCCTTAAACACAAGTGATACATTTTGGATCAGGTGCTTTGCACGTCAGGAAAAACCTCAATACCGAGAGAGATGTAGGAATGGAGAACTTGACACCACAAGGAGTAGTTAAAGTGGATAGTATCGGTGCATTTGGAGAAGTGAGAAAAGTGCATAAACCATGTAAATGCAACATTTTGATGACTTTGGAATAAACTCCCACTCTTAACGGTTGACATTTAACATCCCTGTCATGATCATCAGAGAATCATAAGAACAAAATATAAAATACACAGTGGAAATTTGTTTGGAATCCAGTTATAATGGTTTTGTTGATCTACTGGGAGAGAAATATCCACATATCTGAAGATATAGATTACCAGGGGTTGGCTATTCAGCCCCTTGAGCCTATTCTTCCATTTGATAAGATCATGGCTGGTCTAATTGTGGCCCCAACTCCACATTCCATCTACTGTCAATGCCCTTGGACTCCCAAGAATCCATGTCTGTCTTGGAAATATTCAACGAACTTGCCCCTTCCACTCTCTGTGGAAAGATTCTATTGACTCACAATCCTCTGGAAGAAATGAAGTTCTCCTCATCTTTGTTTAAACTTGAGACCCCTTATTTTTAAACTAAGTTCCCTAGTTCAAGTCTCTCCTGCAAGGGGAAAAATCCTTTCAGGATGTACCCTGTCAAGTTCCCTCAGGATATTACATGGAATATGGAACAATCATGTTTCACTCTTCTAAATACAGATAGATACAGGTCCAACCTATCCAACCTTGCCTCATATCATCCCCATCCCAGGCATCAGTAATATGAACCTTGTCTGAACTGCTTCCAATGCAATTTGTCCTTTTTCAAATAAGGAGGCTAAAACAATAGTCAACATGTGGGCAGGGACTTTAATGGCACTCCAATTGTTGCCAAATTGATGCCCATATGTGTCGGGGCCAGAAAATCTACCCAGCTGTACAACTGCAGCAAAATATCCCCAATTTTATTTCATTCCCCTGGCAATACATGCCAACATTTCATCAGCCTTCCTAATCACTCGCTGTACCTGCATACTAACTTTTTGTGATTCCTGTACCAGGACACTAGATCTATAAACAAATTCTGCACTATCCCTCCATTTAGATGATACGCTGCTTTTCTGTTCTTCTGCCAAAATGGACAAAGTGTACCCACCTTCTGCAACTATGGCTATTGGTTTGGGTGGGGCAGGAATCCCAAACAGCAGTAAATTGTGAATATTAAACAAAATGTATTTTACCACCTTGGGCAGTGCCGACTGAAAATCAAAGACTCAACCCCTAACAAAAAGCACAATTAAAATAAATGATGCACTGTAAGTGGAAAAAGGAATGGATGGATATGCTGACAGTGATAAATGAGAAAGGGCAGGAGGCAGCTCAAGTGCAGCATAACGGTTAACAAACTCTGACACTAAAAAGCTCTGACTTTGTCCGGGACTGGGATTCTCCAGTCCTGCTGCAGTGAATGGAACTTTGGCTGAGTGTCAAATTCTCCATTTCCACTGGCAGTGGGGCGGGAATGCACAAGATTGGAGAATACTGCCCCCATATGTTTCAACACCATGAACTACTTGCTCTTGTGTAAAACTGATCCCTTTACAGAGCAGAAAAATAGCATGACATTGATTCTTTCTCTGAAAGGAATAATTCCAAATGAGAAATATTGTTGTTGCTGGGAGCCCCAGGAAAGGATATAATAATGGAATGTTTTTTCGATATATGTATCAATAGCAAATGCAAATGAAACCTTTCCACTTTCATGAAGGATCAGCTGAGGCTCACTTGGTAGCATGCTGACCTCCAAATCATGAGGGTTCTCACTTAAGTCCCACACCGGGGTTGAGCATAGAGGGTCAGTACTAAGGGAGTTCTGTGCTATCAGAGGGCCAGTACTGAGGGAGTGCAGCACTGTCAGAGGGTCAGTACTGAGGGATTGCTGCACGATCAGAGGGTCAGTACTGAGGGATTGCTGCACCATCAGAGGGTCAGTACTGAGGGAGTGCTGCACTGTCAGACGGTCAGTACTGAGGGAGTGCTGCACCATAAGAAGGTCAGTACTGAGGGAGTGTTGCACCATAAGAAGGTCAGTACTGAGGGATTGCTGCACTGTCAGAAGGTCAGTACTGATGGAGTGCTGCACTGTAAGAAGGTCAGTACTGATGGAATACTGTTCTATTAGATGGTCAGAACTGGGCGAATGTTGTCCTGTCAGAAGGTCAGTTCTGTGGGAATACTGTATTGTTACATGGGTAGTCCTGATGGAATAGTACTACAGTCAGACGGTCAACTCGGGGAGCTCTACACTGTCAGGGGTTAGTACTGAGGGAATGCTGCACTGTCAGAGAGGCAGCACTGAGAGAGTGTTACATTGTCGGAGGGTCAGCCCTGAGGATGTATTGTTCTGTCAGAAGGTTAGTACTGAGGGAGTGCTGCACTGCTGGAGGGTCCAAACTGAGGTAGTACTGCACCGTCGGAGGGTCAGTACTGAGGGAGCTCTGCACTGTCAACAGGTCAATACTGTGGGAGTGCTGCACTTTTGGAAAGTCAGTACTGCGCGAGTGCTGCACTGTCAGAGCTGTTGTCTTTCAGGTGAGATGTTAGGCTGAGGCTTCATCTCGCTATTTGGGTGGACATAAAAGATTCTTTGGCACAATCTCAAAGCAGAGCAGAGGAGTTATTGTTGGCATCCTGGCCAATACTTCTTTCTCAATCACAACAAAGAAAAGGGATAATCTGCTCATTACCATGTTGATGTTTGTGGGAGATTGTTGAGTACATGTTGTTTGCCACGTTTCCTACATTACAACACTAATTGCACTTAAAAAAAAAACTTCCTTGGTTGTAAGGTACTTTGTGTTGTCCAGTGGTCATTAAAACACTATATATGTGTTAAGTCATTCTTTTAACGTCAGCATCCCTTTGGCACTTTTCCCGTATCACTACTCTTCATGCATGAACTTTGCATATGGATCAATAGTTTTACAATGAGAGAGGAACTTAACCCTTTTCTTGCCTAATGTCCCTGCATCTGACTGATTCACCTCCTGTTTAGAAATGCTGAGATAATGGGAGCCTTCCCTCATTTTTCACATCACAAAAGTTAAGCGCACAATTGAAGAATGTACACAATTGAACAGAATGAATGATCACTGTTGGAATAATCAGTGTAATAATCAGTAATGGCATCTCTTGAACAAAGACCAAATATTAGTAAATATGTGAAATAAAAATGAGAGTTACAAGGTTTCTTCAGGTTGTTATTAGAGAGGATGACAAATGACAGAATTTAAAGGTTATTGATATTTAATTCAAACCAGTAAAGTCAACAAATTTTGATGAAAGAAATTTTGGGCAGATATGTTTTTTTTTAGCCCTTTGCTAAAATGGTTTGACAACTTTTAGAGGGCCTAGCTAATGTAATATGATTGCACAAAGGGGAAATGTTTTCATAAAAAAGGTATGGCCATGATTCCATATATAGTAAGTTCTTGACTTTTCCTGAGAAGTCTCATAACACCAGATGAAAGTCCAGCAGGTTTATTTGGAATCACAAACCTTCAGAGCACTGTCTCTTTATCAGGTGACTCAGGAGGAAAAAATAAACCCCTTGAACTTTAACCTGGTGTAGTGAGACTTCTTATTGTGCCCACCCCAGTCAAATGCCGACATCTCCACATCATGGGTCCATAAAAGAAGATACCTACAGATATGAGATATTTTCCTTTGGGGAGGGAGAATCTGATAACAAATCTATCCTGACTAGCCATTACACATCTTTGGAAGAGAGCAGATAATGGAGCATGAAGTGATAGGGAAGTCTAAAACAATGGGATGGGAATTGGGGGGAAGGGAACACATTGAAAGTGAATGTCCATGTTCCTTTGCGAATATGTTATATTATTGGGCAGGCCAAAGATTTATTAGTAAAGACAAATATTTCCAAAAACAATAAATGCTTACATTTATATATTACATTTCACAACCATCACGTATATTAGATGCTTTACAGCCAATTGTCACAGTGATGTACCTTGTGCATGAGCGATATTAATTTTCAATGAATTGGCTGATCAAATGTATATTGATTTATTTAAAAAGGACTTAAAAAAAGACACTGATTTAAGATGGTTGCTGGTATCGCAAGTTGACCATTTTCTGCAAAGTTCAATGTGAATTGTATTTCTTTATATCATGGCATGCTTCAATAAAATTTTACACCTACTGATGTCAATAAATACTTGAAAGTATTTAGTGAAGCTGTACTGGACCTCATATTTGCACTTCTGTCAGGCAAGTGAGATCAAAAGTTGACCAGGAGAATAGGTATAAGAAAGTCGTTTTTCTATCTCTTCAAGATGGATAATGAATCATCATGGCACATTCTAGACAATGGGGTAATAGCCACAGTTGATTTAAGCATCAACTAATTAAATACCTTCTGAAATCATTATGCAGGGAGAGGTCATATGATTAGTGATTTTTGAAATCTCTTTGTTGAAATTATTTTCAATAGAATACAAGGCAATGCATTTGTAAATTTAAAAATAATGTAAATTTGAACCATTTCCAAAGTTGCCTAAACTAATTTGTTTTGCCAATAAGGCTTCCTGTACAATATGTGGAGGGAACCCGAGAAAGACTTAGAAGTGTGTCTGCTATCCGTCCATGTAGATGATGCTCTATATTTTCTCCATTATAGTAGGGAAAGAGAACGTGGAAAAAAAATTGCTGGTTTGAAAAACTTTGTTGAAAAAGAAGCTGCCACAATAAAGTGAAGACTATTGATGATGGCCACTTTAGCTTTGACCTAATTGTTACCAAGTTAAAAGGAATTCTGATTTAATGGCCAGACGTTGCGTGCCCTGGTAGCTGAAGATCTGAAAGTGCACAGAGTATAACAGTAAATGTCCAGTTTCCCAGCATTCCATCAGTACCCCAGCGCTCTACTGAGTTTGCATCCTCCATACTCAATCACCACAAGGTTAAAGTCATGCAGTGCAACATTAATTATATATTTATGTGAGCTTTTTCTAGTCTTTAATTTTACATCAACTATTTATTTTACCCGTGTTAATACTTTTCTTAAAATAGTACGCAGGGAAATTAATTTCAAAAACAAATTAAATCATTCCTAATTACTAATACTGAGCAGTTTGACTTCATCCCATGTGAATCTATTTTTACTCTCTGGTTTTCAGTAATTATTGCGATAGAACATGATGAGATTTTTAATGTTTATGCAACTAACAAAATCAATGTTTATTTGGTTCTGAAATGTAATGGCCTGCTTTTCTTATTAGTTATTTTTAACACCAACAGCCATTTCCTCACGGTTTTCTCTTTGTTGTCCATCTGTCCAGATGATAAATTACTCAAAACTAGTTTTGAACTATTTCAGACTATCTGAAACATCTGGCTTTCCCACGAAATGTTGTGGTATTTGCTGTTCTGCCACAGGACCCATATACAGTGAAATAGTATTATGTTGGCAGGAATGTCAGAATGTACCTAATTTACCAGTCATTAGCTGATAGGTTTTGCACTGGTATGGCTTCTGCAAGGTTGAAGTGTATTGATGCCCAAATATCCACTGAAGCTACAATGAACAGGTTTGCGAGTTGCAACTTACTGAGTGAGGTTACTATCAAACCCAGGCTATCTCTGCAAGACAGAGAGCTAAAGGCACAGATCTTTGATATTAAAGGGATAGTGGGTAGAGGGTGGGGGTTGGTGGTGGTATAGGGGTGGTGGAATCTATAGGTAGTGGTGAATCTACAGAAATTTTTATCAGGCTCTTTGAACTATTTAAAAACGTCCAAACTTTAACATCTGCCTCAGGCTAGGTCTAAAAATACCTGATACTGCCACCGTGTGGACCATACAGTGAAGTATTCAGCTTTTCAACATTAAAATCCCTTATAGATTAAGCACAGAAACCCACTGAAAGAACAGAGAGGGAAGCACATGAGATAACAGTAGTTCCCCTAGTAGATAACGATGCAATGTCAGGGCAGTTGGCTACAACTCTGTCATTGATGCAAAGCAACAGTGGGAGTTACATATCCTGATTGTAACTGATAGAAACTTGCAGCTCACGGGAGTGTGAATAGAATGGTTCATGCTAGCTTGACCATTAGAAAGGTTGATGTTACATGAATGGGGCAGGATTCATGGGCCCTGCCAAGGTTGGGAAGGGCATCAGATGGGGCCTTAAAATATTGGAGCTGGGGTGCCAGCTTTCATTCCCAGGCTTCACCATTTTGGCCCAGTCAGATTCATGGCCTGGTAAAGCTGCTCACAACCCCCAGGCAACTTATCAGAGCCTAGTTTAAGGGCAAGTAATGGAAGCCAACTGGTATTTTCCAATCAGATCCTAGTTTCCCTACATGAGAAAGGGGTAGGGGAGCTGGGGTGGAGTAGGATGCAACTTAACATCCTAGAAATGGCCATCCAGTAATAAGCCAGAGAGGTCTACGACCTGACTCTTCCAGCCTGAACTTGGGTACAGCTAAAGATCATCTAGTCAAGGGATTATATCCCCATCACTCCGAGGGTGGTAACCTAGCCGTTATTCTGTATTTTGAATTTCTTAAAGAAAATTGTTTGAGAGGGCTTTTTCTTGTTGAAGCATCCTTTCAGTTATGCTTTACTGCAAATAGTGTCCATTCCCACAACCTACCACCCCCAGAACCAAGTTTGAGATCCATATCTGACATTGTTTCCTGCTACTAAAGTGAAAGTTCAGCTCATGGCCTTATGGCAGTGATATTAATGCTGTGTAAATAGTCTTTGACAGGAATCACTTACCTACTGCACTTATCAATATGTTGTTATCAATCATGTGCCTCTTGTCCCTTTCAGGAATGGGGTGTCAGTAACTTGTACAACAAGTTCTAGTTATCATTGCACCATTTGGGGTACCACACAATCAACACAGTAAGGAGTTGAGTAATCCACCCTAACTTTGCAGTTCAGGAAGTCGTATTAACCAACCAAAACTGATGAGACATGATCTTATCATTGTAACTAATCACAAGAAATGCAAAAACATTCAACCATGTTATTTCCTGACTATAAATTGCTTTTATTATAATTCACTTTGAAAAGAACACTACAAAAATTAATTTATTATGTGTGTACTTTTTATGATGAACAGTTCCCACCCTTGAGCACAGATCATTTAGAAATATATGACTATATGACAAAACGAACACTTCTATTTTCTTCATGACCACACACCATTGCCAAATATAGTTATTGCCAACATGCTGCAACAGTTTCTTGGTGCTTAGAGTGTCTGCTGTTGTGATCAGACCCAGGTGAGATTCCCCAAAGGTTGTTGGTCCTTCAATTTATCACCATCTGGCTGGGATCCTCCCATATTATTACAAACTGGGTAAGGAGCGATGACTGGCTTCATGCCCTTGTTCAACCCATGATGTGGAGATGACGATGTTGAGTGATGATGAAGGGACATTTCTCCAAAAGCCTGTGATTCCAAATAAACCTGTTGGATTTTAGCCTGGTGTTCTGAGACTTCTTACTTTATTCAGCCCTGTCTCTGCTGGTAGAAACCTAATAAGGTTCCCTTTCCTTTGGATACATTTTCTGTACCACTGGATAAGATTTACCAGCCAAGCTCGCTCTGAAACCAGAAAATCTCACCCGAGGCAATGGATCTTTCAATGGTCCATCCCTTGTTTGCTACGATTCCTGTGGCAGGCAGAATGGAAAAAATTGCCCCAGTGTTTAGAAGAGTTAATTTAACTAGGCTTTTACGAGTTAAGATAGAGTAAGTTTATTAATTACTAAAATGATAAGGCTAAATGGTAAACAACACATGCATCTCTCATTCACGTGGATTAGAAGAATTGGGGCCAATTGTAAGCCGATATAAATTAAAAGTTATATAGAAAAGTCTTTGTTTTGTGAAGAATAGATGATGATGTATTGCAACTAATACAGATTGATTCCAATAGTTAACTCTTTGATTGATGTGTTCTGTAGTTTGGTGGAGAGATTTCAGTTCTTTCATATTTCAGTATGCTGTGATCTTTCTGTTGACTGGGTTGACGTTCATAGTCAGGTAGAGAGATTGTTTTAGATGTTCCTGCAAAAGCTGGCTACTTTTGTAGGGGTCCTGCCTCAGCTACTGCTTTGTCTTCAGTGTAGCAAACTTCCAGCTGCTTTTCCTACAGCATATATACACACAGACTGATTGGCAGACAGTCATTTCCCACCTCACTATTTCTACCCGCACCTCCCCCAAGTAAATGAACGTGTGAACCATGAGGCTTGTCCCTCCTGCCTCAACTAACATGGCCTAGGAAAGGTAAATGAGAACGGACAGAGATTACTTCAATTTTACTGCTACCCTGAGCTTTGTTTAACTAACACTATCTTTTTGAACAAACCATGCCACAAAATCTCCTGGAGATATCCTAGATTAGGATGTATACACCACGCTGAACTGATCATCATTGTTCTCTCAACCGCTTTCTCAGCACATATGACTACTGCAGTGCTGATGGCAATAGAGATGGTATGCACTAGGATTAGGATGCAACTCTTGAAGATTTTTCATTCAAAGAAGTTGTTCCAATCTCATATCGACATCAGCTGCCTACCCAGATAAGAGCCAATCATTCCTGGATTGATTGATCAGGCACTCTCCAGCATTCCTACATAGAGTGCAGAATAAAACTGGAACATATTTTGAGACAGCACCGACAATACCACACTCTCACATATGGAAAGCAAGAGTGGAAAGCTGCTGACTGGTGTGAGGCTAACATCACAGTGATGGGGCCTATCATTGAAGCCAAGCAACCTGCTCTCATTAATTACAGGAGAGATCTGAGTGATTGGACTCTGAATATACTAAGAGCTGCTTGAAGTAAAGCCCAATAGACAGATAGGTGGCATGCCAAAGCCCACTGGTAGAAAATGTTGCCAGAATGTCCAGATCCCTTGGGCACAAAGAATGCCAGGGGCACATATGAAGGCAGCAAAAAGGCAAAAGGTTTATCAGCAAAAGAAAAGAAACACTTTGAGAACAAAGGCAGGGGGGGTTATCACTGATTGCAATGAATAGTTGAAGAGCTGAATGAGGCACCACCTTGGGACTCGAAGGAAAACACAGTCATGCAGAAACTATGGTCATCATTTAGAACCAGCTTGTCATTGAAGAGCTGGATATTGAATCCAAAGTGAAGGAACTTAGCAAAACTATTGACTTGCTTACCAAAAGCTAAGTTCCAGATGTTGATGCTCTATCGTCTGAGCTCAACAAGCACAGGAAACTGACACCTCTTCAGCATTTGCACAAACCTCTCTATCTCTGCTGGAGGGAGAGGGGCTGTTCTCCAGGATATGTGCAATACAAGGATCGTGACCTTGTTGTAAGAACTAGGCTGACTGCAGCAATGCAACAGTTATTGAAGCATATTCCTACTGAACAGCACAGGAAAGGTGCTTGCCATTGTTGTCCTTGTCAGACTGCAGATCCTGACAGGGTGTATTACTCTGAATCCCAACGTGCTTTCAGAGCTGGAATATCATCAATCAACATTAACAACTCACCAAGACTTCTTTGAAAGCACCTTCCAAACCTGCAGCCTCTACCAACTGGAAGGACAAGGGCAGTTGACGTATATGTGTACGTACCTATATGTATGTATAAATATACTATATATATATATTATATATATATATATATACATATAGGAACACACTCCTTGCCATCCTGACTTGGAACTATAATTGGCATTCCTTCACTGTCACAATTCGCTCCTGAACAGCACTGTGGGTATCCCTGCAATTCAAGAACTGCAGTAGTTCAAGAAAGTGGCTTACCACAACCTTTTCAAGGGCAGTTAGGGATGGGCAATGTAAATTCTGGCCTGGCCAGCAACACCTATATCTCACGAAAGGATAAAGATAACCTGATCTTCTCAATCAGTCGGCTGCAAATATGTTGCCAAAGAAGGCCAGTATGTTTGCTTTCATTGATCTCATGGAGGCATTCAGCCATGTGAACAGAGTCAGTCTTTAAGTTGATGGAGGGAATTGTCTGTCCTCCAATATCGAAGCTACAGTCGGAGGGAAACAGAGCTGTATTCTGTTGCTAACACTGTTTGGCATAATTGCTGCAGCTAGGTGCCTTCAATTTGTCTACAAAGGCTTTCTATCTAGCTACCCGAACTGATAGAAAGCCATTTAGCCTTGTCTGTGTGAGATCTCCACATAAAAATGTGCCAAATCCTTATCAGGAAGTTGCTCTACAATTGAGAGAGAATTGTCAATGTCTGGAGTGCCAATGAAAAGGAGAAATAGATCAGCTGATCGAACAGAACCCAAAGAAAACAGGGGCCAGTAATTCTGGACCTTCCTGCTACTGTCCTCATCTGTGATGTTTAATAAAGAGTTGATCACCATGGGGTAAACCAACATCTCATGCTGCCAAGTAAACTGCCAAGTCACATATAGTGCCATATGCTTCTCTGTAAATGGTTTTATTAATAGACATAGTTAACAGTGGTGAAAATAAATCTTAATTTCTATTTTCTCCTTAACATCATTCACCATTATTCCTGACTCAATTAATCTGTTGTTGGAGTGCTCAAACACGTCTGTGAACTATGCCAATGTGTTCCAGGTTAGTCATTTATATTGTACTCCCTGTAAAATTGAGGTCATTCAAACCTCTGTTGGGTCTTGTATTAACTCACAGCAAACTCCTTTCCCCTATCATCTCAGGGCTCACTGATCCACATTGGTTCCCGATCAAGCTATCTTTTGATTTTAACATTTTCATCCTTTTTTTCAAATCCTTCCTAGCTTTGTAATCTCCTCTAACCTCACAACCTTTTGGTTTATCTATGGTCTTCTACAACTGGCCTCTTGAGCATTTCCAAATGTAGCACTTCTTTATTGGAGGTTGTGCCTTCAGTTGTTTAGACTCCAAGCTGTGGAATTCCCTTCTACACATCTCTGCCTTTCTACCACACTTATGTCATGTAAGACACTTCTTAAAGATTCAGACATTTAACTTAATGTTCCTTTACATGATTTGATGTCATATTTTGTTTATGATGTTCTTATGGAGCTCCTTGAAATGTTCATTTGTTAAAGATGTTGTGTAAATATAGCTTGCTGTTGTTTTATAGAACACCATACATTGACTACATGTAGCAATGATGGAGAAAAATCCTAAAGTATGCATGGATATATTGAATTTTTAAATAAGATGTGTGTTTTTAAAAATGGACTCACGTGTCAAAGATGGCTATGGATGTAAGTTCTGGGAATGTAAATTCAGACACTGCCTGAATTACTCCAGTGTGGGTGATACAAAGGGGAAGATATATCCTGTAACGTAAATCCTAGACCGGTTTGTGAATGTTTGCCTTCCAAAAATATACAAAGCACATGAGCTAAAAAGCCACATGCAAAGCTTAGATTTGTGCTGGGTGTGTCAGGGAGTGTGATACAAAAATGCCAAGTTTGCTGAGTCCTCTTGCTCTGACAGGAGAAGATACAAGTCTCACTTTCTCTCTGATTGTTGAAGCAAGCCAAGTCAGCAAAGCCACACAGATGAGGAAACAGGACAACTTCCCAGCTAACTTGCAGGACCTTGTAATCTCAAAACCAACTGTTCAACTGCTATGGTCAGTGCTACTGGAATCACAATCCTCAAACTGTTTCATAATCTCCCCCTCACGGACAAGTCAAAGATTGCTTTGTTTATCTTTCTTTTCCTTATTTTTGAACTCACTTCTCATTTCTAATCTATGTATGTATGTTTTATTATTTTCCTTGTGTTTAGTAGCTAATAAGCTCACTCTTCCTTTAACTCAGGAAAGCCTGGTTAAATTGGCTCCTATTAAAGCACAAAATATTAGATTTTGGAAAATGGATCCACAAGGGAAGTGATCCATTTTGAAATAATCTTGTTGATGTCAACCAACGGGGTTGAATAAAGAAAAGGAACAAGTTAATCCCTCCTCACCTTGGAGCATAACAATTTGGGAGTTGAGGTAGTTTCCAGTAGGGCAACCAATTTGGGCCCCTTGCCCAAGGACCAGGCCATAGTCATAGAGCATTACATGTTACACTTTTTTATTGTTCATATGTCTCACGTGTGTGTTGATATCATACATGCAGTTCCTGGTAGCTTGTACATGGTCTTGACAGCTGGTCTGATAAGGAGGACTGCACAGAGGACTGGTGAGAGCCCTGCTATGCAGCGGCACAGGCTGCAGTCTCTATTAGTTAACAATAATGCTCATATTGTGCTTTATGAGCACAGAATCCCACATTGAAGAAAGAGAAGTGATAGCAAAACAACATATGAAACAGAAAGAGTTAAGTGGAGATTGTGTTACAGATCACTTAAGGAGTCTAAATTGCTAAATTGCAATGTATATTTTTACACACATGCTGTGGTCTGGAACTATGGATAGTGATGCGAGATCATGTACCAACTGACTCAAGAACAGCTCCTTTCTTGCTGCTGTCAGACTTTTGAATGGACTTACCTTGCATTAATTTGATCTTTCTCTACGCCCTAGCTATGACTGTAACACTACATTCTACACTCTCTTATTTCCTTCTCTATGAATGGTATTTTTTGTTATTATAATGGGCAAGAAACAATTGAACAAGAATCTCTCTCACTCTTACCACTGTGTCAGCAGCATGACAGTGGCACAATGGTTAGCACTGTTGACTCACAGCGACAGGGATCCGGCTTCGATTACCAGCCTGGGTCACTGCCTGTGTGGAGTTTGCACATTCTTCTCATGTCTGTGTGTGTTTCCTCTGGGTGCTCCGGTTTTCTTCCACAGTCTGAAAGACTGGCCATGTTAAATTCTGATGTAGAGATGCAGCGTTGGACTGGAGTAAACTCAGTAAGAGGTCTGACAACACCAATTTTAAATCCAACCGATTTATTTGATAGTAAACTTGCCAGCTCTCGGCCTTTGTGCCTTCATCAGGCGAATGAGGTCATTTGCCTGACGAAGGCACAAAGGCCAAAAGCTAGCAAGTTTGGTTGGATTTAAAATTGGTGTTGTCAGACCTCTTACCGTGTTAAATTCTCCCACAGTGTACTCGAACAGGTGCCGGAGTGTGGGCGATGAGGGGATTTTCATAGGAATTTCATTGCAGTGTTAATGTGAGCCTACTTGTGACATTAATAAATAAACTTTAAACTGCTATTGGTGTATGTTGGAAGGGTTTGCAATTTAATACTTAACCTGTTTAAGTGTGTTACGAACACCTTTCCTTGGCCATCAAATCCTGGGGTGAGACCCAAACCCAGCGCATCTGACTAAGAGGCCATTTACCTCTGCACCACTGGACATCCAAAGAGTATTAAGCTATATTTTATACTTATTTAATATTTTGCCGTATAGTGAATAGGGGAAAAGATAGGCAAGAAACATAAATTATTAACTTGTTATTTATAGCCATTATTGCACCCCATTGGCTGATTATTATTAATTCCTGTAAGTTAATTATTGCTTATAACTTTACACTGACCAACTGAGTCTTCCAGCTGGGAAAAGAAAGATCTAAAATGATATAAAATCACTGGACATGGTTTATCCTCTCAGAAACATTCGCTCTTTAATCGTCTGCTAAGAAAAATTAACCACGCAAGCGAGATTGGAAAAAAGAATGAATTGTCTTGTCAGTTTAATTGTAACACCAAGTATTTTATTGCCTGTTCATGAGCATCAGCAACTAGAATGAATAAAATGCCAGGATGTACCAAAAAGTGTGCAAACAATCTATACAAAATGCCCTTTGGTAACATTGCTGGAACAGTGGTAGTCGTCTGACCTAATGGGGTGGTTGATGAGAAGGTAACAGTTATCAGGAATATTTGGATTTCAAACTATCACCTACAATTCCCTCATCATCATGTTGCTGTGTTGTTGGCCATAGAGCAATTGCTGGAGAGAAGTCCTTCAATAACATCAAAGACAGATAAGGTGCGTGCAACTTTTTTTCATCAAATGTTTGGTCACCTTCCTTCTTTGACTCAGTTATAATTTTAGTCTGATCACACACCATTGAGATGTCTTACTGTGTTAAAGAGGCTATCAAATATATTTTAAAGAGTCTCACATATGGAATCTCCGTGTAGATGATTTTACATTTTGCACTTTTGCTGCTGCCGAAATCTAACTTTGTTAAAGAAATTGTAGCAACTTTCATTCTCTACAATCAACTGGCACAAATGAATGAAAATGGTCTCCTGCAGAAGAATATGGTAACAATTCAGGTAATCTTGCTGTCACCATCATTGTAATGACCCCCGGCCTTTCCAACACTCTCCTTTTCTGGTAATAAGCTCCAAGCCACACAAAACACCAAACTATAATAATAAACTAAGGTCATGCACTGCCATTAACTACAGCTATATAATTAGCACAGACTATGGCCCACAGTCTTTCTTATGCCATCACAATAATGCTATGCTCAGAACATTCCATTTAATATTAGAAAAAAAATAAATAAATAATCTGTTCACTCAAGTTCCTTTTTTTCTGCATCGGAATATGATGTAACATTAGACATGGAGCATTCTGCAAAGCAGGCAGGATATTCAGTATTGGGAGGCTTATACTAACATCTGATAAAATGGTCTGCATAGCTTATGTTGCAACCATTAAATGAAATGTTTTCTCAGTTTATCGTTAAGATCCAGTCAGCATTAATGATAGAGCTCAGTTCATTCTCAACTGTACAGATATTCTGCCCAGTTCATTGTCAACTGTACAAAGGTATTCTGCCCCCTCTACTGCATCAAATTTGTCACAAGTTTTCCATGTAATTCTTTCTCTGAAGGAAAAATAGTGGTCTTGATAATGGTGAGAAGGCTTGCAATATGTCACATCACTGGGAATCGTTTTGGTCCTTGAAGATGGGCAGTAGTCCTTACCCTTCTTCAGTGTTACTTTAGCTGTGACATATACTGAATCATTGTCCATTTGATATTGAGGTTCTGGCTTTATTTTCTGTTTCCTGGCAGATCCGTTGCTCTAGCTCTATGAAGTATTGTGGTGCACTCAGGAATTGACTGAGGCAGAATTAGAGTTCCATAACATAATTGCCTTGTTGTCAGGACAGAACTCTTCATTTAACTGTTCCTGTTAGCGCCCTGTGCCTTGTTTATCAGGTTTAAGTAGGCATCTGACTTTAGGAACCTGGGGTAAGAGTCCTTCTCCATCAGGCTGAAGATAATTCTTTGGGCTGCCTCAAAACAAGCAGGGGTTGGCAATAGAACACTTTTGCTGACTAGATCCCTTGTATTACCATCAATATTGACCTGTAAATGAAAAGAAAAAAGAGACATTGGTTAAATGCATTGCTCTCTATTTTCCCTCTTTGCCACTTTGTGTTTTCCATAGTTCACTTTAAATCCTGAGCAAAGCTCTTGAGGCAATTACTAGACATCATGAGAATAAGCTAAAGTCCCCAAAGTGCATCTTTCCATATCATTAAAATTGTCTTTCACTCTGAGCCGTGAGGGTTCTGTTGAGGTCTGACAGTAAGTTATTTCAGTTCTGCCAAAACAGCTAGAACAGATGGCTTGTTGTTCTGATGTGAGGACATTTTTCTGTTGCATGTTAGAGTTTGTGTTTTTACTGCAGCACTGCCCTCCGTTCCTGCTGCCACAAACACAAGCCAAGCTAAGTCTATCCTGTAGGTTCTGCAACGGTAAGAAGTCTCACAACACCAGGTTAAAGTCCAACCAATTTATTTGGTAGCAAACTCACAGGCTTCGGGGTTTGCCCCTTCGTCAGGTGAATGGAGAGTTCTGGAATGCAGAGACTTCTTACTGTGTTTAACTCAGTCCAAGACAGGCATTTCCACATCACGACTACTATCGGTTCTGCTACATTCAGACTGCTGTGTCCAGATTGGTGTCAGATCCTGGGCTTACGTTGGCTGTGTACATGGGGGATAGCAATGATATTCCACCTTGTACTGCATTATTGCACAAACTGGGGTTTTATAATTGGGAGATACCGACATTAATTTTTCTCAGTCTCTCTTAGTTACAGCAATTATAACCTAATGGGAGGATTTGCACAAGCGGGTGCAATTTTCTCTACTGAAATTCGGAGTGAAAAGGCAGTATGATGATAAAATGTAAATATTCGATTCGTACTTGTGCCAACTCTTTGGCTGGATTTAATTGTGTTCAAGTAGGGTGAGGGAAGTGGAATGGAAAGTCAGTGGTCCATTAGCTCCCACTATCAGGTGAATAGTAAAATAAATTGCATTGTTTCTTCTATTTTTACTTATACTATTATGTCTATTGATAGGAAAAAGAAACTCACTTGTTTTGGGGCATCACTCTTGATGAATTCTCTATAAATATGCTGAGCCTTGGCATCCAGTTTTGCAGAAGACTTGGTTTTCTTGTAGTCCTCACAGACCAGCCAGAAGTCAATATTTTCCTCACTAAACTCTGACTTGAGGAAAGCTCTGAATGCAGCAAGACCACCTAAAGGAAGAGAAAATAGCAATTCAAATAATTATTTACTGAGTTATTTTAAAAAATCCAGATGAAATCATTGGAGGCATTCGTCTAACCTTTGAGTAAGAAATGTTACTTACATGGGTCAGCCAGGAGAACATCTAAAGACTTGGACCATTCCATTGCTTCCTCAAGAGTGAGGCTGGAGAGAAAGAAAAGGAATAACTTAGAATACTTCATTCCTAACTTCAGAGTAACTTTTCATGTGTTTAAACATTTCTTTTTATTCTTATATTGGCAAGATACTACCTAGCTTAGACAAAATTACTTTAAGAACACTGGAGTGTTCAACTTATCCATTGAAATGAGTTTGTTTCTGAGTGTCTGTTTCTGTAACAGTATACATTTTTGTTCCAATATTAACAAATTATGCTTTCTAATTCTTTTTCATTGCAGCTCAATTTCATGATGTTTAACTTTAAGGCAAATGTCTGTCACGAAGAATTCAGTGCTCAAAGGGATGAATGAGGAGGCACTTACCTAATGGATAAGTTCAGTTTTGCTGACATGTTGGGTTCAAGACTTATAGATGGATGTTGAGAATTAGAGTTCAACAGTATGGAGAAGAGACGAGTCTTCAGGTCCTTGGCTCTGAGCAACATTGAAAAAAAACAAAGGTCAGTATTGTTAAGAGGCAATTAAAAATCACTTGGATAAAAAAGTATTGGATTAAAGAAGTGTTCAATGGAATTTGCTTCTTTTAGAGTTGCTTTACTCAAATATAAAGTTCATATCTTTCTTGTTCTTAAAAATACAATTACTGTTAAAGAGCTGTAAATTAGCAGGTAGCACAAACAATTCGAAGAAAAATGCATAAAGAAAACATAGGCTTAAGTGAAACGAAATGAAGGGACCTCTGCAGACGTGTTGTTCTAACAGGCCGAGATATTGACAGACCTATGCAGGCAGACTACGCTTTATAGATAAAGCCTCTGTGTCAGTCTTTTTAAGCTCTGCTGACGTCTAGTCTTTGTCTTCAAGTCATTTGCATTAATTTTCCATTTTAGATCTTAGGAGAGTAATATTTACATATTCTGACTTAACATAATGGACAGCAAAGCATTCATAGCAAATTATAGCTCTAATTTGCATTATAATCTACATCTACCTTTCTGCATTTTGTCACTTTTTCAACGAACAAAGAAGTTCCCAAATGTACATAAGAAATATTTGTTCAAAAACATTCCACCTATTTTAAATTAATGGATACAACCATTACTCAGTTTTGCTTACAAATGCTTTTAAGAATGAAGAGCAAATTATTAATTTTATTTCAAAACGTGGGTGGTTACAGTTGAAGTACAGTCTGGGAGAGGAAGCCAGTCAGGTTGCATAATACAAGCAGTGGAAGCCACATAGAAATGAAGTAATTTAGAGCCTTCTGTAAGTAATAGTAAATCAATAATGCTTACAGGTTCTTTGCTTTCCTTTTCTCTGTCACTTCAGTTCCAATAGTACCAAAGTTGTTGTTGACTTCTTTCAAATTGGTTGTTGTGTCCTGGGGGAACGCGAGTTCAGGCATTTCTAGTTGGTTGACTTGTCTAGGATGATATTGCTTCACTTGCTCTTTCTTTGGATAATCTTGTTGCTCTCACATCGCACTGATATATAAGTAGTAGCTTGTGAGGCTGGGGGTGGGATAAGAGACGGGGTGGGTGGGGGGAGCAGTGTTTGTGCGAATAGAACTTGGTGATCTGAGATCAAGATACGACAAAAAAAAGGAAGTTCTCTTTTTTTTGGGCCGTTGTTGACGTGATTGCTCAACCAAACAGCAGCCTCATGCGCATGCAGAACTACACTTTGGTTTCAAATTCAAATAAGTGCAAAGTCTCAAGAACATGCAAATATTGAGCATTTACGTAATTCGTGTCAGAAATGTGACTAGCGAACCCTGTTTTCACCGGGATGTTTTTGCTACAGTTTCAGACTACGCAGTGGGTGTACATCAATTGTGTTTTCAATGCAGTTACAATTTATGAACAGGACCTATGCTGTTGGTTATTGAGGTTAACTTCTTTTGCACATTTGATGAGAATCAGAAAAGTGGAATTTGCTACTACAGAAAGTAGTTGAGGCCAAAACGTTGTGTGATTTCAAGAATAAATTAGATAGAGTTCTTGGGGTTAAAGGGATCAGTGGATAATGTGGGGTGGTGGGATCAGAATATTGAATTTGATGATCAAAGTGAATGGTAGAGCAGGCTAGAAGGGTTGAATGGCCAACTCCTGTGTCTAGTTTATATGTTTCTATGACTCCAAAGCCAGCATTTGAAGCTGAACTGTTGTGTGTTTGTTGCCTGTCAGGTGGTACAACAAAAGCTTGCCTTTATATCGCACCTTTAACATTATCAAAGTTTTCAAGGCGATACATCTGGAGGTCAATGACCTCTTCCAGAGGAAGACTGATCATACAGATGTAACACATTTGCTGAGTTTCCCCACCTCACCTATCACCATATCTATCTGACAACTCACCAACAGGGCAGAATGAATCCAGTTTGTGCGCACCTACGTCTTGGTTACAGCTGCCTATGAAGATTGACTATTTCCTGAACCAGGCTTCTCATGTAAGAATGACATTTCAGGAAAAAACAAATCAATTGAAAGCCTTTCCGCCCATGATTGACAGGCCAGATACTAAGAAAAGATATTCTACTATAACAGAGCAAAAGTAACTTGAAATAATTCACAAAACTCCAATTCACTACAGAATCAAGCTAAAACATTCACATTGATTAAAAACCTTATTTAAACTTTATGGTACAGTTTTTTAACCTTGATATCTGGTAGATAAATAGTATATAAATGTACTGAAACAATTACTGTTATCTCAAGTTACTTTGTTCTAATCTCTAATAAGTCACATGTTGTAGTCCATAACAATGTCCACAAGAACTCTTCTAAAATTGACTATGATTCTCCTATCCCAGAGATCTCACACCAGATTTTTAATAGAGTCACAAGTCGGGATTTTACAGCTTGTCTCATTCTGAAATCCACCCGAGATCAATGGACCTTTCCATGGTCCGCCCCTCACTTGCTCTGAATCCTGTGAAAGGCTGTGGGGGCTGGGGGAACGGTAAAATTTTGGCCATAGAGTTTTTCAGCACACAACGAGGCCCTTTGGCCTACCATGTCTGTGTCGGTCAACAAGCACCTATCTTTTCCAATCCTATTTTCCAACACTTGGTCCATAGACGTGTATGCTTTGGTGTTTCAAGTGCTCATCTAAATGCTTCTTAAATGTTGTGAGGGTTCCTATCTCTGCCATCCTTTCAGGTAGTGAGTTCCAGATTCCCACCTCCCTCTGGGTGAAAATATCTTTCCTCAAATCCCCACTAGACCTCCTATCCCTTACCTTAAATCTATGCTCCCTGGTTATTGATCATTCTACTAAGGGCAAATGTTTCTTTTTATGTAGCCATCTATGTCCCTTATAATTTTGTACACCTTAGTGAGGTTCTTCCTCATCCTTCTCTGCTCTAAGGAGAACAATTGGAGATCAGAACACCTCATTCACCTGACAAAGGCCATGGAGCCGAAAGCTTACGAGTTTATTATTAAATAAATCGGTTGGATTTAAAACTGGTGTTGTCAGACTTCTTACTGAGGAGAACAACTCCAGCCCAACCAGCCTTTGTTTTATAAAAACATTGGAATAGCAAAAGGCACTCCACCACTTGAACTAGTTGTGCCTTTTAGTTAGATTGTGGCTGATTTAGACGTTAATTCATTTAGTTCTGTAAACCTCAATAAGCCTGTAACAAAAAGCTTATCAACTTCAGTTTTGAAGTTTCCAATTGTCCTAACTTCATTCGCTTTTCAGCAGAGGAACTTCCAGATTCCTCCTAGCCCTTTGTGCAAAAGCATTGCTTCCTGATATCACTGTGAATGATTTAGCTCCAAATTTAATCATAGGTTTATGTCCATAAACATTTGCTGGATCCTGTGTATAGATTATTGTATAAAATCAGGGCAACACAGTGGCACAGTAGTTAGCACTGCTACTTCACAGCCCTGGGGACCTGGGTTTGATTCCTGAGTTGAATTACCGCTGTGTGTAGTTTGCACAGCCTCCCTGTGCCTGTGAGAGTTTCCTCCAGGCGCTCCGTTTCCTGCAACAGTCCAAAAATGTGCAGGTTAGGTTGATTGACCATGGTAAATTGCCTCTTATATCCTGGAATGAGTAGGTTAGAGGGATTAATGAGGTAAATATGTGAGGTTATGGGGATAGGGCCTAGGTGGGATTGTTGTCATGTGCAGACTTGATGGGCCAAATGCCTCCTTATTTTGATTGATAGAAATATTTGATGGTACAATATTTACCAGTTTCCATGAAATGGGACGATCTGCTCCCTCCCAATTTTCGTGCACAGGTGTGGTGGCTTCCTTCTGAGCTCCAGCTGTATAGTGAGTGGGAGGTTTGCTGACACACATAGTTACACTAGTTACTTCATCCATGTCAACCATAACAAAATGAAGGAAGTCAGGGGTGGCACAGTAGTACAGGGTTAGCATTGTTGCCTCACATCATTAATAGTTAGATTCTGGTCTAGAATGACAATCTGCGTGGAGTTTGCACATTCTCCCCATGTCTTCATGGGTTTCCTCCGACTGTTCCTGTTTACTCCCACAGTCCAAAGATGTGCAGGATAGGTTGATTGGCCATAATAATTTGACTCTTTGTGTCAGGGGGATTAGTAGGGTAAACAAGTGAGGTTTTGGGGATAGGGCCTGGGTGGATTGTTGTCGGCACAGGCTTGAAAGGCTGCATGGACCCTCAGTATTGCAGGGATTCTATGATTCTATAATTTTGATAACTGCCAAATGCAAAATTTGCAATGCTGTAATCTATTATTTTGTGAGAATGATTACAAAATTCTTGATCTAAAAGGCTGGCCTATACCAATGTAAAGGGAAGGGCAATTATCTACCCGCCCGGGGAAGTACAACTTACCACAAGTGGTCACATATATGTTATACAATGGATAGAACTTTGCTCCACTGGAGACAGGCCTAGGAAATAGTGGAGGGACATACATCTCTTGATTTTTATTATTGTTGCAGCGAATCTTTAGAAGATAGTTTACAGATACAATCTGTAGAAAGCGATCGTGTGGTAAAGTATGTAGGATTTTGGCAGCTGGGGGCAAGGGTTGGGTGGAATAGAACAGAGGGTTTTGGTGCAGGCTGGGTGGGGATCCTGTCTTCAATGCTGCAAAGATCAATCTGACATTGCTGTAACTGGCACAAATGTCA
This sequence comes from Sphyrna mokarran, assembly GCA_024679065.1. Lineage (NCBI taxonomy): Eukaryota > Metazoa > Chordata > Chondrichthyes > Carcharhiniformes > Carcharhinidae > Sphyrna > Sphyrna mokarran. Next base: position 65,541,741 of record JAGIQG010000009.1, read on the forward strand.
CAGCTTGTGGCGAGTTGTTTTCCCCAATGTAGTACAACACTGCCCCTCCCATCACAACAATCATGCCAGTCAAAAGGTTTTGACTTCAGGGTTTGTTTGAAGCCTTTCCCGGAAATCTACACAGCAGATTCAGTCTTACAAATTCGATAGTGCGTCTCAATGAAGTGGGCAAGAGATTAATGCCACCAGACCCACCATGATCCAGTCTGGAAAGGATGGGATATGACCTCTGTCAATTCTGATCCAGTTTTGTTGCACCCACCCTATGAAGTGTGAGAACAAACATTGGCATCATCATATTGTGTGAAAACTGTATACATTGCTACTAACAGTGTGACAATATGCAAAATTAGAGTATATTTGGCTACATCAGTGTGAACACTATTCGTTAGCATTTCCCATTTGTGAGCCACTTATTGGCAAATGTTTGCTGGTTTTCCAGTTTGCGATTGGATTCAGTTAGTTTCCAATATTTTGATTCTGTTAAATTGTGGGTGAATCATTGGTTCGTCTGGCACATATAACATCATTAACTTCTGTCTCATATGATGGTACAGTAGCTAGAATGTTGCTCGATGACTAATAGTGTATGATTAGTTTTCTAAATTTACCATTTTAGCAAAAATAATCGGTGACCTTCTGGATCAATGGCTTACAAAGATGTCAGTGTTGCGCATGTAGGAATTGCATAGCCGTTGACTAAGCAATGCTTATTTCATTCACTTCAAGGCATTTTTATGTTGGAGGGCTGGAAAAAGTGCTGGAGCTGTCTTGTGACAACTGAAGTAAAAATAACCTGAAGAGAGTCATTTATTTGCTTTTTTGGGACGAATTTAAAACAGACCGAATTGGGTTTTGTGTGTCAAACTCACTAGATGAGTAGCTGTTTGCAATTTCAGTTGTGTACAGTAATGAATTCCACCTCCCACCACACCCTCTCCTTACAGATTCCAATGATGAAGCATAGTCATGGTTCTTATTTTTTTGGGTTACCCATTTCACATTGACACCCATCACATAGTGGCCACGATTCTCCCATCCACTGCACTAATGAATTACTGCAGCAGGCCAGGAGAATCGCGCATTAGCCAATTCATGGGGTTCTTGTGAGAGTGCGTGCCGCACTTTCACCCCCAGGGCCGGATTTCCACCTGCACTGCGTCGGAAATCGGCTGTGTGGAGGGATCAGCGTTTAAATAGTGTTTAACACACTATTTAAACACGATTAGCTGGCCAGAGACTGAATTCTCCAGGCTCTTTAACATTCCCCAGCCCGCCAGGAGTATTTCACTCCATCGGAGTTCATACTAGCTCCCTACTTTTGGGGAGCTGGCAGCCTGACCCTGTGAGGGGGGGGGGGGGGGGGGGGGGGGTGGCAGCGGCTATTGGGGCCACCTGAGGAGGTGGTTGTTAGCGGTTGGTGTACCCAGGCATGGAAACCTTGGCAGTGCCAGCCTGTGACTCCTGGCACAGCCTGAGAAGTAAATGCCCATATCCAGGGCACACCTTGGCACAGCCATCAGGCATAGGGCAGTGCCGAGGGGGCAGGGCCTAAGTGGCAGTGGGGGATCCCGCTGCCATTCTGCCACTGGGACAAGAATGAGGTTCCGACTGGGGCAGGCTGGGTGTGGTGTGCCAGGGGAAGGGAAGTGTCTACGGGGGCGGATCTGCCTGAGGGGGAGAATCTATGTTGTGAAGGGTGGGGGAGGAAGGGAGGGAGGGGAATTGGGATTACAGCCTGGGCAGGAGGCTGGAGATCAGGGAAGTCCGGGAAGGAAAGGGTATTCGAGGTTGGTCTGGAAATGGTCAGAGACCCGCAAAGGGTCCATGAGGGAATTTGGGGGGGGGGTGGGGGGCTGCAACATGGGGGTCCGAGACTGGCCAATGAGCGTACTGGCCAGCAAAGAGGAGGCTGACAGTTCAGGGCCACTGCAGAAGATAGAGGGATAGGACCCTTCCCCCTGAAATCTAACGATATTCACATTGGTGGCCTCTGCAGTACCCAGAGTGTGAACGCCCACTGAAAAAAACATGGTGAATTACTCCAGTTTTCCTGCGAATTCTAAGAATTTTTCTGGAAGAATTCTGCCCAATGAAGTGGAGTGAGCGAAATTCTGCTTGCCAACATTAGCTTCTCTCGTCTTGTTGAGTGCAAAGATGCAAGGTTAAAAAAAGCACCATATGGTTGTTTGTGCAACTTTGACACATTGTAGTGACAGTGACCAGCAGTACAAGATGTGCTATTGATTTTCAGACGCAGATAACAGCTTTCTTAATCTCTGTGCAAAGGAGAATAGAATCTAAGCAAAAATCATAAAGTTATTTTTGTGCTATGCTGTTGATGGGGAGGTTCATGAAAGGGTATAGAAGTGCTTTTGTTTTTGTCTATGGCTGCAAAGACTATGAAAGGACATCAAGCTCATTTTGTTCTTTATTCAGGTTACAAAGGACATGCACAGAAGGGCAGATAATGCTAATAAATGCACTCAGTGATCATATACAAAGCACAGGGATTCTTTGAAGAATAGTTTGCCTCTAATTAGTGAATTGTTGAAGGTTTTCCTGACTTCAATCCAATCAAATTAGAAGTGACATAATGCTTAAAACCTGTGTTTGCTTGAATTTCATTCACAGACACATATTGTTGCACTGAAAATGGCACAGCTAGAAAATAACCCAGGGCAGTTTACATCTGATTTTGAAATGCAGTCAAGATTTGAATAAAGAGCGATGAAATAAATAATCAATGAGTTAGTGTTCATTGAAGGAACACCAGGTGGGGGAAATAGCAAATAGTGCCTTATTAGTTGGTTGGCTGGTAGCAACAAACCATTCCATTTTGTTCCTAGTGGTGCAAAAGTTGCCTATAACTCTTGGACAGTCTCACTTAGGGCCGAGGAGAAATTGGCTGTGAAGGAAAGGCCTCATTTTGCACTCTTGGATCAGAGTCAGATATTCATTGATGGAAGCCATGTTCTGAAATTGGAACAATGTTGATAATCAAGCTAAGTGTGAAGGACAGCAATGGTCTTCAAAGAAGATATTAAAGGTGAGATGTTGCTGCTCAAAGAAGATGAGGTTGCTGCGTTCCTGGTGTCCTAGCGAGCATTCCTCCCTGAATTTGCACCACAAAAACATATTAAGTGGTTACTCATTTCATTGCTATTTATTCACAGCACATTAATGACACTGAAAAGTAACTTACACGTGAAATCCTTTTGTATATTTTAGTGGTAAGTTCTTAAAGTGCGATTTTTTTTTTTAACTTACTCTTTATTTAAACAGCAGCAATAAGTGAACCCCTTGTTCAGGACACTGTGATGTAACACTCTGCATTTTATTCTTTCCTTTGCCATCAATGTCTTGGTTAACTCGTGCTTGTTCAATAAGACTGGAACTGTTCTTTAGTCCATCACACTCTGCACGCTAGGAATATCACACTATCAGAAACAAGCTGATTAAATGTTACTGACTAGAGTGTTTTATGAAATGGAAATGACAGCAAAGTTTAAGCTTAATTACAATAAAGGGGGGTTGCTGGATTTGAAATGATTGATTTGCAATTTAGGGTCAGAGGCTCTGGGTTTCTAATCTGTGAAGGGTTCTATTTTCTTATCTTGCAATCCCGTGACTGGTTAAATGCCAGCATTACACATAACCCCTGAGGCTGATTACGGTACACGAATTTTACAATCAGCATTTTTACTCAACTTTTCTAATTCTGAGATAGAACTAAACTCAAACCTGGGAATTCTCTGTGTCTTCAGAATTTGTACTTGATCGAAACATGCTTATCTCTGCAATGATTATTGCTGGAGGTGAGGTTTTTGTAAAGAGAGACGATGAGAAAATTGTCTTTTACCTGTGCATCCCTTGGTGCTTGGGTATTTGATGGTTTTGGCCTATTATACAAGGTACCTGTGGACTCCTTCAGTCAGGCAAAACTCCTTGATGGGATAATGATACAGTGGTCTCTGGTGTATGAACAGAGGAAGCTAATTCTCCCTGAGTTTTCTTTTCCATTTGCAGGGAAGCATGGATCTTGCTTTCATGACTCTTTATAGTGCCTGTTGAGATCAGCACAATATTTTGAGCTCCATGGCTCTATCCTTGTCATACCCACTATTAAATATTACTTCACCTAAATATTCCTTTCATAATATTGGATATTAAAAGGTATCTTTCAAATGCAGGTTTCTGTCAACATTCTTGGGTTTACCATTGACCAGAAACTCAACTGGGCTCACCACTTAAACACAGTGGCTACTACAGTAGGTCAGAGGCTAGGAATGCTGCGGCGAGTAACTCACCTCCTGTCTTCCCAGAGCTTATTCACCATTTACAAGGAACAAGTCAGGAGTGTGATGGAATATTCCCCCATTTGCTTGGATGGGTGCAGCTCCAACAATACTCAAGAAACTTGATACCATCTAGGACAAAGCAGCCCACTTGGTTGGCACCACATCTACAAACATTCAATTCCTTCACCACCAACACTCAGTAGCAGCAGTGTATACCATCTACAAGATGCTCTGCAGCAATTCACCAAAGGTCCTTAGACAGCACCTTCCAAACCCATGAACACTTCCATCTCAAAGGACTAGGGCAGCTGATAAATGGAAACACAACACCTGCAAGTTCCCCTCCTAGCTACTCACCATCCTGACTTGGAAATATATCGCCACTCCTTCACAGTTGCTGGATCAAAATCCTAGAATTCCCTCCCAAATGGCATCGTGGGTCAACCCACAGCACATGGAGGCAGCTCACCACCACCTTCTCAAGAGAAACTAGGGATAGGGCAATAAATGCTGGCCAGCCAGTGATGCCCTTGTCCCATGAATGAATAGAGGTTAAGTAGATTGTCCATATTAAATTGCCGTTTAATGTCCAAAGATGTGTAAGTTGGGTGGATTAGTTATGATAAATGTTGAGGTTACAGGGTAGGATGGGGGAGAGGGTCTGGGTAAGACACTCTATCAGAGAGTTAGTTCAGACTTCATGGGCTGAATGGCTGCTTCTGCAATGTAGGAATTCAATGATTCTACTATAATTTAGATGATAAATAATGTACTTCTGTCATATTTCATTACACGTTTGTTTTTCATCTCAACACACCCAAGTATCACAAATTTCCAATGAAGGAAATATTCAATTCATCATCTTGAGGAGGTGGTTTGTAATGAATGCTACATCAATACCAGCTGCACCAAGCTGCGCTGCCCTGACCGATTCAGAAACAGGAACTGATACTGCAGGACTGGTGTCACTATGAACACTGCTTCTCTGTTTATAAACAAAAGCACCCCACATTCCCAATGGAAAAAAAATTATGCACTGGCCTGAGGCGACTTGATAACATAGTGCTTACATACATTACATTGCAGAGCCTGTTAATTTCCTGTTCCTTTACTGATACAATATGTTGTGCAATGGACTTTTCAAAGTGGGGATTGCGACCTACAGGTGAGTCATGTGATGTTGAAAAAGGGCTGCCAGGTAAACTCTCTCTATTCAAAAATACATGGGATGTTCTGTGATCCTTTTAACAGAAAATGCAGAATGTTCCGTCATGCAAAGTGGAAAGATACTTATTTCATTACACATCCCATGTGACTTGGGTCATGAGGGGTGGCCATTAAGTAAAAAAGAGTGTTGCTGGAAAAAAAGTTAGAAAAACACTGAACTAGCTTCCTCTGTGTTCTATTACCATGGCAGCTACATTCTTTGCCCATCTTTTAGTGGGGATAACACTTAATAGGAAGCTTGTTTTGATCATATAAACAGTGAGCATCAATGCTGTGCCTGCAGTTGCTTACGCTGCAGGTTTTTGCTCTCAGCCAGACTACTGGGAGAGAAGAAGGACAGAAAATGCTAGAAAATCTCTGAATCCAGATTTGAAACATTAGCTCTGTTCTTGCTCCACGAATACTGCCAGGCCTGCTGAGATTTTCTAGCATTTTCTGTTTATGTTTCAGATTCCAACATTAGTAGTCACTGTTTTAATATTATACTGGGGAAAGAATTTGAGCAAAGATGATGTCCTTTCCCATTGAAGAGTGGGGTCAGGGGAGTTGGGACAGAGGGGGAAGGAGTAAAGTGCTTTCAGCAGGAAGCTGTTTCCATCCAGAGTGTTCAGGGAGAAACTGTCTTCCCCAGACTTCAGTGAGGAACAACATGTGAGATGTCTGCATTTCTGAATCGAGATATCCCAACTGAGAAATTCAAATCTGTCACTTGCTGCTACAACCTCAGAGCAGGGCAAGGGTGGCATTGCCAGTGGCTGTGAAGATGCTCATGAACTTTTATGCATTTGGCTCCTTTCAGACTGGAGCAGACAATACTTGCAACATCACCCAGTCTGCCATCCATGAGAGGTCACTATGAGGCTTTGTATTCCTAGACAGCGCAATATATTTTGTCTTTTTTCAGAGAGAAGTTGGCAGAGTGATCCTGTGGCCCTGTGAGGATTGCTGGGTTTCCCATGGTGCAGGGTACCAATGGTAGCACAAAAGTTGGACATTGAATGCCAGTTTAAAGATGTACCACAACCAAGAAGGAGTCCATTTCATCAATGTCCAGCTGCTGAGTGACAATACATATAAAAAGCCACACATAGCAGTGTCCAGTTTCTTGCCAGTGGATATTATTCTTTCATTCTGTGTTGTCAGCATCTGAGCCACCAAGGCAAATCAAAGACCAACAAGGGCTACTTACTGATGTTGGCTCAGTGCTCCTGTGCACAGAGATGGGCGGCATGTATAAGCAAGATCCTTGCTGCTATCCAAAGTAGAATAGAACAGACAGCCGTTATGCTGAAACAACATGTGGATTGTTTTGGAGCAGTCCTGTGGAACTCAGCAGAAGGGAGCATCAAGATTTGAGTCTCCGGCACGCTGCACAATCTCACCATGCGGTGAGTAACTAAGACCCAGGAGGTGAAGGAAGAGGATGGGAGGAAGTTCTTTCCTAGTTTGACAGTCCTTGAGCAATACCATCCAACTGCAATACCAGAGAACACAACCTCAATTTCCCGTTTACCAGTGGCCCCACACAAACTCATCTTCCCTCTGTCATTCACCATCAAATAAACCGCTTGACTACAATGCTAAAATAAAAGCCAATACAAAATAAAAATTCCAGATCAACTTTGTGGAATAAAGCATGCCATGCTGCAAGCAAATACCAACTAATCATCATAGTCAAGTGCATTTTCTTCATTCATGTCTTTCATGAACCTGCGCCTCTCCTAGTGCTCCTATACAATGTTAGCCCAGTGGTTTGCAGCATGGCTGGTGGAAGGCTACTTACTGACTTTCATTAGGGGAAACTAAAAATGATCTTGCAAAATGACCCCAAACAGCTCTGGGCCTAGAAAACCTGGCTTTGAACTGAACCACCTTGTATGATGGCAACAGTCTGGGTTGGTTTGCTGACTGGCAATGTGAAAGGCATTGGTGGAGTGCTAGTGGGGAGAGGGCACATACTATTCTCCCCCGGTGGGACAACAGGCACTTGCTCCATGGAGTCACTGCCAGTGACCTGGGGCAGCCTCTCAATAATCCTAGTAACCTTGCTGGAATGCCGCAAGGCTCTTTGAACACTCATGTCCATGAGTATGGTGACAGCAGTCTGAGACTATATGGCTGACTTAGTATGATATCAGTCTGAGTTTCCACTCTAGTGCTCAGACATTGCATGGTTTCTGTCTGTACTGCAATGGAAGCTAAGATATTGGCTGTCACATTGCTCCATCATTCATAGTGTACTAAAGCTGGCCACCATTTCCAGACTGGAAAGGATCAGATCCAAGTTCTGTACAGAGTTCTGTGTAAAATTGGTGCAAAATTAACTCCTTCATAGTCAGAGAGTCAAAGAGCAGGATTTTACAGCCTTGTTCATCCTGAAACTGTAAAATCCCAGCTGAGATCAATGGGCCTTTCTATTGTCCACCCCTTGCCTGCCCTGATTCCTGTGTTGGGCAAGCCGGTAAAATTCCAGCCATTGAATCATACAGCACAGAAAGAAGCCCTTTGGCCCATTTGTGTCTGCACCAGCCACAAGCACCTACCTATTGTAATTCCACTTTCAGCCTTGTATAGTATGGTGTTCCAACTGGGCATGTGATACACACTCTTGAGTTCACCTTGAGTTGCTTTGAGTGCTTCAGCATCTCAATTCACTGTCACTGTAAGCACCTTGGTCAACTATCCCAGTTTGACATGTTCAAATGCGGCAAAATAATCAAATGCCTGCAACTATCCCATAACAACATTAATTTGTTTGTATCACATTACAAACATGTCCCAACTGAATTGCAAAGGACTGAACATGAGCTCCCAGTCAGTTGGTGGATCAGAAACTTTGACGTGGCAAGTATTGGTTACCACAACAATTGAAGAACCACATGAGGTCATTTTGGGTTTTGGAATGCAAACATTTAGCTTGACATGGTCATGTGATCTCTGCTGTGAAATTTCCGTCTTATATTCAGTTCACTAAATTCACTACGCTAGAAGGGCAGCAGTAGCTGAGTTTATAACAGAGTTCCTTATATCTTGCTAATAATGCACTATTTGATACAATGTGCTTCTTGTGAAATCCTAAAATTAGTTGTTGCTTATTGAGAAATGCAGCTAGAAGGGGAAGGAAGACCAGTGCCACAGGAGAGATGAATGGGGACTCACATAAGTGAAAAGATGAAGTAAATTGATCTGTAGCTGGAAGACATGGATTTTATGGTGGGGATGAAGGCAGAGGTAGGGAAGTGGGAGAGTTTAACAGACCCCATCCCTCTGGGGACTGACAGGATTGGGGTCAATGCTGATTTATGTCGTATCCAATTGTACTCCCCATTGAACTCAGTGGCGGATGATATTGGGTGTGGAGTCACATCCGGTTCTGTACTTGATTCCTGGGTTTCCTGCCTGGCACATTTAGTTAAAATAGTTCCCACAGATTTCCATTATTTTGAGGTCCTTGGAAAAGAATGAATCAAAGCACATGATGTTGCAATAACTCTTGACTGTTGGGAAAATAAGTGGAATATTTTCCTAAGGGCTAGATGAGAGCACCAAACATTTTGCTGAGCCAATCAGAGTGACTATGAATGGGATTTTGTTGATGGCAATTTAAGAAATCAAGAGGTTAGAGAATGGCCAATCATTGTGCAGTAATCATTAAAAACATTGTTTTTACACCACTTTCAGCAAATAATGAACCATTTTATAGGAATTACACATTGAAAACGTGTTTCATGCAGATGTGGAATGACCAAAATTAAATATTGAAAAATTGGGCAAAATGTACCAAAATCAAAGCCCAAATTTAATGCAGATTGCTGTATTCCACAACTTTCTGCTCGGAAGTTTGAAATGGGGATATACCTTACCTACTTACCCTTGGGTCAAGTCCTTGCTTTCCCCTCATCAAGGGCAATGGTCAACAGGATAGCTTAATCTGAATTTGCTGAAGTTTCAGCCTGAATCTGTCCAATTGAAAATGTGCTATTCACAGCATTTCTACACCATCTCACTGCTGCAGGGAAGCTGTGGGGAGTCTGTGCAAATAGGACCACTGCAGAAACATTCCAAACACATCACAATGAATATGAAAGGGCCAAGCGAATTCTTAGAAAGAAATGTCAATCCAACTGCAAAGCAATGATCTTCAACTCTGAAATAACTGTGCTCTTTCACTTGGAAACCCTGCAACTTTGAACTCTTCTGTACTAATTGCTGAGATAACCCCTCCTGTTAAAGCTACTCTTGTAAGGAAATAGAACTGAAGTCAAGATCCCAGTGGGGCTAGTTGCTATTTTGGGAGCTGCTGTTGACCAGTGTCACTGGTGTCATGACCTTGCATGAACAGCACATGGTGTTATGTTTTAAGCATGCAGAAGTCAGCCTCTGGCTGAGCAATCAGGCACAGTTGAGGTAAGCCGTTACTAAGTCAGAAAGGGAAGCGAAACCAGTGCTTAAGCAATAACCAGGGGAATAAAAGACTCGCTGAAAGAAAAGTCCATGAATTAGATACTGAAATGGAGAGGGTGGGGAAGGACATGGGTTTTACAGTGTAGTATGGCTCCTTGGCAAAACACTAAAACTGAAATCTGAAAGGGAAATTTTGCTCAGGGGTTTTTCCAGAAAATGAATTGCCCGTTTGTGAGACACTTGAAGGCACCTCAGATTTTGTGTCATGTCTGAATGTCACGCAGTTGGCAATCCAATTAGCTGTCTGAGCTCAGCACGGGGAAATTTGAAGGGAAATCTGTGGAGAGCACGTTCTCCTTGGTTTGGAACCAGAAGGCATATGTTGCTTTTGTTACAAATACATTAAATACTCAGCAAGTCTGGCAGCGTCTGGGGAGAGAGAATCAGGGATCAGAATTTCACACTTTCCCTGAGGATGGATAACCAGGGTGGAGCTGGAGGGGATGGGGGATGCAGGGGTCATAAATTTGAGTGCGATGATAGTGGGATTTGCCTGTCATCCCAATCCTCCAAATACTTATTTTTATTGGATCAAATTCCACCATCTGCCATGATGGGATTTAAACCCAGACCTCCAGAATGTTAGTTGAGTTTCTGGATTAATAGTCCAGTGATAATACCACTAGGTCATTGTCTCCTCAAGACCTCAATCCTCCACATTTGTGTTTTATCCACATAAGGGATAGGCTATTCTGTGGGCAGATTGAGCCCCTTAAATGGTCATTAATGGTCACCTAAGGGTCTCCTCCCACTGCCACTGAGAATTCCCCTGCTGACGGGGATAGGCTATCACTAACTGTGGCTAGAAAAAGGAAGGGGTGCCATTGGTTCGAGTATCACTTGCCCAATTGAGGTAACTCCCTCAACTCCCACCCCCCACTCAAGGTATTCCTTTGTTAGCCAACCACATTTCCCCTCTCCCTGGCATGTTGACCTGGTCCCACACAACCTCCCTCAAGGCCTAATCCCAATGAGATCCTCATGTAGCTGTGAGCTCCTCTTGTTTGGGGACTCTTTGCAGGCCTAGAAGACCTGTTCTTGGTACTAGGGCAAGAATGTTGCTGTCCATTGGATTAACCAGCAGCTGTCAATGGGGATGGAAGGCCTGTGTCGAACCAGTTAATGGCCCAGCCTGGTAAGGGCTGCAATATGGGAGTGAACTTGCTCTCAGCTTTGATGTCAGGAATCAAGCTCTCACATAAAATTCTGCCCAGTTAACATTACAGGTCAATGACCTTTCAGTGGAATTCTACAATTTCCTTAGAACAACTCATGATGTCAAGTTTGGCACAATGGATGACATTGAGTCAAAGAATCTTATAATAACAGATGGGTGGGAAGGTATTGAATTAGATTTAGCAGCCAAGGAATTTGGAACGAGGGCCAGAAATCATGCCAAGTCAGACAGTAGAGTTTGATTTTTAAAGCATTTCTGTGTTTCCCAATCACAGCCAATCAAATTGAAAACTGCCTGCCTATCAGTGGATAAACCACCACAGCTGAGGATGGAGCATCAGGAATGGATAAATCATTTGGGCTAAGTAGTAGGAGGGGATTAGTCATTCAGGATAAGTAATTAGGAGAGGGTAGGTCATTATGGCTAAGTCATTAGGGATAAGTCATTAAGGGTAAATTATTAGGAGCAGTAATGCATAAGGAGGAGGAATAAGTCATTGGTAGGGATAAATCATTAAGAGAGATAAGTTATTAGGAGGGATAAAAGTCATTAGAGGTAAGTAATTAGGAAGAATTTAGTCATTTGGAGGGGGTAAATCATTAGGAGAGGTTTCCTCATTTGGAGTGAGTAAGTCATTAGGAGGGGATAGTATTCAGATGATCGGATCATAGTTGATGAGGGGAAGTCAGAAAATTTGTGGGAGGGAACAGTCATATCAAGACGGGGAGCTGGTCAGATTGTGGATGGGAGTTGTTTGGATAGATGCTGCTGGGGGTTGGTCAAATTACAGGATGGGTGTGTGCTGGGTTTGAAAGACTAGGCAGGGTGGAGAGAATGGAGGATTTCTTGTCCCTCCTGGCCCCCCAAAAAGATGCTTACTTCATGGATTCATTCTTCTAGTTCCACTTCAACTACAATTCTTCCCTAATCTGGTGAAACTTGACCTGCAGCTATTTCAAAGAAAAGTAACACAAAACTATTAAGCCTTTTCAAAATATTTAAAGGTAGGCTCACCTCCTGAGAACCTGTTGGTTCTGTTGATTTGCACATCTTATTCATTTTTAACACATGTTCTCCAATTACCGCTGCTATATCAGAAGGTCAGGGGTTCAAATCTCACTCCAGAGGTTTAAGCACAAAACCTAGACTAACTCATTTGGATGACTGAGGGAGTGCTGCACTTTGGAGGCAATATTAAACTAAGCCACTTTCTGTAAAAGATCTCCTTCTCACTATTCAATGAGAAGAATAAGAATTCTCACAGCAGCATTAAAGTCCTGAGTGCTGCCCCTTCATCACCTGATGTTGACGTTTTGAGCCTAAGCTGGCTCTGACAAAGGATCATCTGCTCTTTTCTCTTCTTACAGACCTGCAGGGATCTTCGAGCATTTTCTCTTTTGGAGTTATCTCCAGTGCCTTAATCAAGATGTATTTCTCAAACAATATCTAGAACTGAGGATCTGGTCATTATGTCATTGTGCATAGCAAGCCTCACAAGAAACAATCAGTTGTCTTGTTTTCTACATTACAAAAGTGACCGAGCTTCAAGAGCTCTTTAATGGATGTTAAAACACCTTGAGGCATCCAATAGCAACTAAAAGTTTGTGATAAGGACAAGAGGCTCTTTCTTTAAATAATGCTTGCTGTTACTAAATTACTATAGAGATACTTGGTCATTGTAGAGACACTCGTGACAAACATGCCTCATGATCCACATTAAAAATGAACTGGTTGCTGCTTCAGATGTGCTGATCACAAAGTTCAGCATCATATTTCAGGCACCTTCAGAAGGCCTAGTTAACTATATTGTTTGCCCTTATAGGACAGGTATTGTCAGGTTGACAATGTTCGTTGCTACGGGCATGCACACACCTTTCCAAAACATATCAGATAAACAAAGCTGGGAAGATAGCACCAGTTGGAATAGTGCCAACTGCAACCACAATAGAACCAGGTTGGATGCCAAGCATTGTTTTCATGGTGTGAAAGCATGTGCAGAATAGGGAGTAGGATTTGACCTCTGGATCAAAAACCATGGGTGATGGATAACAGCAAGCTAGGGCTGAATTCAGAACAGATAGGGCTGAACTGGGAAAGCAATGTCTATCTGTGAATACAATGCATTGTCAAGATCTAGAGCACAACTGCTATTCAGTGCTAGTTTAGTTCCACGTTTGTCAGTTGATTATCTATGGCTGTACAGTGTAAATACCCGGCTCTTGAGAATGAACTATATGCTTGTTAGTGAGTTAAAAAAAGTTATCGTTTACAAATTAAGACAATTTGCACAAACATGGACAGAGTTGGCTTGTGGTCCCAAAACATGATGTAATCGTGTTCAAGCACAGTGTCAAAAAGAAAACAATATTTGACAAACGAAAATCTGGAAATAACTATTGCAGAACTATTTTGATTACTTGAACAAAAACAATGTGCAGGGATAAAGGGAAAAGACAAGGGGATGGCACTAAGCCATAATGCTCATTTGGAGAGCTGGTGCAGACACAATGAGCCAAATGGCCTCCTTCCGTGCTGTAACAATTCAGTGTTCTGTAAAGTGATGAATACCAAGTCTGTTTCACTGCAATGCACTGCTCAACATCAATCGGGTGCTGGACTTTGGTATCTGTCAAAGTGTGCTAACCAACTGACCAACATCACGAGGAGGTATAGTTTAGAGTAAGGGGCAGGGGATTCAGTGGGGATTTGATAGAAGGAAAATGCGCTCACAGATTGGTAAGAATCTGAAATGCACTGTCTGGGAAAGTATTTCTCCTGAAATCTTACAAACTTTTGAAAAATATTTGGATGAGTCCTTGAAATATCATAGCATTCAAGGATATGGGACAAGTACAGACAAATAAGATGGGTGTGCCTGTTGTGGGAGTTCTCATTAGTGCAGACCCAATGGGCTAAAGGCTTTTCTGTGCTGTATGACTAATTGTAGAGTTCCTACAGTGTAGAAGTGGTCATTCAGTCTGCATTGAGTCTGCATTCAGGCCATCGAGTCTGCATTGACTCTCTAACAGAATATGTTACCCAAGCCCCCTCCTCCATCCTATCTCATAAGTTCACACATTTTCAATGGCTAATCCATCTAACATACACACTTTCATGTTTGCAGAATGGTCACGACTGGGAATTGAATATCCACAGGCATCAAACTATTCAGAGAGACTGACCGAAAAGTAAGGGATGTGGTGTAGCTCTGATATTTAAGGATGATATGAGGTTGGTAGCGAGAGATGATATAGCTTCTATGGGAAAAAAGGTTGAATCCATTTGGGCAAAAATTAAAAATAGGTAGGAGAAAAAGTCACTGATTGGCATAGTCTATAGGCCACCAAATAATGACATCATGGTGGGGCAAGAAATAACTGATGCATGTGAAAATGGTACAGCAATTATCATGGGGAATTTTAATCTACATACTAATTGGTCAAACCAGGTTGGTCAAGGCAGCCTTGAGGAGGAGTTCATAGAATGTATCTGCAATATCTTCCTTGAACAGTATGTGATGGAACTGACAAGGGCGCAAGCTATCGTAGATCTGGTCCTGTGTAATGAGACAGGAATAATTAATGATCTTGCATTAGGGATCCTCTTGGAAGAAGTGAACACAGTGTGGTTGAATTTAAAATACAGATGGAGTGTAAGAAGATAAAATCCAATACCAAAGTCTTGTGCTTAAATAAAGGAGGCTATAAAGAGATGAGGAAGGGGTTGGCTAAGGTAGACAGGAAGCAAAAACTTTATGGTGGGACAAGTGAGGAACGGTGGATGGTCTTCAAAGTGATCTTCCAGCAGAAGTATATACAGGTGATAAGAAAGGACCGTAGAAAAAGAGATAATCTGCCGTGAATATCTAAGGAAATAAAGGAGGGCATCAAACTGAAACAAAATGCATACAAAGCGGCAAAGATTAGTGGGAACCTAGAGGATTGGGAAATCTTCAAAGGTCAGCAGAAAGCTACAAGAAAAGCTATAAAGAAAGGTAAGATGAATTATGAGAGTAAACTAACTCAGTATATAACAACAGATAGCATAAGTTTCTACAAATATGTAAAACAAAAGAGTGATTAAAGTAAACATTGGTCCTTTAGAGGATGAGAAGGGGGGAATGAGAAAATAGCTGAGGTATTTTGTGTCACTTTTCACAGTGGAAGACACAAATAACTTGCCAAGAATTGATGACAGCAAAGCTACGGCAAGTGAAGACCTAGAAACTATCATTATCATGAAAAAGGCAGTGTTGGGCAAGTTAATGGAGATAAAGATAAACAAGTCTCCTGGTACTGATGGAATGTATCCAGGGTACTAAAAGAAGGGGCAGGGGAAATAGCAAATGCACTATTGGTTATTTACCAAAATTCACTGGACTTTGGGGTGGTTCCCGCAGATTGGAAAATAGCAAACATGACGCCACTGTTTAAAAAAGGAGGTAGACAAAAGGCAGATAGGTTGATTAGCTTAACTTCTGTAGTAGGGGAAATGCTTGAATCTATCATCAAAGAAGAAATAACAAGACATCTGGATATAAATTGGTAAGATGCAGCATGGGTTCATGAAGGGCAGGTCATGTTTGACTAATTTGGTGAAGTCCTTTGAGAACTTTACATGTGCAGTGGACAATGGGGAATCTGTGAATGTGATGTATCTGGATTTCCAGAAGGCATTTGATAAGATGCCACAACAAAGATTGTTACATAGGATAAAGATGTATAATTTTATGGATAATGTATTAGCAGAGATAGAGAATTGATTAACTAACAGAAAGCAAAGAGTGGGGGTAAATGGGTGTTTTTTTAATTGGCAATCAGTGACTAATTAATGGTAAGCTTCAGGGATCAGTGGTGGGACTGCAATTGTTTATGATTTACAGACATGATTTAGAGTTGGGCACCAAGTGTAATATGTCAAAATTCACAGATGACACTTAGGTGGGTAGAAGAGCAAACTGTGCAGAGAAAGCTGAAAGTCTGCAAAGGGATAATAGATAACCTAAGGGAGTTGGTGAGGGTCTGGCAAATGAAGTACAATATTGGTAAATGTGAGGTCATCCATTTTGGTTGGAATAACAGCAAAATGGATTATTATTTGGATAGCTATAGATTAGCCAGGAGGGAGCTAAAGAGTGAATTGAGGAGAGCTAAGAGGGGACACGAGAAGACTTTGGCTGATAGGATTAAGGAGAATCCTAAAGCTTTCTTTAGATATGTTAAGAATAGAAGATTGGTTAGGACAAGATTAGGGCCAGTCATAGACAGCAGTGGGAAGTTGTGCGTGGAGCCTGAAGAGATTGGAGAGGTACTGAATAAATATTTCTCTTCGGTATTCACGCAGGGTGATGTAAATGTAGTTATGGAGAACACTGAGGTACAGGGTAGCAAACTGGAAAGTATTGAAGTAGATAGGGAGGATGTGCTAGATATTCTCGAGGGTTTGAAGTTGGATAAGTCCCCTGGGCCGGACGGGATTTACCCTAGGATTCTCTGGGAGGCAAGAGAGGAGATTGCAGAGCCTCTGGCTCTGATCTTCAGGTCGTCGTTGGTTACGGGTGTGGTTCCGGAGGACTGGAGGATAGCGAATGTGGTCCCATTGCTCAAGAAGGGGAAGAGAGACCTTCCAGGGAATTATAGGCCAGTGAGTCTTACTTCTGTTGTGGGCAAAGTATTGGAGAGAATTATTAGGGATAGGATTTATAGTTATTTAGAGAGAAATGAATTGATTGGGGATAGTCAGCATGGTTTTGTGAAGGGTAGGTCGTGCCTTACTAACCTCATTGAGTTTTTTGAAAAAGTGACCAAAGAGGTGGACAGGGGTAAGGCGGTTGATGTGGTATATATGAACTTTAGTAAGGCGTTTGATAAGGTGGCCCATGGAAGACTTCTGCAGAAAATGCAGATGTATGGGATAGAGGGTGATTTAGCTAATTGGATTAGGAATTCGCTAGCAGATAGAAGACAGAGGGTGGTGGTTGATGGGAGATATTCATCGTGGAGTTCGGTGACAAGTGGTGTACCTCAGGGGTCTGTTTTGGGGCCCCTGCTGTTTGTAATTTTTATAAATGATCTGGATGAGGGTATTGAAGGATGGATTAGTAAATTTGCAGATGACACTAAAGTCGGTGGAGTGGTAGATAGTGAAGAGGGGTGTTATAGTTTGCAGAGAGACTTGGACAAGTTGCAGAGCTGGGCCGAGAGGTGGCAAATGGAGTTTAATGTGGAAAAGTGTGAGGTAATGCACTTTGGCAGGAATAATAAATGTGTAGAGTATAGGCTAATGGTAGGATTCTTAATAGTGTTGATGAACAGAGGGATCTTGGTGTATATGTGCATAGATCCCTGAAAGTAGGCAGTCAAGTCGATAAGGTTGTTAAGAAGGCATATGGAGTCTTAGCTTTTATTGGTAGGGGGATTGAATTTCGGAGCCGCAACGTCATGTTGCAACTGTACAAAACTCTAGTGCGGCCGCACTTGGAGTATTGTGTGCAGTTCTGGTCCCCCATTATAAGAAAGATGTGGAGGCATTGGAGAGGGTACAGAGGAGGTTTACCAGGATGTTGCCTGGTATGGAGGGCAGGTCTTATGAAGAGAGGCTGAGGGATTTGAGGTTGTTTTCGTTAGAAAGGAGGCGGCTAAGAGGGGACCTAATCGAAACATATAAGATGATTAGAGGTTTAGATAGGGTGGACAGTGATAGCCTTTTTCCTAGGATGGAGAAAGCTAGCACGAGGGGACACAGCTTTAAATTAAGGGGTGATAGTTATAGGACGGATATCAGAGGTAGGTTCTTTACCCAAAGGGTGGTTCGGGAGTGGAATGCCCTGCCTGCAGCAGTTGTAGATGCGCCAAGTTTGGTGGCGTTTAAGAGGTTAGTTGATAAGTATATGGAAGAGAAGGGAATGGTTTAGTTTGGAGGATCATTGCTTTTTATATTGGTCGGCGCAACATCGAAGGCCGAAGGGCCTGTTCTGTGCTGTAATGTTCTATGTTCTATTTAAATGGTAAAAAATTGCAGCATGCTGCTGTGCACAGGGATCTGGGTGTCCTTGTGCAGGAATCTCAAGGAGTTGGTTTGCAAGTGCAACGGTTAATTAAGAAGACAAATGGAATTTTGTCCTTCATTGCTAGAGGCGTGGAGCGTAATAACAGTGAGGTTATGTTGCAGCTGTACAAGACGCTGGTGAGGCCACACCAGGAGTACTTGTGTATATTGGCACTGGAGGGGGTGCAGAGGAGATTCACTAGGTTGATTCCAGAGTTGAGAGGGTTGGCTTATGAGGAGAAACTGAGTAGACTGGGGCTATACTCATTGGGATTCAGAAGAATGAGGAGAGATCTTATAGAAACATATAAGATTATGAAGGGAGTAGATAAGACAGAAGCAGGGAAGTTGTTTCCACTGACACTAGAACTAGGGGGCAGCAGGTTTAGGACTGAGTTGAGAAGGAACTTCTTCACACAAAAGGTTGTGAATCTGTGAAAGCAATTAAGGCTACCTCATTGAATGTTTTTAAGGCAAGGATAGATAAATGTTTGAACAGTAAAGGAATTAAGGGTTATGATGAGCGGGCGGGTAAGTGGAGCTGAGTCCACAAAAGGATCAGCCATGATCTCACTGAATGATGGAGCAGGCTCAAGGGGCCAAAAGGCCTACTCCTGCTCCTAGTTCTTATTTTGAGATATTAAGGAGCAATTTAGTATGGCCAATCTACATAACCTGCACATCTTTGGACCGTGGGAGGAAATGGAGCACCCAGAGAAAATCCATGCAAGCATGGTGAGAATGTGCAGACTCCATGTAGTCAACCAAGGCCAGAACTGTACTCAGGCCCCTGGACCTGTGAGGCAGTAGTGCTAACCAACATGCCTCCGTGCTGCCTACCTGAAGTGGAGACAACAAACACTTACAAAGTGATCTGTGGTTGACATATGGAAAGCCCTCGTTGCATTAAGATGAGTAAAGCCCTGCTGCACTGAATTATCTGTTTCTGTGCTATAAGTTTCAGATAGCTATACCATGCTTCAAATGCAATTCTTATGGTGCAATCCCAGCTGAAAGGTTCATTGGTCATTCCTTTAGAATAGAATCATATAGAATCAAAATCAAAGGTAAAGGCTTCATATTGTATTAAACACAAAGACAAATCAATGGTAGCATTAATTAGAATACTTTAAATTAGTCTGGATAACTTCTTCTGCACACCAGGTGTAACAAATTTTTGGACAGCTTTAGCTGCTACCTTGGTTACTGTGATTCTGGTTACTCCCAGAAATGGTTCCATCTCGTATTCAACTGTGTACTCTTTGTGCTGCTTTTTAATTATCTAATAGCACAAAATGGGATTTAGAATTAGTGGTAAACTGAGGTGGGTTAATTGTCTTTTGAATATGTCCTGGTGCAATTTTCCATTGTTTTCAGACTGTTTCTTTTGCTTTCTGGGTGTTCATATTCTCCTGTACTTCTTTGTCTCCAATTGAATGAGATATTTCTTTCCTTGGTGTATGTGTGTGTATGTATCTCAAGAAGCCATTCTTGGCTACTTTCAGAATGAATAGGAAGCATCCTTACTTAATAAGGATAAGATGGCTAACTCCCATTATGTCCATGTGTTGTTGTCGTTTGATTTTGATGCACTTCAAAATCACACTGGCTTTGACTGTGCAATTTTGCACAGAAAATGCAGAAGCATTCGGAGAGCTAATGAATAGGACACTTTTATGGGGTAATGGATAACTGGTGAAAGGGTTTGAGAAGGTCAGACAGGATTAGGGGAATCCAGTAAAGATTTTTGTGATGTAATTAGATAACACAAAATGTACTAGACATCCACCAACATACGATAATGTTACTTTCTTAAGTTATCTGACAAGAGAAAACTCTCCATTTTCAGATGTGAAAGAACAAATTTAAATCCTTGAGGGGACCATATAATGGAATGGGTTTTTTCTTAATTTCTCATCTCTATTTCACATTATAGGATGCCTGATTACATTTTTGACAGATTCTTTTTAATCAATGCATATGAGGAGTCTGTACCCTTTTAAAAGATTTCTTTTCAAAACTGTTTTTAAATGTAACATTATATTTCTGTATAATAATAGTGCTATTCTTAGCTAAGACAAAACATCATTCGTAAGATCCAAATGGCAGATGTTGTGGAATAAACTTGTTTTTCTTCACTGGCACGTACATTTCTTCAGTAAGTGTGTGATCTTGGCATTGTGCCACCTTCAAACAAATTGATGCTAAAAATGAAGTTACCCACTTGCTGCCCAGTCAAAACATTATTCAGGACCTGCAGTAAAGTCCTTGTACCCATTGATGGATACTGACTATCTTTTTCCAGTACAATAGATCAAATGAGTGCCTGAATGCACAAATAGTCCTTAAAGAGAAGAATGACTTTTCGTAGTCACAGTAACATTTTGTTTTGGCCCAATGATGGATCATCTCCTTAAACATTTTTGACTACTGTTTTTGACAATTGACACCCTTTTCTGCTGATCTTTTGTGGAAAAAAATTACATTTTCACAAAACCACTCCTAGCTGTATTGTGATTGACTTCTGTAAAACTGAAACAAGAAAATGTACTTTGAGGAGACTAAATGTGTGCACTATTATATTCTGTTATTAGTTTGATGTATCAAGTACCATAGCAATAGCATGTAGTCAGGGACAGTCATAACTGATGTCTCAATTGGTTTGTTTGTTATCTCTCCAGACTTGTTTGGGATAAAAGGCTGCAATAATGTTCCTCCATCAGGCAGTGTCTTGTGATGTTGTTTGTGTCTCATGCTATTTAAGCTGCATCTCTTCCAGAGCAGTCCTCCAATTGTCCATGTTGTTTGTGGCCTGTCCCATTTACTTTTCCCAATTGGGGTTCATTTTAGAGCAATCTTCAATCGTTGTTCTTGGGATATCCTTAGCATGTGTCTCAGCCATTTTATCAGATACTTCTTGATCTCAAAGATGATGTTATACCAGCCAGTTTTCTTGTGTAGACCCTCAGTGGAAATTCTATTTGACCAGTGGATGTTACAGATCTTAAGTAGGCAGCTATTATGAAAGGCAATGACCTCATGCCCACGTCTGTCTTCTCTACTCTCCATTATTCATATCCATGCAGTGGGACTGAATTCACATTACTGTTGTAGAGGCTGGTTTTAGTCTTAACACTGTATTGTTTGGACTTCTAGATGTTTCAGTTTACCAAAGGCACCTCTAACTTTATTCAGCTGGGCCTTCTTCGTACCATTTTCAGTAAGGCTCCTGAAGTGAGCGAAGTCATTGACAAACTCTAGGGTGTCTCCACTAATGGTAACTGGAGGTGTTGCTAATGGGTTGATGCTCATGACTTGTGTTTTGTGCTTGTTGAGATACAGACCCAGTCTGTTTTGCATGCTCACTGAGTCTCTCAAACTTCTCCTGGAGATGGGCAGATCTTGAAGCGATGGCAGCAAAATCATCAGCAAAGTTGAGGTCCTCCAAATGTGAAAAGGGGAATTTGTTGGCCTGATGTTGTTTGACACGTGACCCAAATTGATGGTGACAAGAAATAGGAGACAGGATGCAGCCCTGCTGCATTCTGCACTTCAATTCAAACCACTTGGACAATGTATTGTCAAAGATGATACTGCATTTGAAGCGCAAACAGAAATCACAATGAGTTTGACAATCTTAGGCAGAATTTCATAAGCTCTGAGAATATTCCAGAAAATCTCACGTTGAAGAATATCAAATGCCTTCTTGAATTCTGTAAGGTGATCATCTGAAAGCAGATGTGAACATGGCTGCTAGGATGCAATAACAATAGAGAGCAGTAAGGGCAGTCATAAGATATGCAGTATTGTGGAACAGCACTGCTGTCTCACAGCACCAGGGACCCGGGTTCGATTCCTGGCTTCAGATCACTCTCTGTGCGGAGTCTTTGCATTCTCCCCTTGTCTGCATGGGTTTCCTCTCACAGTCTGAAAGATGTGCTGGTTAGGTGCATTGGCCATGCTAAATTCTCCTCAATGTACTTGAACTGATGCCAGAGTGTGGCACCTTGGGGATTTTCACAGTAACTTCATTGCAGTATTAATATAAGCTTACTGGTGACTAATAAATAAACATTTAGATATGGGAAAATGAATTCATACCAGAAGAACATTTTCAAACTGCCAAAGAAAGAGGACATTCACAATTGATGAACAACTATAGTTCTTTCCATTCCCAGCGCAATCTTCAACTGAATTCTCTTCCCGCAGGTTGATGCCAGGATCAAGCAGAGTTCTGCAAATGTGGAGGATACATAGAGCAGATATTTGCTCTGCACAACATCATACAGCTTTCATTCAAATGGAATATACTCCTCACAGTGATAAGCACTGCTATATCATAGCACCAGGGACCCTGGGTGCAAATCCACCGTGGATCACTGTCTGTGTGGAGTTTGCACTTCTCCTTGCGTCTGCGTGGGTTTCTTCCGGATGCTCTGATCTCCCCTCCCCCCCATTCCAAAGATGTGCAGATTAGATGGAATGATCATTCTAAATTGCCCCTTAGTGTCAGGGGATTAGAAGGGTAAACGTGTGGGTTTAGAGGATTGGCCCTGGATGGGATTGTCATTGGCGCAGACTTGATGGCCAAATGGCCTCCTTCTGCATTGCAGGGATTCTCCAACTGACATCCTGTAGAGACCTCCTCTATTTGCTTTTAAGATTGGCAGTGCGACTGTGTGGTGATCTCCATGTCAGTTTATGAATGCCTTTTGTGAGGGAAAATTGTGCTTCTGATGACACAGTTATTGTTTAGGCAGAAGGTGACTAGCCTTCCTCCATTGGCATTGATGTTGCCACAGTGCTCTCACCCCATTGCTCTTTCACAATCAGCACTATCTGCTCCAACCTTGAATTCATGGCCACAATCCTCCCATTGCAAGTCACAGCATCTCTGGCAGGTCGCGATGGGAGACACGCGTCACCGGTCTTGAACAAGGATTTGTGCATGTACATCTCCCAGAGCCAGAGAACAGTTGCCAGTCAGGCCATGCTGGAAACCAGCAGGCAACTCATTTAAACCTTTTTGAAATATGTTTTAAATATATAGACCTGAGTTAATTTTCAGGACTTTCAGTTCCAAATGAATCTCCCACTCTGTCAGGACTACTTCATTCTGGCCAGGTTCAGACTAGCTCCTCACAGTCAGGAAACTAGGAACAGACCCACTGGAATCAGACTCCACAATCAGGGCCCCCAGGGGGTTAGGTGGTAGAGGATGGTGCCCAATGGGCATGGGCACCTGGCAGTGCCAGCCCTGAGGTCCTTGGCACTGCCCAAGGGGCAAAGTACCCATGCCCAATTGGGGGGGGTGGGGTCTATAGTGGGCACAGCCTGAGGCAATCTTTAGGGTAGATGCTCCACTGCACACACACAGAGTTCCAGAAATGTCAGACTCTGATGTGAATAGCTCCCCCTCTCCCAGGTTTTCAATGAGATTCCTGACTGCGACCTCTGCAGTGCGTAGAAGCACAGAAATTCAGGTGAGAAACTGAACTGACAGAACAGTCAGGATCTAGAACAGCTTTCCTGCCAATTCAACATTTTTGGGAGAATCGCAGCCCATGTTTCCCATAATCAGGAGTTTGTCGTGTTGTACCATCTTGAATGCTGCTTGCTTTAGTTGCTCATATCAATTACCTTTCTCCTTGGTGCTTTTTTTTCCATGGAAGATCTTGCAGTAAATGCACAGCATTTATATTCATTGACTGTGAAGCATTTTGAGATGGCCAGAAATTGTGAAAGATGCGCAACAAGTGCTGGCCTTCCTTTGATCTTTTAATAATCCAGCGAGCCTGACAATACTGATTAAGTGCTGCAAAATCAGAGGTACTGTGTCTCATTTGAGACATTAACTTGAGGCCTATCCATCCTCTCAGGTGGGGGGATAAAAGATCTGTTTGCAATCTTCAAAGAAGAGGAGGGGTGTTCTTCTTAACTTCTTGGCTAATATGTTTCTTTATTCATTCGTAGGTATTGCTGGTTGGCCAGAATTTATTGACCATCCCTAGTCACCCTTGAACTGAATGCTTGCTTGGCCATTTTGGAGGGCAGTTGAGAGTCAACCACATTGTTGTGGCTCTGGAGTCATATGTAGGCCAGATCAGGTAAGGATGGTGGATTTCTTTCCCTAAAGGACATTAGTGAAGCAGATGGGTTTTTCTGACAATTGACAATGTTTTCACGGTCATCAGTAGATTCTTAATTCCAGATACTTTTGCTGAATTCAAGTTCCACCGTCTGCCACTTAGCTCTCAAACAGCATCACTGCATTAAAAGCAGATAGCAGGTTACTTACTTCATTGCTCTTTCTGGGATCTTGCTGTGTGTGATTGATTTCCACATTTTCTTAATTATAACTGCGATTACACTTCAAAAAGTAATTATTGGCTGTAAAGTTTTTTGTTTGGCAGGTGTTGAGATAATGAAAGGTAATGCAAGGTCTTTCTTTCATATTGCACAGTCAGCATTCATTGTCCATCCCAATTTTTCCTTGATAAAGTACCAATGGGTTTCTTCATGAATGGCTGTAGTTGTATAGGTGCTCCCACAGTGCCAGTGGGAGCTGTAGGATTTTGACTCAGTTATTGAAGGGCCGGTGATGTCTAGCCACGTCGTGATAGTGCATAATATGGAGGGTGTTGTTGGTGTTCATGTGCATCTGTTGTCTTTGTGCGTTGAGATGGTGAATGTCTCAGGTTTGGGAAGTTACTGTAAAAGAAACCTTGACAAGTTGCTACATTACATCCTGTAGAGAGTACATTCTGCAGCCATTGTATCCTGGTGGTGGATGATTGAAGGCAGCAAGATGATTGTAGTTAGTATGGATTTAATGCAGGTAACTACAAAGTAATATAATTAAGTAGAATGGGTAAAGAAAAGAAATGTGTAAATGTGATAGAGATCTAGTACAAATACACGTACAGCTAAATGTTGTGAAGCAGGTTAATAATGCCAGAAGAAAGCAAACATAACACTCAGTTCATAGAAACATAGAAACTAGAGGCAGGAGTAGGCCATTGGGCCCTTCAAACCTGCTCTGCCATTCATTTTGATCATGGTTGATCAACGAGTTCAATATCATGAGCCTCCTTTCTCCCTGCATATCCTATGATCCAGTTAGCCTCAAGAGATATATCTAATTTTTTTCTTGAAATCAGACAATATTTTGGCCTCGACTACGTTCCGTGATAGTAAATTCCACATGTTCATGACCCTCTGGGTGTAGAAGTTTCTCTTCACCTCAGTTCGTTTTATAGTGAGTGAGAATTGAAAACAGGAAGTCTTCTTTTTAAATTTCCATAGACCAACATTCAGCTTGAAGTACCATGTTCCCTGTGATAAGAAGAATGTTGAAGGAATGAAAAAAGTGGAAAAACTGCAGAACCAAGAAGCTGATCTATCTGGAAAATTTGAAAAAGAAGGGACGCTTTTCTCTAGAAAAGAGAAAACCGAACAAATGTCTTCAGATTATGAATGGATTTGATTGAATAGATTTGAAGGAGTTTCTACTTTCAAGAGAGAGCAGAACTGGAAACCATGAACACACAATAAATCAATGAGGAAAATCTTTACCATGGAACATGTTATTCCATACCACAAGGATCATTTCAGGTGATTGGCAAAGATACAGTTAAGGTGCAGCTAGATAAGCTGTAAAGTTTATTAGAGTTGCAAGTAGGCTTACATTAACACTGCAATGAAGTTACTGTGAAAATCCTCTAGTAACCACACTCTGACACCTGTTCGGGTGCACTGAGGGAGAATTTAGCATAGTCAAAGCACTTAAACTGCACATCTTTCAAACTGTGGAAGGAAACTGGAGCACCCAAAGGAAGCCCATGCAGATTAGAGGAGAACGTGCAAACTCCACACAGACAGGAATCAAACCCAGTTCTTGGCTCGATGAAGCAACAGTGCTAACCACTGTGCAAAAACGCCATCCCTAGGGAAAGTGTAGCAAAAGAATAATGGAAAATGTTGGGGGTGTAGGTAGGCGCATGTTGAGCAAAAACAATTCTATACACATTTTGAGTGGAATGGCCTGTTTATGTGCTATAAGTACTTTGAAATCTGACATTTGTCGGATTCCTGTCCAATTTAAATGAATTTCCCTTTGAGTCATTCCATTCAGGACATGTAGAAAAATCTTATTTTGCAGGTTTATGGAACCTCAGAAGAAGATTTGTCCCAATGAGAATTTGATTGTTATTTCTAGTCACTTTTCCTTGACTAAATCAATAAAATGGCCTCAGATCATCATTTTTTTTATTGAAGGACAAATATAATGCAGCAAGGGAAGAGTGGTTTTCTGTGCGAAGGCTTGGCTTGATAACTAATCTTGAGGAAGTACGTGAAATAAGAAACTACGAAAGCAAAACTCCACTGATCAGATGCGTTATGAAAGTAAACAAGTTGATTAATGGTCAAAGAATTCTTTAAATGAACAAAATAATATTCAAATTGGGGAAACAAAAACTATTCCAAAGGCAACCCAAAGCTCAAACTGAATAAGATAGGGAACAATGTTGAACATTATATTTTAGTATGTAAAAAATAATCCTCTTTGTTGTGTTGGGCACAGTTTTTTCACTTCTCCACTGAACTATGACCTTCAACAGGTGCATATATTTCTTATGCAAAACTAAGCAGCCCTGTTAATTTACATTTGATTTTTTGCACTAATTGTTGCAGGGATCACCTCAAAGTTTGGTTGTCTCTTTTGAAATATATGTTTGTTGCGATGCTGGTGGGCAGATAGTAACTTAATTTTACTATGTAAGAGTTGTTTCTTTAATTTGCAAGCATTTTAATGAAGCTAAATTTGAACCATAGTCTTTTGTCTGTCTCATAGAGTAAGGGCACCTGGGTCTCTCACTTGCTGCCCCTCCCCCCACTCTCTGGTCAGTGTCTGTATAAAATATTTCACAGGTAGCAGCCCTCTATGCCAGAACTTCTATAATCAGACTCATTAAAGCCTTTGGAGTTTGGAGAAAAATATTTTTAAAAGATACAGTGAACGATAAAATGATGCTGAAGTGATATCATACAAATATCAGAGGCAGATAACCAAACTAACGGAAGTAGTAAGAGAGAAGTGGATTATAGATACCACTTGGAAAAAGGCTGAATAACATTTGCTTAAAGATCTCCCTGAGAAGTAAATAATGTTACAGAATATTAAAAATCCTTTGGAGGAAAAGTTGGGGTTGAGCACTAATTGTAACTCACCAAGCCTCCTTCGAACTTGCAAACACATGGCTTTTACTATGTAGAAAGACAAGGGAAGCTGACACATAAGAAACCAAGCCACATACCATTCTGATTTGGAAGTATAATGTCTTTCCTTTGTAGTTGCTGGGTCAAAAATCTTTAACTCCCTTCCTAAAAGCAGTTTTAGTGTGCCTAAACTGCAACAGCGTGCGAGCAATTCAAGAAGATGGCTCACCACCACCTTCTGAAGAGCAATTTGGACTGGGTGACAATTGTTGGTCTTGCCAGCTATGCTTACATGCTATGAATGAATAAAAAAAAAGTTAATTGAATTGGTTTCTTCCTACTGCTTTTTACATTGGTACATCTAATTACAGGAGTGGCATGGTGGTACAATGGTTGGCACTGCTGCTTCATAGCGTCAGAGTCTTGGGTTCAATTCCAGCCTTGGATGACTGATATATATATATATATATATATAAGCGGGGTAAATGTGAGAGGGTACAGAGACAGGATGGGCGCTGGATCTGGGTAAGATGCTTTGTGTGATGTTCGGTGTGGACTCGATGGGCTGAATTGCTTGCTTCTAGGGATTCCATAATTGCTTGTATTCTATGATCTCCAGATCTAGATAGGTTAGTTAAGGAATGTGCAATATGTGGAGAGGTTCAGAAAGCACATGCTATAAAGAAACTCAAAATAAAATGCCCACTGGTTCAGAAGAGAGTGGGTCAGAATTCTGAAGGACGAGAGTGAGAATCTAAGAGTTGATATCTTTTCATTAATCAAGTGGTGCCAGGAGAATAACAGAAGAGTGAATATCAACTGAATATTCAAGTGAGGAGATGATTAGCCCAGTATTGTGAAGAAGAAGCTCCATTTGGAGTGTAGATACTGCTGAACTTAAAGGAAAAATTATGAAGAACTTTTCTTCAAGAACAAAGAATCATACCTTATGAATATATTGGAAATGATAAAGTTAGATGTCCTAGTAATGTAACAGATATTCTTTGAACCAGAAAACCAATAATTGAAACTTTTGAGGGGAAAAATCCATCTTGAAACACAAATTGACTGAAGGACCAGGACCAGTAACTGCTCATTCACTGGAGACAGAGTGGAGAAACAAGAGGCTGTTCCTAGCCCATCTGTTCCCATGAGGGTACATGTGTTAGAAAAAGAAGTTTCTAATCTCCAATTTATAAGAGACTACCATGTGGAATGAAGGACTAGTTACTCTCCAGCAGTCAGCCATTGCACAATGAACAATATTAATTTCTCCCCCTTCATTACACTTTTTTTTGGGATTCACTCTATAATCTAACCACACATAGGGTTACTATCAGCGTAAAAGTAGTTCTTACAGCATTGGGAGTGCAGCATTAAACATTTGTACATGAAGTTCAGTGATTGGAATGTCCACCCACATAAATACCAACTGATTCAACCTGGCCAATGTTTACAGTTTCTTATTAATTATTGAATTATTTCTTCAGGACTAAATATAAAGTAATTAGCTAAAGACCACAAGGGACCATGGATATCTCTCTGAATTGCAGATAAGCAACTGTTTACGTATCGTTTTCTCTTGCAAATACTGGTAGAGTACAATGTGAACTACAATCTTCGGTTGTGATTTGCACGGCATGTTTAGAACTCTGACATACATTAGTATAATTTGATTATTGAGATCACTGGTTCAAACAGATACTTTCAGTTTGTGGTTTGAAACCACCATTAACCCATTCTTTTTGCCTGAAAATTAGGTTTGAGCAGAGTAAAATGAGGGTAAGGGGAGGGGATCTTTCGTCAATTATTGGGTACATAAGGCCCACCTGATGTAATTGTCAGTCAAGCCTGTGAATGGGAATGAATACATTGGTGTGAGTCCAGTCTGAGGTTGATAAGGTCGAAATCAACTGAATGTGAAATAAAGATAAAAAGTGCTGGAGAGTATTCCGGCAGGACTGGCAGCTCCATAGAGAGAGGAAAAGAGAGTTAACAGGATGGATTTTTCCCTGGGTGTCAGAACTCTAACGTTGGGACCATTTGGGGGTCCCAAGTCTGCTCACCATCCAGAGCAATTTTAAGTCAGGTAGCCCCCTAATTGGCCATCTTCGCGGCCATTAAAGATGGTGGGCAGTCCAGGGAAGTGAGAAGTCCAATAGGAGGGTTCCTAGCAATGTTAAGATGGCAGCAATGAGATGGGGACACTGCTGGCAGAGAGTGAGAGTTAGGGTTTGCCTCAAAATGAAAATGCTCACATAGGCATCCTTCCTTCAAGATGGCAAGAGGTCACAATGATGGAAAGATATCACTATGGGTACTGAAGGCAGAGCGGTGGCCTGTTTTTAAGAATGCCTGCTGCCACTCCAGAGCCCCTGTGAACATTGCAGCTCCCCAAAGCTGCTAATTAATTCCACCACCCATACCCCACAAAAAAATCTGACCTTTGAAGAGGCCGCCCCCTGTGGCATTGCCTGGCTCCTGACAGAGGTCCTGGATTCAAATGCCTGCCATCAGCTGAGTCCCGGGGATAGTTGCTTGGGGTTGGGATAGCATCAGGAAGTTGCTGGCTTCCTGGTTGCTCCAACGCCAACTTCAAACCCATCTCCATGGGACCAGGAGAATTCAGCCCACATTCTCAGGTCAATGACCTTCCAGTGGACCTGAAAGGTAACTTGCTTCTGAATAAATTTAATTCTTAATGACGTACTGTTTAGGGTACTTTAGTACAACACGTGCCTTCCAGCTGGACAAATGTCCCATCTTAAAAGAAATGTTCTTCTTGCCACCTGCATTACACAGGCCCTGGTCTAACAGGCAGACACATCCAGCAGTATCTGTGTCCCAGTGGAAAGAATTCATGCAATGCCCTTTGCTATGCAAGTTATTCCTTTTTGAAATGACTCTTTACATCAGCACGGAGGTGGTTCAGAAAAGATGTATTGAGGGTTTTTAATTTGATAGAGTGAGTGAGGAAAATGCATTTAACCAATTTGGAAAGTCAAGCCTTCAGTTTAAGATTACTACTGCGGGGAAGAGGAGAGGGGTTCAGAGAGACTTCCTTATGCAGAGGAGCATCGAGTTTTGTTACTGGATGCAACTTGGCAGAAATCATTACCTCTTTTAAGGGAAAAAAATTGGTAAATATTTGAGACAGAAAGGGAAGAGCTTGCACCTTTCACAACCTCAGGACACCCAGAAGCACTTTTCAACCAATGAAGTGCTTTTTAAAAGTGTAGTCACCTATGTAGCCTAGGAATAACAGCAATAAATGACATAAAGAGCCAGATCATCAGTTTAAAGAGCAAGAAATGTGGACCAGGACAGTAAGTGGATTCTTACCCTTTTTTGAATAGTACCAGAGTGCCTCTTGCATGCACCTGAGAGAGCAGGCAAGGCTCAGCAGAATGCCTTACTGAGAAACAGCATTTCTGATAGTGCAGCTCTCCCTCAATGCAGTCCTGGAATCTTAGCATTGATGTTATGCTCAAGTGTCAGGCTTAAACCCACAACTTAGCAGACAAGAATGCTGTCAATTACATCAAGGCTGGTTTAGGAAGTTAAAAAGCCATGGGGAGTGAGCAAGGTAACAAAACTAGTTTTTGGATTACCAGCAAGTTGGAATTCAGTAACATTTATGGTTCTAAGGTTCTCTCTGTTCCTTATTTACTATTTTTTTGTCCTAATTTCTTTTACTTGTTATCTACACATTAGAATTATTACTTCAGATTGAGATTATCGTATTATCAACCTACGATCTATTTTAAACCTCGGACTCAGCAAAGTTACATATCGCCCCTTTGGGTATAACTGCTTGCAAAAAATAGCCAAGCTGAAGTTTGGAAATTCAAAGTCAGAGACTCGAGCAAATGGGCAGAACAAAAAGCTTATTGGAGAGTTGCGCATGCTTAGCCTAGTTAGACCTTCAGCAACCTGACATGGGAGTCCTTAAAGGGATTGCAGGAGGTCAATCAAAAAGTAAAAGACCCAAGAAATGTTCAGTTTTTATTATGGGCTGGGGAAAAGAAGACATGCTCCACTTGAACTGTAAGTTGGTAAGTGGTTAGCATGGCTGCCTCACAGCGCCAGGGACTTGGGTTCAATTCCTGTCTTAGGTCACTGTCCATGTGGGTTTTGTGGGTTTTCCCCATGTCTGTGTGGGCTTCCTCCGGGTGCTCGGTTTCCTCCCACACTCCAAAGATATGTGGGTTAGATGGATTGGCCATACTAGAGTGCCCCTTAGTGTCAGGGGAACTAACTAGGGTAAATGTGTGGGCAATGAGCATAGGGCCTGGTTGGGACTATGGTCGGTGCAGACTCGATGGGATGAATGGCCTCTTTATACACTATATGATTCTGTGATCTATGAACTATTGAGCACAATAAAAAATACTCCAGGGGTTTCTCTTTCTCTATTTGTTTAATGGCCATCCCCCCACCCCACCCCCCACCCCCACACCCACTGTATTATCCCCAAACCCAACGTGCCAGTCAGTCAGCTCTTCATCAGCATATGTCAGATTCCTGTCGGCAGACCGCAGTGGGAAAGCTGTTTTGGTGCCAGGGCTAGTTAAATGAGGCTTGAAGCTGAATTTGGGTCAGTTCTTAGACCCAGTGTCAGCTTGGTCAGCTCCATGCCCACTTTTGGCAAAAAGAATCCCCTGTTTGTAACAAAGCAATGACAGCTTTGGGAAACAGAACAAAGATTCCTATTCATCAAAGATATATTGCTAAACAGCTGGATGTCAAAACCAATTGAGAAAGCAACATTTCACAAGTGAAGTGCTGGGTTAAGAAATCATTGCTAACATGAAGACTTAGAATAGCTACCATGTGGTCATTATAGGAAATTGCTGGTGATAAGTATACATGCCTAGAACATTAACAATCTAAATTTAGGGAGTAATTGTATGGTCGCACCTATAATGTTCCCAACAAAAGTATGCTGCATGATTACATTTTCACTGCACATAGTGAAGGCATTCTTACAATCTGACGGTAGGCGTAGATGTGAAATATGTTTTTTCTCTTTCCTTTGATGCGACGTACCTGGAGCCCAAGTCACATCTGACACTGAGACAATAGAGTTTATAATTCATGGAAAATTGAGCTTCACTTTGCTTCATTCTACATCTTGGCTGACCCTTTCCACCAGATTTACAGTGTACATCTTTTATTGGCAGCAAGAAGGAGAAATGTCTTTGAACCAAAGCGGAAATCTTTATAGCGCGAGTGAACTTTTAATGCTAACTGTCTGTCTCTTTGTGGGAAAATATGTTCTTCCAAAGGCAGCAGGAGATTTGGGATGGCAGGGGGACAGTTGGGGAGGGGGTGGTGGACTGCCACAGCCTGTTGTCATTGGCAACTTCATGGAGGCCCTAATGGACACTATATTGGCAGGTAGCCCTTAGGAAGTGTCTGACAGATGGAAGGTGTGGCTGAGTTTTGGGATTGTCCCACAACGGCTGCATATAACATAACAAACCAGGAGGAAATTCCATTGTATTACACAAAGTTATATTGTAGACTGATTGATCCTGACCAATTTGGAAAAACACAAAGGATACACTCAAAATACCAACAGCTTCCCAATAGATTTGGCAAAATTGCCCATTCACATCAGCAACGTTGCAGTCACTATTTTGCAATGGAATTTTCAAAGTACCAATCTGATTCAGGTTATACTCTATGGAAATTAGTATAGATAGGCTTTATTAATAGGGGCAATAATTGTGGAATACCAAAGAAAGGGAGCCAAGTTAAACCTACGTAAACCATTGGTTCAGCCTCAACTAGAATCACGTAACTAGTCCTGAGTACTCCTCTTTCGGAAGATGTGAAGATATTGGAAAGAATTTAGAAAAGAATGGTTTGCAAGATTGTTCAATATAGCTTTTCAAAATCATGAGACAACTGAACAAACAATAGATAATAGGAAAGAAACGGTTCCCTTTGATGGAAAGACTGAAAACAAGAGGACATGGATAGAAGATCATTAGGAGTAATGTTGAGAGAAATAACCTTTTCTCACAGTGAATGGTGAGGATCTGGAATGTACTGCCTGACAGTGTGGCGGAGACAACTCAAGCAGAATGTCCAAGAGACAATTGGATTGTTGCCTGGAAAGGAAGAATGTGTAGTATTACAGGGAAAGGCACTGTGCGAATTATCCCTTTTAATCATTAACAGAATGATTAAATGACAGCCCATTCATCGAATTATGGATTCCCAACACTGCACAAGAGACTATTTGGCCCAGCAAGTTTTACTCTCCAACAGAGCAT
Source organism: Sphyrna mokarran (assembly GCA_024679065.1). Classification (NCBI taxonomy): domain Eukaryota; kingdom Metazoa; phylum Chordata; class Chondrichthyes; order Carcharhiniformes; family Carcharhinidae; genus Sphyrna; species Sphyrna mokarran. The sequence continues at coordinate 65,575,460 of JAGIQG010000009.1, forward strand.
TTTATCCTGGCCTATCCCTTGCCTTATCCCCGTAACCTCATACATTGATCCAGTAATCTCCCAACATACACATCTTGGCACACTAACGGGCGATTTAGAATATTCAATCCACCTAACCCACACATCTTCGGATTGTGGGAGGGAGCACCCAGAGGAAACTCATGCAGGCACGAGGAAAATGTGCAAACTCCACACAGAGAATAACTCAAGGCCGGAATTGAACCCAGGTCCCTGGTGCTGTGAGCAGCAATGCTAACCATTGTGTCACAGTATCGTACACAAATGTTCTTCCGGTTTACTGCTCCCTCTGGCATTCCCTGCAGGGATTGCCATCTGTGTCCAATGTGTATTTGTCCAAATACGGATGGACATATTATAATGGTGTGCAAATTTCTTGTTACATCCACCAGTGACACTCGGCACTGGGGGCATTGTGTATTTCTAGCATAGGGTTTTACCATTGCATTTAGGAGGAGCGAAGGGGGCTGTTATTTGGAATTGATTATAAATTGATTAATTTACAATTTGCACATATGTTTAAACATAGTTGTGAATTAGGTAATTCTTTGTTAAGTTGTTTCAGGTATGTTGCAATCATGATTTCCCTTCAAACTTGTAACCATGATTTCCCTTCCTTCCTGGAGGTAGAGTTCGCATAGGCAGAATTCCTTTCGCCCAATTATTTAAATGATCCTGCCTTCAGGAGGGCAGCTTGAAATCCCAGAGGTGTTGGCCCCAGTCGGAACTGAGACCTTTAAATATTTAATCTTTCGCAATCAGTTTTAGTCCTTTATATGAAATACAGAACACTCCTTTCATAAAACAGTGAAGTGTCTGTCTGGATTAATATGTATGTTGAGCAATTACTGGCTGGCAAATTGGAGTGTGGGGTTTGGGGGGAGGGATCCAGGGAATTGTGAGCTTTAGGTACCCGCCCTCCCCCACACCTCCATGTTGGCACATCAGGGTTGGCTAATCTTCTGCTGCTTAGAGACCTTGCCTCATATTAGGCCAATTATTTGCATATGCAAAGAGAAATAGAATCTGATTCAAGCAACCTGATACTTCGGCTTTTATTAATTGTGGCTTAATGTACTTCCTCCCTGTTATATCGGAGGCTGATTAACATTTGGAATAATAGTTGCTATGTAACCAAATTTCAAGATTGCCTTGTTTAACGCCAGGAATTGTTGGAACTTCAAATAAAAAAAACCCTGTGTTTTTTTAGGTGTTATGCTAAGAATCAAAATAGCATATTAGTTAACTTTCAATGGCTGCTCTCTGTTATTCAAACTGGTGATGGTTTAGTGGTATTATCACTGTGTTATTAATCCAGAAACTCAATCAAATTCTGGGGACCTGGGTTCAAATCCTGCCACAGCAGCTACTGAAATTTGAATTCAATAAAAAATATCTGGAATTAAGAATCTACTGATGACCATTGTTGATTGTTGGAAAAACACACAGCAGAAGGAAATCTGTTGTCCTTAGCTGGTCTACTCTACATGTGGACAATATTGTTGACTCTCGACTGTCCTCTTCTGAAAGTGCCAAGCCACTCAGTTGTATCAGTATTTCAAGAAGGCAGTTCAGCACCATCTTCTCCGGGGCAAATAGGGATGGGCAATAAATGCTGACCAGCCAGTGACCTCCATGTTTCACGAATGAATAATAAAAATATTGGGGGAGTTGCCATGTACACCTGGATATCACTTGGTGACCCATAAAAAGTGGATTGTTGCTAAAATTTACTGCTGCCAGAAGCACCAACACTGAATGTCAAATCTAGCCTGGTTCTTGAGTGATTGACTTTATGTACCTTTAGATGATAAAAATACTCATTCAAATATTGAATGATTATTTTTCGTCAGTATTCACGCAGGAGAAAGACAATGTTGTCGGGGAGAATACTGCGATACCAGGTTGTAGACTGGGCAGGATTGAGGTTCATAAGGAGGAGGTGTTAGCGAATCTTGAGGGTATGAAAATTGATAAGTCCCCTGGGCCAGATGGGATTTACCCTATGATTCTCTGGGAGGCTAGAGAGGAGATTGCAGAGCCTTTGGCTTTGATCTTCATGTCGTCGTTGGCTACAGGTATAGTGCCGGAAGACTGGAGGATGGCAAATGTTGTCCCTTTGTTCAAAAAGGGGAGTAGGGACCATCCTGGAAATTATAGATCGGTGAGCCTGACTTCTGTTGTGGGCAAAGTCTTGGAAAGAATTATAAGGGATAGGATTTATAAGCATCGAGAGAGAAATAAATTGATTAGGGATAGTCAGCATGGTTTTGTGAAGGGTAGGTCATGCCTCACAAACCTTATTGAGTTTTTTGAGGAGGTGACCAAAGAGGTAGATAAGGGTAAGGCAGTTGATGTAGTGTATATGGATTTTAGCAAATCATTTGATAAGGTTCCCCATGGTAGGCTACTGCAGACAGTGCAGATGCATGGGATTGAAGGTGATTTAGCAGTTTGGATTAGGAATTGGCTAGCTGATAGAAGACAGAGGGTGGTGGTTGATGGGAAATATTCAACCTGGAGTGCAGTTACAGGTGGTGTACCTCAAGGATCTGTTTTAGGGCCACTGCTGTTTGTCATTTTTATAAATGACCTAGATGAGGGTGTAGAGGGTTTGATTAGTAAATTTGCTGATGATACCAAAGTGGGGGGAGTTGTAGACAGCGAGGATGGATGTTACAGTTTGCAGAGGGACATAGATAGGTTGCAGAGCTGGGCCGTGAGGTGGCAAATGGAATTGAATACGGATAAGTGTGAGGTGATTCACTTTGGTAGGAATAACAGGCATATGAAATATAGGGCTAATGGAAGGACCCTTAATAGTGTTGTCGAGCAGAGGGATCTTGGGATACAAGTACATAGCTCTTTGAAAGTTGGTACCCAGGTTGATAAAGTTGTTAAGAAGGCGTACGGTGTGTTAGCTTTTATTGGTAGAGGGATTGAATTTAGGAGCCGTGAGGTTATGTTACAACTGTACAAACTCTGGTGCGGCCGCACTTGGAGTATTGCGTACAGTTCTGGTCGCCGCATTATAAGAAAGATGTGGAAGCATTGGAAAGGGTGCGGAGGAGGTTTACCAGGATGTTGCCTGGTATGGTGGGAAGGCCTTATGAGGAAAGGCTGAGGGACTTGACGTTATTTTCATTAGAGAGAAGAAGGTTATGCGGTGACCTAATTGAGGCGTATAAGATGATCAAAGGACTGGATAGGGTGGATAGTGAGAGCCTTTTTCCTCGGATGGTGATGACCAACACGAGGGGACATAACTTTAAATTAAGAAGTGGTAGTTATAGGACGGATGTCAGAGGCAGGTTCTTTACACAGAGGGTGGTGAGGGCGTGGAATGCCCTGCCTGCAGCAGTTGTGGACTCTCCTACTTTGGGGGCATTCAAATGTTCGGTGGATAGGCATATGGATGATATTGGAATAGTTTAGGTTAGAGGGTCCACTGGCCGGCGCAACATCAAGGGCCGAAGGGCCTGTACTGCGCTATAATGTTCTATGTTCTATGATTTCAACTTTCCCAACATTAATTGGGATAGCCATCATGTTAAGGGCTTAGATGGATAGAGTTCTTAAAATGCATATAGGACAACTTCTTAGGTCAATATGTAGAGGATCCAACAAGGGAAGGAACTGTGCTGGACCTAATTCTGGGAAATGAAGCTGGGTAGGTGGTTGATCTGTTGACAGGGAAGCATTTTGGTTATAGTGACCACAACATGGTTCAATTCAAATTTGTTATGGACAAAAACATTGACAAGTTGCAAAAAAAAGATTTTGGATTGAGGGAGAGTAGATTTAACAAAATTAGGCAGGATCAAGCCAAAGTAGACTGGGACGAGTTACTTGTAGAGAAGTCTCCAGATGAGTGGGGGGGGGGGGTGTTCAAGGATAAAATGGGGAGAGTACAGGCCTAACATGTTCCTTCTAGGGAAATACAAAGGTGTAATAAATCCAGAGAACCATGACCAAAGACATTCAGGAAACAATGAAAAGGAAAAGAGAAGCTTTTAACAAGTACAAAGGGAGGAAGTCTGTGGAAGCATCGGTGGAATACAGCATGTGCAGGATGGAGCTTAAGAAATCAATTAGGAAAGCAAAAAGGTAATATGAGAAAACTCTGGATATGAGAAAGTTCTAACATATATTCTATATCAATGGGAAGAGGATAACCAGGCAAAGAGTATAACTCATTAGGGACCAAGAGGGAAATCTGTGGGTGGAGGCAGAGGACATTAGTAGGGTGTTAAATGAATATTTCACATCTGTTTTTGCCCATAAGAATGAAGAGCTAGTTACAGAACTCAGGGAGAGAGTCTGTGAGGCTCTAGAGAAAACTATCATAGGGAGTGACAAGGTATTGGATGCATTGGCTGCTTTAAAAGTGGATAAATCTCCAGGTTTAGATGAATTATGTCCCATGTTGTTGTGGGAGGCAAGGAAGGAGATTACAAGGGCTCTTACCCAAATTTTTAATTCCTCCCTGGCCACTGGGGAGGTGCCAGAGGACTGGAGAACAGCTAATGTCGTCTCACTATTTAATAAAGATTGTAGAGACAAACCGGGGAACCACAGACCACTGAGTCTCATGTTTGTGGTTGGGAAACTACTGGAGAAGATTTTGAAGGAGAGAATCTATCTCCATTTGGAGAGGCAAGGTTTGTTTAGGGATTGTCAGCATATTTTTTTTCAAAGGTAACAGATTTGACTGAATTTTTTGAGCATGTAATCAAGTGTGTGCATGAGGATAGTGCAATTGATATAGTTTACACGGATTCCATCAAAGCCTTTGACAAAGTCCCACATGGGAGAGTTATCAAGAAGGCTAATGTACCTAGGATACTGAGTGACCCGACAGATGAATACATAATTGGCTTAGTGTTAGGGGCAGAGGGTGGTGACAGATGGCTACTTTAGTGACTGGAGGCCAGTGACCAGTGGCGTACCACAGCGACCTGTGCTGGGTTCCCTATTGTTTGTCATTTATATAAGTGACATAGATAACTATGGATAAGATCAGCAAGTTTGCCAATGACACAAAGCTTGGCCAGGTGGTTAACGTTGAGGTTGAGTATCTTGGGTTATAGGAAGAGGCAGATGAGATGGTCAAATTGCAGATGGAATTTAACCCTGAAAAGTGTGAGGTGATGCACTTTGAAGGAGTAATTTGACAAGGAAAGATGAGGATCAGCATGGGGCACAATTCATCTGAACCTGGAGATTTGTCCACTTTTAAGCCCACCACTACATCCAAAACCTTGTCACTCCCTATGATAGTTTTCTCTAGAGCATCACAGTCTCTCTCCCTGACTTCCAACCTCACTGTTAACCTCCTGTCCAATCTTTGTATCATTGGCAAACTTGCTGATCCTATCCATATTTATCTATGATACTTATATAAATGACAAACAATAGGGAACCCAGCACAGATCTGTGGTACGTCACTGATCTCCAGTCACTAAAGTAGCCATCTGTCACCATCCTCTGTCTCCTACCGCTAAGCCAATAATGTATCCACCTGACAAATCACTCTGTACCCCAGGTACATTAGCCTTCTTAATAACTCTCCCATGTGAGATTTTGTTAAAGGCTTTGATGGAATCCATGTAAGCTACATCAATTGCACTACCCTCATCCATACTATGAAAGGTCTGACATTTTCCGAGGTTCCGAAGAATGAAAGGACATTGGCGTGTTTGTCCATAGACTTCTGAAGGTGGAAAATCAGGTAAATATGGTGGTGAAAAAGGCATACGGCACACTTGCCTTTATCAATTCGGGTATAGATTATAAAAGCAGGCTGGTCATGATGGAGATGTATAGAACTTTGGTGAGCCACAGCTGGAGGATTGTGTGCAGTTCTGGTCACCATGTTATAGAAAGGATGTGTTGAATGCACTGGAGGGGGTGCAGAAGAGATTTCCCAGGACACTGTCTGGAATGGAACATTTAAGTTATGAAGAGAGGTTAGGTAGGCTTGGATTGTTTTCACTGAAGCATAGAAGACTGAGCGGTAACCTGATTGAGATGCTCAAGATTATGAGGGGCATGGGTAGAGTGGATAGGGAGCAGCTGTTCCCCTTAGTTGAAGAGTTGGTTTCGAAGGGACACAAATTAAAAATGAAGGTGAGATGTTTAAGGGCGATTTGAGGAAAAATATTTTTACTCAGAGGGTGGTCTGGAATGCACTGCGCAGGAAGGTGGTGGAGGCGGGACGCTTCACATCCTTTAAAAAGTACCTGGATGAGTACTTGGCATGCCATAACATTCAAGGCTACAGGCCAAGTGCTGGGAAGTGGGACTAGGTAGGCACATCAGGATGTTTTATGTGTCAGTGCAGACTTGATGGGCCAAAGGCCTCTTCTGTACTGTAGTATCCTGTGATTCTGTGATCTAGGAATTTTCCTCAAGATTTTAACATGTTTATGACATGGCAGGTCAAGATTTTGGGCAGAATCTTACAAGGGTTTGGCAGAGTATCAGTTCAAGTGAAGGAACTGATGTGGAATTCTTCAATTCCACAGGCCAATTTTCTTTCCAGGATTTTGTCACTTTAATTGCCAAAACAAAAAGAGTGGGTATGTATTTGCACCATTAGTCCGGCTAGGTGGGGACTCTTAGAACTGGAAACTGGCTCCACTAAGATCAACAGGAAAAAATTAACCTCCTCCCTCCCCACCTCCACCACAAAGGTATCTGTGACCTCTTCCCCTCCTCCTGCCACAATCTTTGCTGACATCACCTTGCTTCCCCCCTCCCAACCCCCCACATTCATTGCCAGGATCCCCTCGTCTTCCTCAATCATCGCTGGCATTGCTCCCCCTCCCCCACCTCAATCATGACTGACAACCCTGCCCCTGACCACCATCGCTGGCATCCCCTTGACCGCTCCTCCAATTATCACCAGCATTTCCCCCTTACCCCAACTGTTATCTACGTCCTCTATCACAACTGGCATCATCCCCCACTTCCTTTCCTCTCCAATCCTCCCCTTGAACATCGCCAGCAACACCACCCCCCCCACTATGTGAGAAATGTTTTCAAGCTTTAGTCGCTGTTCCAGAGAGGAAAATGCAGTCAGATGAGTGCAAGTATCCTAGCTTTAATTCAAAAATTTTAACAGACAAGCACAGTTAGAGTAAGCAACCCCTTCTCAGTGCATTCCTGTTGAATATATCAGCCAAGCCATAATTAGTCAGATGTAACATTCATGACAGGGTTCTGGAAACTTGGCTGGCACTTTACTGATCTAACATTTAGCACTGCACTCCATTTGCGGCATCAATGAGTGAAAACCTCTCCTGTTATGGTCAATATCTTGTCACTGTGAAGGTGCTAGTTGGACATATGCTTGCAATCAATCGCGCCCAGAATCCCCGAGACAGCACACAGCTCCCATTTAACTTAGCGTTTTACAGCAATGTCAGGGGTAGAGGGGGTGGGGGGGGGGTGGTAGGTGGGCAGTGGAGGCGCTGGGGTGGAAACAGATACAACAAGCAGCTTGTGGGTTTGAGGCAGCAGATACATAACTAGACATTTAAGGATTGACCAATCTGCCATGGAAGGGCCACTGGGAACAGGGAGGAGACAGCTTTCTTAGTCTGACTTCCAGGGTTGTAACACCCAATGGTGGGACTCCCTCCCCTTTCACATATCAGCACTTAGCAGCGATAATATCTCGAAATAACACAAACCTCAGCTCTGCACAGAATGTTATGTAGGATGATAACCTTGAGGCAGGAAAACACCTCTCACAAAATTGTTCTGTTAATGCCAGTCTGCTGTCTTTTGACATAGACTGTGCACGACACAGAATGATTCCAGAGACAGTTCCTGTAAGAGACAGTAGAAGCAGGGAAATGACTCACTTGTGTCAGAAATCTGTCCTTGCCAGGAGTTTCTGATATGCCTTTTAATGGAAAGCTCCTCTGCCTGTCCTGGCAAAGCAAACATGTTTGCGGGGAATTGGGGCAAGACCTGACGTGCACAGAGCTAGAATCCATGGCAAGGTGGGTTAGCACTGCTGTCACAGTGCCAGGGACCCAAGTTCAATTCTAGCTCGGGTCGTTGTCATTGTGGAGTTTGCTCATTCTCCCTGTGTCTGTGTGGGTTTCCTCTGGGTGCTCCGGTTCTCCTACAGTCCAAAGATGTGCGAGTTAGGTTGATTTGACCATGCTAAATTGCCTCTTAGTGTCAAGGATTAGCAGGATAATATGTGGGGGGGGGGGGGGGGGAGGTTATGGTGAGAAGCTTTGGTGGACTTGTTACTGCAGATTGATGGGCAGAATGGCTTCTTACTGTATTGTAGGGATTCTATGATTCTGTAAAAACCAGGGGCCATAATTCTAAGATAGTCAATGTAGATTCAATAAAGAATTGCAGAGAAACCTCTTTACCCAGAGAGTGTAAACAATGTGGATCTCTCTATCACAAGGTGTGGCTGAAGTAAATGTGTAGATAACTTTAAAGATTAAGTATAGGAAAGAGAAAGAATGGAAAGATGTGCTATAGGGTGAGTTGAACTAGGTAGAAATAGACTCACGTGGAGTATTAAGACCACCATTGAACAGTTGGGCCAAATGGCCTGTACCTGAGATGTAAATACCATATATTTCTATATAGAGGAAGTTCCTGCATGTTTGGCTTGGTTAGGACACGTTCACTTTGAAGACTGATATATTGTGAATTGAAGAGGTCCAGGTGGGTCAAAGCAGATCACACTGTTAGGCTGCAGGTTAGGGAACTAGCCTGTGATAGAATCATAGAAACTCTGCAGTGCAAACGGAGGCCATTTGGCCCATCAAATCTGCATTCACCACAATCCCACCCAGACCCTATCCCTGTAACCCCACATAACTACCCTGCTAACCTCTCTGACTCTTAGGACCAATTTTCCATGGTCAGTTAACCTAGCCTGCACATCTTTGGAGTGTGGGAGGAAACTGGAACACCCGGAGGGAAACACACGCAGTCACAGGGAGAACGTTCTGACTCCACCTGATGCTGGAATTGAACCCAGGTGCTTGGTGCTGTGTGGCAGCAGCGCCAACCATTGTTCTACTGTGCCACCTGTGGGATCCTGAAAACAGGGTGGACGTTATTTTCTAGAAGCAGGTCAATACCCCCGTCCCCCTCTTAATGCAAGGGATCCATGGAGAGTTGGCTAGATAAATTTCTCTTCCCAGTGGTTGGGTGGTCACAAGTATATGATGGAGGGCACTGCTACCTCTGCAATGCATATTCCCTCCCACTGCTACTTTCCCCAAACCCAAAATTCCACCAGAGTTGGTGCCAGTGGACACTAGGCTGGGGGGTGTTTGATCTGTAGCAAGCAGCAGGATATTGGATCCAAATTCAATACTTTTTACACATTTATGAAAAATGGATGGGCAAAAGTACAAAAAAATCAGCAAAAACCATTTGCTGAAATACTGGGATGTGGAAATCCTTTGCCGAAACCCAGGACTTCAGAAAATTTAAAGCAAGATCTTCTACTAACGGAGAGAAAATTAAGGAAATATCAAGGCGATCATCGATTCCCTAGTGTTCCTGCATTCCCAGCCTAGCAAACACTTCTGTTGTGAATATCCTAATATTTACATCTCAACTTCCCTTCCTGATAGATAACTTCATACATGATCCTCACCAACCTAACAAAAAGTTTGCCTTGATGCCTCTTATAATCTCTTTTCTCACTCCATCACATTCATAACTTTTAACCGTATGAACCTGACTTCTTTTGAAGTGATCTTCTGGACTTATTTACACAAGCTGTTTAATATTTACTGTCTAACTCAGCTGACAGTCGTAGTTATATTCTTTGGGAATGTATTGAAATTTAGGGTGCTGCCCCACACCCTCCAAAACTGTTACTGAGACTCTCAAACATGCTTTTGTTACCTTCCAAGTTGACTTTTCTAATGTTTTCCTGGTTGCTTCCCATTCTCACAATGGGCATAAACCTGAGCTCTGCTGGCGGCATCTTACCCTCACTAGTCCTGTCAGCTTCCAAGTTGAAATAGATATACTAAACATTCAGTATTATCAGGGTGGAATTCCTGCCGCAGTTCCCTGTGGCAGGAATTTTCCACTTGCACTGGAAACCAATGGACTTCCTGTATGGCAGGACTAGAAGATTCCGGCTTTTGTGTATGAATGAACCAAAAAGTAGAAAAGTCCATTGAAGTTCATAAATGTACCTTCACTTGCCCTTTTTCAGATGCTGGGACACCATTCCTGAGCCTTTATTAATATGACCTACATTGACTTCTGGTTCAGCAATACTTTGAATTTAAAATTTTCATCCTTATGTTCAGATCTCTTTACCTATGGCTTGCTCCTCCTTGAGTCTGTAATTGCAGCCAATCTGAGAGCACAACCTTCCAATTTTGGCTTCTTGTACATTCCTGAATAATTTTGCTCCACCATTAGGCAGACATTCTTTCAGTAGCATAGGCCCTCTCCTCTGGAATTCCAGAGCAAGAGAAAATGCTGGAAGATCTCAGTAGGTCTGGTAGCATCTGTATGGAGAGAAAAGAGCTGACTTTTTGTGTCCACATGATCCTTTGTCAAAGCTAAAAGACATAGAAAGTGTGAAATATTTATACGTAGGGTGAGAGAATGTAAGATGAATCTTAGCCACAAAAGCAAGGGGAAAGGCTGCTAATGGCAGAGAAGATGTGAATGGCCAAAAGGCAGAGAAGTTAGAATCCCCTTTCTACATCTATCCATGTTTCTACCTCTCTCTCTCTGTTAAAGATGCTTCTTGAAATTTAGCTCTTTGACTTAGCTTTTCATCCCCAGTCCCGATACAGCCTTATGCAGTTACCGAGAGACAGAGTACATACACCCTGTCATGCACTTGTATGGACCAAGTGATGTCTGTCCTTGCCACTTGTCAAATTTAGCAGACAAAGCAAGTTTTCTAAACAGATAAAGAAAGAGGAAATACGCTAGCAAGGAACTGTGAAAGCAAGCTATCTTGACCGCATAAACTTATAGAGTGACATCAATGAGTGTTGATTGTAAGCTTTGTGACAGAAACCAGTGTAATTGTATTAACTACAATAAAAACAGGAAAAGCTGGACAAATCCAGCAGGTCTGGCAGCATCTGTGGTGGGAAATTTCAGATTAACATCTCAGATTGAATGACCCTTTTACAGAACTGTATCTATGAATTACGTATTTTCCTCATGATATTAGAAGAATCCTATTTGTGTAATGGCTAGATAGATGTAACATGGGTTCTAAGATAGAAAAGCACTGAAATATAATTGACTTCAATTCCGACTTTGCAATATAATCAAAATCACTTAAAATCAAACTCCTGACAGTACGAGAAATGAGGGGTATGTTTTTGTCACACTAGTGCATAGGGGAGTTGTTGCTCAAGAACACAATTTTAATGCAAGTTTTAACTCTGTACAGCACTATGTATGTTTTATTAATTCATCAATAGTCAATGAATTAATATCACACTGTTTAACATTTTAGACCAATGGATATCGATGCTGCCCTGAGCTTGCACATGGATCTACCACCTCATCCCTGCATTCAAATTCTTCCTATGTTGACACCATGAACCTTAGTGATCTCACAAAGAAAATTTGGGTAATCTTAATCTATCTATAATGTGTATAATGTAGGTTGAGGCTTGAGTGTGTACTCCCCTTTAAGAGTGACCCCTGGGGGATTCACTGCTCCCTGTGTGGGACCAGGTTGTGCAGTCTTACGTCTGACTATGGAACAGTGCACACTATAAATGAAGAGCTTCTAGCATTCAAGTTATCAACCCTATTTCGCGGTTCTTTAGGCACTATTGGTCAATAGATGCGTACATAACACAAACTCAGCTGATATCTATGATGGACATGGGTTCATAACATAAAATGATCTATTCATTGCCATTAAGTTAGCAATGCTGACTCTGGTTCTGAACTGCCTTAATGAAATTGATTGATTGATTGATCTGAATCACACTCTGCTTTTCCAGTCGGCATTCGGTCATTTTTAACGGGCCAGTGTAAAGGAAGCATCTTCCCAGACTTTCGCTGACATTTTCCAATATTCGTTGCCCTCACTGATGCTAACCTTTGCTGCGACCTCCGTCCAAGCTGCTGTGGTCAGATATTGCCATCCTGGAAAAACAACACCTCCTGCCTTTCAAGGACAACTTGGACAAGAGTCTCAGGGGCATAGTGGTTAGCACTGCTGCCCCATGGCTCCAGAGGTTCAGGTTCGATTCCAGCTTTGGGTGACTATGGTGTGAAGCTTTCCCTGTGTCTGCGTGGATTTCCTCTGGGTGCTCTGGTTCCTTTCCACAGTCCAAAGATGTACGGGTTAGGTGGATTGGCCATGCTAGGTTCTCCATTAGCATCAGAGGATTAGCGAGGTAAATATGTACGGTGGTGGGGTTAGTGCCTGAGTGGGATTGTTGTTGGTGCAGACTTAATGGGCCAAATGGCACTCTAGGGATTCAATGAAATTTTATTAAATTACTGCTAAACCCTCTCCTTGTGAATAAGGTGGGAGATGTAATCTATGGTAAAAATTAATTTAAAGGAAAACGGAGGCCTCATTCTCTGAGAACATTTTGTTCTGAGTGGGTAAATTCCAATCCCAAATCTGGGAAAACTTCAACCTGAATAGCATTAGCATTGGATATCATTGTTTTTAGTAAGGGAGCGGGTCTGATTGCTTTCCAGTTAGTCCTGCTTGCGAGTTGCAATGTGAGTCACCTGACAATAGGATTCACTGGGCTAACACAAAGAATGGCCACATGGGTAAACTTGCTGCTGCTTATGGAAAAGCAAGCCCAGGATGAAACAATAACCTCAAGAAGAGATACTGACAACTGGAGGAATAGGTTGTGCCTGATGTCACAAACTAGGCCCCAAGAAATCCAGCTTTAGGCATTTTGAGGAAGCTGCTGGAAGCAACAAATACCAACATCGGAATTCCCGAGTTGCCAAATCTGGTGCCTATTTGGGTACATTGAGGGTGAATTTAGCATGGCCAATGCACCTAACTAGCAGGTCTTCCAGGCGGTGAGAAGAAACTGGAGCACATGGAGGAAACCTATGCAGACACAGGAAGAACATGCAGATTCCGCACAGATAGCGACCCAAGCCGGGAATCGAATCCCAGTCCATGGCACTGCGAAGCAGCAGTGCTAACCACTGTGCCACCGCCTCACCCTGCAAACACAAAAACACAAACATCTAGCCTCCATGGCAATAATAGACAAGACAATGTTATGGGCTGTGTCTTTTCTCAGTGTCAATGCTTCCTTTCTATTTCCACTCTTTGGATTATATCAATAACTTTGTTCCACTCTTGTTTCTCGGTTCTGTTGGCAAGGCCAGAATGATGTACTTGCAGGCACTTTTCCGTTATGCTTTCCCGTTCCCGTCATTTTCAGAATTTACTCTTTAGTGACTCATTCTGTATTTGCAACAGTAACAAGCACACATTGCTACTTGACATGGTGAAGGATTAAAGAGAGCAAAGAATGTTTGATTGGTTCATGGAAAAGACTCCTTTTGCAGCGACGTCAAAATAAAGTGAAGAGAATGTTTAACAGAAGTTAATTCAGAGCCAACGCTGAGCAGAAGGACATCTTTACAGAGAGTTCAGTGTTAAAATGAGTCTGAATAAGAACACAACTTCCAGGTTGTGATAAGAGAATATTGCTGAGGTTTTCCAGTGTTTTTCTGTTTTTGTTCCAGATTCCAGCATCTATTTTGCATTTTATTTTCTTTTTAAGAGAATATTACTCACCGAAGAAGCTATGTTAAGAACATTTCAGTTCAGTCATGGAACTCTGCTAAGACTATTTTGACAATTTAAATTTGTGATAAGATTGTGCTGTGTTACTGTTTTGACAGAGAGTGTGTGTGAACCCAAAGCCATTTCGAAGGCGATACTTTGACAGGAACTTGGTGCCCTTCTAACTGTTATCTGAAAACTGTCTAAAATCTGAACACTGAAACATAGATTGGGATGATTTCATAATTACATACATGAGTTAGTAATACAATTTATAGCATTTTTTATAATTCAACAAAATATTTGGTGGCACTTAAATCATAGAATCCTATAGTGCAAAAGGAGGCCATTCGGCCTATTGAGTTTGCACCAACTATAATCCTACCCAGGCTTTATCCTTGTAACTCCATGCATTTACCCTACTAGTCCCTCTGGCACTAAGGGGAAATTTAGCACGGCCAATCCACCTAACCGGTGCACCTTTGGTCAGAGGAAACAGGAATACCCGAAGAAAATCCGTACAGACACGGAGAGTGTGCAAACTTCACACTTCTGTTGCCTCTATTAGGACAAGAATCCAGTTAAATGCCCGAAGATAGCAAAGATCTTCAATGTGTGTTTGGTAACAACAACCTGTGTTGAAAGGGAATCTTTAATGTGGGTAAATTTTGCAAGGCGCATGAAGGATATCAATTGACGTAGAGCCCAAGATGAAGAGGAAACTGAAAAATTGGTTAAAAAGGTAGATGTGTCTTAAAGGAGGACAGAGAAATGTGAAGGCACAGAATTTCTGAGTTTAGTGCCTAGATGGCTGAAGACATGTCCACCAGTGGTGGGGAGAGGGACAGCATCTGAGCAGTCAGAGTCGGAGGAATGCAGCATTCTCAGCATTATAGAAACAGAGGTAGTTTCAAAGAAAGAGAAATAGGGACAAACATGAGGATGAAAGATTTAACTTAGGTGTTGAAGAGTTGGTATAAAATGTAGGTGATAAGTGAACAGGACATGGTGGCCTCCCTTCATTCTACCTATCTATTCTATCTATTTCCAATTTGCATCAACCTGACTCATGCCAGAGGCTGAAACAATGATGGAACAGATTTTCTAGAGGATTCAGAACACACATATAAATTTTAAGATTTATTTATATAAAATATATATAGGAATTTATACTCTTACATGGTTTAACAAACATGGTAAGGGAGACTTTCAGGATTGAATGGCCACTTGGTGCTGCCTGCACCATTGGTGAAGATCACTGGATATAAAATGCATGAGAAGTGAGGGGTGTGGAAGGCATGAAGTGTGGGGACTGAGCAAGAAAGGGGTGAGAACAGAGGGCAGGAATTTCCGGCTGACCTAGCCCAAAACTGGAAAATCTACCTTGAGGCCGATGGCCCTTCTTTGCATGGTCCACGCACCCCTCCACCCCCGTGGTGGGTGGGATGGGAAAATTCCACCCAGAGTGTTTTATAGGGTATGGTCAGCGGAGTTCATGGTGGAAAACTGAGGGACTTGATGTGTGGAAGGGTTGAGAAGAGGGAGTCGGGTAGGAGGGCCAGGACATGTGGATGCTGAGTGTAGTCCTTATTAGGAGAATTATTGATGAGAACATGAGGTGGTACGGATCTCGGGAATGGGCAGGATCAGTAACAGGCACAGTGTCAGGTTTGAGCTCAGCAAAGAAGGAATGCATCGTGAGATGGATCGTTAACAGGGTCAGGGTGAGGAGAGGAGGGGAAAGTCAATGTCACATGGGGAGGGGGGGGAAGTCATTGGTGATAGGGGGAAGATGGAGTGTAACAGGAGAGGGTTAAAGATGGTGGAGATGGCTTGAAACATGATGCAGGTTATTACAAGACAAAGGCAGCTCGGTAACAAGGCACCAGCCTCAATGTCCAACTACAATACACTGAGGTGGGGCGAGAATCCTCTCAAGTGGGTAGAGCTCAAGGTCAGTAAAACTGGACAACTAGCGTGACAACCTTAATAATCATGTACGAGAGCAAAGTCCTTTAAAAATCCTCGCTGTCTGCTGAAGGCCACGTAACAGCAGGCCTGGCCCAGGGGGTTCTCATAACAGTGTGATCCCAGCAAAGTGTAGAGCTGCCATTCACTCAGAGTCATTCGGTAACAGGTGATGTTCAATCTCCAGTGGCCTGTTGTCCAGCAGAGCTCTGAGTGCTCCAGCAGTGAGGCTCTTATTGTCAGTGAGTGACCCTGAGCCTTCTCTTGAATTGTGACCCCTGATGTGTGTGTCTGTGCTCTGGTGAAGGGTGTAAATGAAGGCTGTTATGCTTCTACCGGTGTGAAATGGTCATCTTCCTCCTCTATGGTTGCGTAGGGGCTGGGACATTCTTCACAAGAGGAAGCTTGCACTTTCTGTCCTCCTACTGGCACCTGGAATGGAGAAAAGAGAGGATGAATGACAGCGTAGGCTGGCCTTGAAATTACATGCATCACACAGGCTGGAATACTTGTCACCCTGTTACCACTACCAGCGAGACTGGAGAATTTGGCCATCAGCTAAACTCCATTCACTGCAGCGGGTCAGGAGAATCCCAGCTGTGGGCGAGGTCAGAGAGTCCTGGCCACAAACTCTTGTCCAAAGTTGCATACCGATTGGATTGGTGTCACAAACCGACTTCCTCATTGGCGTAGGCACAATCTCTGCCCTTTCCTGCTATCTCTCAGCTGGTTGCTCAAGTTGCACCAGCTCTCACAGCTCCACTGTTTCTTCTCTCTCCCTTCTTGCTGTATGCCATTTTATTTGACATGAAGACAGATAGAGTGAGATTTAGCTAGTTGGATGAAAAGCAGATCAGAGGCTGGGAATCCTGCAGAGAGCACCTCATAACCTGCTCGGCGTATATAGGATACGAGCCAGGATGTGTGCCTGAGTTCCCTTCCTAGCCACACATCCTGACTTATCTGCAGGGTTCAAGTCAGGAATGTGATGAATTATTTTCCACTTGTCTGGATGAATGCAATCCCAACCATATTGGAAAAAGCTGGACATTAGCCAGAACCAAACATCCACCACTTCAACACTCACTCTCTTTATCACTGCTGCAGTGGTAGCAGTGTGACTGTATACAGGATGCACAGCTACAATTCACCCTTTAGATAGTGCCTTCTAACCCACCAACCCTACCACCCAGAATGGCAAGTGAAGATTAGAATATCACCATCTTCAGGTTCCCCTCCCAGGCACACATCCTGACTTACCTGCAGCATTTCACTGCTGATGGGTCAAAGTGCTGGAACTCCCTTCCTAACTGCACTGGGAATTACCCAGGTTACAAAGACTGCAACGGTTCAGAAAACAGCTTACCACCACTTTTTCCCAAGGACAATTAGGGATGGACAATGAAAATGTTAGCTTAGCCAGCGATGCCAAAGTCCCCTGAAAGATGAAATAAGTTATTGCTGATGAGAGTTTGGAGTGCAGACGGTTCACTTAACTCTAGCACAACAGATGATCTTATTTATCCTTTTTCTACATTGGGCTGTCCTCGCTTAGATCCCATGGACACCGATCACACTGAATACCTCCTCCCAGGCCACTGTGATCAAACGGAAGGGCCTCCTGTTCATGTTCCTTGAAAAGAGAATGTTCTTCTTTTCTTCCGTGGCAATGGAGGAGAATCTTCAGGATGGTGTCACTGAAGTGTGGGGCTGTAAATTGTTGCCTTCTCCTCGATAATTGCGGTTTCTGAAGGTCCTGCTGCAATGACTGAATGGCTGACCAGATGCCGGGACATGATGGCAGTGCATGCAACTTCCTGCACGCTCTGCAAAGAGACTTGATGCAAACCTTGTGGCTGCATAATTAATCAGAGGAACACCCACAATGCTTGCCAGCAGAAGTCACTCTGACTTCCCACTCCCGCCGCCAGCCTTAAAGGAAGAGTGCAGAAAGGAATTGATAGAATAGGATGAAGGACGAAGTGTGGAGAGATTAGTGAAACTGGGCTTGTCTCTCCATTGAATCATAGAATCCCTACAATGCAAAAAGAGGCCATTATATAGTTCTGGTCACCGTCCTATAGAAAGAGTGCAGAAAAGATTTACTAGGATGCTACCAGGACTTGACGGTTTGAGTTATAAGGAGAGGCTGGATAGATTGGGGCTTTTTTCTCTGGAGTGTAGAAGGCTGAGGAGTGATTTTACAGAGGTCTATAAAATAATGAGGGGCATAGATCAGCTAGTCAATATATTTTTTCAAAGGCCGGTGAGTCTAAAACTAGAAGGCATAGGCTTAAGATGAGAGGGGAGAGATACAAAAGTGTTCAGGAGAGCAATTTTTTTTCACACAGAGGGTAGTGAATGTCTGGAACAAGCTGCCAGAGATAGTAGTAGAGGCAGGTACAATATTGTCTTTTAAAAAGCATTTAGACAGTTACATGGGTAAGAAAGGTATAGAGGTATATGGACCAAATGTGGGCAATTGGGATTAGCTTAGATGCTTAAAATAAAGGGCATCATGGACAAGTTGGGCCAAAGCACCTGTTTCCATGCTATAAACCTCTATGACTCTATGATTGTATGAGTGAAATACTTATTATATCTTGCTCTGGTGGATATGAGCCACCTACACTGATATTTTTATGCAGATATATAAATGATGATTCTTTCACTGGCACAATCGATTGTTGGTTTTACTTATTCTGTCTAATGTGGGTAAAATTGGGCTCAAGAGTACAGCTAAGACCCAAACTGCTTTATAAAGGTGTCTGCAGCTAAATTGAGATCTCAGAAGAATCCAGCATATAAGTTTATAGAATTAGAGTAAGTTTTATCGCAGAAAATGGGGCCCTTGTGTCTGCACCAGCCAAAATGATTTTGAAACTGTTGAAAATAGTTATCTTGCTTATATCAATGGTGAAGTACAACATATTGTTTACGGACATTAGTGTCTGGACATCTTTATGACAAATATATATATAAAAGTTTGACAGGCATAAGTTTGTGTTTCTAACTGTGTATCAGCAATTGATAGAGAAATCTTTGGCAATTTAAATGCAACAATTCATTAACATAAGTGAACCCTGCATTCATTATGACTTATGTATGCATCTTATATATGTCAATGGTACCGATAAGGTACAACATTCATCCACTTTACCTCAGTTATGTGTGGCGGAGGAAAGGGCAGTGGAGCAGCACTGACGTATAAAAACTTGTCAGTTGATTTATTTGGTTTTCATAAGTTCTTCCAAATGTCAATTTATCTAAATATCCATTATCATAAACTTGGCTTGCTAGACAGCAGCAATATAACAGTATACTGATCTTCAGAGTTCAGTGAGGATGCCCTGTCAGTGTTCGTGATGTGTAGCAATGGCATGCATTGGCAGTTCTTCATCAAAATACCACACAGCAATAAAACTTCAAAGCTTGGATTCACTTGACGATTTTCCACAGATACTTTGCCAGCATTTCCAGTATTAAAGAGGTCTTAAAAAACCTCACTTAGCAATGAATTTAGACGATTGCTAACAAATATTGTATATACAACAATATATAACATCAAGAAACCCACAGTGCAGCCTTCAGCTGTAAGTTTCCTCAAAGTCTCACACCATCTGGGCTTGGAAATATTCCTTCATTGTTGCTGTGTTAAAATTGAACAACTCCCTAGTTCTTGTACAAATACTGTAAGTTTGGAAATTAATATTGCTTTGCAGAATTAGATTAATTTCCATTGCATTAATGCTACCTAATAAGTCAGGTTTCTGGAGAAAAATTATAAAACTAAACAAATTAAGTGCCAAGTTTGATTTGTCAATGCTGCATTGCAGAGAGTGCACTGCCCATACAGTATTGCTCCATTGATATCATGAAAGGAAGCGGCATGGACTGTGTTGCTAATGGCCATTAGTGCTGCCTGTCCCTGGAAAATGCATCATGATGGAAAATAAACAAAGTACTGCTGGGAATCAAGACAGTCCCCTAAATTTCTGTTAGTATTCACTGTGCATTGTGCATATGGGGTGGCACAGTAGCACAATGGTTAGCATTGCTGCTTCATAGCTCCAGGGACCTGGGTTGATTCCCAGCCTGGGTCACGGTCTGTTTGGAGTTTGCACATTCTCCTTGTGTCTGTGTGGGTTTCCTCCAGGTGCCCCTGTTTCCTCCCACAGTCCAAAGATGTGCAGGTTATGTTGATTGGCTATGCTAAAATTGTCCTTAGTGTCCTGAGATGCATAGGTTAGAGGGATTAGTGGATAAATATATAGGGATATTGGTGTACGGCCTGGTAGGATTGTGGAAGGTGCAGACTCAATGGGACGAATGGCCACTTTCTACACCGTTGGGTTTCTATGATCGGTTCTATTTTTCATTTTGTCCACTTCTATCATGCAGTACAGAAGCTACTGGGTTTATTTTGCGAGCGCTGGCTCCTTTGAAGAAACTAGCCGGTCAGTCCCACTTCCCTTCTCTTTCTTCATAGCTCTGTAAAGTTTAAATATATGTCTAGCTTGCTTTGGAAAATTACCAATCAATCTGCTTCCACCACCCTGTCAGGTTGTGGAGATATATTTTTACAGACTTCATTAATTAACACAAAAAACATTTTCTTAATAAGAATTTTCAGTAGCCTCACAGATGTACCTAATCCCCAAAAGTTTTTTTTTGCCAAGAAACCTATCTCATAGACTCACAAAATGCAGAAGAGATACTTTGGCCAATTGAGTCTGTAGCAATGAATGAAATGCTATCAGCTGACCATTTAATCCCACTTGCCAGCACTTGGCCCATAACCTTGAATGTACTCATCCAGGTATTTTTTAAAGAATATGAGGCGTTCCAATTCCTACACCTGCCCAGGCAGTGCATTCAAGACCGTCAAAATAGTAAAAACGTTTTTCTCAAATCCCTCCTAAACTTCCCTCTCCTCACGTTTAGTCTGTGTCCTCTCGCAACTGACCCTTCAACTAAGGGGAACAGCTGCTAACTATCCACCTTGTCCAAGCCCCTTGATACCTCAATCATATCATCCCTCAGTCTTCTCTGTTCCAACAAAAAAACCCTATACAACCTCTCTTCTTAACTTAAATGTTCCATCCCAGGCAGCATCCTGATGAATCTCCTCTGCACCCCCTCCAGTATGTTCACATCCTTCCTACAATGTGACGACTAGAACTGCACACAGTACTCCAACTGTGGCCTCAAAATTCTATACAACTCCATCATGACCCCCTGTTTTTGTACTCTATACCCCAATTGATAAAGATGACTGTGTCATATTCTTTTTTCATCACCCTGTTAACCTGCTTTTCTGCCTTCACAGATCTATAGACAAACACACCAAGGTCCCTCTGTTCTTTGGAACTTCCTAGTGTCAGAGCTTTCATAGTACACGTACAAATTACTCCTTCCAAAACACATCACCTCACACTTTTCAGGGTTAAATTCCATCTCGTCTTGTGGTGATTCCCTACTCTGAATCCTGATTGGTTACTCAGGTTATGTGACCCTTACTCTGCTGTGTTGCCCTAAAGGGACAATCACCACACAGGTATTGCATTTGAGATACACTGAAGCAATTCTTCAAGGCTGTTTCGACAGTGTCTTCTAAACCTGTGAGCCCATTGGAGGGAATGCCTCCAGTTACAAGTTCCCTCAAAGCCACATACCAACTGGGCTTGGAAATATATGACTGTTCCTTCATCGTTGCTGGGTTAAAATCCAGGACCTCTTTACCTAGTAGCACTGTGGACGCACCTACACCACAAGAACAACAGTAGTTTGAAAGGGGCTCACCATCTCATGGGCAAGAATGGATTGGCAATGAACATTGGCAGAAATGCCCATGTGCCATGAATGAACAAATAAAAATATCCTCTCACTTCTTCTGTGGATCTTCTTTCTTTAGCTGCACAAAGAGTTTCCCCCTAACTAAATTCCCTTTTGAAGCTTTAACACAGCAGCAAAATAGAAATTTTTAAAGCCCTTGCATATGACACATGACGCACAACTATAGTGTACTATTGATTCAGCATAGCCTCTGTTCCACTCCATATTAATCATGATGTGGAGATGCTGGTGTTGGACTGGGGTAAGAACAGTAAGAAGTCTCACAACACCAGGTTAAAGTCCAACAAGTCAAAAGTCCACTCCACATGTGCAGGGAAAGGTCCATGTTGACATTTCAGTTCGATGATTCCAATTATAATGCAACGTTTATGTCAATGCCTTGTAATTTTCATATTATAACAACCCAGAAACTGCAATGTAGATAAGAAGTGGTATAGTTGGTATCGTAAGGTGAAATATTCCTTACAATCAGTCTTCAGTTGAATTTTTGGTGCCCAGTTCAACTTCTACAATTTTTAAAATTCATTCGTGGCATCACTGGCTGGCCAACATTTATTGCCCAACCCTAGTTGCCTTTGAGGAAGTGGTGGTGAGCTGCCTTTTTGAATTGCTGCAGTCCATGGTTGACCTACAATAAACTTCTGGATGGCCAGAATTTGTTTTGAATAGATTGTGATAGGAGCAGAGTTTCATTACGTTTCATGTAACAACACGTCTGCATTATATCCATTCTTTTTGTGTGATATGGTTTGTTCTATTTTTATGTCAGTAAGGAAGGAGGATGATTACTAAATCAATCTATAAACGTCGGTGTTAAGGGAGGTGGCCAGCTGGTTTCCCTTAATGCTACTGATCGTTTACATGAATAAATTAATTATATAAGCAATTGCTTCACATCTTTGAATTATTTTCAACACTTGCAGGTCACTGTTGACTGTTTAAGACTTTTTTCAAAATCAACCTGTTTTGATCTACAAAGGAAGTCTTAAAAAGTAAACACTGCCAACAAGCAGCCAGTGGACCACTGTTCATTCTATTCAACCAGACAACAATATTGACTAATTACTACCAGCCTGGTGTAAAAGGGTTTGTTTGATTCTGCATGTTGCTTTCTATGACATCTACCTTTAAAAAAGGCAATAGGATTCATTTGGTTTACCACAAAAGTTGAATAAAGA
The DNA here is from genome assembly GCA_024679065.1 of Sphyrna mokarran. Lineage (NCBI taxonomy): Eukaryota > Metazoa > Chordata > Chondrichthyes > Carcharhiniformes > Carcharhinidae > Sphyrna > Sphyrna mokarran. The sequence continues at coordinate 65,598,251 of JAGIQG010000009.1, forward strand.
GGGGCATCATCTTTATAGCTATGCCATTAAATCTGGGGGCACTTTTTCATACAATGATGAATGGAAATCTTGAACTCTCCTCTCCCTTGAGGTTGTAGATGCTGGACTAATTCAATCTTTCAAAACAGAGATCAATGAGTTTTTGTTGGAATGTGGATCAACAATAGGTACATGGAGCTGAGCTGTAAATTGAATTAGAATCCCTACAGTGCAGAAGGAGGCCATCCAGCCCATCGAGTCTGCACTGACAACAATCCCACTCAGGCCCTAACCCCACACATTTAACCTGCTTATTGCCCTGGCCCCTAAGAGGCAATTTAGCATGACCACTCAATCTAACTCACACATCTTTGGACTGTGGGAGGAAACTGGAACACCTGGAGGAAATCCACTCAGACATGGGGAGAACATGCTGACTGCACAGACAGTGACCCGAGGCTGGAATTCAACCCAGGTCCCTGGCTCTGTGAGGCAGCAATGCTAACCGCTATGCCACCATTCTACTCTCCAGTTGAACTGTAAAGGGAGTTAACTGTAAATCATTTCTAATCTAGTAGGTTGGCAGGAAAAGTCTGAGGTACTCATCTATCTGTTGGAGATCCAGTTGCGGTTACTTGCTTTTAACAATCCAATTTGTTATGTCATTTAAGCTGTTGACTGAAACAGGGATCTGCATCACATCATGAACTTATGAAAATCTTATGTGGAAAGTTGTTCTGAATCCTTGAGGACTGAGTCAATCCTTCTATTTTTTTGGAAGTATTTACAACATCGATTTCTCGTTGAATTCTTCCCTGTTATCCAATTGAATAAATGAAACAAGAATATCAATTTGTATTTATAAAGTGTCCAAGGTGCTTCTCAGAAGTCACATCAGAGAAAATTTGACACGGAGTTATTTGGACAGGAGACCAAAAGCCTAGTTAAAGATGTAGGTTTCAAGAAATGCCTTAAAAGGGTAGAAAGATGGAGGGGCAGAGACAGCTGGAAGTATGTCTGCCAATGGTGCAGTGATTAAACTCCTGGATGAACAAAAAGCCAATTTGGAAGAGTGCGAACATTTTGGAGAGCTGAAGGAGGTTTTAACCTGAGGTGAATAGTCATATAGAAGTGTTACCCGTGGGATATCCAGTGTGAAATATTGCCTGCAACAGTTGATGGCTAGTTTTGCTTACAAAAATTACCTATTTGTAACAATCTGGCTGAACAAAACCAGGACAGAGCCTAACCTTATAACATGGACCAAAACCAGACTCTAGACAGTAAGTGTATGAAAATCTAGGCATGCGATTGAATAGTCAACTGAAAACAATTGAATAAAATGGTAATAGATTCTTTACAGTGCAGAAAGAGGCCATTCAGCCCATTGATCCGACACCAATCATAATCCAACAGAGGTCCTACCCTCATAACTCCACATATTTATCCTGCTAACCCCCCTGACACTAACATAGTTAATCAATCTAACCCACACATCTTTGGAGCATGAGAGGAAACCAGAGCACCAATAGGAAACCACGCAGACATGGAAAGTAAGTGCAAACTCCACACGGACAGTCACCCAAGGCCAGAATTGAACTCAGTTCCCTGGCACTGTGAGGCAGCTGTGCAAACCAATGCAAAGCTCTTGTCTGTCCCATTTAAATCCTTCAGTCTGAGAGTAAGGTTCAGTTCTGGTGAGCCAAACTACAGTTTATAAATAACTTTGCTTGCGGCAATGTGGACAGGACTGGCATTTCAGTGAAATGTTACAGAACCTAAAATTACATCAACACTGATAGTCAGCAATGAAGCATTGTTTTAAATTAAATTCAAAGTGCACAGCTGTAGCTATGGTCTGCTTTTTATCATCATTCTCGATATTTATATCTTACTAAGTAGCAAGCTTACCCCTCTAGGCACTTTTCACAGAGCTGTGATGAACTTTAAAAATTGCTGATGTTGTTCACAGTCTCACTGACGGTGATGTACAACTAACAAAGTACAGTATTCTTAGAAAGAAAAATGCAGGTAATTTCCTTCAATAATCTCCAGAGGTTCAAGGCAGAAGGGATAAAGAGCTTCTCCTTGATGAAGACTTCTCAGTAGAGGGTCATAAACAAAAAATAGTCATGAATTCAAAAATGATCCATCAGAAATGTATTTCCCCAGAGAGCGAAGAGAATATGGATGTCATAATCAAATGGAATCATATAGGCAGCACAGTGGTTAGCACTGCTACCTCACAGTATCAGGGACCCAGGTTCGATTCTCAATTTGGTTTGGTTTGATTCGATTGCAGAGTCTGCACATTCTCCCCGTGTCTGCGTGAGATTTCCTCCTGATGCCCCAGTTTCCTCCCACAGTCCAAAAGATGTGCTGATTAGGTGCATTGGCCATGCTAAATTCCCCCTCTATGTTCTATAGAGGTTTTTAAGATGTTGAGAGGAATAGATAGAATGGATTCTCGGAGGCTATTTCCCAGGACTGAAACTGTCACTACGAGAGGACACAGGTTTAAGGTGCTGGGGGTCAAGTACAGAGGAGATGTTAGAGATAAGTTTTTTACTAGAGGGTGGTGAGCGAATAGAATCGGTTGCTGTCAGTGGTGGTAGAGGCGAACTCGCTGGGTCTTTTAAGAGACTTCTGGATGAGTACGTGGGATGTAATGGGATTGGGAGTTACAGATAGATCAATGGCCTGGTAAGTATACATATGATCAGCACAACTTGTGCGCTGAAGGGCCTGTTTGTGCTGTAGTGTTCTATGTTCTATGTTCACTGTACCTGAAGAGGTGCCAGAGTGTGGCAACTAGGGGATTTTCACTGTGACTTCATTGCAGCCTACTTATGACACTAATAAATAAACTTTAAACTCTAGTTGAGGTGAATAGCTTGAATGCATCTAATGAGAAGTTAGGTAAGTGTGCGGGGGCAATGCTGGCCCAGCCAGTGACACTAACATCCTGTAAATGATTAACAAAATGAAGTCCGATGGAAGTGGGTTCATGTAGAGCACCAACACCAACCTGACTGAACTAGTTGGCTGCATGGCCAGTTTCTGTGTTATATGAATTACTAAGGATTAATTTTCAGTGTATGTAATGATGATTGGGAAACCTTGCCTGTAAACACCATATATTGGAAAGTTGAAGATACACAGAGCACAATTTTGATCCAGTTTCTGGCAGACTAGGCCCTCTAGCCACCCCTTCTTCCCCTCTTTTCCAGTGTGTGCTTGGAAATGCCCATTTTACATTGTCACATTTCTAAGGAACCTTTCACACTTCTCCCTGCCTCAGTGACAGTTGTTTTGCAGCCAATGACAAGGTAATTATTTCTAATGTATACTTTAACTTCTCGAGACATCCTTATTTAAAAATAAACTGCTGTGATTTTGTTGTTATTCATTGTGAATGTTCTTGGCAAGGTAAATGAATTTCATTGTGCACATTGAAATTGGCCAGTATGATGTTGTGGGCATCACAAAGACATGGCTGAAAGGGGATTAGGGCTAGGACTTAAATATCCAAAGATATGTGTCCTACTGGAAGGACAGGCAGATGGGCAAAGGGGGTGGGGTTACATTTTTAATAGGAATGAAGTTAAATTGGTAACAAGAAGTAAGATAGGATCAGAAGGCACAGAATCTCTGTGGGTAGAGTTGAGGAATTGAAAAGACAAAAGGACCCTAATGGGAGTTATGAACAGATCCCCTTGCAGTAGTCAGCATATGGGGCACAAATTAAATCAGGAGATAGAAAAGGCATATAAAAAAGGCAGTATTACAATAATCATGGGGGCCTTCAATATGCAGGTGAACGGGGAAAATCAGATGGGTAGTGGATCCCAATAAAAGGAATTAGTGGAATTTCTTAGGAATGGTTTTTTTGGAGCAGCTTGTGACAGATCCTACTAGGAAACAGGCAATTCTGGATTTGGTGATGTGTAATGAGGCAGACTTAATTAGGCAACTTAAGGTGTAGGAAACCTTAGAGAGCAGTGATCACAATATGATAGAATTTACCCTGTAGTTTGAGACGGAGAAGATGGAATCCGATATAACAGTATAAGAACCTAACAACATAAGAAGTAGGAGCAGGAGTAGGACATCTGGCCCCTCAAGCCTGCTCTGCCATTCAGTAAGATCATGGCTGATCTTTTCATGGACTCAGCTCCACTTACATGCCCGCTCACCATAACCCTTAATTCCTTTATTGTTCAAAAATTTACCTATCCTTGTCTTAAAAACATCCAATGAGGTAGCTTCAACTGCTTCACTGGGCAGGGAATTCCACTTATTCACAAGCCTTTGTGTGAAGGAGTTCCTCTTCAACTCAATCCTAAATCTGCTCCCCCTTATTTTAGGCCACGACCCCTAGTTCTAATTTCACCTGTCAGTGGAAACAACTTTCCTTCTTCTATCTTATCTATCCCCCTTCATAATCTTTACCTTATGCAGCTGCTTTTGGTGTGACACCTTGTCAAATGCCTTCTGGAAGTCCAGATACATCACGTTCATAGGTTCCTCATTGCCCACTGTTAATGTATTGTTCTCAAAGAGTTCCACCAAATTAGTCAAACATGACCTGCCTTTCATGAACCCATGCTGCATCTTATCAATGGAACAATTTATATCCAGATGTCTCGCTATTTCTTCCTTGATGATAGATTCAAGCATTTTCCCTACTCCAGAAGTTAAGCTAACTGGCCTCTACAATATCTGCCTTTTGTCTACCTCCTTTTTTAAACAGAGGCATCACATTTGCTGTTTTCTAATCTGTGGGAATCACACCAGAATCCAGCGAATTTTGGTGCATTATCACTAGTGCATTTGCTATTTCCCTGCTATCTCTTTTAGTATCCTGGGATGCATTCCATCAGGGCTAGGAGACTTGTCTACTTTAGCCCCATTAGCTTGCCCAACACTGCCTCTTTCATGATAATAGTTTTTAGGTCCTCACCTGCTGTAGCCTTCCTGTCATCAATTTTTGGCATGTTATTTGTGTCTTCCACTGTGAAGACTGACACAAAATACCTGTTTAATGCCTCAGCCATTTTCTCATTTCCAGTTATTACACCTCTCTTCTCGTCTTCTAAATGATCACTGTTTTCTTTAGCCACTCTTTTTCATTTTATATCTTTGTAGAAACTTTTGCTATCTGTTTTTATATTCTGAACTAGTGTACTCTCATAATCCATTTATTTTTCTATATAGCTTTTCTTGTGGCTTTCTGTTGACCTTTAAGGACTTCCCAATCCTCTAAATTCCCACTAATCTTTGTCACTTTGTATGCATTTTCTTTCAGTTTGATACCTTCTTTTATTTCCTTAGATTTCCATGGCTGATTAGCTCTTTTTCCACAGTGCTTCCTTATCACTGGCCTATACTTTTGTTGGGCATTACACAAGATCGTTTTGAAAATCCTCCACTGTTCCTCAATTGCCGCACCATAAAGTTTTTGCTTCCAGTCTACCTTAGCCAATGCCTCCCTGGACCCTTTGTAAACTCCTTTGTTTAAAAACAAGAGATGGTATTGGATTTTACTTCCTCACGCTGCACCTGTATTTTAAATTCAACCATACTGTGATTGCTTCTTCTGAAAGGATTACAGTTAAATAAAGGTAACTACAAAGACATGAGGGAGGAACTGGCCAGAATTGATTGGAAAGGGAGCCTAGCAGGGAAGACAGTGGAACAGCAATGTCAGAAGTTTTGGGAATTATTTGGGGGGCACAACAGAAATTCATCCAAGGAGGAGGAAGCATGCTAAGGGGAGCCTGGACGTCAATAGCTGATGAGGGAAGTTAAGGACAGCATAAAAGTAAAAGAAGAAGTATACAAAGTGGCAAGGGTTATTGGGAAACCTTTAAAAGTTAGCAGAGGGCAACTAAAAAAACAATGAGTGGGGGAGAAGATGAAATATGAGTGTACGCTTGCTAGTAATATAAAAGAATATCGGAAGAATTTCTTTCAATGTATAAAAGGGAAGAGTGGGGCAAAGGTAGCCATTGGACCATTGGAAAATGAAACTGGAGAAGTAATAATAGGAAACAAAGTAATGGCAGAGGAACTGAATATTTACTTTGCATCAGCCTTCACGGTGGAAGACACCAGAGGGATGCCAGAGCTCAGGAGAGTCAGGGGGCACAGGTGAGTGCAGTGGCCATCACTAAGGAGAAGGTTCTGGGGAAACTGAAAGGTCTGAAGGTTTATCAATCCCCTGGCAGGATGGATTATATCCCAGAGTTCTAAAAGAGATAGTTGAAGAAATTGTGGAGGCATTGGTGCTGATCTTTCAAGAATCACTGGAGACAGGGAGGATACCAGAGGATTGGAAAGTAACTAACGTAACACCGCTGTTTAAGAAGGAAGGGAGGCAGCAGGAAATTATAGGACAGTTAACCTGACTTTGGTCATTGGCAAGATTTTAGAGCCCATTATTAAAGATGAGACAATGGAATACTTGGAAGTGTATAATAAAGTAGAACTGAGTCAGCACAGCTTTGTCAATGGGAGGTCATGTCTGACAAATCTGTTAGATTTTTTTGAGAAGGTAACAAGGAAGTTAGATAAAGACGAACCAGTGGATGTGATTTATTTAGGTTTTCAAAAGGCCTTTGACAAGGTGCCGCACCAGAGACTGTTAAATAAGTTAAATGCCCATGTGTGAAGGATAATATCCTGGCATGCATAGAGGATTAGATGACTGGCAGAAGGCAGAGAGTGGGGATGAAGGGGTCTTTTTCAGAATGGCAGCTGGTGACTAGTCGTGTGGCTCAGGGGTCAGTGTTGAGATCACAACTTTTCACAATATACATTAACAATTTGGAGGAAGGAACTGAAGGCACTGTAAACTGCTAAGTTTACAGATGATACAAAGATATGTAGAGGGACAGGTTGCATTGAGAAAGCAGGGGGGACTGCAGAAGGACTTAGACAGATTAGGAGAGTGGGTAAAGAAGTGGCAGATGGAATACAATGCAGAGGAGTGTGAGGTTATACACCTTGGAAGGAGGAATGGAAGCATAGACTATTTTCTAAATGGGAAAATGCTTAGGAAATCAGAAACACAAAGGGACTTGGGAGTCATTGTTCAAGATTCCCTTAAGGTTAACACGCAGATTCAGTTGGCAGTTAGGAAGGCAAATGCAATGTTAGCATTCATGTCCAGAAAGCTGGAATACAAGAGCAGGGATGTACTTCTGAGGCTGTATAAGACTCTGGTCAGATTCCATTTGGAGTATTGTGAACAGTTTAGGGCCCCATATCTAAGGCAGGATACGCTGGCTTTGGAAAGGGTCCAGAGGAGATTCATAAGAATGATCCCTGGAATGAAGAGCTTGTTGTATAAGGAAAGGTTGAGGATATGGGTCTCTATTTATTGGAGTTTAGAAGGATGAAGGGATCTTTTTGAAACTAATAGGATACTGCGAGGCCTGAATAGAGTGGATGTGGAGAGGATGTTTCCACTAGTAGGAAAACTAGAACCAGAGGGCACAACCTCAGGCTGAAGGGGCGATTCTTTAAAACAGAGATGAGGAGGGATTTCTTTAGCCAGCGAATGGTGAATCCATGGAATTCTTTGTCACAGGAAGCTGTGGAGACCAGGTCATTGAGCATCTTTAAAAGATATAGATAGGTTTTTGATCAGTAAGGGGATCATGGGTAATGGGGATGAGAAAAATATCAACTATGATTGAATGGCAGAGCAGACTCAATGGGTCAAGTGACCTAATTCTGCTCCTAAGTACTACGGTCCTATCGTTTATGGCAAGTTCAGCGTTCCTGACCTGTCTCTAGTTGGCTTTGAAAAGGTGGACATGGTCTTTGATAAGGTCCCTCATGGGAGGTTAGTTAGGAAAGTTCAGTCGTTAGGTATACATGGGGAGGTAGTAAATTGGATTAGACACTGCCTCAATAGAAGAAGCCAAAGAGTGGTTGTGAAGGATTGCTTCTCTGAGTGGAGGCCTGTGACAAGTGGTGTGCCGCAGGCATCAGTGCTGGGTCCATTGTTGTTTGTCATCTATATCAATGATCTGGATGATAATGTCGCAAATTAGCTCAACAAATTTGCTGATGATACAAAGATTGGAGGTGCAGTGGACAGTGAGGAGCATTTTCAAAGCTTGCAGAGGGATTTGGACCAACTAGAAAAATGGGCTGAAAAATGGCAAATGGAATTTAACGCAGACAAGTATGAGATATTGCACTTTGGAAGGACAAACCAAAGTAGAATGTACAGGGTAAATGGTAGGACTCTGAAGAGAGCAGTTGAACACTGGGAATACAGGTATAGAATTCCCGAAAAGTGGTGTTACAGGTGGATAGGATTGTAAATAGTGCTTTTGGTACATTGGCCTTTATAAATTGGAATATCGAGTATAAAAGTTAGAGTGTTATGTTAAGGTTGTATAAGGCATTGATGAGGTTGAATTTAGAGTATTGTGTACAGTTTTGGTCACCTAGTTACAGGAAGGATGTAAATAAGGTTTAAAGAGTGTAGAGAACGTTCATGAGGATGTCTTACTATAGCCACATGATAAAAAGTTTTGTTTGGTGAAAGAGTTAATTACTGACGCAGAAGTCTGGCACATTTTCTATATTTAACACTCCTATTACTAATTAAGCCTCAAACAGAATTGGAGGCAACCCTGGAGTGTTGGTGTGACAGGAATGTTAACAAACTGTAGGCGGAACTCCCACTGAACATTTCACAGCAAGAGTCATTCAGAACAGCACAGCAGTAATCATCAGAGCATTTCACAATATAGTATCTGCCAGGTTACCATGATAGAACTGAACTGACACAATCACACCCTGCTGTGTGTGGAACGCAAGCAAACCTCATCCCACCATGTCCAATTAAGCAGGATAGTGGAAATCAGTGAATCACTGCAATAAATCACTGGTCCTCTTCTATTTGTGGTTTACATAAACGACTTGGAAGTTGGGGTAGGTGGTGAGATCAGCAAATTTGCTGATGACACTAAGATGCTTGGATTGGCGGGTACAGAGGAGCAGTGCCAGGCCATACAACAGGACATAGACAGGTTGGTAGACTGGGCAGATAGATGGCAAATGGAATTTAATCCGGATAAATGCGAGGTGATGCATTTTTGGCCAGAAAAATGTAGAAGAGAGTTATAGGATAAAAGGTAAAACTATACGGAGCATAGAGACGCAGAGAGACTTGGGGGTGCAGGTTCACAAGTCTCTGAAGGTGTCCTCACAGGTGGAGAAGATGATAAAGAAGGCGTATAGTATGTTAGCTTTCATAGAAAAGGGTATAGAACACAAGAGTAGGAGTTTGATGTTGCAGTTGTATAGAACGTTGGTTAGGCCTCACTTGGAATACTGCGTCCAGTTCTGGTCGCCGTACTATTGGAAGGATGTGGAGTCCTTGGAGAGAGTGCAGAGGAGGTTTACCAGGATGCTGCCTGGTATGGAAGGACTGTCTTATGAGGAACGATTGAATAGACTGGGGTTGTTTTCCCTTGAAAGACGTTGGCTTAGAGGGGATGTGTAAGATTATAAGGGGTATAGATAGAGTAAATGGTGGTAAACTTTTTCCACCTTCAGAAATGGATAGGACGAGGGATCATGGCCTTAGGGTGAGGGGGGCTATGTATAAGACGAATATTAGAGGGCAGTTTTTCACACAAAGGGTAGTGGGGGTGTGGAATGCACTGCCAAGTAAGGTGGTGGGAGCAGGCACGCTAGGGCTGTTTAAGGGTCTCTTGGACCGCCACATGAGCGGTATGCAGATAGAGGGATATAGTAGGACTGTTTAACTATGACTTTTTTTTCCACAGGTAATTCGGTCCAACTTGACCAACAAGGAGCATGCATTCGGCAGGTGGTGCGAGGACAGCTCTTGGATGTTGATTCATGGGTTGACTGGTGCTTCATGTCGTAAATGAGTGCTTTATCTGGACCATCTGAAGGGCACCATGACAGCTCAGTGACTATCGCTGTAGCTGTGCAGACACTTGGAATTGGGCCGGTGTCTGCGGGAGTTTGCGCGTTCTCCCCGTGGTTGCGTGGGTTTTCTCCGGGCGCTCCGGTTTCCTCCCACATCCCAAAAAATTCGCTCTTAGGCTGATTGGGAAACAAATTGTCCCTATATTGAGATTCTTCCATATTAGGAATAACCTAAAATTAGAATAGGAAAATGGAATTGTTACTATAAAGTTATGATGGCGGCACGGGCTCGTTGGGCCGAAGGGCCTGTTTCCCATGCTGTGTTGCTCTAAAAAAAAAGAAATTAGTACACGACAAGTTAATGGAACAATTCAGTCCTCCAGCTATTCAAACAACATTTATGGTGGCTATTAAATCCTGAGCTTGATCATTTTGTTTTACTACTATGGCCAGAATATAAGTACCCTGCCCGCCATATGGGGCAGTCCGGTGGCACAGTGGTTTGCACTGCTGCTCCACAGCGCTAGGGACCCAGGTTCAATTCCTGATTTGGCTCACTGTCTATGTGAAATTTGCACATTCTCCCAGTGTCTGCATGGGTTTCCTCCAGGTGGTCTGGTTTCCTCCCACATTTTGAAAGACATGCTGATTAGGTGCTTTGATCCGAACAGGCGCTGGACTGTGGTGACTAGAGGAATTTCATAATAGCTTCATAGTAATATTAATTTAAGCCTTACCTGTGACTAATAATAAATTTTATAGGAACCAGAGCAGATGAAGAGCAAAGCATGGGAAGTCTGTTAATCTTGGGTGGGATTTTACAGTTTTGGGATGAACGAAGCTGTAAAATCCCACTCTCTTTTCTTAAAGCTAAGTGATGTTCTAAACTTGTACCTTCACTTTCTCTCTTTTGGAAAACCCTTTCTAAGCTGCTATGTCACACTAGATCTAATTTACCATTTTTGTATTCTGATCTCCAAATCATGAGGTGCAACATGCCAATTTTATCAGTCTGAGGTTATTCTGAAACGAGAAGTGCAGCAGTATGTGTAAATTGGGAAGAGGAACTACAAGGAGTTGGGGCATAGGATGGCGGGGGGGGGGGGGGGGGGGGGGGGGGGCAATTGGAAGACAGTGGATTGTTTGGATTATAAAATGCAGCCGGTGATAAATGACTAGGAAATTGAACCAAATGGTGTAAGAATAATCCCAATCCATGGCTTATTGTTTGGTGTGTGGGAGTGATTGACGGAGGTGGGAAGGGTAGGCGTTAGGACCAAAGGCCAGGTTTTTCCATTATTTGAAGTCACTGCTTTTGGCTTTCTGTGTTTTTTTTTGTCAGGTTTTCATTCCTTTTCATACTTCCCACTCTCTTCACATGTTCTTTTTTGCATAGCCTTTTTGGATTTTGAAATGTAATCATTGTTACATATTCTATCTATAGTCATGTAACCTCCCCCTTGAGGAATGCCTCACATGCAGCCATCTTAGGTTCAGTTCAATAAAAAGATTACAATGGAAATTGTTTTTGAGTGTATAATGTCTGTATTATTTCAGGAATTTACAATGTAATTTAGGCAAACTTAAAAATCCATTCTGTTTAAAGACTTACTACATTGTCTATCAATAGATACCTGTTTCATTTGACTCTTCTTGATAGCAGACACTGGTAGAATAACAGGCCAAATGGGGGCCTCCTCAATTTATCACCTAACATAACATTGTTCCATTGTGGCAAATCCTGAAACTGCAATCCGATGGGGGAAGAAATGATTTTTAATATTCATGGTAGTAATTGGACGACATACCATATCAGCTATTAAGTACTTCTGGACTTGCCAAATTTTGCTTTCCACCATAGAATAAAAATTCAGGCAAGACCTGCGATAGTCGACTGATCAGCAGTCTAAACTTTCAGTAAAGGATAAAAGTGCCCTCACATTTTTAATATAGAACATTACAGCACAATACAGGGCCTCCGGCCCTCGATGTTGCGCCGATCTGTGAAACCAATCTAAAGCCCATCTAACTTACACTATTCCAATATCATCTATGCGTTTAAGCATTGATAATTTAAATGCCCTTAATGTTGGCACTACTCTCTGAGTAAAGAACCTGCATCTGTCCTATATTTATCACGCTTCAATTTAAAGTTATGCCCCCTCATGCTAGCCATCTCCATTCAAGGAAAAAGGCTCTCACTGTCCATCCTACCTAATTCTCTGATCACCTTATATGCTTCTATTAAATCATCTCTTAACCTTCTTCTTTTTAATGAAAACAGCTTCAAGTCCCTTAGCCTTTTCTCATAAGACCTTCCCACCATACCAAGCAACATTCTGGTAAATCTCCTCTGCATTCTTTCTAATGCTTCCACGTCCTTCCTATAATACGTCGAACAGAACTGTAAGCAATACTCTATGCGCGGCCATACCAGAGTTTTGTACAGCTGCAACATGGCTCTGAAACTCAATCCCTCTACCAATAAAAGCCAATGCACCATATGACTTATTAACAATCCTATAAACCTGGGTGCTAACTTTCAGGGATCTATGCACGTGGATACTGAGATCTCTCTGCACATCCACACAGTCAAGTATTTTACTGTTATCTATATGTAATAGATAATTGCAAAACCTGGTGGAATTTGAACACTTGGATGCAGCATCTGCACCAAATTTGCATCCATGGTAAATGCTACGAGATCAAGGTGAATGGTGGGAAATTGAATAATGCTTTCTGCCTCTTGCTCTGGGTATCCATACTGACCATTTCTGGGTGAGATATAGCGTGGCTTTGATGGGGGATAAAGCTTCCCATTTTACAGGTATTCTAACCAACTCCCATCAAAGGAAATATCAGGTTGGCTTATGTTGAAAACAATCTTGTTCCAAGTGTGGAAAATAATCCAGATTTGTCGATGGCAAATAGAAAACGTAGAGCAGAATTTTGTGGGAGGAGAGTGATTGGCACTCGTCATTCGGAGAATCGATATTCGACTTCTGCTTATCCTTGGAAGGAAGGTCCAGTTGCAAGAAGTTCTCCAACCCGACCAAGCAGAATGTTGCAGTGGCCAGAAGAAGGACTACAGCACTCTGCCTGGAACTAAGTCCCAGAAGCTTGGAGAAGGTGAGTCCTGGGGGAGGTGGGTAGTAGATGCCTGGGGGCATTTGAGGAGGGGGACGATTGAGGTGTCAAGAGCTGGGGAGAGGGACCTTGAGCTTGAATGTGCAAGGGGGTGGGGCGCCCCACCTCTGAGAGTGTCTTCAAAGTGTGGTGCCCCCCCCTCACCTTCCACCTATCCCTGTCACTTCCAACCCTAGAATGGGAAAGATGGAAATGTTGCCCACTCTCCCCATGCCCAGTTCCACAAACCTAAAAGTTGAAGCTGGTATAGGAGGGAAATAAAATTCGTCGAACTTTGGAGATTGTGTCAAATGTCAAAATGAGTTTTTATTCCACATGTATAAGGCAGTGCTGAACTTGAGCTTGAAATTACCTGTGAGTCCTTTTTGCCCCTGGTAGATTGATACGGGTTAATATATTGTTTTGAGTCACAAAAGTTAACATCAGCATTTAGTTCCTCGAGTTGGATACAAAATGGTTCTTTTAATCTCATTATGCAGACTGCATGGTTCAGTACAACTTTGTTAATCAGTTTCTTGGGCAGTTCTGTTTACCCAGCTATAATGCCGAAGCATTGTATTTGCCTAATTGATTTGCAGTGATGTTAATCGTTATTTCCCCCTCTGCTTGATGATCGTGTTTTATGGAAGACTATATCATCCCTAGACTATATGGAGCCTGGCTGTCTTAATGCCAGTTCTCCCATTATCACGATAATTTGGAGCAATCTTCCGTACATCAGAAGTTGGCAGCGTGCGTTAATTGTTATCTGTTGGCAGAGCGAGCCTCTTGCTGCCTGCATTAACCCTTTCCTTCCCTCTGGTGAGGCCTGGCTCTCTGGGCTTGCTCTACATCGTCCTCTACATGTATTATACTGGAATTAAATAAAATACAAATGGACATATAAATTAAAATACAAAAGGCGTGATCTCCGGTATTGTCCCAGAACAGCTGGGCACATAACGACCATTAAGTGGTCATTGTCCTCACTTAAAATCTTAATAGGTGAATGGATGGGTTTCCTGTCATGACTCTATCCACCCAAGCATCTGGGCTTGTGCGATGTGTTCCTGGAGCAAATCCCACCATTTAATTATACGCTTACCCCATTCCGCATCCCCCCCCCCCCCCCCCCCCCACCACTTACCTCCCCTCCCTCTCTCCCAGCTTCCCAGCTCCATTTCAGAACCACCTTGCAGGAAGTAACATTCTGCCCATAACATGCTACTTTGAGGCACTTTTGCCCCAGATTTATGGCCTGCTGTTGTATAATATGTTGTATAATATGCTGAGGTGCAGCTTTGTTTATATTCTGCTGATACGTTAATGCATGAACAAAAGTAGGAATTTAGGAACACAGTGGAACAGGAATAACCCCCTAAGTCAGCTCCAGCATTCATTACTAATCAAAAGGCAAAATAAAAAGCTTCTGACTCCAGACTAGGGGCAATTAGAAAGTTTTGGAAATGCGACTGACTGTTTGCATGTTCTGTTGCCACTAAACCCTTCTGCTGAATTACTGAAGCAGATAGTGATCGCTTACCATGTAAATGGCTGCAGCTGCTTGTTTGTGATAATGTTCACACAGCTGAACACATACCTTCATGAATTTGGCTCCTGTCCACATTGTTCTCACTCATAAAACTGTTAGCAAAACCAATGAATGCTATAAACACAATCTGAAGTATTTCAAAATTCAGACTAGAGTTAGACACTCACCAGTTTCGAACACTTGCTCTTAAGTTGTGGGGCAAAAATGTTCTCAACCTTGCCGTAGGCCATTTGAGTTTTGGAGCACTCTCATCTGGGTCAGAAGATGATGGGTTCAAACTCCAGGAACTGACACTCTTCATTTAACATGACATCCCAGTGCAGCATTGTATGTGCAGAGTTGGAGATGTCTTTCATCTTTCAGGTGAGATGCTAAGGGGATATTCAGAGTAACTGCAATGCAGTATTAATGTAAGCCTATTTGCGATACTAATAAATAACCTTTAAACTTCATCTGCCTCCTTGAGTGCTCATAAAGCATTATTCAAAATAGAGTAGCAGTGCTCTTCCTAGTGTCCTGGCTAATATTTATCCTTTAACGTATCTAAGGGCGATGGTGGTGTAGTGGTATTATCACTGGAATTGTAATCCAGAAGTATAGGTTAATTGTCTGAGGTATGGGTTCAAATCTCACTGTAGAAGCTGGTGGTATTTGGAATGGAATGCTAAACTCAGTAATGGGAAACATGAAACAATCATTGTTGTAAAAACCTTTAGGGAAGGAAATCTGTTTTCTTTACTTGATCTGAACTACATGTGATTCAGGATCCACAACAGTAGTAGCACAGTAGTTAGCACTGCTGCCTCACAATGCCAGGGACCCAGATTTGATTCCGAACTTGGTGACTGTGTGGAGTTTGCATGTTCTCCTTGTGTCTCTGTGGGTTTCCTCCGGGTGTTCCAGTTTCTTCCCACAGTCCAAAGATGTGCAGGTTAGGTGGATTGGCCATGCTAAATGCATGGGATTATGGAATAAAGTGGGGGGAATAGGTCTGAGTAATTTGCCACTTGGGAGAATCAGTGCAGACTAGGTGGACCAAATGGACTCTTTATGCACTGAAGGGATCTTATGATTCTATCGTTTTACATTGTAACTACTCTCTGGGTGGAATAATAGAGTGGTGGGGGTGGGATTAGGAAGGTGGCATGTCCCATCTGGAAACCATGCTGTTGACTCCGTGCCCTCCACCGTAAAATGCTGTGGGCGTCATTAACGATAGCCAAGACGGTTCTATGCTCTCCATTAGGAACCTCATTAGGCTCTCTTAATTCTCAACTGGATTTCTTAGTGACACATTGACAGTGAACTGTATACAAAACTAAATTAGATGTTGTTTGAGTCAGCTCTGTTCTTTGAGTTCATGACTTCTGACGAGGTCTGATTGTTCGTTAGTTGAGTGAGACACAAATTTATAATTATGGATGGGTTGGAATGAGCTTGATAGATGGAGCAATGCAGCCTTTCCAAGGTGCAGGATTTAATCTGAGGAGCAAGTACCATCAATCAATTCTGTGTGCGTTTCTCTGACAATTAGCATCAGATCAAGACATAGAACTCAGATTCATGAAGATTATGTTCTTCATCCATCAGAACATCCCAAACGCAATCCACCAGGAATTCCATTTCTAGTCCATTACGGAAAGTATATTTGTGAAAGCTGAGAACTGAGTTTGGGAGCACAATGCAGAGATCTTTCAAATCTGTCAAAGTGCTGAACACTTCTTCTCAGAACTCCAATAGTCCTCTCAACTTCCGCACTAGGTTTCAATGATGTCCAGCTAATGAGGCTGGCACGTAGGATCATGTCCCATGAAAGCAAATCCTGTCAGATGAAAATACTGCAGATGCTGGAAATCTGAACTAAAATCAGAGAGTGTTTGAAATACTCAGCAGGTCTAGCAGTGTTTGTTTAGGGAGAAACAGAATTAGCATTTTCAGTTGATGGCTATTTCCAGCATTTTCTGTTTATATTAAATCAAGTGTTGTGTGGTGCTTTCTTCGCAAAAGCCATCTTGACACCCGACTGCTGTCTCTGAATAAGAATTGGAGATGTTGGCATTGGACTGTGGAAGGCACAGTAAGAAGTCTCATAACACCAACAGGTTTATTTGGAATCACGAGCTTTTGGAGTGCAGCATCTTCATCATTCTGATCAGGTGATGAAGGGGCAATGCTCTGAAAACTCATGATTCCAAATAAACTTGTTGGACTTTAACCTGGTGTTGTGAGTCTTCTTACTGTTCTCTGAAGAGCGTTGAGGAGCTGGTGTGTATTGGAACTTGAATAGTATTGACACAATTCCCCGTAATTAGGTTGCCAACCTGAGTAATCCATTGCTGTTGCATGGCCGCAAACAGTAAGAGATTTTGAAATCAGTTCCTGTAATGAAGTGCAATGAGTTTGTAGTAAAGGTCCAAAATAGCCAAACAGTTTTGTCAACATCACCACCGGTCAAAGCTTACCAGTTACATTCATTTGTTTAAAGTGCCTGAAGGCTGGGATTATCTGGTGAAACAGGACATCTATCGACTTCAATTAGCATAAGGTTAACAAGAAGTAGTGAGAGAAAGACTGAATAAATATTTCTGTCAAAATGGTAGTTAATAATGCCAAAGGCTCCAATCCCTGGCTGAGGTAGTTTCTGAGGCCTGCGTTTGAGGACTTGAGTATAAGAGTAGGGATGTCTTGCTGCAGTTATACAGGGCATTAGTGAGGCCACACCTTGAGTATTGTGAGCGGTATTTGTATCCTAGCCTGGGGAAGGACATTCTATTATTGAAAGAGTCCAGGGAAAGTTCATCAAATTGATTCACAGAATGGCAGGACTGGCATACGAAGGAAGACTGTATTAACTGGGCTTGTATTGACTGGAATTTAGAAGAGTGAGACGGGATCTCAGAGAAACATGCAAAATCCTGATAGGACTTGAAAGGCTAGACGTGGGTAGAATATCCCTGATGTTGGGAAAGTCCAGAAATAAGGGTCACAGTCTAAGAATAAGGGAAAAGCCATTCAGGACAGAGATAAGGAAGAACTCCTTCACTCAGTTGTGAATCTGTGGAATTCTCTATCATAGAAAGCTGTTGGGGCCAGTTTGTTTGATATGTTCAAGAAGGAGCTGGGCGTGACTAATGCGGCTAAAGGGATCAAAGGGAGAGAAAACAGGAGAAGGGTACTGAGAATGCACAATCAGCGATGAATGGTGGTGCAAGCTGGAAGGGCCAAATGGCCCACTGCTAACCCTATTTTCTATATTTACTTCAGATTGCCCCATTGTGATTTCATGGAAAGGCTGCTGGAGATAGAGATGTGTTGAGAGCTATGGTCAGCAACCTTTGGACAACTGAAGATGCTACATCGAGTGAGGAAGATTTGAGTAAATGGCAAGTCCATGAAAACAGGTTTCTATCTTCAAAGTCAGCTCGCAAAAACTCTGTCTCGAGCGATCAAAGATTGACATCAGGCAGCAAGCTGTTTGAGAATAAATCGCGTTATCTTTACGGGAAATGCACTGTCACCTGTGAACTGTTTGACCCTGCCATGTTTTTCTTTAGTTAAGAAAAATACAGTATAATTGAGAAACTGAAGGCTTCTCTTCATTTGCACTCAGTGGTTTCCTGCAGGGCCTTCAAAGCAGGTGCAAGTGATGAAGCGGGAAGTCTGGTGAATACCACAGAAATGTTGTTTAGTAAAAGGTGTCAACGTCTGCACAAAGTGTTGGTCTGCTGAGAAGCTATCAATGAACCGGGGAATAACAGGCACATGATGGTTTAACAGGGGATTTCATGTCATGTGCTGCCCCTATTTTACTGAACCCTACTTTGGCAGCTGTTGACGGTTAACTGCCATTTCTCTTCAGCAAGGATTTTTTTTCTTTGTTTCTTCAATTTTTATACCACTCTCTTTTTCTCCTTGCAGTCCCTCTCATGCAGAAGACAGCATCTCATGCTCTACAATTCTCCTCGGAAAATCAAAGCAACATCCAAGATGTTTCATCTGCGCCAACACTTGAACTCGAGCCTTTGGATGGATCCTTCACTTGCATGTTGCTCCTTTGCACTTTTGCCATTGATTTCAACCTTGGTGTCATCCTTGGCGCAGTAGTGCAGTCATGATAATGCTTCAAAGCTAGATCAGGTGAAAGAACGTTAAAATATATGTTTTTCTTGCAACTGCGTATAGTTGGAAAGACATTCACAGGATTCGCAACAATGCCTGTACGAGCATAGTTGCTATATCTGTATCAGTATCAGTACTTGTAAAGGGATGGAGCCATATCCCCGTCAGGGAAATGATGGATCTTGAGTCCAGAGTCTGGAAAACTTTAGTTTAGGCTTTGTTGCAGGCCAGTGGGGGAAACTCTGTTTTCAACACTGCCCCTCTTCCTGATGCCAAATCCCTCAACTAGTTGTTATTGTAGCCAAGATTTCAATGCACACTGTACCACCCCCTCCCCCAATACTCAAAGTGAGTTTTCTGAATCCTAATTGAATTTTCTTGAGATCGTACTTAATATATTCAAATAACCATGACTCAATGGTCAGAGCCGTAGCCATGGAAAGGATGCAACTCCCCCTCCATGGAGTAAAATTGTCCACAGTATGTTTCATTCATGTCATTGCTGCTATTTTATTGGACTTACATCATTCAGTGCAGAGGATGTTCATTCAGCTTATGACAGTTGTCCCAAGTCTTTGAAAGAGCTATTAGCACAGATTTAGCTCCTGAGACGAGGGTGCCTCCACTAGTTGGTTATTCAGAGGGAGTGCTGCTTCTGTGGGGAGGCCTGACACAATTTATCCAGTCGGCAACTTACCTGGCCATTGTTGGGCCTCGCATGGGATTGATGACCCAGGAAAGCGGAAATCCTTCTCCCAGGAATTGCTGATAAGAGGCTGGCAACTCTCCATTGGTGGAAGCAGCACCTGAAACAGTGGCTGCTGGTGATGCTCTGAGGCCTGCCCAGAGGATCTCCGTGGATCTCTGGGGTCAGTGGAATGGGGATCGCAGGATGGAAGGGTGTAGAGAGGTCAGAGGTAGTTTCAGTGGCACCCCTCTTCCTGGTGCTGAGTCCCTCATATTAGGCGCTGACTGCTTGTCATTATGGGATCCCTCCCCACTTTCCAATGCTGCTGGTCTGCCAGCTGATTTGGCAAGCCTCGTGTGAATCCTCTTAAATCCTGGAGCCACTAATAACTTCTGGTGGGCTTGGGGATAATTGGTGTCAAATGGCTCTGGCATCCCCCTGACAACAGGATCTGGTGTTATTCCAACACTGGGAATTGGACAGAGCTACACTCGCCTGATTCTCCCAAAGCCCCAATACTGCTCTGGAGGCTTGAATTAAATTCCATCCTTCATTCACTCCCATTTCCCTACCTTTCCCTCACAGCCAAGCAACAGTTTCAAATATTTATAGATGATAGACCATAGATCCTACAGTGCAGAAGGAAGACATTCGGTCTATTAAATCTGCACTGACCACAATCCCACCCATAACCCTATGCATTTATGCTAATCAGTCCCCCTCACAATAAGGAACAATTTTGCGTGGCCAATCCACCTAACCAGCATGTCTTTCAGACTGTGGGAGGAAACCAGAGCACCCGGAGGAAACGCAGGCAGACACCGGGAGAATGTACAAACTCTATACAGGCAGTGACCCAAGCCGTGAATTGAATCCAGATCCCTGACACTATGAGGCAGCAGTGCTAATCACTGTGCCACCGTGCCACCTAATTTCCTTTTGCAAGTTACTATTGAATGTGTTGCCAACACGCTGAATTCCAGAATACAACTTGTTCTGTGAAAATGTGTTCTCTTTGTATCCTTTGGTTAGCAGCTCACCTGCCATTGGGAACAATTCCTCCTTAATTGCTCTGTCGAAATCTTTGTAATTTTGAACCCATCTCCCTAATCTCACCTTGTTCTTTTCTGGTCTAAAAAGGAGAATCCCAGTCTTGCTACATATTCTGCCCCAGTTTTGTTTTCAAAATGAAATTATTAGTGTATGCCTCGTTGCTTTACAGATCAATTTTATCATTATTCTTCCTTTCTCAATTGGTTTTAAATGTGATCACTTTTCTCCAGTAGACCAGTAGATAAATTATCAATATTGCTTGAGGTTTCCCATATTTGTTATATTTACACTTCATGCAGTTTCAGTTATCATTGAAGTGTGTCAAGCTATCAATTGACTTCCGTGTGGGTGACAGGAGTGAGAGAGAGATTCACCAATGAGTCATTGCCCTGGTGATTCAAGAGGGTGGATACAGGTCAACTAAGCAGTCAGCATGTGGGTGGAAATGGAGATTAGTTGTGGTATGTGTTGTTGTGATGGGGTGATAGGAAATGAAATAATCCTCAGTGAGTATGGATTAGTATCGATGGGGGTGGCTGCGTGGAATTGTGGGGATTGGTGACTGGTATGGGTCTGTGGTTGATAAGTCTGCCATTGGTTGAGAAGTGTGAAGCCCAGAGCCCAAAATATCTTCAGTGTCACTGACTGGGGCCTTCTCAGCAAGGATCCTTATTACTACCATCTTTCACTGTCATTTCATAGTAATTTACAGCAGGGAAAAAGCCCATTTGACCCACTGTGCCATATTGGCCAACAGGTAATCCTCACCCTAATCCACTTTCTAGATCTTCGTTCATAGTTTTATACGTTAAAACATTTCATGTGTCTATCTAAGTGCTTTTCAAAACTCATGAAGGCTTCTGCTTTGAACACCATTTCAGAGAATGAATTCCATAACCCCACTGTCCTGAAAAGAATTCCCACAAGGTTCCTCCAAACCTCATGCCTGTCCCTAAGTCAATGCCAACTGGCTATGGACTCCTCATTCTATCTTGACGCTCATAGTTCCATAAACTTCTATTCAGTCCCCCCTCATCCTCATCTCTTCTAAAGTAAATATTTCTTGACTGTCCAACTTTTCCTCAAAACTAAAATTTTCCACTCAGTCAACAAGAGTTCAAATCCCACCACAACTCATGGCAAAATTTAAATTCAGTAAAAAATCTAGAATTAAAAATCTAATGTTGATCATGAAACCGTTGTCGATTGTCACAAAAACCCACTTGGTTTACCAATGTCCTTTTGGGAAGGAAATCAGCTGTCCTTACCTGCTCTGATCTATATGTGACTCCAGACCCACAGCACTAAGATTGACTCTTAAATGTCCTCAGGGATGGGCAATAAATGCTGATCCAGCCAGTGATGCTCACATCCCACAAACGACCCTCTCTGATGTAACCTTGTTTTGCCACAGCTCGATGACCGGAACTGTATGTAGAAATCCAGCAGTGTACCAACTCGTATTTTATACACTTCCAACAAGAACCTTTCTGCTCTTATATTTAATAAGAAGTCCACAACACCAGGTTAAAGTCCAACAGGTTTATTTAGAATCATGAGCTTTTGGAGCATTGCTCCTTCATCAGGTGAGTGGAGGGGTGGATTCACAAACATGGCATATGTAGACAGAGACAGAATTGCAAGATAATGGTTATAATGCGGATCTTTTTAGGTAATCAAGTCTTTACATGTACAGACAACGCGAGTAGAGAGAGAGATAACCACAGGTTAAAGAGGTGTGAATTGTCTTAAGCCAGGACAGTTAGTAGATTTTACAAGCCCAGGCCAAATAGTGAGGGTTACATGTTGTGAGACATGAACCCATGATCCAAGTTGAGGCCATCCACATATATGCGGAACTTGACTTTCAGTTTTTGCTCGACAATTCAAAATTATATTCAATGCCTTGACCTCTTTGATCATCTTTCATACTGGTCCAACTTCAGCGACGTGTGGATGTGAACTCCAATGTTTCTCTGTTTCCCTGGTTGGTTAGGAACTTTGCATGTGGGTCATGATTGGCCCTGTGGTTAGTAATGGTGCATGTTTCCCAATGACCCTGAAGCCATGCAGGATGCCATCCCATGGCTGAATTCAGGCTTGTGAAAATGCTGGGAATGCGATATTAATTCTCCCCACACCCCCTGCATCCTCTGTTCCTCTGCTGCTCCCTGCCCCGCCCCTGTCCTTGCCCCCTTGCTGCCTCCCCCCCACCCACCTGCTGTCTACCCTGCCCCCCGACCTCCACCCATCCTCTTGCCACACCTCCCCCGACCTCTCCCGTTCCTCCCGCCACCCTCTCACCGTCCTTCCCACCACCACCCCTCTCCACCACCCGTCTCTCCCGCCACCCCTCCTCTCCACCCTCCGCCCCCCCTCACCCCTCCCATCCACATCCCCCCCCCCCCCCCCCTCGCCCTTTCTATAACCATCACGAACTTTACTCACTGGAGTGGACCAGTGGGACAGGGGCACTTCATGCACTTAAATAAAACAGACTTGTGCATTAGTTTAATGGAGAAAGATCAAGCCACAGACAAGTGCCCCTTCCTACTGGTGAGTGCATTGCCCCTTATACTTGCCAGAGACATGAGTAGAGACACATATCTTTTACAGAATGAGATCACTTGGAAATGGTTTATCTGAATCCAAGTTTGTTCCGTACATTGAGAGGTATTTCTGACTCAGAGCAGCCACTTGGATTGAAATCTCACTTCCTTCCTCATCTTATGAGCCACCACCATCGTATTGTTTATCATTTGGTGTGGTGCTTCCCTTGTGACTGGGCCTCACAGTCAAGTGATCTAAAAAAAAAGAAGCTAAACTAGACAGTGTGCCAACACAAGGATTTGTGAACAATTAAAAGGCAGTCCAGAATGAAAAGAATCCATTTAATTAATTGATCCCATCCTGTCCAATAAACTTGCGCAATGGTACGGTATGGCTTTTTTAAAAAATGTATTTGAGAAGTTAGGGTGATAGAGATAAAGATCCGCAGTGGAGTAACTCACTAAAGTTTTAAAATAAAGTAGGATAGAAGTTATCTTTAATGATAGAAATTGCTATCATTAGTTAACACAAGCTGAGTGTAGTAAGTCAATATTCTGAAGGAGGAGAGGTTGCTATTCCAGAGACTGGGAACAATGATTTAAAGTTGAAGGATCGAAGACATAAGAAAATAAATTGTATACTTGAAGTTTAGAAGGAATAAGCAAATAACACCCAACTACTCAGAGCAGCTTGTCCTGTTAAAATTGTGGGAGTCAAGCATGTAAATCTGTGATCCCCGAATGTCCAACTTTACAGCTCAGCTGTGCTCCCTATGTCAATGAATGGGAGGCTGGTTTGAGTCATGGACTGGGCTTCATTCACAACCCTTTGTAGTTTCTTGTGGATTTGGGCAGAGCAGGAGCCATACCAAGCTGTGATACTACCAGAAATAATACTTTCTACAGTGCATCTGCAAAAATTGACGAGAATCAGAGCAGATATACCAAATTTCCTTAGTCTTCTGAGAAAGTAGAGGCATTGGTGGAATCAAGACAGGTGGCCTGGACCCCTAAAAATATAGCTTCAAGTTTTTAGGGGTGCAGATCACCTGTCCTGGTTCTCTCCATGTTGACACTACAGTTAAGAAGGCCCATTTATGTAGACAGGAACATGTTCCCTTAAATCATCGTGCATCATCTCAAACCCTAGTCCGAGTTCCTACCGTCCCTCTGTCAGGATTGTTTTTCAGTATTGTTGCCCTCAGTAACGTAGAGTAAATCAAGATAACTCAATGGGCAACTTATCCATCCTTCCCTCCCATCCGAGTGAAGCACATCCAGTCTTCACTCAGAATGATAGAACTGAAGCCTAATCTTTGCACACTTCTTAGACATTATTTGCAGAGGCATGACAAATATGTGCCTCCAAATCTAACAACAAGAGTTTCAATCTGCTCCTATAAAACTCTCTTTTGAAAAAACAATAAACAATTAAGTGTCCCATTTGTAATCATAGTCAAAATTTTAAAGACAATTTAATAAGTCAAATTAAAAAGCCTTGCTCCTATATATACACCTCTTTTGTACCTCTGATGCTACCCACCAATTGAGTTCAATTAAATACCCAATTAATATACAATTAACAAATGGAAGTACAAGTGATCAATGCAATTTAACCTTAATTGATGCAAATCAGGCTTATTGGCAATTATTTCTCCCAGATAGAATCATAGAACCCCTATAGTCAGTTGTCCATCCCGACTGCCTGCCTCTGCACTGTGGCTACGTTCACAGCCAGGCGTCCCTGGAAAGGGAGTATGCAGTGTCCACTGGCTCTGTTGACGCCTTCTGCGCCTGCTGGGCACTGCAGGAGCTGGGATGCATTATAGACACTGACAATCACATTTTGAGTTAATGTTTTAAGTTTCCTTTCGACTTTGTTTTTTTATTCGGGCCATCCCCCCCTTCCTTTTGGGGAGCTGCCCTTTTTAATTTGTCCCTAAGTTAATTTGAGTTCATTTATTTGGTGTGAAAAGACATATCCCTACAATGCAGAAGGAGACCATTCAGCTTTTCACATCTGCACTGATCACAATCCCACTCGGGCCCTATTTCTGTAATCCCACATATTTATCCTGCTAACCCCCTGACACTATGGTCAATTTAGCACGGTCAATCAACATAACCTGCACATCTTTGAACTGTGTGAGGGAACCAGAACACCCGGAGGAAACGCACACAGGTACTGGAAGACTGTACAAGTTCCACACAGACAGTGGCCCAAGCCGGGAATCGAACACAGATCCCTGGTGCTGTGAGGCAGCAATGCTAACCACTGTGCTACCATGCCACCCTTTTGAAATAAAAGCATCTCTGACAGGTCAAGATGGGGTTATGTTTGTTTCCAGTCATATTTAGCATAAGGCACTATTTTTGGTAAAGGCGTTGAAGCTTGCTCTATGCACAGCTTTGGGAGGACGATTAAGCAGTTACTTACTGCTTTAATTTCCTGCTTACGCTCAGTATCGAGGCTTTTGGAGGCCCTATTCATAGTGATAGGTTGGGCACTGGCCTTCAAAACAGTGACCAGTTGGATGGGGTGAAACATTTTTGTAGGAGATTTTGAGTGCAATCTAAAAGTAGTACACCTTTTTCTCTCCACTTACTGCTAAGACATGAAGGGGACTTTCTGAAACGCAGCAGGGGTTTTTTTGGAGCAGTTTGTTGTGGCATCACCACCACTTGACCAACATTGATCTCAGAAATGTTCTGAGGATTTCACCTAAAATGAGCGACTATATGAGGACACACTATAAGAGTGACAAGAGGCAAAGCGCTTACTCATTGGATTTTTGCCACGTTTGGTCTGGAGCTGAAATGGGAGGGTGACATGAGGTTAGTTGAGGCAGTAGCAGGAAAGAGGGAGACAGGGAGGGGAATACCTATCCGCTATGGGCATATGGTGTTTTTCCCCTTCTGGACTTCCAGTGCCATGTCTGTGCTTCCTCTCACTTAACCCCAGAGCCAGTCTGAAACTTGCCTCTGTGTGTACAGTGTAAGAAGCAAACACACATTGCTCCATGTATCTGTGTTTAAGTGTTAAACCTCCAGGCAGGTTCAAAATTACACTAATTAGCAATTTGGCCAAAATGCTGTGCTAAAGTTGGACTTGCAAATGGCAATGTCTCATTAGCACTGCACCGTGTAATCCATACCTGTTACATGCGAAATTATAGATGCATACGTCGTTTCCAATCAGGGAGGGAATTGGTCAGGATGTCCCCTGCCAAAGCTGGTTTCTGTATGTAAATTATGTAAAATAAATGTTGATGATATATTTTTCATCCATTTGCTGCCCCACAGTGACAAGATCCAAAAACACAGCACCAATTTCCACATGTACACTTATGATACCCAATTCTGCCTCATCATCACTTCTCTCTTGATCCCTCTACAGGATCAGTTTGCCAGACTTTTCTCCTGACCACATGCTCTTGGTCTTCAGTATCTCCCTTTGGATGCCAGCCTTGAGCTATTGGAATGCTGCATTCTTCACTTGTGAACTTTGGTTGTTCAGCCAGGCAATGAAAGGCTGCCTATTTTTGTTCGAGGAGATTACAATGTCAGCATTGTTTTTATCAAACTATTCTTGGTGCCAGTGATGCTTGAACCCAATGCTCTGGACACAGGAGTGTAGTACAGCTGATTCTATTGGTTTCATACTTTTGGGATTGAGTTGATGAGTGAAGATTTTCCTGATTGGTCGTGAGCTGTGCTTGGAATCTTCTCTTCAGTTGGGCTCTTTTCATTGGTCTTCTTCCTTTTGGACTTGCAAGCCTTACAATGTCTTAGTGTGAGGCGGATGTTCATCACTGATTGGATAAGTCTATAATCTCTCCCAGCAGGCACCAGTCTCCTGCCGACATTGCTCAGATCTTTAACCTGAATGATGACACAATCATTGTCAGGAGGTGCCAGTGCTTTGACCTAGAATGCTTCATGTGGTTTTGTATTTGTTTCCTGGTGGAAGAGGGCATTTGTTATAACAAGGCCATGTTGAATACACATTGTGTCCATGCAGATTACACGTTGTGGCCATGATGAGTGCACATTGTGGACGTGTTGTGTACACATTGTGTCAATGCTGAGTACATGTTGCGAGCGTGCTGAGTACACATGAACATACTGGGTACAATTTGTGACTATGCTGAGTATACATTGAGTATATGTTGGCCATGCTGAGTACACATTGTAGCAGTGTTGAGTATATGTTGTGACCCATGTTGAGTACACACTGTGGCCATGCTGAGTACACTTTCTCAGCAGGAGGACACAAGTTGCATTGGCTTTGCTTACTTTGTTTCCCCAATGATTCCACTTTGCACATTGGAATCACAGCCAGCCCTAGCTTTGAAGTGCTCCAGAAGGATGATTATTTTTCTTCATCAAGGTCAGAATAGAACTTTTTTTCTCATTCCAATTGCCATAAATCTGAGGTCATCCAAACTTTACTTCCAGTCACATAACCTGCACCAAATCCCAGTTCAGCTACCTGCAATGTCAAAATTCTCATCCTTGTTTTCAAATTGCGACATGGTTTCTACCTTCACATGCCCTACAACTTTGTGACCTCTTGGCTCTTACCAAATGTAATCATTCTATCACTAATGGCCGTGCCTAGTGGCCCAGCTAACTGTGAGGGCCCCTAAACCTGGGAATCCTGGAAACTGCTCCACCTTGCTTTCCTCCATTAAGACACTCCTTAAAGCTTATCTCTTTGAACAAACCTTTTGGTCACCTGCCCTAATATCTCCTCAGTGTCAAAAATTGGTTGCTAATGCTTCTGTGAAGCTCATTAACAGAAAATAGTAAATGGCTGGCATCATGACACTGAGGTTAGCACTGCTGCCTCACAGCGCCAGGGACTAGGGTTCAATTCCCAGCTTGGATCACAGTCTGTTTGGAGTTTGCATGTTCTCCCTGTGTTTGTGTGGATTTCCTCTGGGTGCTCCGGCTTCCCCCTCACAGCCTGAAAGACATGCTGGTTAGATGCATTGACCCAAACAGGCGTTGCAGTGTAGCACCGAGGAGAATTTCACAGTAACTTCATTACAATATTAATGTAAACCTTTCTTGTGATTAATAAATAAACTTTAACTTATTAAGGCATTTTATTACAATAAAGGCATTATATAAATGCAAGTGTTCAAATAATACTAGAGTTAAGTGAGACAGATGGTTATATTCTTCATAAGAGAACTGAACACATTAATCATGTAAAGGTACCTTCTCAGTCTTTGATTTAATTTATTATTGTCACATCTATTCTTATACAATGAAAAGTATTATTTCTTGCGTGTAATATAGAAAAAACATACTGTTCATTGAGTAAGTAGGGGAAAAGGAAAGGAGAGAGTGCAGAATATAGTGTTACAGTCAAAGTTAGGGTGTAGAATCAACTTCATAGAAGATAGGTCCATTCAAAAGTTTGAATGGCAGCTGGGAAGAAGCTGATCTTGAGCTGGCTGGAACATTACCTCAGCTTTTTATACTTTTTTCCCAATGGAAGAAGTTGTAAGAGAGAATATCCGGAACGTGTGGGGTCCTTGATTATGCTGGTTCATTTCCAAGGCAGTGGGAAGTGTAGACAGAGTGAATGGATGGGAGGCTGGTTTGAATGATGGACTGGCTTTGCTCACAATCCTTTGTAGGGTTTCTGTTTCTTCACAGACTGAAACTCATTTTCCCAAACAATTTTTAAACATTAATAAAATCTCACTTTGGGTTTGCAGTGTCCATATTATGCTTTGGGTTATGCCTTGAAAAAAAATGTTAAAACATTCCATGTCAATAAATTCTATGAATATCAGGATTACAGGATAGCATTAATATCAGCAAGAGAGTGAACATGACAATTTAACCTACCCTTCTGGACAACCGTTGCCTGAGCTTTTCTTCCCTTTAGTTTTGGAATCAATTTCTTGGAGCTCTGGACCAGTAAAAGGCATTGGGTGTGTGTAGCTGTATGTGGACAAGCACAATGTTCTAACCATGCAAAGAATGATAATGTGCTGATTTAGATGAATGATTCAATTCAACTGAACGGCAATGATAAAAATCAAACTACATTTGCTCTCTTCTAATCATTTCTTTCCTGTACTATTCTGATGTAGGCTTCAATAAAACTAATTCCATTCAGCAGTCTGAAATTAGATTAAAATGTGGCAAGGGCATTCTCTAAGATTATGTACAACAGTGGCCCATTATTGAAGAACTGGAAAAACAAGATAAAACATTATAAAAAGGAACAAAAATAAAGGTAAAATATGGCGAATGCTGGAAAACTGAAATACTAAAAGAAAATACTTGAAAAGCTCAGCTGATCTGGCCTAGTCTGTTGTTAAAGAGAAACAAGAGTTAATTTTTTGAGCTGAATATGACTTTTCTTCAAAGAAACGTTAACTCTGTTTTCCTCCCCAAAAGAATAAAGTGTCCATGTACCAATTAAACTACCACCCTCACATTTCAGGAAGTTGTGTTGACCTGCATCTAATCTATGGAACATAATATCCACTATCCTTTGATTGATGCCAAGGTCCTTCAAGTGACTTGTGTTTGATAAGACTAATTTAGTGCAAGCTTGAGTTTATAACAGAAAATGGAGTCAGAGGTGCTAATAATGATTAGTTTGAGGAATGTCATGCTAATATAGTGGCAGGGATGGAGAGTATCTAGTTAACATGAAGCAAAGCAAGAGATTTAAACCCTGAGACTATTATACAATAAAGACTTGCTAATTACTAAAAACATAGAATCCTGACATTGCAGAAGAGGCCATTCAACCCACCAGCAATCACAATCCTACCCAGGCCCCATTCCCATGTATTCACCCTGCTAATCCTCCTGACACTAAGGTCAATCTAGCACGGCCAACCAATCTAACCTGCACCTCTTTAGACTCTGGGTGTATATCAGAGCAAATCCATGCAGCCACAGGGAAAATGTGCAAACTACACAGATAGTGACTGAAGTTGGGAATTGAACCCAGGTCCCTGATATTGTAAGGCAGAGAGCTAACTACTGTGTCACTGTGATGTTTCAATAAGCTTGCTGTTTCAAAAGTACTTTACCACCAACAAAATACTATTCTGAAGAATAGGTACTATTGTAATATAGGAATTGAATGAAATACATTATTTTCCAACACTTGGTTTCCCTATTGTTGTCAACACAACACTTATAAATAAGTAAAAAACAGAAAAATATTGTGGAAGCAACGACAACTGACGTGTTTTAAAACTATTGGTTTTGTAGAGGTCAGCAGAAGTCGAGAAGTTAAAGTTAGTCAAAATTGCTAAAGAGGGAACATTACTGACGATGCAGCCAAAATAAGTGGAAGTATCTCATCTTCCTTTCTCAAAGTCTTCCACAATCTCAGATAGAATACATTAATGCCTGCAAGCTAATTTACACTGTTGTCATAAATAAAGTTTGTACTCACAGAAATTATTAATGGGTGTTCACTATTTTTACATTTTTGTATATGTGAGGAATTTGTCATCAACATCTGTTTATGAACATGTGCTGAATTACAAAATTTATCTCCATGGTGGTCATTTTCTGAAGTCACAATGACCCTTAGAGGTCCAAAATGAATGTATTCTGAGAATGAATTGTGCCAGGTGCCATACCGCTGAGGGACTTAGCATGTGGACCATGATCACCTGGGGAAGGTTTGCGGAGTAGGCAGATAATGTGAGTCAGTCAACATGATTTGACATGAGTTCTGCCATTTTGGAGTTCAACACTCAAGCTAATGCTGTTTCTTAATTACACATGGCTGAACACACTTTCAATAGCAAGAAGAACGCCCCCCCTCTCCTCTCCCACAGCAATGTTTTTTAAAACAGATCAACTATTTTTGGATTAGTTTCTGATTGATTTCTTTTGACTTTTGATCTCATTGTCCAAATGCTTGGTCCTTCAACACTTGATTTAAGTTTCAAAAGACTGCAGGAAGTGGAATGGTAGATGCTGAAGGACTTTGCTCTGACTTCTAGACTTCTCCATGAATGTGCTGATTTGGGTATGTTGATCAGCATTTCTCTGGAAAAACAGGATGTAGAATGAAGAGAGCTTGCACAGCAGGTCAACAGGAATGAAGAGGAGGAAGGAACTTCAGGGAATATTTGTCCCACAGAATCTTTGTGAGCAGCATTGTCTGTGCCATCTGTGCTTCATAAGGGATATTCTCACTGAAACCCCAGAACAGACTAAAATAAAAACTACTTTGCCAGTGATTGGGAAGCTGACCCTGGTAATGATTTTCTTGATACTTGACACCTTCCTGGCTGCATCTGGAAATACTTGCAACATCTCACAGTTTGCTGTTTGCTGTGCTTTGAAAGAGGTCACAGAATCTCTGCAGTCAATGAAAGTTGAATATATTGCACTCTCTTATCAAAGATCTGCAGGTGGATTGAGTGTATGAATGTAGCTCATTCCACGAGGAGGCAGTTGTGTAATGTTATTGTCACTGGATTAGTAATCAACAATCCAGGGAACCAGGGTAATAGGCACCCGAGTTTGAAAGACACCATACCAAAAATCTGGAATTAAAAGTGATGACCATGAAACCATTGTTGATTATCATATTAAAAACTCCATCTGGTTCACCAATATCCTTTAAAGAAGGAAATCTGTCATCCTGATCTGGTCTATATGTGATTCCAGATCTATGTAAATGTGATCAACTCTTAGTTGTCCTCAGTTCAAAAGATCAGCAGTAAAGAAATGGCCCGACATCACATGAATGAGAAAAGAACAGTCCAGGTCTATCAATGGAGGGAAACACCAAAACTGCTGCAAGTTGGACTTTCTGTCACAGCACATTATAGGGCTGGAACCCAAGTCAAACACCTTGGACTGTACGCACCAGAGGGTATTTGAGATGAAATGCATACTGTAAACCTAATCTGTAATTGTTGTCAGGCATCTAGCGTGCCACATACTACACTGAAAGAAATTAATCTTTACCCAAAGTGAGATAATGTAAAATTTTTGATAGAGGTTGCAAGACTCCCTAATGGGTGTAATTAAATTGACACACATTGCTTTGCCACTGTCACGTGTCAATGGCATTTCATATCATAGCCAGTGCGGATCCCACTATCTCAGTGTCCAACTGCTTTGTGATCATTTACAGGGAATCAATGCCAATCATTCTGGCAACATACCTTCTTGATCCTGTGGTATTTGTTGTGCTAACTGCTTCTGTGCCATACTGGGTGTCTATTGGATGGCCAGAGCCATCTGCTCATTACATGGCTGATGACTCTGGTGTGCTACCTATGCACATGTGTGCAGCTTATTTACAACGAAAGCCAGTCTGTCATACAAACTGTGATTGAGCAGGCTGTTAGTATTGGAAAGTGCTCCCTTCCTGCCTCCCTCCAATTTGACCAATCCTTCAGTGGCCTGGACCGCTGCAGAGGAACCCTGTTGTGTTCAACAGAATGAGTGGCAAGACCCGTGGAGATCAGCTGTATGCCACTAGCTTGACAGTGACCAGATGAGAGGTGGAGATGGAGGAAGGGCAATTGTAACCTAGACTACCCCATTCTGCCTGGGCTGCCCGTGAACATCCAGCTGTGACACAAGTGAGCATATAACAAATACTTTATTCACTAAAACTTCCACGCCTTGGGTGGATTTGGAGAGTAGGTGGGGTGGCGGGGGGGGGGGTGTTTCAGCAGAAAGGTGCATGTGGCAATCCCAGCAATTTCTCGCCTCCCTCTGATTGAGTCAAGGGTGAGAAGACTGGCAAACAAGCCTTCCACCCGCAGGCCATGGAAAGCTTTAGAGTGATCACTTATGGAATATCCTACACCCACAGTGGGTAGGCCTATATCTTGGACACCCTGGGCAGAATTTTCCTGCCTCTCCCATCACAGGAATCATAATAGGCAGAACATGGACTGTGCATGCTGACCTCGGGTGGGGTTTTCTGATTGTGATCGGAAAATCCCACCTTCTGTGTCGGATAGAGGCACCTGCTGGCAGAAATGGAAGAATCTGGTGTAAGACCACGCTCTGCCTTTTAAATCAACCCTTTCCACTGTTTCCTTCTCCGCAGGACCTTGTAGGGCCTCAAAGAAACCCACTCCCCAGAATTATTGCTGGGGCTCCAACAGCAAGGCCAGATGTACATCAAGCTGCAGTACCAGCAGTGGCCACTCCTCCCAGTGGTGCAGTCAGTACTGGAAGTCTCTGATGATTTGACAGCTCTTGGAGGTGGGATAGCTGGCCTGCACTAGTGTTTCTGGGATGAAGTTCACTTCACAGGATTTGGGAAGCCTGATGTCTGGCAGTGGGATGTCTGATTGGGATTAAACACCATCACGCCTCTGAAAAATGGCCAATGTGGGGTTGCCATCAGTTTTCCAGCCTGCAGATACACCCCAACCACACTCATCCCAAACCCTACCCTGGAGTGCAGCAGGTTCTGTTGGGCCAAATGCGGGCAATTGAGATTAGCTGAGGTGTTTAAAAAAGGTCAGCATGGACAAGTGGGGCTGAAGGGTCTGTTTCCATGCGATAAACCTCTATGACTCTATTACCTCGATAACAGAATATCTGTCTTCCTGTACTCAAAACCTCTTGCAATGAAGGCCAACATTTGCATGCTGCACCTGCATGCTTACCTTCAGCGCCTTGTGCACAAGGACACCCAAGGCCCCTGCACACTCCCTCTCCCAATTTACAGTGATTCAGGTAATAATCTACCTTCTTATTTTTGCTTCCAAAGTGAATAATCTCACACCTATCCAAATTATACTATATCTGCCATTGATTAGCCCACTCACCCAACGTGTTCAGATCATGTTGAAGGATCTCTGCATCCTTGTCACAGTTTACCCTTCCACCCAACTTGGTATCATCTGCAAACTTTGAGATGTTACATTTTGTTCCCTCATCCAAATTATTAATATATATTGTAAATAGCTGGGATCCCAGGACCGATCCCTGTGAGGTTCCAGAGGAGGTTCATGAGAATGATCCACGGAATGAAAAGCCTGACATCTGAGGACTCTGGTTCTGAACTCAATGGAGTTTAGAAGGCTGAGGGGGGATCCCATTGAAAGAGTGTTCTGCGGCACCGTAGCACAGTGGTTAGCACTGCTGCTTCACAGCTCCAGGGTCCTGTGTGCGATTCTCGGCTCAGGTCATTGTCTGTGTGGAGTTTGCACGTTCTCCTTGTGTCTGCATGGGCTTCCTATTTTCTCCCACAGTCCAAAGATGTGCAGGTTAAGTTGATTAGCCATGCTAAGAAATTGCCCCTTAATGTCCAGGGATGCATAGGTTAGAGGAATTAGTGGGTATAATATGTAGGGATATAGGGGTAGGGCCCGGGTAGGATTGTGTTCGGTGCAGACCCGATGGGCTGAAGGGCCTCTTTGTGCACTGTAGGGTTCCATGGTTGGTTTTAAAGGGCCTGGATAGTGTAAAGAGACAACCCTTTAGAACTGAGATGAGGAGGAATTTCTTAAGCCAGAGTATGGTGAATCTATGGAATTCATTGTCACAGAAGGCTGTGGAAGCCAGGTCAAGGAGTTCATTGAAGACAGAGATAGATAGGTTCTTGATTGGTAAAGGGATCAAAGGTTACAGAATAAAGAATGGAGAATGGAGTTGAAAAAGTTATCAGCCACAACTGAACAGCAGAGCAGACCCAATGGGCTGAATGACTTAATTCTGCTCCTATATCTCATGATCTTATTTCAGCTATCAGATGCTACATCATATTGAGGTCCACAAGTATGCTAATAGAGTAAGCCACCAGCTTCATTTCGGAAAGGGTAGGTTTCCACGCTTTGTACAAAGTCAGTTCTAGATTCCTCCATGGTCCTCGACAATTTCCGTAGGCTCTTTGACAAGCCTGATAATGCCAAGTATTTCATTATGCACACACATCGGCCTCATTCCGCAGCCTCTCCAAACAAACTGTGTGAATCTTCTGCAGCAGAACTCCACTGAGGGGAACTGATACATCTGCCATCCTTGTCCCCCCACCCCCGACTCCAGGCTGTTCATGATCCATATCTTATTGTGTGTGTATTCTGCCTCGAAGCTATTCTCTAAATTTTACTGTCTGAGCTAGTGGCCATGAGTGTGACATTGAATAAGGATGTTACTTGATCAGTAGTGCCTTGTTTTTTATCTGTTGTGCTTTGCCTGACCAATTTCCAGAAGGTACTTGTTTGGGTACACTGAGGGAGAATTTAGCATGGCCAATACACCTAACTAGCACATCTTTCAGACTATGGGAGAAAACCGGAGCACCCAGAGGAACTCCACACAGATACTGGAAGAACATACAGACTCTGCACAGACAGTGACTCAAGCCTAGAATCAAATCCAGGTTCCTGGCATTGTGAAGCAGCAGTGTTAACCACTGTGCCACCGTGCTATGACTTAAAAGGAACCTCACTTGCGAGTAGGCAAACTTGATTCATGCCAGGGTATATTACTAGTACTTCCCGTATTACCCACAGCTGAATATTAATAATCATAAGATCAGTGTAAAATTAGCTCATATCAGGTAGAAATTCCTATTGCTACTACTGACGTATAGAAATCTAAACAAGTTCCTCTCTGTACAGCTTGTGTTAACATACTGAAAATAACACCTGTGTTTAAATTGTGCAAGGTGTGCTTGTTTCTGACATATCAAGTGTTACTGATTTTATCTTTTGCCCTTTTAAGACTTTTGAAACAGGGGTCAATTTAAAAGTAAAACATTCTCAGCATGTGGATGTTCCTAGCAAGGATAAGGCTTATTGCCCATGTCTAAATGCTTTTGAGAAGTGAGTGGTTAATCTTTCCCTTGAACTACTGCAGTCCACATGACTGGGGTATTCCTACAATGCTGTTGGGTAAAAGTTGTGGGATTATCTCACAGAAATGGTGACATGTATCCCAGTTGAGAACTTGGAGCTGATGGAATTTCCATGCACCAACAGAAAGATTTAGAAAATTGAAAGCTACCAGCAATTAGTACAACTCAAATCTTTGATAAGATATGAGTGTCACTGGCAAGGCTAGCATTTGTTGATCATCTTTAAGCCATTTAAGAGTCAACCAAGCGTGGACCAACCCAGATAAGGACAGTAGATTTTGTTTCTCCTAAAGGACATTAGTGAACCAGATGGATTTGTATAACAATTGACGATGGTTTTATGGCCACCATTAGAATTGTAATTCCAGATTTTTATTGAATTTGAATTTCGTATCTGCTGTGGTGGGATTTGAGCCTAGGTCACTAGACCTGGTTTCTGGATTACTAATCCAGTGATAATACCAAGATGGAAACAGTAAACCACTTTTTTTTTTCTGGAAACTGCAAAATTAGGAAGATGAGTTCAGCATCTATGATATATTTAGTGAACACATGATCTTGTTCATATGGACTAACTGCAGTGTACTACTTTAACATATATAAACAGAAGTATTAAAATACTGTGCACAATTTTTCGTATGATGTTGGTAATGCATTTGGCATGAATATTGCCAGCTTGAATTTCGCTCCATCATTCTTAATTCCACTGTCAGTGGTTGTTTATAATGGATAATAATTCATGGCTTGTATTTAAAATAAAATTTGTTTTTGCAATTTCGTTATTGTTAATGAGTATGGTTTATTTTTAACAGCCAGAAATCAGAGATGAAAGAAAATAGACCATGTAACTTGGAAAGAGTAGAAGAGAAGGTAAATCAGAATGTGACTAAAGAGCGCTCAGTGAGTTGAAATGTAATAGAGAATAAAAGGAATATATGGCCTGTTGGTACATTACATCTTACAGCTTCTACCACAGTATTAGAACCAACTTTAACTTTCATAGAATCAAAGAATTCCTACAGTGCAGAAGGATGATACTTGGCCTATTGAGTCTGCACTGACCACAACCCCATCCAGGCCCTATCACCGTAACCCCACATATTTTCCCTGCTAGTCTCCTAACATTAGAGCGTCACCTTCTGGTATACCTTCTCTTCTACTCCTTCCAAATTACGTGTTCTACTTCCTTTCATCTCTGATTTCTGGTTGTTAAAAATAAATTAAACTCATTAACAATAACTAAATTGCAAAAACAAACTTTAAATACAAGCCATGAATTACTATACATTATAAACAACCACTGACAGTGGGATTAAGAATGATAAAGCGAAATTCAAGCTGGCAATATTCATGGTAAATGCATTACCAACATCATATGAAAAATTGTGCACAGTATTTTAATACTTTTTTTTGTGAGTTAAAGTAGCACACTGCAGGTACTCCATATGAATGCAATAATCTGTTCACTAACTATATCATAGATGCTAAACTTATCCTCATAATCTTGCAGTTTTCATAAAAAATTCCATTTTACTGTTTCCATCTTAGTTTCACCTGAAAACAAAGGAGGCAGAGGCATAGTGGCTAACCAAGTTAACCCGGACATCTTTGAACTGTGGGAGGAAACCGGAGTATCCTGAGGAAATCCATGCAGACATAGGGAGAATGTACATACAGATAGTGACCCAAGGCCAAAATTGAGTTCTTTGCGCTGTGAGGCCGCAGTGCTAATCACTATGCCACTGTGCCATCTTTGGGTGACAAATGTATGGCCATAATCCGAGGCACCCTGAAAAATCACCCCGGCTTTGACAACAAGGTGTACAGAAGATTTTAACTTCAACATCTTGTCTGTCAAGTACCCTGAATAAACTATCAAATCGCAATTCAATTTATTGAACGCAGCCCAAACAGCCATTACCAATCACAGATCCCTAGAACAAAATCAAGAACTACTTAGGTTAAAGCTAAAACACAGTACAACAATCTGAATTTCAGCATGATTTTACTCTGTTGTTAAAACTATAAAACATTTCAAAAGTAGCTATTAGAAGGAGATAAGATTGGAAATCACAAAGCAGTTGATCATAGCAAAATAATAGCTGGTGACTAATAAATGGCTTGACTAGCCAATGACAGTTGTAAACTGTTACAGAGTTTGTAAAAAGTTCTTTAATAGTGTTCCTTATCAAATGTAAAGACAATTAAAAGAATTGCTCTGCTCTCCTAAGTCACTTAAAGTGCATTGCTGTCAAATTTGGAGTGGATGTTTTTAATCCAGTTCTTTGTTTATATGTTCTTTTTATGTCAAATGTTTTATGCAAGTAAATGCAGAAAGTAAAAAGCTCCTTATGTCAAAAATGGAGAAAAGTGTCGTCTGTAATGAGTAATGCCCCTGTTTACAAGGGTCATTCTGACAAGGCTCTTTTAGAATTATGACAAAGCCTATTTTAAACACACCAATCAGAAAGTTCAGGTCAAGCTACTGGAAGCAATATGGGTTCATGTCAAGGGTTAACCAATAACTGTGTCCTAATGTAGGCAAATATTATTGTTCTAATTTGTGTGATTATGGACCTTTTGGTGCAAAATATTTTGCTTACTGTTTCTGGCTAAAGGTCTATTATTTTCAACAGCAGAGCTCGCAATTAGATGCCAAATAAGGACAACTTCACTGGGAAGCCCACAGCATTAGTAACAACAAGTTTTAACATTCTACAGTACAGTGTTGAGGTGAGTCCTGGAGAACGTTAACACAGGGGCATTCAAGTCTTCTAACAATAATGTATTCTTCTTCAGGATTTGAGCAGTTTAAACATGTGGTAACATTTCATTAATCACTTTTGTCATTAATTATTTCAGGCTGGCTTGAGCAATCCAGACAGTCTTAAATCACTTCAAAAATTGTTAGTGTCCAGCTGGCAACTAACGACAACTTCTGGACTGACTCCCCATTGCTCATTCTCCATAATGCCAGGAACAGAATGGCTTCATTTCGACTGATTGTTGTCCGCCTTGTTTACCAATTCCAGGTAGCAGCTGGATCTCAGGAATCTGGGATAACAGTCTTTTGCCATCAGGCTGTAGATCAGCTTCTGTGCCACGTCAAAGCTGGAGGGAATTGGCTCACCGATGCTTTTGTTAATATGTTCTCGTGTGGCGAAATCAATGTTAATCTGTGAGAAAGAAAGTGAAGGTGTGAAAATGAATATCCTTGGGTGACATTTCCTTATTGTACCTGCTGATTAGATTCCTGCAAGTGCCTTTTAACATGTGTATGCAACTTCATAGGTAAATGTGCATGCTGTGTGGCTCTGAGCTAAACAAAACAAGAAGGTTTAATCATAAATGTCATTGCTCTGAGCAATGGCGGTTGGAATTTGAACTAATCAACAGTGATTACCTTGGAATCTCTAGGAGTTACAGATTATGTTCCAGGACACAGTTGTGAGTGACCTGGGAGGATAAACCATAGGTGGCATAGCAAGAAGTTAGACTAGATCTGGTAGGTGTTCAAGGTTCATTATCTACTTGTGTCTTAAGCATGGGATAACTCAGTGGCAGTAATTCTGGAGATAGGTGGCACACAAATTTGCCACCTTATTTTACATGGTTGTAGCACTGATCCAAGCAATGCCAATATTGCTGGCTGCCTGGGTGCTCAGTAAGTGAATGTTTTTAAAGACAGTCTGTCCCTCTTAAGTTGCACCAATTTATAGGAGGCTGATGAGTGATGACAATTATACTCTATAACCTAATTATACTCTATTACACCACAGAAAGAAGTCCTTTGGCCCATCATGTCTGCTCTGGTCATCAAGTACCTATCTATTCTAATCCTAATTCTCAGCATTTAGTTCATACCTCATATGCTATGACATTTCAAATGTTCATCAAAATGCTTCTTAAACGTTATGAGGGTCCCCACCTCTACCACCTCTTCAGGTAGTGATTTGATATTCCCACTACCCTCTGGGTAAGAAAGCTTTTCCTCAAATTACTTCTAAATCTCCCACCACTCCTTACCTTAAATCTATGCCTCCTAGTTAGCTTCTACTAAGGGGAAAAGTATTTTCCTATCCACAATATTTATCTCCCTCATAATTTTGGACCTCAATCATGTCTCCCCCTCAGTCTTCTTCACTTTAAGGAGAATAACCCAGCTTAACAAGCCTTACTTCATAGCTGAAATGCTCCCAGGCAACATCCTGGTGAACATCTCTGCATTCTTTCTTGTGCAATCACATCCTTCCTATAGTGTAGCAATCACAACTGCACACTGTATTCTGGTTGTGGGCTAACCATTGTTTTATACAGCTCTATCATAACCTACCTGCTTTTATGTTCTACATTCTTGACTAATAAAGGCAAGAATCCCATATACTTTCTTAACCACCTTATCTATGTTTCCTGCTGCCTTCAGGGATCTACAGACATACACTCCAATGTCCCTCTGATCTCTGTAGTTCTGAGCAGGGATACTTAAAAGAAACAACTATTTACTGTTTTAGGAATTTTATTTAGCATTGTTTTATTAAAATGTATGCCGAAATATATGAATTAGTATGCATACGTAGAATAGAATAGTTCAATGGTCTAATAAGGAATTGGATCTTAAACTGGGTAACCATTATAAACAACTCATACACAAACCTTCTGAACAACTTTGGGCATAAATAAATGACAATAGCACAGATACAAAAAAGGAAATGCCGTAGAGATAGTTCGTCAGATAGAAGATAAAGTTTCTGGGGTGGATGAAGAAATAAGCAAAAGCTAAATGTGTGATTGATCAAGCGCAGGAGGACCATGCAAAACCTCAAGAATTTAATGGCAGATGAATGACATTAATGGTAGCATTTTACCCTATGGTTTTGGTAAAGGACTTTTAGTGGATATTTCAAATAAAGTAAATCATTATAGGGCAACCAGGCCCTGTTAATAACCCATCTAGACCCAATCCTGAGAGAGTATAATGATCTTTGGCAGACCTCAATGAGCAGAAATTCTTAATGTTAGATCTATGTCTTCATTAGTCACTTGAGGCACCAAGAAGATAAGTAAAAGAAGAAGAATGAAAGAATTGTTTATGTGTGCCAGCAGCTCTGTCTAATCTGGAATAATACTCACTGCCTGTCAGAATCATATGCTGTATATCCACTATGTTATACTTCATCTTAAACTCCCATTAAACACAATAGGCCCACCATATTGGTTCCAGTGAATCCTAATTCAAATATCAATAAATTGGAAAGCTTAAAACAAAGTCAGTGACGTTTGTCTCTCCTAAGCCCCACAGTGAGGATGTTCTCCGTATCTTGAAGTTGTGACAGAGTCCATGGCACTTGGCAGCATTGAGAACATTGAGAATGAAAGTATGCTCCTGCCTTGTGCCCCTTCCCAACTCCCAGCCCACCCTCATCCTGCCCTACCCTCATCCAGAATGATAAGCAGGCTGCAAACGGCACATTCATAGTCCCTCTTGCTTTCCACCTCGCCCATCTTTTCCTCATGTCTGACCTTCCTCTTTCTAACTTGCTGCTTTTAGATGCCCAGGATGTCTGCCAATCCACAACAAGCCCAGAGGAGGAAAGAGGCAGCGTCACGACACTTTTGAAGGCTCCATTACTCCACCTAATCCACATGGACAACAGTTCAGATACCAGCACCCCATGTAACCTAAAGGCTGGATTTGTACAAGGGGAGTCACTGGGCAAACATGTGCTGTGCATTGGTTAGGGGAAAAAGATAGCTTGTGTGCCAGTGAGGTTGCAGACAAGCCTGATTCAAGGGGAATCAGGTGAGGAACTTGATGGGGCAGTATATAAGAGAAATCTGATGAGGATTCATACTTGATGCAAAAGCTACCACATTGCCTTCTGTTATGTCATGGAACATGGAAGAGTCTGGTTCCAATCTGGCACAGGATGTGGCACAGATTTGCCCTTCTCTACTCCATCTTCTTTTCACACTGCAATAACCGTCTCCCATACGTGTCATAAACTTTGTGTCAATAGAAAAATCAGCTTCTTGTAGTAACACTCCCTGCCAAATGAGTCGATAGGGCTGAGTCTTATTATTGCAATACCAACTCAAAGGTTCCTGGTGCATGTGGGGGAAAATCAATGAGAATCCCCTTTCCAGCAACATGTTGATAATAGAAAGCACCTGGCAATGCAGTATGCCCCACTAAGAGGCCCTTTGACTTCTGTAGCACTGTCTCCATTGTTGTTACAAACAGATTATATCATAGAATCCGTACAGTGCAGAAAGAGGCCATTCAGAGTTTACGCTAACTCTTCGAAAGAGCAATTTATCCAGACCCAAATCCCTATAACGCCATGTATTCATACCACTAATCCACCTAACCTTCACATTTTTGGAGTGTGGGAGGAAGCCAGAACACCCAAAGGAAATACATGCAGACACGGGTAGAATGTGAAAACTCCACAGACAATTCATCTGCGGCCAGAATTGAATTGGGTCCCTGGCACTG
The DNA here is from genome assembly GCA_024679065.1 of Sphyrna mokarran. NCBI lineage: Eukaryota > Metazoa > Chordata > Chondrichthyes > Carcharhiniformes > Carcharhinidae > Sphyrna > Sphyrna mokarran. Next base: position 65,640,575 of record JAGIQG010000009.1, read on the forward strand.
TGAGGCAACAGTGTTAACCACTGTGCTACTGTATGATCTTCCATACTCCTAAATTGGGATTTTCTAGACGATGGAAAATTCCAGCTCCTGTTTTATTTGTATATCAAATTTTAAAAAAATTCATGGGAAGTGAGACCAGAATTACCCTTAGATTGTGTAGCTTGCTAGGGCAGTTGAGAGTCAACAGCATTGCTGTGGGTTTGGAGTTACATGTAGGCCAGATAAGACCAGGCAAGAAAGGCAGGTTTCTTCCTTATAGGACATTAGTGAACCAGATGGATGTTTATAAAATGGAATGGTTTCACAGTCACCATTAGTCACAACACTAACTATGTTAATTCATATTTTTCCAGCTGTCAAATCCATGATGGGATTTGAAATTAGGCTATCAGAGCATTAATCTGGAATACTAGTCTAGTGATGTTGCCAATCTGCTTCCATCTTCCATGGAAAATATCAAGATGACTAAAATAAATTGGCTCTTTACTGGTTGGGCTTGGAGATAAGGTGTCATGTGATGAAACCTTAAAGACTACATTCAGCACAATTAATAGCCTAACTGACAGATGTATGGATGTTACAACTAACACTGACTATAACTTTTGTTTTTAGGTGGATTGTATGCATGTAAAAGGACAATGAAAATGGCTATTAAAACTTCCATTGTGCATTCTAAATAGCAGGCTATATCCTTTTTGCACTTAATTCTTTCTTGTGCACCGACCTTTTTCATGCCAATATATCTGTAGCTAGTTCTGAACTGAGCAACAAGCAATTACACCTTCAGGCTGCAAATCAATTAAAATCAATTAAACTTGACAGATTTAAATAAAACACAGAAATTCTTCCATTGTTTAGAGGTCTTGGATGATTAAAGTTTTTAACCATATCTCTATGTTGTTGAGGACAAAAAGCTGACCAATTTTCTGTGGCTGCATTCTGGTCATTCTCAATCCTGGCCTTCTTGGTCTTAACTTGCACCTATTAGAATGAGAACTTCCCTTTGTTCCTGGTCATGTATATGAGAGGACAGAGGGACAATTCTGTGATAAACGTTAGGATTCATCTTTTTATCTCTAAGGTTTTTTCTGACAGCATGCTTACAATAAAAATAGCATTTCTAGCTTCTACGAAACCACATTATAGAGCTGAAATATCTGGCTTTACTTTTGGCCCTATTCATCTTTCTTGAAGAAGGATCATATTAATGTGACTCATCACATTAATAGTGTGATGGAGTTCGCATTCAATCGCTCTGGGCTTTTAGGGAGGGCAATAAAAATTGACTCACTGAAGTCTTCTGGAATTTCTCACAATCAGTAAACTTCATTAAAGCTGAGTCAGTTTGTTTATACCAAAGTCTTCTGAATGTTTAATTTGTTTAATGACTCTTTCATCCCAGCCTTTGGTGTTATTGTTTGTCAAACAGTTAATTGCCTGACATGCATTGAATTGCATTGTGTCCAGTAGAAATGGCCCAGGCAGTGGGGCTGCCCATGCCTTTCCACCCTGGCGATTAAAATAAATGCATAGTATACAAAAGGCTGTTTGCATTCTTCCCTCATTTGGGCCACATTCCTCCTCCTGCTGGTCACAACATTCTAGCCATCAGTAACAACATTAAATACTCTGCTCTGACACCGGCGCAACCTGATACACCCAGTGTGTACTTGAAGTCTGCACCTGAAGTCTGAATCTGCGCCTAACTGACAATCTGGGATTCTGTCTGTAATTTTAAAAACTCATTTCTGGGATGTGGGCTTCACTGGCTAGGCCAGCATTTATAGTCTGTCCATAAATGCCCTCAAGACAGAAGTAATGAGCTAACTCCTCGTACTGGTGCAGGCCATATGGTGTAGGTACACCCACAGTGCTGTCAGGGAAGGAATTTCAGGTTTTTGACCCAGCGACAGTGAAGGAACAACGATATAGTTCCAAGCCAAGATAGTGTGTGATTTAGAGGGGAACTTCCAAATGGTTGTGTTCTCATGTGTCTGCTGCCCTTGTTCTTGTTACCTTTTGTGGGTTTGGAAGATGTTGCCCAAGAAGCTTGGCATATGATCCATCTAGGAGAGGAGAAGGATGTAGCAGCCTATGAGAGATGTGTTTTTGAAGGCCTGAGCAAAATCCCGAGATTTCAGAGTTTTATTGCAACATCACAAGAGTTGATGAATTTTATTTTGAATTTGTGGGTGAGATTTTCTGGTCTCCCCTCAGTGTTTTTTTTCAGCACTGGGAGGCAATGTACCGTTTACTGGTGGTGTTATTCTCTGGTCCTGCTACTGTCACTGGGATATCCCATTAAAGCCACCCCATTCCACCAGGAAACCTGTGACGGGGCGGTGCACCGCAGGCAGGGCCAGAGAATCCCGCTGGGATGAACAGCTGGAGAATTCCCAGCTAGTGTCTCTTGTTCTGAAAAGCAAAAAGGGGAGTAGCTTGAATACTGCCCCTTGGGTAACAACACTAATATACTTCCCTCCAATCTGAAAAAAATGATTATTACCCCTTATTGCTTTTTATTCTTCAATCAATTTTGGATCTGTGCTTACCACTGTGGCTTTAATTCCATGGAATTGAATCTTACTAGCAAGTCTATTTTGTGAATTTTCTCAAACACTTATTGAAAGTTCAGATGCACGTCAACCTGTTTACCATCAATAACTCTCCTGCTACTGGACAGCAAGATGGCTCAATGGTCAGCATTGCTGCCTCACAGCGCCAGGGATCGGTTCAGTTCCGACCTCGGTTGGCTGTCTGTGTGGAGTTTGCACGTTCTCTCCACGTCTGCATGGGTTTCCTCCACGTGCTCTGGTTTCCTCAGGTTAGCTGGATTAGCCATGCTAAATTGCCCCTTAGTGTCAGAGATCTAGCAGAGTAAATTCCTGGGGTTACGAGGATGGGGCTTGGGTGGGACTGTTGTTGGTGCAGGCTCAATTAACCAAACAGCTCCCTTCTGCACAATGGGAAATTTATGATTCTATTTCAACGGAGGACTGAATTATATTAATTAATTATAAATTAGTCAGGCAGTTCCATAACCATTTCTATCTTTGTTCTGCCATTCACACATTCTGATCACTTAATGAACACTTCTAGTACCTTTCTTAGCTTTCTTTATCCTCATTTACATCTCCTTTGTCCAATTATAGCCCATCTTCATAGTATAAATCTCTGCTGATTCTCTTTGCTCTCAGTTCTGATGAAGAGTGATTCAGACTCAAAACGTTGGCTCTATTCTCATTCCACAGATGCTGTCAGGCCTATTGAGATTTTCCAGCATTTTCTGTTTTTGTTTCAGATTCCAACATCTATTTTTTCTTAATTAGATATGATGTGCATTTAAAAAAAAAAATTGTTTATTAGACCATAAGGCAGTTAGGTAGAGGAGCAGAATTAGGCCATTCAGCTCATTACATCTGCTCTGCCATTCAATCATGGCTGTTAAGTTTCTCAACCTCATTTTCCTGCCTTCTCCGCGTAACCCATACCAATCAAGAATCTGTCTATCGCTGTTTTAAATACACTCAATGACTGGCCCATAGTTTCTCAAATGACAATTATGTTTATCATGGATTATTGTATCAATAGGACGAACAGAGTTATGGATATGAAAATTGACATTTAAAAACATTTTGAGAAAGCTCTTCTAGGCTTCATTTCAATGATAGGTCTAACCATAAACTCAATATAATCTTAAAATAATAACAAAAATTCCATACTTCTTTGGGGGCCTCAACTTTAATAAATTGAGAATAAATCTTCTTGGCCTCGGAAGCTAGTTTTGTAGGAGTTTTGATTTTCTTGTAGTCCTCACAGGCCAGCCAGAAGTCAATGTTCTCTTCACTGAATTCATTCCGGAGGAAGTTTCTGAAAGCAGTGAGGCCAGCTGAGAAAAAGAAATGGACATTGAACAGACCTTCAAAAACATGGGCTGGCACTTACAAAACCGAGAATGGGAAAGCACAAAATGCTAGAAGTACAGCCTGCATAGATTTCCTCCGGGTTTCTTCCTACACTCCAAATCTGTGCAGATTAGGTTGATTGACCATGTCAGGAGACTAGCAGTGTAAATACGTGGGGTTACAAGATAGGGCCTAGGTGGGATTGTTATTGGTGCAGAGTTTTGATGGGCCTAATGGCCTCCTGTAGGGATGCTATCCTTCTATTCTGTTCTATGATTCTATGATACTGCAGGTCTGGCAGCATCCGTGGGGAAAGTTAAACTTTTCCGCTTTAGATTTCAGGTTTTCAGTTTCAGGTGGAATAGCCAATGGAAGAGGTAGTAGAAAGTTATCCCCACATATGTCAAGAAAATGTCTTTCAATGGCAGACATAGCAGAACAAGACATAGAGAATAAAATATGTTCACCACAACTGCACTGTACAGTAAAATGTGACTTTACCTTTCTGAGACAGTAGCTTGTCAATAGACTCAGACCATAGCATTGCCTCTTCAGGTGTTGGTCTATGGAAACAAGAACAATTCCTAAGCATTGTCAGCTCATCAGCATTTCCTCGGGAATAAATATAACATGAAATGATGGGGTCGTGATCAGTGAATCTCTCTCACTGGTAACAGATTACTGATATATTCAGTTTGTACCATTTATATTATATTGTATTCTGCAGAACAATATGTTCATGCAGTATTTTATGAAAATAAATCACTCATTTAAAAAGAAAATAACTATTAACTCACTTTACTGGCATCTTGACTTTCCTCTGATTCCTGAAGCGGTAGGTTCCTGCTGGTGTAAAATTTCAGTTCATTTAGTTTTCAAACCCTTAATTCTGCAATTGTCAAATTAATTAACAAATCAGCTTTTAAGAATTGAAATGCCACATTCGGGACAGAATCTTTGGGTCCTGGTGGAAATTGCCACCAGATGTCAACAGATCTTTTGCTGGTCCATCAAAATCTCCATCCTGCCTGCAATGATTCTTGCAGTGGGTGGGACTGGAAAGGGGCTGAACTCTCTGGTCTTGTCCAGTCTGGGAAAATCTGGCGTCCCAGCCAAAACTTCATTGACTATCATCGTCACCGAAAAATGAAAGAGGAGGGAAGATTTTGGCCTCTCTGTTTTCAAAATGTGCCTGATGGAAGCAGACATTTTTCACAGTTTCTATGAAGCAATGACTGTCCAGTTTCACAAGACCAGACTTTAAACATTTTTTTAATGTAAATAATAAATTATTGCATAAAAGTACAATGTGCAGAAACAGACTATTCAACCTAATGTTCCCAAACTGCTTCATTTGACCTGAAATTAGTGGACTGTCACATGGACCATTGAGGAGATTTAGAAACTATATTAATGACCTGGATAAAGGGACAGAGTATATTGTAGACAAATTTGCTGATGGTACAAAAAAGTAAGTTGTAAGGAGGACACAACGAATCTACAAAGGGACATGGAGAGGTTAAATGAATGGGCCAAAATTTGGCAGGTGGAATATAAGGTGGGAAGGATAAGAAAGTCGAATACTTATTTAAACGGAGAGAGATGATATAATGCTGTGGTACAGAGCAACCTGCGTCCTCTTGTATATGAATCTTAGCAAGTTAGCAGGCAGATCTAATAAGCAATTAGGAAGGAAAATGAAATATTATCCTTAATTGGGAATGGAGCATAAAAGTAGTGAAATCTTGCTATAATTGTACCATATCTAAACTATCGTACACAGGTTTCGCTTTATTATTTAGAGAGGGATATACTTGCATTGGAGACAATTTAGATTCCTTGCGTGCAAGTGTTGCTTTATGAGGAAAGCTTGAACAAGCTGGACCTACGCTCACTAAAGTTTTAAAGAATGAGATTTGATCTTAGTGATAAGGTTCAAGGGGGTTGATAGGGTAAACGGTGAGAGGATATTTCCAATATCCAAATCAAAATGGCATTGTTCGAAATAAGGGAACTCCCATTTAAGATTAGACAAGGAAAAATTCCATCTCTGAGGGTTATGAATCTTAGGAATTGCCTGTCTCACAAATCAGTGGAAACTGGGTCATTAACTATATTCAAGCCTGGATTAGCAGATGTTTGAACTACTAGATTTATGGCATGGGAAACTTGTGTGGTAGGAGGATCAGAGATTCGGTGTTAAGGCCAGAATTAGATCAGCTACGATCTCATGGAAGCTCCACACTTCAAAATGCTGATGGGTATTTTCACATTAAGGACATTTTATTTTACTGAAGCAGACTAGTATCTTGCCATGTGCACAATACTAATAAGCTGCAATTATGTAGTGCTTTTTACAACAACATATTGCATTCATACAGCACCTTTAATATAACAAACATTCAAAGTCACATCACTGGAACATCCTCAAACAAAATTTGACATTGTGCGACCAATTGAGATATTGGATGGAATTGTCTGGCCTCACATGCTGCAAGACTGGAAAATCCTGCTCGAGGTCAATGGACTTTTCCATGGTCTGCCCCTTGCCTGCTCTGATTCATGTGACAGACATGACGGTAAAGTTCATCCCATTGCATGGAACTTCCCTGTCCCATCTGCCATAGGAATCATAATGGGCAGGACATGGACCATGCAAAGATCCACTGACTTCAGATGGGGTTTTCTGGCCTTGGCCTTGCATTTCTCTCAATAAGACAGATAACCAAAAACTTGATCAAAATAGCAGTTCAAAGGAGTGGAGAAGAGGTTTCAGGAAGGAACTTAGGTATTTAAAGCCCAGGCAGCTGAAAGTGCAATATTCAACAACAGAGCAATGAAAATAAAAGTTATGTTAGAGGTCCAATTTGCTATAGTTATGACTGCTGTTGAATTTTGATTAATGATAGGCTCATGCTCTTCTCACACAAAGGGCATAAATAGAACTAGGAACAAGGTTCCACTGAATGAGTAAAAGCAGCAAAGGGCTAATTTAAAAGCAGATCCCTAAAGGTTCTGAGCCATAGACAAATTGGTATACAGTATATAAGATCCGACTTCAATGCGTAGCTCAAAAATTGGTGTGGGAGAAATGGGTTTCAATTTATGGCACACTGTCACCAAGATTGGGGAAAATGGGAGCTGTCCCATTGGGGAAGTTTTAACCTGAACCATGTGGGGATTAGTCTTCTGGCAATATGTCTAAGCATGGCAGCAGAAAGGGCCTTAAATAGAGAGTAGGCAAATATCGGTCATTTTTCAGTTGGCAAGATGTTACTATTGCAATGTCAGAGGAATCAGTGCTGAGGCTTCAATTAATTACAACTTATATCAATGTTCTGTATGAAGGGACTAAATGTATGATTGCTGTGTTTGCTGATGACACGAAGATAGGTATGAGAACAAGTCATGAAGATTAATGATCTATGCAAAGGAACAGAGACAATTTAAGTAAGTAAGCAATAATTTGGCAGATAGATTTTAATATAGTAAAACGTGAGTGTGTCCACTTTGCAAGAAAGAATAGAAGATTAGCATAATTTTTAAATGGGGAGAGATTGCAGAACTCTGAAGTATAGAAGGAACTGGGTGTCCTTCTACAGGAATCACAAAATGTTAGCATGCAGATACAGCTTTTGATTAGGAAGGTAGTTTTTTTCAATGAGAGAAATGCAGCAACCAATTTGCACATAGCAAACTCCCACAAATAGCAATGTGGTAATAGTCAGCTAATCTGTTTTTACAATATAGATCAGTGATAGGCAATTTAGGCTAATGAGTGGGCAGCATGAGTGCTGCCCACCTCCTTAATTGGTCGCAAGATTGAAATCGGTCTGGATCACTAACTATGAATCCATGAATAAGATTAAATGTTTTTAACGCATGCCAAATATTTCATAGTGAGTTAAGGAAAATTCTTAATCATTTATATATTAATGGAACTATTATCAACTTCAATTGGTTAAAAAAAAAAGAAATATTTACATGCATGGCTCTCACAGTCAATGTTGGGTGCAATTAGTGTACTCTTCACTTTACTTATCCTTGCTTTAAATGAGTATCACTTCAGTCATATGGGTGGGAAAAAACCAATGTGGACGGAAATCGATAGAATATGGCAACACTGAACATTGAGAACAGTCAAAAATGTCTTGTAAGTCAGAACCCAGATAAGCTACACGTAACTCCCGGCCTGCATATTGCCCACTACTGATATAGATTGGGAATCAATATTGATGAGACCACTTCCCTTTTCTTCTTAAATTTTGTCTACAGAATAATAAGGGGTATAGACAGGGTGAATAGTTAGAGATTTTTTACCAGAATGGAATTGTCAACTACAAGGGGGCATAGGTTCAAAGTGAGAGGAGGAAAATTTAAGGGAGATGTATAGGAAGGGGTGGGTGCCTGGAATGAGCTGCCAGAGGAGGTTGGGAAGCAGATATATTAACAATAGTTAAGAGATATCCGGATGGTACATGAATAGAGGGATAAGTTCAGAGTAAGGGCAGAAGGTTTTTTCATAGTTTAGCTAGGACACCATCATCAGCATGGGCTTGGAGACTGAAAAGCCTGTTCCTTGCTGTATTTCTCTTTGTTCTTTTTTGTATGTCATGGGATCTTTTACATTAACCTATGTGTACAGATAGGCTTTGTCTGAAAGCTGTCATTTCCAACTGTGCAAAAAACTCATTCAGTACTGCACTGGAATGTCAACCTTGATTTTGCCTGGGATTTGAATCCAGCACCTTACAACTCAGAGACAAAACTGCTACCAACTGAGCTAAACCTGAAATTCACTACAAATAATACTCAGACTGCAGTACTATTTATTCATAAGGGTGAGAGCTATTTTGACAACAAAAAATAGCTCGCTGTACTCATTGGGCCCTGTTTTACTGTTTTGATTCTAAGTGCTGGGCTGACTTGGAACTGGGAGTGTTTCAGATTCGACTTTCAGACCCGTTTTCAGGCATCTCCACACACATTCAGCCTTCAAAAATATCAGCCATTCTGAATTGCGCTGCACATGCCTGTGGACAGACTTAACATGCCCAAAATTCCCCAGCTCCAATTGGCACCTCCAACTGAGCACAGGCAGGAAGAAAAATAGTAGAATGCGGCTCCCCTGTCACATCGCTCGTGGGATGGATAATGCCTGCCCCTGGCCTCCACAGACATTGCCCCTCCTCCACAATATTATTGATCCTCTTATTCCCCCTTACTCCTTCTGCCACCCAGACCGATTGTGGATCCCTCCCCCCACTGATCTCAGGCAGAATGGCAGCGGATCCCCTCTTACCCTCATTGATCTCAAGTAGAGAGTCGTTGGACTCATAGTCTCCCCTCCCCCGCCACCCCCACATTGATCTCAAACAGAGATTGATCCTCACAGGGCAGATGTTCAGCACTTACCTCCTCTCTGACTGAAATGCCCAAATTGGACTTTTGTGGGGTATATCTGATTTGCGCCGATTCTGGATGGGCAAACGTGGTGGTATAGGGGGAAGTGCCACTAAGTTTGGGTGTGCAGCCCATTAAGTCAATTCAAATGAATGCAAACGGACATCGGGCCTGTTTTGGATGCAGTCCCAGTCACAGCCATTTTCGGGTCTTGGTAAAAGGGGAACCAGAACAGAGGCAGGAGTGGATCGTACTACTCGTCTCATGCCCAACTTTACCAAGCTTTGGCACCCGAAAAAGGGCGCAACACGATGGTAAAATAGGGCCTATTGTGTTATCTCCAGTCTTGAATATTAGAGTCAGAGTCAAATTATTAAGAGGTACTTTATCCATTTACACTTCCAAATCCCATGTCAGCTTCTATAATGAAAAATAATGGGCGGGATTCTCTGGCTGCACTCGCCCCAAAACTGGAGCATCCTACCTGAGGTCTGTAGAGCTTTGTACAGTCCACTCCCTGCCAGCTACCCCATAGTGGGTGGGACAGGAGAATTCCTCCCAATGCGATATTCAAATATTCAGTACATAAATACAAACACTCATAACAAATATAACATTTCCTCTACACCCACCACTAGTGCAAACAGATTTGTTGTGGGAAGCAATGCTTTGGAAACAGATGCAGGATATAGTGATCAAATTTTTTCACATTTTTGCTTGAAAGAAATCATTTTCTTTTAGATCAGAAGTAAAAACCTGTTACATGTGTTTATGTCTATGTTCCCACCAGCGGAATGTTCTGGTCCTGCTAATGGTGAATCCCTGCCACATGTTCCCGGGTGGTGATGTGTGGGAACAATGGCAAAACAGCAGGACCAGAAAATTCTACCCCTGGCTGTCGCTGCCACCACGGAATATGCCTCAGGCGGCAAGGAAAATCCGGCTTGTAACATCTCTGGTCTTACAGAGTTTTCTGAGAATGTTAGATCATTGATGAAAGTTTGTTGACCTGAAATGGGACTAGAGTTTTATGGTCCTTTCAAGGCAGAGGGTCGAGGCCAGAATATGTGGCGAACCAGTCAAAATTCCATTTACCTCAGTAGGACCAGAAAATCTCACTGGCAGGAGGGGTTGTAAATTTCCACCTGTTAACTCTGTTTCTATCTTGGGGTCATGAACACCTCATTCGCCTGACGAAGGCACGAACGCCAAAAGCTAGCAGATTTACTATCAAATAAATCGGTTGGATTTAAAATTGGTGTTGCCAGACTCTTACTGAGTCTATCTTGGGGTGGCATGGTGGCACCAGTGGTTAGCACTACTGCCTCATGGTGCCAGGGAGCTGTGTTCAATTCAGGCTTTGGGTCACTGTTTGTGTGGAATTTGCATGTTCTCTCCGTGCTAGTGTGGATTTCTTCTGGGTGCTCCGATTTCCTCCAAAGTTGTGTGGGTTAAGTCGATTGGTCATACTCAATTGACCCTAGTGCCAGGGGATTAACAAAGTAAATTTGTGAGGTTACAGGACTAGGGTCTGGATAGAATAGTGTCGGTGCAGACTCGATGGGCCATGTGGCCTCCTTCTGCACTATTGGGACTCTATGATTCTATGAAATGTTACATGGCCTGCTGTGCATTTCTACCATGTTGTGTTACTATTTCAAATTTCCATTATCTGAATTATTTTGCCTCTACGTTAGTTAATTGATTGGTCTGTGGTTGTGTTATTTTGTTTCATATGCTCCAAAATGTATTCCGTAAGTGACTGTAGTTTTAGTTGATTCTAGTTTAGTCAGAATGCATTTGTATCATCTATCATCAAAATTATTTTACATACCTTGATGACTTGACTTAATGTCAACCTCTATAGAAAGGACTCTCATTCAAAATTATATTCTTGGAATTCCGAGGAATAACACTAATATTGAGATTACAATGCAGAATTGAATAACGTCTACATAAAAATAGGGACAGGCAGTTCATTTAAGCCCAAGGCAACGGTTAACCTAATGAAACAATTTAAAAATCCACAATTTTTAAAATATTCTAGATTAAATTTTGTCTTTTTTTTAGTTCATTTGTGGGACACGGACATCGCCGGCTAGCCAGCATTTATTGCCCATTCCTAGTTGCCCTTGAGAAGATGGTCGTGAGCTGCCTTCTCGAATCGCTGCAGTCTGTGTTCTGTGGGTGATGCACAACTCCATTACGGAGGGAATTCCAGGATTTTGACTCAGTAGCTGTGAAGAAATGGCAATATATTTCCAAGTCAGGGTGGTGAGTGGCTTGGAGGGGAACTTGCACATGGTGGTGTTCCCATATATCTGCTACCCTTGTGTTTCTAGATGGAAATGGTTGTGGGTATGGAAGATGCTGTCTATGGATTTTTGGTGAATTGCTGCATTGCATATTGTACACACTGCTGCTACTGAGCATCTGCTTTACAGGTATTTGCTTTTCTTTTAAAGTTATCTTCCATTTTGTCTTTGTTGTTGGCTTTTCAAGAAACAAAGCCCTGAAATCCAAGTGCTTCACAGAATCATAGAATTTCTATAGTGCAGAGGAGACCATTCGGCTCGAATTTGCACTGACCACAATTCCAAGCAGGCCCTAACCCCATAACTCCACTTATTTACCTTGCTAGTCCTCTCACACTAAAGTGCAATTTAGCATGGCCAATCCACCTAAGCTGCATATCTTGGACTGTGGGAGGAAACTGGAGCACCCGGAGGAAACCCACGCAGGCACGTGGAGAATGTACAAACTTCACACGACAATCACCCAAGGCCAGAATTGAAACTGTGTCCCTGACACTGTGAGGCAGCAGTGCCGCCATGCTGCCTATCAGCTTTAAATCTTAGAATTTGTTGAATTGGATGCGAACTAACATGCAACTAGAAAAACTTTCAGAGAACTTGTCCATGCTTCAGCAAATCAGTTACATTCTGCTTTACTACTGAGCCACATAGACTTGGAAAATCCCAGGTTTGAATCCTGATTTGGGTTGACTAAGATACTGTGAACAGAGGCAGCATCTGGTATGATGTTCTTTGTTTTAATGTGCTTGGGTTAAGGAGGAGAGAAATCTACCAACGTTACTGATTGTCAGATCCATGCCAGATATTGAAATTAAAATTAAGGCACAACTGCTTTATTTGCTGGTGAGGGCATTTTTTGATCTTTCTCACAATCAGCATGACTCCCATCCTTTGCCTAGTGCCCCAGTTATCCCATTTAAGTTTTTATTTATTAGTGTCACAAGTAGGCTTATATTAACACTGCAATGAAGGTACTGTGAAAATCCCCTAGTCTCCATGCTTCGGTGCTTGTTTGGATACACAGAGGGAGAATTTAGCATGGCCAATGCACCTAATCAGCACGTCTTTTGGACTGTGGGAAGAAAGCAGAGCACCTGGAAGAAATCCATGCAGACATGGGGAAAACATGAACCTGGGTCCCTGGCGCTGTGAGGGAGCAGTGCTAACCACTGGGTCACAATACCACCCCAACTATCCCATTTATAGGTATATAAATACACATCACGTGTTTAACAATGTAAATGCCATTAAATCTTAATAATTTTATCAATAAGACTTTGACACCGATGGGAGTATTTGTGAGGCCAACAGTTGAGTAATTAGGCTCAGCTCTAAATAACATGGGTGGCACAAACTGCCAACCGTTAGACCGGGACATTCCGGTCTTGCCAGCTTAGGCATCATCGTGGACAGGGCTGGAAAATTTGCACAGTAGCCAAATGTCAAACTCCCACCCTCACTCTCTGTGACATGTGACAAATGTGCATTTACACAAAGTAACTGAGAATGACTGACACCGCAGAATTCTAACCAGGGGGTAAGAAGTTATGGTTAAAAATAAGGCTGGATACAGAGAAATAAAGATAAAAATCAGTAAAAAGTTGCACTTTTCTAAGTTGTACTCCTTTGAAACTCTGATGGTGTTAGGATGTAGCTTATATTATTCATACATGAAGCAAAGGGAAAAAGTAAAAGAAGTTAAGATTAAGATGAAGCTATGTATTATGGAAAATCCCTCTTCTAACCCTGAATCATTTGGTGGAAACAAGAACTGTGGAGATCCCAAGGTTTAAAGCATTGATTTAAGGATCATACAAATCTGGATGATATTTTAAACATTTTGCAAAATCCATAGAGCTCCAGATACTTTCAATCTCTGCACGTAAAACATCACATTATACATGTTAATCTTTGAAAAGCATTGACATTCACAAAATCTTACACTGTCTCTTAACTAGAATCAATGATATTTCATTGTTCAGGCGGTAGGAAACTTTTAAAAGCCAATTAAAGCAAATTGCGGAATCAACATGGTCAACACTTACGAAATCTTCTCTTGCCTATTTGGAAGCTGTTCTGTTCTCACCTGAGATGATTCTGATGCAGCTAGAATCTCTTCACAAAGAGTGATGCCTCTCTATTTTAACCCTTCCACCCAAGTGCCAAATAAGAGTGCGTTTCCATGACATCATTGACCTATGTGAGATGGAAGACAAACCTACCTATTGGGATAGGAGGAATTTGGTAGGTATGGATTGGATAAACTGCTAACAAAAAAAACTATGCTGGAAAGTAATCAAGTATCCAATGAAATAGCATTCTTGTGCATGATATCTCAGAAAGGAAGTACATTATTTGGTTCAAGGTTCATGCCCTTCACAAACTAACAAAGGGTTCAGATTAATTTGGAAACATTGCTGTGTATATTATGAAAATAAGCAGCTTTCCAGTAAGCATAATTCAAATGTTTGATGGCATTCTTAATCAATTCAGCTCAAAGGAAATATAGTTCAATGCGCCAGGAAATGTTTTGATTTTTCAGCAAGCGAATCATGTATGAAAATAATGTTTACATTTATATTAAAAGACCTGCATCATCTTGGTCGCATGCATTTGCAACTCAAATCAGTGAATTGGTTGATTATGACTGCACTCATTAAATAAATGATGGAACAAGATGCAGTGCTGAACTCATTGCTCTCTAACAGTGACGAACCACTGAGGCTAGTGAGTGGGCCGCATGAGTGCCTCCTAAGATGGTCCCCTAGGAGAAAGAAGTCATGTACCTCCAGATTCAGTCAAGAATCCTTGATGGGGGGTGGGGAGGTGTGGGAGAGTGGGGGCGGGGAGGTGGTGCTGACCTCAAATCCACTTGCAAATGTCATGATGTTCTCTTCTCAAGTCACAGAACTATGAGGTCCACCAATCTCACTCGCTGGACTGGGAGAGGGGCTTGCAGCAGAGTTCTGTGCTACCAGGGTCTTAAAAATGAATGTCCTGCAGTGCAGGAAGAAGATGAATAATCTAATCTATTCTGCCAGGATAAATTAACCTGCTCACTCTAAAGCCACACTTTCAGACTGACATCAGAAAGTCAAAAAGTTACACTGTTCAGGGTGCTCACATTGTACTAATGGACAATTCATCAGCACTGATTGTCTCATCTATTCCTTAACATCACCAGCATCTCATCTGTCATACTGCACAAACTCTATCCTCAGCTGTTCTTGGGGAGGGTTCAACACACATGGCAGGAATGCATGCTTCCCAACCTCTCCTCCATCCCTTCTCTATTCACTTACCCACAACAAGAGGAAGAGATTCCAGACAAGAGCGAGAACAGCCAACACACAGAGCAATATGGTGACACAGTGGTTAGCACTGCTGTCTCAGGGACCCAGGTTTGATTCCTTGTTTGATTCACTGTTTGTATGGGTTAAATGCATTCCCCCGTGTGTGCGTGTGTTTTCTCTGGGTGCTCCGGTTTCCTAATGCAGGTTAGAAGCGTTGGCCATGCTAAATTGCCCCTTAGTGCCAAAGGGACTAGCTAGGATAAATGCAGGAGCTATGGGGATAGGGTCTGGGTAGGATTCTGCTCAGTGCAAACTCGATAGGCCGAGTGGTCTTCTTCTGCACTGTGGAACTCTATGATGACACAGGAGCTCATTCCACTCGAGAAGGATGCTGCTGTGTTGGAGGAGAGGACAGGGGTGAAGCTGAGACCAACCTCTCCCAGCAGTCCAGTACAAATGAGTCTTCCTTCCATGAGTGGACCACATCTTGACATCTGCAGTGAGTGGTATGCAATGTTTCATTTTGTCTGCTCTTGAAGGTAACCTATCTTCTCTCTCTTAAGGGCACAAACGAGCAGGTCCAGGGAGAGCTTCAAGCAGCCCATCAGTTCCAGTCGAATTCAGTCGAGGTTGCAATTTGTCCATCACTGTGTTCACCTGCACACTCCACCATCCAGACAGACAGACCTCAGTGAGTGCTAGATCTAGATTAAGCTCGAGGGCACATGCAGGGGAATACGTCACCAACACTTCCTCACAGCAGCTGGAGCCAGTGAAGCCCAGGAATCTGGCATTTGGGGAATTGCGGAAGAACAAGCACGGGCTGAGTCTGAGCCTGATGATGAGCCTCCAGAAACATCTTGCACATACTGGAGGTACAAAAATAGGTTGCAGAAAATCAGATAGTATCATGTGAGGCAGTCAATAGGTTAGAGTGAAGGATAGGGGAGTCCATCTACACTCTGCCTCATGCCGTGTCTCTGACATGCAAGTGTCTCACGTTCACCTTGGAAATGATGCCTTGGCGACCTTGGTCCAGCAGGTTCTGCCAGATTTGTGCTTGGCTCTTGGCTTGGCAAGAGAGGTTGGAGCACCTTCTTTTAGCTTCCCTTTCTCCTCAAGGAGTCAGGCAGGCATCCTTAGGCACATAAAGGGAAGAAGACTGTCCGCTGAACACCTCAGTGTCATCTTAACAAGAAGCTGAAAGAAACAAAGAAGGAGAAGCAGGAGGAAGCTATTTGGCCCTTCAAGCCTACTCCGCCATTCATTACAATCATGGCTGATCATCCAACTCAATAGTTTAATCCTGTTTTCTCCCCATAACTTTTGATCCCATTTGCCCCAAGTGCTGTATCCAGCTGCCTCTCGAATATATTCAATGTTTTGGCATCAACTACTTCCTGTGGTAATGAACTTCACAGGCTCACCACTCTTTGGATGAAGAAATGTTGCCTCTTCTCCATCCTAAATGATATACCCTGAATCCTCAGAACCTGTGGTTCTGGACACATCCACCATTGGGAACATCCTCCCTGCATCTACCTCTAATCAAAAGTGTCCAGCTGATCCTAGCCCGTCAGCCTATGACCCCATAGTTCCAACTTCGCAGACCAAGAAGGATGCACCTGCCCCATGGCAGGAGAACCAAGGCAGGGTGGGACCCTCCAAAACTTGACCCTCCAGATGATGCCTGCCAAGATCATTGCAGACAACATGGCATGACAGTCAGCAGGCTGCTTCTATCTCAACTGTGGATGTCAGGAAAGCACCCAGCATAGTGGCAGGGTAAGAAAAAAATAAGAAATACTAAGAGAACAATGAGGCTTGAGTTTTCACTCATTGTGCATATCATAAATATATTTTGAGTTCACAATAATACCCTCATCATGTGAATGTCCCTTCATGTGATTCTATGTGATCCCTTATTGTAAGCATGGCCCAAGTAGATTGCTCCCCCTTGCGAGGCTCATGTTTATGTGATGTTAAGCAGACTCATGTTAGGTACTTTCCTCTTACAAATGTCAAGCCTTATCCTGAAAATGACTGCAATGTTGTGATTCAATCATTTAAGCTTTGAAACACACCATAAAATGACGTGTGCTCATGTATCTTGGAGTGTTAAATCTAATGATATACCATCAATGCTGAAATGTGTTCATTCTGAGCACGAAAAGAAATGGAGCCTTTGTGGTTTTTACAGGAATAGGTCAAAGTGACTCCTTCAGGTGGCAATGACTGCAGACTGTGCAGTTGATGTAGGGTGTGCATCACCTCTCACACTGACTCTATGGAACTTTGGCTGCTGATCTTTCCAAGAATGAAGGGTTTGTGATCACTGAGCGTTGTAGGTCTAAGGCTGAAAGCTGATTTTGCTGGTGATGCCATTGCTTGAAAAGGCCTTTCTGATTACCAGATGAAAGAAAAGCATTTGGGATCCCTTGCCTGGACCCTACTCCTGCTGGAACATTGTGGCTATTTGCCATGTGTTGCTGTGATGGAATCCACACATGGAAGCGGAGCACCCTCACCCTCATCAAATCCTTGCCTTTCCGAGCCCTCCTCATCCGAGGAAATTTTAACCTCCTCTAGATCTCTCTGTGGCGAGTGATCTCCCCTTTAAAGTATCATCTTGTGCAGAATGCAACACACCACCATGATATGGGACAGCCTCTGGAGAGTACTGCAAGGCTCAACCTGAACTGTCCAAATAACAGAAGCACATCTTCAGAATGCCAATGGTTTGTGAAATGATGGATGTTGTCACAGAGTGTGCAGCGTTGTATCTCTCCTCTAAGGCACATAGGTGTCATGAGCTGTCTCTCTTCGGCGGATACCCCGTGTCACCCAGCAGCCAACCTTATAAGTACGGCAGCCCTTCAGGTAACTGTGGCACCTGGGAATGTTAGGATGGATGAATCATGGATCTCACAGGGTACATGCATAAGTTTTAAGTTTAGTTATTAGTGTCACAAGTAGGATTTATGTTAATACTGCAATGAAGTTACTTGAAAATCCCCTAGTCGCCACTGCCCAGTGCCCATTCAGGTACACAGAAGGAGAATTCAGCATGGTCAATGCATCTAACCAGCATGTCTTTCGGACTCTGGAAGGAAACTGGAGCACCCGGACAAAACCCATGCAGACACAGGGAGAACATGCAGACTCCACACAGATAGTGATCCAAGCTGGCATTCGAACCTTGGTCCCTGGAGCTTTGAGGCAGCAGTGTTAACTACTGTGCCACCGTGCCATCAATCTCCTTCCGATGATTGCAGGGTAGCTGAACATTCATGGAGTGGAATATTCTCTTGATAATAAAGATCAGGGGCTACTGCCAGAGGGCTTTGAAAATGACATGCGTGCAATCGATTACACCCTGCATTCTAGGGAAGCCTGAGATCACTGCAAACCCTAGAAACCTAGCAGCCTGGTGAGCTTCATCCACTGTGAAATCTATTTACTGAGTCTTACTGTGGAAGAAATCCATCACCTCCTTTATGCATTTATGTGTTGAGTCTGGGAAATACTGCATTGGTCTGCTGTGGACCTGGAATGAGTCACTTAAATAGAAATTGAGTGTAGCAATGATGATAGGGGCACTGGCTGGGGTGGCATTCCGCTCCTCCTACATAATGTAGGTATGAGTCACCACAGCTCTTGACAACACAGCCATGCGTGGCACTGTCTCTCATTGATCTCCAAGCAGGATGACTGATGTGTTGCTTAGTGCCCAGTGATCCATGTTGAATGGGCAATGCACTTTGCAGATATCCAGCATCTGTGCCTCCTTAATGGATGCCTGTGTCTTCCCTTCTCACATTTCTCTGCTGGTTAAGTGAAAGAAACTATAATGTGGGCCCAATGCTTAGTGTACTATTGTGTAAAAATGAGTTACTGGTTCCAACTCGAACTTCTTAATTAATTCTTCATGGGTTGAAATTTTAACAAGTGTAAGGCTATCCCCGAAAGGGTCCCAGAATCCAGTCAAGGACTCCACCCACATTGCCCCTCATGTCCTGATGGTGTGGTTTTCTTTCTAGTTTCATTTTAAACTGTGGCATTGATTCAGGATCTCAACATGATGGTGCTGCATTTCTACTTCTCCCATCACTGTTCACAGTCCTCAGATCATCCTGAACCCTCACATTGTGTCGGGAAAGATCTATCTGATCATTCTCCGGTCTCCCTCAGTAACCCTGGAACCCATTGTGATTGTTATGGATATTCCTGCCTTCCTCCTTGAACCCAGCACTGTGGATGCCCCTGTACCCCATGTGGACCTCACCTCTTCCCCACCTCGAGGCAGTGTGCATGGTCACTTCCAGAGGCCCCCTCCCATGAGAGCTTCGCTGGCAGCACCAGAAAGTCCCACTTGTTAACTTGCTTTCTCTTTCTATTCTGTCAGATCTGCTGAGCATTTTTGGCAGTTTTCATTTCAGTTTCCATTGTTTCATTTTTGTCCCTTTCACCCACAAGCTTTCTATTATTTAGAAAATACCTTGTTCTATCTTTTTTATGTTCAAAGTCAATGACCTTACATTTGCCTGCCCTGAAATCTACTTGCCACTGTTTGCACATTCACTTCAACTATTGAAATCATTTTATAATTTATGCCTTTGTCTACACTGTTTACAATGCTGCTTGGTTTTATTCACTAATTTAGATGCTTAACTTTCCATTGCATCATTTAATTTGTTAATGAAATACAATGAATATTTAAAGCTCCAACACTTGTGAGACCACCATTCATCACTTCCTGCCAATTAGAATTCATGCTCATTATTCCTTGTTTCCTGCCACTCAGTCAATTTTTTAACCAGGTCAATAATTTACTTTCAATTCCTTGAACTTCAATTTGAGCTCGCAATCTCTTAGAAGTGACTTTATCAAATGCCTTCTGGAGACAATTGTGACGTATAAGTTGTGGTAGAGATTGTCCTTAGGTGATGAAGGAGGAAGGTAGTGAATTGAGATGTATGTCAGTCCAATGATTAATTTTTGAGGATCTGGATTAGAAGGTGTATTGACTGACCTTGACCACTTGCGGAGGAGTCATTGAACTTAATTTGTACTTCACTGCAACCAGTTCCTCAGGCTTCTGGTACACCCCTGGCATTGGCAGCAAAGTTATCTGATCCCATTGCCATCTCAGTTTCTGTTTGGTTGACCTCCTGGTCTTTAAGAAAAGAGGAGGTCTCATTTCTTCTGTTCACTCTTGCTGAGGCCTCCACAACTGGGGAGTTTTAGGTACTGCTCTCTGTCTTGTTGCATTATATTGATTCTTCTTAGAGATTGATATGTTCTTCTCCAACTAATCACAGCCCACATTGTCATGAACCCAGCTGATGTTAAGTGTGAGAGCGTCCCAAATTGGAAACACCGGCTTGTGGCGGTGTGTAGATTTGTCTACACGAATAGTGTAAGGGCCAAGTGTGATATCCATTGAAAACAGTAACCAGCTCAGTCACAGTATAAGTCTTTATTAAAGATTATTTATTGCAATGAAGAAAAGGTACATATACAGAAACTGGACCAAAATGATCTAAAACAGTTATGTACAAGATTATTAAACACACCCATGCAGTTTAAGTAGGAATTACCCTTGTGATCGAAAGTACATCTGCAGTATCCAGACTCTTTCAGGAATTCCCTTTGCCCAGACAACATCCAATCCAATAGATCAATAAGGAAAGGTCAGATTATAGTTACTACACTCGAAATAATTTGGCAGTTTTTTTCCCTGGGAATGTCTCTTCTTGGTTCAGTGAGGATATGGCTTTCAATTGTCTCCACCAAAGTACTCTGCATGCTTGCTTCTGGTCTGCCAGCTAGCACAGGCTGCTAAATGCACAGTGCCTCCCTTCTTTCTGAAATGTTTGCCAATTATATAATTGTTTCCCTTTAAAAATAGACCATATGATCATAAGATATAGGAGCAGAATTCGGCCATTTGCTCTATTGAGTCTGCTTCACCATTTGATCATAGCTGATATGTTTCTCAACCCCATTATTCTGCCTTTTCCCCATAACCTTAGATCCCCTTACCAATCAGAATCTATCTCTGTCTTAAGTACACTTAATAACTTGCGTGAATATTGTTTTGAATGCCTGATTGGATTCCACTGAGTTAGCAGACAAGTTGTCTTTTACCTGTGTAAGGAACAGCAGAGAAACCAGTGCTTGTGTTTCAAGATAATCTGGTGACAAAAGGCCCTCCTTCCGCCTTGCCTGCTGATGGGTGTGTAATAGACAGAGGGTGAAGCAGCAGCTGAGAGCCATGCCTTTGAATCCTCATGTGTGTGTGTCCAGAGCCATTTTAACTCCTGGGATTTTGACAGTGTCATGGCTGTCTGATCTCTCATCTTCTGTTAGTATTAATATTGATGTGGAGATACCTGTATTGGGCTGGAATCGGCACAGTAAGAAATGAAGGAGCAGCACCCTGAAAGCTCGTGATTCCAAATAAACTTGATGGACTTTAACTTGGTGCTGTGAGACTTCTTATACTTTTAACATTAGCATTTGTATATTAACTCTGAATGCTGTCATCGTCTACCCCAGTGTATTTCCAATCAGCAGGATGATGTATATTCTTCTGATCTGTCTACAATTTCTTATCTTGTTATTGGGATTCACATCTTGCAAAATACCTTTTGAAATGCTTTGGACTTGCTGGCACATTCGTAACAGTATACATCTTTCTTCAAAGAGGTGTAGGCTGGATTTGAATAGTAGAGACTAGCTTGAATTCTGGGGGATATGTAGCCACACTTAAGCAGTGAGCTTCACATGCTTATCGTTCAGCAGGCAACAAAAGTTTATTTGCTAAATAACAAATAATGCATGGGTTAACAATGCATTTAGGACCCTGGGCTTGTTTTTGGGCCTTGTCCAAATTTCCCCAAATTGACCTTTGGCCTTTTTTAGATCCAAATTGACCTTTAGAACAATGAGGACAAATGAGTTCCTCCACAAATTAATTCATTTACTTGAAACAGGAAGGGGAATTAGAGAAAGCTATTTTTTTGAAACTTTAGCTTTAGGATGAATCAGAGTTGTCAAAGACACACCCTCCTTATGGCAGCCAGCTGCTTTTAGGTCTATTTTAGGTTCTGAGAGTACAAACACTTCTTTCTTCACACAATAATGCTGCACGCTCAATTTAGATACATCCATCGTGTTGGCTGTGTTCTGAAATAGCAGAAACACCCACTTCAGTTTGCCTGAAGCAGTGTCCAAGCACATTGCTGCATGTCTCATTGTTGATGGGTTGAGTCACATCTCAGGTACATGTGGAGGTGTGGTAACGTACTATTTATACTCATATACGCTCCAGAAAATGTGTGTTTAAATCCCACAATTGAAGTTTGAATGTTTAAATTCAGCTTAACAATCTAGAAATAGATTACTGCTGCCAAATAAAATGGTCACAAAGCTGTTGACTTATTGGAAAAGTCGAACAAGTAGCCAGGAAATCACCTGCATTGATTTCTCTTCCAGCTTCTGCGTAGTTGACTCTGAGGACCCCAAGGATCTTTCTCCCTCTTACTTCTCATCTTTAAGGAGGAAAGAGAAGTAGAAAGGTAAAGAGGTTCAGGGAGGGAAACCCAGAGTTTAAGGCATGGGACAATTCAGGGATGCTTTAGAAATCAGAATTGAAGCAATATAGAGATACCAAGGAGCTACAGAATTGAATGAGGTTATAGAGAAAATGATGTCACAGCGGAATTTGAAGTGAAAGGAGATATATGTTTATATACACACACAAAAGAAATATACATATAAATATATGAATCCAGCTACTCATTTCAAAAAGAAAGCCAGAGCAACCTTCCAGGGTAACTCGGATGGAACTGGCCTTGTCCATATCCCAAGAATAAATATAACCAAAATTGCTGTACAATATTCATGTTGTAGTATTTGTGAGATGATGCATATCATTTGTTTAATATGGATAAGAAAGACAGTTTGTTTACATACTTACCCAATAAGAAAAGTCTATTGAGTTAACAGCAAACATTAATTTGATACCTTTCCTTAAGACCTTCTTCTATCACCAGCACTTCCTCTGTCAAGATGATAGGAAGGTTACAATCTAATTCTAGGTTGCAGTCAAAGCTGCTGTTGACCCAGGTTTGGAGTACAAATGCCCTGCACAGAGTAATACTTCTTCCCATCCTGTGGGGAGCCTCATGGCTGTCATCTGGCAACTTACCTCGGTTTCATTGCTAGCTGAGAAACTTAATGGCCAAGATTTTACCATCCTGCCCACCATGGGATTCAGAGTGGGCAAAAGCGGACAATGAGAAGATCTGTTTACCTTGGGCAGGATTTTACAGTTTTGGGACAAATGAGGCCATAAAATCTCACCCAAAGATTTTCTGGCTATAACATTTTCTAAGGTTGCAGATCTGTGGGATGAACATAAGAATGATGAACAGGAGTAGGCCATCTGGCCCCTCGAGCCTGCTCTGTCATTCAATAAGATTGTAGCTGATCTTTTTGTGGACTCAGCTCTACTTACCCATTTGCTCACCGTAATCCTTAATTCCTTTACTATTCAAAAATGTATCTATCCTTACCTTAAAAACATTCAATGAGGTAGCCTCAACTGCTTCACTGGGCAGGGAATTCCACAGATTCACAATCCTTTGTGTGAAAAAGTTCCTCCTCAACTCAGTTCTAAGTCTGCTCCCTCTTATTTTGAGGCCATGCCCCCTAGTTCTAGTTTCACCTGCTAGTGGAAACAACTTCCCTGCTTCTATCTTATCTATTCCCTTCATAATTTTATATATTTCAATAAGATCTCCCCTCATCCTTTTGAATTCCAATGAGTATAGTCGCAGTCAACTCATAAGACAACCCCCTCAACTCTGGAATCAATCTAGTGAATCTGCTTGCACCCCCTCCAGTGCCAGTATATCCTTTATATACTATAGACCAAAACTATACAAAGTACTCCAGATGTGGCCTCACCAGCACCTTTTAGAGCTGCAACATAACCTTGCTGTTTTTAAGCTCTATCCTTCTAGCAATGAAGGACAAAATTCCATGTGCTTCTTAATTATCTGCTGCACCTGCAAACCAACTTTTTTATAATTCATGCTCAAGAGCATTTAGGTCTCTCTGCGTGCTGCAATGTTTTACCATTTAATTAATAGTCCATTTTGCTAATATTTCTACTAAAATGGGTGACTCATATTTACCAACATTTATTCTCCATCTGCTAGATCCTCGCCCACTCACTTCGACTATTCATATTCCTTTGCAGACTTTTAGCATCCTCTGCACACTTTGCTCTGCCACTCATCTTAACCTAGTTTGGGATTGGTTATACCTGAACAGATAATCTATATGGTTTACCCAAGCGTAATCTTGAAGAGTGGGTAAAGGCACAGTCCAGGAGGAAGTGAACTAGGCTGCAGAATTGAAAAGTTACCAATGTGGATGAGCTGGCCTTTATTTCTGTTGCAGGAAATGAGTTAGTCTGAAGACCTCAAAACTCTTTCTGTCAGCAGCTGGAAGTGCATTCTGAGTGGTAAAAGCTAGTTTCTTCCCTAAACCAGAACAGATCTGACTTTTCTGACTCCTGGCCTAGTTGAGAATTTACCAGCATTTCAACTCCCATCAAACAGATTCTCATTTCCACTTCCTCTTCGGTTGTCGATGTGTTTGCCTGACCAAGCTGTATTGCTCCTAAGGTTCATTTCACATGAGTTTAGTTTTTAAACATCTTTTCTTAAGTTGAAATATTAACTTGTACTTTAAACTTGAGGAACAATTGAATCATGTTCTATCATTCAAAGTTTGGTGTTAATAATAAGGTAGAAAATGCAGCAGGCTAAACTGCTTGGATTAGGAAAGATCGTGAGAGTTCTCGGTGAGGCAATATCACAGTTGCTTCATCTGACACGTCTAAATGACATAACTGCAGAGTTGCGAATGTTCCCAAAGCCCTTCCCCTTCACTCAACAGCTCCTCTGCGTTACATTATAATGGTGATACTGTAATATCACCACAGCAATTCCATGAAATAAGAAAATAGGGTTTTACAAATTGTGAAGGTGTTGTGATGGAAATGGCCCATTATGGGATGGGTAGGCAGAAATAGTGAAACAGCAGAAATATCAAATCATCGTTTTGCTTTGATATCTACCACGGTGGTGGATCAGACGGATATAGTACAGAAGTTGAGATTAAAAATTATATGACTGAACTTAAAAAGGGAATATTAAGTAAATGAATGAAAGGTGGCATGATGATACAATGGGTAGCACTGCGGCCTCACATATGCCTTCTTAATTACCTGCAAACCAACTTTTTGTGATTCATGCAATGAATTCCAGGTTCCATTCCAGCCTTGGGTATCTGCCTTGTTTGCACCTTCTCCCTATGTCTGCATGGGTTTCCTCCGGGTGCTCTGGTTTCGTCCCACAGCCCTTGAGGGACTGAGCAAGCACCACAAGCATGGCTGATCAGAAGACTTTTACCGGTGGAAAGATTTATCGGTTGTTGAGCTGGACATCAGGTCCTGGAGTGGTACTAGAATTCAGAGCTTCAGGCTCAGAGATAGGGAAACTACCCACTGCACTACACGACGTCCCTGCATAGAAGCATAGAATCCCCAAAGTGCGGAAGAGGTCATTCTATCCATCAGGTCTGCGCTGATTCTCCAACATTGCACCTGGCCCAGATCCTCTCTCCCAACCTTTTCCTGTAATCCTGCACATTTACCATTGCCAATTCATCTAATCTACACATCCCTGGACACCAAGGGGCAATGTAACATGACCATTACCTAATCCACACACCTTTGGACTGTGGAAGGAAACTGGAGCACCCGGAGGAAACCCACAAAGATATGGGAAGAATGTGCAAACAGGCAGATACCCAAGGCTGGAATAGAACCTGGAGTTCATTGCATGAATCATGAAAAGTTGGTTTGCAGGTATAGCAGGTAATTAAGAAGGCAAATGTGAGGCAGCAGTGCTACTCACTGTACCACTGTGTCATCTTTGATTCATTTAAGAAATGTATTTGAGTCATATTCTTGTTCAGGATCTGTTGTAGCGCTCCATGCACTCAGAGCCATGCTATTATAACTGGTATGCTTTATTGTTGCTGCAGCAGAATAATTGCTTAATCTAAACTAATGCTGCTCTGCTGTTCTTGGTTTTCCCTTGGGATTTTGGAGAGTGGAGCTTGATTGGGATGATTGACAGGTGTGGTCATGTGACGTGGTAGAGCTAGGCTTATACAAATTCAGCAATGTGGTTATTTCTCAACTGCCCTTGGGCAACTAGGAATGGCAATAAATGCTGACCAGCCAGTGATATCCATTTTCCATGAATGTTTTTTTTAAAGCTGCTTTTAGAAAGTAGAGCTTCACTTTTCCCCTCTCTGAAGTGTGGAGATTGGGAACTGCCAGAAACTAGGTTTACTTCTCTGAAGTTTTGCTGATTTGAGGATATATCCTTCTCTGAAAACTGTTGTCTGGATCTCCTTCCAGAAGTGTTAAAAAGCTAGAAATCTAGCATCATGTAAGCATCTTTGATTTCTGTGCTAACTGGTTCTACAGAAGGGATTTATGTCTATGAGACATTGCTTTCAATTGGAACAACAGAGGAAGCTAACTGTTAAAGATTATATTTTGCCATGTCTAAGTATTTTAGTTGCTAAGAGTAATATTAATTCTTTTTGTTATATTCTAACTGTTTTTAAATAAAGTTTGTTCCAATAAAAGTTACCTAATGGATCACTTGAATCATACCTGGAGTGAAAGATCTTACGCTCACCCTAGTTAGTGTTGTGGTAATGTAGTGGCAATGTCACTTGATTAGTAATCAAGAGACCCAGGGTAATATTCTGAGGACCTGTGTTTGAATCCCACCATGGCAGATAGTGGAATTTGAATTCAATAAAAAGCTGGAATTAACAATTTAATGATGAACATGAAAACATTGCTGATTGTCAGAAAACTCGTCTGGTTCACTAATGACCCTATAAGGAGAGAAATCTGCACCCTTACCCAATCTGGTCTACGCGTGCGACTCCAGATCCACACCAATGTGGTTGATTCGTAAAAATTCTCTGAAATGGCCTAATAAGTTATTCAGTTCAAAGGCAGTTAGAGCTCAGCAATTATCCTGACCCAGCTAGCGACACTCATATCCCATGAATGAATTTGAAAAAAACACCAAAACCAAATTCAAACGTTGGGGTCTAGGCCAACTTCATAAAATACTTCAGAGCTTCTAATCTGGTCCTTAACAATGGTTATATTTGCAACTGGAAATAGTTGAAGATTTCTAGAGGAAGTGATATGTTAATCACTCGAGATCCTTCTACTGAACAATCGATACTTCGATTTACAAATGCCCAGTTTGTGATCTAATAGGAGACTTTAACAGTATGAAAGGATCTGTTAAGAGAATTCACAGACACTGTGGGGCAAAGCATAACCAGATGTTACCAATATAAGACAATTGCCAAGAAATCAGATAAGGAATCGAGGTAAATGGTACAGATATATTGAAGGGGAAACTAGATAAATTTATGAGCAAGATGGGAATGGAGGGTTATGTCGATAGATGAGGCAGATTGGAGCCAAAGTGCAGTATAAATGATGTTTGGAACAGGTTGAATCAATTTGTTCCTATGTTGAGGATTCTTTGTAATTTTATATAAAAGTTGCTCATCAGAATATTTCCTCAAATGGAATTGGGAACAAGTTTTGCAAGTTTTGTACAATGTTTGCACAATCTGAAGAATGAATCAAATTATTTTGGAACTGTAATGTGATATTTTTCCATCATCTGTATGACAACCGGATAGTTTTGTATGTAGATGGCCCACTGGTAAATGCTTAATTCACAAAGTGCAGCTGAGGGGAGGAATGTAATTGAATTATAATATTTTTCTATCAATCTTCTTCTATCCAGCATTTCCTGAGGTGCTGACTCACACAGGATAGGGATCCAATGGTACCATCAACCCTTGTTACACTAATTGGTCATTCTCTGTGGTGGAGTTTTCTAGTCCTTTTGCAATAGGAATGGGACAGGGTTGGAAAATACTGCTCATCATTCAAAAATTCATTGAGATACTGAAAAACCTCATTAATGGATAAAGTTGTAGCCTGTGAATCTAGCCTGGACATAAGAATATTCTTTCAATCATTAAGTCATTTTTTGAATTTTATGCTCATCAAGGTAAGAAATGGGGTAATTTTGAGAGATGGAGTGCTACTTATTTTGTCCATTCCTTGTAGGTTAAGCAGATCGTAGTACTCCCAAGACCATTCATTAGTCAGAGAACATTAATGCACAATTTCTCCTTTTCCAGTTTGAGGGTTTGATGTATTTGGATGACCATCAAAGTCAGTTATGGAAAGTGTGCAGTCCCAACTAGAACTTACTTTATTGCCAGAATTTGTACCTCTTCAGAATGTAAGAGATGGGCTATAACTGGGAGATAAGCTGAACTGAACATTGAAAGACAATTGGTGAAAGAACTGACAGGGGAGTGGTAGAGTGAAGAGGAGAATTTTGCTTCTGCATAACGAGTTGCTCTGACCTGGAAAAGGCTGCCTGAAAGGTAGAAGCAGATTCAACAAAAAACTGTCAAGAGACAATTAAGTAATTTCCTATAAAGGAAATTCCCTATAAAGATTTCCTATAAAATCTTCAAGAATATCAGGGGTGGGAGGAAAACCGGGAGTGGATTTAATCGGATAATGCTTCAAAGAGCTGGCACAGCCACAATGGGCTGAATGGTGTCATGCTGCTCTATAGGATTCTGTCCTTCTATTAATACGTTAAAGAATAGGTTAGTTTGCTCATTGCTATCACTAAGAAACAGGAAATGCTCCATTGACTGCTCTAAATTGTATTAAATATAATTTTCCAATAAAAGAACTGTCACAAAATAGCTGACATTAAATATGTTTCCAACAGTTTCTGTTTTATTACATGTTTTCAGCATTTGCAATATTTTTCCATTTATGTTCTTGCCATTTGTCTTTTGAAAGTGCCAACCTTGAACTTCCATCATCATGATCTACATTCATCTCTTTCATCCTGACATCTGTTGATTCTTTCCTTTCCTTCTTTTCTTCTCCTTACTGCCCAACCTGTACTTATTTTAGTCTCTACGTCAATGGATGCCAGAACTGCAAATACTTTCCTTTGGCATAGATGCTGCTCCTTCTTCATGTTATCGTTCCACATTCCCAGTTTTTGGTTTTTATTTATTTTTCCTTCATCATGTCAAAATGGAGTTTACCTTATTCAAAAATCAAGAGTATGATTGTAATGTCCACAGTCCAGTGAGGCTAAACAATGGTTCCATTCAATGGCTTACATAAGTAACAATTGTAACTGCTTCCTACATATTTGTTATTAAATAGACAGTAAGTATTTTGCATTGCATTTCATAATATTTTCTCCATTATTTAGGCCACGTCTTGTCAATATTCCTTCAGGTAGGCAAACATCTGTCAATTTTATAGCCTGTTGTATAACTGGTTCTTTGACATGCTGACACTGATGGAAGAGGAGGGAATATATAAGGTCATTGTCCTGCCATGCAGTGTTTTCACAGCTAGGATCAGGATCTCATGGTGAGGTGTTGCGGGAGAGGGTGGGGCTGGGTGCAGGATACATAGATGGAAATTGTTGTAGTGGTGGAAACTATCAGTGAAAATTCTCTACTACTCAACTCCTGGTACACATACACATTTTATCACCAACCTGCCTTATAGTACATTTATGTAGATCTTGCCACGTGATTGAATAATATCTTTAAGAATAGTGGCAAAGATTCCATAAGAAGAAGATCCTTGTACTGCATTAAAATGTTTTGCTGTGTTCCTAGTTTCTGTGAGAACTTCCCTGCTCAGTTTTTTTTTGCAGTCAATTTGTGGGGGAACTTTTTGATTTATTCATTTGGGGGACATGGGCATCACTGACTAGCCAGCATTTATTGCCCATTCCTCATTGTCCTTGAGAAGGTGGTGGTGTGCCGCCTTCTTGAATCCCTGCAGTCCGTGTGCTGTAGGTTGACCCACAATGCCATTAAGAAAGGAATTCCAGGATTATGACCCAGTGTCTGTGAAGAAACGGCAGTATATTTCCAAGTCATGATGAGTGATTTATAGAGGATCTTGCACATGGTGTTCCCATGTACCTGTTGCATTTGTCCTTGACAAACTGTTTTTCTGATGGCATGCTGGGGCCTCGTTAAACTTTGAAAAGTTATTTGATCCATGATTTTGAGATCTTTGGGAAATGCCCAGTTTGTCCTCCTGTTCTGTAAAGAGTGGCAGTAAGGAAAAGCCCTTCCTAGATTTTGAAGGATTTATGGAAGTGATCTTGTGCAGGCTTAGAAATATTTCCCTCGTAATTGTAGTTTAGAGATTTTGGATTCAGATATTAAAAATATTGCTTAGTTTTAGCTTTTTGATTTACTGTTCATAAGTTTTGACTACCTTGGGCTTTTTTATTGGTTTGCACGCTATAAAACTAAAAACATGTTGGGACAAATTTACTCATTCTGCCTGCCACAGGAATTGGAACAGGCGAGGGACAGACCATCCAAAGGTCCATTGACCTTGGGCAAGATTTTCCAGTTTTGGGGAGAGTACGCCAGAAAATTCCTCTCAAAGAGTGAGAGTATAATAGAGCCAGGAGCAGGGATTGCGTGGGTTGCTGGAACAAGTAACTGAGACAAGAATCAAGAAGAGAGACCATGATGGGGTTTAAACACAGGAATGACGACCTTCAATTTGAGGCATTGGGGAAAAGGAGCCAAAGTAAACAAATAGCCAATTTTAAAGGTGACAGAGTAATGGATGAAGATTTTAGCAGCCAATTGGCTGAGTATGATCTGTGGAGATGTGCAACATTGTGGGGGCAGATTTAGAGGCAGTAAAGTTGAATAGGACAGTAAGGTTCTGATTAGGGCTGATACATTTGTACCAGGAGTTGGAAACTGTGGCAAGGTAATGGCAGGAGCCAAGGAAAGTGGTTTTGTCCTTGCCACTGGTGAACTGGAAATATGTTTGTCAGAGAGAGACAGTGGAGGAGGGTGAAAGAAATGTGTGAGAGGTAAACTTTTGTGTCACCATGCTACCTGTAAAATTTGATCCGAGATCTGCAGGTAATGTTACCAAGAGCCTTTAGTAACATGGTCCAAAAATAAACTCTATCAGATTTATTGACATGGCAGACTGACAGATTTCCAGGACCCAGATCATCCCATTTCTCACTGGCCCCACAAAGAACCAAAATCAACCTGGGCTGTGCAAACACTGTCCATTCTGTACCTGAAAATTTCAAAGCAGTATCTTATAAGCAGGATAAGACTTTCAATTTTCACATTGATAGGTAGGCAAATTGGGGCCTTAGGTTTGCTTCCAGGCAAGCAGTGCTTGTTGATAGGCCCATCATAAAAAATGGGAAGGCTTTGGATGTCAAAGAGGCAAATTGGCCCTCCCTTCACCCCACCATACCAAACCCCCAGAGTGTTTAACTGGCATCCGTGTAATTCCCAGTTGAAGAATTACTCCCTTTAGCTCATCAGTTTAGGGGTCTCTAAAGAGGCAGTTTGGATCAGTGCAAAATAAATGGCAGTAGCCCATCGCTGAGATTCACCAACCTTCTCGTCCTATGGAACATATGAACCCAGAACTCCACAAAAGAATACAGCCACTGCTTGTACATCAATGATTGGACAACAATAATATTTGCTGTCAATAATCAAATTACATTTTTAAAAATTGATTCTTCGACTGAAGGTAACTTCATTGGGTTCAGCCAAAATAGATTTGCATCTTCCCTATACTGAGACAAACATAGCAAGTAATTGACATATCCTGATATACTTTTGCATCTGTGAAGTGTGAATTTCACATTTGTTCCTGTTGTACAACTGCGGTGTTTATTTGTCGTCATAGTTTAGTCAACTCTGTGGGTGAGTA
The DNA here is from genome assembly GCA_024679065.1 of Sphyrna mokarran. Classification (NCBI taxonomy): domain Eukaryota; kingdom Metazoa; phylum Chordata; class Chondrichthyes; order Carcharhiniformes; family Carcharhinidae; genus Sphyrna; species Sphyrna mokarran. The sequence goes on from JAGIQG010000009.1 coordinate 65,672,469, forward strand.
GCTCTGCAGATTAGACTGTTGATATAGCAATGTCAACAGAATCACACGTCTCTTCTGGCTGACAGAGATGAGGAGAATTTCTTTTCTCTCAGAGGGTTGTGCGACTTTGGAACTCTTTGCCTTAGGAAGTGATGAGGGTGAGGTCACTGAATATTTTTAAGGCAGAGGTAGATAGATGCTTGATCGGCAAGTTAAACAGAGGTTATTGTGGGTAGATGAGAATGTGGAATCTGCAATACAAAAAGATCAGTCATCATCTAAACTGAATGGTGGAGCAGGCTGAAGGGGCCAAATGGCCTACTTCTACTTCGCATGTTTGCGAAGGGAAGCTTTCAAATGTAAGTCGATAGGGATCCAGGACTGGAACATCCCTGTACGGATGAAGGATAAGTGTGGCAAGTTTTGGGAACCTTGGATAATGAGAGGTATTTGTGAGTCTAGTCAAAGAGAAAAAAAAAGTATCAGTCAAAGCTAGAAGGCTGGGAACACACGAAACAAGTGTGAATACAAAGAAAATAGAAACAAATTTAAGCAACGAGCAAGCAGAGCTAAAAGGGATCATGAAAAAGAATTGGCGAGCAGGATTAAGGAAAATTTTAAACTTTTTACACGTATGTAAAGAGCCAGAGGGTGGCCCGGGAGAGGGTTGGCCCACTCAAGGACAAGGGAAGGAATCTATGTGTGGAGCCAGAGGAAATGGGCAAGGTATTAAATGAATATTTTGTGTCAGTATTCACAAAACAGAAGGACTTAGTGGATGATGAGTGTGGGAAAGAATGTGTAGATAATTTGAATCATGTTGAGATCAAAAAGAAGGATGTATTGGGGTTCTTAAAAAACATCAAGATAGACAAGCCTCTAGGCTCTGATGGGATAGACCCCAGAATACTGCAAGAGGCAAGAGAGGAAATTGCTGAAGCCTTCAGAGAAATGTTTGTATCCTCACTAGATACAGGGGAGGTCCTAGACGATTGGAGGACAGCCAGTGTTGTTCCTTAGTTTAAGAAGGGTGGCAAGAATAATTACAAGCCATTGAGCCTTACATCAATGGTAGGGAAATTATTGGAGAAGATTCTTCGAGACAGGATTTATTCCCACTTGGAAATCAGGGGAATGTATTAGTGAGAGGCAACATGGTTTTGTGAAGGGGAGGTCGTATCTCATGAAATTGATCAAGTTTTTTGAGGAAGTGACGAAGATGAATGATGAGGGTAGAGCAGTAGATGTTGTCTGTATGGACTTCGGTAAGACCTTTGACAAGTTCCCTCATGGCACACTGGTGCAGAAGTTGAAGACGCATGGGATCAGATGTGAGCTGGCAAGGTCGATACAAAACTGGCTCAGTCAACGAAAACAGAGGGTAGCAGTGAAAGGGTACATTTCTGAATGGAGGGCTATGATATTCCTCATGGATCAGTGCTGGAATCTTTGCCATTTGTAATATATATAAATGATTTGGAGGAAAATATAACTAGATTGATCAGTAAGTTTGCGGATGACAGAAAGTTTGGTGGATTTGCAGATAATGATGAGGAGCATTAGAGAATACAGCAGGATATAGATCAATTGGAGACTTGGTTGGAGAAATGGCAGATGGAATTTAATTTGAACAAATGTAAGGTAATGCATTTTGGAAGATCTAATACAGATAGGAAATATACAATAAATGGCAGAACTCTTAGGAGTATTGCTAGGCAAAGGGATTTGGGTATACAGATACACAGGTCACTGAAAGTGGCAATGAAGATAGTCAAGAAGGCATATGGCATCAGCCGGGGTACTGAATTTAAAAATTGGCAAGTCATGTTGAAGCTTTATAAAACCTTAGTAAGGCCACACTTGGAATATAGTGTTCAATTCTGGTTGCTACACAACCAGAAGGATGTGAAGGCTTCGGAGAGGATACAGAAAAGATTTACCAGGATGTCACCTGGTACGGAGGGCATTAGCTTTGAAGAGAGATTGGAGAAACTTGGTTTGCTCTCACTGGAGTGACAGAGGTTGAGGGGAGACCTGATAGAAGTTTACAAGATTATGAGAGATTATTATGGACAGAGTATATAGTCAGAAGCTTTTTTCCAGGGTGGAAGAGTCAATTACTAGGGGACATAGGTATAAGGTGCGAAGGGGCAAGTTTTAAAAAAGATGTATGAGGCACATTTTTTACGCACAGAGTGGTCAGTGCCTGGAATTTGTTGCCGGGGGAGGTAGCGGAAGCGGATACGTTAATAACTTTTAAGGAAAGTCTTGACAAGCGCATGAATAAGATGGGAATAGAGGGATATGGTCCACAAAAGCATAGAGGGTTTTGGTTAAGGCAGCATAATCAGTGCAAGCTTGAAGGGCCGAAGAGCCTATTCCTGTGCTGTAATTTTCTTTGGTCTTTGTTCTTTTTGTTTGTAATAGTTATACATTTCCCCCAGCATGTCGGTACCTTTGAACTCAGCAGAACACAGCAGAAAACAGATTCCATCTCACATGAAATGCAACCATTTTTACAACAGCGTCAGAATTAATTCTGGATCAACATTGTGGCACAGTGGTTAGCACTGCTGTCTCAAGCTCTTGGGACCTGGGTTCAATTCTGGCTTTTGGTGACTGTCTGTGTGGAGTTTGCATGTTCTTCTTGTGCCTGCATGAGTTTCCTCTGGGTGCTCCAATTTTCTCCTGTAGTCTGAAGATGTACAGGTTAGGTGGCTTGGCTATGCTAAATTGCCCCTTTGTTTCCCAAGATATGTAGGTTAGATGGATTGATAAATGTATGGGCTTACGGGGATAGGATGGGGGAAAGGATCTGGCTATGATAATCTATCAGAGAGTTAGTGTAGACTATTTGGGCCAAATGGCATTTTCTACAATATCAGGATTCTATGATTCTATGATATGATATGATTCTATGACAAGTGAAACAAGAAATTCTCCATCGCCCTCTTGAGCGTTGGTAATCTACTGCATTTCACAACAAGTGAGTTTCACTTTGCATAGCACTGTATTAGGTTCACTGCATATGTCCTTTCGAGTCCTCCAAAGCTTCGATCTCATCAGAAACTCATATTCCTAAGGGATGAGTGTGTGTGTGTGTGTGTGTGCGTGTGTGTTTGTGTGTGCATGTGTGTGTAAGGGTTAGGGTTGGTGAATTAGGACAAAGTGGGCAAATAGTGAAATGACAGCAATAATGAATTAACCGCATCCCACAGTGGAAAGAAAAGCAGATGGGCTGTAAAAAAAAGCTGCTGAATTCCCAAATGCCTCCATTGTCCTTCCATCCAAGGCCAATTCCATTCCCCAGGTTATGCATTATTGCGGTGCTAAAGAAGTGCTGCACTGTCAGAGGCACTTGTTTTTCAAATATGATATTAGATTGCCTACTCAAGCAAGAGATCCCCCAGCTGAGAACAGCTAATCAACATTCCCATCTACCTGGAAGTAGATTATCTGGTCATTTCTTAATTTATTGCTTTCTGTGTACAAATTACCTATTACATTTGCCAGTAACATTACACCTGCAATGAAACATTTTGCTTATAAAGGCTTTGGAACAATTAAGATGTACCAAAAATACAAGTTCCTCTTTAAATTAAATGAATATAAATCGCACCCAAATGTCTCCTAATTTATTCACCCCTTGCTGCTTTGTTTGGTCTTTTATGACAATATAAATCTATAATAATAGCAGGATACTTGCAACATCAATTTGTAGCCATTCAACTTTATCCAATTGCATTTGATGAAAGTCTAATGCCAAAGATTTTCTTGCTAACTTAGTGTATTTATTCAATTGCTGAAAGCAGGAAGATTTCAAGTCTGTTCACTCATTATCGTGAGTGAATTGGTTTCAGATTGGCCTGGGATTAGAAAGTTGGTCAGCTTCCACTGCCAACAAGAACAGAGAATTTGGCGCTCGGCAAAATCTCCACTCACAGCAGCAGACAGGAGAATCCCAGTCACAGACAAGGTTGGAAAATCATGGCCACCAATTCCCTGTCGTTACCCACCCCCTCATCACAGCCCGCAACCGCCTCCCTCTCTCAACCCCTGTGAACAAATATCTGGACTGATTATCTTCTTGCAATAGTGGTCACTGGTGCAAGATACCAATGGCTGGCAGGTTCTAGTGAAGCCATAGGCCATTAAGCAGTGGATGGGGAAGGAGAGAAAAGGTAAAAAATCTATAATACCAGGGCTAAGCATTTCTGCTGGTAGGAGAGTCCAGAGCAATATGCATAACTTTAAAATTAGAGCAACTCCTGCTTAGGAGTTGGCAGAAATTACATCTTCATCGAAATGATGATAGAGATCTGAAAACTTTCTCCACACCACAAAATGCTTCTGAAGCAAAGTCAATTGAAAAATTTAAAACAGCGGTAGAAATATTAAGGAATAAACAGCACGGGCAGATCGATGGAGTTAAGGTAAGGGCCAGCCATAATCTTACCGAACAGCCAAGAAACATGTTCAAAGAGTTGGATGGCCTATTCCCGTTCCAATATTCCTCTGCACTGTTAATGCCAGTTTTACCTCAATATGATAGATGATAAATGTCTCCCAGACCTTCACAGCACAGTATCAGACAGGTGTGAAAGTTCTCTGATCAGATTGCACCAAAGGCTGAAGGAACATTCTCTACCTTGTTTCATTTGTTAATCCTCCAGAAATGCATTAAACACCTGGCGTTTTTGAGTGACTGCCAAGGACAACTTGTGCCATTTTTCTTCCTGCTGTATTTATTAATAGAAACTTATAAATTACAGTGAACAAAAACAGGTAGTTGTATCACATTCCACTTTATTCTCTGGCTGCTTTATCCTAGGCTTGGCTTCTATCACAGCCGTGTGTTTGACAGCCACTTTGCGTGAGTTCATGCTGCACCTCCCATGTGTTCAGACAACACCTCAGTACATAATAGGCAATATTGTCCTCTGTGTTTATTCTCAATTTTAAGCAGGTAGCTGTGTGGAATGTAGAAAATGACTCGCAGCCATCCTTGCAGATATTTAGATAACTAAATTTGGCATGGAAAAAATGTAGGCAAATCATGTTTGGCCTCTTTGCCAGGACTGGTGGCTGTAAATCAGAGTAATATCTCCACTTAACTGAACTGCTTTCCTGCGCGATGGGCTGGATTTTGTGCTTTGCAATGGGATGAGGGAGGTATAGCAGGAATTGAGTGATCCACTCATTCCCACTGCGCTGTCTCAGCATGGCGAGTGACGACTCGAGAAGTCAATTAGCAGCTGCTGGAGGGTGGCAAGTTTGCACCGGGATGTTGGGCAAAAAGAGAAAATTTGAGCCGTGAACTGGAAGTCTGCCACAGCCGCCAATTTAAAGGCTCCTGGCCCTCTTACTTTTTCCTTCTTTGATCTGGCAGCTTTAAAATGGAAAATAAATAAACTTTAATAACATCCAAATGCTGTCACTTTCACCAGCTACAAGTAGCCATGATGCCATTTGCAGGCCTTTTCATCAGTCCTAGTTACAACTTCTAACACCCGTTGCTAATCATCATATGCCATCTGACTATCGAGAAATGAAGTAGGCAAATAAGAATTGTATTCAATAGCTTATTGATTTCTTTTTTTTCAAAATGGTGGATGGGCTTTGGATTTTGGTTTCCTCTCGCCTTCCTCAAGGCTGGAGCACTGGAGTAATAATGCCAGATTATCGGCCCAACATGAGAGGGGAAGTCAGCCTACCCAGCTTGTGGACACAAAATCCAGTTCCCTTCACCTCTGCAGTATCCGTTGCAGTTTTACCCTGATTTGTCCTAGTACAATCACGGTATTTGCTCAAACAGCTCTCCATCCCTCTCGCATCTTTGCATCATCCTATTCGCCCTCTAATTGTTATCTGCCAGCAAATCTAAAGCCATACTGTTTTCCTATATGGGGTGAGTTAAGTTAATAATTGGTAAAATTTTACCTCTTCACCCCCTTCATTGTCAATTGTATTACAATTGGAGCACTTTCTAACTAACTGATATTTCTGAGAATCTTACAGCATGAAGTGGGATCATTTGATCCACTCATAAAAGAATGATCCAAGTAAGTTCACTCCCATACTCTTCCCAGTACCTCTGCAATTGTATTTCTTTTTCCAGTACTTCTCCCATTCTCTGGGGAAAGTTATCCTTGAATCTACCTCCACCAGCCTTGCAGATCAGAACAAGTCATTGCAAGAAAAATGTCTCCTCTGCCTGTCTGTAATGCTCAGGCATCAGAGCTTGTGGGTGGAAGTGTTCATTCCTGTGTGCTCCTGCACATAATCAACAAACCCAAAGAGAAGATGAATATAATTAAGTATTCATCCAAGTGCATCTATATAAATATAAATTACAGGTTTAATAGCATGGAAATCTATCTGTGTCTGTTGGCTTGCACAGGTGGTTACTTATAATCCTGGTAAGCAGCTTTGCAAATAAGACATCCTGTATCACATAGCAACATTACAGGATATTATTGTACATCCAGCGCTGCATTGACAGGTGTTACTGTTTTCCATATTGTGTCCAGATTAACAGTTAAACTGTGCTCTTATACCTAGGTGGTGTCAGTCTCAGCTCAGAGTCACTTTCTCACCTCTGAGCCAGAATATCAGGGGTTAAAGTCCAGCTCCTGCAGCCTACCCACATAATGCAGGCTGAAATTTCAGTATAACGCTGACAGATTGTTGCAACATCCGAGAAAAAGGGAGAATGAAAGATGACCTGTCACTCTTCTGGGGCAGTGGTAGGGTTAATAATCACTCAGGTTTAGACTCAGTCATTCAGGGAAAGAGCTTGTAACACTACATTCTGCACCCTCTCCTTTCCTGCTCCCCTCTGTACTCTATGAATGTATGCTTTGCCTGTGTGGGGCACAAAAAACAATACTTTTCACTATATACCAATACACGTGACAATAATAAATCAAGTCAAATTGAAGCTATGAGAAAACCATAGGTCCTGATTAAAGCATACCCAAAAAAGTGGAGTACCACGGCCAGCCCATGCAATAGTTCGTAATAAAGGCTTTGTCTAAAACTCCAAGAGTCTTCGCCTGGTTTTCTCAAGAGTGAGACAGTGAAGTACTGTTTTCTCCCAAACAGACAAACACAGAAGATCCCATGGTGCTATTTGGAAGAAGAGCAAGGATGTTAATTCTGATGTCCTAGTCAAAATATATTCTTGATTCCATGCGCCAGAGTTAATCTAAAGCACCCCTGTGGTGTCATCATACCTATATGGCTACTAAGGTTTGTCAAAAGTGTTGACAGGACGATTCAAGATGGGAGCTTTGACTCCACCCCCCACACCACCTGCCCCAAAATACCTTGTATGCTGAAAGGTTTCCACCATAAAAAAACAAATTATGTGGTCATTTATCTCACTGCATTTTTGTGGGATTTTACTTTGCACACATTGGCTGCAAAATTTTCTATATTTGACTTCAAGAGTATGGAACCGCTGCAAAACATTTAGGGAAATGCTGAGTCATGAAAGGTGATAAAGCAAGGCAAGTTCTTTCATTCAATTGGACCACATGTGTCACTACTGTCATTCTTTAATTCATGGTTTTCCTAGTTTCGGGAAAAACATAAACATGAAAAAGAAATAGTGTCACTCAGAGATAAAGGTGAGGAAGAGAGGGAGGGGTGGAGACAGGAAAATTTTGGGGCTGAATTTTGTTATGAGGCAGGATTGGAGGTGGCCAAGCATGGAATTTCCTGTCATTTCCCTTTTGCGGTCCCAACTTCCGGTTGGTGTGCTAGAGGTCAGAGCGGGCATGGAACGATTACTCGTCCGCAAGTAACAGGTAACTTGAGATTATTAAGGAGCCAATTAAAGCCAGTGATTAGAGGCAGACTGGGTTTTTGCAACATCAGGGAAAGAGAGAGGATGAGAGGTGACCTGTTGCCCTCACTGGGAGCAAAAAGGCCAGCAGTTCTCTGAAGGCAGTCTCCTGGCAGCAGACTAGTGGGAAGCACTCCAGCATCAATCTAAGGTGACCCTCCAACTAGCAAAGCTACAGGTCTACAAAGATTGGTGAAAAGTGCTTACAGGGTGTCTCAAGATGAAAAAAACCCTTTGTCTCTCTTTGTCTCTGCAATGGCAGGCTTCTGTACTTTGATAGCCTGCCCATCTTTCTTAATTGGATGGCAAGGGCATGATCTGGCCATTAACTGAGGAACAAATATCCAATTCGAAAATCTTGGCAGATTATTGCCAGATTGGGACCGGATTTAATCTTGACACTGGAACCCCTGCACCCAGCAGTCACTGTTGTAATGATTGCAACCAATTAACATTTCCAAGAATTGCAAACTGGAATTTAGTTATGACCCATTGCTCAATCAAACTCATAAAGCATTCCAGGCCCATATTCAAATTAAAAAGCGAATGTTTTATCCTAACTCACATCTAGATCTGGTGCCTTAATGGAATGAGAAAAAGAAGCCAAAGTATAGCTGTAGTCATTGGCTGAGGCTGAATGGCACCAGTGATAAACTCCCAGGAGGTCAATGGCGAATCACTGTTTGATCTGTAGGCTTCTTGAATATGAGTTCTCCTGGTAACAAATAATTGCCTGCATGGCTGGAATTCATTACCTGAGCCTTTTATGAGGCAGGTCCAGGACAACATATCTGGACACACTCTGACTTTCCTCCTTTACTATAGCATGATGCGTTTCTGATTTACTAATGTTCTGTGTCCCCTCCTCCTGCCAGACCAGTTTAAACTATGTCAAAGTATTCTTAGTGTCTATTGCTAAAAATAGATTTCCATGATGATTGATGCTTGAATGAAGCTTTGTTTGTTTTAATTGTTTAGATGTTCTTTGTCACATATTTGTTTCTGTCACAGCTTTTTTTTAACAGATGACAGGTCATGAAAATATTTGGCAACGTGCAGAATTACCCATACATATTTGAGCTAAATAACAATTGCACCCATATCTCTTCAGGTTGTCATTATTGTGTTTCCATTACATTCAGGTCAATGCTCTCACAAGTAATTTTTAGCCCAGTAGGATGACTGTCCTGATGATTCAGGCATTCCATATATATTTTAATGATGCAGTGCGATAGATGTAAGTGGTGCGAAATGCTGTGAATCACAAAGGTTGAGTAAATGCTGTTTAATACTAAACATCATGAATTAATATAGGATAACGAAGTTTCCATTCATTTCAGCTAGTTTTGATTTGGTTTGGTTTATTATTGTCACGTATTAATATACAGTGAAAAGTATTGTTTCTTGAGTACTATACAGACAAGACATACCGTTTATAGAGAAAGAAAGGGAAAGGTGCAGAATGTAATGTTACAGTATTGGCTAGGGTGTAGAGTAAGATTAACTTAATATGAGATAGGTCCATTCAGAAGTCTGATGGCAGTAGTGAATAAGCTGTTCTTGGGTCTATGACATTCCTTCCTAGTTAAATAAGTTTTCTTGAAATGTAGTCACTGTTATAACATAGGAAACATGGAATAATTTGCGCACAGCAAAGTTCCACAAACAACAATATGATAATGCCCATGTAATACTCTTGTGATGTTGGCTAAGGGGTAAATATTGGGAAAATAATCCTGTTTTCCTTCCCAGAACTGTCACAGACATTCAGCTGCCTTGCAAACTTCTTCTTTGCCTCCAAAACCTTTTCCAAACACATTCCCTTGGATCTTGCCATCAAACCCCCTCTGATCCTGCCAACCCTAGCTCCCATCCAGAACATCTTAAAAATACTTTCACATCCTTGAGAGGCTGCTCCTTGCATCACTTCCCTGATTTATTTCAACATTTTTAAGTTACCACCACTTCCGCCCCACACCACTCCAGTCCAGAGAAGGCACACCACATCTAGCCCAGACTGTGGCATTAAAATAATGTTATTTCCAACATTATTGCATCACCGGCAAAGCAGAGGTCACAAAGGTGGATTCATTAATGAATAGTTCCCTTTACTCTGAGTGCTACTGAGATTGTACAAACCTTTCTTGAATGAGACATGAAGAGGTGAATTTTCCAGTCCCACCCACCATCAGAATTGTAAGGGAGGAATGGAAAATTTGGTGAACGATTTAAAGATCTGTTGGTCTAGAGCCAGCACTTCAGCTCTCGGGATGGGCGTGACTGAAAAATCTCTTCCAAAGTAACTCATTGGATGCACTGGGCATGATTTTATTGTCCCACTGTGCTAGCTGATTGGCACAGCAAGTTGGAAAGATAGTGCGCAAATTTTTTGCACTGACTGTGGTCCTGTCTCACACCAAAAGCCACCTTCGTGGCTCAGTTTTGCCAGTGTGATTGGCTTCATGCCCAAAATGGACACAAAGCTGATTTAAATATTAACGACCGATCATGTCTGGTCGGTCCCAGTGGGAGATTCTCGTTGGCAAGAGATCTTGCTGATGAGGAGGGAATTGTCTGGGAATCTAGAAACAATCTTGCACATTGCAGGAGATGGGACACCACAAGCTCTCTGCAGCCAGTTTCACCAGTGAGCTTAGGCTCTGCCCTCTCTCTCCATACTGGTGAAAATCACATCAGGGCTCTTCTTTTTTGCTCTGTATGCTGTAAGATTGCGACTCGCAACTCGCCAGAAAAAACCAATGCCAATCTCTCCTGTTTACTTGCTTGTTTGGAACTTTTTTTTGTCGGGTTATGCCCACCGAATCAAATTGTGTTTGAGATTTTATCTTTAAAGCTGGCATTATAATCAACCACATTGTGTGTTGCAATACACCACAAGGGAAATTTGTTACAGTATGACAGAGAAGAGAGGATGAGACTGCAGACAATGATGCAAAGAATTAAATACTCAGAGAAATTTTAACAAGCTAGCAAAGCTATAAATTTCTAAGTATTTTGAACCACATCTTGAAAAACTCCACTGTGTCATAAAATCGGTTTGCAGTAAAGCCATGGGATGAGTTTCAAGTTACCCTAATTTTCAATTCATTCAAATAAATAGCCATAAAATTAAGTGGCTCTATAGCGACAAACTTGTCCGTATATAACTTCCTGCCTTCCCAGCACCCATTCTGGGAGGTACCTCAATAATGCACTGGGGAATCCCTCTCAGAGGTTTCAACTAAGTGTTTACCTGCCAATTGTCAAGAAATGCCAGACTTCCGCTGGACAAATGCATGTGCTGGGAACCATCAGATAAAGCAATTTAAATTGTTGACTTCAGATGGTTCTGCCAGTTTGACACTCATATTTACTCTGAAAAATTTCAAAGGAAAAAATCGCCTCTCATTTAAGAGTAACTATTTCAACCTCCCAGCCAAGCCCAGCACTCCCAAACCTTGACTTCCTTCCACCACCCCTCTCACACACACACTCATCCAAACTACTCTCCCTCTGTCATACACATAAACATACTCACACACTCTCCACTCTCTCTCTCTCTCTCACATGCACACCCACGCTCTCTCTTCTCACTCACACGCACGTAAACAAACTCACATCCTGGGGGCACATTGGTAAAAAGGTTAGAACTGCTGTCTCACAGTGCCACGGACCTGGATAAATTGCCACATTGCCATTGCGCCAATGGAGTTAAACCTACCCCAAGATGAAAAGACAGATTCCATGGTGTCATTTTACTGAATAAAGATTTACTCCACTCCTTTAGGTCACTTGCTCAGCAGAAACTCCACTTAAAATCTGTGTCCAAGTTGATAAAACACGAAGCAAAATGGTGCTGGGACTCTGCTATTTGGAAAGAAATGATGGAAACAGTCCGCAGATGAGACTGCACCTGTGGGGAGAAGGAAATTATTATCATCTCTGGCCTTGTGACATGAGGAAACAGGACAGTGTTTAAGAGTCCTTAACTGGATCGCTGCAGGCCACCTAACAAAACGGTCAGTCATTTTTTTGGAGTTTTTACAGAGTTGCAGTCGGCTTGTGCCAGCCCTCCTTAGTTTATGATTCACCCCCATTGATGTACGTGTGCTTTGGGCCAATGTTGGAGCTGATTGAATCTCCAATGGATCTAACTGCAGGGATATGTTACAATACCTGACTGGCTCACCTGATTTATATGTCGAGAAGAAAGATACAAATTTCCAGCCACGTGCAGCCGCATCTACATTCTGATCACATTGCCCCATTTCTCTGTCTTTTTGTCCCTGCTCCCGTTGACTTGCCTGCAATATCAATGACACTTCAGTGTGTAAATCAGCCTTGGAATGCAGTTTCCATTGACAGGTAATATTCACAGATAATGTGGAAAATTTGAGCCACAGTCTGAACTTGGCTAGCCATTCATTTAAAACTATTTCTGTTTTCCAAGCTGACATTCCAGGATTTTCACTGATTAAGAATGAATTCCAGAACTTGCTGGAATGTTCTTGCCTGTGTGCTTCTGGTTGGTGTTGAAAAGCTGATAGAGGCATTCAGTTCATTGGGCTCCTCCATTATACTCCTCAGAATCAAGATGGGTTCCAGCTCTGATAACAGCGCACACTGCTCAGCCTCGTGGCTTCCTCTCAGTTTGTCTCCCTTTTGATTTTGGTTATATTCACTTAGCTGTTTGGTTACAAAATTTGAGTTTATGGGAGAGTCACATCCTTAACTTGACAAAGCAGTTGGTTGCATTATTGCAGGAGTAGAAACACAGTTAGAAACACAGAAACATAGAAAATAGGTGCAAAAGGAGAGCATTCGGCCCTTAGAACCTGCACCACCATTCAGTGTGATCATGGTTGATCATGCACTTTCAGTATCCCACTCATTGCTTTCTCTCCATACCCCTTAATCCATTTAGCCATAAGAGCTACATCCAGCTCTCTCTTGAACATATTTAACGAAGTGGCCCCAAGTGGGTTAGTTCATAGAAATTCATAGAATCTTACAGTACAGAAGGAAGTCAATTGGCCCATTAAGTCTGCACCAACTCTCCAACAGAGCATCCTACTGAGACCCAAGGCCCTATCCATATAATCACACATATTTACCCCAACTTTACTACCATAACCTACACATCTTGGGGCACTAACGGTCAACATAGCACAGCCAATCTATCTAACTTTCTCATCTTTGGACTGTGGGAGGAAACCACAGCAACTGGAGGAAACACATGCAAACATAGGGAGAACACACAAACTCCACACAGTCACCCAAGATCAGAATTGAACCTGGCTTCCTGGCCAGGTGAGACAGCAGTGTTTACTGTGCTACCATGCCACCAATGTTCAATTTAAAAAAAATTGATTGTAGAAAGATAATGACTAAATTGAATGTATTGAAGGTATAAAAATGATTGAAAATGGTGAATCTCAGCTCTCATTTTGGAACAAAAATAATGAAAAGTTAATGATTTCTCAGGAGCCGACTAAAAGCAAATACTTGTTAACATTATTTGTTAATGGCCAGGCTCTTGGAAACTATAAAACACACAACCCATGGGTTTTGATTAGGTTCAAATCGAGCTTTTCATCAAAGCATCAGCACTTCACAGAAGCTGTGCTGAAGTGTCACGTGTCATTCCACGCCATTAATCCCAGTACATTATTTTACATCATACAGACTGCAGCAGAAGAATAGCAGTTCTATTCTTTTGATTTGACTGACTCGAGACTGACAGATCAGAGAACTTTATCCATCTTTTGCACAATGCTGATCAGAAAGTGAGTTGCCAGTCATAAAACTGACATTGTGGATTGGACAGATGTGCGCAAAGATAAAAATCGGACAGTTGTTAGACCACAACCTCATCCACAATGCCAGTTTCATACTGCAGTACGTTGAAAACCTAGTTTAATAGATTTGAAACCTAGCGACCATCAAAGCCTCTGTTAGTACAGCTGTATAAATACCCAGCTGTGTATGGAAGAAATCCACCTGTGCCGTGTGTTGATTTTAAATTTACTTCTTTATGTTGAATACTGGCCACAATTTACATTGTAAATCAATTCAACCTGACTTTATAATCTGCGATCAGGGTCAGTGATGGAAGAATCACAGAATAAGGAGTTTTTTGGCAAGAAGAAAGATAAATTAGAAATTAGGGTTGTAAGATGAAAGAACCTAGCTCTCCAGATAGTGCAGGTTTCCAAATCTGTCCAGCTTTGCTACAAAGTCTGGTGTTTGTTGTTCATCCCTATTTCTCCCAAAAAGTTGAAAGGGACCTTCCAATTCAACATTGCAACTCACACAACACACAGGCACACACATACACACACACACAAGTAAACACACATAAAAACACACACACACAAATATACACATACACACACACAACTTTCACACAAATTCACACACACACAAAAAAATACACACATCTGCATGCTTACAAACACACTGACCTACACACAAATACACACACATATAAATACACACACATATAAACACACACACATATAAACACACAAACTACTTTCACACAAATACATATACACAGACAAACACAAGTACACTTTCACACAAACATAAATACACACACACCCACTTTCACATAACATATATATTCACTTTCACACATACACGTGCTGCCATAAACACACAAAAATATACACAAATCCACTTTCACATAAACACACAGACATTCTCACATATACACTTACATTCTCCTGCCCTGCACAACGTTCTCAAGTATTTCAGTAGGTAGGCTACAAATACTTTAGTGGACAGGCCCAGTTACAAATCATGAAGCTTCTTCATGTGACAAACAACATGTCAACACATTGAATGACATTATGATCAAGACACACAATCTTCAATTAGATTCTCCTTCTGAATAAGTAATTAGCCATGCAGTACTCAACCTGTCTGGCATCATATGTGGAGAGAGGAACTGAGTTCATGTTTCAAGTCAAATAGTTCTGAAAACAAATCATATTTGACTCGAAAATGATGAATCTGTTTGTCTTTTCATGAATGCTGCCCAAGCTGCTGAATATTTTCAGCATCTCCTCTTTTTATTTCAGATTTTCATCAGCTGCAGGGTTTTGCTTTCCCATGTAGCCTTGGCTTTGGATCAAGAATTTGCTTCAGTATTGAAGAAGATCAAGGCTTAAATTGCCTAAGCCTCGCATTCAGAAAACTGCCTTCACTGATTTCCCCCATGTCACTCACTTCTCTCCCTCTTTCTCCAGGACAGGAAATTAACAGATGATCTCTGACTCTGCTCAGTCTGGGCATTGGTTAGTCAGCCCTCCATTTTAGCTGAAACTGGCATTTCTCCCCTTTGGGTGAGGGCACATAGAACTCATCCCCTGCAGCTCTCAAAAGCAATGAGGTGTGATAAGCCTGGGATGAATCAATTGACTCTTTTAATTGCCAATTGTGTTAAAGACATTGTATAAATGTGAGTTGCTGTTGATGCTATTGACTCAGTTCAAACTAACAGACCAAATAGTCACTGTAGAGTGGGTGGCATGGTGACACTGTCTGTGTGGAATTTGCATGTTCTCCCCATATCTGTGTGGGTTTTCTCAGGCACTCTAGTTTCCTCCCACAATCCAAAAATGTATAGGTAAGCTTGATTGGTCATGCTAAATTGTCCCTTAATGTCCTGGGATTAGCAGGGTGAATGTGTGGGGTTACAGGAATAGGATCTGGGAGGGATTGTGATCAGTGCAGACTTGGTGGATCAAATGGCCTCCTTCTGCACTGTAGGGATTCTATGATTCATAACCTATGATGCTTTTAGTGTCTGGAAATCTATCCATTTCTTCCTTAAATACACTCAGTGACTTGGTCTGATTTAATATTTAACCACTTACTCTATAGGTTTTTTTTGCAGTTTGCTTTGACAGATAATCAAAACTAAATCCTAGAGGTGAGCCCCACAACATCACACTGGTGGAGCCCACCCTTCCGGTAACTTCAGCTCCTGAGGGTGTCCTGATCTGAAACAATAGGAATTGTAAAATGTTTCCTGTCATAGACATGGGAACACCACCCTCACCCAGAGAATCCCACCCTGAAGCTCCCCAGTGGAAGCTGGTGCAATGTCCCAGCTCTGCCAGGGCATGATTCTTTTCACCCCAGAGGCTGTATTTACCTGTGAGCAACTGGTACATTTTTTGCCAAGGATCCCATTTCTTCTGGGCTGTTGTAAACCCCGCCAAAGCCAGCAAGATTGGGGGTGGGGGGGGTGGAATGAATGGGGGAAAGGGGCTCTGGGGGGGTGGGGGGGAGTAGAATTCCTCATGGAATTAAAAGGGGCTGTGGGGGGAGTGGAATTCCCTACTAATTATATTAACATGCATGGTAATGAGGGTCCCTGAATGGTTGGGTATGGAATGCTCATTGGTGGGAGGCAGGGACATTTTCAAGAGGAAATTCCACCAGCATAAAACTACCGTTGGATTCTTCGTCCCCACCGGCTTGCTGGCCATCTGAAAATGGGGACAGAAAATCAGCCATCTCCCCATGTCTAAAGCTCTAGGACATGCATACATCTACAGACATACACATGGCGACTCAGTGGTTAGCAGTGCTGCCTCATTGCGCCAGGGTCGCAGGTTCACGTCCCGCCTCAGTCACTGTGTGAAGTTTACACTTTCTCCCTGTGTCTGCGTGTATTTCCTACCGGTGCTCTGGTTTTCTCCCCCAGTCCAAAGATGTGCAGATTGTCCTTAGTGTCAGGGGGATTAGCAGGAAAAATAAGTGTTACAGGAATAGACCCTGAATGGAAATGCAGCTGGTACAGGTTTGATGGGCCAAAGGGCCTTCTTCTGTACTGTAAGGATCTATGATATCTGTGATAACATCCTACCATCTCCTCCAAATGATTACAGAATGCCTTAGTTGTCTTTTTGCTTTTCCAAGATATCAAACATTAATCATCTCTCTGGAAAAACAATGACATGCAGTTTCTGGGGAACACTTGCTACATTGAACATAGAACATAGAATTCCAACTTGCTGGAATACTGTGTTACAGGGCGTGCACTACAACTTTACATTTTAATTAAATTCACAGTGAAGTCTGTAAGGCAGCTTTTCCATGGCGATTTCACTGGTCCACAAACCGAACCCCTGGTAAAATGACAGTGACTATGCCAGTCTCAATATCTGCCAGAAACTTTCTGGCTGTCTGCTACCTGTGGTTCACAGATTAGATAACTGCTGAGTGGATCTGGAGAAGGCAATCCTCTAGGCTGCGGCTCTCAGAGTGCTGAGTTAAGAGTAACAAGGGCTGGTGCCTCGATTGAGAGGTTTGCAGCCTCTGTAACCTCTATCCAGCTGACTGCTGGAGGATGGGGGGGGCTGAGGTGGAGGGTGAGGTGAGGGAGGAAGGGGGATGTGTGGTTAGGTTCCAGGTCAGGAAAAGACTCCAAAACCTTAAACGTCTGCGCAAGGACCGGTGGGACCATTGGAGAGATCAGAGACAGCACGTGCAGTGGGAGAGAGGCCGAGGAATCCCTCCACTTATAGGCACTGGAATCCACAACAGGTAGAAGCAAGCAGGTATTGACCTGCCACTTGTTCCCACTAACTCATTGAAGGAGGAGTTTGTCCTCTTGGCCTGACAAATGCTGGTGGAGTTGATATTGGAGGGTGCCAGTGGATGCAATCCTGGCTCAAACCCAATCAAACCCTTCATCTTTACATCTGAATATTGTTTAATCTCTTCTTTGTTACACATTGGTTTATGAAGCTGGACATCCATGCCTATAGCTCTGAGACCTGAAGAGAAAATCTGAAGTAAAACACTAATGCAGCATTTGTGAAGTTCTGGTGCTCACCATTAACCAGTGCCATACACATTATACCATGAAGTGCTTGGTATGTCGCTTGTTCAGCCTTTCCCAAAAGTATCACAGTCCAGGTGACCTTTCAAAATCATGGAAAATAGAAGCTGGAGTCTGTCATTGGGCCGATTGAGCCTGCTCTGCCATTCAATGTGATTGTGGCTGGTCCTCTACCTCAAAGCCATGCTCCCATTCTTTGGGTGGCATGGTGGCACGGTGGTTAGCACTGCTGCCTCACAGAGCTGGGGACCCGGATTCAATTCTGGCCTCGGGTCACTGGAATTTGCACATTCTCCCTATGACTGTGCGGATTTCCTCCGGATGCTCTGGTTTCCTCCCATAGTCCAAAGATGTGCGGGTTACGTTGATCGGCCATGAAAATTTCCCCTTAGTGTCAGGAGATTAGCAGGGTGAATGTTTGGGACTGTGGGAATAGGATCTGGGTGGGACTGCAGTCAGTGCATGATTGATGGGCTAAATGGTCTCCTTCTGCACTGTAGGGATTCTATGATTCATACCCTATGATGTCTTTAGCGTCTGGAAATCTATCCATTTCTTACTTAAATATAATCAGTGACTTGGCCTCTACAGATTCATGCAGTAGAGAATTCCACAGGTTCACCACCTGTGAAGACTTTTCTTATGAAGCTTCCACCACTTCTTGCAGCCATTGTGCTCTTCCCCTTTAAGAGGGGCAGGCTGCCTTTAAGTAGCATTACTTGCTCGTGGCATTTGACCCTCTGCCGACAGGTGCAGTTATTGAATAGCATGCGGAGAGATGGGTGCCAGCAGCGATCATTTGGAACTGTGGGGTGCTCCAGTTTTCAAACAAATGCAGATACAGAAGATGCTGAGAATTGGGAATAAAAGCCAGAAAATATTCAGCAGGTCTGACAGCATCCGTGGAGGGAGACAGAGAGAGAAAGAGAGAGAGAACATAGAACATAGAACACTGCAGCACAAACAAGCCCTTTGGCCCACAAGTTCGATCAGATCCACACCGACCAGGCCTATCTATAACCCTCAATCCCATTAAATCCCATGTAATCATCCAGAAGTCTCTTAAAAGACTCCAATGAGTTCGCCTTCAACAACACCGACGGCAGCTGATTCCGCTCACTCACCACCCTCTGAGTGAAAAACTTACCCCTGACATTTCCTCTGTACCTACTCCCCAGCATCTTAAATCTGTGTGCTCTCGTAGCGACCATTTCAGCCCTGGGAAATAGCCTCTGAGAATCTACCCTATCTATATCTCTCAACATTTTATACACCTCGATCTGGTCGCCTCTCAATCTTCGTTTCTTCAGGGAGAAGAGACCTAGCTCCCTCAACCTATCTTGATAAGGCATGCCTTCCAATCCAGCCAACATCCTTATAAATCTCCTCTGCACCCTCTCAATAGCTTCCACATTCTTCTTATAGTGAGGTGAACAGAACTGCGCACAGTACTCCAAGTGGGGTCTGACAGGGGTCTTATAAATTTGCAGCATTACCTCCTGACTCCTAAACTCAATCCTTCGATTAATGAAGGCCAGCACACCATAGACCTTCTTGACCATATCTTCCACCTGCAAGGCTGATTTAAGATTCCTATTATGGACCCGGACCCCAAGGTCCTTCTGTTCCTCTACACTGCTAAGAGTCCTACCCTTGATATTGTATTCCTTCATCCCATTGGACCTACCAAAATGGGCCACTAGACATTTATCTGCATTGAAGTCCATCTGCCATGTCTACGCCCAATCTTGCATCCTATCTATGTCTTGCTGCAACTTGCTGAGAAAGAAACAGAGGTAATGCTTGAAGTGAATGATATTTCGTGAGAATGACATGGAAAGTGTTTCATACTTTAGCTCACCATTATCATTAACATCACTAATCTAGTCCGACAGGCATAGAAGCAAACACACAAAGAAACCACCCTCAGTGGTAATCCTGAATCAGACTTCTGAGCTGTACAGGATGAGGTGAATCTTATCAAATGCAAAAACGCTATGTGAGTGTCAAGTCACCTCGAAATAACTATAATCTCATCTACAAAACCGTTGTGAAGTAAAACTCAGGAAGTTAATTAGCCACATTTTTTTGTTCTCATTTGCAATATTCTCCACGGAGCAACCCACACACATGGAAGAAGATTATTTCCTGTCTCAAACGCCATCATTTAGGTTAGCACACACCCCTCCCCCCCCCATCCCCACCACTCTTCTCCCATGAGCAAATTCATCCAAAGACAAAAATTGCCATGTGATGGCTGCATGGGCTGAGCAGGGTCTATCCTGTCATGTTGGGGTTGTTTTGTTTTCTGTCATTATGTTTCCTCCCAGATCATCAGCTCTTCCCACTCTGGCTGAGGAAATGGATGGATGACTAGACTCTCAGGTTGCACCGACATTGTAAAAACTTTAGGAGATGGGGTTCGCTTCAACTCCCTTTCGCTTTCCCTTCCTCCCCTATGGGACAGAGGTCCACACCGGTCACATCCTTTACTATTGGCAGACTTGACTGAAAAGTAAAGGGGTGGAGTGGGGGAGTGGTGGCACGGTGGTTAGTACTGCTGTCTCATAGTGCCAGGGACCCGACTTCAATTCCTGGCTTGGATCACTGTCTGTGCAGAATTTGCACGTTCTCCCCATGTCTGTGTGCGTTTCCTCCGGGAGCTTTGACTTCCTCCCACAGTCCAAAGATGTGTGGGTTAGGTTGATTGGCCATGATAAATTGCCCCTTAGTGTCAGGGAGATTTGGACTGTGAGTATATGGGCTGGCGAGGATGGGGCCTGGGTGTGATTGTTGTCAGTGCAGACTTGATGGGCCACATTGGACTGTAGATTATATGATTTAATATAAAATTTAAATATATTATATTGTATAATAGCCAAATTGCAATAGCCAAATTGTGGATTGCAAGATCCCATAACAGTAATGCCCAGAATATCTCTATCTAGTGAGTTGGTTGAGGGGTTGGCAGGGACACTGGGGAAAATTTCCTTGCTCTTTATCAAAGCACTGCAGTGGAAGGACAGCTGGAGCCTTAGAGATTAGGACGTCATTGTGAGGAATTTGGTCTCATTGAATAAAGTTTAAGTTTATTTATTAGTGTCACAAATAGGTTACTTTAACGCTACAATGAAGTTACTATTAAAATCCTCTAGTTGCCACACTCTGGCACCTGTTTGGGTACACCGAGGGAGAACTTAGCATGGCTCCAAACCAGCATGTCTTTTCAGACTGTGGGAGGAAACCGGAGCACCCGGAGAAAACCTACGCAGACACATGGAGAATGTGCAGAGTCTGCACTGAGAGTGACCCAAGTCAGTTATCAACTAATTACTGTGCCACCCTGTCGCTCATCTGATTACAATGTTCCATTATACCAAAGGTTGAACACCTCAGAAAGTTATGGTGATATTGATAAGTCCAGGGTCATTATAGTCCTCAGTAAGAAAATTGAAATGAAAATCAAAGTGCAAGACTTCTACAAATATTGTATGTAGAACTCACCCAATGAACAGGATCTCAAACTAGGAAATATGCCACCTGAAGAAGGATGGGTTTATCAGGGAACACTTCCTGTAACTCAGACTCAGATAAATCCATGAAATAAATAAATTCTAGGGCCATGAGCACAGAACAAAGGATAGGGACTAATTAAATAGTGCTACCAATGGGTCAAGTGGATTCCTTCTGTGTTTTATGATTCTCTGATACTAACTCAGTAACAGTTTAAGGACATAAACAGTGTAAAAATTGTAACAGAAGTTGGCTATTCTGTCTCTCAAAACTATTCCACCATTCAGTAAGATTTTTGCCTGCATTATCCCTAAATCCCTTGATTCCTTAGTATTCAAAAATCAATTCATCTCTGTCTTAAATATATTCCATAACTGCACATCCACAACTCTCTGGAGTAGAGAATTCCAAAGATTGATAACCTGCTGAGTGCAGAAATTTTTCCTCATCTCAGTCTATTCTGAAACTGTGACTCTTTGTTCTATACCAGGAAACCAGGTATAGAACAACCAGGAAAAACATCTACCAGCATCTAGTCTGCCAAGCCTGTTAAGTGAGCAAACTATCCCCTCAACTTATGACAAATGACATAGGCAATTGTCCACGATCAAAGTTTTTTTTTATATATGCGAGGTCAATGTGTATTCTTACCGTCAGAGTGATTTGTTCCAATTTAAATAATTTCTAGCAGTAAGCATTTGTGAATGTAAAAATAATGAAGACTATATATTTTTGTAATGTTCTACCAATGTTAGAGTTGTGAGTTTTAACAAACAGAAAAGATGTGGTTTGCACACATAGATTCAAACTAACACATTGACAGGTGTTCTCTACACCACATAAATTACAAACTAAACATGAAAGAGCAGCCTCCACCACCCTAGTGACATCACCATCAAATTGTCTGATCAGTTCTTAAAGCAACCTGCGACCCTTTTAAATATATAACAATTATCGAGCATTTGTTCTAAAGGTTTTAACATGTCACATATTATCACACACAAAATAAATAGATATAGATGAGGGGAGAAAATGACACAATTACAAGTTGAAATGATTTCTGTTTCTTTCATATCGTGCCTGCAGTTTCTTAGTTAAGTTGAAGATGTAGCTGGAGTGTAGGTTTGGTAAAACTGAACTTCTCAGCAAAGTTTCTTGTAGTTGAATTAAATCTGGGAAGAAGTAATCATATTCTGCCAAGCAAGTAGCATGAACAGAATACATCAGATGGAATGGAATATGATCAATATAGCAAGAGTCAGCTTGAAGATAGAAGTTGAAGGGAGATTTTCAAGATATAGCTGTTTTATTTTTGCTGGGTGTTCTTGCAGTTGGGTTAATAGCTTTTTAGATAGTCTTTCAGATGGGATCCCTCATGATGATTTTTGCATCAGAATAGCTTCAGTTGTAACTTTTATAAACCTAGCTGCTTTAACAATGTGACTTATACCAATCAAAATACCTTTCACAAATAAGATTGTGCCTTGTCCTGATACACATCCTATGTTATGGCCTTTCAGACTTTGAGTTATTTGAGATGAGGGAATATCACAATACAATGATGCTTGCTAAGACTCATTTCATATTCATCTAGCACATATTGATTTTTTGTGTCTCTATTATTTATGGTTAGTCAGGAAAGTGAATCTATCATAGTCCTGCTTGTTCATAGTTTATCTTTAATAATGGGATTGTTGCAATGTTAATGAGGTATTGCTTGAGTTTCAGGTGTTGGCTGGAACCAATATTGTCAAAGTCACATGATATGCTCTCAGCCATTTTAAAAACTATTGTGTCCATTTAAAGAAAGGACAGTTTTAAAATTTGTGATATCCTCATGCCTCCACTAATGACACTAGTATCAAAGGGCCCTTTGACAAAAGTGCATGTGTATAAATATTAGGGGTGGACAGACTCAACTGCAGCTACGTTGCATTCCAAGATTGAATATCTTCACAATGTTCACAAGCTGTGCTTATTCATGGGAAACTGCCTCCTTACTATCCATTAGTGACTGGGGCCAGTAAAGATAAGAGAAATCTGAGGAAGAAATAAACATGTTCTGCCAAACAAGTGGCATGAACAGAATAATCAGATGGAATGGAATATGATCAATATAGCAAGAGGTCAGACGACATCTAATTGGGAATATCTGTTATATTCTGTCCCCTCACCCATACAACGTCTCAGTGTCCTAAATGAAAATGAGACATCCTTCCATTCATATAATGTTTTTCAAGACCTCAGGGTAATCCAAAACTCTTTACTTAAGGGAACATTCACTCTCAGCTCAGGCTGTTGACCCAATCATGCCAGCACACAAGGGTAGCAGTGGAAAAAACCCAAAAACTACTAGATGCAGGCATATATGAAAATGATTGTGAAAATAGTATCTTGAATCAAGACAAGGTGCATTATGATTATTTATATTATTGCTTTTTAACTAGGCATACTGGATGGAAAGAAGGTGTTTGAAACTTCAAAGAAAACTAACCACCCCATTCCTGGTCCTTTTATGAGTGATGCCACCTTCAGTAGGACCTATCATCGGTGGCTTGAGAATTTGCCTGAATCAGGTAAAGCGTAATATCACTGTATGGAAATCAGGGCCACATTATATGCATAATGCCCTGACTTCCACCTTGGGAAACTAGTTGATGGGATTTTACTTGCAGGCTGGAGCAGAATGGCCACTTCTCATTATTTTTCGGGACTGATAAGCCAGAAACATGAATTTTTAAAGAAACTGAAAATAATATGCACTGTGTTCCTTCCTCTTTGCATTGGCCTTCTCAAGCTCCAAATCCCACCCGACCCCTGTCCCTGAATCTGTTTTAATGTTGACTGGGTATTTGTTCCATGGCTTGTGTTCAATGGTGAAGAACTTGGAGTGTGAAGACTGACATGCGGTTAGCTCATCCTTGCTACATAGACTGTGTAAAAATGGGAAGTGATTGTTGCTGATACATTTCCCCTGCACATTCACAGTCTAGACAAGCAAATCTGTCTATGACCATCAAATGACTGAAAGGGAAACATACATTCTAAACTGTTCCGTGATTTTCTGTAAAGGAGTGAAATACACAACTTTATTCACACTTTTTTGCTGTCAATTATTATCAAATTCTGCATTGTAGAAATGCTTGTGTGGCAGGTCAGTGGCAGGCACAGAAGGAGTTTATCAGGATTTTTCTTGGTCTGGAGGATATTAGCTATGAGGAGAGGTTGGATAAACTCAGTTTGTTCTCACTGGAATGACAGATGTTGAGCAGTAACTTGATAGAGGTCTACAAGATTGTGAGTGGCATGGACAGAGTGGATAGTCGGGTGCCCTTTCCTTGGGTAGAAGAGTCAAGTATGAGGGTACATAGATTTAAGGTGCATGGGGAAATGTTTAGAGGAGATGTGCAAGGCAAGTTTTTACGCAGAGGGTAGTGAGTGTCCGGAAGGTAGTGCCCAGGCAGGTGGTGGGAGCAGGTACGATAACAACATTTAAGGGACAAATCCATGAATAGGATGGGAATGGAAGGATATGGACTCTATAGGTGCATACAGTCTTAGTTTAGGCAGGCATCATAATTAGCACAGGCTTGGGATGGCCGAAGTGCCTGTTCCTGTGCATCTGAAAAGTGCTTCTTCTTATGTTTCATGGCGAAATTCTGTTCCACCCATAGGATTCATTTATAACGACATAGGATAAGATATGTATAGAATATGGAAAGGGTAAATGTTGGGGGGCAGTATAAAATTTACACCGAATCATAGAATTCCTACAATGCAGAAAGAGGCCATTCAGCCCATCGAGTTTACACTGACTACAATCCCACACAGGCCCTATCCCTGTAACCCCACATATTTACCCTATTAATTCTCTGACACTAGAATCAATTTACCATGGCCAATCAACCTAACTCATACATCTTTGGATTGTGTGAGGAAACTGAGCATCTAGTGCATCCAGCACACAGACCTGGGGGGAATGTGCAAACCCCGCACAGGCAGTGGCCCAAGACCGGAATTGAACCCAGGTCCCTGGTGCTGTGAGGTATCAGAGCTAACCACTGTGCCACTTGTCACTCTACTAAAAAAATCCACTAAGGAATTCAGGAGAAATTTCTTTACTCAGAGAATTGTTGGAATGGATTTTTTTAGCACAACGAGTATTTGAAATGAGTAGCATTGCTGAATTGAAGGGGAATGTGGGAGAAAGGAATAGAGGGTTGTGCTGGTAAGGTGAGGTAAAATAGGAGAGAAATAAGCTAATGTGGAACATGGCTTGTTTCTGTGTTGCAATTTTATGTAATTTTATGAATTCTTCTATTGATTTCACAAGAAAGGCCTCGATTTTCACTACTAAGATAGATAGCTCAAGTTGTAAATTTTCCTGGACCACCCCGTCGACTTAGTTCAAAAGGTGCAAACCTTGCCCTGGTGAGTGTATTGGGTAGGGAATTTGGTGCAGAATGGAATTAGGCCTATCACCCCTGGAAGCAGACCAGGGGCAGCTGAATCCCAAGGCAGAACAATTAAAAAGCTCAACTTTGTTCCCTGAGATTTCATCTCAGTCATATTAAAGGCTGCCATGCCCTAATCCCTCACACCCCTCTGCCTCCACCCTGTTATAGACTGAACTGCTGTGAAGTGGCTCCTATTTACTTTCACTGAAAGGCAGTCACAATTTCCTGGCCTGGCTTGGGCCTGTTATAGCATCCATTCCAACCATGTCCTCCATCCACCACCTTTTGTATCCTCTGTACCAACTCTGGTCCCTCCATACCCACTCACCCATTATGTGCTACGTACAGAACCAATAACCCCTCTAGCAGCAACAGTACGTACAAAACTGCTTAGAAACAAAACATCCATTCACAAATCTTTGGAAATTAAAAACTGATGTCCCTACAATCCTATTATAGTGTTAATCAAACAACACATTAAAGTATCAATAACAGAAGCTTTAACTGTATCACAACTTTTAATCTTGTGCCAATATTGAGGTATTAACAAAAGAGATCACAATGAAATAACATATTGTTACCACATAAGGATATCAATCAACTAAATTCAAAAGTTATCTCTGACTGTGCACAGAATGAAGCTTAGTTGATTGTCCAGATTCATTAGCTCTTGGGACAGAGGGAAATGGTCAAGATGTCAAAGTTGGAGGAATGCAGTGTTACTGATGGATTAAAAGGCTGAAACAGGTTAAAAAAAATCAAGAAAATGAGGCCATTCATTTTTGAAATATGTGTTAATGCTGCAAAATAGATGAGGATTTTGTGCCCCATTCGCCACGGATGTAGATGGCAAAGGAGACAAAAAAAATCATGCAAGAGGGCAAAATCTGCGATTTGTGCCAGCGGTGTTTCACCAATTGTATACTCTCCCCCTAATGACGTCATGGAGATCCTGATCTTGAAAGTTGGGATATCCATTTGCATTCATTTAAATATCATTATCAGGCCTGACAGAACCCCCCCACATTTACGCCTGACAGACGCCCCACATTAACGCCTGACAGATGCCTCACATTTACGCCTGACAGATGCCCCACATTTCTGCCTGACAGACACCACATTTCTGCTGGACAGACCTCCCCCCCCCAATCCACATTAGATTGCCCATTCACACTGATATGAAATACATGAAGCATGTCAGGTCCACCGTAACATGCACCAGGCAAGCAGAAACCCACCTGAGGTACACATGTGATTACAGCCCCTGGGGGATAGAGGCCCAGACAGTACCCTATCACTGCCTGTTGATGAGGAGGGGTAACTCCATGGTTGGGTTGGGTTGGGTGGGGTGGGGATTGCATGGCAAGGAATATTTCTGCTATTAAATTGGGGTGCTCTAAGTTGCCAGCAGGCTCAACCAGAATAATGTCATGAGACCTGCCCCTTACATTATTTTAATGACAGGCTGTGCATATGTCAGAAGGCAGCATCTTGGAGCTGGCAGCTTCTACCCCCGTTTCTCTCACTTACTCACATTCCGCAGCAAAACCAGGAAATTCTACCCATAACCTTTGCTGCAGGCAATACAACTGCCCTGCATTTGCTAATACGAGTCCTGATTGCCATGACCTGTCTGAATCGGCAAGAAAATTAACTGACACCATAGATTGTGCTACCAATGCCAGCATGGGGTGCATATAGTTGGTTAACAGAACTCCGCAGTCATGAGCTATTGACTTTTCCCTTTTATCCTGTGAGTAAAGGATTAGCACTGATTTAACTTCCCACCTGCTCACATGGTCGAGACAGGATTTGTCTCATCTCAATTAACCACACCGCTGGTGTAGAGATTATTCAAGTATCCATGTGCTGCACGACTACAATTGTTGAGTTAAAATATTCTTCACCGCTGAGACTTCAGTTGCCTGTGACAATAATTTGCATCACAGTCATGATTATGATGTGGGAGCTCTTTTGTAAAGAGCCCAGAGTGGATGCACTTTATTCTGACAAAATTATTCTATCACCTAGCCAGAGTTCGTTGTTCAATAAAGAATCTGTATAAATGCTAATTATTGTCTTAATTTAACCCTTTAAGCCCCAGTATCATTCTGGTAAATCTGTGCTGAAACCACACTGGCGGTCCCCACCATTTAAATTTCCGGAGGCGCAGTGTCTGAAATTGAACAGTGTGGCTGGGGTTTCAAAATGTCAACTCAGCACGAAAAGTGGTGTATGGTCCACAGTCTGCACCGCTAACGTTTCTCGCTGAATTTTCAAACACTTTGCAAACCAAAAAACAGGAAGCGGGTCCCTGCCCTGCCATGACCTCAATATCTGAATAAACAAAAAATTAAGCCATCTAATCCTCAGTGAACCACCTCCCTCCTCGCCCCATTCCTTGTCCCCACAACCCCTATGGTCATTGGAAACACCGTCCCATGGGCATGGAGCCCCTTCTCACCGAATGGAAGGATGCATATGTTTCCTCCGGATGCTCCCACACCCCAAAGATGTACAGGTTAGGTGGATTGACCATGCTAAATTCCATCTTAGTGTCTCAAGATGAGTAGGTTACAAGGATTAGCAGAGTGAATGCATGGGGTTACGGCGGTAGGGTCTGGGTAAGATGCTCTGTGGGAAAGTCAGTGCAGCTTCAATGGGCCAAATGGCTCCTTCTGCACTGTACTGGTTCCATGATTTGATGAAAGCATGCCACAACCAGTGCACCATCTCTGCACTGACTTTAAGTTTTATGTATGGGGAGGAGGAGGGTGGGGGTGACCACCCCTTTCTCTTTTCAGATCATCTTCTAGTAGGGTGACCATCTTTGGGAAAGTATATCCTTCACCATTTCCTACATGGTAGAACGCCTCAGACTCTGTGACCTGGCGCTTGAGTCAGCAGACGAGTGTGGGAATGATGTGTTCAGGCGACTGCAGTGATAGGCATTTCATTTATCTTTGTAGCGTGCGAATGTTGTGCATTCACAGCATTTTTAAATAAAAATGTACAGAAATCTGCTGTACTCCGCCTCATTTCGAGATAGTGAATGTAATTTTTCACTGGTGACGTGTTAAGTCAGCAAAATGACAATCCGAGTACACTGATCTTGTCACTGACTAAGAACATGACCAGACACCTTCCTGTTTCATTAACAGTTCCTCAGAATTGTCCCACTTTTAATTCAGCTCATATTTCATAAGAATATAGAATAATTTATTTTCTGGTTTGGAGAAACATGATTCAATGACAGTCCAATGGCTCTAAAATTGCCAAGAATGTGATCCCACAATAATCCACCTCATTCAAATATCTTTACTTCAACGAGAAATGGCAATTTTATTTGAAACATAAAAACAATACTGTTGTGTGTGTGGGGGAGGGGGGCAGCATGGTTTACTTATTAGAGTCACAATAGGCTTATATTAACACTTCAATTAAGTTACAGTGAAAATCCCCTAGTCACCCGACTCTGGCGCCGGTTCGGATATACTGACGAAGAAGTTAGCATGGTCAATATACCTAACCAGCACGTCTTTCAGACCGTGGGAGGAAACCAGAGCACCCGGAGGAAACCCACACAGACACAGGGAGAACACACAGACAGTGACCCAAGCTAGGAATTGAACCCAAAGGACATATATTGACTTAATTGGCAAAAGAACTGGAGGGGAGAAATGTGTTCACTTACGAGTTATTATGATCTGGAAATCACTGTTTGAATGGACAAGGAAAGCAGATTCAATACTAACTTCTGAAAATAAATGAGATATATAGACTTGAGAAAGAAGCATTTGCAGAATTATGTGGAAAGAGAGTGTGGGCAACCTCAAGGTGGATCAAGGTTGCAGCAGGAACATGAAGCAAGCATTATATCCCTTATTTATATATTCAAATCTGCCAATGCCTTCTCCAGGTATGGGTTAATGGTGCCTCTGGTTTGTCCATTCCCAGTATGTCAGGGTGGAAAACTTCTAAACGGAAGTGTGCACTTGCTTTCTGGTTACCATTTTAGTGAACAGCAGGAATTTCCCACTCTTGGCCCAAGTCCAGTGGTGGATGTGCGAAGTTGAAGAGACTTCGGATGGAAGGCAGGGAAGGGTGAGCACATTGAACTGTGTCCTGCTCACCTATTTAATTGCGCAGCTGAGCAGATGAGGTCACATTGCTTGGGGGCAGGAGAGGGAGACAAGAGGAATGCCCTGCTGTCATGTCGGGTGCCATATTTAAGAGGCACCCGGGACAGCAAATAATTCATCTTGCCAGGAGTCCAGAAAGCAGCAAGCATTGACTCCACAGTCCTGTGGCGCATCTGTAGAGACTCTCCTCCAGGCTTTGGAGGACAGGAGGGATGTCCTGTCTGCCAGCCATGGGAGTAGGAAGCTTCCCCCAACTCACCACTGTGGCCTGAGAGAAAGTCACCAGAGTGGTCAGTGCCACAGGGGTGTAGAAGTGGATTACCTTACAGTACAGGAAATGCAAACTCATTTAATCTGCTCTGCCCAGTGTAAGTGAACCTTCTACTCTGCATACTCACCTCACTATTTTCTCAATCTGTCATGGGACAATGGCAAAGCCAGTTTCTGTGTTGCTGTTTCTTAAAAACCCTCAAAAGGTGACTATCTGTGTGGAGTCTGCACATTATCCCCGTGACTGATGGGTTTTCTTTTGGTGCACCATTTTCCTCCCGTAGTCCAACTATATGTTAGGTAAGGTGAATGGGTCATGGTAAATGTGTGGGATAGAAAGGGGATGGTGGGCTTGAGTAACATGCTCTTTCATAGAATCGGGCAGACTTGATGGGCCTAGTGGCCTCCTTCTGCACTGTAGGAATTGTTGAGTTCCTATGAGACCCAATTTGTTAAATTCTAGATTGTATATCCTCTGGGTGAGGAGGAATGAACTGGCTCCTTTTCTTTATCAAACTCGATTGGTTGGTCTCATAAGATTACCTCAAAAAGGATCCCTCTCCTTTTCCCAGTTCCAATGTATTTGTATTTTAAAAGGAGCAAATTTATCAAAGCTAATTCAGTCAAAGGAAGAGTGAGTTTATTAGCTGCTAAACACAAGAAACATAATAAAGCACACTGACGCAGATTAGAAATGAGAAATGGGATAAGATAAACAAATCAATCTTTGACTTGTCCATGAGGAGAAGATGGTGAAAAATTGTAACCGTTTGAGGGTTGTGATTCCAGTAGCACTGACTGCAGCAGTTGAACAGTTGGCTTGGAGCTGACAGGATCCTACAGTTTAGTTGGGAAGTGGTCCTGCTTCTTGGTCTCTGTGGCTTTGCTGACTTGACTTGATTCAGTGATCAGAGAGAAAGTGAGACTTGTATTTTCTCCTGTCAGAGAAAGGGGACTCAGCTGCCTTTGTGCTTCTGTTTCACACACTGATACACCCAGCACAACTCCAAGCTTTTCATGTGGCTTTTTATTCCAGTTTAATGAATCCACTGATGTTCAGTGTGAGGGCATTCCAAATCCCAGAAGGGAAACGTGGAATGCTGGTACTTAACTATTTTTCCAATTTGGAAACAAAAAGGTGAGAAAATAAATTAATTTCTGTCATGGAAAGGGGCCAGCCTTGTTGTAAATTACTTAAATAACCAGATGTTTATTAAACTTTAAAACACACAATAAATGCAAAAGCAAAACACCAAGGTGGGGGGTGGAATGATCTCTCCCTAAAAATTCAATATGGAATTTGCAAAAAATCTGGAGTAAATCGTGCTGGTTTTTTCAATGTGAGTCTCAAAATGAATCTCACACACTCTGTGCATTGCTGAATGCACTAGCATGAAGCAATTCAAAAAGTTGTGGGTAGATGGGGCCTATTCCTGCTGGAGAAGTTGGCACCATTGCGCTGAGCAAGTCTCTACGCATGCGCTGATCTGAGAGTACAGAGGTTGCATGTGCACAATGGCCCTTGTCTGCCGGCCTTCCACTTATGGGCCAGTTGATATGCTGGCTAACCCTGTGAACACCACCCCCATGGCCTGATAGCTGCACCCCCCAAACCAGCCTCGACCCCATCTCCCTTCTCGCAACCCCAATCTCCCGATCCCTCTCCCCCAGTTCGCCCTACCCCATTGCCAGCCCTGACCTCTTGACCCTCAATCCCGAATCATCCCCCCACCCTCCTCCAGCAAGCTGCCTCACCCACCTTGTTGGCCAGCCCTGATCACTGGCCTCTCTCTCTCCCTGTTACTCAGCCTCAAATGCAAAGTGGCAGCGGAACTCCCACTCCCACAGGTTGTCCCCAGGAGGCCCTGTACCATTAGGACCCACCCCTTACCAGATCCCATGTTAACATGCCCCTGGACATTGGCAGTTTGCCCCTTGGGCAATGCCAGGGGGCCTAGGCTGGTGGGCTTGGCCCTCTGGAAGGCCTCGATTGCCCCACCTTCACTGCAGTGAAGTTGTGTCACTAGCTATACTAATCCCTGCTAGAATGAAATACTCCTAGCGGGAGGGGAGGGGGTACAATCTAACAGACCTGGAGATTTCCCGCTAATGATATTTAAATTATATTGTATTGAGGCCTGCATACATTATGCACCCAGCGTGGAGCTGACGGCGCTGGAAATGCGGCTGCTAGAGACCATGGCGTGCAGGCCATAGTGTCCAGCGGGCAACCCTGTGAAACAGCTTTCAGGTCTTCTGGCCCAGTGCACTACTAAAGCAGCACAGCAGGCTAGGACAATGGCCCCAACATTTGGAATTAATTGCAATAATGATCATCCGGACACTATGCTTAAATTACCCCCAATCTAAAACTATCTACTTCCCTAAATCTGAGAATCCATCTTCCTCAAAACAACATCCCATAGGTTTTAATACTGAGCTGAATCCAGTAAATAATCCTCACACAGAACCTACAACTTTCTTTTGGGGCCCCTTCTTCTCATTTAGGGTAGAATTGATGGAATCTCACACCTGCTGCCTTCCTTTCAACACAAAGGACTGATTCTGTGAGATCGCTCAGCGTTGCATCCAATTGTGGCAATGATCCAGGTCTCTGAACTGAATCATAGAATTATAGAATCCCTACAGTGCAAAAAGAGGCCATTCAGCCTTCAAATCTGCACTGATCATAATCCCACCCAGGCCCCATTCTCACAGCCCCACATATTTACCCTGCTAATCCCCCTGACACTAGGGGCAATTTATCATAGCCAATCAATCTAACCTGCACATCTTTGGAAACCTAAGCAGTGAAGTAGACCCACGTAGACATGGAGAGAATGTGCAAACTCCACACAGACAATGAACAGAGGCTGGAAATGAACCAGAGTCCCTGGTGCTGTGAGGCAGCAATGCTAACCACTATGCCACCGTGCCACCCCTATAATTCTTTCTTTCTTATTAGAATCATAGAATCCCTACAGCGCAGAGCATCCATTTGCTGGGCTCCATTTTGCTTAACTGGGACAGAATTTTCTGGCTGTGCTCACTCCTGGATCAGAAAATCCAAGGTCAATGGACCTTTGCATGGTTCATGTTCCATGCACTATGATTCCTATAGCTGGCAGGATGGGAGAATTCCACCTAAGGTAGCAATTTCATTCTGCTACTCAGCTAATCTGCATCTCTCAATTCCTCAATGCAGCTAAAATCCAGTCATATTTCTTCTTTATCCAATTATTTTCATTTCATTCCAACTTCCTAACACTAATCTCTTGTCTATTCCTAGAAAATTGACAAACTGGTCTAGGACGTAACTTACAGGATATAATTTCTGCTGAGCTGATAATTAGCTTCCATTATCTTCACAGGAGATAGGAGTTCATGTTTACAGGACTTCTTCCTTTCTTCTGTCTGAGAGAGGATGTGACATCCCATTGTCTCTCTTTTGGTATCACCCGCACCAGAATCATTCAAATAGTGGCTGAATTTACTATCTCAAAATCTACAACCTCAGCCATCTTTGGCTTGTTATGTCCATTTTTTGAAAAAAGCTTATCTTATTTAAAAGCTTAATACTTCCTCAT
Source organism: Sphyrna mokarran (assembly GCA_024679065.1). Taxonomy (NCBI): domain Eukaryota; kingdom Metazoa; phylum Chordata; class Chondrichthyes; order Carcharhiniformes; family Carcharhinidae; genus Sphyrna; species Sphyrna mokarran. The sequence continues at coordinate 65,706,125 of JAGIQG010000009.1, forward strand.
GTCATTCGGAGTTTTGCTCTGTCATTATGACATTCCCCTCTTCACCGGAATGACATTACAAAATAACAAACACTCTTACACACATTCTCCTAGCATCGGTCAATATTATCTGTTCAGTTCTAACTGAGCTCCTTTGGTTTTGGACAGGGCATCCACAAATGCATTTGATTTCTCAGGAATGTGGGCGATTGTTAAGTGATATAGTTGGAGGAACAAACTCCAACAGAATAATTTGGCATTCTGTGTCTTAAATCTTTCCACAAAAGCTAACAATTTGTGATTGCTATACTACGGTTTTCCCATTCTGGACATGTATCTCAGAATGTTGAGTGCCAGTGATAAACCGAGGGTTTCCTTCTCCACTGGAATACTGTTTGTGATGCTTGTGTAGCTGTTTGGAGAAATACTTATCCCTATTCTGGTTTCATCTCCTGTAGAAGAACAGTCCCTACCTCATGTCACATGCATTGATGGCTACTTTAAATGCTTGGTTAAAGTTCAGGATTGCAAGCACACGCTCACCTGTTAGAAAGATCTTCACCTTTTCAAAACGTTTCTGACATTTCTCAGTGCATACTATCTTTGCTTTTAACTAATGTAAAGTTCTAAGTTCTGGGGCAATTATTGTGCTGCAGTTTGGAATAAACATGTGATAGAACCTGCACACCCCCAATAATTTTATGAGTTCCTATTTTGTGGTAGCGTGAGGAACTGAATTACTTTTTTTCACTTTGACAGCCCTGGGCTGTCAAATAATGTGGAATATGCCAATGAGCTTAAGAAATTTGTATTAAGTGGAGAGACAGAAACTGTCCATTTTTGTGGGTGCTGAGAAGAACATAGTATTGGACATATCTAAAGAGAGAACAGGATTGTTGGAACAAGTTGTTAGGCTTGGAAGTTAGTGAACATTTTGGTGATCGTGACCACAATTCGGTTACGTTCACCTTAGTGATGGACAGGGATAGGCATGAAGCTGGGGGCGGTAGTTATAGCTGGGGAAAGGGTAATTATGAGGCCATCAGGAGAGAATTAGGGTGCATAGATTGGACTAGGAAACTACAGGGACTGGGAACATCTGGAATGTGGTGCTTATTCAAGGAGCAGCTGCTGCGAGTCCTTGATAAGTATGTCCCTGTCAGGCAGGGAGGAAATGGTCGAGTAAGAGAGCCTTGGTGTACGAAAAAAGTTGATTTGCTGGTTAAGAAGAAAAAGGAGGCTTATGTCAGGATGAGGCTTGAAGGCTCAGTTAGTGCAATGGATAGCTATAGATTAGCCAGGAAGGAGGTAAAAAGTGAATTGAGGAGAGCTAAGAGGGGACACGAGAAGATGTTGGCTGATAGGATTAAGGAGAATCCTAAAGCTTTCTTTCGATATGTTAAGAATAGAAGATTGGTTAGGGCAAGATTAGGGCCAGTCATAGACAGCAGTGGGAAGTTGTGCGTGGAGCCTGAAGAGATTGGAGAGGCACTGAATAAATATTTCTCTTCGGTATTCACGCAGAGTGCTGGAAATGTAGCTGTGGAGAACACTGAGGTACAGGGTTGCAAATTGGGAAGTATTGTAGTAGATAGGGAGGATGTGTTAGAAATTCTCGAGGGTTTGAAGTTGGATAAGTCCCCTGGGCCGGACGGGATTTACCCTAGGATTCTCTGGGAGGCAAGAGAGGAGATTGCAGAGCCTCTGGCTCTGATCTTCAGGTCCTCGTTGGTTACGGGTGTGGTTCCGGAGGACTGGAGGATAGCGAATGTGGTCCCATTGTTAAGAAGGGGAAGAGAGACCTTCCAGGGAATTATAGGCCAGTGAGTCTTACTTCTGTTGTGGGCAAAGTATTGGAGAGAATTATTAGGGATAGGATTTATAGTTATTTAGAGAGAAATGAATTGATTGGGGATAGTCAGCATGGTTTCGTGAAGGGTAGGTCATGCCTTACTAACCTCATTGAGTTTTTTGAGAAAGTGACCAAAGAGGTGGATGGGGGTAAGGCGGTTGATGTAGTATATATGGACTTTAGTAAGGCGTTTGATAAGGTGGCCCATGGAAGACTTCTACAGAAAATGCAGATGTGTGGAATAGAGGGTGATTTAGCTAATTGGATTAGGAATTGGCTGGCAGATAGAAGACAGAGGGTGGTGGTTGATGGGAGATATTCATCGTGGAGTTCGGTGACAAGTGGTGTGCCTCAGGGGTCTGTTTTGGGGCCCCTGCTGTTTGTAATTTTTATAAATGATCTGGATGAGGGTATTGAGGGATGGATCAGTAAATTTGCAGATGACACTAAAGTTGGTGGAGTGGTAGATAGTGAAGAGGGGTGTTATAGTTTACAGAGTGACTTGGACAAGTTGCAGAGCTGGGCCGAGAGGTGGCAAATGGAGTTTAATGTGGAAAAGTGTGAGGTAATGCACTTTGGCAGGAACAATAAATGTGTAGAGTATAGGGCTAATGGTAGGGCTCTTAATAGTGTTGAGGAACAGAAGGATCTTGGTGTATGTGTCAATAGATCCCTGAAAGTAGGCAGTCAAGTGGATAAAGTTGTTAAGAAGGCATATGGAGTCTTAGCTTTTATTGGTAGGGGGATTGAATTTAGGAGCCGCAGCATCATGTTGCAACTGTACAAAACTCTAGTGCGGCCGCACTTGGAGTATTGTGTGCAGTTCTGGTCCCCACATTATAAGAAAGATGTGGAGGCATTGGAGAGGGTACAGAGGAGGTTTACCAGGATGTTGCCTGGTATGGAGGGCAGGTCTTATGAAGAGAGGCTGAGGGATTTGAGGTTGTTTTCGTTAGAAAGAAGGCGGCTAAGAGGAGACCTTATTGAAACATATAAGATGATTAGAGGTTTAGATAGGGTGGACAGTGATAGCCTTTTTCCTAGGATGGAGAAAGCTAGCACTAGGGGACACAGCTTTAAATTAAGGGGTATGAGTTATAGGACGGATATCAGAGGTAGGTTCTTTACTCAAAGAGTGATTAGGGAGTGGAATGCCCTGCCTGCAGCTGTTGTAGATGCGCCAAGTTTGGTGGCGTTTAAGAGGTTAATGGATAAGTATGTGGAAGAGAAGGGAATGGTTTAGTTTGGAAGGGCATTGCTTTTTATTTTGGTCGGCACAACATCGAAGGCCGAAGGGCCTGTTCTGTGCTGTAATGTTCTATGTTCTATGTTCTAAAGTTAGCAATTCAAGAGAATTACCTAATAAATATAATGAGAGGAAGGAAGAAATGTTGAACATAGAAGTAGGCTGGAATTTTACCACCTTGGAATCAGGATGGGCGAGGCTTGCAGAACAGAATTCTCTGTTGGCTTCGGGCAGGGTTTACTACCTGAGCGAGGTAGTAAAATCCCACTGGTAGAGCTTTTTGCAACGACAACAAAAGGAACATGTCAATTCTCTGAAAACATGCAAAGCATAAGAAAGGAGAGATAATTATCAAATCAAAGGGAATGATGGATTCACCTTGCAAGAAACTGAGAAACAGATAAACTGAATAGATTGCAGAAGCAGAACAATGTTAAGTTTGCACATACTGAGAATGAGAATCAGAAACCAAGAATCATTGGATACAAACAAATCAGTTCTCATTAAGGGAGAGATTGGTAAGACAACATGGAGAAATAAAGATGAGTTGAAACAAATTTGCAAACTGACATTATACTCCAGAATAAGATTGCTGAAATTGCTGTCACACTGACAGAGTTGCACAAGAATGAATACGCTAAAAGAGGAGAGGAGAGGCTGTGCTGGACCTGGTACTAGTACGAGAGGAGAGGCTGTACTGGACCTGGTACTAGCTAATGAACCAGGACAGGTGATGGATCTCTCGGTAGGAGAGCATCTTGGGGATGGAGATCATAATTCTATCTCCTTCACCCTTGCATTGAAAAAGGATAGGATCAGGCAGGCTAGGAAGGTGTTTGTCTGGAATAAGGGGAAATATGAAGACATCAGGCAGATGTTGGGGCGAATAAACTGGAAGGGGGTGTTCTTGGGGAAAAGCACAGAAGGAAGGTGGCAGATATTCAAGAAATGCTTGTCTGGAGCTTTGCACAACAACGTTCCGGTGAGACAAGGAGGTTTTGGTAGGATGTGGGAACCGTGGTGCACGAAGGCTGTGGTGAACATAGTCAGGAAGAAAAGAAAGGTGTATAAAAGGTTCAAAGAGCTAGGAGATGTTGGGGATCTAGAGAAGTATAAAGCTTATAGAAGAGAGCTTAAAAAGGAAATTAGGAGAGCCAGAAGGGGTCATGAGAAGGCCTTGGCTGGTAGGAGTAAGGAGAATCCCAAGGCCTTCTACAAATATGTGAAAAGTAAAAGGATGAGAAGAGAAGGGATAGGACCTATAAAAGGTGAAGGGGGAAAAGTCTGTATGGAACCGGAAGAAATGGCAGAGGTGCTTAATGAGTACTTTGCCTCAGTATTCACGGTGGAAAGTGATCTGGGAGGATGCACTACAAGTTTGCGGCAGACTGAAAAGATTGAGTATGTAGATATTAAGGAAGCGGATGTGTTAGAACTTCTAAATGCTATCAAGATAGACAAGTCTCCGGGACCAGATGGGATGTACCCCAGGTTATTGTGGGAGGTGAGGGATGTCATTGCAGAGCCCCTGGCGATGATCTTTGCGTCGTCGATGGAGACGGGAGAGGTTCCGGAGGATTGGAGGATTGCGGATGTGGTCCCTATTTTCAAGAAAGGGAACAGGGATAGTCCTGGAAATTACCGACCGGTGAGTCTGACCTCAGTGGTTGGTAAGCTGATGGAGAGGCTTCTGAAGGACAAGATTTACGAGCATTTGGAGAAGTTTAGGTTGATTAGAAATAGTCAACATGGTTTTGTAAAAGGCAGGTCGTGCCTTACGAGCTTAATTGAGTTCTTCGAAAATGTGACTGAACACATTGACGAAGGAAGAGCAGTGGACGTGGTGTACATGGACTTCAGCAAGGCATTTGACAAGGTCCCACATGCAAGACTTCTTGAGAAGGTGAGAGGCCATGGGATCCAAGGGGCTTTGGCCTTGTGGATCCAGAACTGGCTTGCCTGCAGAAGGCAGAGGGTGGTTGTGGATGGCTCTTTTTCTGCATGGAGGTCGGTCACCAGTGGAGTGCCCCAGGGATCTGTTCTAGGACCCTTGCTGTTTGTCATTTTCATAAATGACCTGGATGAGGAAGTGGAGGGATGGGTGAGTAAGTTCGCTGATGACACGAAGGTCGGTGGTGTTGTGGATGGTCTGGAGGGATGTCAGAAGTTGCAGCATGACATCGACAGGATGCAAGACTGGGCGGAGAAGTGGCAGATGGACTTCAACGCGGATAAATGTGTTGTGGTCCATTTTGGCAGATCCAACGGGATGAATGAGTACACTATCAAAGGTAGGAGTCTTAGCTGTGTGGAAGAGCAGAGGGATCTTGGGGTCCGAGTCCATAAGACTCTCAAATCGGCCTCCCAGGTGGAGGATGTGGTTAAGAAAGCTTACGGTGTACTGGCCTTCATTCATCGAGGGATTGAGTTCAGGAGTCAGGAGGTAATGCTGCAGCTTTATAGGACCCTTGTCAGACCACACTTGGAGTACTGTGCGCAGTTCTGGTCGCCTCACTATAGGAAGGACGAGGAAGCTATTGAAAGGGTGCAGAGGAGATTTACAAGGATGTTGCCTGGATTGGGAGGCATGCCTTATGAAGACAGGTTGAGGGAGCTGGGACTGTTCTCCCTGGAGAGACGAAGGTTGAGAGGCGACCTGATAGAGGTTTACAAGATGTTGAGAGGAATAGATAGGGCGGACTCTCAGAGACTATTTCCCAGGGCTGAAATGGTCGCGACGAGAGGGCACAGATTTAAGGTGCAGGGAAGCAAGTACAGAGGGGATGCTAGGGGAAAGTTTTTCACTCAGAGGGTGGTGAGTGAATGGAATCGGCTGCCGTCGGTGGTGGTCGAGGCGAACTCGCTGGGGTCTTTTAAAAGACTTCTGGATGAGTATATGGGATCCAATGGGATTAGGGGTTATAGATAGGTCTATGGCTGGGTAGGTTTTGATGTGTTCGGCACAACTTGTGGGCCGAAGGGCCTGTTTGTGCTGTAATGTTCTATGTTCTACGTTCTAAAATGATCAATGGAAAAGATGCTGAGTAGAAATGCTAAAAAGATAAGGAATTTTATTACACAAAATAGAGTACAACGACTATTTCCTTCACAAGTGACAGATTGAGTTTGTAAATGAGTGTTTTTTTTTTACATTATTTGTCTGGTCTAAATTTTATTGGGACCAAAGCAGTCCAGTGCCTGACAATAATTATACCCTAATTCATTTGACCACTAATGTGTAAAGTGCTCAATGATAAATGGTGTCCCATAGAAAGATGGTGTATGTCTTTCTAATCTGTGTGTTTTTTAAGAAGTTAGTAAATTAGCAGGTGAGTTTTTCCCCACCTGAGTTTAACGCTCAGATGAAAAATGACAGCAGGAAAATGAAACCAAATACTAAAACTGAGTGACTGTGACTACCAGAGTGGACTGAACAACCGAGGTACTTAACTCCTGAAAAGAGAAGTCTGAGAGGGGATAATGAAAGGATTGTGAAGGAAAATGTATCTGCATCTTTAATTGCTTGTAGATCCTTTCTCTCAAAATACCTCCCAACAACTTACCCAGCACAGATGTTAAGCTCACTGGCCCTATCATTCTCAGGCTTTTCCCTGCAGCCCTTTTTAAACAAAGGCACAACATTTTCCATCCTCCAATCTTCAAGCATCTCATCTGTGATTATCTATGATTCAAATGTCTCAGCTGAGGAACCACAATAATGATGTAGTGATTGTTCTATTGGTCTCTTTAAGACAGCACAGCAAAAGAGGATCACCTGACTTGAGGGACCAATTGGACCAATTGGAACCAAGAGTGAGTGATCACTGTGGGTCAGAGCCTTCACATGGCCAGAATACACCTGGAAGCCATGTCATAAGCATGTAAGGAGTGAAGCAGCTGGATAGGCTGCTCCAAGGCAGATTAGAGTTGCAAACCCCTGTACGTAGTTTCTCTTTATCAGTAAGTACCTTCAATTCCTAACAAATCCTGAATTGTCTTTGTGATGCCTGGAGTGCCACTACAGTTCCCATTAATTTTTTGGGGGGGCTGGATCAGCATGGGTGATTTATCGAACATAGAACATAGAATACTACAGCACAAACAGGCCTTTCAGTCCACAACTGATGCTGATCATACCCATACCTACCAGGCCATAGAACTATCTGTAACTCCCAATCTCATCTAATTTCATGTACTCATCCAGAAGTCTTTTAAAAGGCCACAGCGAGTTTGCCTCTACCACCACCAACGGCAGCCGATTCCACTCACTCACCACCCTCTGAGTGAAAAACTTACTCCTAACATCTCTTCTGTATCTGCTCTCCAGCACCTTAAACCTGTGTGTAGTGTTTGCTACGTGCAGTAAACAAATATTTGTTGAAGTACACAGACTTGTATGGTTACTTCAATGAGCCAACTTATATGTAGCCTGCATGGAGATTTGCCAAGTCCGGTGCAGCATTTAAAGGACATATAAAGTATTGCTTACACTTAGGAAGGATGCAGCATAATCCAGCAAGACATTACAAAACTTGAGCAGTTTACATGACAAATGAATGGTAAGATTGATAAATGTGAGTAGATGCACTTCAGTGGAAAAACAGATTCACCTAGACTTTAGAAATAGGAAGCTGAATGGGGTAAAAGAACAATGTGGTCAACGGTATAGATTAACGAATCATTAAAAGCAACATTGATGTTCAGCAAAGGAGTTAAAGATGAGGGACAAAACTCTCAAATTTATTTAAAAATTCATCTGGTTATTGATCCACTCACAATTGCTTTTCCTTCATCTGCCTCTATTGGGTCACAGATAGTCTTCTCTGTTCCTGGGGTTATATTTGCATTCTCCCCCAGTAACTAGAATTCTTCATTCCTCATAACATCCTTGTAAACCTACCTTGTAGTCACATGGTTAGCACTGCTGCGTCATAACTCCAGGGACCCTGGCTTTGATTCCTGGCTTGGGTCATTACCTGTGTGAAGTCTGCACATGTCTGTGTGCGTTTCCTCCATGTGCTCCGGTTTCCTCCCACATTCCAAAGATGTGCTGGTTAGGTGCATTGGCAATGCTAAATTCTCCCTCAGTGCACCTGAACAGGTGCTGGGACGTATCGACTGGGGGATTTTCACAGTAATTTTTTTGCAGTGTTGATGTAAGCCTACTTGTGATACCAATAAATAAATTTCAACTAAGGCATTGACATCTTTCCTGAAGTATTCTGTAAGTTTATCCATTTTATCAGTCATGTTCTAACCAGTGATATATGAAGCTCTGGCATTAAATTTTAGCTTTTATATTCTGTTTTTATATTTTTAAATCTTTGAAAACCAAGTGCTTATTTATGCACCTTCTAAACTTGTCCTGCAATCTCTAAGGATTTTTATATAGAGACCATTGCTCCTTCCTTAATTGTGCCATCCTTTATGCACTGTCTTTCCACTTCAATCGATGAAAGTGCTTCATTTCCCACTTTGCTGCATTGAATTCTCTGCACCCATTCTGCCCTGCTTCTGACAAAGGGTCATTCAGATTCAAAACATTGGCACTATTCTCTCCCCACAGATGCCAGACCTATTGAGATTCTCCAGCATTTTCTGTCTTTTGTTTCAGATTCCAGCATCTGCAGTATTTTGCTTTTATCTGCCCTCCTTCTGCCCTTTTCACTGTGTTATCTACGTCATCCTGAAACTATAACTATCCTCATCACTATCTACCATGCCAGGTTTGGTATCTGCTGCAAATCTTCGAATGTTGCACCATTTATAACAAGTGAAAGGAGTAATCAGGACCCAATACTGACCCCTGCAGGGCAGTCAAAGGAAACTAACTCCTAGTCTGAGAATACACCCATCGACAACCATCCTTTGCTTCTTGGGAGTGAGCACAATTTTGTATTCTTACTGCCTTCTGTGTGCTTCCTGTGAGGCACAAGTCCGTAAATACAATAAGTTCCGATCTGCAGGAGAATCCAAAACCTAGGGACCCATAAATACAAAATAGTTACCCAATAGGAAGATATGGAGTTTTTTGCAACTAATAGCATGATTACAATGTAGAACTTACTATGGTTGGAGGCTGTAGCAAGTTTTGAGGCAAGTAGCTTCAGATGCTTTCAAAAGGAAACAGATGAGTAACAAGAGAAAAAGAAATAGAAAGATATGTCAAAAGGCTGAGTTGAGGCAGATGGAATGGAAGAAGATGGGTATAAACGTATACCCATATACGTATAAACGTCAGCACAGATGAGGAATTGTGAATGGCCTGTCTCTGTACTGTACTTCCAATGTTTATAACTTGACAACATTGGTTTTGATTTTATCACTCCAACTCTTTGACATTCTGTGCCATCCACCAATACAACTGAACAGGTTATACAGGTTGCAAATGAATATTAATTATTTTTTGGTGCAACTATGTGATTTAATTGCATTTACATGCTTATGCTCTAATTAATATGCAAGCAGACTCACAGAAGTTCAAGGTTAAAGAGCCAATTGACGATGATTGATGATTTTAACATATTCCTCACACTAGCCGAGGAATTTGTCATAAGGTGTGCAGACATTATTAGCTATCTCGGTAACCTGACAGGGCAAATGTTGAGAGCATTTAACATTGTTGGGCACATACAGTAACGTTTTCAAGAACTAACAGTACCGTAATTCTGAGGGCTGACTATATTCTATCTGATTCTATGCTGTTTTGGGCACATTGCTAAGCACAAATAGGCTGCTACATTTTTGTATTACAACAGTATTTGATTGTCTCTAAAGAGCTCTATGATATCCTGAGTTGCAAAAGCTGCTATATGGTTCTTTCTGGTTACATCTTTAATTCAAATATTTACTGGTAAATTTCTTTGCAAAATCAACCCCCAGTGCAGAGACTGAAATTTCATGAGTGGCCTTCAACCTTTTCTTTTCAAGTGGTTTCAAATTTCTCCTAGAATGAGATAGTCTGTCCTAACAGAACCTTTCATTCCATAAACAATCCAAGTATAGTTCATACACGGTTCGGCTTTCTTGATTTTGACATAGATATACTCAATGGTTCTGATGTTTAGAAGCTGGGAGAGGTATTCATATTGCTACGTGATCCCAATCAGTGCTACGGTGCATCAGTTATACACTGAGATGGCTGTTACTATTTTGTTCACAAAAATGGTTGAATATCTTGTCAAAAGGAAAAAGGAAGTGTATATAAAATGAGAAAATAATGTTCAGTTGTATCGCTTGAGGGTTACAAGGTAGCAAGGAATGAGCTAAAACAAAAGGGCTTAGGAGAGCTGGGAGGAAGTGTGGGAAGTCCTTGGCAGGTCAGATAAAGGAAAACCCCAAGGCTTTTCACTCTTATGTGAGAAATAACAGAATAACTAGGGTGAGGTTAGGGCCAGTTAAGGATAGTTGTAGGAACTTGTGCAAGGAGTCAGAAGAGATAGGACAGGCATCGAATGAATACTTTTGAATGTTTTTGAGAACGAGAATGTCATGCAGATTGATAGGCTGGAAGAGGTAGGTGTTCTGAGGGAAGATGTATTAGCAATTTTGAAAAACCTGAGGGTTGGTAAGTCTCCTAGGCCAGATGGGATACATCCTAGGATTCTTTGGGAGGCCGAGACTTTGGTTTTGATCTTTGGGTCCTCACTGTCCATAGAGATAATGCCAAAAGACTGGAGAGTGGCGAATGTTGATCCTCGGTTCAAGAAAGAAATTAGGAATGATCCTAGTAATTATAGGCCGTTTAGTCTCACTTCAGCAGTCGGTAAGTTAATGGAAAAGCTCCTGAAGGATAGGATTTATGACCATTTGGAAAGATGCAGCTTAATGGGTTAGTCAGCACGGATTCGTGAAGGGTAAGTCTTGCCTCACAAATTTTATTGAATTCTTTAAGGAGGTAACTAAGTGTGTAGATGAAGGTAGAGCAGTTGATGTCATATACAAGGAGCTTTAGTAAGGTATTTGATAAAATGTCCCATGGTAGGCTCATGAAAAAAATAAGGAGGTGTGGGATAGAGGGAAATTTAGCCGATTGGATAAGTGACTGGCTATCTCATAGAAGACAGGGGGTGGCGGTGGATGGAAAATTTTCAGGCTAGAGACCAGTTACCAGTGGTGAATCACAGGGATCAGTGCTGAGTCCTCTGCTATTTGTGATTTTTATCAATGACTTGGAGGAGGGGGTTGAAGGGTGGGTCAGTAAATTTGCTGATAACCAAGATTGGTGGATTAGTGGATGAGATTGTAGACTGCAAATAGACATTGATAGACTGCAGAGATGGGCCAAAAAGTGGTAGATGGAGCTTAATCTTGATAAGTGCAAGGTGATTTATTTTGGTAGGACAAATTTGAATGCGGATTATAGGGTCAATGGCAGGATTTTGAGAAATGTGGAGGAACAGAGAGATCTTGGGGTTCATATCCACAGATCTCTGAAAGTTGCCACTCAAGTGGATAGAGCTGTGAAGAAGGCCCACAGTATGTTAGCGTTTATTAACAGGGGGTTTGAGTTTAAGAGCTATGGGGTTATGCTGCAACTGTACAGGACCTTGGTAAGACCACATTTGGAATATTGTGTGTAGTGCTGGTCACCTGACTATAAGAAGGATGTGAAAGCATTAGAGAGAGTGCAGAGGAAATTTACTGGGATGCTGGTTGGTTTGGAGGGGAGATGTTATGAGGAAAAGTTGAGAGAGCTGGGGCTTTTCTCTGTAGAGTGGAGGAGGATGAGAGGTGATTTAATAGAGTTTTATAAAATAATGAGAGGGGTAGATAGAGTGGACCTGCAGAGACTATTTCCTCAGGTGGATCTTGCTGTTATTAGGGGGCATAACAATAAGGTTCATGGTGGGAGATATAGGAGGGATGTCCAAGATAGGTTCTTTACTCAGAGAGTGGCTGGGGTGTGGAATGGACAGCCTGCTGTAATAATGGAGTCGGACACTTTAGGAATTTTCAAGTGTTTATTGGATAAGCACATGGAGCACATCAGAAGGATAGGGAGTGAGATAGCTTGATCTTGTTTTCGGACAAAGCTCAGCACAACACTGAGGGCCAAAGGGCCTGTACTGTGCTGTAATGTTCTATGTTTCTATGTTTATATGGATTTACTGGTTACGAGATTAACGACTTCAAAAATAACAATTAACTTTGTATAGTTAAAGAAGTTTATACTGAGGGATGTGACTGAAACATCAGAGAAAGTTTTTTCTTTTAAGAATGTGCTCTGGAATATCTCACAGTGACTGGCTCCTGATTGGACCTTGTAGAACAGTAGACAATTGGCAGTTTATATATAATATGGAAGAGATTTCCCCATCGTTATGAATCCATATCAGGAAATTTAAGTCATTTATTTATGGATTGTAACTCTGAAGTTTAAGAATACCCTTTAACTTTACAAGACAGACTTGCTTCATAATCTGGGATCCTTTATAAGGCTGTGGGATAAGGAGAAATTTGAAGTGGTATAAAATTAAACTGTACAGGTTAACTCAAATTACAGCCCACTTGCCTCTTTAATTCACCTGTAGGAAGGAAAATTTAAATCAATAATCCTTCATTGATTATGATTATTCATTCGATGAAGGATTATATTGATAGATTGATTCCATGACTGCAAATATTTCTTGCTGTACCTATGGAATGGCTGTCAAGGATACAGTTACCTGTTATTTTGCAGTGCTGTGACTCCCAGAATTCTTAAAACAAGTCCTTTCTTGCTCCCAATGTGCATTTTTGCTACATGAGAACAGAGAAGCCTATAGCACAGAAAAGTGATATTGAGCCTGCCAACATCATCATTTCCTGGCCAAGAAAGAGTGATCCAACCTTATCCCACCTTTCAGCTCTTGTGTGTTGCCTTTTCCCTTACCGCACTTGAGGAGAATAACCAAGTGTTTTTTTTTATATACGTGATAAGAGTTTCTGCCTCTATCGCCCCTTAAAGCAGATCCCACATCTCCACCACCCTCTGGGTGAAAAACATCACAACTGAGATGGCACAGTGCTAACCATTGCCTCACAGTATCAGGGTTCAATCCTGGCTGTGGGTGACTATGGAGTTTCAACATTCTCCCCATTTTTGTATGGGTTTCCTCTGGGTGGTGTGGTTTCCTCCGGCATTCCAAAGATGTTCATAGAATCATAGAAACACTACAGTACAGAGAGAGGCCATTTGGCCCACTGAGTCTGCACCGACCACAATCCCACCCAGGCCCTATCCCCATGTCCCTACATGTTTTACCCACTAATCCCTCTAATGTACACATCTTAGGACACTAAGGGGCAATTTCTTTTTAGCATGGCCAATCAACCTAACCTGCACATCTTTGGACTGTGGGAGGAAACCGGAGCACTTGGAAAAAACCTACGCAGACATGAGGTGAATGTACAAATTCCACACGGGTTAGGTTGATTGGCTAAATTGCCCTTAGTGTCAGGGGGATCAGCAGAGTAACTCTATGAGAATGGGGCCTGGATGAGATTGATATTGGTGCAGACTCGATAGACCGAATGGTCTTCTGCACTATAGTGATTAATGATTATAATTTTTCTCTAATCCTTCTACTAATTACTTTATACCTGTCCCCTTTGGATAATGGTGCCGTTGCTGAGGGAATTACATCCTCCTTGTCCCAGCTCTTTAGGCTTGTCATAATTTTATACAGGTCAAATTAAATCTCCTTTCGACTTCCCTTGTTCTAATGCACACCATCCCTCCCTCACTATGAATGCATGGCACGCCAGATGGGTTCAATTCCTGAATTCCCCTTAATGGTTGAGATTTGTTGTGTTCAAGAATCCTTTGCTTACCCACGGATTGCCGTGAACTTTCAGATCTGTGTAGGTGGATGGAACTCTTTCCTGGTTCCCAGAGTGAGATTCAGAGCCTGAAGTACTGGCCTCTGCCAATGAGACTATGAGGCCACCAGAAGGAGACATGTAGGAACACAACTGTTACCCAATGCACCCATTGGGATTGAATGAAGTGAAGTTTTTACACTCTGTCCAGTATTAGATTGAGCATTAAACTGGCTTTCCATCCATTCGTGTTCACAGTGTTAAATTTAAAATTGGCCCTTTAGCCACAATGTCAAAATCCCTGGGACAGAAGATATGAGGGGAAAAGTGCATGTAGATGCTACTTTATTCCATCATTTATATCAAAAAGATGTAGAAACACTATTTTATCACAAATGGTAAAATGCAGCAAGACGGCATGATGTGTGCATCAGCTGGATTTTAGGTTGCAGTGTAGTGTTGCTATTGCATTGAGTCCATTAGCTACAGACTAAATTCTGGCCACTCTGTTGACACTGCTTGGTACAAAGAGCAATTCTCTTGTCTGAGCAAGAGCTTGTGCACACAATGTAACAAATTAAAATAACATAAGGATTGTAAGTGGGAGTAATTGGCCTTTCCAGGCTATGGGGAATGGTGATACTGGTGCATGAGAGTAATAAGTCAGCAGATCCAAGGAACCTCAAATGCTTAAACCAGGTTTGAGACCACAGCCTCAACATGCTCTGTCGCAGTGTCAAACTGAAATGTTGTGGGATTACCTCCCTAGTGGATCTCAAACCATTTCTCTCTAGATGTTTTTATTCATTCATGGTTCATGAACATCACTGGCTGGCCTTGTTCAGAGAGCAGTTAACAGTCAACCACATTGCTGTAGCTCTGGAGTCACATGCAAGCCAGACCAGGTAAGAACGGCAGATTTCCTTCCCTAAAGGACATTAGTGAACCAAAATAATTTTTCTGACAATTGACTATGGTTTCATGGTCATCAATAGATTCTCAATTTCAAATATTTAAGAACCTCAAAGGCTTAAACCAGGTTTGAGACCTCGGGCTCACCATGCTCCATCATCATGCCAAACTAAAGCGGTGTGAGATTATCTCCTTAAATGAATCTCCAGCCATTTCTTTCTTTAATGAGGGTGGGCCCCAATATTCTGGCCACATTTCAAATCTAGCTTTGCAATCACAAATTGCATTATTGTATCAACATGCCTGAAAACAGTTGCTAGGTGCTTGACAACAAAGAAGGATCATTTACTATTTTCCATGCTCCCTTGGAGGACTCAGCTTAGGATGGGGCAGATTGGCAGTTAACTTTTACAGGTGCACCATAGAAAGCATCCTTTTTGGATTATCACAGTTTGATTTAGCTCCTGCTACGACCAAGACCACAAGGAACTACAAAGGGTCGTGAACGAAGCCCAGCCCATCACACAAACCAGCCTCCCATTCATTGACTCGATCTATACTGCCTGCTGCCTCAGAAAAGCAGCCAGCATGATCAAGGACGCCACACACCCCAGACATATTCTCTTTCACCTTCTTCCATCAGAAAATAGGTACAGAAGTCTGAGGTCACATATCAATTGAATCAAGGACAGCCTCTTCCCTGCTGCAATCAAACTTTTGAATGGATCTACCTCGTATCAAGTTGATCTTTCTCTACACCCTAGCAATGACTATAACACTACATTCTGCACCCTCTCCTTTTCTCCTCTATGAACAGTATGCTTTGTTTGTGTAGTGTGTAAGGAACAAGTCTTTTCACTGAATACTAATACAGGTGACAAAATCTTAGGCTGGTTTTGATCATTCACTTGAGAGAGTTGGAGAGACATTTTCTCAGAGCATCCTCTCCCAAGGGATTACGTGGCTATGGGGGATGGGATTGGAAAAGTAGAGTAGGCCAGAGGGACCAGTTAGACTTTTCTTGTTATAATTTTCATATGATCTTATCTTATACCTAACGATTGAAATGTATTAATTATTCTTAAAATTGCAGTTTGTGATATTAATGAATGAGTGCTTAACTCATTCATCTGACATTCCTCTGAGTGTTAATGTAATAGAATGATTAACACATTTATTTCAAAATGTGATAATACGCCAGATATGGCAATTGAAAAGAAGTATGTCAATGAGTATGATGTTCACATACTGAGGTCACTAATTTCTAATTTCTAAGTCAAACTGCTGCAGAATCCAAAGGGTTATAAGGGGAAGACAATTGAAACTTATCAGCACTTCCTGATTGCCCATTACTAATTTGTTTTATATCTTAAGAAATGTTCTAAGGCAGAAATGTTCTAAAGCAGACTTGTTCAAGCTCACTTTATAGACCTTAACCTAGAGTAAATCATGAACTTCCAACACTGACATGATTTTGCATCTGCTTCTCAGAATATGGGTTGAATTTTACTAGCCTCTTGAAGATTTGTTGGCAGACTGAAAAACAAGGCAATGGATGAATGTACCCAACATCCTCCTGTTGCCATGCCATTTTGTAACCAGGGGAAAGATGGCAGACAGACTGCCCACAAGTCAAATCGAACTGAACCACTTAAGTGGCCAACTTCAGGCTTCCGGCCACTTTCACTGGAATGTTGCTCACATCAGGGGGTGGGGGGGCTATCACCATGTAAAACTCTGCAGGCCATGAGGAGAGGCCTCCTTTTTGGGTAAACTTTGACTCATAGAGAATACCTCCCCTATGGTTCAGCAGCAATAGTTATCCCCATTGCTCTCTGTCTGCTATGTCAGGAAAATTTCAGTCTATTTCCCTCTTCCCAAAAACATACCTAGCAAAGTTTGATTCAAATGCCTGACTTCCAGCTGCCTTTAACTGGCTATTTCCAAACTAAAACAAGGAGTGTATATAAGACAGCACTCAAATGCAGCACTGAAGGAGACCATTCAGCCCACCATCCCTATTCCAGATCTTTCTCAGAACTATCCAATTAGCCCTACTCCATAAAATGCAACATTGTTTTGAAGTCAGGAGGAGCGATGAGAAAACAGAATAGAATCTGACCTGGAACTGCATTAAAAATATAGTTTAGTTTCTGAACAATTTCAGAAAAAGGTCTTAAAACTCGAGCTTAGACTTCCTGGTAGCGTATTGAAGAAATCTAATGCCTGATTTAAGGACAAAGACAGTTTTACAGTGCGCGTGGCATATTTCATGTCTCTGTAATATATCTGCAAGTATCCTTTCTGTTTAGATGAATGTCTCTCTGTAATATTGATGAATCACAGAGCGTGTTACTGATACTGTTCAGGCATGGGAGGCAAAAATGGGTGTAACACGGCCCAGGTTTATTCTGTTAGAGTTGGAATGCTATTCATATGCTAGGGAATGGATAAGAGAAGCGCTGGTATTTGAGGCATTTCATAGGATACTGTCTCCCCCTAGTGACTGCACCTCCACATCCTCTGTACATATGCCCTCAATATGAATTCTGTAACACCCTGCTTTCTCAGTTCTAAGAGCAGCAGGATGAAGCATTTTGTGACTGAATTATTCCTGCTCAAGCCGGTTATGATATTGGGACAGATTCTCTTCTCTTATACTTTTTGGATAAATAATTGAACAGGAGCGTGATTGATTTGCATCAAGAATTTAATTGCCTTTATCCCTTTCTTGAGTCACTAATGCAGATCAAGTAAAGGTCTTGCTGAAAATATCCATTTAAAATAGGTAAATATTGTGTGAAGAATCACGTTTGTGATTCTTCATTCTTCAATGGCACAGGCAAGGCCAGTATATAAATAGTCGATGATATTGATGTATTTGTTTTTATCCCATAGGTGCTTTGGTCCGCCTTGTTGTCTCACAAGGGGCATACACGCGATGGGTCATGAGAGGGCTGCTCTTGGATTTTTTCGAGAGTATCCTAGTGCTTCACGTCGTTAGTGTATGCTTGACCTGGACCATTTGATGGGCAACACGACAGCTCCGTAACTATCACTGTGCTGTACAGATACATGGATTTGGGCCTGTGTCTGTGGGAGTTTGCGCATTCTCTCTGTGCTTTTGTGGGTTTTCTCTGGATGCTCCGGTTTCCTCCCACATCCCTCTTAGGCTGATTGGCAGGACAAATTCTCCCTAAATTGTCTCAAATTTGGTTTCAGTCCATAGATCTATGAACATAGACAGGGATCACGTGTAGGGGTGGGAGCACCAAGGTGGCGGCGTGGGCTCATTGGGTCGAAGGGCCTGTGTCTCGTGCTGTTTTGTTTTTTGTTCTTTATATTTATTATCCTTCTTTGTCCTCTTAGAATAGAATCATTGCAATGCAGATGGTAGCCATTCAGACCATTGAGTCTGCACCAACCACAATCCCAACAAGCTCTATCCCTGTAACACCTCATATTTATCCCACTAATCCCACTGACACTAAGGGTTAATTTAGCATGGCCAATCCACCGAACCAGCATGTTTTTGAACTGTGAGAGGAAACTGGAGCACGTGGAGAAAACCCACGCAGACACAGGGAGAATTTGCAAACTCCGCACAGGCTGGAATTGAACGCAGGTCCCTGGTCTGTGAGGCAGCAGCGCTAGCGACTGTGTCACCATACCCACAGGGGCACTGAGGCAGACTTTTGTTTCCATAGTTATCAAGTCTGTCATCAGAGGTACCACTCCACACCAAGCATGGCTGACCAGGAGTCTCTGACTGTCAGCCACTGGCAGGTTGGAAGGAATTTTGCAGGTGGATTCTCAACCTGTTTGGCCAGGTTATTAAGGAAATTTCCTTGATTATCAAGTCCCAGGGTGGGACCCAATCCCATTGCTTTGGCTTCTAGCTCAAAGTCAGTGATGATACCCACAACACCAGAAGACATCCTCTGGCATTAATTGCCTAATTGTTCTTGAACTGAGTGGCTTGCTAGGTCCCTGTCAGACGCACTTATATCTATGCTTTAGGTCTGGAGTCACATGTAGGCCAGACCAGCAGATGCATTTGTTGACAATGGTTTCTTGAACTATCAGCAACTTTTAATTTAAACTCCAATAATTGCTGGAATGGGAATTGAACCTTAGCTTTCATTTAGAGCTTTAGTTTGGGCCTCTAGCTTACTCACCTCGTGACATTACCACTACATCATCATCTCCCTAAAAGTTTACCGTACTTTGTTTTACGGGTAGTGCAATCGATCTTTGTACTTTCAGAATTACCCTGTCCTGCTGATTAAAACTGGCTGTTAGCCTGATGCTGTGTATATTATCAGAATGGATAGAGAGGGAATGCCTAAAGAAATAGCCACCAACACACTGGCTGATAGGATCCTTTCGAGTCTCACAGGTTTGTGATTCACAGATACTGGAAGAATACCTCAGTATTACTGGAACCCAAGGGAGGCTGAACTCACACAAACATGTAGGAATTTATCAGTTTCATAACTCACCTCATGACATGAAAATGTCACAAACGGAACTTGCTTCTGACACAGTTCTGGCAGTTTCAGCTATGGTTCAATGCAGGCCCAATTGGAAAGTTGACCAAAGTTAACTAATAATATCAATGTCAAGCTAAAACAGAAAGTGCTGGAAATACTCAAGCAGACCTGATAGCATTTGTGGACTTAGAAACAGAGTTAATGGGGGGAATTTTCCCACCCTGCCTGCCGCTGGAATCATAGCAAGGCAAAAGTCCGTTGACCTGGAGTGGTATTTTCTGGCTTTGGTGTAAGATTGGCTGGAAAATCCTCCCCAGTATTTCAGGGTGATGACCTCTCATCAGTGTATCAGAGTTGGCACAGGTTTCAAAGCAGTTAATGCTTCAAGCAAAGCAGCTCTAAATATAAGCCTACAACTGGTGAAAGTGCAGTGTGTACAAACTCATCATAATTTAATGTTCCATCATTGCACAGTGAGAGATTCCAGGAAAACATTCAGGAATTTGTCACATACTCATTGTTGCGAAATTGTGAGTAGTCTCTGTCACTGAACCTCACTGTTCACGGAAACACTGGGCATAATTCTCCAAAACCGCCTGCAGTGGGTTTGGTAGCCGGCACAGGGAATCTGATAAGAGACAAAAATTGGAAACTAAAGTGTAAAATCACGTCGCAATTCTCCTAACGCTGGGTGCGTCAGTCTTTCGGCTGCCTGGTGGTGTCCACATCATTGGCATTCATTCACATCTCATAAATGCTTGTCAAAACTGCTGCCTGCCAGTTTCCCATCAGGATTTCCAATCCTGTGTCATGCTAGTGGGAAATCAGCATCAAATCTGATTGATAAAATGTCACGTTCATAAGGAGATACTCAGTTCACCAAAGAATTTGAGGTGAGTGCATTAAACTCTTCTGCCATAGTGCTGCGCTGCTTCTATGCACTGTACACCACTTTACTGAAGCAGACCACTTCCTCCCCTCCATCTCCATGCCCTGCTGGTTTTCATGGACAGCACTGTGCTGCTGGAGCCATGGACTCTTCTGTGTCACTAAGTGAGATCAGTACAGTGTGTTGGGTTGGTGAGTACAGGTGTCTCTTTCTCATCTGGTGCCACACACCAATGTCTACCTGGACAGTACTGTGTTGCAGGACTCATGTAACCACCGTAACAAAGGTCCAAAATTCAACAGGACATGGAGTGTGAGGTGAAGCGAGTAGGTAAGGGCTTGGGAGTGAGGTAAGGGAAGGGATTGTGATTGGTGGCTGGCATGTGTTTTTCAAGGCAAGGAAAAATGAAGATAAGGAGACAACGTGGAAGGAGAGCTATGCAAAGAAAGTGGTAGAGAAAGGGTGGAAGCTCACTGTGACAAGATTTGGATAAAGAAGTCAAACAATAGAGGGCAGAGAGAAGACTGAAGGGAAGGAGGCTGGATTCTGCAAAGGCTGCATGACATACAGACAAACAAGAGGGTCAAGTGAAGAGTATATGTATTACTGGAAGGGGACTACAGTTAATGGGGTGGGTGCCTGTTGGTGTGGCATATTTGGGAAGGTGTGCATGAATATTAAATACATTGGGGCTACAGAGCCTTGTGAATGTCATTGTTGTTCATAGTTCTCTTTGGAAACAGGAACTACGTCAAGGTTTCTTTTTAATTCAGGAGCTGGCAGCAAAGACAGGAGTCAGAGAGTGCAGACATACCCTGCTGCAAAATGGCAGATGACAGGCAGTCTAGAGGTCATATGCTCCTCACAATCAGAAGTCAGATGTGTGGGAGAACCACGAAGGGACTGTGGGGCTTCTTCTTGTAACACTCACTCACTTGTTGTTGCCACTACAGTGACCAGTGCCCAAGTCAGTCAAACAGAACTCATTGTGTCCAGAAAGCAAGAGCATGCCAGATTTCTAATGTAGCACTTTGAAAAGAATTAGCACAACTCAATAGACTTACATCAAATTTGTAAAAGCTACATAATGGAAGACAGTAATGCAGCCGTGGAGAACTAGGACTCTCATTGGCAGGACACAGCTTCATCAACTGTGGCCATCCCATCAGGGAAGGGGAGTCACTGATTAACAATTGACTTAAGAACTAGAATCAGGAATAGGGTGTTAACCCCTTGACTGCTCCATCATTCAATGTACTTATGAAAGTCTGGTGCAAGAACCACAAAATGGGTCATGTAGCTTAAGCACTAGGGAACTACTTATTTTAAGTGTTCACCATTCCACAGTCAGATCCTTAACTACTGATGGAAAGGCTCAGGAGACAAGAAGACAACAAGCCAAAATATAAGGACAAGGCATCACAGGGGGCAACAAGGGTTGGACGTGAGCCAAAAGGAAAGTGACAAGAGCATGAAGAAAAGGGAACATGTTCTCTCTCTGTCCAATCCCAAAACTAGAATGCTTAACCAGATTCTACCCTGGGAGGAGCTAACCGGACCTCAGATGTCACATGACCCGCACTCCTAAGGGAGCAGTATGCACCCCAAACCTCTAACATACATATATCATAAATACAATCGTGGCTGATCAGGTTCATCTTCACCCTTGTACCCATTCCCCATAACCTTCATTCCTCCACTATTAAAAGCCTATCTATCTCCTCGTTAAATTTCTTTAGTATTCCGATGTCCACTGTACTCTGGGGTAGAGAATTTCACAGATTCACAACCCCTTAAGTGAAGTATTTCTTCCTCATTTCTGTTTTAAATCTGCCACCCTTAGCCTAAAACTGTGGTCCCTTGAATGTCCAACAAAGGGAAATATCTACATTGACCCTGTCAATCTCCTTTGGCATCTTATGTACTTCAATTAGATCTCCTCTCATTCTGCTAATCTCCAATAAGTACGGACCTAAACTGTTCAAACTCTCTTCATAAGATGAATGATGAACATGTCATTCATCCATGGCCAAACGGATTCCATTCATTCACCATGAACAAACGAATGCTCATATTTCTACGAAGTCAATGAGTGGAGTTTAGAGTCACATTGGTTCAATGATGTAATTCACAAGTTTGCACCACCCCACCATCTGACTCCAGATGTCACATCTATGGAATTGAATGCTGCTCACTCCTATGTGTGTGCCAAAGTCCTGGGTGAGGTAGCATGGGGAACATTTCCCATCGGTTTGGCATACACACCTTTGTACCTTGCACCCCTTACTGTTGTCTCCAAATGGTTGATTGCAATGGACAGATTAACCCTAGAGTCTCAAAAAATTGATTGTTGTTGCTGACCAAATCATGTCAAAAATGCATGAGATTTGGGAATATTGTAGTGATGCACAAATCAGCTCATTGTCTGTTGAATGCACTAAATATCTGTCACTCTCAGGCAGCAAGATTGTCACAGGAATCAAAACTTGGACTAACTTGGGTGAAGATCAAATGACGAACAAGAAGCAAGAGGACCGTTTCCACCAGGAATGGGAAAGTGAATTTCTTCTAATGAATGATGTGGGGATACCACTGTTGGACTGGGATGGGCACAGTAAAATGTCTCACAACACAAGGTTAAAGTCCAACAGGCTTATTTGGAATCATGAGTGTTCATCAGCTGAAGGAGCAGTGCTCTGAAAGCTCGTGGTTCCAAATAAACCTGTTGGACTTTAACCTGGTATTGTGAGACTTCTTATTTTTCTAATAATGTCAAAGCCAAGACTGTTCATCTTATTTGTTGACAGAGTGCAGCCTTGAATAAAAATATGTAATTTGGAATGATACCACAAGACAATGCACCTAGCTTTGATAAGGTCATTAGAATACCAGCACACTTCTGTTTGTCACCTCTGAGTTCAAGTCCTACTTCAAAGCCTGAGCATAAAAATGAAGGCAGGTATTGCAGTGCAGTACTGAGGGAGTGCTGCAAAATTGCCGGTGCCGGATTCTGACTGAGATGTTAAATTGTGATCCTGTGGCACCATTTCAAAAAAGAGCAGGGGAGTTATCCCTTGGTGTCTTGGTCAATGTTTACCCTCAATCAAGGTCACAAAATTAGATGATTTGATCATTATTACTTTGCTGTTTATGGGAGATTGCTGTGCACGACTTTGCACATTCTACATTACTACACTTTAAATGTACTTCTTTAGTTGTAAAGTACTTTGAGATATCTGGTCGTGGCAAAAGGCACAATATAATTGCAAGCCTTTTTTTTTATTCAATGTGTCTAATATGTATTTGATAATTTTCTTTTTACTACTTTTCATACCATCGATAATTCATTTTTGTTTAGACTTTATTCTGCTTATTCTTTGGAACTCTTTTGCTCAAATCATTCTGAGTGCCTTCTGTTAAGTTTCAAGTGTTCTCAAGTCCCCACATGAACAGGTGGACATTGTGCATGATAGTTCTCCCCCTAAGTGCTGAGACGCATCAATGCTATCTGTCTTCCCTGCCATAGGACAGACCAGATTTTTAAAACAGCATCAGGAATATTACAAAAAAAAGAGGGCTATAATTCTGACATAGCTTGCACTGCTAATTCAGCCTCACTTCATGCTTTCTGAATTTGGAAGCACTAGTGGATCCCAGCAGAATGGGAAACAATAAATTAATTTGCCAAAGAGAGTTATTTTAAATTAAATTGTTTTGATCGCGAATGGAAATTTGAAAAATCAAAACACTTGTGGAAGCAGACAATGTTTTGAACCTGACTGTTATTCTCCGTAATGTTGGAACTGGGTTTCTTGAGTTGAGGGAATGTGGGAGAGAAGCCAATAACATCACTTCCTGATGCTTTCCTGATGTTTGCTGCTGGAGGAGCTGATGTCAAAGTGGCTGGATTAATATGATGGATACCACAACGATGGGTAAACAATTGTTTCATGGTAACCACTGCACTGAGGCTAAAAGTGGAAACAAAGATGTGGAAATCACAGTTGGGACATGATGAATTATTCTTACATCAAAATAAAGAATGGACATTTCTATATGCGGTGATGTCCTCAAAACTTGCCTATAGCTGGAATCTGAATAAACTCATCAAATGTCTGAATGCGGCATTTCTGAAATCAATGTCCTTTGCTTACCTTGACTTCTCTTTGGTCCTCTGACCCTGACTCCTCTCATTCCTAACATTCAGTCAGCCATCTTTCCTTTCTTTTAAGCACTCGTTCTTTCTACCCCAACAAATTATTATTCCTCTACCGCGTGCCTGTTGTCTGACCGCTATAGGAAACCATCCCACCATGGTCATCTTCTATGCTTTTCTTCAATTCTTTGGAGGGTTCACCAAAGCGCCCATCACTGCCTCTTTTGAAACTACAATCCCAGCTACCATGTTTCTAGATGAGTTGAGCTTCCTCCCTGGATGATTAACTCAGTGGTATACCAGGTACAATCAGATCTGCCCCATGCTCAATCTTTACCAATCTTCCTGATGAGTATGCCCATAGCAGGCCAACCTCGCCAACCTCCTTCCTTTTCTACTCATCATACTTAACCCACCACTAACGTCTGGGATTTACAAATGATCATTTCCCAGCGACCACTCTCCATCTTCACTCCAGAATATAAATCCAATTTGCACAGGATCCTTGCTCTCGGTAACCTTAGTATGAATTGTGATTGGGATCCTGGTTTGGAAAATTGGCCAATGGATGACCATGACAATTACAACAATAATTAACAATAGCGTCCATTGTAAGTTACCTTGCAACATTCTGGGGGCTTCATCTTCCAGGGTTCACACCTTCCGAGTTCATCCAAATACTTTCAAGATTCCGCCCCCGCTGGGCCCGATCTTCCACGGTTTTACCTTCTGGGGTTATACTTTCCTCAGCTTCACCTTCCAATGGCTTATTTATTTGTTGGGGTTTTCCAGCCTTCCTGTCAATGCTATTGCAAAGTCACTCAAAGGACCTCACTTCTATTCCTTTAACACTTACTTATCTTGTTTAACCACTCTCAGCTCCCCTTTCATTGTCCATCAATGCCTCTATCTCTGCCTTCAAGCCCCACTCTGACACTTTCATTGAGCTCTACTTCCTTTATATCATATTTGTCCTTTTAAGGGCAATACAGCAGAAGAAGATCATCTGGCTTGGGGGACCAATTGGGACAGAAAGTGGGTGAAGGCCTCTTCTAGGCAGAAGACACAGAGAAGGCATGTTGTAAACATGTAGGGACTGGGTTGCACCAGGACAGCCAAGGTGTTGCTAGTCTCTGTACAGCTTTTCCCTGTTAATAAATACCCTTTGTATTTCTAACAAAGTCTGTGAGCGTGCATCGTTATACCTTCCCATCTCTAATCTCTGCACTGAGCAAATTCTCATCCATTCTGATTTCAAAATCCACTTCAATTCCATTGCTCTCTGTCTTTCGAATTTAAATAACATGGAAATCCTTAGTAAATACCATCATCAGAAATGCAACAGAGGTTTAAGCAGAAAGCACACTTGCATCTTTCTGGGGCAACTTGAAATGAACAATAAACGTAACCTTGCCAGGAGTATCCATATTCTGATAACACTTTTATAAAAATGTCCTGCTAAAACCTCTTGCTTGATGGGCAGCACAGTGGCACAATGATTAGCACTGCTGCCTCACAGCTGGGTTTGACTCCCAACTTGGGTCACTGTCTGTGTGGAGTTTGCACATTCTCCCCATGCCTGCATGGGTTTCCTTTGGGTGCTCTGGTTTCATCCCACAGTGCAAAGATGTGTGGCTCAGGTGGATTGGCTATGCTAAATTAACCCTAGTGTCAGGGAGATTAGCATGTAAATGTACGGGATTGGGGGAATAGGGCCTGAGTGGGATTGTAGTCGGTACAGACTTGATGGGTTGAATGGCCTCCTTCTGTACTGTAGGGATTCTATGAAATCCTGGTTTCCTGATGGAAAAAAGCAGTTCAGATTAGTATTCTTATTTCCCAGTTTTTACTGTTTTCTCTGTCCTGGTTTCTGTTCTTAAAAATAAATTTGCCTGAGTATTTGCAAAGTTGCATTAAGTTTGGTTGTTTACCAGACTGTCAGATAGTTTAGTGTTTTAGGTTCCAGGTCTAAAACCCCAAGGCATATTAGAAAGCCAGATTGGACCCCAACAATTTTTTGAATTTAGCATAAATGTCTGGAAAGGATACTTCACACATGGCGGCACGGTAGCATAGTGGTTAGCACTGCTGCTTCATAGCTCCAGGGTCCTGGGTTTGATTCTCGGCTCGGGTCACTGTCTGTATGGAGTTTGCACATTCTCCTTATGTCTGCATGGGTTTCCTCTGGATACTCCAGTTTCCTCTCACAGTCCAAAGATGTGCGGGCTAGGTTGATTGCCCATACTAAGAAATTGCCCCTTAGGATCCAGAATAGTGGAGGTTAGAGGTACTAGTGGATATAATATACGGGGGTATGGCCTGGATGGGATTGTGTTCGGTGCAGACTTCATGGGCTGAAGGCCTCTTTCTGCACTGTAGGGTTCTATGATTCACTCCAGGAATAATTCCACTGACAAATTAGAGATCTTTTATCAAAACAAGCTTTCTTCATCACATAATTTAAATATAGCGCTAACAAAATGAAGCACCTTCATTCTCCATAATTGAACAATCTTTAAACATGAGAAGAAACACATCTAATTTCTGACTTATTGCTATTTCAGTTCCAAGTAACCAACATTCTTCAGCAGATTTCAACCACAATTTAAATATAGTTAGCAATCACAAACACACTTACAGTCATAGAATCATAGAGGCTTACAACATGGAAACAAGCCCTTTAGTCCAACTTGTCCATGCTGCCCTTTTTATTTAACCCCTAAACTAATCCCAATTGCCCACATTTGGCCCATATTTCTCTATACCCATGTAACTATCTAAATGCTTTTTAAAAGATAAAATTGTACCCACCTCTACTACTATCTCTGGCAGCTTGTTCCAGTTATTTACCACCCTCTATGTGAAAAATTGTCCCTCTGGACACTTTTGTATCTCTCCCCTTTCAGCTTAAACCTATGCTGTCTAGTTTTAGACCCTCCATTTTTTGGGAAGAGATATTGACTGTCTACCTTGTCTATGCTCCTCATTATTTTATAGACCTCTATAAAGTCCCAGTAGCATCCTAGTGAATCTTTTCTGCACTCTTTCTAGTTTAATAATATCCTTTCTATAATAGGGTGACAAGAATTGCACACAGTATTCCAAGTGTGGCTCACCAATGTCTTGTACAACTTCAACAAGAAGTCCCAATTCCTATATTCAATGTTCTGACCGATGAAACCAAGCATGCCGAATGCCTTCTTCACAATTCTATCCATCTGTGACTCCACTTTCAAGAAGCTATGAACATACACCCCCAGAATTCTTTGTTCTGTAACTCTCCCCAACAACCTACCATTAATTGAGTAAGTCATGCTCTGGTTCAATCTACCAAAATGCATTACCTCGCATTTGTCTAAATTAAACTCCATCTGCCATTCGTCAGCCCGTTGGCCCAATTGATCAAGATCCTGATTCCTCACTGTCCACCATGTCATGAATCTTGGTTGTCATCTGCAAACTTACTAACTATGCCCCCTACATTCTCATCCAAATCATTAATATAACTGACACACAACATTGGGCCCAGCACTGACCCCTGAGGCCCATTGCTGGTCACAGGTCTCCAGTTTGAAAAACAACTCTCTACAACCACCCTCTGGCTTCTGTTGTCAAGTCAATTTCGTATCCATTTAGATATCTCACCCTGGATCCCATGAGACTTAACTTTATTCAACAACTCACCATGCAGTATATTGTCACAGGCCTTGCTAAAGTTCATGCAGACAACATCAACATCAACATCTACCTTACTGGTTACCCCTTCAAAAAACTCAATCAAATTTGTGAGACATGATTTTCCACTCACAAAGCCATGCTGAATGTCCCTAATCAGTCCTTGCGTCTCTAAGTGCCTGTAAATCCTGTCTCTCAAAATACCTTCCAACGATTTATCCACCACAGATGTGAAGTTCACTGGTCCTGTAGTTCCCAGGCTTTTCCCTGCAGCCCTTTTTAAACAAAGGCACAACATTTGCCACTCTCCAATCTTCAGGCACCTCACCCGTGACTATCGATGATTCAAATGTCAGGGCTAGGGGACCCCAAATTCCTTCCTACCCTCTCACAATGTCCTGGGATATTTCTCATCAGGTCCTGGGGATTTATTTACCTTGATGCATTTTAAGACTTCCAGCACCTCCTTCTTTCTTATATGTACACTCCTCAGCACATTAATATTTAATTCTCCAAGTTCCCTACCATCCATGCTTTTCTCAACAGTAAGTACAGTTGAGAAATATTCATTTAGGATCTCACCCATCTCTTGTGCATCTGCACATAGATTACTTTGTTGATCCTTAAGAGGCCTACCCTCTCTCTTGTTACTTGCTATGCTTGTAGGCAGTTTTGGAGTTTTCAAAGAGATATAAAGCTTTCAGAAGTCTCTTAACCTCACATACAATAGCCAAACTCCAATTGCTTTCTATAAATGTCTGTTTCTTTTTGCTGCAGATCCAGGAATGCATTAAACCATGATATTACATTACCCTGTCAATCACTTTAGTCTGAAATCCATGGGGAACTTAAGCAAATCAAAGTCCATTAATTATACTTAACATAATCACTTGTAAGGTTGAAATGAGTATTTATTCTGCTCTCCCAGCATCCGAGCCAAATTCCTTCCAGGCATACTCCTACTTGCAGAAAAAAAATGAACTTTAAAACATTCTTCAGAAAGATAAAAAAAACTATATCTATATGTATCATTTGCATACTTGCATCACAAGTGAAAAAGACAAAAGAAGAGAAATGAATTAAGTCTAGATGGATCTGAAATTAAGGAAAAGATGGAAACTGAGAACGTAACGAAAGAAACTACTGGGAAAGGAAATGAGGGAGGTTTTTTTAAAGAAAGAATTAGTTTTGAAATTAGAATGAAATTAATAAAGAAAGAATTACAATACATGTACAAAACCCGAGTGGAAAATGCAATTATCTTCTCTCTTTCCCACTTCCTGCTTGTATCCTAGTGCCAAAAGGTTGAATTCCCCGACCTCATTAAACATCTTTCATCCAACCACATGAGACAAGAACACCACACAATGACTAACCCTGACTCATAAATGGGAGTGTAGCGTTTTGTGTGAATGTTTCCAGCTAAGTGCAGTGCACTGAGTACCATGTGGTTTGGAGACTGTTGATTGAGATTTTTTCTTACGACCTTCCTTGACTTTGAATGCCAGAACTCTGAAACAGATGCATCAGCACCACGAAGAAAAAGCTGGTGAATATCATTCCCTCAAAGGCTCTCCACATAAACATGAATCTGTCATTTCCTTTTTCCAATGCTGACCAACTGCAGTGCACTTGCAGTATTGTTTGTTTATCTCGAAGTTAGAGAGAGCAACTTCCACAAGATCCAGGGCATGAGAGGATTTAAAGTCCCATTCTGTTTTGCTGATCTAATTCTGTTCGTTCCTGAAGACTTAATTGCTCTCTACATTAGTGTGCTAGAGGAATCAAACTAAATATCGAACAATTACGTACTGAGTTTGGCAATAACCTAAATATTTATAGAGTTCCTTTTTTATTTCAAGATGTAGTGGAAGATATATTGTCATTCACTTTAGTCCTCAGTTAACAATGCATTATATTACATCATTTTAAATGATAAAAAACAGTCATTCGTTTGAATTAACATTTATCTGTTAGCGTAAATACAGAAGACCAAATTGTTTATGGAAAATAAGCCAGCAATAAAACTGCTCAAACAATCCACTTGTATTGTGAAATCATGGATTATCAAGTAGACATCACTGATGGTTGATTTTCAGTTTGTTCCGAGCTTAATATTTACTCTTATAGCAACCAAAACAACATACGTAGTCAACTTGGACACAACCTAAGATTCTTATAGGACATTTTCAGATCTCCTCAAAAAAATATGGTTTCAGATATTTTGCAGTCCATCTTTTTGACTAAACAAATAAACTAAATCAAATTAACTGAGGGACAAGTTAAAAGGGGCAAAAAGCCTCAAAAAGGAAATCACTCAAAACAATCAGTAAAAGTCTTTTGAGATAACTAAAAAAGGAGTGTAACCTATAACATTCAACATGGACATGGTTCATGGACTCCGCAAGATTACAAAGATATTTTGCAGTCAGAATCAAACACAGGAAATAGAAGTGCATGATTGTAGACTGAGAGGTCATGTGATGACATGATGCTGTGGCCACTGAAGAGTTGCACATCAGGAGCATGAGAGTTCTTCCCAGAGTGCAGGTGGGGTACAAGCATGGAGTGAATCAAGTATTGTTTGTTACAAATCCTTGTTTCAAAATTCATTTATTGATGTCACAAGTAGGTTTACATTAGCACTGCAATGAAGTTGCTGTGAATGTCCCCAGGCTGCCACACTCCAATGCTTGTTTGGGTGCACTGAGCAAGAATTTGGCACGGCTAAGACACATAACCAGCATGTTTTCTGGGCTGTGGGAAGAAGTCAGAGCACAAAGGGGAAACCCACCCAAACACAGGGAGAACATGCAAACGTATACAGACAGTGATCCAAGCCAGGAATCAAACCCAGATCTTTGGCGCTGTGAGGCAGCAGTGCTAACTACTGTGCCATTGTACCATCTGGTCCCCTGCCTTTGGGAAATTAGTATTTTTACAATGACTGCAGTCTTATGCCTAAGTTATGCATCTCTTCATATTCAATGGATAGGAAT
The DNA here is from genome assembly GCA_024679065.1 of Sphyrna mokarran. Lineage (NCBI taxonomy): Eukaryota > Metazoa > Chordata > Chondrichthyes > Carcharhiniformes > Carcharhinidae > Sphyrna > Sphyrna mokarran. The sequence goes on from JAGIQG010000009.1 coordinate 65,737,129, forward strand.
CCAGTTGTATTTGCTACTTTTTGCTCACTTCAACTCATGTTGGCAAGGCAAACTCCCAGAAGTGGCCTGATGTATGCATTTAATTGCACAATGTGGCAGTTTTGCACAAGTTCCTGATCGGTTTGGTAGACTCAAAGCTTTGTGGATCCATTAAGAGGTTGCGCCACAAACCCCAGAAACCAACATAACATAGAGACAACAATAACCTGCAGTTTGATAGCATCTTTAATAAAAACATAAGAACATAAGAACTAGGAGCGGGATTTGGCCATGTGGCTCCTCGAGCCTGCTCTGCCATTCAATAGGATCATGGCAGAGCTTCTTGTGGATTCAGCTCCACTTACCCACCCATTCACCATAACCATTAACTCCTTTACTGTTCAAAAATTTATCTATCCTTGCTATAAAAACACTCAATGAAATAGCCTCAACTGCTTCACTGGGCAGGGAATTTCATAGATTCACAATCCTTTGTGCGAAGAAGTTCCTCCTTAGTCCTGTCAGTCAGAAATCTGCTTCCCCTTATTTTGAGGCTATGCCCCCTAGTTTATTTTCACCCGCCAATGGAAACAACTTCCTTGCTTCAAAATATCTATTATCTTCATAATCTTATATGTTTTTATAAGATGTCCCCTCATTCTTCTGAATTCCAATGAGTATAGCCCCAGTCTACTCAGTCTCTCCTCATAAGCCAACCCTCTCAACTCTGGAATCAATCTAGTGAATCTCCTCTGCACCCCCTCCAGTGCCAGTATATCCTTTCTCAAGTAAGGAGAGCAAAACTGTACACAGTACTCCAGATGTGCCTCATCAGCACCTTATACAGCTGCAACATAATCTTGCTGTTTTTAAACTGCATCCCTCTAGCAATGATGGACAAAATGCCTTCTTAATTACCTGCTGTGCCTGCAAACTAACTCCTTGAGATTCCTGCACAAGGACACTCAGGCCCTTCTGCACAGCAGCATGCTGCGATTTTTTACCATTTAAATAATTGTTCATTTTGCTGTTACAAAAATGGATGACCTCACACTTACCAACACTGAACTCCATGTGTCAGACCCTCGCCCACTCACTTAGGTTAACTATGTCCTCTGCATACTTTGCTCTTCCACCCGTCTTAGTGTCACCTGTGAACTTTGACACACTACACTTGGTCCCCAAATAATATATGTAAATCGTAAACAATTGTGGTCCCAATACTAATCCCCGAGGCACGCTACTAGTAATGGATTGCCAACCAGAAAAATATAATGAACAATGCCTGAATCATGAGTAAGCATAAAATTCAAAGAGATGTTAGAGCAGGGGCCCAAAAACTCTCAAAGAGTAGGATTACCAGCTGTGACTAAATATATTCCTGGAAATTTTAACACATGACTTACCCCTGTCCCAGCCATTAAACAGCCAATATATCTATCCTTTTGCTTTCCTACACCAATAGGAAGCAAAAATACGTTACTCAATTAGATGATACTGAAGGTCAGCCAAACAATCTTTCCTTTTGCCCCATTTGCAACATTTTTAGATGTGATAAGGAGAAATGAGCAAAGAAAATGGCAAAGAAAACCAGGCAGCGGGAGGGAGAAGGACACTGGTGAAGGACAGTTTATAGTGTGGTTGGAACAGAGGAAGAAAATAAATATTAAAACAGTCAAAGCAGTCAAAGCACTGGTATTTATTTCTGGAGGCAACAGAGGTAAAAAGGAGAAAAGTTATGACAGCTTGCATTGAACTTTGGTTAGGGTACGCAATAAAATATAAGTACCGTGAATAGTTCTGCATTCTAGATTATAAAAAGGATGTGGAGACATTGAGTAAGGCATTTTTAAAAAAAGATGGTGGAGTTAAGAGGCAAAGACTAACAGGAAACACGAAAAAACCAAAGGATATTATCACTAGAAAAAGAAAGGGCTGAGGGGTAACTTAATAGATGCCTTTTTAATTCTACAGTTTTTTCGTAGTGTAGGCATTTAAGATGGCTCTAGACATGACAACTTCTTGAGAGCTGTCTCCAGCATAGCCTCTAATTCTATCTTTTACTTCTTTTTATGCTTTTAGAACTGTACTCTGACTCTTTTATAACATTCAGCACCCTCTCCTTTCCTTCTCCCCTATGAACGGTATGCTTTGTCTATATAGTGCACGAGAAACAATACTTTTCACTAGACATCAATACATGTGACAATAATAAATCAAAGCAAATCAAGTATTTTCACTTGATGCTAGTTCAAGACTAGGAATGATAAATATACTTTTGTTTAGTTTATTGTTGTCGTAAGTTGGCTTACATTAACACTACAATGAAGTTACTGTGAAAATCCTCTAGTTGCCACAGTCTGGCACCCGCTCATGTACACTGAGGGAGAATTTAGCACGGCCAGTGCACCTAACCAGCATGTCTTTGGATTGTGGGAGGAAATCAGAGCACCCAGAAGAAACCCACTTAGACACAGGAAGAATGTACAGACTCCAGACAGACAGTGACTCAAGCTGGGAATTGAATCTGGGTCTCTGGCACTGTGAGACAGTAGTTTTAACCACTGTGCCACTGTGCCGCACTGAAATAAGACTGTCATTAATAAATTCAATAAGGAATCCAGTAGAATCATCTATTCCCAGAGAGTGGTTAGAATGTATTAACAAGGGATAATTGAGACAAGGGATTAACAAGTATTAACAAGGGATAATTGAGACAAGTGGCATTTAAGGTAATGCAAGATGTGAAGGAGAAAGGAATAGAATGTGAGGCTGCTGGTCTGAGATAAACTAAGAGCGGAAGATGCTCATATGGAGCAGAAACCCTGACACAGATTTGTTGTGCCAAATAGCCTAACTTTGGGTTGTAAGTTGTGTGTGTCACTTTCCCCCCTTGTCTGATCTGATTGACAGACATGATATTCTTTAAAAGGCAAATCATTGCTCTGCTGAACAAACGTGATGCTAGGAAGGCAGTGCTAACCTCAGTGCTCAGTGTAGGAGTGGCACAACCAGTGCCCTCTGCAAGTGAGATGCTCAGATGGGCAACAAATGTTGGCCTTGCCAGTGATACCCACATCCCATGAACTAAAATAAGTCATATGATGTATTCTTTATAATTACATTTCATTACAATAATCTCACTCATATTTGGATAGATTTGCAGTAGGTTCTCACCACTTCTGGTCAGAGATCTCCATGATAACATCAAATGCAGAAAACTGGCAGATCCATAGCCCGTGCTTGGGGTTCAAAGAACTAGTGAAGATGATCTCAATTGCTAAAATTGCGTATCTTTCTTACTTCCTCAAAGCATTGCATAATCTACTCTAGGTTTCAATATGTGTGGATAATGTTGGCAATAGGATGTGGGGTCATGGCGGAAATTCTCCCAAAAAAGTTCTGAAGTGCTGAATTCATGGGAAAACTTGTGTAAATCATGATTTTTTTTTCAGTGGAAGTTCAGATTCGAATCTCTCACACTGTGCAATGCAGTGGTCACAATTGGCAATATCATTAAAAGCTCGGGGAGGGTGTGGGGTCAGTTGGGGGGGGGGTGGTGTGGGTTTACCAGGGATTATTCATACCAGAATCTGACTGTTCCAGAACTCTACACACACATGGTGGACCCAAACTGTTAGCCTGCATTTTGTTGGCTAGTTTAATCACTGGCCAGCCTGAGATCCTCACAGTTCAGCCCCACCAGCCCTCCCATGGCTTGATTATGGCCCCATGGCCATTTCCAGGTCAACCCAACCTCCTTTCTGTCCTGGATGTCCCCAATCTCCTGCCCACTCCTTCAGCAATGACATCCCCCCCCTTACACCCGCCACCCCCGCCCAATCACAAGCCTTACCTCACCCCCGAAAAAACCCCGCCCCTCAGACCACCCATCAGCCCCTCCCCTCTTACCCTCATCCCACAAGGGTCGCCCGAACCCTAGCGGCCACGAGGGGGTATGGATTGAGGAGAAGCTAGCCGAGTCACCCCCCCCCCGCCCCCCCCCCCACCAGCAGGCTCCCCACTCCTGGCACCCCCTTACAGAATGCAGACCCATTCTGGCAACAACCTAACCCACCGAAACTGCCCTAAATGCTGACCTCCCCCCAGCCCTGATTGGATTCAATGCAGCGAGACCCACCCCGTCCCCATCAATCACCCCTAGTCCGTGTCCCCTTGGCCCTGCTCCCTTGGCATTGCCCAACACCTGGTGAGAAGTGCCAGGGGGCACAGGCTGAACTGCCATGGTGCCTATGCCCAGAGGGCACTACTCACTCTGCCCCCAATTTCTTGGAGGGTCCAATTGCCCCTCTTCATTCCAGTGGGATCTCCTGCTCGGTTTCCTAAAAGTAGAGAGCTAGCCTGAACCTCGCCAGAATAGAATTGCACTGACGGGGTGGGAGATGCTATCGGGCCTGGAGACTTCAATCCTGGGCCTGATAATCATATTTAAATAAAATTAAAAGCAGGTTAAAAAGACTTATCTTTTTCTCATCAGTTCTCATCAGTTTCCTGCGTGGTGCCGACTGTGCTGATATCCAATGTATGGAGGCGCGCACGCTTTGGGAACTCGCGTGAATTCTGCGAATCAGCCCATACATGAAATTAATGGGTCAGGATGGGAGAATCGCCCCCATGATCTGAGATTTTCCCACGGCTGTTCAAAGCAATGACAGGGAGCATACAAACCTGACACTGTGCGCGGATGTGTTTGATTATGCTAGCTCAGTGTTAGATGCACTCAGGAGGCAGTGGGAACTTATTGCATTGGGAACTGGCATTGTTAAAAATGGGTTTTGGTTGCGCCAGAGCCTGAAGTGGATTGAAGGAGATTTGAAAACCTGAAGGAAGGAACTGAAATGGGGCATGTGTTGAGTTGCTGATGTCCATCCACTAAAAGAAGAAACTGGAGCCTGTCTGTCTTCAATATTGGTTTATGTACAAAACCTAGGATGATTTGAGCTTTTCCCTTCCTCACCACTCAGACGTGGTGCCTTCAAAGCCAGGTATATGTGGATGATGGTACTTTACCATGTTATCCTGGAAAGGGCACATGCCCGTTCCTTCTGCTTGTCTGTATTTACAAAGAAGACAATGAATTACACTCTCCTGGTGTACCGAGCTTCCATCACCTTCCAGATATAATGGTGGGCAGTTCACTGCAAGATGTTTTCTGTGTCCCCTGTTCCAATCGCAAATGATTTGCAAATGATTAGTTCAGAGTGGCAGTGTCCATATTGCCAGCTTTCTCTGCCATCCTCACCCTGCTCTGAGATTGGAGTTCCTCTTCTAGGACTGTACCCCTAGAACAACTCGGCCACCAATCTCCCTACTCTTGGCTTAGGTGCAGGTAAGAGGTGTACTCTCTGAAGACTCTGTGTAGGTACAATTACTTGCTGAGAGCCCTCCTCTTCAAACTTGTCTTCTCTGTTGCCTCACCTCCATCTGCTTCTCGTATTGAGAAAATGCAACAGTTTTCCCCTGATTGAGTGCAAGTGGGGCACTCCAAGGTCTTTTGGAAGCACCTTCCCAAAGTGAAACCCCAACCATTTTCTGCAGAATTGAATAATGGTTCTGATCTCTTCTAACCATCCTTGCAAGAACCTCCAGACGGTGAAATGGATTTCATTTGAAAGTTGAATGGTGATATGTTTAAATGATCCCTCATGCTAGTGAACGCCTGTTTAACTCTGCCTATTTACGAGAGGAGATTAATGGAAGCAACTTGATCTAAAATTGCACAATGGACATCAAGTCAGCATTAGACACTAAGTGACGGCACAATTTGCCCATTCTGCGGATGTCCGGCACACGTTGCAGATGTCCATGGACTCAACCTCAACAACATGACATTTAGCCTGGTCAGCGCTGGAAACGGGCTGGAACAATGTGAATGCCATATTTTATCAAAACAATCACTGCAGCATTGAAGTTACCAGAGCTGAGGAGACAAATGTTGTGACTAACATAACAGTACTGACACTCAGAGTAGTTTTGCCTTGACAGTTATTACTGGTATTTTGCATGGTGCAGAAAGTTTTCTCAGTTCAGGTGAAGAGTAAGGTGCACACACCCTCTAACACCCTTGAAGTGGTATCACAGCAGACATCTACAAAAGGCTGCCTTACTCCACTCTAACATTTCTGTTGATATTGTCATTGGAGCACAAATTTGACTGTTAAATTCACACAAATTATATTAAATTACAGTTGACAATCTGTTCACTCTGAGTTTGCCTATTCCGGAGGCCCTAGAACGTCACAGATTCCGTTTCTGGATTTTCTGCACTACTTCCCACTCTCTCTGCTCCCCTTCCCCACCCCGGTCCCATCCCACCTCAACCATAGCATAATTTTCCAGTGGGCAATATTGGCTGGCAATGGATCTTCCTGCCTGGTCCTGTCAATATCCACCAGGGAACAGACCATGGTGGGTATGGGGTGGTCACCATTGGTAGGACCAGAGGATCCACTGATGGGAAAGGTTGGAATACTTAGGCCTCTGTTTTTCCCTCTCTCTTCAGATACTGCCTAACCTGCTGAGACTTTCCAGCATGTTCTGTTTTGATCTGTTTTTACAGTCGGAGGGAACCATTTATCTATCCTTATGGTTGATTGACAGCCTGCAGAACAGCTTCCTGGGAAAATACTGAAACAGTGGACAAGATGATTAAAAAAAATTAATCTTATTTCTACTTTGTCCCTAAGACAGGTCATCATTTGAAATAACCATTTAGCAGTGTATATTTTAAACCTCGTCCTTTGGCAATTGGGTTCAGAGCAAATGTATGATTGCAATCCTTAGAGTCATAGAATCTATGACACGGAAACAGACCCTTTGGCCAAAAGATGTCCATGCCGACCAAAAGTCCATCTAAGCTAACCCTGTTTGCATGCATTTGGCCCATATCCCTCTAAATCTTTCCTACCATGTATCTGTCTAAATGCCTTATAGGCATGATGGCACAGTGTTTGGGCGGCACTGTGGCCCAGTGGTTAGCACTGCTGCCTCACAACTCCAGCGACCTGGATTCAGTTCCTGGCTTGGTTCATTGTCTGCATGGAGTTTGCACATCCCCTCTCTGTCTGCATGGGTTTCCTCTGGGTGCTCTAGTTTCCTCCCAAAGGTGTACACTTTAGATTGATTGGCCATGCTAATTTGCCCTTTAGTGTCCCGGGATGCGTAGGCTAGAGGGATTGGCAGAGTAAATATATGGAGTTGCGGGGATAGGGTCTGGGTGGGATTGTTGGTGGTGCAGACTCGATGGGCCGAATGGCCTTCTTCTGTATTGTGGGGATTCTATGATTCTATGAAAATCATAGAATACTGCCTTAAAAAAATCATTTGTTACAACTGGTCCCTGGCTGAGATCTTCAAATTCGTCATCTTCTATCTCTTCTATGAGAACTGCCTCAGTATAAGCCCCAAATTATAAATTCTGGACAGCATATCCCCAAATTGTTTTGCCCTCCACCCCTGTCCCCTTTCCACCATGTAGGAGGATTGAACTGGCTCCCTTGCATTATTTAATCCGTTCGATGGTCTCAACAAGGTTACCTTAAAAAGGTTCCCTTCAGTTCTGGATCCCTTCTCCCAATCCCGATGTTTTTTTAAAGGAGCAAATTTAACAAAGCAATCTTTAGTTAAAGAAAGGGTGACTTTATTAGCTGTGAGAACAATGATAAAACACATGCACCTACAATCACACAGATTAGAAGTGAGATGTAAGAAGGCCAAATACACAAATCAGCCTTTGACTTGTCCATGAGGGCATACATTTTCCTTAGTTATTTAGTTATCCTCTTGATTTTAAACACCTATGGATTTTCTTTGATTATATTGCTAACATTTATGGGCAGCACGATGGCATGGTGATTAGCACTGCTGCCTCACAGTGTCAGGATTCAATTCTCAGCTTGGGTGACTGTGTGTGGTTTGCAAGTTCTCTCCTTGTCTGCGTGGTTTCCTCTGGGTTCTTTAGTTTGCTTTGAAGATGTGTGAGTTAGTTAGATTAGCCATAATAAATTGTCCATTATTGTCAGGGGATTAGCAGGCTAAATATATGGGATTACATGGACAGTGCTTGGATGGGATTGTTGTCGGTGCAGGCTCAATTGACTGAATGGCCTTCTTTTGCACTACATATATTGTATGATATTTTTCCAATCCTCTCTTTGCTTTCCTGATTTCATTTTTTACTTCGCCCTTGTACTTTCTATGTTCCTCTACAATTTCTAATTTTTTTTGTGTGGCTGTCATAAGCTTTCTTTTTCTAACTAATTTTCTGTGTGTGTCTCTAGATAAGCAAAGGGTGCTAGATTTGACCACATGTTCTTTTTCTTTGTGGGACAGCCCACCTTGCCCACAGAATTTCAATTTTGAATGCCTCCCACTGATCTGCAAAATAGCTGTAAGCAGTCCACTTTCGCCAGATTACCCCTCAGCCTCATAAAACTTGTCTTTCTAGAATTTAGAACTTTACTCCTGTTCTATCTTTAACCTTTTTCATAGTTGTACAAAATCTGACTATATTATGGTAACTTCATAGCTGCAATTTATTCTTTAACCAACAGTGCCACACCCTCAATATTTAGCCTCCCCTCTATCCTATCTAAACACCTTGATCAGGAATGTTAAATTGGCAATGTTGCTCCTCTTTAAGCCACATTTCCATAATAACAATGGCACAACTCTGCTGTGTATCTCTGCCCTCAGCTCATCAGTTTTATGTTATACTTCTTGTATTTAAATATATACCTTTTAATATTACCAAATTCCTGTGCTATATATATTATAACTTTTGCTTCTTTTGTTTTGCAGAATTACTCACTCATGTTCTGTCTTCTGCTCCTTGCTCTGGATTTATCTGATCTGAATTTGTCCTCAGATCCCTGTTCTCCTATCAATCTAACTCAACCACTGCCAAAAAACATTAGCAAATCTCCCTGCAGAGAGATTTGATCTGCTCCAGTTCAGTTGTACACATGGATCTCACCTGCATGAGTCAAAGTCCCAATGCCCCAGAAATCTGAAGGATTTTGAAATATTGATCACAACCAATCAAATTCCCTTTTTTTGAGGTGAGGTGAGGGGTTAGAGAGTGACTGTAATTTCATAGCTTTATTGACAGTGTTATGTGGTTGTAAAGAGATTTGTTGCTTTTAATGGGGGTGGGACGGGGAACAATGTTTTAATTCAATTAAGGGAAAGGGGCATCACTGGCTGGCCAGCATTTATTGCCCCTCCTTAATTGCTCTTGAGAAGGCGGTTGTGACCTGCCTTCTTGATCCACTGCAGTCCCTGAAGTGCATTCGTTTTCATAATGTATTAAGTACTTGAAGAAATGTAGGTGTATTGAATAAAATTTAATTAATTAGAGTGTTTTTTAAAATTATAATGAATTATAGGTACTTACAGCTTTATTTTATAAAATTCCAGCATTGTTCCTGATTGTGTCTGTCCATGATAGATACTGAGTGGATTAGCATGGAAGATGTAAGGGAAGTGCAAAGGTGGGGACATGAGTTGGCATTAAGTTAGCATGGGGACTATAAAGAGCTATGGAGATGAGTGGGGTCATAGATTACTGTGATTTGGCTACAAGCTAGCATGAGAATGTTAAGAGGTCATGGGCTGGGTAGGGGGGCATGGGTTAGCATGGAGGATATGAGGAACCATAGGGGTTTTGGTGGGGAGGACTTGGTTGGAGGCAATAAGGCCGTCTATTTCTCACCCTTCACATCCTCTCACCTCCCCATCTATGCCAACTCATGCATAGAGGTGACGTGAGTTGGCATAGATAGGCATGTGGAGTATGCGGGAGGTGAGAGGATGTGAAGAGTAAGAAATAGAGGGCTTTATTGCTTTTATTATATTTTCATATACATTTCCCACCTGGGAAGCAAACATTGGGCCCTATGTTTCTTCTGGTTTTACATAGAATAATCCTACTCTCTACATCCTAACAACCTATTTGTTTTGGCTATAGGTTTGCTGCACTCAATGTAGATATTTAAAGGTGAGTGCATTGTACCACTTAGGGTTCATTCCCTCTCAACAGACTTTAATTCAGAGCCCAGCAAATGGATGTACATGCTGACCATTTGCATCACACTACGTTTATCATCATCTATCATTAGGCAGACATAGGCTGGAATTTTACCTGCATGCCAGCCCCGATTCTGGGGGTGGGCTCGGCTCAGAGAACGGCATTCTCCTTTGGCTTCAGGCAGATTTGTGCGAAACTTAGGCAGATGTGCCAGTTAAAATCTGCCCATAGGCTCTTGGTCCCCATTTCTAATGCATCAGATAGCAATTTTCACTTCTTTTCAAGTTCCCTCAGTCAGATTATTGATTCATATCATACAGAGAAGAGGATAGAGATGGGTCAGAATCTATTCTTTAATGTGGATATATTCTGAAAATATTGCTACACATGGTTTGCCAAGAATTTATCCTCAAACTTAATCTGCATGTCAGAGGTTTGATTAGGGGTGATCTGGCAAAAGATTACTAGATAATCTGTTAGTGTTGATCATGCCTCTAAAGGCCAGCCATGTCTCAAGAAAAGTCCATGTGGATTGACCCAGCAACTCCAGGTGGAAATGGGAGAGTAACAGTGGTAGGAGCATGTAGGCTAACTGATAGGATTATCCAATCCCTTCTGCTCCTCAGAAATATTTTTTGACTTTTTTTCAGTCACCTATTTTTATTTGGTGGCCACCAGAGCTGTTGAAAAATCTGAATTATTTTGAATCAACAACTTCAGCAGTGCTCAATATCAATTAATTCTGTACAGGCCCCTTTACAGAGAGACTTGGACAAGTTGCAGAGCTGGGCCGAAAGGTGGCAAATGGAGTTTAATGCGGAAAAGTGTGAGGTAATTCACTTTGGCAGGAATAACAAATGTGTAGAGTATAGGGCTAATGGTAGAACTCTTAATAGTGTTGATGAACAGAGGGATCTTGGTGTATATGTGCATAGATCCCTGAAAGTTGGCAATCAAGTCGATAAGTTGTTAAGAAGGCATATGGAGTCTTAGCTTTTATTGGTAGGGGATTGAATTTCGGAGCCGCAACGTCATGTTGCAACTGTACAAAACTCTAGTGTGGCCGCACTTGGAGTATTGTGTGCAGTTCTGGTCCCCGCATTATAAGAAAGATGTGAAGGCATTGGAGAGGGTACAGAGGAGGTTTACCAGGATGTTGCCTGGTATGGAGGGCAGGTCTTATGAAGAGAGGCTGAGGGATTTGATGTTGTTTTCGTTAGAAAGAAGGCGGCTAAGAGGAGACCTTATTGAAACATATAAGATGATTAGAGGTTTAGATAGGGTGACAGTGATAGCCTTTTTCCTAGGATGGAGAAAGCTAGCACGAGGGGACATAGCTTTAAATTAAGGGGTGGTGGTTATAGGACTGATGTCAGAGGTAGGTTCTTTACCCAGAGGGTGGTAAGGGTATGGAATGCCCTGCCTGCTGCAGTTGTAGATGCGCCAAGTTTGGGGGCGTTTAAGAGGTCCGTGGATAGGTTTATGGATGAAAAGGAATGGTTTAGGTTAGAGGGTCATCGCTTTTTCTTAATTGGTCAGCGCAACATCGAGGGCCGAAGGGCCTGTTCTGCTCTGTAATGTTCTATGTTCTATGTTAATATCATATTCAAGGCACCAACCAGGATACCTAAAAGAACAGGGCCCACAGATTTAGCAATGAGAACAACTGAACAGATTAGATGGAGTTCGGTCCTCTCCTATATCAATACTTTTTACCCTGACTTTGTACTTAAAGAGAAAGGTGCAATTGATACCAATTTCTACCATTTTAGAATCTGAATATTCCTACTACATATTCCAGTTCAGTAAAAAGCATCTGGAAATGATCATGTTACGTGTTCAGGACAATAACTCCTGCTATACAAAGGCTACAAAAAAGTAGGTGGAGTAGAAGCTGGTTAAAACCAGGCACATTTCCTTGAAATAAAGAGGTGCTTTACTGAAGGTGGGTTTTTAATATTGAATCTTACACAAAGAAGGAGGCTATTCAGCCCTTTGTTTTTTCAGAACTAACAATTGTTCGCACACCCTCGCTCTTCACCCACAGTTGCTGCCATTTTTCCCCAGGAACAATCTTTTTTTTTTAAAATTAGTTTGCAAGCAGAACAAGTTAGAGTGGGCAAAGCAGCTCAAACCGAATGAGTAGACGCTGCTAATCTTGGAGGGTGAAAGGGATGGTGGATGGAAAAATAGATCAAAGTGAGTTGATCTGATGGATTGCAAAATTTACTTCAACACCAAAGGCAAACAGCAAATTCAAAAAGAAACAATCAAATAAAAATTTACAGACAAATTGAAAAACCTGTCTGCCTGTAAAGCTTGTGTGTTTGGGATTTTTTCTGTATTTATGTGGATATGTGAGATTATAGAATAAACTGCAACACCCAAGGCATTCACGTCACTCGAATGTGAGATGGAAAGCCCCCATAACCACATCCGCACCCAGAAACTTGATTTGACTGCACAGTGCAGGAAGCCACTCTGTGGCAGTTTGTTAAGGTGTGAAGGTTCTCATACATAGTTAACACTGCTCAGTAATTAAAGAATTCTCCCAGCACTGCATCATTTCCACTAAGCAGCACATTCATATATTTATTTGTTGATACATAAATCATGAGGTTACATTATCTGTAATTAATTGTTTCAATTCATAGAATCCTACAGTGCAGAAGGAGGCCATTCGGCCCATCGAATCTGCACCAAACACAATCCCACCCAGGCCTTATCCCCATAATTCCATGCATTTACCCCAGCTAATTCCTCGATACTAAGGGGCAATTTAACATGGACAAGCCACCAAACCCACACGTTTTTGCAGTGGGGGAGGAAACGGAGCACCCGAAACACCCAAAGGAAATCCACACAGACGCAGTGAAAATATGCAGGTCCACACAGACATTGACTCAAGCTGGGAATTGAATCCGGGCTTCTTGGCACTGTGAGGCAGCAGTTGGACAACAATGAACCATACCATTAATATGTAGAGCAGATATACATAATATGGAAACATAGATCCTGCTCACTTTTCAACCACTTAGTTACATTTTCAGTGTGAGGATATGAAACATCTTTGCTTTCTCTGAGCTGCAACCTTTCGTTTTTCATACCCAATGTTGTTTAAAAGCACATTCTGAATTCTCTTGAAATAATTTCCAGAATTATCTTGAATATTTTGTCCTGGAGTGAGAACCTCCATTGTGGCTGTCTATTTATTTATTTATTTCAGACCTAAAATGTCCAACTTGGCTGTCTGAAGCCAACTGTGTCTTTGAAATTTGACAATCCAGCTCAGCTGAACACGTTCAGACATCAAACATTTCCAGAGTGGTCTGGAATAACCCAGCCAAGTGTTGGTTCATAGTATCTCATCTCATCATCAGTTTACTAACTGCAGATTCTATCTTGTCATTGTTCTCTGGGAAGTGTTTGGAAGTGCTTGGTGGCTGAGTGTGAATTTTTCAATTTGCTTCTTTTTCTCCCTCTCTTTTTGAGTGATTTTTGCTGCTGTAGTTAGGCCTGGGGCTAGCTGGGAAGGAAACCGGGGAGTATAAAAAGAAAGTGGCAGTAGACAGCGGGCAGCGTCGGGAGCGGGCAGTGTGAGTGAATAGGGAAGCAGAGTGAGAGATATAAGGGCTTGGGCTCGCGGGGCTTGGGCGAGAGCAGGCTTAGGCACAGCGTGCTACTGGTTTTCCATTGGAATTCACACCTCCAAAGGTTGTCATGACAATGGCAGGGATTAAGGGAAGGCGCCTCACCTGTGTAGAAGTTCCTAGAAGCAAAACCTCTGCTGAAACTCCATGCATGCGTCAAGTGTTTGGAGCTGCAGTGTCTGAGGGCTCGGGTCAAGCAACTAGAGTGGCGATTGGAAGATGCATTTTTAGTCAGGGAGAACGAGCCAATCATGGAAGGGAGGCAGAATAAGGTGGCGGACCTGTGGCCTAAGGAGGGGGAACCTGACCCTTACAGGTGGATTACTGTCAGGAAGGGGAAAAAGGAGAGGGGTGACAGTCCAAAGACTTCCCCAGTGGCAGCCCCCCGAAATATCGAGGGTGGAGGGTTAAAAAAGGCAAGGCACGAGGACCAGAATACCTCAAAGGGGAGGAAGGGGGCAAAAAGGGAGATAGTGGTGGGGGATGGGAGGGTTAAAGGAATAGATAGGCGCTTCTGTGGTCCAAGGCGGGACTCCAGGATGGTAGTTTGCCTCCCTGGAGCAGGGGTGCAACATGTGTCGGACAGGGTAGAGGGCATTTTGAAGGGTGAGGGGACCCAGGCGGATGTGATTATTCACGTAGGAGAGAAGGATGTAGGAAGGAAGTGCAGGGAGAATATACGAAAGCAGTTCACAGCCTACCCTCTTCAGCTCTTCAGGGGTAGGCTGAAGAGCAGGCCTCCAGGGTAGCGATCTCAGGGCTGCTTCCAGGGCCGGGTAATAGCGGAGCCAGGAGAAATGAGATCCTACAGCTGAATGTGTGGCTGAAGGACTGGTGTAGGGCACAGGGTTTCATATTTGTGGATAACTGGGAAATCTTTGTGAAAGAAGGGCACCTGTATAGAAGGGACAGGGAACACTTAAATGGGAAGGACGTGAATATCTTAGCTGGGAAGTTAGCTGGAGTGTTTCGGCAGGATTTAAACTAATTTGGAGGGGGGGAGGGGCTGAGACCGATAGCTCGGTAGAGAGCAAGATGGGAGATAGAGTAAGCTTGGACGAGAAGAGATGCACCAGGGAGAAGGAGATTCCGAGTGGGCTTGGAGGTCTGGAGTGTATCTGTTTCAATGCGAGGAGCATAACGGGAAAAACGGATGAACTTAGGGCCTTAATGTTTGCGAGGAACTTGGATGTGGTTCCGGTGACGGAGATGTGGTTAAAGGAAGGGGAGCTGTGGCAACTGAATATTCCTGGGTATAAGTGTTTCAGGCGTGACAGAGGAGGGTCCAGAAGAGGAGGGGGCGTGGCATTGTTAGTTAAGGAGAGCATCACGGCGGTGCAGAGGGAGGACAATACAGAGGAGTTAGGAGTGGAGTCGCTGTGGGTGGAGTTGAGGAATAGAAAGGGGGCAATTACTATGCTAGGGGTGTATTATAGGCCACCCAATAGCCCGTGGGTAGTTGAAGAAGGCATATGTAAAGACATTTTGGATAGGTGCAGAAAGAACAGAGTCGTTATAGTGGGAGATTTTAATCTCCCTAGGGTGGATTGGAAGTACCTAGAGCTGGGGGTTTGGATTGGCAGGAAATTGTAAAAAAATGTGAGGTGATGCATTTCGGGAGAAAGAATGTAGGGGGGAGGTATATGATAAAGGGTAGACCTATAAAGAGTATAGAAACACAGGGGACCTGGGGGTGCAGGTGAACAAGTGTCTGAAGGTGGCAGAGCAAGTGGAGAAGGTTGTGAAGAAAGCATATGGTATGCTAGCCTTTATAGGAAGGGGTATAGAGTACAAGAGCTGGTCTTTAATGTTGCAGTTGTATAAAACGTTGGTTAGACCTCATTTGGAATACTTCATCCAGTTCTGGTCGCCTTACTACCGGAAGGACGTGGAGAGTCTGGAGAGAGTGCAGAGGAGTTTTACCAGGATGCTGCCTGGTATGGAAGGTCTGAGTTACGAGGAGAGGTTAGGCAAATTGGGACTGTTTTCCTTAGAAAGACGTAGACTTAGAGGAGATCTAATAGAGGTGTTTATCTATAGATAGAGTATATAGATAGAGTAAACAGGGTTAAGCTCTTTCCTAGGATGGACTCGAATAGCACGAGGGGTCATGGGTTTAGGGTGAGGAGGGTAAGGTATAATTTGGATGCTAGAGGGAGTTTTTTCACACAGAGGCTGGTGGGGATATGGAATGCGCTGCCAAGTAAAGTGGTGGAGGCAGGTACTCTGGAGTTATTTGAGAAATATTTAATGGGCACATGAACAGAATGAGAATGGAGGGGTATAGAAAACTGATTTAAAATAGGGATCATGAGCCTTGGGAGTCCCTGGGAAGTGTGTAAATAGATGATGATATTGATGTACTTGTTTTTATCCTACAGGTACTTTGGTCCACCTTGTTGTCTAACGAGGGGTATATACGCGATGGGTTGTGAGAGGGCTGCTCTTGGATTTTTTTTTCAAGAGTATCCTAATGCTTCACGTCGTTAGTGTACGCTTGACCTGGACCATTTGATGGGCAACACGACAGCTCAGTGACTATCGCTGTGCTGTGCAGATACATGGATTTGGGCCTGTGTCTGTGGGAGTTTGCGCATTCTCCCCGTGCTTGCGTGGGTTTTCTCCGGGTGCTCCGTTTTCCTCCCACATCCCAAAGATGTGCTCTTAGGCTAATTGGCAAAACAAATTCTCCCTAAATTGTCTCAAATTTGTTTTTTAATCCATAGATCTATAAACATGGACAGGGATCGCGGGTGGAGGTGGGAACATCGGGTGGGGGTGCTGGCTCGTTGGGCCATAGGGCCTGTTTCCCGTGCTGTTTTGTTCTTTGTTCTTTGTTTAAGAAGAGCTTGCATCAGAGGGGGTACACTGTGTATCCTTTTTATGTATAGGCCTGGAATTTCCACTAGATGGTGCTAGCTTTTCTCAGTGCGATTCATACTCTCTGGCCACTGAGCCCCAATCCCTCCCCCCCCCGCTCCACTCCCACCTCTCATCTCTCCACACCGCACAAATTGACCAAATTATGCATAAGATCAAGGAGGTTTAAGTGCAAAACTAAGCCCAGATCAAACTGAAGTTTCCACAACTGTTCACACCAGTTCAAAATTAAACCCACAAAACTGGCCACAACGCCAACTGAATTAATCACTGTGGCATGTTTCTGCTAATTGTATCAATTTGTGGACCTTGAGGAGATTCTTAAAATTAAGTCTCTTTTTGAAGACCATTTATTTTTAAAAACTTTTCAGTATGGAAAATATCTAATTTATTGCGAAACTATTATGTTGGAAAGTCTCAATAGATCTGGCAGCGTCCTTTGGAGAGAGAATAAAGAGAGAATAAAACATTTCGAGTTGGGTTTTTTGCACCCTGCCGTAACCGCAACGCCCTATATCCTGTATAAAAAGTATTGGCCAAGGAATTTTTGTATATGTTCTTGGAATGTGGGTGAATCTGGAATCTGGCCACATTGAGACCTTGTTAGATGTCAGCCATAGAATTATAGGTCATAGTCCAGTGCCGTATCTATCAAATCCATGGTGATTCAGCAGCAGTACATCTTTATGGTTTTGTGTTAAGAAGTGCTCATCAGGAGATAACTATGAAGAACAGTCTCCGTCTGCTGAGGAACATGACAAATATCACTGAATGTTGCTCAGTCAAGGGTCAAGGCTTTATGCTGTAATTTGGTCTCTTGGATCTCTCTTCGGAATACTGTGATAGCCTACCCCCTTGGTGATGGTATCCCAATTTGAACAATTGCAGTGACTTAGTTTAGAGTGGTCTAGTTTAGAGTGGTCTTTTATCTGTGCTAAGGATGCTGAGATAGCTTCATCTTCTAAGATTGTTCCATTGCAGTACCTCACTGACATATAACACAAGCAAAACAGTGATGATTCATAGCTGGAGTTAAGCTCCATTGCCAAGTTCCAGAGATGTGGGACATTAGATCTGCTGATGGCCACATGTGATAATGTGATGATTAACAAAGTGCAAATGGTACACAGATTGCAGTAAGATGTTGCACTGAGGAACACTGAGCCATGTTCAGTCTCCCACTGGGAAAGCAGCAGGAGCTGAACACTGGGAAAACAGGGCCTTAAGGATCCACAAAGAGGAAGTTCTCTTCCTTTATGCCAAGAAGATTCCAGCAGGGTTTTTGTGTGCTGACAAAGAGATGCCAACTAGTGTTGTGTGAGTACAACATAAACGTAGCTATCTCTCTACACTCCTAATCATTCCCTGCTCATAGTTGTTCCTAATCAACACAGAAGATTTTATTACATTTATTATGACTTGGTGCCATAAATTACAGACTCTGGAACAGAAGTTAGATGACTTTTATGTGATCAATGCAGATACAATGGCCCAATGCCCTCCTTCTGTATCATAATTTGGCTGGCAGATAGAAGACAGAGGGTGGTGGTTGATGGGAGATTTTCTTCGTGGAGTTCGGTGACGAGTGGTGTGCCTCAGGGGTCTGTTTTGGGGCCCCTGCTGTTTGTAATTTTTATAAATGATCTGGATGAGGTATTGAAGGATGGATTAGTAAATTTGCGGATGACACCAAAGTCGGAGGAGTGGTAGATAGTGAAGAGGGGTGTTATAGTTTGCAGAGAGACTTGGACAAGTTGCAGAGCTGGGCCGAGAGGTGGCAAATGGAGTTTAATGTGGAAAAGTGTGAGGTAATTCACTTTGGCAGGAATAACAAATGTGTAGAGTATAGTGCTAATGGTAGGACTCTTAATAGTGTTGATGAACAGAGGGATCTTGGTGTATATGTGCATAGATCCCTGAAAGTAGGCAGTCAAGTCGATAAGGTTGTTAAGAAGGCATATGGAGTCTTAGCTTTTATGGGTAGGGGGATTGAATTTAGGAGCCGCAGCATCATGTTGCAGCTGTACAAAACTCTAGTGCGGCCGCACTTGGAGTATTGTGTGCAGTTCTGGTCGCCACATATAAGAAAGATGTGGAGGCATTGGAGAGGGTACAGAGGAGGTTTACTAGGATGTTGCCTGGTATGGAGGGCAGGTCCTATGAAGAGAGGTTGAAGGATTTGAGGCTGTTTTCGTTAGGAAGGAGGCGGCTAAGGGGGGATCTTATTGAAACATATAAGATGATTAGAGGTTTGGATAGGGTGGACAGTGATAGCCTTTTCCTAGGATGGAAAAAGCTAGCACGAGGGGACACAACTTTAAATTAAGGGGTATGAGTTATAGGACGGATATCAGAGGTAGGTTCTTTACTCAAAGAGTGATTAGGGAGTGGAATGCCCTGCCTGCAGCTGTTGTAGATGCGCCAAGTTTGGTGGCGTTTAAGATGTTAGTTGATAAGTATATGGATGAGAAGGGAATGGTTTAGTTAGGAGGGGCATTGCTTTTTATTTTGGTCGGCACAACATCGAGGGCCGAAGGGCCTGTTCTGTGCTGTATTGTTCTATGTTCTATGTTCTATAATCTTCCTACGTTTCTAAAAGCCATTACTGTGCTCATAGCTATTTTTCACTCATGCTTGCCCGAGCATGATTCAGTGAGCAATACATTTTTATGGTTTTGTATTGAGAAGTGCTCATCAGGAGTTAACTACGAAGAGCTGTCTACATCTGCTATTGGTAAGAGGGAGACAATCAGCACAATAGGAGATCTCCCCACATTATGAACATTCATTCATGTGGAAGAGGCCTTCAATGACAGAATAGAAAAAGGCACAGCAGTCAGCATTGGAGGTGGCTGAGTTCAACGGCTGAAGATTGGCACCTTCCCCATCTCTTCTCTTACTACGTAATTCATTCGGCCACGCACTCACTAACTTTCAGAATACCTTGACAACCTGGTATAACATAGTGCTTGCCTTTGAAAACACATCTGAACGCTTCTCGTGAAAAATTTTGGACTTTTTTTCTCATTTCATTCCGAGATTATGTTCTACTGAAAAAGCCACTTATTCAACGAAGGCGAATAGCAGGAGGCTGATTTGAGCAAGTAATGGTTTATATATTAACCTTAGTATTGGATAATCTTCACTAAAACACACATCAAACCAAATTGTTCAGGCCACATTTCTGGTTATACCCTTCAGTAAGGGGTTGAAGTGTTGAATCTGAATCACATCTACCCTTCGCCAACCACATTTAAGTGGAATAGGAGAAAATTGCATTTCTGTCATGAAGAATTTATCTTTTCCAGTAGATCCTTAGAGGATCTACTAGAGGCTTAGAGGGGATCTAATAGAGGTGTATAAGATTATAAGGGGTATAGATAGAGTAAATGGTGGTAAACTTTTTCCACCTTCAGAAATGGATAGGACGAGGGTCATGGCCTTAGGGTGAGGGGGGCTATGTATAAGACGAATATTAGAGGGCAGTTTTTCACACAAAGGGTAGTGGGGGTGTGGAATGCACTGCCGAGTAAGGTGGTGGGAGCAGGCACGCTAGGGCTGTTTAAGGGTCTCTTGGACAGCCACATGAGCGGTATGCAGATAGAGGGATATAGTAGGACTGTTTAACTATGGCTTTTTTTCCACAGGTAATTTGGTCCATACTTGACCAACAAGGAGCATGCATTCGGCAGGTGGTGCGAGGACAGCTCTTGGATGTTGATTCATGGGTTGCCTGGTGCTTCATGTCGTAAATGAGTGCTTTATCTGGACCATCTGAAGGGCACCATGACAGCTCAGTGACTATCGCTGTAGCTGTGCAGACACTTGGAATTGGGCCGGTGTCTGCGGGAGTTTGTGCATTCTCCCCGTGGTTGCGTGGGTTTTCTCCGGGCGCTCTGGTTTCCTCCCACATCCCAAAAATTTGCTCTTAGGCTGATTGGGAAACAAATTGTCCCTATATTGAGATTCTTCCATATTAGGAATAACCTAAAATTAGAATAGGATAATGGAATTGCTACTATATAGTTATGACGGTGGTGCGGGCTCGTTGGGCCGAAGGGCCTGTTTCCCGTGCTGTGTTGCTCTAATCCTCAGACAAACCAGCTTCTAATAAAGAATTGTTTTATTTATAGTTTTTGATTATTATCCTGTTAGCAATCATTTTGTCCTTAATATGAGGTCCCTCATTCATGAACTATTAATCATTTGAAGTACTATTCAAAGAACAAAGAACAAAACAGCACAGGAAACAGGTCCTTCGGCCCAACGAGCCCGCGCCGCCACCCCGATGTTCCCACCTCTACCCGTGATCCCTGTCCATGTTTATAGATCTATGGATTAAAAACCAAATTTGAGACAATTTTGGGAGAATTTGTTTTGCCAATTAGCCTTAGAGCACAACTTTGGGATGTGGGAGGAAACCGGAGCACCCGGAGAAAACTCACGTAAGCACAGGGAGAATGCGCAAACTCCCACAGACACAGGCCCAAATCCGTGTATCTGCACAGCACAGCGATAGTCACTGAGCTGTCGTGTTGCCCATCAAATGGTCCAGGTCAAGCGTACACTAACGATGTGAAGCACTAGGATACGCTCAAAAAAAAATCCAAGAGCAGCCCTCTCACGACCCATCGCGTATCCCTTGTCAGGCAGTCCACTCTTCTGCACTCATGTAATCATAGAACCCCTATAGTGCAGAAGGAGGCCATGTGGCCCATCAAGTATGTATTGACTTTCTGAAAGAGCCTTTTACCCAGACCCTATACGCATAACCCCACATATTTACCCCGCAAATCCCACAAACCTACACATCTTGGGACACTAAGGGGCAACTTAGTATAGCCAATCAACCTATCCTTTGCACCTTTGGACCCTGGGAGGAAACTGGAGCACCTAGAGGATACCCGTGCAGGCACAGGGAGAAGGTGCAAACTCCACACCATCGCCCAATGCCGGAATTGAACCTGGATTCCTGGCATTGCGAGGTAGCAGTGCTGACCACTGTGTTACCTGGCCACCTGTGCCATCATGTCACTGGTGCAGATTATATACTAAACAAATGCAAGGTGATTTTCTTATCACTACTTTTTCCCCAAAATTTTACTTTTCATAAATTATCCAAAAATAATTCCAAAATGTTTCAAAATGGTCATTGTTTTTGAAGGCTTTTGTTTTTGAAAATACCATTTTTCAACTTGCAACTGAATTGAAATTTTGAAATTTGAACTGAAAAGGAGCAAACTGCTTAAAAATGTAAAGCCATATTCCAAAGTCAAGATGAGAAACAAATTATCCTCAGAGGAGTGTGAAAGGAGAAATATATCATATATTCTAGATGCCCATCTAAATCTGTAACTTCCTAAGGAAGAGACATTAGAAATGCAATGTACTGGGTATGGACGCAGTGGCCAGGATTTTATTGGCATGCCCACTCCAGAATTGGGGCAAGTGAGACTTGCAGATTGGCATTCTCCAATGGTCTCAGGCGGGATCGTATGAGCCTTGGGTAGGTATGCCAGTAGAATTCCAGCCAATAGCTGCCACAAATAGACATGCCCACAACCTCTTGGAAATACACAATGGGTGAAATATTTCAAGACAATTCAATGCCCAGGCCCAGCCCAATGGAAAGAGATTGCAAGTGACACAAGTGGTGTCAAGAAAGTTTTCAGCAGGGGAAGCAGGCTAAAGGTTGCTTCCTGCCCTTCTCTCAGTTGAAATAATCATGTTGCCCATTTCGAGAAGATAACTTATCAGAAATCACTAGTAAAACCAAAATCTTGTAATAATTGTAACATATTTTACATCTGATTGCGTCCAATAATCCAACTTCCCCAAACTGAACGCAGCATTTTAAAATCTGCACCACAAGGACAATCAAAGGACAATTAATTGATTGATAAAAGGCATCCTTTTATATTTTTTGTTGGATTCTAACAACCCTTACTTCTGAAAGATGTGAGTGTATGTGTGTATGTGTTTGTGAGTGTGTCTGCGAGTGCTCAAATGTTTGCCTAAGGGCTAAAATACTTGACATCGTGTTTTCATCATTTTCCTCAGGTTTAGTGAGTTAATAAATGTATTTTTCTTTCCCTCAAGAAAACTTTGTGAGATTGATCCTGCTCTGTTTTGTTCACAACTTAAATAGTTAAATACATTTCTATTTGGAAAAGACATTTCCTGATGAAAAGAGCTTAAGCCTTTATTGTGGCCATCGAGGAGGTTGATAAGTGGAATCAGTTCAGCCTTTCTCACCTGGGCATAACAACAGAAAGTACTTTAGTATTCAGCTTTTCTCCATAGAGCATGTTGCACTCTGAAATGCCTCAATATATGTGACACATACAATATTCATTCAGAGTGGAATTTTTCCATCTCACGCACCATGAGATGCGTACCAGGTGGGACATGGGCCATGCAAGGATCCATTGACCTTGGGCGGGATTTTCCCACATTGGGGCAAGTGTGGCCGAAA
This sequence comes from Sphyrna mokarran, assembly GCA_024679065.1. Classification (NCBI taxonomy): domain Eukaryota; kingdom Metazoa; phylum Chordata; class Chondrichthyes; order Carcharhiniformes; family Carcharhinidae; genus Sphyrna; species Sphyrna mokarran. Next base: position 65,760,161 of record JAGIQG010000009.1, read on the forward strand.
AATCCCACCCCTCCCACCAGTGCCCTTATTCTTTTTTATACATGAAGGCGACTTGCTTCCACATTAAACATAAGTTCTTAGGTGACTCAGGAATCCAATACAGTCCCTGAGACACCTGGGGCAGAGAGTGGTTGAAGGAGAGGATTGCGGGGGGGGTGGGGGTCCCCAGATTGGCATGTATTCCTTTCACTGCCTCTGTTTGACTTCAGCGTGCTCTTGGCAATGAAACTGGACAAGTTTGGGTGTTTCCCAAATGCTGTTTCTCCACTTTGGGTGTTTTTGTGTCAGGGACTCTCAAATGTTGAAAGGGGTGTTACATTTTTTTCTGAGGAGGTTTTGAGGGTGTCCTTGAAGCATTTCCTCCGCCGTCCTTGGGGATTGCATGCTGTATTGAAGTTCTGAGTAGAGGCTTCTTTCAGTAGTCTTGTGTCAGGCATGCAGATGATGTGGCTCCCCCAGTGAAGCATCATGTGTGGTCGATGCTTTGATACCTGAGCGAGAACACTGACATTGGTGCACCTATTCTGTCAATGGATTCGCAGAATCCTGTGCAGGCTGGCACTACTCCAGAATTATGAGGTGCCTGCGGAACATAGCCCACAGTTCTGAGTCATATATTGGAGTGACAGAGCTGGAGGGACACTACACAGTCTTCAGTGTCTCAGTGCACAAAGGCTGAAAGGCACCTCCAACGGTGGCTTTTCCCTTTGCACCTTTGCAGCAACTGCCCTAAGGTTTGACATGTCCTTCAGCACGTAGACCCAGACTTTAGAACATGTCAGTCTGCAACACATAACTGTGAACAACTGCGACCACTATTGGTGATCTCTTCCCGGTTCAGATTGTCAATCTAAAAACTGAAACTGCTACAGTGTGTCTTATATTAACCTGACACATACTTGAATAATAGCAAGTGAGTGGCAAAGTGGGTTAGTAGATTTTTTAGCTCTTTTTGTTACTCATTGAACTCAAATTTAGCACAGACTAAATTGCTAATGTACGTGTAACTGAAGGTCATTTCTCTGAATCCATCTCCTGGTGTATTTTTACTATTACGTCAGATCACATTTCCCTCTGTCATGCATTTCCTGCCCAATTCTGCCCCTTGCCAAATACAAAACACACAAGAGAGCAAAAATAATCCAAGCCTTGTTTTTAAAATAATTACCAAGGCAGCAAAGTTACAAATTTAGTTCTTAACAGACCCATTACATAACTGGATGTTTGCCGATTTTGAAGAGATTGACCTAAATCTTTCAGTAGCTGTTGCAAAATAAACCCAGGTGCAGTCAAATTGCTCACTGTCCTCATTATCATTGCCTTCACTATTACAAAAACCTACATTGTCCCTCCAAATATCAGTGCGCAGCAGACAAGAATGGTCTTCTTGCTTCAATACTGTTTAACCTATTTTCAAAGAAAAGGCTGTTGTGAACTAATTCCCTAGATTATCACAGAGTGTGCACTCAATTACTCAAACTGATCCACATTAGCTTCCCACACTGTACAATTAACACAATGACTGAGAGCCTGGTAGGTTTGAGAGAGTGTCATGAAGAAAAGCTTTCCATTTTAATTATTTGAACAAATCTCTTTGGAGCCATATTCCTATCTGATACAAATTATTGCTTTTAAGTCTTTTTGACCAAAGTATGGTAAGAAATCTCACAATATAAGGTTGAAATCTACCAGGTTTATTTGGCTCCACAAGCTTTTGCAGCACTGGTCCTTCATCAGTTGAATGCCATTTGGCCAAAATAGTAAGGGGAATTTTAACTCCTCATGCCTGGCAGAAACCAGCTGGACAAGGAGGCAAAATGGAATTAGTTAAACGATCACTCAGCTGAGTAAAGTTCATCGTGCCAATTACACGTGTATCATGCCAATTACAAGTGTGATCTTGTGTGTGCAATAACTGCAAATGTAATAGTACCCCTGATCAATGGGAAAAGTCTTGTTACCATATGTGCCTGCTGAAACAATGCAAGTATAGAACATAGAACATAGAACCTTCGGCCCTCAATGTTGCGCCGACCAATTAAGAAAAAGCAATGACCCTCTAACCTAAACCATTCCCTTTTCATCCATAAACCTATCCACTGACCACTTAAATGCCCCCAACTTGGCGCATCTACAACTGCAGCAGGCAGGGCATTCCATACCCTTACCACCCTCTGGGTAAAGAACCTACCTCTGACATCCGTCCTATAACTACCATCTCTTAATTTAAAGCTATGTCCCCTCATGCTAGCTTTCTCCATCCGAGGAAAAAGGCTATCACTGTCCACCCTAATTAATCCTCTGATCATCTTATATGCTTCAATAAAGTCTCCTCTTAGCCGCCTTCTTTCTAACGAAAACAACCTTAAATCCCTCAGCCTCTCCTCATAAGACCTTCCCTCCATTCCAGGCAACATCCTGGTAAACATCCTCTGCATCCTCTCCAATGTCTCCACATCTTTCTTATAATGTGGCGACCAGAACTGTACACAATACTCCAATTGTGGCCGCACCAGAGCTTTGTACAGTTGCAACATGACGTTGCGGCTCCGAAATTCAATCCCCCTACCAATAAAAACCAAGACTCCGTATGCTTTCTTAACAACCTTATCGACTTGATTGCCAACTTTCAGGGATCTATGCACATATACACCTAGATCCCTCTGTTCATCAACATTATTAAGAGTCCTACCATTAGCCCTATACTCTATACATTTGTTATTCCTGCCAAAGTGAATTACCTCACACTTTTCCACATTAAACTCCGTTTGCCACCTCTCGGCCCAGCTCTGCAACTTGTCCAAGTCTCTCTGCAAACTATAACACCCCTCTTCACTATCTACCACTCCTCCGACTTTGGTGTCATCCGCAAATTTACTAATCCATCCTTCAATACCCTCATCCAGATCATTTATAAAAATTACAAACAGCAGGGGCCCCAAAACAGATCCCTGAGGTACACCACTTGTAACCGAACTCCACGATGAATAACTTCCATCAACCACCACCCTCTGTCTTCTATCTGCTAGCCAATTCCTAATCCAATTAGCTAAATCACCCTCAATCCCATACATCTGCATTTTCTGCAGAAGCCTTCCATGGGGCACCTTATCGAACGCCTTACTAAAGTCCATATATACCACATCAACTGCCTTATCCTTATCCACCTCTTTGGTCACCTTTTCAAAAAACTCAGTAAGGTTAGTAAGGCACGACCTACCCTTCACAAAACCATGCTGATTATCCCCAATCAATTCATTTCTCTCTAAACAACTATAAATCCTATCCCTAATAATTCTTTCCAATACTTTGCCCACAACAGAAGTAAGACTCACCAGTCTATAATTCCCAGGATAGTCTCTAATCCCCTTCTTGAACAATGGGACAACATTTGCTATCCTCTAGTCATCTGGCACTATATCTGTAACCAATGACGACCTGAAGATCAGAGCCAGGGGCTCTGCAATCGCCTCTCTTGCCTCTCAGAGAATCCTAGGGTAAATCTTGTCTGGCCCAGGGGACTTATCTATTTTCAAACCCTCAAAAATATCTAGCACATCCTCCTTATCTACTTCAATACTATCCAGTTTACAACCCTGTATCTCCAATGAGGAGAACCCTATTCTCCTCAACTACATTTACATCTCCCTGCATGAATACCGAAGAGAGATATTTGTTCAGTGCCTCTCCAATCTCTTCAGGCTCCACGCACAACTTCCCACTGCTGTCTCTGACTGGCCCTAATCTTGCCCTAACCAATCTTCTATTCTTAACATATCTAAAGAAAGCTTTAGGATTCTCCTTGATCCTATCAGCCAATGTCTTCTCATGTCCTCTTTTAGCTCTTCTTAACTCACTCTTTAGCTCCCTCCTGGCTAATCTATAACTTTCCAGTGCACTAACTGAGCCTTCATGCCTCATCTTGACATAAGCCTCCTTTTCCCTTTTCACCAGCGAATTAACTTTTTTAGTACACCACGGTTCCCTTACTCGACCATTTCCTCCTTGCCTGACAGGGACATACTTATCAAGGACTCGCAGTAGCTGTTCCTTGAATAAGCTCCACATGTCCTTTCATATCCCCCTATTTGTTATGTAACAGAAGAGTCACCATTTTAATAGGTCTGTGAGTTTGGTTTTAATCAATGGATTGGCATTATTGGAATGGAAAATTGATTCATGCAAAAGATCAACACAACAATTATTACAATGCAAAATTTAACTAATAACCCTTTAGTTCATAATTAGATACATTTTAAAAGAATCCTGGCGCTGTGTCCATGACACAAAATTTAAATGTGGGCGTTGAGTACACTCCATGGGAATTTTCCACACAAGTACCAAAATTATAGAGCCACAGAAATGCTGAACTGGCTAGTATTCAACATTTCTTCTCTCGGTGCTCTTTGAGCTGTGAATCAACCTCTTGCCTCCACAGAAACTCATTGGGACATCCCCTATTTTGAGAGTCAGGTTATTGAAGGTCAGATTCTGCAGGCAGTTAAGATTTGCCATCCTCCAACGAGAAGCCAGAACCACAGAAACAAATTACTGCGGTGCTCGAAATCTGAAAGAAGAGCAGAAAACTCTGGAAATTCTCAGCAGGTCAGGCAGCATTCATGGAGGGAGAAACAGAGATAAGACTTTAGGCTGCTGACCTTTTGTCAGAACTGAAAAAAAACTTTTGGAGATACTTTAACAAGTATAGAGGCAGCGACAAAGGGAAGTGTTGGAACCTGAAAAGGGAAGTTCTGTGATAGGGGTAGGAGAAATTAAATGACAGAGGGAACTATGTCATAAGACAAAAGAAGATGTAAATAAACAAATGCTGGGTATAGAGGAAGGGGTAAATGGGAATAGCAGAATTGTCATCCCTAAATGCCATTCAAAAAAATGGGAGAAGCAGTTATGATTTATTTAAAATCATAAGGAGTCTAGTCAGGATTCTTAGGGAGAAATTCTTCCCATTGACAGGAGGGTAGGAAGCTAGAGGACAACAATTTAGCAAAAGCCCCAAATGTGACATGAGGACCAATCTTTCACACAGAGTTAGTGATTAAGATCTGGGCTGGATTTCTCCATCCGTTCACACTGGTGGGATTCTTTGGCCCGTCAAGTGGCAGCGCATCCATACATGGGTTTCCCACTGGACATTGACAGGAATTCCCATTGACAGCAGTGGGATCAGAGAATCCCGCTGTTAGCAAATAACACACCACCTCGCTCTGGCAGGAAACACATGGCTGGGATGCTGGAAAATCTTGCTCCTGGACTGCAATGCCTGAGAGCGCGGTGGAGGTCAGATTAAATCCTGCCTTTTGAAAGAAAATGGATAATTACTGAAAAAGAAATGATTTGCGATGCTGCAGGGAGTAGGTGGTGGAGTGGACCAGTCGGATACTCTTATAGACAGCTAATATGGACATGATGGGCCAAAGTGCCATCCTCTGTGCTGTAACCATTCTATAATTCTTAAGATTTCATGAACTTTTTGAGCACAATGCTGAATGTAGAAGGCTGTACAATGTCCAATTGCAAGATAAAGTGTTAATCCTTCATCTTATGTTTAATTTCATTGGAACATCATAAGAGGCTGAGGCTAAGCCGGTTAGAGGGAATGGGTCAGCGAATTGAAATGAATTATGTCTGGAAGCTTGGAGGTCACATTTGTGGACTTATTGTAGGTATTCCACAAAGTGGTTATTAACTAATCTGGTTTTGATCACCCCAGTGTAGAGGAGATGACACTGTGAGGCAGAGACTGTAACATTCAAAATTGAAAGAAGTACAGGGCATTTCTCTGTATCATCTGAAAAGAGTCTTTAGGGCCATGGATAGCAAAACAGAAAGAGGTCAAAGGGCAGGTGTTGCATATCATGCACTTGATAGTGTTAGGGGATGGGAGAGATTTTGCGCAGGTAGTGATTGTGTGGGGCAGAATTGGGAGATAGCGGAGTGGAACAAGGAGTCCCAGAGGGAATGGTCTGTTCAGAATGTTGATAAGGGAGGGTAAAAAAGATGTGTCCAGTGATTGCAAACTGCTGGAGGCAACAGAAATGGCCACATAAGATTCAGTGATATGGGAGGTGACATTGTTAAATTAGATGTGATGGAGGTAACTGGCAGAATGGAATAGAGTTCTTACAGGAAGATGGGCAGAAGAAAATGTAATCAAAGTCAAGTAGGAGTCAATAAGCTTCAAATGAGTACTAATTTTAGCCAATCCCTATCCCAGAAAAGAAGATCCCCATAAAAATTGAGAAAGGTAATGGAAGAATTGAAGATGGATCACATGGAGATGAGGGAAGGGTAGAAATTGGAAGCAAGGTTGATGAAATTTTCTAATTCAAAGCAAGAGCAGAAAGCAACTCCAATATCATCACTAATGTATCAGAAAAAGAGGTGATAAAGGGAGCCTGAGTAGTACTGGAAGAAAGAATATTCCTTATGTCCTACAAAAGAGCAGGCAGAGCAAAGAGTCATGTACATTCCTATAGCAACACCTATTATTTGGGAGATTTCAGTGGAGTCAATGTAGAATTTGTTCAATGTAAGAAGTTTAGTCAGGCGCAGGAGAATGGTAAACAATGATAACTGTTACAGCCTTTGTTCATGGAAGAAGCAGAGAGCCCTCAGATCTTTCTGGTGGGAGAAGAATTGTAAAGGAGTGGGACATCCATGTTGATAAGCAGATAGTTAGGGCCAGGAAAGTGTTAAAGTGGCAGCAGCATTGGAAGTGTCATGGAGAGAAGATATTGCTCAAAGCAAGAAAAAATAGAATTGAAATAGGAAGAAGTCAGTTCTGTGGAGCAAGAAGGGGCTAAATTAATAGGTCTATTGAAGCAGTCATGTGGGTGAATTTTGGGAAGGAGGTAGAAGTGGCCTATGTGACATGGGAACAAGAAGGTTTAAGGCTACAGAGGGAAGAGCTCCACAGAAAATGGGATAGATCGAAAGAGAAGTTAGGGAGTTGTTGTTCAGGTCCTGCAAGATGGTTCATTAAACAACACTGTGTCGCTGTTGTCAGCAGATTTGATAATGATGTTGAAATTAAACCTGAGAGAATGCTATGCTGTCAGTTCAGAGGGAGATCAGTTCAAATGAGCGAGGGGAACAGAGAAATTGAAACAACCAATGTCACACCAGCAGTTCCCAATAAGAGATCCAGCAAGGATAAGAGACCAGCTGGATAGTCCAGGTGGAACAAGAATTTGAAAAAAAACAAAAAGTGTCTATAGTGCTGGGGAATAATTCCTGGCCATTGAGGTGAACACAAAAGAGATAGATGCCAGTTAAAGAGCTCAGTGCAGTAGGATGCTCAAGATTCATTAAAGGGAAGGCACAAGGGCTGAAACTGTGGCTTTTGTTGGTCATGATGGACTGGGGTAAACACAGTAAGAAGTCTCACAACACCAGGTTAAAGTCAAACAGACTTTTTACTACCAAATATACCTGTTGGACTTTAACCTGTGTTGTGAGACTTCTTACTGCCTTTGTTGGGCACAGAGCATTTGGGTAAGAGAGAGAGGATGAAAACATTGCAAAATAACTTGAGAAAATATTGCGTGAGGCAACAAATGAAGCGGAACTGAGAACCATGGCAGCTCTGAAATAGAATACGTTCATGCAGCTGAAGAGAGAGATCGAGAGTGTGCAGTACAAAGCACCATGAGGCATTAAGCATAGATACCAGAATGCAATGAGAGCAGTGGTTACAATCATGCCAAGGTATCTGCTAATAGCATACCCTCCTGCTCTCTGCAAATGAATTGTAAAATAATGATCACTTCCTGCTCAAGGTAGCATCTAACTTCACTGATATTGCCTGATGACAACCATATATTTGACTTGTTTGTTCTATAGTGGGTCCAAGCTCACAGAGGCAAAAGAGGCACCATCTCTAAATGCCAACTAAATATGGAAAAAATGGATAGTTCTACCTCCAACATGACAATCTAAATCTGCAAGAATCGTTTTAAAGTGTTATTCACACAACTTTTCATCATATTAATGAAAATGCGTATCATTAAAGATTGCTGTGTCATGAGGGATTTGTTTGATTTATTCACACAGGTTTCAGATTCCAGATTAAAATTATAGAAATGACCAATTACCGAACTTTACAAGTCATCCATGTTCACATTCTAGCCTGAATGGAAGAAGACTATGTAACTCCAGCTTCATTGTTTCAAATGGTTTCAGTTAGGTCAAATATGCTTGTGTAAAACTGCAGGCTAACCCAAGAGAAATGTCTGACAATGTGGGAAAGTTGTTCTTCATAAAGCAGTTTAAAACAGTTTTACACTTGCTGCTGATGTTGTTGGAGATTGCTTGAAGATGTAGGCTAGAATGCACACTGATTTTTAAAGATTTTAGAAGTCTTCCTCATAATTTAAAGGATAAATGCTGAGACTGACATGATACTAAGTCATACTGTCCTGTGTTGGATTTCCATTCTGCTGATCTGATCTGACTGCAGGGCAGTGAATACTCTTGTTGTCCATGGGAGAAGGAGGGTGTCCAAATTTGATAAGGATTTCCATACCTACTTGTTACTGGTGACCATTAGTAGAAAGCTTGTACTTGTGAACATGGAACGATTCAGATTTAATACCTCCATGATTACGTTACTAGTCAACATTCACTGATTGAATGCACTCATAATAATTGACTACAATATTTTTAAAGTTTACTGATTAGTGTCATAAAGAGGCTTACATTAATATTGCAACAAAGTTACTATGAAAATTTCCTAGTCTCCACATTCTGGCACTTGTATACTGAGGGAGAATTTATCAACATGTCTTTTGGATTGTGGAAGTAAACTAGAACACCTGGAGAAAACCCACGCAGACATAAGGAGAATGTGCAGACACTGCACAGACAGTGATCCAAGCTGGGAATCAAACCCAGATCCTGGTGTTGTGAGGCAGAAGTGCTAACCATTGGGACAACTACCTGTGATTGGACAAGTTGCACATCAACGACAGTTGGGAGGGGCGAAACCTGTGGATCATTGGGATGAGGCAGGGAACCTCTTGGATATATTCAGAATTTAAATACGTTTCTGAAACTACCGCAAAGGCATTCTGCAGGAAGTTACAGATTTTTCCTTTGAAAAGAATTTCCTAACAGTATTAATGAATCAGTTCCTCTTTTCTATTGGCACTGCTGCCATTTTCTAATTTTTGCTGGTGGTTCTATTAAAATTGACATTAGTTTTACATGTTCAAATGCACTATCATTCAACCTTCTGAGCTATTCCAGATAATGAGAATGTTATATCATGTTCATTGACATTTGTTAACATAAAGTTCTGCAGTTCCTCTCATATTGCTACAACAATGTGTGCTCAATAATATGGCAGTCAAATCACTGACAACACTTACCAGATTTTTAAAATGTGTTTCAATTCAAGATTAACCCATTAGATATATATTCCTACCATGTTTCAGTATTTGCCATTCATTTTATTTAGCATGAAAAGCTGCGAACTCTGCTTTGTGACCATGGGGTTAGATGGAGCTAGGATTCTCACTTAATTGGGGCCTATTTTCACACCCATGTACTGGTGTCACCTTGTTGATACTTGAGAATTTGAATTGATATCATCAAGATTCAAAGCAGTGACTTTTGATCCGGTGCCAATGGTTAATATACATTTTATAAAAGCCACAACCTGCTTAACCAAGTAAAAAGCATGGTAAAGTCAATGGGAAAATATCCTGCTGGAGGTAAAGAGAAAGGGTGGATTTGCCAAAATATAATCTGAAGTATAAATAAGAACTGGAATTTAATCAAGTCAAACTGGACTGAATACATGGACATCTGATTACAACAGTTCCAATTATTCCTATCATGTTGCTCGGGGCATGTCTGTGGAACTGCATTGTGATTCAGCAGTCATTTTAAGATCATTGCTTGTATTTTGTCCTTAGGAAAGCTAAATTTAATTTCTGATTGGCATGAGGAGCTTTGTACTCAGCCATTCATAGAATCCCTATAGGACAAAAAGAGTCCATTCGGCCCATCTAGTTTGTGCCAACCACAATCCCACCTGAGCCCTATCCCCATTTACCTTAACTAGCCCCCCCTGACACTATGGGGCAACTTAGCATGGCCAATCCACCTAACGCACCCATCTTTGGACTGTGGGAGGAAACCAGAGCATCCGAAGGAAACCCACACAGACACAGGAAGAAGGTGCAAATCCTATTCAGATAGTGACCCAAGCCGGGAATCGGACCCAGATTCCTAGCACTTGTGAGGCGGCAGTGCTAACCACTATGCTATGTGCCATCTGTGCACATGTTCATTCTTTTAATGAGCAAAGTCAACTGACAATATTTTAATCATGAGTCATCTTTTATGAGAAACAAAGTGCTTCCAAACGTATCTTGGAATTTGCCATGTATTATTATCTGATTGGGGTTCTGCAATTTAAAGTAGACAAAGTTTGAAGTCCCAGTTCCCCAATGGAAGAATAAAATCACAAATTCCACAATTTTAAACAAACAAAATAAACTTTATGATACAAAGTCAGAAAAGGAAATCAATCTACAATATTGATTTTACTCGCTAACATTCAAAATTAAGAGGAGGTAATTATGAATGAATAGACAATCAGTGGTTGTATACACCACACTGCCCATTAAATGGTAGAAATGACCAAGACTGGCTTTGGCTGACTGTCTGAGTGTATTCTGCACGTTCTCCCCATGTCTGCATGCATTTCTTCTGAGTGCTCCCGTTTCCCCCCACACTCCATAGATGTGCAGGTTAGATTCATTGGCCATGCTAAATTGAATGAGTGTCGGTGCATTAGCAGGGTAAATATGTGGGGTTATGGGGATAGATCCTGGGTGGGTTTTTGTCAGTATAGGCTTGATGGGCCAAATGGCCTCCTTCTGCACTGAAGAGATTTATGATTCTACGAATACATATCCTATGGATTTCTCAGCAACTGTTGTAAATCACAAAGTCTCATTCAAATTCTGTCCCTCAGGCAAACCATTTCAAATCTTCACTTTCGATGATATAACCTCAGAATTCCCCCAAAAGTTGCTTCAGGTCAGACTGTCCCAACGACTGCTCACCTTTCAATGGTTCAATCTCTTCTCCTGAGACTGCCTTTCCTGGGACCCAAATGAGGTTGTAAAGTATCAGCCTGTGTCTCAAGTTCTTATGTAAGTGAACCTATCTGCTGTTTGATGGCTCTATCTCTTCTACTCTGCCTCATGGATAATCTTCTGAACTGATGTTCTGGCAAATTCGAAAGCCCAACATTTTAGTTGCCTTCAATGCAATCATCTTTCCAGAATTAAATATTACTTCTAAAATATTTGCATGAACTATGCACTAGATATTCATCACATTGAGGAGTAAATGTTAGGGCCACAACAAATGATCTCAGCACCAGAAGTCCGGCTGGGCGAATTGAATTGCTTGGCATTTCTGCTCGCGGCCACTGTCAAGTGTTTGGGTACAGATAAGGGTGGGACAGGCTTCAGACACACAGGCATGACATGCACACAGTTTAATAGTCTGTGAATGCTCATTGTCAAGGTCTAAGCAGGCATAAATAATAGCTGTTTGGCTAAGACACGGTAGGTTGATGTAAACATATGTATGCTCTAGAAGAGGAGAAGGAAGAAAGCAGTGGAGAAAGAGATGAGGGAAGAAAATATAAAAGAATAAAAAAACGGAAGTGCAAGGAAGTAGAAAATGTTGGAAGGCGGGATTATCTGCCCACACTCGTCCTCAAGGCCAGACATTACTGCCCAATGTCAATGGACCTTTGCGTGATCCACCAAACTTTCTGACCTGCCTACTATGATTCCCGTGATGGGCGAGACAGGAAAATTCCACCCAGAGTGTGTAAGGGGACAATGGAAAAGAGTGTTCTTTTCTCCAAACATTGGTGTTTGACTCTGCTCCTATCGGCCAGCTACTTGGGTGCTCCTCGCATTGGGAGGACGCAGGGTGCATTCCCTGTATCTAATTGGTGGGGCTGCGGATTCCTAGATTTTGGGCCTTAAGCCTTCTTGTAATGTAGACATCAGAGTCTGCAGGCAGAGAGTGGCTGAAAATCGGGTTGCGAGCATTGAGGATTGTCCTCCAAGGAACTGGGCTTGGGGGTTGCATCCATGATCTGGGCCAGAGTACAGGACTCAGGTTGCACAGAGGATGAAGGTCAGGGAATCATAGGTGCAGGAAGTGCAAACAATTGGCACCAAAATTCTCCTTTCATATTAAAAGTTTTAGTATACCTCTATTGGCTTGACAATTTCTTTCTACTTTTTGGATTTGATACAATCTAATTAAAGCCAGTGAAGATCAAAGGTATTGTAAATATACAAATGCATGAAATGAAAGCTAGGGAAAGACCATTTATCTCATCGTGCACCCATTAAATTGAAACAAATTATGAGGTGATCTAGGGGAGTAGATAAATTAGGGAAGATGGGACACAGTGGATAGAAGCAAATGGTTTCCAAGAGCAGAGTCACAGAGCTCAGATTAACTGTAATGCATTTCCAACAGAGAGTAAGAAAAATTCATGGTGAAGGGAGTAACATATTATTATGGCAGAGCTCGAGGACTTGAATGGTCTACTCCTCCCCCTGATTCGTACGTTTGGATTGACTCTGACGTCGAAGCCCAAGATCATTTATGATCATATTGAATAGCGGAATAGGCTCAAGGAGTGATATGGTCTTCTTCCATTCCTATTACTTATCTTCTTATGTCCTGGTCCTACCATCCCTACTCACCTCAAGTACCATACTCAATTCAACATTTCTTCATAATTATTAGATTCATAACCTGAAGGAGATTTGGCTAAGAAAAATTGGCATAATTCTATTCATCAGAGAGTTTTCAGGTTGTAACAACCTCTAAGTGATAAGTCGTTTAGTCATCTTAGTCCATGACGTGGCATGCTTTCTTAGAATCATAATATCATTCGACACAGAAGAGGGTTGTTCAGCTTGTTGTGCCATCTTTTTGAAAGACTTATCCAATTACTTCCATTTTCCTGCTCTTTCCTTGAAGACTTTTTTAAGCATTTATGCAAAGAATATAATCCAATTGTAAATTGATATAATGGATCTAATTTTGAAAGTGACTATTGAATCTGTTTCCACCACATTTGGTAGTACATTTCATATCATTATAACTCACTGCGTAAAAAAAAGATCACGTCTTCTTTCTCGTTGTTGTATCATTTATCTTATCTCTGCTTCTCTTGTTACCGATTCATCCGTCTGCCGGTGGGAATAGTTACTCCCGACGTGCTCAATGCAAAATTCTCTACATTTGAAACATTTCTGTTAGAACCCTTCAAGTTCTCCACTCTAATGATAAACAATTCCAGTTACTCTATTGCTTCTTTATAACTGAGGACCCTCATCCCTGATAGAATTCCAGTAAATCTCCTCTCTGAGGGCTTGACATCGTTTCAGAATTGAACACAATGGCTGGAATTCTACCGCCTCTCCCAGCATGGATTTGGCTCAGGCGAGTGTCTGATACAGAAATCTCCATTGACCTCGGGCAGGAACTTACAGTTTCGCCTGAGTCCGGTTGGGTCCCAACCAACAATATCTGAAGGATTAGTGTAACTTCTTTATTCATAAAGCCAAGGTTTTCAAACACACTGTTTAAATGAAATTCTCAATCCACCCTGCCACTTTCAAAGATTTGTGAATGTGTGACCTGTACCTGCACCCCTATAAAATTGTACAATTGCTTCTTGTCCTTCTTCCTTCTAAAATATGTCACTTCACACTTCTTTGACCAAATTCTCTGTCGCGTATTTACACAATTCATCACATCTCAACATCATCCCAAAGTCTGTTCTCACTGTTTTTTACTTTTCTAAATTGTATTATATATGAAACTTTTGAAATCATGTCCTTGTATATTTCAGTTCAGGTCATTAATATATATTAAAAAGAGCCATATTCAATATCAAACCCTGAGAGACCGCACTGCACACTTTGCTCTAGCCTGAATAACAACTGACACCCTCTCCCCCCTCCGCCTGCTCTCCATCCCCTCCTTCATTTAGCCAATCTCCTATTCACCGTCCTTGTGTTTCTTTAATCCCATGAGCTCCAATTTTGCTAAAAAAAATTCTTGTTAGCTCTCACTCCCATCTCTTGCAAAGTTTGAAGGGGAACCAGGAAATAACGCAACAATAATTAAAAGCAATTGATCAAGAGGTGACTAAACCTGTTTGTTGCTGAACGCTCCATGTTGCCTATTTCTTTCACAGATTATCTGAAATCAAAAGTCAACAACTCTGTTATTAGAGCTGTTTCAGTAAGCTCCAGCCTACACAGAATTAAGCAAAGTAGCTTGAAACAGATCATTATCATGCTATGCAAGGTGCCAGAATTATAGTTATCAGTGTGATGAATGAGGACAAAGAGACCAGCCCATAGCTGAGAACTGAAGCTGCAACTGGACTAAAGGCTTGACAGCATCAATCTCCAGTCAAAAAGATACCTATCAAATTGTTACTTCTGAACACTTCCTGTGAGGTGGTTTCACAAAAGACCATCAGTATTGTGCGTGCTGCCACAAACAAAAATGAAAAAAGGATAGAGGAGCAAGGGGATTTGCTAATACAAATACACAAATCATCAGAAGTAATAACACAGCTTAATAAGGCCATGACAAAAGAACCAAGTGCTAAAATTTGTTTCTAAAGGGATAGAGTAGAAAAGTAGAGAATTTATGCAAAGCCTGCATTGATCTTTGACAAGCCCTTTGATCAGAGTATTGGGTACTGTTCTGGTCGCCAGATTACAGAAAGGTTACAGAGGGACTGGAAGAAGTACAAGCAAGATTTCTATGGATAAGACCAGAAATGCAAGGTAGTACATGTCAGGAAAGGGTGAACAGGCTTGTGCCTCTTTTCTCTTGATCTAAGAGAGGTCTTAAAACTCCGAAAAGTTTTGATAGAGAAGTCCCAGAGTGAATGTTCCCAATTGTGGGAAAGAGTAAAACTCAAGGCTATCAATTAAGGTAGTTGCCAAGAGATCAAATTAGAACTTAGCAGAAACCTCTTCACTAAGGAGATGAGAAGAATGTGGACCTCACTTCCTTGGGGTGTGGTTGAGGTGAATAAGAGATGCAAATTAAGGGGAGGGGAAATAAACATTCAAGTCAGAAGGGATTGGAGGGTTGATAGAGTTAGATGAAGAAGGGTGGAAGGAGTGGAGGATAAACATAGGCATGGGCTGGTTTGACTGAATGATCCATTTCTGTGCTGTATCTTCTATATAATTCCATGAAGTGGGCAGAAACAATTTGGGATTGCAAGGGCTCTTCAAGATGCATTAGTTCCGAGAATTATATGATTTCTCATCTGTTCTGTCCGTGGACCATTAAGTGTTAAAGCAATCTTCATTGAGAAACCTCTGTGGGTAGATTTAGAACTTTGGATTTTGGGCTCTTTCAAACCTTCAAATCCCAAATAAATTTTTGCTTATTTTTCTTAATTTAAGAAATGAGAAGATAATGAGCTACTAAAAAGTAAATAACCCTTAATTTCTGTTCTGAAAGAATGATGATTAAAACATAGCATTCTTTCTGTGTTGTATTTACCGCAGTGCTAACCACCCATCAATCAGCTACCATAACAAAAACACGAAGCTACACAGGTCACAATGCCATGGAAAAAAGATTGCTGCCAATATTAGGTTATGCTACTTAAAATGGGCAAGTGCAGCAAAACTGCACAGTTTTACCTCATTAATCTCAAGATACTTTACGTAGAGATTTCACTGAAAGCATTTGTGAATGATGAATAGAAAGAGTTATTTTTGTTTTGAACTTTGGTCAGCGTGCATTCAATGATTACTCTTCGTCATGACCCATGCTCTTGATTTATTCCAAAAGGTGCTGGAAAGATTCCGAACAGTTTGAAAGTTAGCAATTGTTAAAGAGCATACAGGGCAGAAAATCCTTAGTGACTGCTTTTCAAGTGTACAGTAGTAATTGACAGGAATTGACAGGAAACGCAAGGCAGACACCTTCTTTATGAGAGTGCTCAGAATCTGATTTCTTTTACTGACTTGTTAACAGGTTAATTGTATCCAAAAAGCATTCCCCTAATTTTTGATAGAAACAAAATACTGCAAATGCTGGAAATCTGAAGTAAAAACAGAAAGTGATGAAAAACTGAGCAGGTATGGCAGCATCTGCAGAGAGCGAAACTGGGTTGCTATCCAATTGGACTCCCCTTGAGAACTCTTTATTCTTGATGATGTTATTGTGAAGAGCATGGTGCCCATCAAGAACAAGTCTACAAGCAGATAGTGAACATCTGAAAGAAAAATGAAAAATGCTGGAAACACTCAGCAGGTCAGGCAGCAGCTGTGGAAACAGAAATAGAGTTAATTTTTCATCCAAGGCCTGAAAATTTTATCTGATGGTGCTGCAACAAACATGTGTTCCCTTTTTCCCATTTCCAACATTGCATAGGGACCATTTCCTCTGACACCCTGCTCTATTCTTTAATTTCCACCCCCCCACCCCCGCCCCCTCCACAGGTTTTCCCTTCAGTCAGCATCTTCCAGTGCATTCTCAGAAGATATGACAGACGAGATTCTCCAGCCTCCCAGTTATTTGTTTCCAGCCGGTGGAATGTGGTGAGTTGTTTGCTAGTGGCGGGATTCTCTGGTTCCGCCACTGCAAATGGGAATTCCCATTGATGTCACCCAATGCTAGTGGAAAACCTGTGGGCTGGGGTGTACTGCCAGCAGGACTGGAGAATCCTGTCAAGCTGAATAGCCAGATAATTCTGGCCAATGTCTGTTTCTTTATCTCCTCCCTTCTTGCCTCACCCAAGCACACTCCTCAGGTAAAACAGACATTTACTTCCGCTTCTGCCAGTTTGCATATTGTCATCCTTGGTACATTGAGGAGACCAAATGCAAATTAGGTGGCTATTTTATGGACCACTTCCGTTTGATGCATAAATATAACAGTGAACTTCCAGTCTTCTGTCGTTTTAATTAATTGGCCCACTCCCAATTTTGAACTCTCTTTTCTCAACCCCTTACATTGTTTTGATGAAGCTCAATGTACAGTCGAGACGCAGGGCCTCATTTTTCTGTTAGACACTTCAGAGCTTTATGGGCTCACCAGTTGTTGAATTCAACAATTTCAAATAATAAATTCCACTCCCACTCACTTGGATAGCGGCTGTTGCCAATGATTCTTCTATTCCCACATACATCTTCTCCAAACCTGTCATTTATTATTTTTTTCATTGTTCGATTACTGTCTCTTTTTGCCTTGTGTCACAATTCCTTCTGTCATTCCATTTCATTTGAAACACAGACATTAGGTGAGATTTTCCAGCTTCCCTCTGGTGTGTTTCCTGCTGGCGGGAGGTGGCATATTGTTTGCTAGTGGCAGAATTCTCTGGTTTTGCCACCATCAATGGGAATTCCCATTGATGTTACCCCACATCAGTGGGAAACCTATGGGCAGAAGTGCACTACTGGCAGGATTGGAGAATCCCATTGATGTGAAGGGCTGGAGAATTTTGGCCCTTCTGTTTTGTTTCTCTACACAGATGCTACCAAGTAAATGCATGTTTTACTTGACGGTAGCGCTTAGATAAGGCAAAAGGGAGGAGATAAAGAAACAGACATTGACCAGAATTATCTGGCTACTCATGTTGGTGGGATTCTCCAGTCCTGCCGGCAGCACATCCCGTCTGTGGGTTTTACTCCCATTGATGGTTGACATCAATGGGAATTCCCATTTACAGTGGCAGGACTAGAGAATCCCGCTGCTAGCAAACAACTCACCACTTTCTACTGACAGGAAACACACAACTAGGAGGCTGGAGAACCTCATCCATCATATCTTCTGAATAGCTTTGCTGAGTAGTTCCAGGGTTTTCTCTATTTATAAACAACAATAACTTGCATTTATGTACCCATGTGTAATCACAATACATACTCAGGAAGAAAACGAACTTCATGAGAGCAATATAACAAACAACAAAGAACAAAGAGCAACACAGCACGGGAAACAGGCCTTTCGGCCCAACAAGCCCGCGCCGCCGTCCTAACGTCTTAATGACATATCCATGACTTTAGGCTATGCCTATTGTGGAAGATTCCCATACAGGGACCAATATAGGGACAATTTTTTACCCAATCAGCCTAAGAGCACATTTTTGGGTATCTTGATATCATGGTAATTGAATGAAAGCGGTTGCTGATTGACACCTGTAATGTCAGGGACCTCAGGAGGAGGCTGTGGTTGGTCATCCAGTCAGTACTGCTGGCTGAAGCTTGTTGTAAATGCTTCAGCTTTGTCTTTTGCATTGATGAGCTGGGGTCTGCTTTCATTGAGCGTAGGGGTGCTTGTGGAGTCCATTGAATCATGGAATCCTATATGGCAGAAGGAGGCCATTTGGCCCATTGAGTCTGCGCTGACTCTCTGGTAGAATTTCCTCTGGTTGGTTACTTAATTGTCCATAACCACTCATTATTAGATATGGTAGAGCTGCGGAGGTTTGATTCAGTTTCTGGGTTATGGGGTTGCGGAGTGTTGTTTATAGCCTGCTGTTTCTGTCTACCATAAACATAGGCTGCAAGGCTAGAGTAGGCGGATAGACAAAGCTGAGATGATGAAAAGAGAGAGGTATTTGTGTTTTTTCTCCAGCTCACCCCCATGGAGAGGATAATAAAACACTGATACTGTTCACTTTCAGCCAAAGTCAAAATTGTTCTCAGTCCATCAGAGAAAGCAATATTTTAAAATTAAAACGTTTTCATAAATTTACAAAAAGGCAGAAATTGAACCTGAATGAAGTGACAGAATTGAAGTTTCAGTCCGGAACTTGTCTAATCCTAAAAGGAGTCGTGAGGAAAAATTGTTTTACACGGCAAGTGGTTAGTGCATTACCCATTAGTGCAGCGGAGGCAGGTTCGATTGCAGCTTTCAGAAAGGAACTCAGTAAGCAGCTGAAGGGGAAAAAAATTCCAAAGTGAAGAGGGAATATTGGGAAAGTAGGACTAGCCCAATTACTCTTGCAGACAGCCTGCCTGGACTCAATGGGCACAATAGCCTGTTCCCGTGACGTAACCATTCTCTGATATTAAATGAGAGGAGATTGCATTGAGAGTACCTGTGGGACCAATAACTCAGTCCATTTTCCTTAATCCATAGTGGAGTACCATAAAATGTATGCAAATCCTAAACAAAATGGAAAACAATGTACCATAGATCGTGTAGCCTCTTAGAGACAAGTTGAAAATTGACCAAACTGAAGAATGGTTGTGAATGGCACTGTGCCAATCTGACAATTGATCACTCCTCAAATGTCACAACAGCCACTGCAGCAAATATGGTTTTGATGAATAATTCGAACCTCAGATTTGAAACAAAATTGTCTTAATTTGCATATATAGGACGGCAGATTGCAAAGGAGAACTAATGATTGACATTTATGGTAAACAAAATGGAAATAAAAGGATAAGGGAGTGTTTTAGAAGGAACATACAAATAATCAAAATGGGCTGTAAGATAGATATGTGACCATATCACCTCGCAAAAAATAACAAAAACAGGAAGTGCTGGAGAAACTCAGCAGGTCAGGCAGCATTTATGGAAAGAGAATAGAGCCAACATTTCGAGCCTGGGTGACCCTTCAGCAGAGCTGACAAATCTAGACTCAAAACATTGACTCTAGTCTCCCTCCCTCCACCGATGCTGTCAGACCTGCTGAGTTTCTCCAACATTTTCTGTTTTTGTTTCAGATTCCAGCATCTGATCCTTCAGTGAAAAGTAACAACTTAGCTTTCAAATTGTGGAATCTGGTGCATTCACTGAGTTCTTTATTCCAAATGCTCCAGTGATCACCTGATTCATTACTATTGATATTAAAACCTCAAACACCCACCCATCCAGAAGCGGCTCTTAGAGAAAGAAAAGTTTATCCATAATGCATAAAAATACCTGTCTTTATACCAGGTCCTCCCACAAGTAATGTTAGATCAGAACTTTTGGATCTTTGCCAGATCCTGAACAATTCTCAAGCTATCAACAGCCTTTTCCAAATTTCATTAACTATTGCTGATTCCAAAGTATTTTTTAAGAAAAGTTCTGAATATGTTTTTGACAGAGGGAGAAGAACTGGCTATGAGCAGCTTATGAATTTATACCACAATTTAATGTATTTAGAAACAAATTTAAAAGACATGTAGGAATTACACAAAATTTCCCTCAGACTAAGGACCCTATACATCTCATACATGTCCAAAAAAAAAGACAGAGGTGGTTTTTCACTTCCCAGTGATGAAGGAAGTAGTTAAGATTGATCAGGTGTCAACTGTCCCAATGTCCAATCAACTGTTCAAATGTGCCTGTAATAAAGCAATTGCTGGGGTGACTCTTCTTGGAAGATGATGATCAGTGCAGGATATTGTTAAGCTCCCAACCGCAATTCTAATCCCACGCTGAGCTGTGAATTTCCTCATCAGTTGAAGGCTTACAAAGAACAAAGAAAATTACAGCACAGGAGCAGAACTTTTGGCTTTCCAAGCCTGCATTGGCCATATTGGCTGACTGAACTAAACCCCCCCACTCTTCCAGGGATCATATCCTTCTATTTCCATCCTATTCATGTACTTGTCAAAATGTCCCTTAAAAGCCACTATCGTATCTTCTTCCACTACCTTCCCCGCCAGCGAGTTCCAGGCATCCACCAGCCTCTGTGTAAAAAACTTGCCTCGTACATCTCCTTTAAACCTTTTCCCCACCACACCTTAAACCTATACTCCCTAGTAATTAACTCTTCCACCCTGGGAGAAAACTTCTGACTCTTCACTCTGTCCATGCCTCTCATAATCTTCTATGAGGTTGCTCCTCAATCTCCATTATTCCGATGAGAACAAACCAAGTTTCTTCAGCCTCTCCTCATAGCTAACATCTGGTAAATCTTTTCTGTACCCTGTCCAAAGCCCCCACATCCTCCTGATAGTATGGCAACCTGAAATGAACACTTTGGGCCCGATTTTATCAATTGGAGGCTAAGGGCCATATCCGGGCGTAAAATGGATCCAAGCCCGAAATTCTCATTCCAGCGCTCCCATACGCTTTTTGCTGGCTCCGATCCCCTCCCCACCCCAGATCAAATTCCTCCCACCATCACTCGCCCACCTCCCTGGGAGGCAGCCCCCACCCCTACCCCCAGCAGACAACTCCCCCCCAGATCAGACCTCCCTGGGAGGCAGGCCCCACCCTGAGATGGGACCCCCTGGGAACCAACACCCTCCCCCCCCACCAATCGGATGCCCTCTGAGAGGCAGGCATCCCTCGGCAGAGCACAGCCCCAACCTACCTCAATTGCTGCTCTCCCTCCACTATCCTTCTAACCTGCAAGAAGGTGCTGCGGGCTCTCCAATGACTGCAGGTCGGACGGATGGTGGAGGGAGAGCAGTGATCGACGTAGGTTGGGGCTGTGTTCTGCCAAGGGGGGGGCCTGCCTCCTAAGAGGGCCTGACTTGGGGGAGGGAGGGTGGGTGCCTGCTGGGTGGCCTACCTCCCAGGGGGGTCTGCTAGAGTGGTTAGCAGAGGGCTTGCGAAGGGTGTTCGAGGAGGATGAGCATCGGAGGTTTCCCAGTAGAATAGGAACTGGCTTCGGATTTTCATTCTGCATGTTGATAACAGCATGGATCCGGAACAGATCTGAAGACGGTAAAGTGGGATTTGGTGGTAGCGTTGGTTGGGCGGTTCATTAAGTCAATTTAAATCCATTCTAATGCATTTAAATCATCAGGTCGTCTGACTCAGGCGTGGACTGGGTCTGCACCCAAATTGGGTGTCGTTAAAGGCACAATCTGCTCAGATTCGGGTGCAGATTGCGTTACAGGCCCGATGCCCAAATTTACTGCGATTTCACACCCGAAAACAAGTGCGAATTTCTGGTAAAATCCGGTTCTATATTTCAAGTGCAGCCAAACTAAGGTTCTATAAAGCTGCAACATAACTTTCTAATTTTTAAACTCAATATCCTGGCCAATGAAGGAAAGCATGCCATATGACTTCTTGACTATCTTCTCCACCAGCATTACCACTTTGAGTGACATATTTAGCTGTATACCCAGATTCCTTTGCCTATAAATACTACTAAAGGATTCTGCCATTTAATATATATACTTGTCGAGGGCCAATCAAGTGAAGTATTTAATTTGCCTTTTGCGTGGACACGGAGGAGCATAGAAGAGGTCCTTTTAGCATCACAAAAGTAAGTAGGTTTAGACCTTCTTTATCGCTGGCAACATCTCCTGTGGGCAGCCTGGGGCTGCTGCATTTTTCAGCAGACCAATAATCATTTCACAGCACCTTCTTGGGCCATTCCAGATGGGATACTGACTGGTGGTATGGGCTTGTTGTGACACCAATCTGTCACAGACAGTTGGAAAATGAAGCCAGCAGCACTACGTAACCACTAGAAACCTGAAAATAAATGCTTTACCTCAAGTTAAATGAAACTCTAAGCAGAAACTAGAAAGGGTTCAGAATAGAAGTGTTGTGAAACAAAGAAGGGAAAAGAGTTAATTCAAGAAACAAAAGCAGTAAAAATATATTTTCCATTTAATGAAAGTTAACAACATCAGTCTATTTCATCAGCACTGCAGTATAATGCACACATACAAGAACCAGCGACAGAACAGTACAAATATAAATATGTTAACATCACAAAAAAATAATTTACACACATAGATTTTAAGATTTACAATTATTTTAGATATTAGTATCTTAAATGTCATTAAATTAACAGTGCATTTTTTTAATATAATTGCATGATTCACTAAAACATTCTTTGAATGATCCAGTAACAAACTTGAGGTCCCACAAATGATGAACACTCCCAGCTAAATTCTGAGTTTTGGGGAGGTGGGGGATGGAAGGGGAGGGAGTTGACCTGAAGGCCAGAAAGGCTCAATTCCCACACATCACAATAACGTCCTTTAAATATGAAATCATTTCTCTGTCTGTTTAAAGCCAGGCAGTGAATTCTGCCTGCGTTTGAAGGACACTTGTCGATGAGAAGGAGTGG
The DNA here is from genome assembly GCA_024679065.1 of Sphyrna mokarran. Taxonomy (NCBI): domain Eukaryota; kingdom Metazoa; phylum Chordata; class Chondrichthyes; order Carcharhiniformes; family Carcharhinidae; genus Sphyrna; species Sphyrna mokarran. Next base: position 65,783,259 of record JAGIQG010000009.1, read on the forward strand.
GATCGTCGCCTGTACCCATGGTTCTCCACCTGTGTTCGCTTTAACAAATCTTTGTAGAGCTCGGATTTGAGGAACCTGGGGTAAGAGTCTTTCTCCATCAGCATGTGCACTTTTCTCTGTGCCAAGTCAAAACAAGACAAAGTGGGTTGTAAAATGTTCTTCTTTGTCACTTCTTTGGTATGAAAGTCAATGTTCACCTTTAAAATAAATGGATAGAGTGATTAATATGTGCACAGCACTGAGATCAAAGATTAATCCAGTTATACCATATGTGAGTGGCACAGTAAAGCATTTGTACCATTTGCATTGCACCCAACATTCAGAACTACATTCAGCTTGAAGAAGCCACATGAATAATGGTGAGAAAATGCACTAACATTTGCTTGTACTGTAGTTAAACATAATGTTCTGTCCTTGCATCATTTCCAGTTCAGCGTGCAAACCAATATTTCCATTCCAAAAATAACTCAATTAGCTAATGTCTGTTGTGGTCTTTAAAAAGGTGAAGAGAAGGCAGGGTGGATGATTGCTTTCAGTCATCCAATGTTCTTGCTCTAAAATGAGCCAATGAAGCATGCAAAATAGTCTCAGAAGCAGGCTGTTAGTCTTGGCTTCTTCCTATAAATGACATTGTAAAAGGATTATTTTATCACCCTATTAACACGATGCTGGATCTCCCAAGTTTCTGGTGATTCAGTTTTTTTGGTTAATATTTTATCGCAATGCTACTATTTTGCACAATGGAGTGCACTCTATACATTGAAAAACACTAATCTAGCTGACTATGTTTGTGGTGATACTGTGCCTTTAAGAAAGTATGTGTGTCATGGTTCTTGTGAAGGATTTTTGTTTAGAAGTCAGTTCTATTTACCTAGCACTTTTCTATAACCTAATTGTTAGAGTTTTTATTTTAATCTGGGCTAATGCAGTTTAGTTATTTTAGCATTTTCCCCTGGAATTTTCGAAGTGGAGTTTGAGTAGGTTGATTGACAGAAAAGTCATATGACTGGGCACAGGTGGACTTACAGAGAAACAAGCACCCAGTTGCTGTTTTGAATCTTTAAAGAGCAGTAGCTCTTTCTGTTTTTTCTCTCTCTCTGGAGATAGGAGTTTGGGACCTGCCACAAAATAGATCTCCTTCTCTGAAGTTCTGCTGTTTGAAGATAGATCTTTCTCTTTGTATCTCTGTACAGAGATGTTAAGAGGCTGGAAGCCTAGCACCTCATATAAGCCTGTGTATTTTTGCTAATGGATTATCAAGAGAGGCTTACTTCTGTGAGGATGTCGGTTAAATTGGATAAAGATAACTAGCAGTTAAGAATATACCTTGTCATGTTTAAATATTTCAATTAGTAAAAGTTATGCTAATTCTCTCTGTTGTATCTTGTGTTGTAAAGTTTGTTTTAATAAAAGCTTCCTCGAAGATCACATCTGGAGCAAAACACCTTATGCTCACACTAATGCCAAAAATCAAAATAAAGTTGGGGCCTAGGATAATTTCATAACATACCTTGGAGTTTTTCATCTGGTTTCTAACAATTTACAGTGTCTTGAGCATTCATGAAACTTACATGCTCAGGAAGCCATTTGGCCCATTGTTCTTCCTGGAAAATTCATCGTCCTATCCCCAGCTTTTACAATAGCCCTGAAACATTTCCTTTTTTTCAATTATGTTCTAATTCTCTTTTGAATGTTCCTATTGAATTTGCTCCCACTGTTCTTTTATCCCATGCACTGCAGTGTACAATTCTGCATTAAAATAAAACAATTTTAATTATTCTTTCATGGGTTGTGGGTGTTGCTGGCTAGGCCAGAATTTGTAAACCAATGAGCCTAAACTCAGTAATGTTAATAAATTTATTATTGCATACACAATTGGCCTCTTACCTCTTTTGGAGCATCAGTTTCTATGAAATCTGAATAGATTTTCTTTGCTTTGGAAGCTAGTTTTGCAGGAGACTTGGTTTTCTTGTAATCCTCACAGGCCATCCAGAATTCAATATTCTCCTCACTGTACTCTGATTGGAGGAAGGAGCGAAAGAGATCCAAACCAGCTAGAAAGAGAAGAGAACAAAGTATGACCGACTATAAACACTGATTCAACCTGCTTGAGTTAAGTTAATTACTTTAGTTTAAAAACCAACTTGTTACTGTAGTTTATCATAGAACCCCTATGGAGAAGAGTGAGGCCATCTGGCCCATCGAGTTTGCATCGACTCTCCAAAATGGCATCCCACCTGTGCCCTTTCCTCTGCCCTATCCCTGTAACCCCATGCATTTACCATGGCAATGTATTTAACTTGCATATCTTTTAACTTTGGGTGGAAACCAGAGCACTCAGATGAAAAAGGCAATTTCATTAAATTAAGCTATTTTTCCAAGTGTTTGAGCCTCAAATTTTAAAGAAGCAAGAACAAAATCATCTGGTATTTTGAAATCAGACCCACAATAAAAGTTTAACTGTGGGTCATTTATAAACAGAAATGCACTGAATATGGATTGTACAGTAGAATTAAGTAAACTGAATTGAAAACATTTTGCAAGATGTTAATTTTTTTTATTAATTCATGGGGCATGAGCATCACTGGCTGTTCAGTATTTATTATCTATCTTTAGTTGTCCTTGAACTGAGCGTCTTCCTCGGCCATGTCCGAGGACAGTTGAGAGTCAACCACATTGTTGTGGCTCTGGAATGCATGTAGGCCAGAAAAAGTAAGGACATCATTGAGCCAGATTGGTTTTTCTGATAATTGACCAGAGTTTCATGGTCATCAGTAGATTCTTAAATCTAGATATTTTTTATTGAATTCAAATTCCATTATTCCTTCATTGCGGGATTTGAATCTGTGTTCAGAACATTAGCTGAGCTGGGTGGTGCAGTGGTTACCACTGCTACCTCACAGCACCCGAAGGACTCAGATTCAATTTCTGCTTTAGATCACTATCTGTGAGGAATTTGCATGTTGTCCCCATGTTTGCATGGGTTTCTTCTGAGTGCTTCGATTTCCTCCCACAATCCAAATGTGTTCAGGTTAGGTGGATTGGTCATGCTAAATTGTCCCTTAGTGTCAAGTGGTCTAGTTAGGATAAATGCATGGGATTATGGAGAGAAGGTCTTGGTGGGATTATGGTTGATACAGTCTTTGTGGACCAAATGGCTCCTTCTGTGCTGAAGGATTCTATAATTCTAAACAGTTTCTGAATAAAACCACGAGGCCGTTGTCTATCTAATGATAATACCACTAGGACATCGCTTCCCCATTGCGCCATTAAATCCATTGGCAAACATTTCAAGTCAGTCATTGGTTTCTGTAAATCCATATTTTGTTTCTTTACCCAGAATTAATTGAGTGATACTTACATTTCTGTGCCAGGAGCTGGTCTAACGATTTACTCCATTTTGATGGTTCTTCAAGGGGTGCACTAGGAGAGAGAAAAAAAACACTTTTTAAAATCTCAACTGATTAGAAGAAAACTGACAGGAATGGCTAACAGGATGACCAAGATGTCTGTTTTGCAGGTATCAGAGATTATGCTCAGCATTGTAACTTCAGCAAATTTGTGAAGGCAAATGGAAAAAGTCTCATTGAACTTTGCATGTTGCAGAAGAAAAAAGATTCAATCTGAAACCTAACTCGCCCACTATAGCCACAAAAGCTGAGCGTGTGCACCAGTACACAAAAGCAGTTGAGACTTTGCTGTTTACTTACTGCAATAGAAACTGACCACTAATCTATTTTCCTGTTGCTTACAGCACGCATCTGCACCAATGATGGCTTTGACTGGTCCAATGATCAGACAAAGTCAAAGGCTCTTAACGCAGATTTGAGGTAACCAAATATTTTAAAAGCCATAAGACAACCTCCCCCAAATTTTTAATTCAAAAGCAGTCTTTCATCCTAAATCATTTGATATAGAAACAGATACGCTTAGGATCCCAAGTTGAGGCAATAGGAGCAAAATTTATTGTAATTTGCTTCATTTAGTGGCTACATTTATTTGAATATCTTCTGTCATCCTCACACAAGAGAAAAATGTGACTTTTTAAGTCTGCTAGATACAATGACAGGAAGAGACTACTCAGGAGTTCAAAAACAATTGCTGACCACAAATGCACAACATTCACTTGCAAAGTAAGATTTTACAACTTATTTTGCAGACCAGGTCATTTTAAGCACAGAGTTGGTTTAGTAGAAATATTAATTATTTAATATGCGATTAAAAGAAAGCCAGTACTCTGGAAGAACTCACTTTGTTTTATCAAATTTACTGGGGAACGGTATGAAGATTTCACGTGATTCCGCCTTCTGCAGGAGGAGGCTTAACCGATTCCGTTTCTCCTTAAGTCTGAAAAATATAAAGTATAAAATTATACTAGAAAAGACATGACAGACAATAGTCTGGAAACAGTGCCAGGCCATTATAACAGTGTACACTCGCTCACACTTTCCTCCGACTGAAACAAAGCCACCTAAATTAATGTAACAAAATTTGTCATTATAGAATGCAAAACATTTGTAAGGAGGCAAGTATAAGAAGTTTATAGTCTATGGAGGTAGGTTACAACTTTAACTCTCCCTGTCCATTGGTGAAAAACATTGTTGAACACTGTCTTATCTTCCTCTCCATTGAATTCAATAGAGAATAACAATGGAAAGGATGGGAGAGACAATAGAACCAGCCTTCCAGCTGTTCCCACAGGTCTCTACCTTGGGTAAATTGGGTTAAAAATCCCCACCCCACCCCACATTTGGCCAACTGGTACATGCTGATGTTTCTGCTCCACAAGCCAGCTCCCTCGTCTTACCCTTCCAGCATAACCTTCCATCCCTTTCTTTCTCACGCACCTATTTAATTTCCCTTAATACCTCTAAGCTGAACCATTCTTTGGGGCATGCAGTAAGTTCTGCATTGGCTAAATCTGCATTCCTTACTGGATTTATTCATGACTCTTTTATACTCATGGTCTCTAGTATTTGAATCTTGACCATAAAATAGAGTCACACCTGCAGAATATGAGTACTCTTCATTTCTTCTGTTTATCTAAACCAACAGTCTGCTAGCAGCAGCATAATTAACACCACCTCTGATGAGCAAAGTTGAGATTTCATTTCTGACCGTACTTGGAAAGATAAAGCTTTTTTATAAAATGGCATAAAACAAATGTCAGCATTGTTTCCAGTCTTCATTTGCACAACAATGGAACATATGCAGAAAATTGTCAACTTATTACTAAAGGCATGTTTCCCAGCTGACACACATTGTTGATATACTATGTAATTTACACGTTGCTATTTATTTCAGTTGAAACTACACCAATCTTGTGAAGAGTTCATAAAGGTATATTTTAAATATACATCCTTGTACACAAACAAGCTTATTACAAAAAGAGAGAAGCCAATACTAATATCCCAGGTCCAGGAATCTTTCTTTCCTCTCCATTGAAGTCAATGGAGAAGAACATGCGACAGGATGGGGGAGGCAATAGAATCACAGAATATTAAAAAGGTCACATTCTTTCACCACATTACCTGTGTTTATTCTCATCTTTCCCCACTTGGTTCTCCTGCTTAATGATCCTATAAGGCTCTTCTTTAGGAGCTGACAGGTTGAGCTGTGGGAACAGGAACAGCACAGTCTGCATGGTTACAGAATATAGGGCTGGAGCTTGTTGGTGTCAAACTATTTCTCCAGTGCTCAGGTTGTAAGTATTCAGTTACCGCAGCTTCAGACAGGTTAAGAAGCTGTGAATCTGATGACTTTGTCACAGCTTATTGGCTGCTCAGTGTGTTTGGGTCCACCCAGTTCAATGACTTCAGCCAAAGGAAATCGGTGGTTGAGAGAAAACTTGCATTTAATAAGTGCTAACCTGCAACTTCTGACAAACCACAAAATCATTTAGATGTGATTCGTGTCTGACGTCAGCAGTTAAAAATACGCAGTAGATTAGTCTGAACAAGAACTGTTTATCGATAATGATCAACAGAAATAAACTAGTTGCATATTGTGAAGTTGTGCAAACCGAGACTGTTGTTTTGATCACTGGTGGAGCGTATATCTTTGACAGGAGCAGCACGCTTTTTGCAGAAAAAAACTTTTGTCTGGGGTAATGTCTGTCCTCATCCAGTTAATGAAAGCTGGTTTAGATATTTCATCAGCCAGATGAGACAGGAAGCAGACATGGGTGGAAGTTTCAGATGTGGTTCCCTTACTGTCACACGATTCAGCCAAGACAACTGGTACAGCAGTGAGACTGTTTATTCCTGTGATATTTCAAAATGAACATCATCTTTGGATAACTTATTCTTGCTAAAGTTGGATTATTACATTCAATGTATGAGTACTTTGAAAGATTTAGATGAGGGCTTGAAATGCCAAAGCAGGCAAGGCTGCAGACAAAGTGCTGGAAAATGGGATTAGGATAGATAGGTGTTTGATGACTAGCATAGACATAATTGGCCAAAGGGCCTCTTTCTATGCTGTGAGGCTCTATGGCTATGTAAACTGTCTTCATTAGAGAAGGCAACACTAAAGAAGGGGGTATTACCCCGAAAGGAAAAAAACCCAGCAAAACTGAGAAAAAGAATACTGGTCTGAACTGGTCTTGTATACTTTAAAATGGAGCCAGTAAAATGGGGAAATAGGAATACTGCTCTGCACTGTTTACCTTCTGGGTAGCAATACTCATTAGGTAAAACTAGATAAAGGGTTGGCACTGTAAAAAAAAATGACAGACCTCAAATTACTCAGGCTAAATGGGTTACATCCCAGGATGGTAATTACAGAGGGTGTGGTCAGAATCTTCAAACCTCCTTGGACACAAGGACAATGCCAACTCGAGAACTGCAAATTATAGAATATGTACAGAGCAGAAGGAGACCATTTGGCCCATCGAGTGTGCACCAACAACAATCCCACCCAGACCTCATCCCCACAACTCCACATATTTACTCTACTTGTCCCCCTGACACTTAGGGGCAATTTCGCCTGACCAATCAACCTAGTCCACACTTCTTTGGACTATGGGAGGAAACTGGAGCACTCAGAGGAAACCCACACAGACACGGGGAGAATGTGCAAATTCCACACAGAGGGTGACTGAAGGGTAGAATTCAACCTGGGTGCCTGGCGCTGTGAGGCATCAGTGTGTCACTGTGCCACTCTGTAACATCCCTGTTTAAAGGGAGATGGATAAACTGTACAACAGCAGACCAGTCAGCCTATTGTGACATTGTATACAGGAATAATTTTGCAGGCAGTAACCTGTGATCTAACTAATTGTTATTTGGAAATACATGGGCTAATAAATGAAATTCAGCATAGATTCATTCAAAGTAAATTGTTTTGGACAAACCTTAAGGGGTGTTTTGAAGAAGGAAAGGTTGATGAGGGTATTTGATGAAGTGTTTCATAGTAGACTTGGTAGCAAAATAAGTAATTTTAACAGTAACTTCCAAGTTGATTTGGTAAATGGGTTTGGGCTTCCTCCGACTCCTCCCGCAGTCTAAAGATGTGCGGGTTAGATTGATTGCTGTGCTAAAATTGTCTCTTAGTGTCCTAAAATGTGTAGGTTAGAGGGATTAGTGGGTAGCTATGGGGTAGGGTCTCTGGATGGGATTGTGATCGGTGCAGACTCGATGGGCTAAATGGCTTGTTTCTGCACTGCAGGCTTTCTAAGATTTTATGATTCAATGAAATGCTTGAAAGAGGATACTATTCCGAGATTATGGGGTAAGAATGGGGCTAATTGGAGTGCTCTATCAAAGAACTTGCACCAGCATAATGGGCTGGATGGCCTCAAATGCTGTATACAATGATTGTAGGTCATTCTGTTCAAATAATTTGTGTACATTATCCTTTGTAATAACAATCCCATATGGTAAAGGTCACTGCATGGTTTGTACAGCCAATGTAAGACTGCTTTTGCATCACAGACGTGTCCAGCCTGCTGCTCAAGGACAGATTAAAGCTTGTTTTTTGTTTCATGCAGGTCGGTTTGACCACATTCACAAGAGACTATTTCAGACACCAAGAGATTCTCATCTGCGCCAGTAGGAGTGGGTGCTCACCACAGCATTAAGGATGTGGTCCAAACATATGCGGACTAGATTGATTAGTCATGCTAAATTGCCGCTTAGTGTCAGGGGGACTTGCTAGGGAAATGGATGGGGTTGTGAGGATAGGACCTGGGTGGGATTGTGGTCGGTGCAGGCTCGATGGGCTGAAGGTCCTCCGTCTGCGTTATAGGATCCTATGATTCTATGACTCTGCTCTGTTAGCAGTAACAAGGAAAAGATACCTTGTTAGAAGAATTCTTCAATTCATGTTTGGCAATGGAACAAATATTTTCTGTACAGCCATAAGATGAGGGCCTGGATCCACTTCATAACTCTGCTCAACTTGAAACCACAGCTTTCAGCGTGCTGTAGCATGTATTATTCTGTCTCTGCCATCAACCTCAGTACGGTGGGCAACACCTTAATGTAAAGTTAAATGTGAAATAAGAAAAACAGAAATTTCTGGAAATGCTCAAAAGGCTAGGCAATTTATGGAAGGAGAAAGAATTCCCTTTCAAGGCCGCCTGGCCTTTTATCAGAACTGGAAGTTAAAAATGTCATCAAAGAAAGGAGGACGTCTGTGATGGTGTAGGAGGACGAAGTGAACAAATCACTGAAGGATGAGTGGTGCAAGGGGAAGGAGGTGCTGAATTTTCAATGCTATGTTAGACTTCTGGAGCTGCCAGATGGGCAAATTGATCATATAGTGCTGAGAGAATCAGGGCATCTGGAACTTTGATAAACAATTGGATATATCTGGCGATGATTTACCCAGAGTGTTTCCTGTTGATGCTGGCAGTACATCCCAGACGGGATTTAACATGTAATAATATATCTGACAGGAGATGTATTGGCCAGCCAGCCTACACTGAGATTGGGCTCTCTTTTTAAAGGGCGTCCTGCCTCTGCATTCACAGCAAGCAATCCTTCTCCCCCAACTCCTCCCCACACGATAGAAAAGATGATCCCCCGCTGACAAGGAGAGGATCAGCAACCCCTCAGGTAAGAGGGGCATCCTCCTCTCCCCACCACTAAAACAACAAGTCATCCTCCGCCACATCACACAGGCATGAGAGTATGCTGACCCCAACACCCTCATGTGACACCCTCTCCCCCATTCAGATACTCTGCCCCTCAAGCCCTCCCTCAGGTGCCCCCTTATCTGTCCCTCAGGCACCTCCACCTGATGTCCCACAAACACCCCATCAGACTCACCCCTCAAGCCAGCCCCTTTGCCAGTGCCAATAGTGCATTTTGCCTTGGCACTGACACCATGGCAGTGATATTATGGTCTGGCATGTTGGACCCCATTGTGTTTCAAGGAGGTAAGGGCGATACCCAAGCTGCAAAGAGAGAGCTCTCCAAAGGCCCTGAGGGCTGGGTAGGCTCGGGCTGGGGGAAAGGGGTTGACCTCAGCATTCTTCCCCGGGGGTGGGTGGGGGAGTTGGGGGGGAGGGAAGTGTTTGATGGGGGGGTCTGATGTCTACACTGCCATTCTAGTCCTGGAAAACCTGAACATATTCCTGGTATGGTGATTTCAGGCATCTCGCTGATCACAATTTTTATTCCTGTCTGTCAACTGTACAAACACTTTAACCTTCATGCCTCTTGTCAGACTTCCAAAATCCAGCAGTACTCCACGCAGCAGAAAGGATTCATCATTTTCTCGATGAAGCTGCAAGTGTGAGAATACCCTTTTCAAGTCATCTGATTGACAAGAAGAGTCAATTTCACCGGGGTGTGCAGAGAATTTTTTTTTCCACAGCTGCCCACTCAACCTTATTCTTTCAACACAACATTTACTTAAAGTCTCCAAGCCTGCATAGAAAGCACAAAGTCTTTGAAATCCCCTCAAAGACTTTTAAAAACCCGTTTTCATTCAATTTCAGCCCATTCCTTTTAATGCTACTTTGATTGACAACTTAATGGTTTTTAGACAGTATACAGGCAACATTGTTTGTTGATCACTCCTATCAATTTTGAATGCATTTCAAGTACTCCCTCCATTGTTCCTACCCACAATGTTCATACAAAGGAGGATCTGAGAGCACTTAACTGTTTTGAAGTTGCCTGTAGCTGTTCGAGTTCCAATGTGCCAAGTCCACGAAGCTCATAAGCAGCATTAAAGGCCACTCAAAGCAGATCCCTCTGGGGAGATGAGTGAAAGGTGAGTGGGCTTTGAATCAGGTTTTAATCCTACTAATTATAGTAAATGAGCAGTTGAAGTAATCAGTAGGTTCCCAGCCAGTCTGGATGGGAAATTGATTAGAGCTGGCAGGCAGACTGGGTGAATGGCATTGGACTGACACAGATCAATATTTTCACCAAAAATGAACCGGGCTGGTGAATTCCCCTCTCTCCCACCCATAATGTACTCTTTTACCAATGAAATTTAAAGCTTGTTAAATAAGCCTAAGAGGGATTGAGAAAAAAGGTAACTGAGAATGAGTGGATTTGATGCCAGATCAGATACTGAAATAGAAATGGGGTAAGGGATGATAAAGACATTGGAGTTTGTTGTACGTAACGTGTCTGCTTCATTTCCTATCTTACGATAGCAGCTAAATTTCAAAAGCACTTCATTAACGGAAAGCAATTTGAGACATCCTGAAGTTGTGACAGACACCACACAAGCTTCAATCTTTTTTCCTTTAATTGAAAGGTTGGGAGACCTAAAGAGAAGTAAAATTTACCCCAGTGACTGAACGGTGACAACAAAAACAGAAAACGCTGGAAAATCTCAGCAGGTCTGACAGCATCTGTAGGGAGAGAACAGAGCCAATATTTCAAGTCTAGATGACTCTTCATCAGAGTTGAGAGCAAAAAGAATCAGTGGAAATGTATACGATGAGGGTGGGAGGGTGGGTGGTGTAATGGATTGAACAGTGGTATTTTTTTAAAAACTGGAGGGCATACTGGATGGACAGTGGACATGGTGTGCTCTTGGTCCATCCATGCTTCTAGTTAAAGAACCAAATCTTTGATGGTATTGTTGTGGTGCTGCCAACACACATCATCACTCGGGCAGGTAGGGGTGGGAAGTGAGGAGGCTGTTGGCAGTGGGAATAGGTGAAACCAAACTGGAAGCCAGGGTTTGAGGGTGGAGGTAATCCTGGGAAAGAAAGTCAGCAGAGCATCAATGGCCCTACAGATAAAATAAAAAGAAAATTCCATAAATACTCAGCAGAACAGGCAGGTCCTGCAATCAGATAAACCAAATTAACATTTCAGAATGACAACCTTTCACCCACCATTGACCCAAATCGTCAAGCAGAATTTTACAGCCTCGTTCACCCTGAAACCATAAAATCCCGTCCGAGGTCCAAATCCATAATCCACCCCTTATCTGCTCCGATTCCCGTGGTGGGCAGGATGGCAAAATTCTGGGCGTCAACTCTGTTTGCCTCTCCACAGATGTTGCCTGGCCTGCTGAGCGTTCCCCGCATTTTCTTTTTCCTTTCTATTTCAGATTACCAGCGTGTGTATCATTTTGCAATTTAAAAGAAAGAAGTTTGGACTCTTTCCTGAGTGACTTCCAGAAGTCTTTGAATGGACCACATTCAGAATTTTCCCGTCTGCCGCAGGAATCATAACAGGCGGGACACAGACCAAGCAAAGGTCTATTGACCTCCAGCAGGAGTTGCAATTTTGAGGTGAGGATGGCAGGGAAATCCCACCCTGCAGGTCAATTAATGACTGCCACCATTGTGTGTGCATGTGTGTAGGGATGTATGTATGTATGTTGAGGTATGTGTGTGAGTGTAGGGGTATGTGTGTGTGTGTGTGTTTGTGCGTATGTAGGGTGTGTGTGTGTGTCAGGGTGTATGTAGGTATGTATGTAGGGGCATGTGTGTGTATAAAGGCATGTCTTTGTGGGACATGTGTGTTTGTAGGCATGTGTGTGTGTAGGGGTGTGCGTGTGTGTAATGGCGTGTGTGTAATGGCGTGTGTGTATGTGTGTGTGTGTATGTGTGTAGGGATGTGTGAGTATGTGTAGGGATGTATGTGTGTGCCAGAACTAGGCACTGGAATCCTATGAGTGATATTTTAGCCTAATTTATACGTACTCATAAGGCCGTTGGCAGAAAACTGTGTCAAGTAGTCTTGGGGATTTGGAGGGAGGAGGCCTAGGGAGGTGATGTTGGGGGAATGGAGGTGAGGGGATGTGTGTGGGAACTGTGGGATGTTCAGCAATAGACAATTTAACTCTTGTCTTTTGTATTTTCCAGCATGAACAGGGCCGGTGGAAGAAGAAAAATCTTCCCCAAAATATCTTCCAATTAAAGCAACAGATTCATCAGCAATATATACTGTCTGAGACAAGAATTTGAGAATGAGTCATGTTTGGTGAGCTTACTGAATAAAAGAATGGGTTTGTCTGCATTGACTTTACCAATGTATTATTGAGGAAGGAACTGAACAGACACTTTATCTGTTAACAGAATCAAACCTTTGTAGCTTTGGCCATTTTGCCCTTCAGGTAATAAGCTTCCTCTGGGGTTCCGCAGTGCCACTTTACTGACTGTTTCTGAGATTGGGCCTAACCACAGCTTAACCAAAATGTTTGATCTTTCTCAAACATGTAAGTCTTTGGAAATACACAACCCAAGCAATTGAAAAAGAAATGTTACATTAAATTTGACCACAGGCACATTAGAAACAGAATTGGAATTCCCCTCCTGCGATATAAAACAGGTCTGTTGAATTAGCACTGATGCTTTGTTGTGCGGTGGGAGTTTTGGGGAGAGCATCAGTTCCTGGAACCATCAAACTCACCCTATAATTCCACTGGGCTTTCTTCAAGTTAACTGGGCAAACTCACAATGGCTGTACATGACTTCTTAATAGGAAGAGCTTCCAATTACAGTAGAATCAGAGAATGATTCGGCACGAAAGGAGGCTATTCATCCCATCAGGATCTGTGCTGTTTGTTTGGAAAACTAATGCCAATGACCATTCTGTGGAGCACAACCAGAAGTCGGACTCCATTGCCAGGGGGCGTTGTGGCAATTTTGGCCAAGCAACTTACTAAAGCAGTGGTGATCCTGAGGATAAAATAAAAACAGAGAATGCTGGAAATGCTCAACACAACATCTGCAGAGCCAGAAACTGAGTTAGCATTTCAGGTCGATGACCTTTCAGCCACTATTAACTTGAAATGTTAACTGTGTCTGTCTCTCTCCGCAGAATCATAAAATCCCCACAGTGCAGAAGGAGGCTATTCAGCCTATCAAGTCAGCATCAACCACAATCCCATTCATCCCTTGGCCCATAGCCCCATGTATTTACCTGGGGTCCCCCTTACACTAAGTGGCAATTTAGCATGGTCACTCCACACAACCTACACATCTTTAGATTGTAGGAGGGAATTGGAGCACCCGGAAGAAACCCATGCAGACACAAGAAGACTATGCAAACTCCACAGTGACCCAAGCCGGGAATTGAATCCAGGTGCCCAGCAGTGTTAACCACTGTTCCACCATGCTGATCCCGTTTGCTGAACGTTCACAGCATTTTCTGTTTTTATTTCAGATTTCCAGCATTCACAGCCAGCTCCAGATTAATCCCACTCCCCTGTTCTTTCCCCACAGCCTTGGCAATCTCGGGACATTTCTTATTTTTCTGTGATCATCTTATTCCCTCTCGGAAGTTGCTATTGAATTGGCTTCCAAGTGCCGTTTTGGGAAGTGCATCCAAGAACACAACAGTTCGCTGCATCATTTTCTTTCTCCTTTCTTGTTTATTTATGGTAATATATTTTTCGATGCAATTTAACTGGAATGGCCACAACTCGGGGAAAGGAAAAGTTATCCAAAATGAGTTATGTATGTTATGCTCAAACGATGTAACACAAATGTTTACATCCAAGAATCATGTATCAGATTTTCCCATCATCATTCTCCTATGTCAGTTGACAGGGCATTAATGATCAGATAAAAAATATGTAATGTTCATTCCAGCTAAGCTCACACACACAAAAGAAACTCAAACCAGGTCAGAATTTGATCATCTTATGCAATAACCAATACTGATCCCTCAGTCAACATTGTTAAAACTGACCATCTGTCCTTTAACACAATGCTGTGCACAAAATGGCTGTGATGTGGAGATGCCAGTGTTGGACTGGGGTAAATACAGTAAGAAGTCTGACAACACCAGGTTTAAGTCCAACCGATTTATTTGATAGTAAACTCACAAGCTTTCGAGGTTTCCCTTTTCATCAGGTGAATGGAGAGTTCTGGCCTCAGACAGTGCATATGACAGCACATATAGTTTACAGATTACTGATTAGAATGCGAATCTTTACATCTAACCTGCTATTCAAGTCTTAAAGTGGCCAACAATGTGAGTGGGTGGAGCGCAGAGCACAGGTTAAAGAGATGTGTATTGTCTCCACACAGTACAGTAAGTGAGGTTTTGCATGCCAGGCAAGTCATGGGGGTTACAGAGAGTGCGACGTGAACCCAAAATCTCTGTTGAGATCGTCCTCATGTGTGCGGAACTTGGCTATCAGTCTCTGCTCAGCAACTCTGCGCTGTCGTGTGTTGTGAAGGCCTCTTTGGAGAATGTTTACCCGAAGGTCAGAGGCTGAATGCCCATGATCACTGAAGTGTTCGCAAACAGGAAGGGAATGGTCTTGCCTGGTGGTTGTTGAGCGATATTCATTCATCCATTGTCATAGCATCTGCATGGTCTCCCCAGTGTACCATGCTTCGGGACATCCTTTCTTGCAATGTATTAGTAGACAACGTTGGCTGAGTTGCAAGATTATGGCAAAATGGCTGCCATGGTTCCTACAGTAACCGCACTTCAAAAGCAATGGTGTGGTGGTATTGTCACTGAGTTAATAATCCAGAGGCCCAGGATAATCCTTCAGATTTGAATCCCACAATGGAAAATTGTTAAACTTAGAATTGGAAAATCTGAAATTAAAAGTCTAATGATGACCACAAAATCATTGTCAATTTTGGAACAACACATTTGGGCCTGGCCTGGATGGGATTAACCTGGGATGTGATTGGTCAAGGGGGGTCCTGGCTGGGATTAGAATGCACATCATTATTTTGCCTCAGTTCAGCACTTTGGTCTGTTTTATTACTATTTTATTTTTTCCTTAAAACGTCCTTGCTGAGATCCAGAAGTGATGTGGAATACTGTTTTGCAGGCTCTAGGGATTTTCTTTTAGGGTTTCCTGAATTCTAAAATTCTAAATCCTCACGAAGATCATTGGCTGAAGGGTTTTTAATAATTGAATGTGACTTCTCTTGGTACTGGATAATGTATGTTCCTGTACCGAATTCAAAAATATTGGCCATTATGAGGTGGCATATAGCAGCCAGCCTGATAAATGTTGGATAATTATTCTGTTCATAGAAATTCCATTCATCCCCATTTAAAATAATGTTCTTTATACAATCGTTTAAATTAGAAAAGTCGTTTTATCTTCTTCAGCGAATGAAAGCTACCTTTCATAGTATTCATAGGTCCCTAAGGAAAGTTTGCACTTGATGACAATTTAAATGCACCTGGTTATGGAATTACTTCACTTTAATGTAGTGGTAATACAGCACCATCTCCCCCATGTTCCCCATTTCAACTCGGACGTGTACATAGAACATAGAACATAGAACATTACAGCGCAGAACAGGCCCTTCGGCCTTCGATGTTGCGCCGACCAATTAAGAAAAAGCAATGACCCTCTAACCTAAACCATTCCCTTTTCGTCCATAAACTTATCAACTAACCTCTTAAACGCCACCAAACTTTGCGCATCTACAACTGCAGCAGGCAGGGCATTCCATACCCTTACCACTGTCTGGGTAAAGAACCTACCTCTGATATCCGTCCTATAACTACCACCCCTTAATTTAAAGCTATGTCCCCTCATGCTAGCTTTCTCCATCCTAGGAAAAAGGCTATCACTGTCCACCCTATCTAAACCTCTAATCATCTTATATGTTTCAATAAAGTCTCCTCTTAGCTGCCTTCTTTCTAACGAAAACAACCTCAAATCCCTCAGCCTCTCTTCATAAGACCTGCCCTCCATACCAGGCAACATCCTGGTAAACCTCCTCTGTACCCTCTCCAATGCCTCCACATCTTTCTTATAATGCGGGGACCAGAACTGCACACAATACTCCAAGTGCGGCCGCACTAGAGTTTTGTACAGTTGCAACATGATGTTGCGGCTCCAAAATTCAATCCCCCTACCAATAAAAGCTAAGACTCCGTATGCCTTCTTAACAACCTTATCGACTTGATTGCCAACTTTCAGGGATCTATGCACATATACACCAAGATCCCTCTGTTCTTCAACACTATTAAGAGTCCTACCATTAGCCCTATACTCTACACATTTATTCCTGCCAAAGTGAATTACCTCACACTTTTCCACATTAAACTCCATTTGCCACCTCTCGGCCCAGCTCTGCAACTTGTCCAAGTCTCTCTGCAAACTAGAACACCCCTCTTCACTATTTACCACTCCTCCGACTTTGGTGTCATCCGCAAATTTACTAATCCATCCTTCAATACCCTCATCCAGATCATTATAAAAATTACAAACAGCAGGGGCCCCAAAACAGATCCCTGAGGTACACCACTTGTAACCGAACTCCACGATGAATAACTTCCATCAACCACCACCCTCTGTCTTCTATCAGCTAGCCAATTCCTAATCCAATTAGCTAAATCACCCTCAATCCCATACATCTGCATTTTCTGCAGAAGCCTTCCATGGGCCACCTTATCGAACGCCTTACTAAAGTCCATATATACCACATCAACTGCCTTACCCCATCCACCTCTTTGGTCACTTTTTCAAAAAACTCAATGAGGTTAGTAAGGCACGACCTACCCTTCACAAAACCATGCTGACTATCCCCAATCAATTCATTTCTCTCTAAATAACTATAAATCCTATCCCTAATAATTCTCTCCAATACTTTGCCCACAACAGAAGTAAGACTCACTGGCCTATAATTCCCCGGAAAGTCTCTATTCCCCTTCTTGAACAATGGGACCACATTCGCTATCCTCCAGTCTTCCGGCACTATACCCGTAACCAACGACGACCTGAAGATCAGAGCCAGAGGCTCTGCAATCGCCTCTCTTGCCTCCCAGAGAATCCTAGGGTAAATCCCGTCCGGCCCAGGGGACTTATCTAACTTCAAACCCTCAAGAATATCTAGCACATCCTCCTTATCTACTTCAATACTTTCCAGTTTGCAACCCTGTACCCCAGTGTTCTCCACAACTACATTTACATCTCCCTGCGTGAATACCGAAGAGAAATATTTGTTCAGTGCCTCTCCAATCTCTTCAGGCTCCACGCACAACTTCCCACTGCTGTCTCTGACTGGCCTAATCTTGCCCTAACCAATCTTCTATTCTTAACATATCTAAAGAAAGCTTTAGGATTCTCCTTGATCCTATCAGCCAAAGTCTTCTCGTGTCCCCTTTTAGCTCTTCTCAACTCACTCTTTAGCTCCCTCCTGGCTAATCTTTAGCTATCCGGTGCACTAACTGAGCCTTCAAGCTTTATCCTGACGTAAGCCTCCTTTTTCCTTTTAACCAGCGAATTAACTTTAGAACTTAACTGTAGAATCCTGGAGTCAGGAAAATCATGTTCTACACTGCACCATCCAATCTGGTTGGATTAATCCAAACACATTTCTTCCTGCCCTTTCTCCGCAAGGTACTCTGTAAGCTGCAACAAGATTCAATATATCTCCAGTAACTCACCCCCTCTTCACTCATTCACCTTTTCTTGGATGTATCAGAACTGGATCCAGCCCTGTGCTCATCTGACATCCATACATAATACCAGAAATCAGCAGAAACTGCTTGCATTATTGGTCCAACTCCCCAAGTGCTCCAAGACACCAAGATGCCTTCACCAAGAAGCAGGCTGTGATTACTGGACTCAGCACATACCAAGGTTTGACATTGGGATATAAATGCAAAGCATTTAACTGGAATTCAGCTAAAGGCAGGAGACATTTCAATGAGGAATCAATCTCAGCATTTACACGTGTTTTTCATGGTCCAATTTGTGCACTAAAGTTTCGTGATGCGGGAGAGGCAGCAAAAAATCTGGTGCAGTTGTATCTTGCCCTGCTATAATTGAGTCTCCTGTAGACTTGTGTTCCAGTGCAATACTGTAGTGTGGAGAAGACTGAGTCACCAACTCAATTGGAGGAGGTAGTGTGTAGCAAGAAGCCTTGTGGTGGAAAATCAGGGGAAATTGAAATAAAACAACTGAAAGGAACAGAAGCAAAGAGGAGTGGATCGTGTGTTCATTAAAATAACATGAAGATCGAAGATTGATAACTAAACTGGGGGGAAAGAACCCAATTTGAATTATTAGAAATTATACTATCATGAAATTAACGAAAAAGTTCAATGTAGGCAGTAGAAAGACTAGGATGTATGCATATAGTCATCATGAAGTTTCTAGTTGCTATATAAAATGCTAAAACCAACCTTAATTTAACTGAGATTAGCTGATAGATTGTTAAGTAATTAGTGTACCTATTTGCAAAAGCAGGGGTGTAAAAGGCCAAGGGAAGATGATTAAAGCGAAGGAGTGATATACTGATGCAAGAAATGATATTTTGGGTAACGGATTGAGAGCAATTATTAAATAATGCTTTCTGTCTTAAATTGTGCCAGCAGTAGATTGTGCTCAACAAGGATCAATCTGTAATCTCACTCAAACAATTGCGGCCTTTCAGAAGCTAATTAAAATAATTGAGTTCTGTTGAAGGGTCACAGGAACATCAGTTTCCACTCCACAATTGCTTCAGATCACGTAAGTATTACTATAACTTTTTGTTTTTATTTCTAATTAAAATAATCCAGCTTTCTGTACATCATTATGCATTTTTGCAAGCATTAATCTGATTATAGTCTCCTTCACATCAATGATTGTACTGTTACATTTCCAGATATTACTGCACTTTGAAATAAAAATATTAATGTTAATTACTTCTCTGTGATCTATTGCTCCAATAGCAAACGTGTATTTGCCATGAAAAATTTACTGATTTTGATTAGAAACTGCTGAGATGGGATATTGAGTGAGTAACTAGTATATCTCCCTTTCAAAAGGCTGACTGCACATTTTTTTCAGATTTCAGTCATTAGTTAATAAACTGTCGTGTGGAGGAATTTCCCCCAACTAGGTGAAGTGGTGTCATACATTTGTGAAATTTACCTTCCCACCCTGGTTGACTGCTAAACAGTTCGTACATAGTCTCTCTACTTTATAAGTGACTAAAGGTCAAAAAACACTTAATTATCTGCAAAGAGCTTTGGGATGTCTAAGGGTCATGAAAGAGTGCCAAGACCATTCACTGCAATGACACCTTACTCAGAGTTAAAGATAGATGAGGCAGGTGCAATGAGGTCCTTGAAGAGTGATAATGAAAATGTGCCATCACAAATCACTGCTCCAGATATCTTACTGATGTTGGGACTATCTTGCAATACTGTCATTCTCATGTATCCAAGTTGCCTGCCTCCCTATCCCTCTCTCCTCCGTAAACTTTACCTCCTTGATCACGCTTTTGGTCACCTGTCTATTATTATCTTATGGAATTCTGTGCTTTCTTAAAGCATCTTGGGACATTTTGCTGCACGAAAGGCTGTGTGTAAAAGTAAGTTATGGGTGCATCATTTCACAATCTAAAGAGAGCTAAAAATGGAAGATCAAATCTACAATCAAAGTTATGCCAGATGCTGAATATGTAGATAGTGAGGCATTTGTGTAGGAGGAAGATAACTGCCTTTATTACTCATTTTATAAATTGATTTATTAGTAATACATGTAAGCCGAGAATCTGGTTCCAATATCGACCTTTGCGCTGTCAATGAATGTTTGACGACAATTGGGGCCAGTCTGTTTTACTGCATGATTCCAATTCACTTTCCACCTAACCTAAAGCACAGTTGTACACTATTGCTTCCAATCAAGGTAACAGCTTGTGTTCATTATTTCCCCTGGATTACAGCTGACGTAAACTCCAGTCTTCCCACGTTATACTGACTGTAAGCTGCAACTTCTCCATAGATGAATTTCACGGCCATGACAGCTGTCAGGATTCTGAAAGGGTCTTTTGCTTTGAGTCTCTATTACCAGTAAGTTCATGACCATGAGGATTGCTTTCATCGCTTCCCTGCTGCTTGACCTGCTGGAGGAGGCGTGAGGTAAGGGGAGAGTCTGCAAGAGATGTCAGAGGCCACAATAGGTATGTTATTTGGAGCCGCTGAAGTGTCACTCACTGTATCCACAGGCTTATTTACCTGGCAATAATTGAAGAGGTTGAGATCCAGTAGGGAGTTAATTACAGTGCTGAGAAGCGCAGGAGGAAGCGTCTGTCAGCATCATAAATCCAACATTAAAGCCACACAACAAAACTCCGAATAAGCACACATTAAAAACATTGGGTGCATTAGCTGAGGGGGCCTTCAGCTATCCATCCACTTCCAACCTCTACAAAATAGACCTATATACAACAGCACAGAGATTCACAAGCATAAAAATGCGAGACTGTCCAATCAATTGCTTTGTATCACTGAATCTAAAAACAGATAGTAAGAATTTCATTAAGTATTAAAGAAGCAACAGAGTAACTGTTGGGGTTGGGGATTCTCTGGTTTCCCCATGGCAATTTTCTCAGTGGTCATGATGTACAGATGCTGGCGTTAGATTGGGGTGGTAAGAACTCAGTAAGAATTTGCCTGAAGAAGACACAAGAGTCGAAAGCTCGCTTTTTTACTATCAAATAAATCGGTTGGATTATAAATTGGTGTTGCTAAATTCTTACTGAATTTTCTCAGTGGCAGGAGGCAGTGCACTGTTGGCCAGCAATGGGATCTTCTGGTCCTGTTGCTGTCAATGGGATTTCCGGGATGACCCCAGTAGTGCAAACAGCTGGAATATCACGCCCAAAGTGAATGTTTTCCCTCAGACAAAGGATAGTAATATGCAACAAATAAATAGCGGAGGCATTCAACAGATATTTTGTGTCTTCTTTATTGAACGCACAAAAACATGTTCAAGAATAGTTGAAAATTAATAGTTTAGAAAAAAGGAAGGAAACTAAAACATCATAATCACTAGTGAAAGGCATCAAGCAAACTATCAGAACTAAGAACTGACAAGTGCCCTGGATCTGAAGGCTGCATTTTTGGGGATTGGAAGTAACTGGAATATCATCCAGATTCCCTAGATTCTGGAAAGGTCCCAATAAATTGACAAATAGGTAATGTAATATCCCTATTCAAGAAAGGAAGGTGACAGAAAGTGAAAATATGACTGGAATTTTACCGGCACTCCCGTTCCGATTCCAGGGGTGAGCAAGACTGAGAATGGCATTTTCAGTTGGCCTTGGAATTGTACAATCATGCTGGTAAAATCGTCCCCCTATATGTCAGTTAGTCTAACATTTGTCACAGGGATAATGCAAGATTAAGGAGATCATAGCAGGATATTAGAAAAATATGATAGAATAAAATAGTATGGTTTACCGAAAGTGAAAGGGAAATGGTGTTTGACTAGCTTATTAGAGTCCTTCAAGGGAGTTACATAGTGCCATCCTTGCAGTGTCAACCTGTGCCAGTGGGCACTGCCAAGTGACATTGCAGGGCACTGCCTAGCCATGTCTCTCTCCCCCAGGGGCTATATTCACATTTATGCTCCAGGTGAGGGGAATCCCCACATCGAGTTCACATTTGGAGGAGCCTGTTATAAACCTCCAGATGTAGCGTCTCGTTGATGAGATTTGAAAATGCAGCAAAAGGGCATGGTGTGCTGGAAGGATGGGTCTTTAATTATATTAGTGTGTATGCAAATATATTGCACTTACTAATAGACTTGAAATTGATTACATTGCCGACGAGGGGCAGCAAAAATCAGAAGTCATGATCTCTCTGGCGAGATTTGAGATTTCTAGGTTTCATAGAACAATACAGCACAAACAGGCCCTTCGGCCCACAAGTTGCGCCGATCACATCTACCAATCCACAGACCTATCTATAACCCGCTATCCTATTCTTTTCCAGATACTCATCCAGAAGTCTCTTAAAAGACCCCAGTGAGTTTGCCTCAACAACCTCTGACGGCAGTCGGTTCCATTCACTCACCACCTTCTGAGTGAAAAACCTACCCCTGACATCTCCTTTGTATTTGCTTCCCTGCACCTTAAATCTGTGTCCTCTCGTAGTGACCATTTCAGCTCGGGGAAATAGTCTCTGAGAGGCCACCCTATCTATTCCTCTCAACATTTTATAAACCTCTATCAGGTCATCTCTCAACCTACGTCTCTCCAGTGAGAAGAGTCCCAGCTCCCTCAACCTATCTTCATAAGGCCTGCCTCCCAATCCAGGCAGCATCCTTGTAAATCTCCTCTGACCTCTCTCAATAGCCTCTACATCCTTCCTATAATGAGGCGACAGGAACTGCGCACAATACTCCAACTGGGGTCTGACAAGAGTCTTATAGAGCTGCATCATTACCTCCTGACTCCTAAACTCTATTCCTTGATTAATGAAGGCCAGTACACCGTACGCCTTCTTGACCACTTCCTCCACCTGCGAGGCCGATTTAAGAGTCCTATGGACCTGGACCCCGAGATCCTTCTGCTCTACAACACAGCTAAGACTCCTACCCCTTATATTGTACTCCTATTGTTTCATTGGATCTTGAGCCCCTGCTGCTGATCCTGTGGACGGGGCTCACCTGCCCCATGTCCCTCATCCCCCTGACCCCCACCCAACTGTTCTAGTTCCAGTTTTGGTTTCCTTCCTTATAAAGCTCACAATTACATTGGAATCAGTTCAGAGAAGGTTCACTTGACTGAATGCTCGAGTGAAGGGGTTATCTACTAAGGAAATGTTGAACAGGTTGGGGTTATATCTATGGTATTAGAAATATGAGAAATGATCTTACTGAAACATGTGAGATTCTATGGAACTCGACAGTTTGGATGCTGATAAGGTGTTTCCCCTGTGGGGAAATCTAGATCTAGGGGACACAGTTTAAAAATTAGGCCTCTCCTATTTAAGACTGAAATGAGGAGAATTTTTTTTTCTCAAAGGGTCATTTGGCTGTGGAATTCTCTTGCCCAGAGGGCACAGAAGACTGGGCCGTTGAATATATTTAAAGCTGAATTAATCATATTTTGATAGAGTTATGAATTATGGGGGCAGACAAAAAAGTGGAGCATGACCAGTCAGATCGGTCAGGATCTTAATGAATGGTGCAGTGGACTCAAGAGGCAGATGGTCTATTTCTGCTCTTAATTCTTGTGTTTCTGTTTTCTGATAGTTTGCCTGAGGACACTGCATTCTGTCAACGATATGCTGGGAGTTGAAATGTACGAACTCCAACTGCCACAGCCACCTTCCTTGGTGCTTCATATGACTCCAATAAGCAGAGAGTTTCCCCTGATTTCTGTTGACTTTGATATTGTGAGGATTCCTCAATGTCACACTTGATCAGATGCTGCTCAATGGCAGTCACTCTCACCTCACCCCCAGAATTCAGCTCTCTTATCCATGGGGTGACACGGTAGGCACAGTGGTTAGCACTGCCGCTGCACACTGCCAGGGGCCTGGGTTCGATTCCTGGCTTGAGTCACTGTCTGTGTGGAGTTTACACGCTCTCCCTGTGTTTGTGTGGGTTTCTCAGGGTGCTCCAGTTGTTTCCCAAATTCTGAAAGACGTGCTGATTAGCTGCATTGACCCGAACAGGCACCGGACTGTGACAACTAGGAGAATTTCACAGTAATTTTGTTGCAGTGTAAATGTGACTGATAAATAAACTTTATTTTACTTTTACATTTTTTTAACCAAATCTGCAAAGTGTTCAGGAGCTGAATTATCTTAACGGCATCCAAACTGAGTGGCAGTGAACATTGCCGTGCTTAATAGCACAGTCATCTATACTTCTAACAGTTTGCTGATGATTGAGAACAAAGAACAAAACAGCACGGGAAACAGGCCCTTCGGCCCAACGAGCCCGTGCCGCCATCCCGATGTTCCCACCTCTACCTGTGATCCCTGTGAGTACACTGATAGAGTGGTATTTGCTGAATTATGTTTATTCTCCTTTTTGTGCACAGGACATTCCTAGGAAAGTTTCTGCATTATCAGATAGGTGCAATGTCGTAGGTGCATGGAAGAACTTAGCTAGAAACACGGTTAATTCCTGGCCATATATATTCAGTACCACAGTCCAAATGTTTTCAAGGCCCACAACCTTTGTTGTGGCCAATACATTTGACTGTTTCTTTATATCATGTGGGGTGGATCAAATTGCCTGAAGTCTACCATTTGTATGCTGGAGACATCAGGAGAGAGCTGAGATGGATAATCTGCTCAGCATTTCCAGTTGAAGATGGTTGCGAATGCTTCAGCATTGCCTTTGCACTGACTTGCTGGGCTGTTTGTCCCATCATTGAGGATTGCGTAAAATTGTTCAATATCATGTATAACTGGAAGTGGAAGAACAGCAGAACTTTGATTTGATCTACTGGTTATGGAGTTGCTTCGACCTATCTATCACACGCTGTTTCTGCTAATGGGTATACAACCAATCCTATATTGCAAACTCACCAGACTGACCATATTTTTATGGAGTTAGCTAGGCATGTCCACTGCTGCTCCAGGCATACTCCATTGAAGCAGGGTTGATCCCCTGCTTGGTTAGACCTGGTTGAATGATACGTTAGACCAGGAAGTTACAAGTTGCTGCAGTTGATGAGCCACAACCATAGCCCACTACGTATATCTAGTTTTAAACTGGTATCGTTATTCTGAACCTACAGAAGCATCAAGCAACACAATAGAAGTTGTCTTCGGTATAAAGATGGGATGTTGGCTCTACAAGACTGTGTAGCATCCCTTCCTATAAATGGACAAATGCATCAGTGATGATTAGTTTGATGAGGATGAAGTCACTTAGGAGTTTCCCTCTTGTTGGCTGGCTCCCTCACCGCTTGCTGTAAGCTCAGTCTGGCAGCTATGCCCTTCAAAACATAGCCAGCTTAGTCAACAGTAGTGCTTCTGAATCACTCTGAGAACTGGACATTGAAGTCCTAGCCCAGAGTATATTCTGTACCTGGCTACCTCAGTGCTTGGTGTTGGATTCATCAGTGAATATGTGGTAAATAGCAGCAGGTTACCTTGACCTTATTTGCCCTGATACCATGAAACATCATGAAGTCCAAATTCAATGTTGAGAACCCCCTCCCAATGTTGCCATATCTGGTCTGGTAAGGGGAGAGATTGGAGCCTTGGTTATCAGGTATGGTTAGGTTACTTGAATAGTTTTCAGACAGCTTCCCCAATTTTGACACAAGCGTCCCAGATATTATGAAGGAGGAATTCACAAGGTTGACAGCTGTGCTGCTCTTGATGCCAGGTGGTCCTTCTTTAAATTTTTCATAGAGTTTTGACACAACTGTACCATTTTCTAGATCATGTCTCATTTAACTCTGTTGCTGGTGTCTGGAGTTAAATGCCAGACCAGATAAGGGACAGCAAGTTTTCTTCTTTAAAGGAGATTAGTAAAACAGATGGGATTGCATGATAATCCAGTGCTTCATGATTACCATTCCTAGGCCAAGCTTTTACATAGAATCATAGAATCCTACAAAGAACCGACAACAATCCTACCCAAGCCCTATCCCTGTAACTTTGCTAATTTCCCTGATATTAAGTAGCAATTGAGCATGACCAAACAACCTAAACTGCACATCTTTGGACTGTGGAAGGAAACCAGAGCACTCGAAGGAAATCCACGCAGACATGGGGAAAACGTGCAAACTCCAGTCACCCGCAGCTGGAATTGAACCTGGTCCCTATAGATGTGAGTCAATAGTGCTAACTACTGTGTTACCGTGCTGCCCATTTATTTGCATTTATTCAGTTAACTGAATTTAAGGGCCACAGTTGCTATGGTGGGATTTGAACCCATGTCTCCAGGTCCCCAACCCAGGTCTCTGGATTACTTATCTAGTAACATAATTGTTAACGTAGGGCAACATCACGGCTTTGGCTGTAGGTATGAAAGCAAGTGATGGCGTCATGTCTTCAACATCACATCACATTTTGCTGTTCCTCCACCATGTGGTCAGGTTAAATCTCTTGGGCATCTGAAAGGAAAAAGACACAAGGGTAACATTGTAAGACCGAGGGTAGTGGCAAGATTTAAGTGTATGCTGGAGTAACATTTGGGGCAGCATTGTGTAGTGGTTAGCATTGCGGTTTCACAGGGCCAAAGTCCTGGGTTTAATTGCGGCCTCTTTTGGCTGTCTGTGCGGAGTTTGCACATTCTTTCTGTGTCTGCGTGGGTTTCCTCCGTGCGCTCTGGTTTCCTCCCATAGTCCAAAGATGTGCGGGTTAGGTTGATTGGCCATAGTAAATTGATCAGGGGGATTAGCAGGATAAATATATGGGGTTACAGGAAGAGGCCTGGGGGGGGGGGTGATTGTGGTTGGTGCTGACTTGTTGCGCCGAATGGCCTTCTTCTTTACGTAGGGATTCTGATTCCAAGAAACTTCTTATCCCTGAATTCAAGTCCAATTTGAGGAGTTGAGCGTAAAGATCAAGACTAACACTCCAGTGCAGTACTGAAGGAGTGTTGCTCTGCCAGTGGTGCTGTTTTTTGGAGGAAAGATTATACCAAGACCTGTCCACTCACTCAGGCAGAAAGAAAAGATTCCATGACGCTATTTTGAGGAACAGCAGGTCTCTTGGCTAATATTTATCCCTCGATCAACATTACACAAACACATTAACTTCCTTGGAGTAGCTTTCAGTATCAGATTGCCACTCAGTACTCACTTACCTGTGCTAATGTTTATGTGCCTATCTTGCCAACCTTTCTGACTCAGGTCAGCTGAGATTCTAAAAGAGGCAGTGTAAATGAGGATCCTTGTCTTACAGCACTAGCTGCCATAAAGCAGGTGAGTTTAAAGGTCCCATTGCAAATAACAGATCAGGAGAAGATATTTGTCTAAGTTAAGGGGTAAGTCAACGGGCTGTGGGGAGTGAGAATTGGATATTGAACTGAGTGGGTCTGATATCTGGAGGGAGGGGGGGTCAGACATAGAAATTGGGGTCAGACTTTAGGGCGCATCAGATATCAGAGGATTAGATATTGCAGGGGATGAAGTTGGGGGTGGGGTTGGACATTGTAGAGTCAAGTCAGATGGGAATTGGGGTGGGGTCAGATCGGGGTGTTGTGGGGCCGGGCTGGATATGAGTCAGATGGGTAGGTGGGTAGGGAATACTGTGGAGGGGACATGAAGACGAGGTGTGTGTGCTGTGAGGGTGAGTAGGTGGGTGTTGTGGATTCCCCAAGTGATTTAGCAGTGTGGGGTTTAGCCTTGCTACTTAAAATAGCTACATTGAAGTTCAAAGAACAAAGAATAAAAAACAAAACAGCACGGGAAACAGGCCCTTCGGCCCAACGAGCCCACGCCGCCACCCCGATGTTCCCACCTCTACTCACGATTCCTGTCCATGTTTATAGATCTATGGATTAAAAAACAAATTTGAGACAATTTAGGGAGAATTTGTTTTGCCAATTAGCCCAACAGCACATCTTTGGGATGTGGGAGGAAGCCAGAACTCCCGGAGAAAACCCACGCAAGCGCGAGGAGAATGCGCAAACTCCCACAGACACAGGCCCAAATCCATGTATCTGCACAGCACAGCGATAGTCACTGAGCTGTCATGTTGCCCATCAAATGGTCCAGGTCAAGCATACACTAACAACATGAAGCATTAGGATACTCTCGAAAAAGATCCAAGAGCAGTCCTCTCACGACCCATCGTGTGTATGCCCCTCGTTAGACAATAAGGTGGACCAAAGCACCTGTAGGATAAAAACAAGTACATCAATAGTGCTTTAATTTCTTTCAGAATAACTATGAGTAAAACTGGCCAAAGGTAGCAATTTAAGTTCTCAACACAGCCCAATTATCCAGGGGAAGTTAGCTCTTCTGGACAGTTGCTGCATAAACCTTCACTTGGGAAACCTTTAAATGGGAACTTTCGAGAGATATTCCCTAGTGCAAGTGGGGGAGGGGGAGTCTGCCCTTGATGATGTGGAATAATAGAATCACACAGTGCAGAAGAGGCCCTTCAGCCCATTGTGTCTATGCCAACACGTAAGAAACACCTGAATTCCCATCTAATCCCATTTATCCGCACTTGGCCAATTGCTTTAAATGTCATGACATTCCAAGTTCTCATCCAGGTACTTTTTAAAGGATGTAAGTCAACCCACTTCTACCACCCACCCAGTCAGCACATTGCAGCCGTCACCACCCTCTGAGTAAAAATATTTTTCCTTACATCCCCGCTGAACCTACTGCCCCTCACATTGAACCTATGTCCCTCGTGACTGATCCTTCAACGAAAGAGATCAAGAGCCAGGAAGTTATGGGATTGTCTGACCATTATCACATTACATTCATAGGAACTTTCTGGGTGCAAATTTGCTGCCACTTTTACAAATCACAATAGTGACTGTACTTCAAATTTAAATACTTAGCTGTAAATAACATTGCAATTTCTAGTGGCCATGAAAAATGCTGTATTAATGGCAAGTCTTTTTTCTTTCACGCTTACATGATTTGTGGCTTG
Organism: Sphyrna mokarran; assembly: GCA_024679065.1. Classification (NCBI taxonomy): domain Eukaryota; kingdom Metazoa; phylum Chordata; class Chondrichthyes; order Carcharhiniformes; family Carcharhinidae; genus Sphyrna; species Sphyrna mokarran. Next base: position 65,811,977 of record JAGIQG010000009.1, read on the forward strand.
TAAATCAGAAGTGCAAATCAGCTTGTAAATAAGGAGAAGATGGTATGTGACAAGAAAGCTGACAGATTAATGTACTGTCATCTTTGATGTTTTCAGTCCCACCAATGGGACTTTCAGTCTCAGCAATGGGAATCCCAACAATGACCAGTACCATCTGTTCCATGGGGGCTAAAACATGCAGGCGCCATTTGCCATCTCCAGTTGGCTCCTGCTGCTGCTGCTTGTGTGTCACCTTCTCCTGCACGATAGAAAGCTATAATCAGTCAGTGTTGCGTAATCTGTTTCATGTGGCTGTCATGGTTGAATAGCTGGCAGTGTGCACCAGCTGTGAGATGTGGGTTTGTGGCTTGAGGCGGTTCTAATTATATGAGAGAGAGAGAGAGCAATGAAGCATATACATGTTAGATATGAGTCCTGATTGATAGAGATTGTTGGTCAGTGAGTGACAGGAATGTGTTGTATGAGCAGAGGTTGAATCTACCGGTACAGCTAGTATAATCTCGCATTCAAAGACACATTCGCTGACCTTGACCACTTGTGTGTAGTTCCAGAATTTCTTGTAGCACTACCACTGGGTCCTCAAGGCATGAATCTTGGTATTGACCTCTATGGCTACCCATTCCTAATGCACAGAAGTGGCGGAACAGAATTTCCAGAATACCGCCAGGTCAGGTCAGCCACTCAATGTGTTATTGTCTGTGGGCAATGTTGCTGGATGTAGAGGAGCAATGAAAAATAGTTAGTGGTGACAGGTAGCCAATGAGTGCTGGTTTAGGGCAGCCATTAGGAACCTACAGGCAGTAGGGGAAGCCCAGCAGGTCCCTAGTGGTGGCTTCATGGCAGCAGGTTGAGAAGTTAAAAAATCCTCTTTTATTTAATTCCCCCACCACCCTTCCCAAATCACCACCAGCCCTGGAGCCTCTTCCAGGCTACAGCTTTAGCAATAAGACCATCCTGGTGAAGGGGCTACCCCTCCACAATGGTAGTCTAACAGCCAAGGGCACAGATAGTTTTAACATTTCACATACCTATAAAGGGTGCCCTCCATCTTGTATTATCCTGCCTGCTGTAGCATTCCTCCCGGCTAGACATCTGTCATCGTTTCCAACACCTTTTCCTGGAACTCCAGTGGAGCATCTGAAAGTGTTGCATCGTCAGCCCGTCAGGCCTCAGTCATTTCTTTAAAAGCAGGAGTAGGCCATTCGGGCCTTCGAGCTTGCTCTGTCTCTCATTTTGATCATGGCTGAACATTCAATTCAATATCCTGATCCACCCTTCCCCCATATCCCTTGATTCCTTTAGCTCCTAAAGCTATATCTAATTTTTTTTCTTGAAATCAGATGTTTTGGCATCAACTACCATCCTGTGTTAGTGAATTCCACACGTTCACCACTCTCTGGGTGAAGAAATTTCTCCTCACCTCAGTTCTAAAAGGTTCTTACCCCTTATCCTCAAACAATGACCCTCTGGTTCTGGACTCCCCAGCATTGGGAATATTCTTGCTGAACCTACCCTGTCTAACCCTGTTAGAATTTTATATTAGGTCAGGTTCTTTACTACTACAATCTGCTTCAGACACAAGACATCTTCCCTTTAAGAGGGGCAGCATTAGCTTTTAAATGGGGCTCACCTGCCATTCAGAATAATAGCTCCTCCCTCACTGACATGTCTTGTCAACGAAAGCACAGTTAGTGCTGACTGGGTGCATCTCCTTTTCATGGGCTTTGCATCCATTTATCCAACATGAGTTAATCGTAGCCCTGAGGCCTGTTTACAGGAGCTATTGATTTCAGCCCTCTTTTACATGTAGTGATGTTGTTGAGGGATACACTCTGGACAGGACACTGCTCTCCATAAAAGAGGGGACATATTGAGTTTTCATTTAAGCATAGTGCTGCAATGCCACATCTGGCCACTGCAGCATTGTGTCTGGCCAGGTTGAAGTGCTGTCAGCCAAACTGACCAGCCAACAATCCTCACAGATGGGATTTCATTCCAAGATGGAAGGAAGTCCTGCTCATTGCCACTCAATGCTCATGTGAGTGATAAATGATAGTGGGCATTTGTGAGTCGGTGACTGTTAGGAACCAAATCTTGGGATGGGAGGGCAAGTTCCAAGAAGCCATCATCATTAAAATCTTACCCTTACATACATCAACTAACTCAGAGACTGAACGTGCAGCTCTCCTGGTCTGTCGAGTTCCGTATCTTGCGATATCTTTACCATTGTAAAGACGCCATTCCAATGCTCATTTCAGTGGTAGTGAACTAAGTTAACCTATGATTCCAAATGAACAGCTAATGGGAGCAACTTTGTACTACTACATCAGTCCCTAATGGCTGCTTTGGTCCCAAATGTGCACCCGAATATTCATACAACCGTGGCTATTTTTAAAAGCGTCAGTGATGCATGTCAGAAAATTTGTACATGGCCTGCACACGCTGAAGGCTAAAAACAAGCTCTTAAAATATCTTCCAAACACAGTTGCGACATTTACGATGTCATTTAAGGCATTACACTTGGAGAAAAACATACACATTTATCATGGGCTTGACTGAATGCTGTGATTCTCAATCAAAGCTTTGTTAGCATCCTTATTGATCTGTTATGGTCTGTGTGTCTGACTGAGTTGACTGGCAGATGTAAATGCTTTTCACTGACTGACTTCCTGCAATTGATCTCCCATGAGATCCCTATCACCTTAATGGTTCGTTAAGCTGAACATTTCTCTAAAGAAAAGGTGATGATATTTTACCCTCAGCCTGATTTGGAACTCCTGTTCATTCATTAACATTTTCCAGGGGCAGAAGGATTACTCACAGCAGGATGTAACCTTAACACAGCTTCAGATTAGGACAGATTGCTTAGGCTAATCACAATTCCTGTTTTATTTTTTGATGCTGATTGATCTTTCTGGTCATGGGATTCTTAACAAAAAGTGCCTGTTTAGTAAACAGGAGATCCTGAGTTTGAATTTCAGTGGTGCCTTGACTTTGTCGCTTCCTGGGATTTGTGTTCATTCATCAAGTGTGAAAGGAACAGTAATTCGTGGTGTGTTCTCATCTTATCACATCTTGGTCCTTTGGTTTAGAGCAAGAGTCAGGTCAAGCCCAACATGGGGTGCAATGCCTCATCTTGTCAGCTTGGATCTTGTTTGTCTCTCTTATGGGGACTTTGAATTGGATTCAATTGGATTTGAATTTGGTTTTAGACTCTTAGAATCCCGACAATGCAGGAGGAGACCTTTCAGCTCATCGAGCCTGCACCAACATCAAATCTACCCAGGCCGTATCCTTGTAATTCCACATATATTTATCTTACTAGTCCCTCTGACACTAAAGAACAATTTTGATGCTAATCAACCTAACCTGCACATCTTTGGAGAAAACTGGAGTACAGATACAAGGAGAATGTGAAAACTCCACAACACAGTCATTTCAAGGCCAGAATTGAACCCAGGTCCCTGGCGCTGTGAGGCTAACCACTGTGTTGTTGTGAAGCAAGCAAAGAATGGACTTGAGTCCGCCTGGTAAACTCTGAGCATCGGCCTTGTATCTTTAAGGATGAGGTAGAAAAATTTTTAAAACGCAGCTTAGAAATTGGAGGAGATCAAAATATATTGGAATGTGATGACAAAAATTCATATAAAATGACACATCAGCTGTGAAGGTTCTCACAGATCTGCTTGGATCAAGCCCTGTAGGTGTTGTATTTACCTTCATGTGGAGTTCTGGATTTTTTTTTAAAAGATCAAGGTTGAGGGTTTAGATGGGCAAGAATCTGTTACACAACAGCTGAACATGATTCATATTTTATAAAATATGATTGTCCAATCCAATATTTTAGGATTTTAATTAAATATGACTAGTAAGATTTGTAAATTCTGATTATTGAAAACAATCATTCAAAAGTGAAAATTAATCCAGTCATAAAGCAAAACAAATAAGACCCAATATCAAATTAGCATGCATAGATATAAAGAAGATATTTTATTATGAAAATTTGCTAATATCATCTGAATAGTTAAAGGCATCCATGCAAGACTAAAGATATCATCGCATGAATATTAAATATTATTAACTATTAAATAGGTTCCATTAAGTTAATGAGGGAATTAGACTGAAGTGTGGGCAGCAGTTACTAATGTGTTGAAATTTAATTTGATAGCTAGTCATACAGCTTAAAAAATATATTAGTTCTGGGACTCAAGCTTACTTTAATAAACCTATAAAATTAAAATGAGTTCTTCCCATTGGTATTTCAAAGCAAAGCATGCAGAGCTGGGTGGTTATGTATGTTCAAGGCTGAGATAGACAGATTTTTAATCAGTCAAGGAATGAAGGTCCTGGGGATATGGCAGGAAAGTGGAGTTGAGGATTATCAAATCAATTATGATCACATTGAATGGTGGAGTAGACTCGACGGGCCGAACATGCTGCTTCTGCTCCTACATCTTTTGGTGTATCTAGATAGTTTCAATATGTAAATGTAATTCCTTAAAAGATTAGACAAATCCTAAGGTTTGATCTCCAATCTCTTGCTGAGTAGATAGATGCATTGAGATAGATGTGTTCCAGACTAAGATGAAAGGGAAATAAATTAATCAGGGTTCCCAACAATGAATTACTATTATAAAGTCATGCAGCAGAGAAGAAGGCCATTTACATTGTATCTCTGCCTGCTCTCTAAAGTAAATATGCAATTAGTTCCATGCTCCTGCTCTTTTTCCATAACCCTGCACATTTTTCCTTTTTAAAGAGACATCAATTCCCTTTTGAAAGTCACAATTGAATCTATTTCTACCAAACCCTGTTGTCAGTGCACAGCAGAGGACAACAGCCTACTGAGTAAAAAAAAATCTCATTTCCCCTAAGTTTTTCCCATTGCAAAGGGACAAGTGTCAGGCAAAAGTCCAATACAACTCTATTGAACATTTTATAAAGGAAAAAAAATCTCCTCAGGACTCTTCAGTAAACAGTCTTAAATCTCTAATTAAATAGTCCCAAATCTCCACCAGCTGTCTACTTCTGACAGGCGCTACTGAGGATTCGCTACATCTTCTCCACAAGGCACTATCATTGTATTGGAATGGTTTATCTGAAAAAGCTGTTAATACCTGTTCAATAAGCTGGAACAGGCTGTTTCTCGGTCTTTGAGGGTTGGCTGATGTTTCGGGATCTGCAATTGTTGATGTTGGCTTCTCCTCTTGTCTAGGGCTGGTTCTGGTCTTCAGGTTGCCTCAGCAGGGTGGACCTCTGTGTCAAGTCAGTCTGATGATGCTCACCATGAGCTACAAGGAGCTGGAGATCTGTGCTGCTTGGCTGATTTTCTCCCACAGTCCAAAGATGCCAGTAGAAAGTGCTCTCTGCAGATATTGTTGAAGAAGGTGAAAAAAACAAAGAGAGCTGGGGTTCCAGTTTGCTCCTTTTATCCTTCCTTTATTTTTATTATCAGTGATACAAGTAGGCTTACCTTCACATTGCAATGAAGCTACAGTGAAAAACCCCCTAGTCACCACACTCCAATGCTGTTCGAGTACATTGAGGGAGAATTTAGCATGGCCAATACAACTAACCAACACAAGTGTGGGAGGAGACCAGAGCACCCTCAGGAAACCCATGCAGACACAGGGAGAATGTGCAGTCTTCTCACGAACAATGATTCAAGCTGGGAATTTGAATCTGGGTTCCTGGCACTGTGAGGCTAACCACTGTGCCATCCCATTCCATAGAATTCCTACAGTGCAGAAGGAGGCTATTTGGAGTATCGAATCTGCAATAACTCTCTCTGATAGAGTACTTTACCCTTATTCCGCATAATCCCATATATTTACCATGGCTAATCCACTTAACCTACATATCTTGGGACACTGTGGGGCAACTTAGTATAGCCAATTCACCAAACCTTTACATCTTTGGACTGTGTGAGGAAATCAGAGCACCCTCTAGAATCATAGAATCCCTATACTGCAGAAAAAGGTTCATTTGGCCTATTGAACCTGCACCAACAACAATCCCATCTAGGCCCTATCCCCATAACCACACATATTTATTCTGCAAATCCCCCTGACAGACACAGAGAGAATGTGCAAACTCCACATAGACAGTCACCCCAATTATTCCATCGTTAATCAACAGGCATGTACCAAATTTACACAGTTGAAACAACAAACTCTTCCCCACACAGCACTCTACTGAGTATCAGAATGTATCAGTGGGAACAAAACACAGTAACTATTCAAATTCAATTTCACTTTATTGTCCATATAGAAATGTATTTGGATTCAGTCCTTGTTTCATGAAATAAATTAAATATAAATGAATGTTAGTAATAAAAACAAAGAAAGTTATCCCATCACAGGGGTCTAACTTTAATTAAAACTATTCCAATCTATTCAGGCAATCAATCAGTGCATTTCATCACAAATGCACGCATCAAACTCCTATCTATAGTTCTTATAGAGAAGGACACAAGTGAATTCAGGAACCAATTTGTCCAACATCTGAGAGATTGTAGCCTTTTCCCTGAATGCATCCAGCAGTAATATTTGAGACAAGGGGGTAATTGACTAGACTTCACACAGACAGTGACCCAAGCCAGGAATCAAACATGTGTTCCTGGTGCTGTGAGGCAGCACTGCTAACCACTGTGCAATCCCTCTAGAATCATAGAATCCCTATACTGAAGAAAGAGGTTCATTTGGCCCATTGAACCTGCACCAACAACAATCCAATCAAGGCCCTATCCCCATAACTACATATATTTATTCTGCAAGTTCTCCTCACAATAAGGGGCAATTTTCATGGCCAATCCACTTAACCCTCATTTGTTTGGAGTATGGGAGGAAACAAAAGCACTAGTTGTCTAAAGTGCTCACTAACCGTTGCAATGTGTAAATTTATTCTGCAAGATTCTCCCAAAAAAGTTCTAAGTACTGAATTTGCATAAAAACTGGAGTAATGCTGGCTGTTTTTTTTATAGCAAGAGCTTCAAGATGAATCTCCCACACTCTGAGCATTGCAGAGTGTGCTAGCATGAATCTCATTAAAAATCTGTGGGCGATCTGGAGAGCCAGCAGCTTAATGCTGGATGGGCCACTGCGCATGCACCAATTTGTCAGAGCGGAGATCACCACATGCACAGTAGCCCCACATCGCCAGCTTCCAGGTTGCTGACCAGTCCCTCAATCCTGCATCAATGTCTCTGGGCCACCTCCCCACCAATCCCTCAGCCCACCTCATTCTCCACCACCCCCACCTCCAGCAGACTCAACTCTACCCTCTGAAGTCCCAACCTCACCTTCCCCCCCCCCCACCCATAACTGCAGACCCGACACCCCGGCAGGCCAACAGCCCCCTCCCCAATGGTTAGCCTTGATTATTGTGCTCCCTCCCTCTGACATCGATGCATTTATAGAGTGGCAGTGGGACCCCCTCACTCCACCAATCTCCCCTATCATTAGTCCTGCATCCAATAGGCCACATCCGTTTGGTACTGCCCGATACTTGGTGGACAGTGCCGAGGTGCCCCCTGGGCATTGCCATTTTGCCCCTTGGGCAATGCCAGGGGGCCAGGCTGGCAACGTCCAAGGGAGGACCCTCCCTCCAACCCCTTTTCTCTTGGAGGAGGGTCTCCTTGGCCTCCCTTCACTCGAGTAGAGTCGGGCTGCCAACTTCCCATTAGTAGAGAGCAGTTGTAAACCCCACTGGAGCAAACCACTCGGGGGGGTGTGGGTGATGGTTAATGAGGCTAGGGATTAGTCCCTAGTGACCCTGGGTCGCTAATCAAATTTAAATATAAATTTAAATATTTTGATCAGCTCTGCGCTGATCTCCAATGTGGAGCTACTAGAAATTTGAGACCTAGAGACAAGCTGAGCCCGTAGCGCCCAACGGAAAGCCTGCTAAATTGCCTCTGTTTATGTCCCCCAGCCCACTGTACTGCGAGAGTGGTGTGGTGGACTGAGAGAATCATCTCCGTGCTCCTACACTGTTACTCTGATTTACAAAGACCAAAATGTTTTTTTTTAATCTTCAAGGTTACGCTTCTGAAGCTATTTCAGATAAGCCTCTGCTGGTTCTGTTCAGTTCATGAATCATCATGCTTATCTCTTTTATCACACACCCAGAGATGAAACTAATGTCAGCTAATATTGCCTGTTTGTACTTTTTTTTCCTCCTATCAAAAATTTCGGTTGATATATATCTCTCTGAAGGGTTTGAAACATTTCAATAAGAACCATTAACACTTGTTTATATAAAAAAGAATGAACTTGAAACTGTAGATCACTTGATAAACGAGCAAAATTTGGTTAAATATAGCAAATGAGAGAAAATGTAATTAATCACAACCAAAAAATAATTACAGGTAAGCTGGTTTGCTTTGTAATGAATTACAATGAGCAGCACGGTGGCACAGTGGTTAGTACTGCTGTCTCATAGTGCAAGAGACTATGTTTGATTCCCAGCTTGAATAAATATCTGTATAGAGTTTGCATGCTCTTCTCATGTCTGCGTAGGTTTCCTCCAGATGCTCTGGTTTTCTCCCACAGTGTGAAAGACGGGCTAGTAAAGTGCACTGACCCGAGCAGGCACCGAACTGTGGCGACTAGGGGAATTTCACAGTAACTTTATTGCAGCATTAATGTAGGCCTTACTTGTGACTAATAAATCAATTTAAAAAAAAACACCACAGAGCAAGGGCCTGTAGAACTGTCTGGAATCAGAAAGCATGCTGGGAAGCTTGACGAAGTTCAAAGGCTCTATGGATGCTGTTTTTTGCTCAGACAGTTCTGAGAGAAAGACTTGCTGTGCTTTTAAACAGCTGAGCAGAGAATGTCGAGGTGAAAGAGGAAAAACAATCTTGGAAACTGTGAGGAATTGTCCAATCACCAGCCCACTTCTTCTCCAGCAATAAAAGAGTATCAAACAGCCATTCGACCGTGATTTCAGTAACACAGGAGAAGCAGTTCAAATGAAATTTTAGGGAAGAATTCACACTTGGCCTCGCAGAAGAAGGATTTGGTCAACTTTGCTTCTGAGCTGTACTCTTGCATAACTTGCACAAGGTTGTAAAGCAAAACTTCTGTGTCCTAACACCAATGAAACCAATTATTCAGGAAAATATTTGGGTCCCACTTTTGTTTTTGGGCCCAAAAGAGTGAGAAAAACCAATAGATCAGAATAAAGGATAAATTGACCAACTGACATTTCATGCGGAAATGACCTAACCAATAGAGAAAAGAGATTCCACTTTCATTCAATTTTCCTGGCATCGCCTAATGACGGAATAGTGACACCAATATTATGGTGCATGTAAGCCATAATCAGCACCGTAGGTTCACCAACCCTCCCATAACTTCATAGGGCTCCTCAGCATGTGCTCGCTATGGACATTAGACTTTTTCGATGCAAATAAGGAGCTGTCCCATTCAAAATTTGTTTGCGACTCACCCACATTTTGTGCCAATCATCCTGTAATCAGTTTCTCCACATGTCTGACAATGTAGAATTGTCGGCACCAACGCATCCCTCCTTGATGAGCTTAATGCGTTCTATGCCCATTTTCAACTAGAGGTCGGCAGCAGCATGCCCTCCACTCTGAAGCTTCGGCTGAATCCATATCTGAGGTCACCATTGCAGATATCAGAGCAGCCTTCTCAAAAATTAACCCATGGAAAGCGACTGGCCTGGATGGGGTACCTGGATGAGCACTTAGATCCTGCTGGCTGGGGGATTCGCAAACATTTTAACCTCTGTGTACATCAATTTGAATTGCCTTCTGCTTCAAGAAAGCAGCCATCATCCCTATACCAAAGAAAAGCAAGGCAACGTGCATTAATGACTATCATCTGGTGATCTGACATCCATAACTATGAAATACTTCGAAAGATTCATCATGGCACAAATCAATTCCGACCTCCCAGATTGCCTGGAACCACTACAGTTTTCAACAGGAGATGTTGCTACAGGAAAAAAAAACACAAATCAAAAGCTATAAGGAAAAGTGCTATGGAATGGGATTAAAGCGAACAATTGCAATGAACATTTTGGAATGGCGTATTGTAAATGGGCAGAAAGGCCTCTTGTGCTATATTTTCCAAGGGGATGGAATTTGCCTTATCTGTAATGCAAAAAGGACAAGAGCAAACCTTTTCCACTCCACTCCATTTTCTTTTCCGAGTTGCATTTTCAGTTCTAATCCAACTTTGGGAATTGTTTTAGTTACAGTTTTGGCAAGTGTACCATTTCAGTTAGCATTTGGTCAATGAACCTGTCCTGACTAATATAAAATGCTTTCATGCAAAGCTACAGATCGTACTAACCTTTGGCAGTGCGACAGGACACACCTCTTACATAAGAAGAGATTTCTGACTTACGCAGTTGTTGCTTTCATTGCTGTTTATATCTTAATCAATTAGAAACCCACGTAGAATCGGACGTAAGGGGTTTTCAATTTAAAAGACAAATAAAGTTGGCTGACGAAAAATAAGGTTTAACAAAGCTTAATTTCTAATGTCATTTTGACTCGATTTCATAAACATGATGAAATCAGCTGACTTGGATGCTCTGTATGGATTTTCTCAGATATGGGATTGAGTTTTAGTTGCAGGATCCAGATTCTGACACTATACAGGCAGGGCGAGACATTAGGAGATTTTCAAAGGGTTTCTAATTAGGAGACCTTCTGGAGCCAAGTCCAATTAGGTTGACAATCAGTCTCTTCAACCATAAGTATCAATAGCACTCGCCCAGGCTCTGTGTGGGTGCTAACCCCAACAGGGGTTTTGCTTCTATAAGACTGTAAAGCTGCCTCAAGAGATAAGCACCTCTTGATTGAAGGCTTGCAAATGGTACAAAATATACTGTTCCATAAGTGCTGAGTAATCATTAAAGAGGAGGCACACCCAATGCATGGCCTGCAACTATATCAGTGGACCTCGCAGCCCAATGAATCCAGGATGTGTCTCTGGCCCCCCAACAGTTGCCAACCTCACTCTCTCGCTCCCTCTTATGCCACAATGCCATCTTTAGATTCACATCTCAGGGCTCGCTTGCCTTGTTGAACATATAGACAGCTTGTGAAGAGAGCCCTCAATTGACAACCCACTACTGATGAGCGGGTATCCATCATGGCCCAGAAGCTATCTCCCTGAAAAAGTACTGCAGGCGAGGACTTGCCAACATCCTGACATGCTAGTTGATAGTAAAAGATTGCCTCTGTTCTGCCCCCAAATCTTTCACAGATTTGGCTTGGCCAGCATTTGTTGACAATCCTTTATTACAGTAGAGAAGATGGTAATGAGCTGCCCTCTTGAACACTGCAACCCATGTATTGCAGGTATGTACCACAGTGCTAGAATTATAGAAACCCTACAGTGCATAAGCAGGCCATTTGGCCCATTGGGCCTGCATTAACTCTCCAATGGAACATTTCACCTCAGCCCTATTCCCATAACCCCATGTAGTTACTCTGTTAATTTTGCCTAAGCTAATCTCGTTAGGGAGAGATTTCCAGTATTTTGAAGGAACAGTGATATATTTCCAAGTCAGGAAGGTGCGTGATCTTGGGGGAACTTATAGCTAATGGTATTCCCATCTCCTCCTCAGGATGAAAATTCAGACCATTGTGCTTCTACTTCCAACTCATGAGATTCCTGTATGTCTACTGTGGGACAGAATTTCCATCGCAGCAGATCTTTTAGGGCCAATAACTTCCTATTCCAAATCCAATGGTTAGTCAATGTTCATAGCAATAGCTGGGCTAGGAGCATAATTTCAAGATGTCACTGGCTATTGACACTGAGGCTGAAGGAAATTGAGCAGTAAAAGCCCAGCTTCACTAAAGGGTCAAAACTGCAGCAGTATATCTGCTGGGGCTGTTGCATACTGCACAGTTCATTGATAAGGAAGAAAGGAAAGATAAAACATTAGTGACTACAGCAAATTTAATTGCCGTAAGAAATAGTAAAGGGATGCAGGGATAATTTGTAACCTAATATGCAAGAAGCCAAACAAAGGAAGATTTGCTACTGAATCCAGTAATAATAAAATTAGGGGAATATCTCAGCAACAGTGACCATTATATTATTTACCTTAAAATAATAATTGAGAAAGATATAAGCACAACAAGTTCCAGGCTAATAGATTGGAGAAAGGCTAGTATTGAAGATTATGCTCATTGAATTAGAAGGGATAAGATAAGAAGTTTGGACGAAACATTGATATCACAATGGACCATTGGAGTGTAAAATCAATGTAAATTATACAATGCTCTATTAACAAACTTTGCCATTTTCAAAGATTTACATACTTTTATTCTCCTCTTACAGCCCTATGAAAATTGTACTGTTTAGGTTGTATAATGTTTCTTCATTCTTTTCCAACAAAATATGTTTTATGCATTGAATTTCACATGCCAATTGTCATTCCACCTGCCTGTCTTACGCTCTTAAAAGTTTATTACTATCATCCTTCCTGTTTACAAGCATACTTTGAATAACCTTGGCCACTTACTAATCCAGTTGTCATTTCATTAATGATCACAGTCACTCCCTACATTGTTACAGCAGTTGCCAAGCAGTGATATATGTCTGTGTTGCATGACTTTTACCCTTTGCTTGCATAAATCATTACCTTCCAAAGAAGGGTCATTACAGATGTATCAAGGTAGGTTTCACCACTCACTATAAAAGCTTCCATTATATCACCATATAACCATGCCCAGTTTACAGGCTGCCTAGATTTCGACACACATTTTAATGGACAGAAACTGTGTGGCAGTGGGCCAATGACCTCCATCACTACTCTGCTATTCTCGAGGCACACTCCCACTTGCAGTAATTGACTTCATTAGTAAGTGTGTAGAAGACTGTGCAAAGAAGCAAATCCTTGTGTTCCCCAACCGGAAACCATGGATGAACAGGGATATCCACTGCTTACTGAAGTCCAGGTCTGAAGTGTTCAAGTCAGGCGACCCTGACCTAGACAAAAAAGCCAGATACGATCGAACCAGATCCATTAAAGATGCCAAAAGCTAGAATCCCAGCCTAGCCATATCCTAGCCTAACCCCACCGACTATGGCAATGTCTGCAAGACATAACAGGCTACAAGATGAAAGCATGTAAAATCGCTGATTCCAACACACTTCTCCTTGATGAGCTTAATGCATTCTATGCCTGTTTTGAGCAAGAGGTCAACAAGAGCATGCCCTCCTCTCTGGAAGTCCTGGATGAACCTATATCTGGGGTCACCATTGCAGATGACAGAGCAGCTTTCTTAAAGGTTAACCCACAAAAAGCAACTAGCCCAGATGGGATACCTAGACATGCACTCATATCCTGCACAAATCAGCTGGCTGAGATGTTCACAGACATCTTCAATATCTTTTTACAACAACCTGAGGAGATTCAAGGAGATGACCATCATCCTGGTACCTAAGAAAAACCAATCAGCATGCCTCAATGACTATCGGCCAGTGGCTCTGATATCCACCATTATGAAATGCTTCGAAAAGTTAGTCATGGCATGAATCAATTCCAGCCTCCCAGGCCACCTGGATCCACTACAGTTCGCCTACTGTCGCAACAAGTCCACAGCAGATGCTATTTTCCTGACCCTGCGCTCAACCTTGGTATACCTAGATAAGAAAGACATCTTAGAACATAGAACATAGAACAATACAGCACAAACAAGCCCTTTGGCCCATGAGTTGCGCCGATCACATCTACCAATCCACAGACCTATCTATAACCCCCTATCCTATTCTTTTCCATATGTCAGACTTCTATTTATTGACCACAGCTCAGCCTTTAACACTATTACTTCCATGAAACCCATCTCTAAACTCCATAGTTTGGGCCTTGGCACTGGTCTCTGCGACTGGATTCTGAACTTCCTAACTCACAGACCACAATCAGTAAGGATAGATATCAACACCTCCTCCATGATCATCCTCAACTCCAGTGACCACACTGCTTGTACATCTACGACTGTGCAGCCAAACTCCCCTCCAATTCGATTTTCAAGTTTGTTGACGACACTACTCTAGTGGGTCGGATCTCAAACAATGACGAGACAGAGTAGAGGAATGAGATACAGAACCTCGCTCCTCTACTCTAAACTGTAGAACTGGTGCGTTAACAATAATCTCTTTCCCAATGTCAACAAAATGAAGGAGAATGTCATCGACTTCAGGAAACATAAAGAAGAACAAGCCCCGTCTGCATCAATGGGGATGAAGTAGAAAGGGTCACGAGCTTCAGTTTTTTAGGTGTCTAGATCACCAACAACCTGTCATAATTCCCTCCACCCACCCTTCCACTCCATGCCAACACTATAGTTAAGAAAGCCTCTTCTTTCTCAGAAGATTAAAGAAATTTGGCATGTCAGCTACAATTCTCACTAACTTTTACAGATACACCGTACAAAGAATTCTGTCTAGTTGAATGAGAGCTTAGTATGCCTTCTGCTCTGCCCAAAACTGTAAGAAACTACAAAAGGTTGTGAACGTAGCCCAATCCATCACACAAACTAGCCTCCCAGATATTGAATCTGCCTATACTTGCCTCTGCCTCTGCAAAGCAGCCAGCATAATTTAGGACCCTGCACACCCTGGACATTCTCTCTTCCACCTTCTTCCTTCAGGAAAACGATACAAAAGTCTGAGATCACAAATCAACTGGTTCAAAAACACTTTTTCCCTGCTGCTGTCAGACTTTTGAATGGACTTACTTTGCATTAAGTTGATCTTTCTCTACATCATAGCTATGACTGTAACATTGCATTCTGCACTCTCTCATTTCCTTTAACATGAACGGTATGCTTTGTCTGTATAGCGCACAAGGAACAATAATTTTCATTGTATGCTAATACATGTGACAATAATAGATCAAATCAAATTAAAAAATAGATTTGATAATGTGTCAATGGTGTGGTATGGGCTTCAGTATTAGCAAATGGACAGGGAGAGAGAATGTGAGGGAATCCGATAGCCGGCAATGAACCTGGAAAGGCTGGGATTTTTTTTATTCATTCATGGGACATGGGTGTCACTGGCTGGCCAGCATTTATTGTCCATCCCTAGTGGCCTTAGAGAAGGTGGTGGTGAACTGCCTTCTTTAAATGCTGTGAGTTGACCCACAATGTCATTAGGGAGAGAATTCAGCCACTGCGAAGGAATGGCGACATATTTCCAAGTCAGGATGAGGAATAGCTTAGAGGGAAACTTTCAGATGGTGGTGTTTTCATGCATCTGTTGCCCTTATCCTTCTAGATGGAAGCGTCAGGGGTTTGGAAGATGCTGTATAAGAATCTCTTGTGAATTTCTGCAAAGCATCTTGGAGAGAGTGCACACTGGTGCTATCGAATGTCAGTGGTGGAGAGAGTGGATATTTGTGGATATGGTGCAATTAAGCTGGCTGCTCTGTCCTGGATGGTGTCAAGCTTCTTGAGTGGGGAGTGTTCCATCACACTCATGACCTGTGCCTTGTCGATAGTGGATAGGCTCTGGGGAGTCAGGAGATGAGTTACTCCTTACAGGATTCCTAGTTTCTGATCTGCTTTTGTAGCCACTGTGTTTTTGTGGCAAGTCCAGTTCAGTTTTGGTCAATGAAACTGGTGGATTCATTGATCTTGTTGCATTTGATCATGGACTGCTGACGAGTTACAAATGGTGCTGAACATTGTGCAATCATTGGCAAACATCCTTATGACTACTTCTGACCTTATGACAGAGGGAAGTCATTGATGAAGCAGCTGAAGATTGTTGGGCCTAGGACACTATCCTGAGGGACTCCTGCAGAAATGTTCTGGAACTTAAATGACTGACCCTCCACAACCATAGCTATCTTCCTATGTGCCAGGTATGACTCCAACCAGCAGAGAGTTTGCCCACTGTTACTCATTGATTCCAATTTTGTTATGGCTCCTTGATGCCACACTCAGTCAAATGCTGCCTTCATATCAAAGGCTGTCATTCTCATCTCAAATCCGAAATTCAGATCTTTTGGCCATATTTGAACGAAGGCTCATCAGTAGCTGAGTGGATCCAATTTGATCTTACTGGCAGAGCCTCATTTATTTAAAAATTGTTAAGTTGCCCAATTGGCAGTCAGGGTAACCACCCAGTTGGTGGGTGGGGGAGGTAAATCAGGAGAAATCAACATCAAAGGGGCAAGAACAGGTCTGGGCTAAAGGAATCAGAATCAAAGGTAGGTAGGAAAAACAATAGCTAGTTAGGGAACTGCCTTTAAAGAATAGATAGGGGGCAGTTCTAAGCGCTGAATTGGTGGGAAAAGTAGTCTAAATCATGATTTATTTTTTTCAGTGGGAGTTCAGACTCGAATCTCCCGCACTCTGTGCAATGCAGAGGTCACATTCATGAACATCATTCAAAGCTCTGGGGCGGCCGGGGGTGGGTGGGGGGGTTGCGGCTATTCACACTGGAGGCTGACAGTCCCAGAACTTTGCACATGTGCAGTGATCCTGAACGATCAGCCTGCAGCTTGTTTGCCAACTCGATGGCTGGCCAGCCCAAGACCCCTGAGTGTGCATCTCAAGATCCCTAAAGCCTGATTGTAGTCCCCATGGCTATTTACGGGCCAGCCAGGCTTGACCCTGTCCTTGTCCTGGAGCTCCCCAGTCTTTAGCAACACCCTCCCCAGTAGTGACATTCCCCCACCACCCTATCCTGGCAGACCTCCCACCCCCACCCCATGGGAGGCAAATCTGCCCAGGCAGAAATCCCCCCAAGCCTGGTCCGAATCAGTGGCCTCCCTCCAGTCCCTATCAATCCTGTCTGCAGAACAGCAACAGGACCCCCCATTCCCGCCGATACTCAGTGTTCACTACTCCCATGCAACCCCGATTGCCTCCCCTTCACTCCAGTGGGGTCTCTGCTAGTTCCCTGAAAGTGGGGGACTACTCTATATCCTGCTGGAGTGAAATTATACTGACGGAGTGGAAGATGCCACCGGGAATTCTGTCCCAGGCTTGATACTGACATTTAAAGAAGATTAAAAATAGATTAAATGAACCTACCTGCTGCTCTCACCCGTTTCCAGTGTGGTCCCGACATCCGTCACTGGGAGATGTTCGTGTATCAAGAATGCATGGGCAAATCCCGCAAATCAGCGCATGCGCGAATCTCCCGGCCTGACCCACCAAAAAATTAGATGGGAGAATCATCCCACAGTTTGAGCACAGATACGTCCTCAAGGAATATTCGCTCGAAAGGGAAAGTTAGGGCAAACAAATTCAGAATTTCCTGGATGCCAAAAGAGATAGAGATTGAGGTAAAAATGTAAATGTGTGCTTATGACAGATGCCAGGTTGAAAAAGCATCTGTGAAACAGGGCTGAATATGAAGGATTCAGAAGGGAAGTTGGAAAGCAAATAAGAGAAACAAGGAGTATGCAAAGAGAGAGGTAGCCAACATAAAAGGAAATCCCAAAGTCTTGCACAGGCATATAAATAGTCGAAAAGCAATGAAAGGAAGAATAGGTCTGATTAGGAAACCATGGCCGCACAGGGCATAGTTGAGGTATGAAAGAAGTACTTTGCATCTGTCAGGCCAGGGTAAAAGAAGAGGTAATTCAAACATTAGAAGGGCATAGAAATGATGCGGAGATATTAAATAGGTTATCTTTACTTGAAGCTGATAGGGCACCAGGACCCAATGAGATGCAGTCAAGGATTTCAGTGGCACAGTGGCCCAGTGATTAACACTGAGGCCTTACAGTACCAAGGATCCAGGTTCAATTTCAGTCTTGGGTGACTGTTTGTGTGAACATTCTCTTTGTGTCTGTGTGGGTTTCCTCTGGATGTTCTGATTTCCTTCCACAATCCAAAGATGTACTGGTTCGGTTGATTGGCCAGGCTACATTGCCTCTTACTATCGGGGGTTTAGCAGGGGTAAATACATGTGGTAATGCAGATAGGGCCTGGGTGGGATTGGTGTCGGTGCAGACTTGATGGGCCGAATGGCCTCCTCCTCTACTGTAGTGATTCTATGATTCAATACTGACAGAAATGAGAGTGAAAATTATGGATTAGGCATTGCCCATTTTTTTTTGGCCTCTCTTAGATTTGGGGTAATCTCAGAGACATAAGATTTGCAAAAGTTGTTAATATATTTACACCTACTGACTTCGGATGCATAAAGAATCATGAGGTAGCCTTGGTAACTTGAATGTTGGAATCTCTTTATTAGAGATGTGCACTGTTCCACAGTCAGATCTAAGACTGCACAACCAGGTCCCACACTGGGAGAAGCTAATCCCCCAGGACCCGTACTCTTATAGGGGCAGTGCACAACCCAAATCCCAACATATATAATATACATATATCGCAATTGTTTTAAAAAAGGGCGTGAAGATAAGCCCAATAACTGCAGGCCAGTCAGTTTAACTTCAGTCATGGAAAAATTTCTAGAAACAATAGTTTGAGACAAAATTATAGATCACGTATAGTACAAGGGTGTCTGCCAAGGGCTACCTTAGGACTAGGAAAAGTACAGTCCACAGTATGATGTAAAGAGACACATATGGACTGGGCAGAGACCTGTGTAGAAGCAAGCATGGAGTTAGCTTGTAGCTTGAGCTATACACTATAGATACATACAGAATTATGTATACCAATAAACAGTTAACCCTACAAGACTCAGAACCTTGTGAGGATTACTGAACATACAATAGCACGGACAAATGAGTTTTAATTAAGGAGAGATCATGGATTCTTAAGGGAAAACCATGTTTAAATAATTTGATGAATCTTTCCTGACAGGTAATAAAAAGGGCTGATGAGGGCAATGTTGTTGATGTGATGAAAGCAGACAGCATAATCAAAGACCCCCACATCCACCTTCTTCCATCTGGAAAAAGATGCAAAAGCCTGAGGACACATACCAACAAAGCAAGAACAGCTTCTTCCCTGCTGCCATCAGACTTTTGAATGAACTTATCTCGTATTAAGTTGATCTATCTTAATACCCTAGCAATGACTGTAACACTACAATCTGCATCCTCTTTTTGCCTTCTCTACGAATGGCATGCTTTACATACATCACAAGAAACAATATTTTTCACTGTGCATGTAACAATAATAAATCAAATCAATCAGATCAAAAATGTGGATGGATTTGCCTAAAGCAGTTGATACAATGCAGCATCACAGACTTTTTAGTAAAGTTACAATTAATGGAATAATGAGGCAGTAGCAATGTGGATACAAAGCTGACTGAATGACAGCATTTGCCTGACGAAGGCCATAGTGTCGAAAGCTCGCGAATTTACTATCAAATAAATTGGTTGGATTTAAAATTGGTGTTGTGAAACTTTACTGAGTTTACCCCAGTCCAACGCCGGCATCTCTACATCATAACTTCAAAAGGGCACAGAGAAATTGTTGGAAATGGTGAATAGATGGCAGATGAAGTTCAATGCAGATAAAAGCGAAGTGATTCATTTTTGTAGGAAGAACATGGAGGCACAATATAGAATAAAACAGCAATTCTGAAGTGGATACAGGAGAAGAGGGACCTGAATGTACATGTGCATAAGTCATTGACTACAGCAGAAAAGGGAGAGAGCGGTTAATAAAGTATACATTATCCTGGTTTTACAAATGGAGACATAGAATACAAGAGCAAGGGGGCAAGGTTGAACTTGCATAAAACACTAGTTTGGCATTTGGGATATCACTGCTGCGTCACAGGGCCAGGGACATAAGTTCAATTCTGGCCTCAGGTCACTGTCTTTGTGGAGTCTGTACGTTCCTCCCATGTCTGCATGAGTTTCCTCTGGATGTCCCTATTTTCTCCCACTGTCCAAAGATGTGCAGATTAGCTTGATTGGCCATGCTAAATTGACCCTTAGTGTCAGAGGTATTAGCAGGATAAAGAAATGGGTTGAAGGGTATGACTTGGGTGAAATTGTGGTCAGTGCAGACTAGATGGGCCTCCCTCTAAGTTGTTAGGATTCTATGACATCGTATCCAATTTTGGGAATCCCATTTTAAAGAGGATGGGGAAGTATTGGAGAGAGTACAGAAAATTCATGAGAATGGTTCCAGCGATGTGAAACTTCAGTTATGAATATATTCAATGAATATGTTCTTCTTCTATCCTTCCTGTTCTTCATTTTTCATCTGTGCATCATTTTCCAGATCACACAAAGAATAAAGGAAAACACAGCACAGGAAACAGGTCCTTCAGCCCTACAAGCCCACACCGCCCATTTTAACACTCTGAGTGCTTCATTCCAATCCTTCTTCTACCTACGACTTTTGTCTACATCTCGTGGATTCCATAATAATGGCGTGCAAATTTAGAGAATTGTATGCGCGCAGATTAAGGGAAATCCAATTTAGGGACAATTTATTAATAGCAATCAGCCTAAAAGCACATTTTTGGAGTGTGGGAGGAAACCGGAGCACCTGGCGAAAACTCATGCAAGCACAGGGAGAATGTATAAACTCTCACAGACACTGACCCAAGCCAGAGATCCAACCCGAGTCCCCGTAACTGCACAGCAAACAGTGATAGTCACTGAGCTGTCGTGTTGCCCATCAATTGGTCCAGTTCAAGTGTACACTAACGACGCGAAGCATTAGGCAACTCTCGAAGTAACATCCAAGAGCAGCCCCCACACGACCCACTGCGTGTATGCCCCTTGTTAGCCAACAAGGTGGACCAAATCCGCCTTTGTGAGATAGCATAGAGGGAAAGGGAGAGGAATAGCTTGATCTTGTTTTTGGACAAAGCTCAGCACAACATAGAGGGCCAAAGAGCGTGTATTGTGCTATACTATTCTATGTTCTATAGTGAGTATGTTCTCCTTCTATCCTTCCTGTTCTTCAATATTCCTCTGTCTTCCATTGTGCATCCTTTTCTGGATCACACAATGAAGCCTTGTGCCTACCTGGCAGGCCTACTTTGGATTGGAACTGAAACCTCCAGCAATCGTAGCTAGACCCAATGCTGGGGGCCATTCCCACGTGGTGTCAAAATGTGAACCCTGGCCATTAATTCTCACTCCTACAGAATCACAGAATTGTTACAACACAGAAGGAGGACATTTGGTCCACTATGTTTGAACAGCTCTTTGGATCAGCAGTCCACTTCATGACGTTCTTTTGCTGTCCCCCATAACCCCACACAATCTTCTTTTTCGGATAATAGTCTAATTCCCTTTTGAATGTTTCATCTGAACCTCCCTCTACCACACTACCAGGTTGTGCATTCCATGGTTGCCATGGAGGCGACGGCCTTGTGGGATGTTATCATTAGACTATTAATCCAGAAACCCAGCTAATGTCCTGGAACCCAGATTCAAATCCAGCCATTGCAGATGGTAGATTTTGAATTCAATAAAAACAAATCTGGAATTAAGAGGCAACTGATGACCATGAAACCCTTTGTCGATTGTCGGAAAATCCATCTGGTTCACTAATACACTTTTGAGAAAGGAATCTTCCATCCTTACCTGGTCTGGCCTACATGTGATTCCAGAACCATGGCAATGGGATTGACACTGAACAAGGGCAACTAGGCATGGGCAATAACTGCCTATATCCCATCAATGAATAAACAAAAACACTTTTCTTCATGTTGCTTTTGCTCATATGCCAATTACTTTAAAACTGTGCCCTTTGATTCTCGATCCTTTCATGAGTGGGGATAATTTTTCCACATCTACAATGTCCAGAATCCTTATGATTTTGAACACTTCTTTCAAATCTCTTCTCAGTTTTCTTCTCTCCAAGGGAAGTAGCCCCGACTTCTGCTGGGGGTTTCGGCTCCAATCCAAAGTAGGCTGACCAGGTAGGCACAAAGCTTCATTGTGTGATCCGGAAAGCGACACACAATGGGAGACAGATGAAAATTGAAGAACAAGAAGGATAGAAGAAGAACATATTCACTGTAGAACATAGAACATTACAGCACTGTACAGGCCCTTCAGCCTTCGATGTTGTGCTGAGCTTTGTCCGAAAACAAGATGAAGCTATCCCTCTCCCTATCATTCTGGTGTACTCCATGTGCCTATCCAATAACCACTTAAAAATTCCTAAAGTGTCTGACATCACTACCACAGCAGGCTGTCCATTCCACACCCCAACCACTGTCTGAGTGAAGAACCTACCTCAGACATCCCTTCTATATCTCCCACCATGAACCTTATAGTTATGCCCCCTAGTAACAGCTACATCCACCCGAGGAAATAGTCTCTGAATGTCCACTTTACGTATCCCCCTCATCATCTTATAAATCTCTATTAAGTCGCCTCTCATCCTCCTCCGCTCTAAAGAGAAAAGCCCTAACTCCCTCAACCTTTCCTCAGAAGACCTACCCTCCAAACCAGGCAGCATCCTGGTAAATCTCCTCTGCACTCTCTCCAATACTTCCTTCTTATAGTGAGGTGACCAGAATTGCACACTGCATTCTGGCATTCTGCAAAGGGACATTTTTATATTTAATTTTTAACTTTTGAACCAAATTTCTGTTACAGGAAAGAGCCTCAGGCACATGAACCATGACTAAAAGTCTTTACGCTTGGATTGAACTAATGCTGATAGCCTTGGGAAAGACTGTTAAGACAAAGTGGGTCAGTTGGGTCAGGGAAGCTAACTCGATGGTTAAATACAGAAACCTTTCAGGGGCCTATCTTCCAGGTAGGATTGATTTATGGAAGACTAAGGGGTCCAATAGCCTAATATTCTTTAACAATCTTATTCATTGAAGGAGTGGCATGCAGAATGAGTGATTTTAAAAGCTAAGTAGAACTCCAAGAGGAAGGAATGAGAAAAAAAATACTAAATTTTACCACCCTGGTAAAATAGGAATATTTTATAGGAATAGGAACAGGTGAGGGGGTGGACAATGGGAAGGTCCATTGCCTTCTGACAGAGTTTTACAGTTTCGGGACAAGTGAAGCTGTAAAATCCTGCACAAGGATTGTCATATTGATGCAATAAACCAACATTCCTGCCTGAGCTCTAATGGACCAACACAGGCAGTATTATTTCGTGAATGAAGGAGTTGTTGTAACTCATCACCAGTGTTACGCTTTCTATTTACTACATGGCTGATTGATTTGTTACTTCCTGATGTATTTAGAAGGTCGTCACTGCAATACTAATTACAACCATAAATAGTTGTCACGTCCCTGAGATTAATATAACACTTCTGATATCATCTCAGGCATACAGTACATTGGAACAAAGAGTAGGAATGTAAAGAATGACATTTAAAATAGCAGTGAAAGTGCTGTGTGTCATTAACATTTTGGGTTGCACCAGGTCAGCAAGCTGGTGCGACCCAAGATGTGTCCTGGAGGTATAAGTTCAGGTATCACCCCCAAAGGAAGAAATAAGGAGAAAAAAAACTAAATCATCTTCCAAGAAGATGAGAAAAAGAAATTATTAACCTCTAAAACATGTGAGGCTCAGTCTTGGCTAGCTTGAGTCAGCTGAGCTCAGACCTGCATCCAAGATTGACATTTTCTACATTAGTTGAAGTTTATAGCCAAAAGTTTACCTCCTTGCCTGCCCCGGAATCAAGGCGGATGAGGCTCGCAAAGTGGAATTCTCCGTTGGCCTCGGGCAAGATTTTACGAACCTCACCTGAACAAGAATTCCACCCTTTATCTGGATTCAAGAACGTCAGGGCTACGGGAGACAGCATAATGGAAGACTTATTTTGAAATCTGGGTATCAGTCAGATTGACTGCAGTAGCATCTTCAGGTTTAAGATTGCTCACAGAACATGTAAATATTGGTAGGTTGGGGAGAGGGTGATAGATTAATTGCTATCATTTTTTACTTGTTCATGTGATCCCTGAGAACAGTTAAGTATCAACCACATTGCTGTGAGTCTGGAGCCTCACGTAGGCCACAGCAGGTAAGGATGGCACATTTCCTTCCCCAGAGGACATCCGTGAACTAAATAGGCTTTTGCAACAATCAATGGTAGTTTCATGCCCACCATATACCCACCAACATTGTCACTAGACTAGTAATCCAGGAACCCAGGATACTGCTCTGGAAACCCATATTTGAAACCCACCATGGCAGATGGTGAAATTTGAATTCAATTTTCCTCACAACATTTGAGAAGCATTTAGAATAGAACTTGGGCCAGGGGGCTGACAAATGGCAGATGGAATTTAATTTAAATAAATGTGAATGATGCATTTTAGTAGATTGTACTAGGGTAGGGCTTGGTTAATGGTAGAGTGTTAGGGAGAGTTACAGAATAAAGACATCTTGGAATACATGTTCATAGCTCCTTGAAAGTGGATTCACAGTGGACAGAGTGGTGAAGAAGGCATTCAGCATACTTGGTTTCATTGGTCAGAACAATGAATACAGGAGTTGGAACGTTTTATTGAAGTTGTACAAGACATTGATAAGGCCACCCTTGGAATACTGTGTGCCATTCTCGTCATCCTATTGTAGAAAAGATATTATTAAACTGAAAAGAGTGCAGAAAACATTTACTAGGATGCTAACAGGACTTGATTGTTTGAGTTATAAGGAGAGGCGGGAAAGTCTGGGACTTTTTTCTCTGGAGTGTAGAAAGCTTAGGGGTGATCTTATGGATGTATATAAAATAATGAGGGCGATAGATCAGCTAGATGTTCAATATCTTTTCCCAAAGGTTGGGGAGTCTAAAACTATACGGTGTATGTTTAAGGTGCGAGGGGAGAGATACAAAAGTGTCCAGAGGGGCAATGTTTTCATACAGAAGGTGGTGAGTGTTTGGGACAAGCTGCCAGATGTAGTAGTGGAGACACATAAAATTTTGTCTTTTAAAAAGCATTTAGACAGTTCTTTGGGTATGATGGATATAGAAGGATGTGGACCAAATGCGGGCAATTGGAACTAGCTTAGAGGTTTAAAAAAAAAGGTAGCATGAACAAATTGGGCCAAAGGACCTGTTTCCATGCTGAAAACATCTATGTCTCTATGACTCTATAACTTGAAACACCATTACATATAAGGTTATGGACCAAGTGCTGGAAAACGGGATTGGATTAGAACAGAAAGATGCTTGATAGATGGCACAAACACATTGGACAGAAGGGCCTCATTCTGTGCTGTAAAACTCTACATCTCTATTAGTGGAAACTAAATTCTACTAGCTGCTGTGATGGGATTTGATCACATGTCCCCAGAACATTGGCCTGGACCCTTGAGTTATAAGTCCAATGACACTACCGCAATGCTACCATCTCCCTTGTTGCTAGTGAGTGGGGATAGGGAAGCAGATGAAGAGAAGAGAAGAACTGATCATCTCAGGGAAGGTGATTGGGGGATTGGGTGATAATGGACAGGAACATGATGATGGGACAGAAACACTGCTCTGGTATCTGGTAACAAGGTAGACCTTTCAATTATAATATATACGTCAAAGGTTCTTTCTCCAAAATCCTGGGGCTGATTGCATTTCGAGTTTTATCTCACAGGATCCTACAGTGCAAAAGAAGGCCATTTGGCCCATTGAGTCTGCAGCAACAACGATCCCAACCAGACCTTATCCCCATAACCCCATATATTTATCCCACTAACCCCTCTAACCAATGCATCCTGAGACACTAAGGGGCAATTTAACATGGCCAATCAACCTAACCCACACATCTTTGGAGCGTGGGAGGAAATTGGAGCACCTGGAGGAAACCCGCACAGGTATGGGGAGAACATGCAGACTCCACACAGACAGTGACCCAAGCCGGGAATCGAACCCAGGTCCCTGGAGCAGTGAGGTAGCAGTGCTAACCACTGTGTCACTATGCTGCACAAAATTTTAAATTGTGTGCTCTTGATTTGTAAATCGGGGGGAATGCAAACGCAAACCCCCCCACTACTACAAATTCTACAGGTGAGTATCCCACATTTGGAAACATCGCAGGTGTTAGCATACCCAGAGTGCAGTGAGTAGTCTCATCCTGGGAGATCAACATGCCTGATCACTGATTCTTCCCTGCCAGTAAGAATCTATTGAGTATTCAGACGTTGCATATAAGCCTAGATTGCAATAGCCTAAATCTAGGCCAGTTATCATCTAACGTAAGTCAAATGCTGAGAAAAGTAAGATGTCTCAAAGAATAATAAAGTTTCTTTTTAACATATTCACCACAAGAAGGCCAAGGTGAACAGTGCAGATGAACTACTAGATTCCTGCACTGATTTGATTTGATTTGATTTATTGTTGTTACATGTATTAGTATACAGTGAGAAGTATTGCTTCTTGTGCGCTATACAGACAAAGCATACTGTTCATAGAGAAGGAAAGAAGAGATTGCAAAATGTAGTATTACTGATATAGCTAGTGTCTAGAGAAAGATCAACTTAGTGCAAGGTAGGTCCATTCAAAATTTTAATGGCAGCAGCAGAGAAGAAGCTGTTCTTGAGTTGGTTAGTATGTCATTTCAGACTTTTGTATCTTTCTCCCAATGGGAGAAGGTGTAAGAGAGAATGTCTGGGATGTGTGGAGGTCCTTGATTATGCTGCTGCTTTTCTGAGGCAGCGGGAAGTGTAGACAGAATCAATGGATGGGAGGCTGATTTGAGTGATGGACTGGGCTACATTCACAAGACTTTGATGGTCCCTGAAGGTCCCGTACCAAAAAACATACATCTTTTGGATTTGTTGGTTTTCGTATACGTGGATAGAGGTTTCTCGACCTACTTACAATACCATGACGCAAAGCTGAGAGCAATCTCAAGCATTTACTTAAAGAGTCATCATTTTCTCACAAAACATGTCAGAGTAGCTGGTCACATTTTTAATCATGATGTCGAGATGCCGCTGTTGAACTGGGCTAAACACAGTAAGAAGTCTCACAACACCAGGTTGAAGTCCAACCAGTTTATTTGATAGTAAACCCATAAGCTTTCGGAAATGCTGTTCCTTCATCAGGTATTTGGAAAGTTGAACAGAGAATTTAAGGGGAGAAGGAAAGAGCAGCAACTCCATCAACTCAGGGTCAACGTAGATTGACTGTATTCCTGGTCTGAAATTCTAAAGTGCTGACAGAATGGGCAATGACATCCCATCTATATAGTTCTCCTGTGGTAGCCTGGGTATCAAGAACATCCGCGGCCTCTCTATACGCTTGTGGTTCTCCCTTCGAAGAGATGAAGGAATGTTGAAATGGGTTTTTGACAGACAAGAGAATCAAAGGTTATGGGAGGCAGACAAGAGAGTGGGGTTGAGGGCACAGCAAATCAGTCATGATGTTATTGAATGGTGAAGCTGGTTGAAATGGCTTACTCCTGCTCCTATGTCTTATGTTCCTAATATAGGAGTAGGCCATTTGAGACTGATCTGGTTGTACCCTCAGCTCCACTTTCCTATCTGCCTCCAGTATCCTTTGACTCTTTTACCTGACCTGACGTTGAATGGATAGGTAGGGATAGGCTAATACACAGAGGACCAGAGAAATATGCCCACCTACCCTGCCTGGAAGGGCATTTTCCACTAAACACAGTATATTGTGATATCCTAGGGGCTGACCACATTTCATTTCACAATTGTGTTTTCATGTAAAACTGCCCCTCAAAAATACTTAATTGGCAGTAAGGTATGATTGCGAAGTTGAGGAAGCTGCTATGGAAATGCGAGTTCGCTTTTCATGAATTGGGGTGGTCGGGTATAGGGAAGCCACAAATGTTTCTGATACCTAGGCCACCAAGCGCTCTTAATTATGCCGACTCCCCCCATCTCCCCGACATCCAGTGATCTGGTATGCCGGTAGGATATCTGAATTAATCATTGAGGTCAAACAAAACCTGACTGGAAGTTAATGCTTTGACAGCAAGGGGAGTCCGCTGCTCTTTATCTGTCACTCTACACATCCTTTGAATTTTCTACGTGATTAGATGCTGACAGAAAATTCATTTCAGCCACCCACAATGTTCAAAAGTGTTCAGTTCAGCTTTGATATTATCAGAGCAACTGGAAGTGAGTCATACTTGTCAGCTTTTTAATTGAGGAAAAATAACACTTATTTATTTATTTACTTGCTGATGACCTACTTTGGATTCTCAGCAATATTGTGCGCTATCGTCAAGTTTTCCCCCTTTCGCTACAGCCTTACATCATTTTCCATCTGAGAGGAAGGGAGGGCGGAGTCCAGGTGAATGCCTTTCAGTGTTGCTGTGAAGTCAGACACTGGGAGGCGCAAGAGAGCAACATTTCCAAAAAAGCACATATATATCACGCTGTTTACAACCTTGGGTCCATCCCAACATGCTTTCCAGTCAGTAAATTACTTTTGGACTGAGATTGTTGTTGAAATGTAGGAAATATGGTCACCATTTTTTCACACATCAGACTTTCATAGAATCATAGAATCCCTGCAGTGCAGAAAGAGGCCATTCAGCCCATCAAGGCTGCACCAGCAACAAACTCACCCAGGCTATTTCCCGATAACCCAATGTATTTGCCCTAATGACATGAATGGGCAATTTACCATGGCTAATCCACCTAACCTGCTAAGGAAAGTGTTGAGGGGAGGCCAGAGAATCACTCCTTGAAATTAAAAATAAGCCTTTGCAATAAGTTGAAAATGTCATTGAGGTTTACAACATGGAAAAAGACTTTTCAGCCTATCTTGTCCATGCCACCCTTTTTGTAACAACTAAAGTAGTGCCGGATGCCCGTGTTTGGCCCATATTCCTCTAGATCCATCTTACACATGTAACTGTCTAAAAGCTTTTCAAAAGACAAAATTATATCTGCTTCTATATTATCTCTGGCAGCTTGTTTCAGACATTCACCACCCTCTGTGTGAAAAAGTTGTCCTTCTGGACCTTTTTGTATCTCCCCTCTCATCTTAAATCTTTGCCCTCTAGTTTTCAATTCCCCTACCCTTGGAAAAAGATATTGGCTATTTAACTGACCTATGTCCCTCATGATTTTATAATCTCTGTAAGATCACCCCTCAGCCTTCTACGCTCCAGAGGAAAAAGTTCCGGTCTATCCAGCCTCTCTTTATAACTCAAACCATCAAATCGCAGTAGCATCCTAGTAAATCTTTTCTGCACTCTTTCTAGTTTAATAATATTCTTTCTATTATAGAGTGACCAGGACTGTACACAGTGTGTTTGCAAAATCGCCCACATTAAACAGCTTATTCCTAGCAATAATTTCTAACTGTCCATTGGAAAGGGAGGATTAACAGCTGTATACAGATATGGCTGACAGAATCAAACACTGTGATGGACCAAAAACATCTGACTGAAACATCCACAATTCATCCTGCTGACCCCACGGTGTGGGCAAAATTTTCCCAAAGAATTACTGACCAATGCAAGTTGGCACAGGCAGGTGGGCAATGCCCAGTAATGTCCCTGACCACTGGGGACTTCAATGGCCCCCAAGCCCATCCCCAGCAGGACCATCACGCCTGAGTTTATAATTGTTAGTGGGTCTGGGATGGAATATCAAAAATAAACCCCAAAGCCGTACACAGAGACTGATAACAGGGTAACCAGTGCAAAATTAGTGGGATTTGAACTTGACCTGATATGAAAAACCCTCAAAGGTCTTTCAGTAGGCAGGGTGCATCCTCACCACACAAGCCCCAATCCAGTGGTGACTACCAACTTGAGGACTTCCAGCCCAGCCCAAGACCCCAAGTTCCTGCACCTTGAAGGCCCCCACCCCATCCCGCAACATGGCAGCAGCTGACTTGCCATTTTTCACCGTTGAGGTTCATAATAAGAGGTAGTCACACCCATGGCGCCTTTGAGAGACCGGAAGTGGCTTTCCACTATGGGTGATGGGAACACTCTGGGAGGTGGGATGATGGTGTGTCAAACTCACTAATGAGATTGAAATCTAGTCAATCTCAGGCTGATCAGCTTCATACTCTTTCTGGGTGAGATCTATTTTGCACCAGTGGAAAAAGACTAGGATGATTCCAAACCCTTTGACAAACTCCGCTTCTAGGCCTATATGTAATTTTCCGGGATTGGTGCGAGTAGCACACCAATTGCACCAGACGCAATGCAAACAGAAAACTGTGGACTGTGTTACCATGAATTTCTTATAAGCAGGCACATTTCTCGTATTTCCTTTCAAGAAATCGAAACTGATATCTGGAAATTAAAAAACTACAACGCTGAGTCAAGTTATTTTCGTTGTACAATAAATCTCCATAAATCTCACTCGATGTATGACTCTCCACCTCACATTCCTGGCCACCTCCTCGATCTTACTGCCTCACGTGGCCTCACATTCCCATTACAACACCACTGATAAGACTTTTTTTTAGGTTACTTTCCACCCACATTCTTCTTCCCCCTCTCCCCACACCTTTCGCTCAGAAACTTTCCCTCACCACAGTACTTTCAAATTCTCAGTCACTTTGCCCGAGGCACATGATTCATTATGACATTTCTGCAGCTACCTATCTGTAAAAATCACACCCTCTCTAACACCTTTGATGCTCTCAACCCCATTAAGACTATTACTCGTTCTTAGCTTGGTTACTCGCCTTGTAGTGCCCCATCATCTCACTCCGTGAAGTCCAAGAGAGGCTCCTTTGAAAGCCTGTGGCGGACAACTATCCATCATCTTATCTGTCTGGATTACATGAAGCATTATCAGATCTTGCTTTACTTTGTTAACACTGACCATTGTCATCATTAAGGCAAAGAGATTAGTCGTTGGCTTCTCTTCTCCACCTTATTAGGCCACATTCCCCAACTTGTTCATCCTGACCTCCATGGCACTAAGATAGAGACAATCATTCTAACCCTCTCTTCCACGTCCCTCTCTTCCAGTTGCCCACCAAATCAAACCGACTCTAATGTTTCCCACAATCCTGGTGCTGAATTTTCATCTGTCCCAACTCTTACCTGACTCTCTCCAAGCACAATATGTTCCTGATGCCCACCACCCTGTTCTCTTCTTCCTCATTCCCACTAAAGTGCTGACCAGCCGACGTCTCATCCTGATTCCCAGCTCAGTTGTATTGTTCACGGGTCCCTCTTCAGCCACTGCTTCCCATTCTGCCAAAGTCACAGATGTTGACAGCCTATTTTCAAAGTTCACTGGTGGTTTATTTATTTATTTATTTTTGCACGCAGTAATTTTTAAAGGGATTGATTTTTGTTTCGCCAGTGTGGGAGCAAGCCAGTAATACCCTGTCCCTGATCTCAATAATGGTGATCACGAAATTATCATTGACAGTTGTAAAACCTGTCTGGCTTCCTCGTGTCCCTTTAGAGAAGGAAATCTGCCATCCTTACCTTGTCTGGCCCACATGTGACTCCAGGCCTGCAGTAGTGTGGTTGTTTCTTAATTACTCTCCGAAACAGTCCATTCAGTTCAAGGGCAATTAGGATGGGCAGTAAATGCTGGCCTAGCCAGTGACACCCGCATAAAGAATATCTAAAAAAAATTATATTTCAACTTTTCCTGATCAAATTATCATCTCGATCCTAAATTTAATTTCCACCAGTTTGAAACTGTGGTCCCCTCCTGCTTTATTCTTTTCTCCTATCTTCACAGGATCTTTCTGGTGCGTTTATCATCACATCGAACAAAAACAAAGGAGAAAAGTCAGATTGCCCCAACAACCATGGGGTCAATTTCCTTTCTATTGTTGGGAAGATCCTGGTTGGAATACCTCTGAACTGGCTTATATTATCATCACACAAGAAAATCTCCAGGAGGGGCAGTGCAGTTTCAGAATAGAGAAGCCAAGGCAGTTGTGTGGGCCTCACCAAGGCTTTCCACACTGTGAACGTAAATAGACTTCAAACTTGGACGTGCAGCCAGGTTCACCAGTAGGCTTGGCAACAATAGTGGTTAAAGAAATCCAACCTTGAGAATGAGATAAGAGGTCTCGGGGTATGTAACTACAGCAAGTATAAAAAGACAAAAGAGAGCGGTTCATTGGATTGTTCCGGACATCCCAGCTTTGTCGTCTTGTATTAGAGAATAAAGTCTTACTACCTGGAAGATCAAGGCTCAGACTCTCTATCCCAACTATCCAAAGTTCTTTGTCGCCTTGGGGAACCACGACAGTTCCTGACATGGTGAAGCCATTACATGAAAATTAGACAAGTCAAGCACAACATCGACTTTGTGAATCCTTTCCGAATCTCCAGTGATGTGAAGCAGGGATGGGTGCCGACCCCAATCTGATTCACCATTCCCTTCAGCATGATGCTGCAACAGGCAATGGAAGACTTTGAGGAGTGAGTTTATCTACACTTCAGGGCTCATGGAGCTACTTACGACCTCTGAAATCTTCAGGCTCACACAAGGAGACAACAAAAACTCATCCACGGACCTCTTTCTCACAGGTGACTGTGCTCTCCAGTCAGGCCTATAATGTGTTACAAGACATTTTTCCAAGGAAGTTCAACTCTTCAGACTAAAAATGAGCTTAAAGAAAATTGAAGCTGGTAACAGCCTGCATCCCAAGAGGATTATCGATCTCCAAGCATATCCGCCAAGGAAATCAAGCTGTTTACTTATTTTGAGAGCAGTATCTCTTTTGAAGCCAACATAGACAAGGAAGTGAACAATAGGCTTTCCAAAGAAAACAAGCATTCAGCAAGCTCTACAATGGATGTGGAGCAAATCCCCACAGCACAGACCAAACTCAAAGTGTACAAAGACATAGATCTCACCGTCATTGTGTATGATGCTGAGTCATAGGATCCTGCACCGCAATCATGTACAACTTTTAGAGCAATTCCATCAGTGCTCCCTTCATGGCATCCTCAAGATTCACTAGCAGGACTATATCACAAGCAATGAAGTGTTGGAAATAGCCATCATCATCAGCATCAAGGCAATCTCCTCCAAATGCACTGGGCAATTCAAGTTGCCCGGACGGATGACAGTTACCCGCCCAACATCGTGCTGGATGGAGAGCTGAGCACTGGTAATGGAACAGAATGGCCTGACACAAACATTTCAAGGACTCTCTGAAGAGATGCCTCTCTGTGTGCCACATTGATCACTATCAATGAGAAGCGCAGACCCCTGATCATAATGCTTGGAGATGCCACATAGGGAGTGCTACACACACCTTTGAGATTGAGTGAAGAACCTGCATGAAATAGAAAAGGAGGATAGATCCAATTTCCCCTGAGCAATGACTACACCTTCAGCCATTGTGGGAAAGTCTGCAGCTCACAGGCTTCAACTGATGGTTGAAGCTCACAGGATTCAACCTTCATAAAAATCTTCCTGGAAATTTTCTTGACATTGCTTCATGGATGAAAACTTTTAGGAACTTTCTCGGCATGTTTTGTAAGTGACATTCAAACTTACCTTTCCTAAAGCATTTAATTTTTTAAAAATAATTTTTCATGATCTCCTTGTACTGGTCCTCTAAAAGTGAAGAGTCTATTTTCTTGTTCTCATTTGTTCAGTCAGTCTGAATGTTCCTCCCTCTAACTCCTCCAGAGGATGTCTGTCTATTCCTCCCACTGCCATCAAGTTTCTCAAAGAAGCTTGACATGATTTTTCAATCCCTATGATACCTGATTGCAAGACAAAGAAAATACGTCAGGCCAAATACTTAGAGAAGAGAGCAATGCCGACAGTTCCCACAGGATCAAAGTGTTCTAGGAAGGAAAGAGCAGTAAAACAGGGAAATGAGAATACTGGCCTTAAGTTCTCCTGTATACTTTAAAGTGGAAGACCACTGCGGCACAGTGGTTGGCACTACTATTCCACAGTGCCAGGGACCTGGGATCAATTCCAGGCTTGGGCCACTGTATGTGTGGAGTCTCCACATTCTCCCTGTATTTGTGTGGGTTTCCTCCGGGTGCTCTGGTTTCCTCCCACAGTCCAAAGATATGCGAGTTACGTTGATTGACATGATAAATTGTCTCTTGTTTTGTGTGTGTTTGGGGGGGTTGGGTGGTGTGGTGGAATTAGCAGGGTAAATATATGGGGATAAGGTGGGATTGTTGTTAGTGCAGACTCAATGGGCCTCATTCAGTATTGTAGGGTATAATTCTATAATCTAAAATGGGAAATAGGAATGCTGGTCCAATGCCGTTTCCTTCTTGGCTTTAGGTGACCATTTTCTGTCAGCGAAATATTGAAGGTGCTGGAAATGTGAAACACAAACAAAAAGTACTGGAAATAATCAAGCAGCCTGGTTCTGAAGAAGAGTAATTTTTGACTTGAATTCTTGTATTTTTCAATCTCTCAACAGATGCTGCCAGATCTGCAGAACACTTTCTGTGACCATTTTCTACAGTTCCATCAGAGGGCGGCAAACTCACATTTCTTTGTTCGCAGTCAATGTCACTGTGACAAGAAGTCACATTATTTGGCGATTTAATCGCCAGGAAGTGCCTGGGACGGGAATCAGCAAAACCCTGACCTAAAGATCTGGAAAATCCAGATACACTGCAGCACATCCTAATGTTAGGCATATCAAGAACAGGGGTAAGCCATTCAGCCCCTTCAGGCACTGCATCATTTAGGAATCAGTGGGCAGGAGGAAGACTGGATCCAGGAGAGAGTGCAGATAGAGACTGGGGGCAGGAGAATGGAAGGATGCAAGTAGTTGATCACCATTGCCCCATTTACCTCACATGCAAACTGTAAAGCTAACCCTTAATCAGCTATGCTCAAAATGAATGGAGGAGCAGTCTCAATGAGCCAAATGGCCTGCTGTTGCTTCTATTTTCTAGGTTTCTATGTTAATACTAAAGTTAAGCAGCTGCTCCCCACAAATTGTTTCAGAGGGAGCTTTTCCCGTGGTGTCTGATGTTTTGGCCAATGTTTCTCCCTTAAAGAAAACCACCAACACAACTGATAGTAAATTTAACCAGAAACTCATTCATCTGCCACTGAATTTATCACTATTTACAGAACTTTGCTATGCTCGGGAATACTGCATTGACAAAATAATGAATCATTGTACATCGAAGATATACGTGAAGCCCTTTGGTTCGTTTCACAGAGTTGCTAGGTGAATGAAGACTGATCTATGACATCGACAGGGTTAAGAAAGTATTGCTGTTATCAACCTTGGTTATAAATAAAGGGTTGGCAAGGTGGCACAGTGGTTAGCACTGTTGCCTCACAGCTCCAGGGACCCAGGTTTGATTCCTAGCTTGGATCACTGTCTGTGTGTAACTTGCATGTTCTTCCCCAGGTCTGCGTGGGTTTCCTCTGGGTTCTCCCGTCTCTTCCCACAGTGCAAAAAATGTGCAGTTCCGGTTGATTGGCCATGATGAATTGTCTCTTAGTGTCCCGGATGTGTATGTTAGAGGGATTAACAGAGTAAGTATGAGAAGTTTCTGAGATAGGCCCTAAGTGCATTTGTTTAGTGCAGACCCAATGGGCTGAATGGCCTCCTCATTCACTGTAGGGTTTCTATGAAATACACTGATGTCCACCCAGAACCATATGCAGAGAATTGTAGTGAGAAATTGTATCCAGGGAACGGTACCCACAGTATTGTATCCAGAGAACTATACACAAATTATTATACCCTGACAACTGTACCCAGGGAACTTTATCCAGAATTGTTCGGAATGAAACATTTTAATAATGAGCACCGCAGATAGTGAGTTGCAGTGGATCGCTCATTAAAAACTGATCTGGGGATCACCACTGATCTTTGTCGAAGGAAGCCAAGTAAAGCAGGCTCCCAATGATGCTCTCAAATAGCTCCCAACTCTCCTCACAAAATGCCAATTAGGACGGCAAGTGCTTTCACAAGGACTCTTCAAACATTAGCAGATGTGCCCCTCTCTGAAAGGAGCATTAAATAATAACATGCTGAGGGTTGCATTGGGTCAAGGGGGAGAGGAGGCAGGACTAGTTAGGTTGTGTCAGGTTGGGGTGATAGTCAGGATGGGTGGAGGGTGGATAGTCAGCTCACAAAGCTGGTCAGGTCAGGGAGCAGTCAAGTTGGGGGAGTACTGCTGGAGAAGGGAGTCAAGTCTGATTGGGGAGTAGCCATGTTAGTGGGAGGTTGGGCGGGGGTTGTAATTGAGATGATTAATTGTGGATCTCAGTTCAGTTACATTGTTAATCACCAAGTTACACCGGAGATTAAATTGTTGCCAAGTAAATATCATCAAAGTCCTGCATCCTTGACCCAAGCATCTGAAATTGAGATCGGTGCAAGAGACACTCAGAGGGTCCTGGGCAGTCGAATTCTGTGCCCGTATCACTCAATTCCCCTCTTTTGTCCATTAGAAGTCAGTTAAGTTGGACTGTTGCCAAGGGAATTGTGCATTAGAGATAGACTGGCCAAGGATGAAGCTCTGACCTTTTGGGAGATTCCTGAACAATGATGTTGAAAACAATTTTACACATATGAGAGGGGGTTAATTTAAACAATACTAATTTCTCCTCTCACACCATCTATAAACTGAAAGTCATTTTGATTTGTTTCCCTTTTTGATAAACATTGACTTATTTCCCAACCCCTCAGTTTCAGTACAATCTAATCTTCTACAAATAAACCCCACAGCAGATGTGAGATAGAATGAACTCAAGAAGTTAGTTTATTTGCACACACTCAAAACTCAGGAGGAAGGTCATAATGTTGCCTCCACACTCAGACAAAAAAGGGTGGGGAGTAAAGGAGACCTACAATACAAAGAAAATAAATATTAGCTCACAAGGGTTGCAGATTCCAGAATCAATGTCCAATGAGATGCTCCTTCATGGAAGTCAGCAGGCTGTTAACCAATGCTGTATAATTCACTCTTCCAGTGACTTTGACTTTGCACAATGAGGAAGGCGTAGAGAGATGAGTCAGTCTTGGGTGAGTGTACGGAATTTCTATTGGAAGCGATTAGATGAGGCCAAGTGTCCAACCTGGGCTAGAGCTTCCTGTCTTTGAGGCTGATTGTCGGGTAATAAAAGAGCAGACTGAGACTCGCAATTCAGCGAAGCTATATTACTGGTTCCCCAAACCAGAAGTCTGTATCATATGACTCACTTATAAGAGCTGAAAGGAAGGTTGTAGGGCCCTTTGTGTTAGCAGACAAGCAGAATCCCTTTGGACATGCTGCGTGGATTAAGAAGTGTAAATGGCCTTTGTATAGCTCTCTTTGAATTGTTCTATGCAGCCCACAGGGGCTTTGTTAGTGGCTCTTCAGAAATAACAAGGTGCAAATTTACCTGAAACTGTTAGGTAGCTGCTTTTGTTCAGGGATTCAGTCATTTTAGGGCAACATGGTGGCACAGTGGTTAGGCATGCTGTCTCACAATGCCAGGGACTTGGGTTCAATTTCTGGTTTGGATCACTGTCTATGTGAGTTTGTGTGTTCTCTTTGTGTTTGTGTGGGTTTCCTCCAGGTGCTCCACTTCCTCCCACAGTCTGAAAGAACTGCTGGTTCGATGCATTGGCTGTGCAAAATTTTCCCCTCAGTGTACCCGAACATGTACCGGAATATGGCAACTAACGGATTTTCACAGTAACTTCATTGCAGTGTTAATGTAAGCTTACTTGTGACACTAATCAATACTCTTAAAACATGTCCAGTTTGACTATTTTTGAGATGACAATGAAGTTTTTATTTTGGTTAAAAGAATACCAGGCTAGAATTTTTTGGCTGTTTCCACCAGCAGGATTTTCCAGTCTTGCCGACGATGAATCTCTACAGTGGGAAATCCGGTGGCAAGGTGTGCAAACGGGAAACTCAGCTGACAATAATGGGACCAGGAGCTCCCACTGCCGGGCAATGGCAGGCCGTCTCTATCACTGCGAAACACATTGCAAGGGACGCACGGAGAATCCTGTCTGCAGGGTGAGGTCTTAGACCCTCATAACAGGATGATCCCATTTACAGCAAATGTGATTTCCTTCAGGAATAAAAATTTGCTTGTCTCTATTTTTGTTTTATTTGGCCCATCTCTTTTTTACTAAGAACATGGAGTGCACGTGTTTAGAACAGGAAAAGGTGTAGCATTTCTGTGGCGTTCTCCCAATTTCTAGCTGTAATCTCAGTGGAACATCAACATAGTGGGAATGACTGTTTCCACCGCTTAACAACATATGAATATGGAGCAGGAATAAGCCACTCGGCCTCTCGGGCCTACTCCGCCATTCAATAAGGTCATGACTAATCTAACTTTAACCTCAACTTCACATTCCTGCCTACTCCCACGATAACCTTTCACCCACTTCTTCTGGATTTCAGCTAACTTTCCAATCTGGTTGGAGCTGGGGATCAGGAGAAACCCTAAGGAAATTCCAGATTGAAGTTTCTTTCTCCGTGTGTATTGGAATTAGTTTCCCTGAGTATGAGCGTCCCAGCTTGAATTCCATGTGTCAAGCAGAATGGCTCCTGCGCCACGTCCTGAATCAAGGCAGCAGCTTGTTAGTGATTCCGGTCCAGTTGGTGGGCGAAAAAATGATTCCAGTTGCATGGCTGGCTCAGCTTTGCACTGTACAGCTCAGCGTACGAGGAGTCTTGCTCCTTTTCTGGCTCCAGCCCTATTTCCAGACTGCATTTAAACAATCCGCAATACAGAAAGAGGACAAAGGCCACGCAGGGAGGGGCTGGGAGAGTGACTGGTCTTCAGGTGTCTAGCTGCATTTTATTCCTGGTGGTGGGAGTTTGACACAAGACCTAACATCCCATTCTGTGAGGATGCAGAGAGAACCACGCTCTGGTCACATCCAATTTTGCATATCTGATGCAGTGGCCATGCTAAATTGCCTCTTAGTTTACCAGGATGTGTAGGTTAGAGGGATTAGCAGAGCAGGTATGTGGAATTACAGGGACAGGACTTAGGTAGGATCAGGGTTGGTGCAGACTTGATGGGCTGAATAGCCTCATTCTGCACCATAGAATTTCTATGATTCTATGATTCTGTGAAGTGTAAATTAGTTTTGGTGTAGATCCAACCCCACCTAATCCCGCCCCAACCCCCCCCCCCAAACAACCCCAACAAGCAATCATTTTGGTTTTCTTTTATTCTTTATTTCTAGCATCTGCCTTTCCTTTTAAGTTAAAGCCAGAGGGCAGGAATTTTCCTTTCCTTCCGGCCATGGGAATCGTAACGGGCAGGGGGCGGACCGCGCAAAGATCCATTGATGCCTCGGGCGGGATTTTCTGGCATTGGGGCGAATGTGGTCGGAAAATCCTGCCTTTAAAATGTTTTCTTTTAAATTCAACTACAGAAACTGTCAGCACATCAAAGTAAACTATTGGTGATGTTTGTCAGAAGGAGGTGTAACAAATAAACCCAATTCTATTTAATACAAGTAGTGTGTTGACCTATTTTAATTCTGTATTTCGAAAGAAATGTCTGATCCATTAGCTCACTGACATTTTAAAAAAAGTCCCGTGAAGCTTACTTTAGCAATTTCATTCCCTGGCTATTATTGACGATGGTAAAGTCAGCTGGCCCTCTTTTCCTATTTGGAAAACTCATAGTTTTGTTTATCTTTGTTCAGTCTATCCAGTTACATCTTTATTATATCAAGATGACTTCCTCCTCATAATCACGAGGTGATTCATGTAACGCTGGCTGTTAGTGATGAAGAATCCTGTTTGCATGTGCTACAAAAGGTTACCCAGGCAACCGGCTAAAAGCAGACGGGAAAAAAAGGTTCTCCCACCTCTTTGAAGAGTGATTCATATTGCATTCACATCGTCGACAATTCAGGAACAGGAAGTGACTCTGTCTTTTAAAGAGAAAACAGATTTGACACAAAACTTCTTATTGATCACAAAGGGATTCATAGTCTTTTAAGTTAAATAAATTTGAAGAAAAGATTCTTACTTTTGCACAGTTAACAAGGAATCTCGCCTTGTGACTCAGTGAGGCTAATATTCCTTTTATCTCCCCAGTTTATCGGCCACAAGGGGCCACAAATTGTTGATGTATGGCAATCTGGGAGTTTACTGTTGTCCAACAGCCAAAATGGTGAGTCTCACTCGTGACTATAGGTATGTTCATGAGAGAGCTGCATATAGCCATTGTGGCGAAAGAAACTCAAGAAGTGTAGAGAAAAAGTGGGAGTGGGGTACTGGAAGTACATGATCAGCCATGATCATATTGAATGGTTGAACAGGCTTGGAGGGCTGAGTGGCCTACTCGCGCACCTATTTTCTATGCTTCTACGTTTCTATAAACTATATGACCATATGAGGCCTCACAACCTGAGATACCTTATTTAGGTTCAGTAGACAGAATTATCCTAGCCCATTCTCCACCACTTGAACTCCTCAAGTTTCTTCCATAGAATTCAGTCAGCAATTCGACAGTTGTATGCTGGGCCCTAAGCTCTGAATTTCAACTCTATAAGTCCCTTGGCATCATAGGTTGGAATGGTGTGAGCTAATGATCCCAAGCTCTGGCCATTGTAAAACTGAAGTATTCCACCTAGGATGTGGTTGTGTGAGGTTCTGTAATCATGTACAGTCCCTGAATGTTGGCAAGTTCTCCCACTATTGATGGTGCTTCAGCAGGAAGTCTATGTGAAGTGGTCTGTATCTCACAACCTATTTACTTTTGCTCCATTCATTGTGACCAGCTGAAGGCTATCTGAATAACTATCTGTCTCGTATCTCGTGAGCTCATTTGTCCTAAGTCTGACAGGACTTCATCGTAATTAGAATGTCTGATCTCTTTTGTGTTCACACCCCTGATGGCTTTCTGTCCCCCCCCCACTCCCTCCACCATTCAGCATCCCCTTCACCCCCGGCCTCGCTCCCACCCTCATCCAAGGTAGGCCAATTATCAGGCTTGGTGAACAATACATCAGATAGTATGTGTTACTTGGTCTCCAATCTAAGATCACAAGACCATGAAACGATTAGCATGTATCCCTAAATGCTCAAGAGATTCTGTTGTGATCAGCAGAACTACATCCAGAAATCCATCCTGTGCAATCTACGTAGCCAAGACTTTTCATCAGTTATTCAGCATGACTTTCCTGGTATATTGTCACATGACTACAAGGTGGATACCCAGTTTTTGGTGGGTGTTCTACCATTACCATTAGAGCTAACTTCATTTATTGTTTTGCATCCACTTCATGTAAGGATTCCACTCCATTCTCCTCGTTCTCCGTCACATCAGTTCTGATGTTGCCACCTTCCTTGCTGATGCTTCTGTGAGTCCTTTCCCCTCAACAAAGAATTCCCCTCCCCCACGGTGCAGACACTCCTCAACTCAGTTCTGCCCTCACTCCTTCCCTCCTACCACAGCAGAACCACAATAGGCTCTCTGTTGTCCTCACCTTCTACCTCACCGTGTTCAATAGTCACTGGGTTATCCCCCATCAGTTGCATTATGGGTACTGTGATGCCCTCCTCCCTTCCCTTTATAGCATTCCATTGACATTATTTTTTCTAAACATCTTGACCCAATCTTGTAGGGTCCCCAGGGGTATCTCCGTTCCCACAGCTGCTTCCCGTAGAAGCACAAGACTTGCAATGCCTGTCTTTTTAGCTCCTCCCTTCCTGCCATCCAATTGAAACAAGCATTTATTTTTACTTCTTATCTTATGCTTTCAGTTTGGTATTCATTGTTAGGGAGCACAAGCCATACAACAACCCAGATATTAACGAGCAGTGCAATAAATGAGCCCACACACAATGAGAGGAGGTTAGAGGCAACATTGATAAGGACAACATTCTTCAATTATATTGGACTTTAGTGAGACCACATCTGGAATACAGTGCAGGATCTCCTTATTTAATGAAGAATATAATTCCCTTATCAGTAGTGCAGTGATGGTTATCTCTTTTGAACCCTGCAACGAGAGGATGGTCTATTGATAAAAGATTTAATAGAATAGAATTCAATATTACCTGGGGCCCAGAACAATAAGAAGTGATCTCGTTGAAATGTATAAATTCTTAGAGACCCTGGCAGGGTAGATGCTGAGAGGTTGTTCTCTCTTGGAGCATTTAAAGCCAAGGATCATAACCCTAAGATAAGAAGCCAGTCATTTCAGACTAGGGTGATAAGAATTTTCCTCATTCAGAGGTTTGTGAGTATTTGGAATTCTCTACCAGGGATGAAAGAGTTAACATATAAGGAGAGATTAAAGAGTTTGGGCTAAGACTTGCCAGAGTTTAGAAGGATGAGATGGGATCTGATCGAGGTATATAAAATATTAAAAGTGATTGATAAAGTAAATGTAGATCAAATGTTTCCTCTTATGGAGCAATCTTGAACAAGAAATCACTAGTATAGGTTGAGAAGCAATAGATTTAACACTGAGATGAAGAAAAACTACTTCTGGCAGAGGGTGATAAATTTGTGGAATTCATTACTCCACAGTATGATGAAGTCTGAATCATTGAATGATTTCAAGAAAGAGATAAATAAATTTCTATAAAAAGAAAGGGATAAGGGGATATGAGTAACAAGTAGGGAGGGCTCAGCCATGAACTTTTTGAATGTCACATCAGGCTCAAAGGGCTGAATTTGCCTACCTCTAATTCCTATGTTCCCATATATCTCAGGTTCTATCATTGAGTTGACTTTGTTTTGGGGTGCTAAAGGATTTAGGGGATACGGAGATGGTGGGGTGGGGGAGGATGGAGTGGAGTTGGAAAAGATCAACCATTAATTTATTAAATAGTGGAAGCGGATAATACAGCCACTCAATCTACTCTTGCTGCCCTTTCTTATGCTCTTATACATACATTGATCATCACTGATCTTCTAAAGGCTTGCTATTCTTAACTCTTCTCATGCTGATCTCTCTGTCCTGGTCTCCTTTACTGTTCTGGTGAAGCTCAACGCTGGGAAGAGTTACAGAACAAAGAGACCCAGGAGAACATGTCCATAGCTCCTTGAAAGTGGAGTCACAGGCGGAAGGAGTGCCAAGAAGGCATTTGGCAGGCTTGGTTTCACTGGTCACAACATTGACTACGGGAGTTGGGACATCTTGTTGAAATCATACAAGACATAGGTAAAGCTTGGAATAGTGTATATAGTCTGGTTAACCTATTATAGAAATAATATGATTAAACTAGAAAGAGGGCAGAAAAGATATACTAGGATAGTATCAGAACTTGATGGATTGAGTTATAAGGAGAGACTGGATAAACTGGCACTTCTTTCCCTGGAGCGTAGGAGATTTAGGGGTGACCTTATAGACCTCTATAAAGTAATGAGGGGCATAGGTAACATCAACATTTTTTTCCCAGCAGTAGGGGAGTCTAAAACTTGATGACTATTTGGAGGGTTGGATTAGTAAGTTTGGGGATGATACAAAAATTGGATGGGTGGTTAACATAGAGGTGGAGTGTCTTGAGCTACAATAAGATATAGACAAAATGGTCAAATGGGTAGATAAGTGGCTATTATCTTTAACCTCGGAAAGTGTGAGGTGATACACTTTGGAAGGAGTAATTTGACAAGAAAGCATTCAATGGATGGTAACACACTAGGAAGTTCTGTGGAACAAAGAGGCTTTGGCGTATTTGTCCACAGACCTCTGAAACCACATGGACATATTAATAGGGTGGTGTAAAAGATCATGGGACTCTTGCCTTTCTCAATGAAGGCATAGATTACAAGAGCAGGGAAGTCATGTTGGAATTGTGTAGAACTTTGGTGAGGTCACAGCTAGAGTACTGTGTGCAGTACTGTTCGCCACATTATTGGAAGGATATTGCAGGGGTTGCAGAGGAGATGCACCAGAATGCTGCTAGGGAATGGAATATTTAAGTTATAAAGAGAGGTTGGAAAGGCTTGGGTTGTTTTCGTTGGAGCAGAGAAGACTGAGGATCGATCTGATTGAAGTGTATAAGATTATGAGGGATAAGGACAGAGTGGATAAGGAGCAGCTGTTCCCCTCAGTTGAAGGGTCAGTCACGAGTGGACATAGTTTCAAGGTGAGAGGCAGGAGGTTGAGAGGGGATGTGAGGAAATAGTTGCTAATTCAGAAGGTGATGATGGTCTGAAATGTGCTGGTTGGGGGTGGCGGAGGTAGGTTGCCTCACATCCTTTAATAAGTATCTGGATGAGCACTTGGCACATCATAACACTCAGAGCTATGGGCCAAGAATCCAAAGAGCTTCTACAAATACATGAAATGCAAAAGAGTAACAAGGGAGAGAGTAGGGCCTCTTAAGGATCAACAAGGTCATCTATGTGCAGACCCACAAAAGGTGTGTGAAATCCTAAATGAATTTTTCTCATCAGTATTTACTGTTGAGAAAAACATGGATGATGGGAAACTTGGGGAAATAATCAGGGCACAGATCAGCTAGATAGTCAATATCTTTTTCCAAAGTTAGGGGAGTCTAAAACTAGAGGGCATAGGTTTAAGGTGAGAGAGGAGAGATACAAACGTGTCTACAGGCGCAGTTTTTTTCACATAAGGAGCGGTGAATGTCTGAAACAAGCTGCCAGAGATAACAGTAGAGGCAGGTACAATTTTGCCTTTTAAAAAGCATATGGATAATTACATGGGTACGATGGGCACAGAGGGATATGGATCAAATATGGGCAACTGGGACTAGCTTTGCGGTTTTAAAAA
The DNA here is from genome assembly GCA_024679065.1 of Sphyrna mokarran. NCBI lineage: Eukaryota > Metazoa > Chordata > Chondrichthyes > Carcharhiniformes > Carcharhinidae > Sphyrna > Sphyrna mokarran. The sequence goes on from JAGIQG010000009.1 coordinate 65,856,442, forward strand.
AACAGGCAGCATGGCCAAAGAGCCTGTTTCCATGCTGTCAAAATCTCTGACTCTGTGACTCTAAAAACAGAAATTCAAGAAACAATACCTCATCTTTTGATGGACACTTCACAATTCGATACGTGAAGCATACAAGCAGACATTTATGAAATTAGCAATGACGTAGACCAATAGGAAACTAAAGTAAAATATTGCAGATGCTGGAAGTTTGAACAAAGGCCATGAGTGAGGCCACTCTGCCTCAACTGAAGCTGACAGCGGGAGTTACCATCTCGGCTCCAAGGCAGCTCCTGGCTCAGCTGAGAACCCAGAAACATCACTGCATGAGCCTGAACCTGGGACCTTAATAGAGTCTAGTTCATGGGCAAGGGAGATATAAGCAGAGGTCCAGCAATGCTGAGACTGTATCTCTATAGGAGTTGCTGGAGGTGGGAGGGGAGGGTTAAATTGACCTCCCCTCTTCCCCATCCCATTCTCCCCCAGCAACACACCTTCACTCACTCACTTTCCCCCAAACTTGCTTCCCCACACCTCCTCACCTCCCCCTCCTGCTGAACTTCCCCCCTCAATTTTGCACCTATTCCAGTGAAAATCCCACATTCTCACGTTGATGAGGAAGTAATTTCTCAATATTACCACTGGAGGGAGACGTAGTATTAGAGTAGCTCAGTGGAGCCGTTAGGGGCTGACACAATATTGTGCATATAGAATTCCTAACTTAACCTTGACTTTAACAGGGTTACCTATAGTGCCTGGATATGGTGACACTTAGGATTGAACATTTTGCACCTTTAGTTTTTAAACTCCAGACAGCTTAAACAAGACAAAATTAAAAAAACAAGTATGTTTTGCAAAGGATGAAATCTGCTGAGAAGAGAGGGTGTGCGTCTCATGCAACTTCAGTAAGAAGTCTCACAACACCAAGTTATGTTCACTCAGATTTACCAGATCTTGCTCCCACTTGATGAAAATGTACAGGCAGAAGCATCAACATTTAAGGATTTAAGCATCCGATCCACCATACTTTTAAAAATCCAACATGTCTCCATGCTGGGGTTATACTCCCTGTCTTTGCAGATTGTCTTTCAAGCACTGTGACTGTCCATAACCATGTCACAGGACTCCAGTTAGAATTCAATCATTAATAAGAGGCACTTGCTGGACAGCTATTGTTAAAGTTAGCATCTAAACGTGCTCATAAAAATGGAGATCCTCTGTGGAAGCTATTAATGAAGTTCATTAAAGGTGGTAAGTAATTCTTTTAAATCATAGAATCTCTGTAATGCAGGAAAAGGCCATTCAGCCCATTGAATCTACACCAACAACAATCCCACCTAAGCCCCATCCCCAGAATCCCACATATTTCCCCCATTAATCCCTCTAAACTACTCAACCTGGGACATCAAGGGGCAATTTAGCATGATCAATGTACCTAACCTGCATATCTTTGAGCTGTTGGAGGAAACTGGAGCACCTGGAGGAAACCCATGCAGACACAGGGAGAACGTGCAAACTCCACACAAAAGGTGACCCAAGCCAGGAATCGAACCCATGTCTCTAGAGCTGTGAGGCAGCAGTGTTAACACTGTGCCACCGTGCCACACAAATCAGGTTGTGAAATCCTCCTGGGATGGGGGAAACCATCATCATGAACAAATTTCAATGCATGTTCTCATTTTTAGGTGGACATTAACTAAATAGTGATTAGAGAGCTTGCCCTGTTTAAATTTCTTGTGCAGCTCAGTTTCAGCGCACTTGACTCCCGCATGAGAGATTTTAACATGACCAAAGGCTCAAGTCTGAGCTTTTTAATTAGGAAGCTTGAAAGCATATTGGTGCAGAGAGATATAGACATAACAACAGATGTGCTACGCATTATGCAAGCTTTAAATGGTATCATTTATCATCAATTCCCACCACATTTTAATGAGCTTTTAAATCTGCATGATGCTTATTTACTTTAAGGCCATAACAAATGGCCTTACAATCTCATAGGAATGTCCGTCCAAAGGAATTCACGTGTAACTAGCTGCACAGTAATACAGTGAGCATTTTCACAGAGGCAAACACCACAATCTTTTTTCTGTGTATATCAAGATCCCATGACAACATTGACCAGCTCATTCATTTTCAGCATTACTCATTAGGAAAAGACAGTTCTGACCAGTGTTCTTATTTCCTTGTTTTACTGGTGTTCCATTTTAAAGTATACGAGACGAGTTCTGACCAGCGTTTTTATTTCCTAGTTTTTACTGGTGTTGTATTCTAGGGTATACAAGACTAGTTCTGACCAGTATTCTTATCTCCCCAGTTTATCCATGTGGGTATCATTTGAGGGAAGAATTCTGGCCAAGACACCCAGAGGATGATTGATAATTTATTTTTGAAAGAACAAAATCAAGGTTGTGTAGTTTTATAGTGCACCTGAGTATGTTCCAAAGCTCTTGACAGCCAATGCAGCTCTTTTTGAAAGGATCATTGTTGTAGTGTCAAAAACTAAGGTTAAAATTTATTTATTAGTGTCGCAAGAAGGCTTACATTAACAATACAATGAAGCCACTGTGAAGATGTCAGGTTTTCTGCATTTGTTCGAAGTAGCAAAGCAAGCAGGCTGAGGGCTTAGTTTAACATCATTCCCAGGGATCAGCACCTGAACACATATGATCTAAACCAGAAGACCCACTCATTTCCCCTTTCCTGGAACCAGGATATTTCTGAGTCAGTGCTCCAACCCGAATAATAGTGCAGTGGAAATGGAAACACAGCTTCACTCCACGATGATGCAGTCTGTCACCTTCAACTACTGCAGATAAACATTTCACCATAAAGTTCCTGCACCAGGCGTGAGTCATAGCGAGCTGTGACTACAATTCCATCTCTGTAGAGACTCATATTCATAATTAATACTGAGTTGATGGAAACAAACGGCTGGTGTGACAAGATAATGGAAATGAGTGAAACATTTCTATTGGGGAGGTTGCAGTGGAGCAGTGCAGATGGAATGACAGTAAATGTTTTTTTGTTCTCTTTTTGATGCTGTTATAATCTTTCTTAAAACTGGTGCTTTCTGCTCCAGTCCAGGTCCATTGGCACTGACAGAATGAATATCCATCTTTTATATGTAAATCTAGTGGTTATTTTAACCCCACTCACCAGGTGGAAGACTCTCACAATTGGTGAATACCAACTTCACACTGCACTGGCTTTAGCTTCCTACTGCACAAGCCCACAATTTCCCTCAGAGGGTAAGCAAGTTCTTTAACTACCAAAGCAAGAACTCCCTCCCACCTCCCGGGCACCCCCGCCACATCCTGAGCCTTATCCCTACCAATCTCCGCGTGCCTCAAATATCAAATTGGGAAAAATGATTAGAGGATCCAGAGTCTTAGTCCTCTATCCTCCACGGGATCACATAATTGTCACAGGGCAAAAGGAGGCCATTCTGTCCATCTGATCTGCACAGGCTCTCCAAAAGAGCATCCTGGCTTATCTCCTGCTTTACTCTCCTGCTTTTTCTGTGCCCCTTCACATATTTCTTATTCAAATAATCATTGAACATCCACTTGGATGCCTCAATTCAACCTGCCTCCACCACACTTTCAGGCCATGCATTCCAGACCCAAAGCACACGCTGTGTGAAAAAGTTTTTTTCTCATACTGTTAAAGTTTATTTATTAGTCACAAGTAAGGCTTACATTGCAATGAAGTTATTGTGAAATTCCCCTAGTTGCCACAATCTGGCGCCTGTTCAGGACAATGCACCTAACTAGCACATCTCTCAGAACATGGGAGGAAACGTGTGCAATCACAGGAAGAACATATAGACTCCACACAGACAGTGATCCAAGCCAGGAATCGAACCCAAGTCCCTAGCACTGTGAAACAGTAGTGCTAGCCATCGTGCTACCCATTGTGCTTCTATGCCATTCCATGCATCTGCTTCTTTTGCAATCATCTTAAATCTGTGCCCTCCCATTCCTGATTCTTTTACATTTCTCCCTAATTACTCTGTCCAGCCACACATGATTTTGAACATCTCGACGAAATGTCTTCTCAGCTTCTTCTCTCCAAGGAGGATTGTTCCAACCTCTCCAATCTATCGTCATAATAGAAGTTTCTCATCCCTGGAACCATTGTCTAAAACTCCTCTGCACTATCTCCAATACCATCACATCCTTCCCAAAGTGCACAACCCAGGACTGTACACAATGATCCAGCTGAGATCTAACTTGGATGTTAAGAGGGGCGAGAGTAGGGGGATCATAGACAGGAACTGTAAAGCACAGCAGCGCACGGGTGGAGTAGGGCATGGTTTGAAATGCGTATACTTTAATGCAAGAAGTATTCACAATAAGGTGGAGGAACTTGCAGCTTAGATCAATACCTGGAACTTCGATGTTGTGGCCATTTCAGAGACATGGATAGAGCAGGGACAGGAATGGTTGTTGTAGGTTCTGGGGTTCAAATGCTTCAGTCAGAGTAGAGAAGGAGGTAGAAGGGGGGGAGGAGTGGTATTATTAGTCAAAGACTGTATCACAGTGACAGAAAGGAAGTTTGATGAGGACTTGTCTGTTGAGGTAGTATGGGCTGAGATTAGAAACAGGAGAGGAGAGGTCACCCTGTTGGGAGTCTTTTATAGACCTCCTAAAAGTTCTAGAGAGGTAGAGGAAAGGATTGCAAAGTCAATCCTGGACAGGAGTGAAAGTAATAGGGTAATTGTTATGGGGGACTTTAACTTTACTAATATTGATTGGAATAGCTATAGCTCTAGCTCGTTAGAGGGGTCAGTTTTTGTACAAAGTGTGCAGGAAGGTTTTTTGACTCAGTATGTAGATAGGCCAACTAGAGGTGAGGCTACATTGGATTTGGTGCTGGGCAATGAGCCAGACCAGGTGTTAGGCTTGGAAGTTGGTGAACATTTTGGTGATAGTGACCACAATTCGGTTACGTTCACCTTAGTGATGGATAGGGATAGGCACGAACCTGGGGGCAGTAGTTATAGCTGGGGGAATGGTAATTATGAGGCCATTAGGAGGGAATTAGGGTGCATAGGTTGGACTAGGAAACTACAGGGACTGGGAACATCTGAAATGTGGAGCTTATTCAAGGAGCAGCTACTGCGAGTCCTTGATAAGTATGTCCCTGTCAGGCAAGGAGGAAATGGTCGAGTAAGGGAGCCATGGTGTACTAAAAAAGTTAATTCGCTGGTTAAAAGGAAAAAGGAGGCTTATGTCAGGATGAGGCTTGAAGGCTCAGTTAGTGCAATGGATAGCTATAGATTAGCCAGGAGGGAGCTAAAGAGTGAGTTGAGGAGAGCTAAAAGAGGACACGAGAAGACTTTGGCTGATAGGATCAAGGAGAATCCTAAAGCTTTCTTTAGATATGTTAAGAATAGAAGATTGGTTAGGGCAAGATTAGGGCCAGTCAGAGACAGCAGTGGGAAGTTGTGTGTGGAGCCTGAAGAGATTGGAGAGGCACTGAACAAATATTTCTCTTCGGTATTCACGCAGAGAGATGTAAATGTAGTTGTGGAGAACATTGGGATACAGGGTTGTAAACTGGAAAGTATTGAAGTAGATAAGGAGGATTTGAGGGTTTGAAGTTAGATAAGTCCCCTGGGCCGGACGGGATTTACCCTAGGATTCTCTGGGAGGCGAGAGAGGCGATTGCAGAGCCTCTGGCTCTGATCTTCAGGTTGTCGTTAGTTACAGGTATAGTGCCAGAGACTGGAGGATAGTGAATGTGGTCCCATTGTTCAAGAAGGGGAATAGAGACTTTCCTGGGAATTATAGACCGGTGAGTCTTACTTCTGTTGTGGGCAAAGTATTGGAAAGAATTATTAGGGATAGGATTTATAGTTATTTAGAGAGAAACAAATTGATTGGGGATAGTCAGCATGGTTTTGTGAAGGGTAGGTCGTGCCTTACTAACCTCATTGAGTTTTTTGAAAAAGTGACCAAAGAGGTTGATGGGGGTAAGGCGGTTGATGTGGTATATATGGACTTTAGTAAGGCGTTCGATAAGGTGGCCCATGGAAGCTTCTGCAGAAAATGCAGATGTATGGGATTGAGGGTGATTTAGCTAATTGGATTAGGAATTGGCTAGCTGATAGAAGACAGAGGGTGGTTGTTGATGGAAATTATTCATCGTGGAGTTCGGTTACAAGTGGTGTACCTCAGGGATCTGTTTTGGGGCCCCTGCTGTTTGTAATTTTTTATAAATGATCTGGATGAGGGTATTGAAGGATGGATTAGTAAATTTGCAGATGACACCAAAGTCGGAGGAGTGATAGATAGTGAAGAGTGGTGTTATAGTTTGCAGAGAGACTTGGACAAGTTGCAGAGCTGGGCCGAGAGGTGGCAAATGGAGTTTAATGTGGAAAAGCGTGAGGTAATTCACTTTGGCAGGAATATCAAATGTGTAGAGTATGGGGCTAATGGTAGGACTCTCAATAGTGTTGATGAACAGAGGGATCTTGGTGTATATGTTAATAGATCCCTGAAAGTTGGCAATCAAGTCGATAAGGTTGTTAAGAAGGCATATGGAGTCTTAGCTTTTATTGGTACGGGGATTGAATTTTGGAGCCGCAACGTTATGTTGTAACTGTACAAAACTCTAGTGCGGCCACACTTGGAGTATTGTGTGAAGTTCTGGTCCCCGCATTATAAGAAAGATGTGGAGGCATTGGAGAGGGTACAGAGGAGGTTTACCAGGATGTTGCCTGGTATGGAGGGCAGGTCTTATGAAGAGATGCTGAGGGATTTGAGGTTGTTTTCGTTGGAAAGAAGGCGACTAAGAGGAGACCTTATTGAAACATATAAGATGATTAGAGGTTTAGATAGGGTGGACAGTGATGGCCTTTTTCCTAGTTTGGAGAAAGCTTGTAAGAGGGGACATAGCTTTAAATGAAGGGGTGGTAGTTATAGGACGGATATCAGAGGTAGGTTCTTTACCCAGAGGGTGGTAAGGGTATGGAATGCCCTGCCTGCTGCAGTTGTAGATGCGCCAAGTTTGGTGGCGTTTTAGAGGTTAGTAGATAAGTTTATGGATGAAAAGGGAATGGTTTAGGTTAGAGGGTCATTCCTTTTTCTTAATTGGTCGGCGCAACATCGAAGGCCGAAGGGCCTGTTCTGCGCTGTAATGTTCTATGTTCTATAACTGGTGGCTTGTGTAAGGTCAGATAACTTCCTTACACTTACACTCTAAGCCTCTATTACTAAAGCCCAGGATACTATATGCTTTATAAACTGCTCTGTCCACTTGTCTGCTATCTTTAATGATCTGTGCACATACACACCCAAGTCCTTCTACTCCTGCGCACCATTTATATAGATGTACCTCTTACTTTCCATTGTCTCTCCCTGTTCATGAGAAGCATGATGGCGCAGTGGTTAGCACTGCTGCCTCACAGTGCCAAGGACCCAGGTTTGATTCTCGCCTTCAGTCACTGTCTGTATGAAGTTTGCACATTCTTTCCATGTCTGCGTGGGTTTCCTCTGGATGCTCTGGCTTCCTCCCACAGTCCAAAGATGTGCAAGTTGGGTTAATTGGCCATGCTAAATTGTCCCCAGTGTCAGCGGGATAAATAAGGAGGATTATGGGGATAGGGCCTGGGTGTGATTGTGGTCAGTGCAGACTCGATGGGCCAAATGACCTCCTTCTGCACTATGGGGGATTCTATGATTCTACCAAAATGCCTCATCTCACACTTTTCTGCATTGAACTTCATTCGCCACCTGTCTGTCCACCCTGCCAACTTGTCCACATCTTTTTGAAGTTCAACACTCTCTTCTTCATTGTTTACAATGCTTCCAGGTTTTTTATCATCTGCAAACTTTGAAATTGTTCCCTGCACATCAAGATCTAGATCATTAATAATATTAGGAAAAGCATTTGTCCCAATATCGAGCTCTTGGGAACTTCACTACAAGGCTTCAATCAAATGCAAAATATTCTTTGACTATTGCTCGCTGCTTCGTAGAATTTAGCCAGTCTTGTATCCACATTGCTAGGGGCCATTTTGTAGAAAAGGTTATTTAAATTATTAAACAATTTATTAAACTTTTCTCAGAAAGTCTGTTGTGCAGTGAATGCATTCTGAAAGTCTATGTACCCCACAACCTGATCAATCCTTTCTGTCACCTTTTCAAAAACCCCTAGCAAGTTAGTTAAACACAATTTTCCCTTTAGAAATCCATATTGTTTTTTCCAAAACAATCATTTTTTTCCATGTGACTTTGCATCCTATCCTGAATAATTGTTTCTAGAAGTTTCCTCAGCACTGAAGTTAAATTGACTGGTCTGTGATAAATTGTGCTTATCCTTACAACCTTTTTTTGAACAAGGACATAATTGCAATTCTCAAGTCTTCTGGTATCTCCTCTAAGCCTAGGAAAGGCTGTAAAATTATGGCTAGCATCCTTGCAATTTCCATTCTCATTCCTTCAATGCCTTTGGAGTATGTTCCAGTGCCATGTCAACTTTAATTATTGACAGTTTATCCAATGTTCCTTATCAATTTTTAACCCTTCTAGCGACCCCCTCCGCACCCCATCCCTCTCTGTCACTATTGTCTGGGTAGCAAGTACCTTCTTGGTAAAGAGAGTGCAAAGTATTCATTTAATACCCCCAGTATCCAAGTATTCATCTATGCCCCCAGCGTCCAGGTATAAATCCACTTTTAGTTCCTTAATCAGCCTCAGACTGCCCCTTTTAGCACTCTTTTTCTATTTATATGCCTGTAGAAGTCTTTAGGCAGAATTTTATGGCTTCACTTGGGTGAGATCGTAAAATCCTGCCCAAGGCCAAAGGAGATTTCCATTTTGGGAACCTTGCCCGGCCTGGCAGTAGAGTTTTGGCCTTTGTGCTTCCCTTTTATGCTGGTTGTCAGTCTTGTCTTGTAATCTCTCTTTGTATCTCAAATATGCTCAGTCACCTTTCTTCTGTATTCTTCTTTGTTCTCCACTGTAATTTCTCTCCAACACCTGTCATAAGCACACTTCTTCTTCCTAATCTTAGTTTCTATTGCTTTGTTTACACAGGGAGCTCTGGATTTCTTTGTCCTACTTTTCTCTTTTAAAGCAACATACATTGACTGTGCCCAAACTATTTCTTCTTCGAAGGTAGCGCATTGATCAGCCACAGTTTCTCCCGCCAATCTTTCATTCTGGTCTAACCAGCGTAGCTCTGTCCTTTCCCCCGAGAAGGCAACACTTTCCCCAGTTAATTATTCTTATTTTAGGTTGCCCATTGTCCTTTTCCATCATCACCCTAAACCTTACGATACAACGATCAGTGTCTCCTGTTTCTTCACGAACACTTGATCGACTTGACCCTCCTAACTTCCAAGAACCAAGTCCAGCAGCACCTCCTTTCGAGCAAAATACTGCAGATGCTGGAATCTGAAACAAAAACAGAAAATGCTGGAAAATCTCAGCAGGTCTGACAGCTTTTATGGAGAAAAAATAGAGACAAGTCCGGATAACTCTTTATGACCCTATTTTCAATCTAACCAGTTCTAGTAGCAACAGTTTCATCTAACAAGGTTCCTGTAATAAATCGAGGGTGACACAATGTGGCTCAGAATATAAATTGGTTTATTGTCAATGATAAATAATTATTTGCAACAAAGTATATGACAGAATGAACAATCTGACTATTCTCCAGTTTTCTCTGGCTCCAGCTGAGATTCTCCCTGACCCGGGATACCCATCCCTGTACCTGATTGGCTCAACTTCCCATCTCAATGGTCCATCTGGTCTGACCTGATCAAGGAATGGCCACTTAAAGGGGCCACATTATTGTAATTCCCTTCCCCTTGTGTACCTGTTCCAGACCCCATTGTTATGTTTAAAAAGTTTATTAACTGCTAAAAAGGGAAGGCGAAATGGTAGAAAATGCATATTCATTCATTTGGATTAAGTAAGAATTGAGTCCAATTGTAAGTAAATATAAATGAAAAGTAAGATGGAACAGCCCTTGACTGGCGAGGAGTAGATGATGATGCATGCGGCCATTATAGACTGATTCCAGTATAGTTAAATGATAATGAGCAGCACATTGTACCATCTCTATATAGAGTAACAGAAAAAGCATATAAGGATGGGGGCAGCACTGCTACCCCACAGCAGCAAAGTTCGATTCCCAGCTTGGGTCACTGTCTGTGTGGAATATACACGTTCTTCCTGTGTCTGATTGGGTTTCCTCCAGGTACTCTTGTTTCCTCCCCCAGTCCAAAGTTGTGCAGGTATGGTGGATTAGCTATGCTAAATTCTCCCTTAGTGTCAGAGAGGGCTAGCTAGGATAAATGCATGGGATGTTGGGAATAGGCCTGGCTAGTATTGTGGTCAGTGCCGACTTGATGGACTGAATGGCCTCCTTCTGCACTGGAGGATTTTATCAATAATATATTTGTGGAAGTTTCTCATTTACAGAGAAAATCCATTGCTTTGGACTCCTGTTGTATTGGGGATTGTGTGGTGATGGTTCCATTTGCATTCTAATGGCTCCAGTTTGTTCTCCTTCACATCTGAGACTTTTTTGCAGCTAGATAGGACCATATGTGCGCTCACTCATTGCTACATGAAAACGTGCTTCCAAATTTCTGCCTCTTGGAAAAAGAACCCATCAGTTACCATCACCACCATACTCACCCACTTACATTCTCACTGTTTTCCAACAGATGGAGCTTTCAAATGTCTTTTCACTCCATTCCCATGGTCTTCGCATCTGTCTTCTCAATTTATGCAATTTGTATTCAAAGGCATTTTGTAGATTATAATAAACACCAACCTCATCATCCCTCACTGTGTCCTAATAGCCTGGAATTGGAGTACATTTGCGATGTTTAGCGTAGTGTCCCTTTAAATCTACTTGCTGTTCAATGTTTCCTGTGGGACTCCCATTAATTGGATTCACTTATCAATCATTAACCTTTGTTGAGGTCAATTAGAGATGAATAAAATGCTTGTAAACTTTAGAAGAACTGAACTTTATTTCCTTTTAAGCTTGCTTTTCATCCATGACAAAGGAATGACAGCACGCCAGAGTCAAGAATCTTTTCTGCATATTAATGAATCTCAGAAAACAATCACGCTGAGTGAAGTAACATTATTGCAAAGGTGTACAACTCAACTGTGGAAGCAATATGATTTGGAAAGGAGTTTGTGATAGATGAGCTCAAAGCAAAGGTTTTATTTATTGTTTTCTCGTAAAAGACATTTTCTTGCCCTGTAGTAAAATAAATGCCATGTTTATTTAAATGTTTGAATAATCTTAAGACCATGAGACATAGAAGCAGAATTAGGGCAATCGGCCCATCAAGTCTGCTCTGCCATTCAATCATGGTTGATATTTTTCTCATCCCCATTCTCCTGCCTTTTCCCATAACCCCTGATCTTCTTGGTTAATCAAGAATCTATCTATCTATGTCTTAAAGACGGATGCTCTCAGTTTTGAACATTTTAGAATAAGCAAGTAGTAAAGCAACAATTATTATCACTGAGGCTATATTATGGGTAGCACAGTGATTAGCGCTGCTGCCTCACAGTGCAACAGACCTGCATTCGATTCCTGGTTTGGGTCACTGTCTGTGCGGTGTCTGCACGTTCTCCCTGTGTCTGTGTGAATTTCCTCCAAATGCTCCAGTTTCCTCCCACAGTCCAATAAATGTGTTGGTTAGGTGCCTTAGCCATGCTAAATTCTCCTTCAATGAACAAACAGGTGCTGGAGTGTGGCTACAGGGGATTTTCACAATAACTTCATTGTAGTGTTAATGTAAGCCTGTGTGGGACACTCAGAATAAATAAAGTATTGATTTATCTTTCATGATCCTCTTCAATTTTTCTACTGTCTATAAAAACTGTACTCGAAAACAGATTGCTTGTTATCCCTGAACTGTTGCAAAATTCACACTAAACAGCTTGATGTTTTTGGGAGAAAACAAACTCATCACAGTCATTATAGTCTGAAGAATGACAATGTTAAAGCTGTATCACACAGCACAGAACCAACAGAGAGAATCATACCTATAAATGTCGGGTGTCCTTCGTCAGTACACGTGCTACGCTGAAAATTGCAACTGTTTCTTCAGCTGTCAATGGCAGTAAGCTAATGAAATTGGGCCCCAGGCTTCTCAGGAAAAAAGACCTCTGACAAAAAGTGCCAATGAAGGAAATCAAAGATACAAAAGGCAGTTCCATTGGCAATGTTAATTACACTGCTGACAAAGTTTATCTTTGAGATATTTCTAGCAGAATGGATAAAAGACAGAAAGATGCCTGATAAAAATATTTCAAAAATATTTGGAGTCATTTGTGAAAGATCAAAACTTTGCCTATCAATTAACTGTTTGTGAATTTGCCTCACATCCAAATCAAGGACAGTAATGACATAAAGGCATTTGCTTGGGATGGCACAATGGCACATGGTTAGAACTGCTGCCTCACAGCACTGGGGACCTGGTTTCAATTCCTGGCTTGGGTCAATGTCTGTGTAGAGTTTGCATGTTCTCCCCATGTCTGTGTGGGTTTCCTCCCATACTTTTTGTATCAACAAAAATGACTGCTCTTCAGTCCAAATTATTTCCTTTAATATCACAAAGTCTATATGTTAGCTGTTTGGGTCAATCCATTATTTGGTTGATAAAGAGAATGGGGAGGGTCACTATAATGTGATAATTGTAGACATTTTGATTCTTGTGTGAGTAAAGCATTCTGCTACTTGGATGTTTCTCTGTATGTTCCAAATGACTAACTCCTCCCTTAAAGAAAATACTTGGAAAAGCCAAGTGGCCACAGAAATGTACAGTACAGCAGATTATTTGGCCCCTTGTTAATGCAATTCAAAGCTAACCTCACCACCATGCTGCCATGTTCTTTACCCCCTTTATCTGTGCCTATATCTCTCTCTAATATTCCTTAAAAGAGCTGATAATTCAGCAACTCAAAGCCTGGAGGAATTAGTATGCCAGCCAAATCACAACAGGGAATCTGCCTGCAACAAACTGGCAGTTAATGATTATTTATAAGTTGCCTGTGTGAGGAAGTGTAACACAGAATGTGTGTGATGTGGCAGACAGGGGACATGTACAATTTTTATTTGATTTTTAGGAAAGCTTCAATGCCCGATAGTAAATCTATGGACAGTGTTTCTGCAAATGTGGAAAAGAGTTCATTTGTATTTTCTTCCCAAGGTGTTTGGGAGGAGTAAAAATTACTGTCGTGGAACTAAAACATTAACCTGTCTTTCCTGTGCTATCTGCACATTCCTTCCCCACCTACAATCCTAAACATCCAGCCTTGCTGTAAATTGAAATGTCGGGAGGGGTATAATTAAACTCTGATGATTCTAACTGAGACATTCAGATCAGCAGTTTGCAGGGAGCTGAGTAGAAAGGAAGCCCCAATATTGGGCGGCATGGTAGCAGTGTGGTTGGCATTGCTACTTCACAGTTCCAGGATCCTGTGTTCGATTCCTGGCTTGGGTCTGTATGGACGTTGCACATTCTCCTCATGTTTGTGTGGGTTTCCTCCAGGTGCTCTGGTTTCCTCCCACAGTCCAAAGATGTGCGGGTTAGGTTGATTGGCTAAAATTGCCCCTTAGTGTTCTAAGATACATGGGTTAGAGGGATTAGTGGGTAAATGTGTAGGGATATGGGGGTAGGGCCTGGATGGGATTATGTAGACTCAATAAGTCAGACAGCCTTTCTGCACTGTAGGACTTCTGTGATTTCGTGCAGACTAAGATCAGGCCATTGTGCTGAACTGCTGCTGCAAAGCCTGCTAACAGCCACCTGAGGGGGGAGAGAGGGCAATGGTCTAGTGGTATTATTGCTAGCCTATTAGTTCAGTTAATGCTCTGGCGATCCATGTTCAAATCCCAACACAGCAAATGGTGGAATTTGAATTCAACAATCAAAATCTAGAATTAAGAATCTACTGATGACCATGAAGCCATTGTCAATTGTCAGAAAAACGCATCTGATTCACTGGTGTCCTTTAGGGAAGGCAGTCTTCTTTACTTGGTCTGGCCTTCATGTGAACTCTGAGCCACAGCAGTGTCGTCGACTCTCAATTGCCCTTGGAACAAGGACAACTATGGATGGCAATGCCAGCGATGCCCGTGTCCCATGAATGAATAGAAAAAAGATTCACAATGATTCATTGCTGTCTGTATATGTTTGGCCTTGTGCAAGGAGCTAGCTGATATAAGAAATAAACAGCCAATGGATCAAACTTAAACTTAATTTGCTCACTTAAATATATCTGACTGCAGACAGACCCAATTATTGGCCTAGCTCTTCTGAACCCAGTGATGACAAACATTGTGATGTTTTGACAGTTATAGTCCCCCATGTGTTGTTCCAAATTGCAGAATACTCACACAAGAATCAGAATGTCTGTAGCTATCAAACTGGGCCTATCTTTCTTTGAGCAAAGCCAATGATCATCTGCTGCAACCGCAGATTCTGTTGATATTACACTGCTGTATATTTCTATGGGGGCCTCCCAAACCCAGCTTACCAGTACAGTGTCCCTTGGGAACCCTGTCAGGGTAGCAAAGACATGCCCCCTTATTGTAAGCCCTGTTTCAATGTCAGTGAATGGATAGGTAAGTGGGTAGGGAATATGGTGTCTGATGGATGAAGTTTGGGGTTGGGTGGAATGGCAAGTTGGTATGTGAAGGGTGATCATATTGGGGATGCAGTTAGGTTTGGGAAGAAGCCAGATTAGGAAGGGGAGTAGTTGGGTTTGGTTAGAGGCATAGCCAGGTTGATAGGGAATTGGGTCAGGTCAGGAAGATAGTTTGGTGGTCAAGGGGATAGATATTTTGGGTCAGGAGAGTAGTTAGGTTGGGATAGAGATTGGGTTGGATGATGGTTGGGTTAAAAAGTAGTCAGTCAAATCAGCGGGATAGTCAGGATGGGGGATAGTCAGGTTGCCGGGGAGGGGAAATAGTCTGCAGTTAGAATATTAGTTGTTTAGTAATCAGATGTTGGACAAGAGTCTCCAAACTAGATTCTGCAGCATCCAGGGGACCAGGCACATTGGAAAAATGCTGCAGAGCTGCTTGTCCAATCAGATGATGGGTTTCTGGAAAAGCCAGTCTCTAATTGGACCATCATGAACAGCAAAATGATGGAACAAGAAGCCTTGGAATGGAACTGGGACCGGGCGCTGGAATGTGTGCTTGGGGTCTGCATCAGGGATTTGGATCCAGAGTGAGCCTTGGATTGAGGTACTGTCCAATGCAAGAGTGTAGGGAGTGTGGGGAGGCTGTCTAATGTGTGCCACAGAGTGAGGGGATGCTGTTCATCATGGACTCTAGCCGGGGCCGAGGGATATTGTCCTGAACTGACTTGTTAGATTACCCACTTCTAGTGTGAGTACTACTTCCATGAGTTACTGTTAAGGGACCATGTAGCTAGCAAACATATTTATCACTTTGTGCCTCTTCCTAATTAGTAATATATACATAGACATAGCTAGAAAAGACTTGTTTACACTGCACTCCTGTGTTCATACCAAAAAAAGGGGCATCAACATTGTGAGAATGCTGGGGTTTCCCGATACCTTTGGGATAGCACTTGGTGTTTCACAGCTCAAAGTTTGGGAAACTCCAGACGAGACTTTAATCTGTCTAACATTCCCCAGTATCTATTTGGGTAAGTACTAGGGAACTGTCCAAAGACACCAGTTCTAACTCAGAGTTGGAGACATTTGCAGAAAGTCCCAGGGAATAGTTGAAACTTCCTGGGCAATTCCCAATTGGATGCGTGCATCATGGTTTCCACAGGGACCTGACGACACGTCTTTGCTCATATGTCTATTCTCCAAGAATCTGAGGAAAGTCTGGGCTCGCATAAATTTGGGCAGCTTGTGTGCACTGGTTTTCACTTTAATTTTATTTACAGCTGCTCCTAAGCTCTAAAAGCGAGAAAGAGTTGAAGATAAATTGAAAAGAAACCTAACGAAAAGACAATTAAACAGAAACTGTGAGCAAGTAACGGAGCTGTACAAAACATAGTCCACCATTTCCCAGCTGCTAAAGTGCTTGTTGTTTTATGAAATGGGCATAAGGAAGAATTCTTCTTTAGCATTGCCATGAGGTTCCTTTCCAGAAGGCAACAGTGAACTACTTCTGGTAATTGGTGTTGGATTCAATGCATGGCATATTTCTGGCAATGTTTCTTTTTGGTACCTTTTAACATTTCATTCCTGATCAAAAAGCCAATTAAGTCCAATCAGAGTCCCCAAATGAAAGAGAAAAAGATCCAAGCTGCAGACAAGAATATTCATCTCGTCAATCAATGATCCAAGTTGACAGCCATGAGCATTGCAGTCCCTGCCGGGCTTGATCTGAGCTTCATCTTAGCCAAAAGGCCCAGGTGGCTTTGAAAATATTTCATCAGGTAAAGTCTCAATTTAACCTCTTTGGCTATCCTGATCACATACTCTATCTTAGTTCGAGAAAATGCAGGCATTAGCAATGAATGCAGCGGGCTAGTCCTGACCCATGCCTGATCATGGTTTCACCCCTGATGGATATAGCAGAGTCAAAACCCAGAAACTCTAAGGGGTTTTGTGAAGTCAGCCTAGACCCTAAGTTTTACTTTTGATTTTGGCAGGGATGAGCACAATTTGCTTCACTCCAGGTTTGAATCAAGTGATCCATAAGGAAGCTTTTATCAAGCAAAGTTTATTCAAGAACACAGTTAGAATATAGCAAAAAGAATTAGCACAACTTTTACCCATTACAAGACTTAAACATGACACAGTACAATTCTTAACAGCTAGCTATCCCTATTATTCCAATTTAAAAACAACCCTATATGCATAAACCCTTCTTCAGAATTAGTTAGCATTAAAACAAATATGCTCACCTAACACTGGATTTCCAGTTCTTAATACCTATGGACTAAAATCCAAACAGCAGTTTTCAGATAAGGATGTATCCTCAAGACAGTAAAACAGAGAGGTGATCTAGACTCTAGCAGCTTGCAGTCTTCAAATCTCAGACCTCAGAGACAGAAAATGATACGTCTCTCTCTGTGCAGCTTCCAAAATATCTAAGTAACTAATATCTGAATAAAACAATCTGAAAAACTAAGCTGGAATTCTCTGTGAAAATAGAACTGCCCCCAGTTATGTGACCTGACCTGTCAATTGTCCCAATCATTCTGCAATCCCAGGGGAGTATTAAAACAATAGAATACTGCATTTGTTCAGATTAAAACAAACATGATGTAAAATATGCTGCTTCAGTAACAATAGAGGACACCGACTACAGACAAAATGCCAGGGATTGCTAGAAGCATCCTGCAGTAAAACATAATTAAAATACATTTCTTAAAGGCACGGTATCATCTCAGCAGGCCTCATTGAAACGTGTTGGATGATGGCAAATCTTATAGGAATTCCACAAAGATAAAACTACCCAACTGTCCCAGATTTGGGTGAAAAAGATGATTTGTGGTGGAAAAGAGATGTTTAGGTTGCTCAAATTCGGGATGATTTTGAAATAAATGAGGAATGGTGGGAGACATGGGGTGGAAGGTTTTGGGCCCCATATTTAAGGAAGGATGTTCTGGCTTTCGAAAGGATCCAGAGGAGGTTCGTAAGAATGATCTCTGGAATGAAGAGCTTGTCATATGAGGGCTCTGGGGCTGTACTCATTGGAGTTTAGAAAGATGGAGGGGGATCTTATTGAAACTTACAGCATACTGCCTGGCCTGGATAGAGTGGACATGGAGAGGATGTTTCCACTGGTAGAAAAAAACAGATCCAGAGGGCACAACCTCAGGTTAAAGAACAATCCTTTAAAGTAGAGATAAGGAAGAATTTCTTCAGTCAGAGGTTGGTGAATCTGTGGAACTCTTTGCCACGGAAGGCTGTGGAGACCAGGTCATTGAGTGTCTTTAAAACAGAGGTAGGTAGGTTCTTGATTAATAAGGGGATCAGAGGCTACAAGGAAAAGGCAGGAGAATGGGGATGAGGAAAAAAAAATCAGCCATGATTGAATGGTGGAGCAGACTCGAAGTGCCAAGCGGCCTAATTCTGCTCCTATATCTTATGGTCATATATCTTTACCAGAATTTTTTACATTAACAGCTAAAATTCATGGCATCATTCTCATTCAAACTTCAATATGACACTTGATAGGAGAAAATAGAAGCTGAAATAAGCGTCATACAAGAAGGATACCTGTGTAGTGGAGTTCAGAGTGAGAAGTGAAAAATAAAGTAAATTTGTACTCATTACTGACAAGGTCATGATCAATGCCAACCACTTGCATGAGGCGAGTAGGTTTGTCATCATTCAATCCGGTTCTCAATGAAAATTAATACTTTTGCTACCTCAGTGAGCCAGCCACATTTTCTCACAGACCTCTGATATAGAAACCAGGGCAGCTCTGCTCACTAAAGCTTGATTACTCTATCTCTGTCACAGTGGCCCGCACATTTCAGATATTCCTGATGCTTCTGGCTCTGCTATCAAAGTTCAACCTTCCTCCCTCTGTTTACAGTATCCAATCTTCCTGATTTGCTTTGAACCAAATAACTTCCTTAAGTCAAAAAATTTGCTCAGATATTCCAATAAAACTATGCACAGGGTGTTTTTTGTTCATGGGATGTAAGTGTCTCTGGCTGAGCTGGGCCAGCATTTATTGCCCATCCCCAGGGCATTTTTTTAATGAGTCAACCACATTGCTGTGGCTCTGGAGTCACATGGAGGCCAGGTCAGGTAAGAGTGGCAGATTTTCTACCTTAAAGGACATTAGTGAACCAGGTCATTTCCAACAATCATTTCACGATCATCAGTAAATTCTTAATTCCAGCTAATTCTAATTTAATTCAAATTTCACCATCTGTTGTGGCAGGATTTGAACCTTGGGTCTCTGGATTATAGTCCATTGACAATACCACTACACCACTCCCTTCCCATACGGAGATGTATACCAGAGTTTTATTACTTCACATGCCCAAGGCTTATAAGATCCCACCCAAGGCCAACAGAGAATGCTGTTCTGCAAGTCTCGCCCATCTTGATTCCAGAGCAGGCGTGCTGGTAAAATTCCGGATGTAGAATTAACTGTTGTCTCAAACCAAACAGAGGAAGGAGTGCGGGACTTCGAAAATTTGGGAGAATGATTTCTCATGGATTCAAGCCACCAACGGACTCAGCTTCAGCTCATTATAATAATGGTAAATGTGATCAGTTTGACAGCAATCTACTAAAATAATCATGGATGACACACCAGCAACATATTTCAAATTAGCAACCTTAAATCAATGTTTCTTGTGCAGCTTGTGAGATCTGCAGCTAAGTTTCTTAGTCATTGAACCCCTTGGTCAGTTCAAACTTCGCGCAGAAAATCACACACATTGTTGGTGGTACTCTTTCAAATTGAATTCTTGGATTATATCCAAAGATGCCTCATGATAGATTCACTTACCATAATCATGTTTAAAGCTTAAAGTTTGGCAGAGTATTAGTAATGAAGCTATCATGTTTCTTCTGGTGCTATTCTGGTTGGCAGTTGGTGACTAGTGGAATGCCCCAGGGATCGGTGCTGGGGCCTCAACATTTACATAGACGATCTGGAGGAGAGGGCTGAGTGTAGGGTAACAAAATTTGCTGATGACACGAAGATGAGTGGAAAAGCAAATTGCGTGGAAGGTGCGGAAGGTCTTCAGAAAGATCTGGATAGGCTGAGTGAGTGGGCGAGGACCTGGCAGATGGAGTATAATGTTAGCAAGTGTGAGGTTATCCACTTTGGTAGAAATAATAATAGGAGGGATTATTATTTAAAGGGTGAAAAGCTGCAGCATGCTACTGTGCAGAGGGAATCCTTGTGCACAAATCGCAAAAACCCAGACTGCAAGTGCAGCAGGTGATCAAGAAGGCGAATGGAATGTTGGCCTTTAGAGCGAGGGGAATAGAATATAAAAGTAGGGAGGTCTTGCTGCAACTGTACAAGGCACTGGTGAGGCCGCAACTGGAGTACTGTGGGCAGTTTTGGTCGCCGAATTTGCGAAAGGATATATTGGCCTTGGAGGGAGTGCAGAGGAGGTTCTCTAGGTTGATACTGGAGATGAGGGGGCTAGCCTATGAAGAGAGATTGAATAGACTCGGTCTGTACTCGTTGAAGTTCAGAAGGCTGAGGGGGGATCTTATAGAGACATATAAGATAATGAAGGGGCCAGATAGGGTAGAGGTAGAGAGATTCTTCCCGCTTAGAAAGGATAGCAGAACTAGAGAGCACAGTCTCAAAATAAGGGAGAGGGGGCAATTTAGGTCAGAGTTGAGGAGGAACTTCTTCACTCAAAGGGTGGTGAGTCACTGGAATTCTCTGCCCATTGAAGTGGAGACTACCTCGCTGAATATATTTAAGTCATGGGTAGATACGTTTCTGATAGACCAGGAAATTTAAGGGTTATGGGGAGAAAGTGGGAAAGTGGAACTGATCTACTTCAGATCAGTCATGATTTTGTTGAATGGCAGGGCTAGATGGCCTACTTATGCTCCTATTTCTTATGTTCTTATGTTCTTTGCAGCTAATTAAAACAAATCTTGCAAAGAAGGCACTTATATTGCTTTCTAACAGGGATTCACAGGGATAACACTGTGTGCTCAGGGGAAGGAAGCCAGACATTCAATAAAGAAACTCAGAATTAGAGGGGAAATTTATGCAAAGGAATTGCCAAGATCCTAATTTTAAAGCAGCAAGTTACTTGTGTATTTCAAGGTAGCTGATGGTCAATTGTAAGGGTGCTATTTATTATAATAACTAACGAGAAACTATTTCATCTTGGCATAGCTGCCGCTTGAACTATTCTTTACAACATTCATTATGTACTTTGGGCCTCCTTCTTGATTTCCCAGTGAAAACAAAATTTGGAACAGACTTTTTTATTTCCCCTCCATTATGAATAGAAACAATGGACTGTGTGCAACATTTCCAATGCCAGATTTGCTGGACAGGATATTACAATAACACTGCAGCAGAATGCCAGACAAAATCATCCCCTCCAGCCTTCCGCTTCTCTTTATTGAGAAACTGGGCTGAATGCCCATGATACTGAACACCACCGGAGACTGAAAAGAATAAAAGAGGTAGCAAATGGCAAATAGCATTTATATCACTGATGTGGCAGGCTGTGATGATCGTGAACAAGGGAAAAGAAACAACTGCCTCCTTCTTGGCCTTCAATAGCATCACCATCACTAATGTTTCTACCATCAACATCTTGGGTCTATTCATTATCTGGAAGCTTGATTGGACCAGTTATTCAGCATATTTGGCCACAGAATCTGAATACACTGTGCAGTGTGGCTCAACTCTTGACAGTACAAATGGTTTCCACAAGGCACAAGTCAGGAGTGTGTGAGAATACTCACTACTTTTCTGGCTGGGTGCAATTGTAACAATACTCAAGGAGCTCAAGAGCAAAAGACAGAGTCTGCTTGGTCACTGTGCCTGACATTTGAATCCATGTATGCTCTTTGCGGTATTAAGGTGAAGGATATACAGATGGAGGGCATTGATTGATTAGGTACCTTGAGTACATATAAAGAGATGCTTAACAGTGGGTGCTTCAGAAGTTTGAGTGATCATCAAACACCTAGAATATTATTGTGATTTGCTAAGTTTCTTCTCGCAATATTAATTTTCTTTGCATAATGTTAGTTTAATGAGAAACAATGGGACACTGGGCATTAGTTAGGGAGGAAATAGACATTTATAATATTACATCCTAGAAATAAATCTAGTATTAAATAAAATAATTGCATCTGGCTTTCTACTTTATCATCTGACTTCAGAATGAATTAACATTGTAGCAGAGGATGATTGCCTCGAGATGAAGATTGGAAACTAAGAATTTACTTTAGAGATAGAAAATTGTAATCTGAGTTGCAATTTGTGAAGATGCAAGGGATGATTATTTACTGATGTTCACTGAACCTAGACTTTATGATCAGTGGAACTGGACATGTGGGAAGAGGTTACATCATTATGGTCTCAGCATTAAGAGAAAGGCAAAATATAATGGGTGCTGGAATCTGAAACTAAAACAAAAAATGCTGGAAAATTTCAGCAGATCTGACAACATCTGAATACAGAGAATAAAGGTGATGTTTACTCGAAATGTTGGCTTTATTCTCCCTCCAAGGAACTGTCAGACCTGCCGAAAATTTCCAGCATTTTCTGTTTTTGTGTTGATGGCCTTAGCACTGATGCTTCCTAACAAAAGTAAAATCAGAAGCAAAGGGTGGGATTTTCCAGCTGCATGTGCCCCAAGACTGGGAGTACCCGCTTGAGATCATTGGACCATTAAACGTTCAGTTGAATGTTCTGCTATGATTCATATGATGGGCGGAACCAGAAAATCTCGCCTAGAGTATTTTCTGTGTTGGATGCCTGACAGTTGGACACTGAGGAAGGTTTCATTCTTCCAATAGGCTTCATAGGTGAAATTTAGCAGAAAGATTATCTATTTTGAAGCCATGGAGACATGAACAACAAAGAACAACAAGAACAACAAAGATGGTCAGACTTTGATAGATTTTGAAGGATAGGTTGTCATTCTGTAGAGGAATATATCATGGACTTTAACAAACTGTAAAAAGGATTGCAGAAATTCAATTGGCAATTTCTTATTCAGCGCTCACATTGAAATTACTGGATTGTACTACAGCTCCCTGTTTCAACTGTTGTTCAATTGTTAGAAAAGGCACTCTTTTGAATTATTTGTCAGCTGCTTGGAAAATAAATCTGAACGAGCAGTCATTTCCAGCAGCCTGGGTTGTGGGACATTCAGAGGCGTCACAAAGGATGCAGGTTTCAGGAGAGTTGCAGACAAAAGTAATGAGGGAAAATAGCATTTTTAGCAGATCCAGCAGACAAACAGGCTGGGAGCAGTAAAATAGAACGAGGAATGGCCAAGGATCAGTTATCAAGTGCTTCAGATGTGTCTCAAAATGTCATTACGCAATGTGCTTCTGCAGAGCAGAACAGAAAGATATTCAAATGATGCATGACACAAAGGTCCATAACATCTGAACTGAATCCCGATTTGCATGTGTGCCACACGTGCACATCTGGACAATAGAGAAATCCTGACACGTGCGATAAAAGTGCACCAAGTTCAAACCTCCGTTAGTGTTGTAAGGATCGAAGTGCTGTGCTGAAGTCCTCAGAAAAGTGCTAATTTAGCTTACTTGCCTCAATGATAGATGAGTATTTCTGCTTATTTATTTGCACCTTTTTTTCCTGCCCCAGCCTCAGCAAGTAGAGGGAGCCATTCTTTTCACGGGTTAATTTTTTTGTAAATGTGTTCAAAATGTATGAATGCACAGAAAGTGAAATATTTATCTTTTTTACATTTGTCATGACATACTGTTAATTCAGTTTTAAACAGTATTGTTTATTCCAATTTTCAGAGTCTCCCTGATGCAATGTTATTCCTTAGAAACCTCTTAAGATACAGGGCGAAATGAGTTCTACATTTACAGTGGTAAGTATACAACTATTTCAAATGCTTCAGGAAAGTGCATTCCTAAAGATGATATATGCAAGCCTCCTGTAAGCTGATGCGAACTAGCTTTCTGATAGATATTGCAGGATTCAGTTCAGATTGGAAATCTGAAGTCCCATTCCATTACCACTGGATGTCACACTTTTAGCTTGTCTTCTGAAATAATTGAGGGTTCGGTGTAGGTGCAGAGATCATGAGAGAAGAGTCAGGCTGCAAGTAAAATGTACAATTAATGTGTCCTCCCCTTCCCTCCCTTATCTCTTTGTTTACAGAGACAACAGAGCCATTGTATTAAAGTTTTCAAAAAAATTATTGATCGCCGTGTTAAAGAGGAAAAATGTATTTTATTGCAAAAAATTTGAAAAGATGAAGCAATTTATTGAAATGTTCTGGAGCAGCTGCTGAAGTAAAATGTTTAGTTTGGTATCAAAATGTTGCATTTATAAGATTTCTGTTGATACATGTTTTCCATTAAAATTTGCAAAATTCCACTGACATTTTTTATTGAAACCTTACAGCAAAATATTTAAATTTAAAACTATATAAATGTTTTCTTGAAATATCAAAACACAACAGTTAAATATGAGATAGTTATAAATGAAGTAAACAAGGTAGAAGAATACTAATGATAAACACATAGTGGCTTCGATTCTCCACATCCCAAAATATGAACTGTCCTCATGCAATAAGATGTCCAAATCATGGTCTAAGAAGTTCTGACCTCTCTCCTGGCCAATTATATTTTCAGTTTCCATATTCCAAATTAAAACATTTGCACACTTATAAGCATGCCACACGTAAAGTTATACAATAATATAATGCAGATTTAAATCACAGATTTAAAACAAGTAATAAACCTATGTTAATTTATACATTTCAATTACAAAAATAAAAATTACAGTTTAAATGAGCTAACACTAATAGGATTAGCTACTTAAAAGAAGTAGCAAAAGAAAACCTGAATAAGAATTCGACATCCAAAAAAGAAAATGCTTGAAACGTTAGCTGTTTTCTCTCTTTACAGATGCCGCCTGATCTGCTGAGATTTTTCAGCATTTTCTCTTTTGGTTTCAGATTCTAGTATCTCAAATAATTTGCTTTTATAAACAAGTTGACATATCTTTATACTAGCAGGAAATCCTTTTGATCCTTCTGCCTTAACTTTAAAACTGTTGTTTCAAAGCCAGACCTTAATGGGTCCAATCTGGCCCTGTGGAGGTGTGGCTAAAGTCCTCCTGAACTGCACTGGGACTTGCAGAGATTGTCCTGCTGAAGGGCCAAAGGCTACTGCTCCCATCAGGAGTTGAATCTGTGATTTTTCAGTACAGATAAGTTTGCAACAAATTCAACTATTTTTGGTGGCCCACGTCTTTCCACCCGCTGCTAGTTGGAAATTATAGACCAATGAATTTGGAAGTTGAAGATGATCAGCCTGAGGGAGTTGTCCTTGTCACAAGAAGCTTTAGATGGGAATGAGTGTATTAGCACTGATGTAGTCTCCAGTCAGGTATCTGGCAGCTGAGTGAGCTTTCCATAAAAAAGACACAAATTAAACTGGACATGAACCATGATGAAGCAATTATTTTTGGAAAGTCAGTGGACTTGCACTTCATCCAATCAGGGCATTACTGCATTCCCTTAACAAAACCTGGCATTTCTAATCCGAATGTTAAAGAAGGGTTAATAGCATCAGGTGATCAGAATCCAAGAACAAGATAAAGCAAATTGTCTGAAAGCTATTACAATGTATAAATAATTTACAATATAAATATTGCACGAATCTTTTTTTTTTATTCCAATTCAATCCAATCAAGTCCAATTCTGAGTCCCAACAAGCTGGGACAATCCTGATCCAATCTGATAATTCAGCGCTCTCACCTCTTGTCTTGGGCTTGATCTACATGATCCAAGCTGATTGGAGTAGGTATAGCTCCTCCTCCAAGGCTTGATCTAATTTGCATCTTAGCCAAAAGACTGGGATACCACTTTTAAAAATTGCTTCAAATGAAGCTAAAATGTAACCTAATGACTTCAACCAAGCACAGCATGTCGATAATACACTTGATCTTAGGCAAAAGGCTTCAGCTGGATAGAGTGGCTCAGCTGCTCTTCTCTGATGGTGTGCTCTCCCAATGTGTTGGCTAATAAAAGATCATTTTGTACTGGAACACCTGAGATTATTTTGTGCAATAATCTGTTCCACAACAGTTGCTTTAAATGTTTCTCCCTGTTTGTTTATGATCATACCTTTTTGTCTATTTATCCAATCACCCATTGCCAGTTCTCCCCTCATACCCATGTAATTGGCTTTGATTATGTTTAAGATTCATGTTTGTGATTGGAATATGTCATTTTCAAACTTGGCATGGAATTCAATTATATCATGATCACTCATCATCTACTATGAGATAACTAGTTACCCCTGCTTCATTACACAATACATGATCTAAAGTAGCTTTATTCCTCATTGATTCCATATTGATCTAGGAAACTGCCCTGAAAACATTCTATAAACTTATCTTCTAGGCCACCTTTGCTAATTTGATTATTCCAGTTGTGACAATGAGGTAACTTATGTGTGAATGATACTAATCTGTAATTTCACCCAATGGCCAAACATAACTAAACAGATCAAAAAGGACTTTTAAAGATAAGTAAAGACATTGACTAAAAATGGCTGCCACAAGTTGCCTGGCATCAGGGATTGCAGTTAACCAGTTTTCTGGCCAAGAAACAAAAACACTATTGGTCCAACATCAGATAATCAAACACTATCTGAAATTTTTAAGATGTGAGGGAGGTTATATAACAGAAGTAACTATTTTGAAACCTCTTTAATACAACATGCAAGCTTCAAACAATGGAGTAGTATGAAAATGGCCAATGGAGCAGTAGGAGCTCCCTTCTCTCTCAAGCTAAAATCATAACTCTTACAATTTAAAGCTCCAGCAAAGAGATACTGAATTTTCCATGAAAAGGAACTTCAGGTTTTACAGACCAAGAAGAAATTGACTCCCGCAATTGCTGTTGCATGAGTTTAAACTCAATTGCTAGAATCTAAAGGAACTTGAAAAGATACCTGCTGCAGCACAGTGAGGCAGCCAAGGACTCACAATTTCTTTACCTCCGTTTGACTAAGTAAGTAACTACTGACAACATAGCTTGTCAAATTTGCTTATTAGTCTGTGTGTGAATATGGCTCATGAAAGTTCGAGAAGCACAGGTTTACCTTTTTAAATATTTTGCTATCTTTACCTGAATAGATTTTGAACTCAGTAAAAACTAACCCTATTTTTGTTTTAGACCTCAATAAAGCCTGTCAAGCTTGTTTCCTTGCAATCATGATGTGGAGATACCTAAGTTGGACTGGGGTAGACACAGTAAGAAGTCTCACAAAACCAGGTTAAAGTTCAACAGGTTTATTTGGTAGCACAAGCTTTCGGAGTGTCGCTCCTTCTCCAGGTGAGTGAGACTTCTTACTGTCCTTGCAATCAATATATGAATGGTTAAACACAGACATTGGGAATCCCTTTATCCAAAACAGATAAAGTCAGATTGGGGGTAGTGGGACAGGGGAGTCTATTTTACTCCTTCTCATGAAGATTAAAGTTTCCCAGAACTATTAGATTATTTCAAAGTGTCAAACAGAATGATTAAAAAGGAAGGGGACTCCTGATGGTAAAAGTGACAAAAATATTCCAAACATTTTGTGATTAGTGCTGGCTGGCAGAATGATTATTATAGGG
Source organism: Sphyrna mokarran (assembly GCA_024679065.1). Classification (NCBI taxonomy): domain Eukaryota; kingdom Metazoa; phylum Chordata; class Chondrichthyes; order Carcharhiniformes; family Carcharhinidae; genus Sphyrna; species Sphyrna mokarran. The sequence goes on from JAGIQG010000009.1 coordinate 65,883,727, forward strand.
AGACTATAAAAACTCCTACCAACATTTTCTTACTCTTCGTGCTCAAAATCGTCACCCATACTGATTGTACTTCCTGATCTTCTGAGCCAAGATCCTTCCTGCTTAAGTATTTTTGTCATTTTTACTATCAGGATTCCCTTTCCATTCTAATCATTCTGTTTGACTTTTTGAAATACTGTGTGCCTTGGAATATTTATTTCTAATCTTAGTCATCATAGAACCATAACTCTGTAATGGTGATTAGATCTAAACTATTTTGTACCATTATTATAAATGCTTCAGATTATTTTTATTATTATTCTTCTGAATGAATCTGACTTAGTGATATACAAATACTATTAAGCTCTCTGTCCCTTCCTGATCCATTCTGCTTCTCTTTACTTATATTCTATTCTGTTGCCTTGACTTTCCTCCTTGGATTTCTAAATCTTATTTTCCCACAAGGTGTCCTTAACCCTGGCACCCGACAGGTGACACAACCTTCGGGGTACTTGGCCATAGCTATGGAGAACAACATCAGTTCTTCTACTGTGCTATCCTCTCCCCTATCTGTCACATTCCTTTTTACCCCTTACCGCCCCGCCCCCCCACCTGACTGGCATCCTGCACCGCTGTGCCATGGACATTGAACAGTTTAGCACATGAGTGGGCCACAATATCTTCCTATTCACCCTGTACTGCTTCCACGCAGGTTTTGAGCACTTCATATTTGTTAGTCAAAGTCTAGGGTTGAGGCTCCTCCAGTTTTATGTTTTGGATCCCCATAGCTGTCTGAGTCTCAGGATGCCACAGTGGTTAGCACTGCTGTTTCACAGCACTAGAGACCTGCGTTTGATTCCCAGTTTTGTTCACTGCCAAATTTGTATGCTCTCCCCTTGTCTACGTGGATTTCCTCTGCGTGCTCCAATTTCCTCCCACAGTCCAAAGGTGTATGAGTTAGATGGATTGGCCATGCCATATTTTCCTTTAGTGTCAGGAGAACTAACTAGGGTAAATGCATGGGGTCGTGCAGGTTGGACCTGGGTGGGATTGTGGTCAGTGCAGACTCAATAGGCTGAATGGCCTCATTTTGCACTATAGGATTCTATTTTACACCTCTTATACGTGACAAGTAGCAAATTCTGAAGTTCTATCTAAACTAAGGGGTGCAACTGCCTCCTGAAACAAAAGTATCCAGGTATAACTCTTCCTCTCCCTGCTGCTCCTCAAAATCTGCAACTCTGAAGCCGAGCTGCAGACGCATGACGCTCAACCACAGATATGGTTGTCTGGGATTGTAATGCATTCCACAGATTCCCATATACTGCAGTCACAGCACATCACCACCTCTGTCATGTCTGTCAAACCTTATTTGTTTAATTAGTCAAGGAGTTATTACTTTACAAAGCCAAAGTAGTAACAAGTCTCCTAGCTTGGAAGCAAACAAAGAACACTCACCAGCTACTGAAGGCTCAGAGAATATAAAAAACAGGAGTTCTTTCCCCATCTTGTACCAAATTCCTGACTTATCACCCATTCCTTGTCACACATTTGATTTGGTTTATTATTATCACATCTATTAGTATACAATAAAAAGCATTGTTTCTTACACACTGTTCAGACAAAGCATACTATTCATAGAGAAGCATAGGATGTAGTACAGAATGTAGTGTAACAGTCATAGCTAGGGTGTAAAGAAAGATCAACTTAGTGCGAGGTAGGTCCATTCAAAAGTCTGATGGCAGCATGGAAGAAGCTGTTCTTGAGTCGGTTACTATGAGACCTCGGACTCTATACTCCCATCCCCACATTGATTGAGTTATTGAACAGGACCTGATATACCATAGTAATAATTTTAGATTTGCATGAGGTAGGTAATGGTTGCTTCTTAGCCAAACCAGAGACTTAAGCAGATGGTCGAGCTGAGTACTTAAGCACTGAGGGAGTGAGATTTGTCAATGGGTGTCAGATTAATTGTCGAATCCAATGGCCTGACTACTAGTTAAGTGGATTTCAGAAACACTATGGAATCCTCAGTGTTGTGCTCAAAATCCCATCCTCAATCAACACTGCACAAGGCTAGCAAGTTTTAAATCTGACTTGCTCTTTGCGGAATTTTGTGTGTGTATTTATTATGTCACATTAACTTATGTAACAATAATGACTGCACTTTCAAACAGGATTTGAACAATTTTCTTCATAACTTACATTGACGCAAATACTCTCTTCCCTCAAAGAGGAGCCATTTTTAACTGTATTCAAATCGATGGACAAACAGACTTTCCCTTTCAATAGCAGGTAGTGACTCAAAACGCATTGGTTTGTTGATAGTATCTGAAAACAAAATATATTTTTAGCTCCATTATGTATGTTTTATGGCATGGTGGTGCAGTAGTTAGCGCTGCTGACTCATATTGCCAAGGACCCGTGTTCAATTCCTGGCTTGAATCACTATCTGTGCACAGTCTGCACATTCTCCCCATGTCTGCCTGCCTGGGTTTCCTCCAGGTGCTCCAGTTTCCTCCCACTGTCTGAAAGATGTGCTGGTTAGGTGCATTGGCCATGCTAAATTCTCCCTCAGTGTACTCGAAAGGTACCGGAATATGGTGACTATTAGATTTACACACTAACTTCATTGCAGTGTCAATGTAAGCCTACTTTGACATCAATAAATATACTTTAAGCTAAATTATTTGATGAAGATAATCTTGTTCACGTCAGCTTAAGAGTATAAACCCTGGCAATGCTGACATGTGTGTCAATAGTAGTCAAGATGTAGAGATGCCGGCGTTAGACTGGGTAAACACAGTAAGAAGTCTGACAAGTCTGACAACACCAGTTTTAAATCCAACCAATTTATTTATTTAGTTTGCTATCAAATAAATCGGTTGGATTTAAACCTGATGTTGTCAGATTTCTTTCAATGTTGACATGTGTGGCAGCATCTCTTCAGCAGCAATCTATTCCGCATTGCACATTCCTTGATTCTTCTTTTTTCCTTCTTCCCTTGATGGAATTAGTTTTTTCTTCTGTACACCAGAGGTGATAGGACATGAAAAATGTAATTTTATAACTGGAGTTAACGTCAAGAATGACTCAAATGGTATTTAGCTGCGCTAGAGATAGTGGGATGTGACATTTAATGGTAGTGCAGTCAGTTGAAGTGTGAATACATCGTTTCCAGTGAATTCCATTCAAGAGAAATGGCCACCCTAAAATCTGGTTCTGAAATATTTTTGGAATCATTTTTTTGAAAGAAAGAATTGCAAGAAGATGCAGACATGAGAGAATGTTGATATGGCAAGAGATTTGGAAGAAAACATTTGCTAGAGAAGGGAAGACAAAGGGGGAATATAATAGGAGCCTTCAAAAGGTTAGGGAGAGCAAACAGTGAGAGACTCGCTTCATTGCATTTCCAGATCTGTGTGTTGGCCATCGGTCTCCTATCCAAATTCATTGGGAATCTTTCGGTGGCGAGCGGGAAGGAGTAGGACTTCCAGAGGCAGTGGGTCACTGCTGGAAACCTGCTGAATGGATAGGAAGGGTTCAGGAGTTCACTGATATAGTGGAAGATCAGGAAGACCAGAGTAAACAAGTGCTCAAGGTTTTCTTATGGAGCACTCTTGGCTCCTCCTGGTTCATGAAGATACCAAAAAAAAATTTAAATAACAAATGGACTGCATCCAGGCTGGATGTAACTTCCGCATAAATATCATGGAGGTGATTCCTCCCAAAATATTCTGTGCCAAATTTTCATGAAAATGGCAGTAACAAGATTTTCAGAATGGATCCCCCACACACTGAACACTGCAGATTGCCCTAGTGAGATTCATGCTGAAAACCAATAGGTGGGTGAGGCCTATTGCTGCTGGGGAAGCTGGCAGCATAACGCTGAGGAGGCAACTGCACACGCGCCAATCTGTCAGTGCCAGGATTGGTGCATTTGTAGTGGCCTGCACTGTTGGCCTCCCAATTGCTGGCTAACCCCATAACCCTATGTCACTGCCACTATAATCCCCCCATCTCCCCACCCTGCCCCCGCCCCCGCCTCACCCCCCACAATCGCTGGATTCCCAGAACTGTCGAACCCAGCCCCAATGCCTCCCCTGCCTTCTGCTAGCCTGGTCTCCCCAACCTTCCCATTCCCTGCAGGTCAGCCACTTGTTCCCCATTAGTGGGAAGCTGTTGTAAACCCTGCTGGAATGAACCATTCCTGCAGGTGGTGGGAGGGGACCGGCTGGCAAATGAAATGGTCATGCCAATTTAAATATCTAAATCAGCTCTGCACCGATTTCCAGCTTGGAGCTGATTACTCAGAAAAGCTTGGAGCTGGACATGCACGGAGGCCATGGCGCACTGTGGAGAGCCTGCTAAACAGTCTCTGCTGATGTCTTCTGGCCTGTTGTGCTGCTAGAGCAGTGCAGGAGGCTGGAAGAATTGCCACCCACCACCCCCTCCCCACCTGTTTTGATTGTGGAGGCCGATTCATGAGCATCCGTTCCTCCAACACCTGACACTGATGAATAACGCAGGCTCGAGGTTGACTGATGTTTTTTCCTTCTCTTTTCCACCATCTGGTCATTTCTTTTGTCCTCTGCCATTCCCATGCCTTTCCTGATTGCTTGTCTCCAGACTAGCAGGAAGGGCTTCTGCTGTATCGACTCTGGGAGAAGTTAAAGTTTCACTTCAGGTATCTTTTTATTTCAGATTTAACTTAGTCTCGTGCAGGTAGCAAATGCACCATAGAGTATGTTTTTGGTGATGTGGCCATTATCATTTTAACTCCCATTACTAAGCCAATGGACTTACCACTAACTCATGAGGACAAACATGCTGGGAATCCCTCCATTCCCAGCAGACTCGATGGACCAAATGGCTTCTTTCAGCACTGTAGGGTTTCTATGTTCTATGTTCTTTCGAGCATTGGTGAGGAGAGGCAAGGCAATGGTGAAATTCTATCCCATTGGAAGAAAGGGAAGTCAGAGGCACCAGCCTTGAACTGCACCCTTGGGATAACAATGCTCAATTGTGTTAGCAGCACTGACTGCACGAGAGATAAAATTCTTGCCTCCCCAGCAGTCAAGCATTAAACCCTGACGGAATTTGAAAAACAGGAAATGGCTAAGCACAAAAGAAATTCATTTTTGCAGTTGCGCGGGGAATAAACTCACGGCACCAGGTTTTACTTGACTGAATATAATGTTAATGAGCCTGACAGAAAGCGGCTTCTGATTATTAAAGTTGGAATTTATAGCCAGAGAATGGGGCTGCCTTTTGCCTCAGTTGATAAATGAGTTGCATGTATCCTTACCACAATCCTTCCATCAACTGAGTTAATGGACAACACCTCCATCCTGAGCAAGGTCCATTGCTCTGATACATGTTTCCTGAAGGTTACCCCATCTAGTGGCCCAAGTAAGAATTGATGAAACTCTCCCTCTGAACCAATGTGAAGGAACTGTTCTCAGTATAAACATCTGGTGGATTGGAGATCTCTAGAAAGCTTCAGGCAAAGTTCATATAACTAATTTCATTTGCTGAAAAAATTGGACATTTTTCTTTCCCCAACCCTTATGTTGGGGAACCCTTATGGACTTCAGCAAGGCATTTGACAAGGTCCCACATGCAAGACTTCTTGAGAAGGTGAGAGGCCATGGGATCCAAGGGGCTTTGGCCTTGTGGATCCAGAACTGGCTTGCCTGCAGAAGGCAGAGGGTGGTTGTGGATGGCTGTTTTTCTGCATGGAGGTCGGTCACCAGTGGAGTGCCCCAGGGATCTGTTCTAGGACCCTTGCTGTTTGTCATTTTCATAAATGACCTGGATGAGGAAGTGGAGGGATGGGTGAGTAAGTTCGCCGATGACACGAAGGTCGGTGGTGTTGTGGATGGTCTGGAGGGATGTCAGAAGTTGTAGCATGACATCGACAGGATGCAAGACTGGGCGGAGAAGTGGCAGATGGACTTCAACGCGGATAAATGTGTTGTGGTCCATTTTGGCAGATCCAACGGGATGAATGAGTACACTATCAAAGGTAGGAGTCTTAGCTGTGTGGAAGAGCAGAGGGATCTTGGGGTCCGGGTCCATAAGACTCTCAAATCGGCCTCCCAGGTGGAGGATGTGGTTAAGAAAGCTTACGGTGTACTGGCCTTCATTCATCGAGGGATTGAGTTCAGGAGTCAGGAGGTAATGCTGCAGCTTTATAGGACCCTTGTCAGACCACACTTGGGGTACTGTGCGCAGTTCTGGTCGCCTCACTATAGGAAGGACGTGGAAGCTATTGAAAGGGTGCAGAGGAGATTTACAAGGATGTTGCCTGGATTGGGAGGCATGCCTTATGAAGACAGGTTGAGGGAGCTGGGACTGTTCTCCCTGGAGAGACGAAGGTTGAGAGGCGACCTGATAGAGGTTTACAAGATGTTGAGAGGAATAGATAGGGTGGACTCTCAGAGACTATTTCCCAGGGCTGAAATGGTCGCGACGAGAGGGCACAGATTTAAGGTGCAGGGAAGCAAGTACAGAGGGGATGCTAGGGGAAAGTTTTTCACTCAGAGGGTGGTGAGTGAATGGAATCGGCTGCCGTCGGTGGTGGTCGAGGCGAACTCGCTGGGGTCTTTTAAAAGACTTCTGGATGAGTATATGGGATCCAATGGGATTGGGGGTTATAGATAGGTCTATGGCTGGGTAGGTTTTTGATGTGTTCGGCACAACTTGTGGGCCGAAGGGCCTGTTTGTGCTGTAGTGTTCTATGTTCTATGTTCTATGTTCTTTCCTATTTCTTGATCAGTTTGTTTCTCTTCAGGCAAATAGCATTTTGTCTTTTCCCATCCTTCCTTCTCACCTTTTGTCAATCAGTGCTCTTCTGCAGTCTCCCCACCATTGCCTTTTATCACCTGTCATGGTCTATTCCACCTCTTTAATATCTCGTACCCTGATTCTCCATCAACCCCTTTGCTTTGCGTTTAGTTCTTCCCTTATTTTCCAATTTCCTGCCTAGTTTCAACTTCTTCCCTCTGACTGCAACCCTGCTTCCATGTCCTTCCTTTATGGATTTCTATCTGTGTCAGTCTCCTTTCTCTGTCCATTCCAGTCGTGTTTGAATGCTCCCTGCCTACATTATCCATGATGTGGAGATGCCAGTGTTGGACTAGGGTAAACACATTAAGAAGTCTCACAACACTAGGTTAAAGTCCAACAGGTTTACTTGACAGCAGAAGCCACTAGCTTTCGGAGTGCAGCTCCTTCCCTTATTCTTACCTGATGAAGTAGCAGCGAACATTCCAAAAGCTAATGGGTTTTGCTATCAAATGAACCTGTTGGATTTAACCTGGTGTTGTGTGACTTCTTACAACATCATCCATGTCAAAGCTGTGGATTAGCAGGTAACACTTTCTGGCCAGAAGTAACTCCAGATCCACAACATTCGTTTGATTTTTTTTAGTTAAGTTTATTTATTGTTGTTGCACGACTTACATTAACTCTGCAATGAAGTTACTATGAAAATCCCCTAGTTGCCACTCTCTGACACCTATTAAGTACACTGAGGGAGAATTTAGCATGGCCAGTACCTCTAACCAGCATGTCTTTCAGACTGTGGGGGGAAACTGGAGCATCCAGAAGAAACCCACACAGATGTGGGGAGAACATGCAGGTTCCTCAAGACAGTGACCCAAGCTACGAATCAAACCTTGGTGCTGTGAAGCAGCAGTGCTAGCCACTCTGCTGCTCTATTAGCCTTTATGATAGCCGAGTAAGCCACTCCATTTTATTCAAGAAGTCAGTTCAAGGACAATTAGTCCTGGGCAATATTGGCCCTGACAGTTACGCTCCTATTCTGTCAATGAAGGAATGAATGAATAAAAGGAAGAGAATTCTAAGATTTTGACCCAGTAACAGTGGAGAATACTAAGTGATTTGGGGGGGAATTTGCAGATAATGGGTTTCCCAAGCTTCTTGTTTTAAGAACATTATATGTGTAGTGGACAATGGCAAACCTATTGGATTTCCAGAAGGCATTTGCAAGGTGCCACACCAAAGACTGCTACATAAGATAAAGGTGCACAGTGTTATAGATAATGTATTAGCATAGATAGAGGATTGGTTAACTAACAGAAAGCAAAAAGTGGGAGTAAATGGGTGTTTTTCTGATTGGCAATCAGTGACTAGTGATGTGCCTCAGGGATCAGTGTTGGGACTGCAATTGTTTACGATTTACATAGATGATTTGGAGTTGGGGACCAAGTGTAATGAGTCAAAATTCATAGATGACATTAAGGTGGATGGAAGAGCAAAGCGTGCAAAGGACGCTGAAAGCCTGCAGAGATATAGACAATCTAAATGAGTGGGCGAGGATCTGGCAGTTGGAGTACATCATTGCTAAATGTGAGGTCATCCATTTTGGTAGGAATAACAGCAAAATGGATTATTATTTAAATAATAAAAAATTGTAGCATTCTACTGTGCAGAAGGACCTGGTGTCCTTGTGCAGAAATCTCAAGGAGTTAGTTTGCAGGTGCAGCAGGTAATTAAGAAGACAAATGGAATTTTGTCCTTTCTTGCTAGAGGGATGGAATTTAAAAACATCGAGGTTATTTTGCAGCTGTATAAGGTGCTAGTGAGGCTTCACTTGGAGTACTGTGTACAGTTTTGATCTCCTTACTTGAGAAAGGATATTCTGGTACTGGAGGGGGTGTAGCGGACATGCACTAAATTGATTCCGGAGTTGAGAGTGTTGGCTTATGAGGAAAGATTGAGTAGACTGGGGCTATATTCATTGGAATTCAGAAGAATGGGGGGAGATCTTATAGAAACATTTAAGATTATGAAGGGAATAGATAAGAAAGAAGCAAGAAAGTTGTTTCCACTGGCGGGTGAAACTAGAACTAGGGGCATAGCCTCAAAAAAGGGGGAGCAGATTTAGGACTGAGTTGAGGAGAATTCCCTGCCCAGTGAAGCAATTGAAGCAACCTCATTGAATGTTTTTAAGGTGAGGATAGATACATTTTTGAACACTGAAGGAATTAAGGGTTATGGTGGGTGGGCAGGTAAGCGGAGCTGAGTTCACAAAAAGATCAGCCATGATCTTATTGAATAGCAGAGCAGGTTCGAGAGGTCAGATGGCCTAATCCTGCTTCTGGTTCTTATGTTTTTATGCTCTTGTTTCCCTTAGGCAGAGGGAGTGGGTTTGGAAAGTCCTGTTGAAGAATCCTTACTGGGTTCCTGTCCTGTATCTTGTAGACTGTAAGCATTGCAGCCATGAGAAAAGCAGTGATGGAGGGAACTAAAAGTTTGGAGTTGTCATGTTTTGTCCTGGATGGTGTAAAGTTTTGAATGTTGATGGAGCTATGTTATCTAGGCATGTGGATAGTATTCCATCACAGTAGTGACTGCACCTTGTAGATGGTGTACAGGCTTTGGGGAGTCAGGAAGTGAGTTACTTGCTACAGAATTCCCAGCCTCTGACCTGCTTTTGTAACCTCTGTATTTATATGGTTAGTCCAGTTCAGTTTCCAGTCAATGGCAACCCCTACGATGTGGATGGTGGGAATTCAGCAATGGTAATGTAATTGAATGGTTGTAGGGGGGGTTAATAATTACATTCTCTCTTGCTGCTGATGGTCGTGACCTGGCATTTGCGTGGGGATTTAACAGCCTGGATATTATTGAATTATGCATGTGGGAACGGAGTGCTTTAGTTTCTGAGGAGCTACAAATGGTGCTGAACATTGAATCATACTGAGCAATCATCTGTGAACATCCTCATTTCCAACCTAATAATAGAAGTGGTTGTGCCTAGGATGGTACCCTGAGGAACTCTTGCTGTGATGTCCTGTTGCTGAAATGACTGACTCCCAACCACCACAACCATCTTTTGTGCTAGCCATGACTCCAACCAGTGGAAAGATTTCCCCCCGATTCTCATTGCCTTCAATATTACTCCTTGATGCTGCATTTAGTCAAGTGCTGCTTCGATATCAAGAGCAATCACTCACTGACATCTTGAAACATGCTCTTTTGACAATGTTGAAACCAAACCTGCGCTGAGATCAGAAGCTGAATGGTTCTGATGGAACTCAAACTGATCGTCGATGAGCAGGTTACTATTAGATAGCATTTCATTTAATAGCATTTCAACAACACTTCCATCATTTTATTAATGGTTGACAGTAGATTGATGAGGTGATAATTGGCCATATTGGATTTGTCCTGTTTTATGTTCACAGGTCAGAGCTGAGCAATTATCCACATAGTTGGGTAGATGCCAATATTGCAGTTTTATTGGAACAACTTGGCTAAGGGCATAGCTAGTTCTGGAGCATGGGTGTTCAGATCTCAGCTGGGATGTTGTTGGAGCCCATCTCCTTTGCTGTATCCAGTGAGCTGGCTGTGACTTGATATGTGGAATGAACCAAACCGACTGAAGACATTTGGGGTTCTCAGAAGGAGACTGAGAAGGGTCATCCATCAAACGCATCTCTCTAAAGATGGTTGCCAATGTTTCAGTCTTGTCTTTTATATTGAAATGTTGGACTTCTCCATTATTTGAGGATGGGAATGTTTAATTATCCACCACCATTCATCTCTAGGTATGGCAGGAATGCAGAGCTGTTACCTGATCAGTTGATTGTAGAATCACTTAGCTCCAATTTTACTTGCTTCTTCCATTGTTTGACATGCAAGTAGTCCTGTGTTGTAGTTCACCTATATCATAATAATGAAGGGAAAAAATATCAAGTTACACTAGGAAAAATTGGACTTTAAATAAAATTTGAGTTTTTTTTTTAAGTAGGCATAAATCACCAGCTGCTTCAGGGTGATTCCCTAAGAGACAATGGATCCCAGCCTGTTACCAGGCCAGATACTTCTAAAGGCAGGTGTGCGAGGCAGGTTTTTTTTACGCAAATGGTGGTGAATGTCTGGAACACACTGTCTGGGGAAGTGGTGGGAGCAGATACACTAGTGTCATTTAAGGAGCAACTAGACAAACACATGAATAGGATGAGAATTGAAGGATATGGGCTCTGTAAGTGCGCACTGTTTTAGTTTAGCCAAGCATTATGATCGCTGCAGGCTTGGAGGGCTGAAGGGCCTGTTTCTGTACTGTACTTTTCTTTGTTCTTTGCTGTCTTGCAGAACCAGGGACCTGGGCTCAATTCCTGGCTTGGGTCACTGTCTATGTGGAGTCTGCACATTCTCCCTGTGTCTGTGTGAGTTTCCTCTGGCTGCTCCGGTTTCCTCTCACAGTCCAAAGATGTGTGGGTTAGGTCCATTGGCTATGCCCCTTAGTCTCCCAGGATGCATAGGAATTAGTGAGGTAAATATTTGGGGTTACGGGCATAGGGCCTAGGTAGGATTGTTGTCAGTGCAGGCTCTATGGGCCAAATGGCTTCCTTCCACACATCTTTGGACTGTGAGAGGAAACCGGAGCAGCCAGAGGAAACTCACACAGACACAGGGAGAATGTGCAGACTCCACATAGACAGTGACCCAAGCCAGGAATTGAGCCCAGGTCCCTGGTTCTGCAAGACAACAAAGAACAAAGAAAAGTACAGTACAGAAACAGGCCCTTCAGCCCTCCAAGCCTGCAGCGATCATAATGCTTGGCTAAACTAAAACAGTGCGCACTTACAGAGCCCATATCCTTCAATTCTCATCCTATTCGTGTGTTTGTCTAGTTGCTCCTTAAATGACACTAGTGTATCTGCTCCTACCACTTCCCCAGACAGTGTGTTCCAGACATTCACCATCATTTGCGTAAAAAAAACCTGCCTCGCACACCTATCTAAACTTTTTCCCATGCACCTTAAACTTAGATGTAACTTGGTATTTTTTCCCTTCATTATCCCCTAGAACTTCACTTTTCTACCCCAGGAAAGAGCACCTGACTATCCACTCTGTCCGTGGCACTCATAGTTTTGTAAACCTCTATCAGATCATTCCTCAACCTGTGTTGTTTCAGAGAGAACAAATTGAGTTTATTCAACCTTGCTAATACCTTCCCAGACCAGACAACATCCTGGTAAACATGTTCTGTATCCTGTCCAAAGCATCCACATCCTTCTGGTAGTGTGGCGACCAGAATTGGACACAATATTTAAATGAGCCTACCTAAGGTTCTGTACAGCTGCAGCATGACCTGTGAATTTTTATACTCAGTGCCATTACTGGTGAAAGCAAGCATGCCGTATGCTTTCTTGGCTTCCTTATCCACCTGCTTTGCCACTTTCAGTGACCTGTGGACATGTATGCCCAGATTTCTCTGCCTGTCAATACTTCTAAAGGCTCTACCATTTGCTGTATAATTCCTACATGCATTAGACATGCACTGCTAACCACAGTGCCACCGTGCTGCCCAAACGTAATATCCGTAAAGAATTTTACAGATTTGCCTTTGCATTTGGAATATTCAAGGAATGGGTTAAAAGCCAACGGAACTCTGCTCCAGGTTGTCTGTTTGTGTGTGCTTTGTGAGAAGAAGTGCTGGAAGTTTCGACACAAAAGTACAAACCAATAAACACACACGCAATACCTCCACAAATAGCCATCTTGCAGGAATAGCTCTCTCTGACTGTGGAAGCCAGCCAGGACTAGAACTGAAAGGAGAACTGGAAGTTTCTCCACGAAACTACAGAACACTGAAATCATAAAACCAACTATTCGCCTGCCGAAATCAATTTGACTCTAACCTTGAAACTGACTGTTTTTCTACTGAAGTCCACTGTATTGGAACTTCAAATTGCAAATGTCACAACACTCAATCATCTATTCCTTACATGTCAAGGACAGTTCTGTATATTTCTCAAAAAATATTTACTTATTTCGAATTCAATTCTCGCTTCTAATTCCTTGTTAACAGCACCAAATCCCAGGAGACTAAGAGGCATAGCCAATGGACCTAATCTAATCTGTATGGATGTGTATGAATGTGTTTTACCATTTTCTTGATTTTAATGCTCAATAAACTATTTCTATCCTTAACTCAAGGGAACCTAGTTAAATTGGTTCCTTTCTCAAAACATAAAGATTGAGTTGCGATAAAACATCTGCAAAAAGGATCCCTTTCAGATTTAAATTTGTTACCAAAAGGGAGATGGACAAAAATGGGAGAGCTCAATTTGGGAGTATTGCAGCCGGATGGTGACAAATTGAGTAGTCTTATCCAGATCAATATTATTGGAGAAATTTATCTGGAGTGGGTTATGATGCCAAGTTACACTCATTTTAAGTATGTCTGATGCTGATCCTGGCATGTTCTCCTGCACTCCTCATTAAAGTAGGATCAGTACCTGGGCTTGGGAGAATGAAACCAATGTGAAACCAGGGTGGAGATGTTTGAAGAAGCCTCCTCCTTGGTTCTTTGTTTAATTGTCCACCACTCACAACTGAATGACTGCAGAGCTTTGATCTAACCTGTTGGTTGTGGGTTTAGTTGTTTGGTGACAAAGAAATAATTCAGATTTTAAAGTCACGGTCAAAAGTTATACTAACTCAAAGTAATTTAAATAGGAGGTGAAAGCTGAACTGCTCTTCCTCCTTTTGTCTTGCTAAGTGTCTGAGAGGGTGAAGAACAAGCAGGGTGATTGTGCGATTATTTCAGTCCGAATCTCTAAAATTGAACAGTACAATTGGTGGGCCTGAAAAAAATTGCACTCACAAGATGAGGGCGTAAATAAGAGGAAAAAAATTCTTTGTGAGCATCACTGTACTTCTGCCTCGTTTCGAGGATAGTTCTCGGAAATTCCTTCCTGGATCTGTAAGGCAATCACACAATTTCCACACAACGGTTCCCTGACCGACCCCTTACTGAGTCCAGTCTCCTCTTTCACAATTATAGCAGCTTAACTATATATCTGAGCAAAAATCTCCTGGCTGCCACTCCAGTCCAGTTCTGAAGGACTGCTGCACTGTTGAAGGTGCTGTGTGATGGATGAAATGTCAAACAGAGGATCCACCTGCCTTGATCAGTGGACATAGAAGACACCATGGCATCATTTTGAGGAAGAATGGGGAAATTATCCCTGGAGCCCTTGCTAATATGTATCAATCAACAACACCAAAGAAAAAAAATCTATCTGGTCATTACCCTTTATTAAATTATTTCATGGGACACAGATATCGCTGGCTAATCCAGCATTTTTATTGTCCTTGAGAATGTGGTGATGAGCTGGCTTCTTGAACCATGATGTGGAGATGCTGGCGTTGGACTGGGGCAAATAAAGCAAGAAGTCTGACAACACCGGGTTTAAGTCCAACCGATTTATTTGATAGTAAACTCACAAGCTTTTGGGGTTTGCCCCTTTGTCAGGTGAATGAGGTGTTCTAGTCTCAAACAGCACATATAACAGCACAGACTGTTTACAGATTACTGATTAGAATGTGAATTTTTACATCTAACCTGCTATTCAAGTCTTAAAGTGGCCAACAATGTGAGTGGGTGGAGCATTAAGCACAGGTTAAAGAGATGTGTATTGTCTCCACACAGTACAGTAAGTGAGGTTTTGCAAATCCAGGATAGTCATGGGAGTTACACATAGTGTGACATGAAGCCAAGATCCCTGCTGAGACCGTCCTCATGTGTGCGGAACTTGACTATCAGTCTCTGCTCAGCGACTCTGCGCTGTCGTATGTCGTGAAGGCCGCTTTGGAGAAAGCTTACCCAAAAGTTGGAGGCTGAATGCCCATGATCACTGAAATGTTCACCAACAGGAAGGGAACAGTCTTGCCTGGTGATTGTCAAGCAATGTTCATTCATCCGCTGTCATAGTGTCTGCATGGTCTCCCCAATGTACCATGCTTCGGGACATCCTTTCCTGCAGCATATTAGGTAGACAACGTTGGTCAAGTTGCAAGAGTATGTATCGTGTAGATGGTGGATGGTATTCTCATGTATGATGATGTCATCCATGTTGAGGATCCGGCATGTCTTGCAGAGGCTGCTATGACAGGGTTGTGTGGTGTGGTGGTCACTGTTCTCCTGAAGGATGGGTGATTTGCTGCAAACAATGGTCTATTGAGTTGTGCAGTTGTCCGAAGGCAAGAAGTGGGGTGTGGGGATGGCCCTGGCGAGATGTTCGTCTTCATCAATGATACGTTGAAGACTCCGGAGAAGATGTCATAGCTTCACCGCTCCGGTGAAGTACTGGACAACGAAGGGTACTCTGTCCATCGTGTCTTGTGTTAGTCTTCTAAGGAGGTTGGTGTGGTTTTTTGCTATGGCGCATCGGAACTGTCAACTGATGAGTCGAGCACCATATCCTGTTCTTATAAGGGCATCTTTCAGCATCTGGAGGTGTCTGTCATGATCCTCCTCATCTGAGCAGATCCTGTGTATATGGAGGGCTTGTCCATAGGGGATGGCTTCTTTAACGTGTTTAGGGTGGAAGCTGGAGAAATGGGGCATCGTGAGGTTGTCTGTCAGTTTGCGGTACAGTGGAGCCCACAGACAACCTCGCAATGCTCCACCAGTGAGAATACCATCCACCAGGTACACGGTACATACTCTTGCAACTCAGCCAATGTTGTCTACCTAATACGCTGCAGGAAAGGACATCCCAAAGCAAGTCCCGAAGCATCGTACATTGGGGGAGACATGCAGACACTACGACAACGGATGAATGAACATCGCTCGACAATCACCAAGCAAGACCGTTCCCTTCCTGTTTGCTAACATTTCAGTTGTCACAGGCATTCGGCCTCTGATCTTTGGGTAAGCATTCTCCAAGGCAGCCTTCACGACACACGACGGCGCAGAGTCGCTGAGCAGAAACTGATAGCCAAGTTCTGCACAGATGAGGATGGTCTCAACAGGGATCTTGGGTTCATGCCATACTACCTGTAACCCCCATAACTTGTCTGGGTTTGCAAAACCTCACTTACTGTATTGGCTGGAGACAATAAACATCTCTTTAACCTACGCTTAATGCTCCTTCCACTCACATTGTGGACCACTTTAGGGCTTGAATAACATGTCAGGTGTAAAGACTCGTATTTTAAACAGTAATCTGTAAACTGTGCTGTTATGTGCTCTGTCTGAGGCCAGAACTCTCCATTCGCCTGACGAAGAGGCAAACCCCAAAAGCTTGTGAGTTTACTGTCAAATAAATCAATTGGACTTAAACCTGGTGTTGTCAGAGTTCTTGAAACACTGCAGTCCAGATGATCTAGGTGTGCCCATTGGGCTATTAGAGGGATTGTGTCAGGATTTTGACCCAGCGACAGTGCCTGTGGGATCGTGCTGCTTACACTTCTTGCTGCCACATTTTTTACATTCATCAGCGACTACACTTCACGAGACCTCAGCAGTAGCATGCTTTCAGAGGTCCTGAGGTTGTGAATGGCACTACTCAAATGCAAAATCCTTCCTTCTCTAAAACACAAGGGTTTGATAACCCGGCCTTCTGCTAACTTAAGCTGATCTGAAACAAGCTAATGAAAGAGTGTTACATCGCACCCGTGCTCCCTTTGTGAGTAAAACCCTGCAAAGTTTAACAAGAGTGGAAATTCTCATCCTGTGATTAAATCACTTTGTTGGCTCTATCCCAATCTGGCTCGGCCAGCAGTACATTTGGGGTGAGTGCCAGGAGTTTCCAGGATCAAGCTTTGATTGTGATTTCCATGCCCCTAAAAGGCAGCCAGCCTGCCAAGAATTCCTATTGCGGCTATTTTAGGTGAGGTGCAAGAGGGCAACTAATACTGCTGGAACTGTGCACGGTTAAGGAGCTTTCAGTTACAGAGAAAGAAGGCTTGGTGGAAAACTAGTTTAACAAATGTGCAAATTGAAGACAATCTGATCACAGTAACCCAGGAGCAGTGTGTCAAACAAAGAACACTCGCGCATCTCAGCTCAACTATTTCATCTGATTGGAAAACATATATGTCTCCAGGCACTTGCAAGGATGTTCCTCATTTAATATATGTATTTATGCAAAATAAAACTACTTGGAAGCCGAACCCACACTCCTGCTGTTGTGTGGGCGCAAAGCATAGGCAGCGAGCCAAACAAGCTGTTCTTTTTTTTAATCAAAGGTCCATGCAAAAGATGAATCCTGTTCTTCTCCAAGCAAGGCTTTTGTACAGATTGACTGACATATCGGAATTTAAAAGCTAAATTGGAGACTCATTGCAATGAATGTGGGATCATTGATCCCAAATTCCATGAAGTCTTATGGCAACGGGTCGAACATGGGCAGGGAAACCTCCTGCTGATTCCCTCTTGACATCCATCCGTCAACACTCCTCCATATTGAACACATGACTGAGGGTGACAAGAGCAAAGGGACTTTCCATTCAAGAGGAGTTCGGTTGCACTATGACTGATGGTGTTAGCTGTGATCTGAAGGATGTATTTGCAAGGCAGAATCTGAGGGAATCCAGCAGGAGGGAAAATCTAATGACAACCTCCCCAACAACCTCATCAATCAGTCCACCATAGCAAGTACTACTATGCAGATGAATTCCCATTTGCACACATTCCAAAGGCTCCTTTCACTGTGTTGCGTAATATTACGACTGTGCTGAAAGGGACAGATTCAGATAGGATCTATCGGCTCAAGGCTCAACATCCATGGGGCACTGAGGGCCATTAGCAGCAAGCTCATTGAATCCGTACAGTGCAGAAGGAGATCATTCAGCCCATTGAATCTGCATCAACTCTCCCTCCAACAGAGAATCCAACCCTGCATAAATTGACCCCGTTATCCCCCAAACTACATGGGCAATTTAGCATGGCCAATCCACATGAACATCTTTGGATTGTGGGAGAAAACTGGAGCACCCAGAGGAAACCCATATAAACAAGAGGAAAAGGTGCAAACTTCACACAGACAGTGACCCAAGGCTGGAATTGAACCCTGGTCTTGTTATTGTGAGAACTCAGTAAGAATTTAGCAACACCAATTATTAATCCAACCGATTTATTTGATAGTAAAATAGCGAGCTTTCAACACTCCCGTGTCTTCATCATGCAAGTGCAGTGTTCTGGTCTGCAATAGCACACATCAGCACAGACAGTCAGAGATTGCTGATTAGAATGCGAATCCTTACATCTAACCTGCTATTCAAGTGTTAAAGTGGCTAACAATGTGTGTGAAGGGGATCCTTCACATGAGGACGGTCTTCGCACACATGAGGACGGTCTTAACAGGGATCTTGGCTTCATGACACACTATCTGTAACCCCCGTAACTTGCCTGGGTTAGCAAAAAACCTCACTTACTGGGCTGTCTGGAGAAAATACACAATTCTCCAACAATGCTCAGGATTCCCTTCACACACATTGTTCGCCACTTAACACTTGAATAGCAGGTTAGATGTAAGGATTCGCATTCTAATCAGCAATCTCTGACTGTCTGTGCTGATGTGTGCTATTGCAGACCAGAACACTGCACTTGTCTGATGAAGACACGGGAGTGTTGAAAGCTCGCTATTTTACTATCAAATAAATCGGTTGGATTAATAATTGGTGTTGCTAAATTCTTACTGAGTTCTTACCACTCCAATCCAACGCCGGCATCTTTACATCTTGTTATTGTGAGGCAGCAGTGCGAACCATTGTGCCACCATGCTGCAAAATCATTGTCTTTTTTTCTCAACAATTCCACAACTTCATTGCTACTTCAATTAGACCATTTCCAGATTATTTCAATTCCCAAATTGCTATGTGGGATTATAAATGCCCCATTGAATGTACAAATTTACAGAATGGTTGAGGCCATTTGATCCTTTACATCCATGCCAGCCCTTTGTTGGAGTGCTCCTAAATTAGTTCACTGCCTTTCCCTCTCCTAGTAAGAAGTCTCACAACAGATTTATTTGATAATAAACGCCACAAGCTTTCGAAACACGGTTCCTTTGTCAGGTGAGTGGAGAGTTCTATGCAGAAACAGGGCGTATAAAGGCACACACAGTTTACAGAATACTGATTAGAATGTGAGTCTTTGCAGCTAATCTGCTATTCAAGTCTTAAAGTTGCAGACAATGTGAGTGGAGATAGCATTAAGCATATGTTAAAGAGATGTGTATTGTCTTCAGACAGGACAGTAAGTAAGATGTTGCAAGTTCACGCAAGTCATGGGAGTTACAGATAGTGTGACATGAACCCAAGATCCCAGTTGATGGCACAGGTTAAAGAGATAGTTTCGAATCAGGATAGTGAGTGACTTGGAGCCAGTGCTGTTCCCATGCATTTGCTGTTTTGTCTTTTTAAGTGCAATTAAGTTTACAATAAGATCAGACCTGACCTAACTGAGTGGCGGAGCAGATTTGAAGGGCTGAATGACCTACTCCTGCTCCTAATTTGTACATGGTAGAGATCAGAAGATTGGAAGGGGTGTTAGTAGGATAGCACAGTGATACACTGATTAGCACTGCTGCCTCACAGCAGTGAGGGTTCGATTCTCGGCTTGGGTCACTGCCTGTGTAGAGACTGCATGTTTCCCCATGTCTGTGTGGGTTTCCTCCGAGTGATCTGATTTCCTTCCACGGTCCAAAAAACATGCTGGTCAAGTGGATTGGCCTTGCTAAATTTTCTCTGTGTACTATAGTGTAGCGACAAGGGGCATTTTCAAGTAATTTCATTGCAGTGTTAATGTAAGCCTATTTGTGACTAATAAGTAATCTTTCACTTAACCTTAGCCATGGTCACAGCACAAAAAGGACTATAATTTACTGTAGTAGGGCATCTAATGGCATTAGTTAGGCTTGCCCATACACATTTATGTAAAGTTTTTAGCGTGACAAGTAAGTGCAAGTTGATAGCTCGGCAGTGAGCAATACCTGGCATTCGAGACTTAAGAGAACTTAATAAGCAATGATGAATCTTCTTAGCCAATCAGTGCAAATTGTGTAAATTAGCAATTTCAATGGTGAATCAGGTACTGAAAGAAAAATGGAGAGAGCGAGACAAGATTAAATTGAAGAAAACAAAAAAACATAGTGAATGGAAAAATTAAACATGATCAGAATTAAATTGGACCATGTTAGGCAAATTGGGACTGTTTTCATTTGAAAGACGTAGACTTAGAGGAGATCTAATAGTGGTGTACAAGATTATGAGGGATATAGATAGAGTAAACAGGGTTAAGCTTTTTCCAAGGATGGACTCAAATAGCACGAGGGGTCACAGGCTTAGAGTGAGGGGGATAAGGTGTAATTTGGATGCTAGAGGGAGTTTTTTCACACAGAGGGTGGTGGAGGCATGGAATGCGCTGCCAAGTAAAGTGGTGGAGGCAGGCACTCTGGAGTTATTTAAGAAATACTTAGATGGGCACATGAACAGAATGGGAATGGAAGGGTATAGAAAACTGATTTAAAATAGGGATCATGAGCCTTGGGAGTCCCTGGGAAGTGTGTAAATAGACAATGATATTGATGTACTTGTTTTTATCCTACAGGTGCTTTGGTCCACCTTGTTGTCTAACAAGGGGCATACACGCGATGGGTCGTGAGAGGGCTGCTCTTGGATTTTTTTCGAGGGTATCCTAGTGCTTCACGTCGTTAGTGTACGCTTGACCTGGACCATTTGATGGGCAACACGACAGCTCAGTGACTATCGCTGTGCTGTGCAGATACATGGATTTGGGCCTGTGTCTGTGAGAGTTTGCGCATTCTCCCCGTGTTTGCGTGGGTTTTCTCCGAGTACTCCAGTTTCCTCCCACATCCCAAAGATGTGCTCTTAGGCTAATTGGCAGAACAAACTCTCCCTAAATTGTCTCAGATTTGGTTTCAATCCATAGATCTATAAACATAGACAGGGATCACGGGTAGAAGTGGAAACATCGGGGCGGCGGCACGGGTTCGTTGGGCCGTAGGGCCTGTGTCCCATGCTGTTTTGTTCTTTGTTCTTTGTTCTTTATTTGAAAATCTCAAGGCTTCGATTAAAATTGATATTTAGGGGGAGATGGGTAGTGGTATTGTCACTTGATTAGCCATCCAGTGGCACAGGTTAACTGCTCTACAAGCAAAGATTCAAATCCCACCATGTTAGTTAGTGTAATTTAAGTCCAATAAATAAATTAGGAATATAACGCTAGTCTCAGCAATTGCAACTATCAGCAATTGTTGTAAAAGCCCATCTGCTTCACTATTCTCCTTTAGGGAAGGAAATCTTGACACCTTATCTGGTCTGGCCTATATATGACTCCAGAGCCACAGCAATGTGAATCATAGAATCCCTACAATATGGAAGGAAGCCATTCAGCCCCATTGAGTCTCTACCAAGCACAATCCCACCAAGGCCCAATTCCCATAGCCCTACACATTTATCCTGCTAATTCCCTTGACATGAAGATCAATTCAGCATGACTAATCAACATATTTTTGGACTGTGGGAGGAAACCGGAACACCTGGAGGAAATCCATGCAGACACGAGGAAAATATAGAAACTCCACCCAGATAGTGACCGAGGCTGGAATTGAACCAGAGTCATTGAAGCCGTGATGTAGCCGTGCTATTCACTGTGCCACCATGCTACCTTTCTGAAAAGCACAAAAATATTACCTCACCACAGAAGCTTCAATTCAGTGGTCACCAAAAATATGCATAGAGGTGTTACGGAAAATGTTGTTACATAGTGAGTATTTGGGATGTTTTGCTTCTGTGACAATAGGACTTTGTTATTTTTAAGGTGGGAGAGAAAGCATCACGCAAAGAAAAGCCAGAGAATTGTAGATTATGGCATGTCCAATAGCCTTGCCGTAACATTCAGAGGGCAGTAAACGTTTAAACAAGAGGTCAGTACCATCTGTGATAGGTTGGCACATGGGACATTGAACAGAGGCAGATATGCAGAGCTGGCAGGAGAGGGAAATGATGTGAAGATGCTGGCATTGGACTGGGGTAAACACAATAAGAAGTCTCACAACACCGGGTTAAAGTCCAACAGGTTTATTTGATAATAAACACCACAAGATTTCGGAACGCTGTTCCTTTGTCAGGTAGATGGAGAGTTCTGTTCAAAAACAGGGCATATAAAGGCACACACAGTTTACAGAATACCGATTAGAATGCGAGTCTTTACAGCTAATCTGCTATTCAAGTCTTAATGGTGAAGACAATGTGAGTGGAAATAGCATTAAGCATAGGTTAAAGAGATGTGTTCCTTCACTTCCAATGGGTCAAAATGCTGGAACTCCCTCCCTAACAGCACTCTGTGTGGACCCAGAAGAAGGTTTACTAATTTACTTTAGGGAAGGGAATCTGCCGTCTTTACCAGATCTGGTCTGTGACTCCAGATCCACAGCAATGTGGTTGATTCTCAACTATCCTCAGGCAATTGGGAATGGACAATAAATGCTGGGCAGTTGGAGATGCCCATGTCCAATGAACAATTTTTTTTTTAAAAAAAGGTAAGTTACTAACTCCCTTTAAATATCATTTAAGAGTAGTCAGCAAAAAGCTAAATTCACAACTGATGTCCACATCACAGGAACAAATACAAAAAGAAAATCACCATTTCCTGCACTACATACCACTCTCATCTCTTGAAGTATGATTGACAATTTGTATTTTCTTCTGGGGCCCACCAGGAACTGAGTTGACTTCACCCAGCCTCCCAGCAGCATGTTAACATGGAGGTAGTGGTATAATAATTTACAATGTAGTAGCCAATGCTGGTCTGTGTCTCTGCGAAAGGCCTGCAGAGGTACAACTATTTTTAAGATCAGCAGACAATCATGGAACAGATGAGTTAGTTTGAGGAACAAATGGCATCATGTCAAATTAAAGAATGATTTCTCAGCAAACCAATGATTGATGGAGTGAAGCAATATTTCAGCAATTAGAGTCACTTAAAATGAGTGGCTTGCTAGGCCGAGGGCTTTTAAGACTCAACCACATTGGTGCAGGTCTGGAGTTACATGAAGGGTAAGTATGGCAGACTTCCCTCCCCAAAAGAAGATTAATGAACCAGATGGGAATTTGCAACAAAAGATGACACTTCCATTAGACTTTTAAAGACAGAGATTAGAATTGAATGGCCATTTCATCCTCTGCCATGGTGAGATTCGAATCCGGTTCCCCAATGCAATACCCAGGGGTCTCTACTATCCGGTAAAAATACTGTTATACCACCATAACCTCACCCCTCCAATGACAGCTCTTTCCCCAGTGTCAGACGGGCATGAACCTTAACGATTCACCTGAAAATATGAATCCTGTATAACTCCACTTTTTTAAAAAATCACTATGAGCTAAATTTTATATTTACCACAGTTGCTGAAGATTCTTCAGAAAGTTCAGTTATATAACCTCAGTCTTGAACAGCCTCTCCCCTCCCACCCCATAGTGAAGTCCTGGGAACTGAACATGATGGTGAAAACATGGTTCTCTGTTAACCTTGAAAATCTAAGATATCAAGGAGTTTTAAAAATGTATTTATTCATGACCTTTTTTTTAACCAAATTATCTAAGGGATTATTATAAACACATGAAACATCAGAAATTGGAACAGGAATAGGCCCCCTCAAGGGAAAGAAAGATTTTAGATCCTTATCTTAATAATTTCAAACTGGATGGAAGTTTGAGATGCGATATTATTTTTAAATACATTTTTTTTAGGATTATGATGTATTTTGATGAGTTTAACTCTCCCTCACAATGAGAGCCTGTGAAATTACTGATTGAATTGGATTTGCCAATCCACTGAATTACTCCTTATGCCGATTACAGGTGCTGTGACAGAATCTGAGGGCAAAGCCTTGTTTTTGAAGCAGGCTGAAAATGGAAACTGAGGAAGTAAACTGACCCCCCTAATGACTAAGTAAACTAAAACTGAAACTTAGATTGGGAACCAAAACTTTTTGTTGAAACTATACAAAAGGGGACCCCAGGCAGCAGAACCTGACAAGTCCAGTGGTGCAGTACAGGCAGGCTGAAAAGGCAAAGGCAGAAGCAGAGAATAAGCAAAAAATATACAGTTGCTGTAACTGTTTCTGGCTGGGAATTTCTGACTTCACCATGGAGGGTCCCACTATGGCGAATGAGGCAAGTTAGTCAAAAGTCCATTGAATTTCAGCAGAGCAAGAAAACCCCAGCCTTGGTTACCTGAAGATAATACAGGTGAATCTGTGCCATCAGACCACTGTAGGCGCGCGCCGTTTTTGGTGAACCGCTATACTTGTAGAACTTGGATTGTTTGTGTGCTGCAGTCGGCTGATGATCAGACTAAATCATTGAAGAAGAGGAGCTGAAATTCTTTGTGAGGAATACATTTTTTATAGGACTTTGTGACTGAGATTGATTGGACTGTTGAACCAATTTGTAAGATCTGTCTTATTTATATCTCACAACACCAAGTTAAAGTCCGACAGGTTTATTTGGAATCACGAGATTTCAGAGTGCTGCTCCTCCATCAGGTGAGTCACATGAGGAAGGAGCAATGCTCAAAAGCTCTTGATTCCAAATAAACCTGTTGGACTTTAACCTGGTATTGTGAAGCTTCTTACTGTGCCCACATCAGTCCAATGCTGGCGTCTCCACATTATTATTTATTTCTGCCCATTTAATGTGTAACTTATAGCTTGTAATTAACCACAAATTCTCTGTCAATTCATGTTCAGTTTTAATTTATTTATTGTTGTTGTCACCTGTATTAGTATGTAATGAAAAGTATTATTTCTTGTGTGCAAAGCAGATAAAGCATACTGCTTGTAGAGAAGAGGAGAGAGTGCAGAAGGTAAAGCACAGTTGTAGTTAGGGTGTAGAGAAAGAACAACTTAATACAAGGAAGGTTCATTGAAAATTCTGACAACAGCAGGGAAGAAGCTTTTCTTGAGTCGGTTGGTAGGTGACCTCGGACTTTTGTATCTTATGTTGTTTTGGGGGTTTTACTGTATAGGAGGTTATCTGGTATTTGTTTTGTTTGAATATTGTACAGTAAAAATAACTTCGTGGCTTCATTCTTTCAGTAAGTGGGATTTCAGATTTCTCCTTTTTCTAATAAAAAGTTACAAGTCTTAGTTTGGGATTATAACTGTGTGAGAAAAGGATATTGCCCTCTCTGAATAATGAATTTAAAGCTGAATAATGACCCAAGAAACTAGTTGATTTAAACAGCTCGGACCCTGAAGCAAGAAAAATCAAAATGGATATTCTGGGCATGGTGCAAAACTGTTGCTGCTATTCTTAAAGTGGAATTGTCTTCTCCTCTATGGGGAGACGGCTGTGCTCTAAAGATAGATGTGTTTGAGACAGAGTGCAGCAAAGATTGTTATTTTAGCTTGGGAAGATAAACATTATCTGCCTTGTGTGTTGGCTTGGCCATGAATATTCCCAGACGCAGGGTCTATTGCCTTTTATATGCATACCAAATGGATTGAAGTCAGTCAACAAAACAGGTAGTATAATACCAATACATTTGATGTTTCTACCGCGTATTAGATACACTGTTCAAATTGTCTCTTATCATTTTATTCTTTCATAGTATAGCTCCTCTGGGGTCTTTTTATTCAGTTAGGCTTCTCCAACTGTGAGATACATTGAGAATTTTGTAGGCTGCTTTTTGGGAATCTGAGGTGAAGTAGGGAGTAACCCTGTTTCTGACTCCTGAGCTCTGAAGCATCCTGCCATCCTCTCCGCCCCCCCTCCCACCTCGCCCACCCACAAAATTGGGCCTGGGATCTCATTTCTATTGAGGCAGCGAGCTGTGATCAGTAACAGGCAGCTCGCCAGTGAAGTGAGCTGAAGAGCAGGTCGCTGTGACACTTAGCAGCAGCCCTCGGATTAATAATGAAAGGTGATGGCTGCAAAAGTGGAGATCTGTGGCAAAGCATGGAATGGAGGAACAATAGCCTCAGTGGATTGGCTGGACAGTAGAATGTAGGAGTTAACCATATGGTCCTTCATCTTCCTCTGCCTTTCAATATGATCATGACTGATCTTGAGCTTCAACTTCCCCCACCCCCTCCTTTGATTACATACGAGACTAAAAAATCTATCTATCCTATCCTTAAGGAGTGTTGGTGGGTGAGTTTTGCAAAAGGCAGTTTCAAGTTTTCTGCTCAGCAAGCACCCTGGCCCAAGAAAGGGATTTTGACAGCGGTGGTAGGTGACAGGGTCTGAAGAATGTGAGAATTCATAAATTCATAAGATATAGAAGCAGAATTAGGCCATTCAGCCCATTGAGTCTGCTCTGCCATTCGATCGGGGATGAGAGGGAAAAAGGACTGAGTCATGCTATATACAATAGGCATCTGGGGCGAGATTCTGTGGCCTCCCAGCCATGTGTTTCCCGCTGGCGGGATGTGCCACTTTGTTTGCTAGCAGCGGGATTCTCTGATCCTGCTGCTGTCATTGAGAATTCCCATTGACATCACCCCACACCACCAGAAATCTGCAGACTGACATATGCTGCCATGGTAATGGAGAATCCTGCCGATGTGAACGACCAGAGAATTCCAGTCCAATTAATCAACAGTGCTATTAATAGTAAAAACATGACCAATAATTTGAATTAAACAACAACACAGAAAAGTAAGATATTACAACCATAAGGTAGTTGGCATAGCAGTCAATTTGGGTCATTATGTTTGGCAACAAGTTGGGAATTTTGTAACAGAGCTGTTGAATATAGGTAATTGGTACTACCTGTAGCATCCTGGAACATTACATCATTTAATTGCTAGGTGGTACAGAACTCAAGGATTGTTGAAAAAAAAGATTGGCTGTTGAAACCTTTTGTCTTGCACTCATTGAGACTGATTTGCAAGAATACCACATTTCAAAGGGAACAATAATTTACTCTACTTAAGGAGAGGACTCTGATTGGTTGGCAAGTGGACTCTGAATGGTAGAGATTTTTCCATGGAGAATGCAGTAAGGAGCAGTTAACTGCTAAACTTTCATTCAAAATTCACACCAAAAAGTTAGACTCTGATTGGGCAGGGCATTACGAAGGGGAACAAACTAGGGAATGGTTGTCATGCAAGCTTTGTTTAGTTTAAAAAGGTGCAATAGGCGGTCCTGTTCTCTCTGTTTGCAATAGATAGATCCTATTTTGAATAAATGTGGCTTTTAGCCCTCATAAGTGAACCACATTGCATGCCTGATTGATAATCTTAAATTGGTTGTCGGTATAATTCTTAGCATAGCCGAGATTGCTTAGTAAGTGTTTTCCAGTTGCAAAATCACATCTAATGTTGGAAACACTGTTTTTCATTTTGTAGTACAGTAAGAAGTCCCACAACACCAGGTTAAAGTCCTGACGAAGGAACAGCATTCCAAAAGCTTGTGGGTTTACTATCAAATAAACTGGCTGGACTTTAATCTGGTATTGTGAGACTTCTTATTGTATTTACCCCAGTCCAATGCCAACGTCTCCACAACATTTCATTTTGCAAGCATGGTCTGTTGCAGACAGCCCAAAGGACATGCCTTTTGATACAAACCATCTGTTGTTAGGACGTGCAGCCTACATACCTGGCATCACACTGGCATTGAAGTTCATATATCACATTACTCATTTGTCTGGTAGGCAGAACGTCTTCTTGGCTTGACCAAAATGCCAGATTTAGAATTCTTGCAAATCTGCCCTGATGAGTGCAAGACAAAAAACTTTAAGAGCACATCTCTTTTTGTCAGCAAAAATATCACTTGTATTCCTGAGATCCTAAAATTGCTAAGTGCTAAATATTCCCCAGGGAATCTAGCATAATTGTAATCATCTTTTTTTTAGCAATAGTATTTCGAAAATGTTGGGTTATAACTCAGCGCTTTACCTACTGAGAGGTCAGGTCGACGAATGTGCATTTATTATTCTTAATTGGTGTGACCTTTGCATCCCTTATTAAATTTGGGCCAACATTTTTATGTAAGCAATGACTGTGGGAAAACCTTTTTCACTTTATGCGTTCGAGTAAGCTTGTATTTATTGTGACACTTTACAAAGCTGTAAGTGTGGAGGTTAAATCAAATGGTTTTGATTATAGTAATCTCAGAATCTTTGGCAGAGACGATGAAATCTAGCCAATCACTGTTGAACGAAACAGTTGCTGTGTAGGATTTGAAGGCACAGCAAACATCTGGGAAATGGCTTTCCATTGACTTTCAAAGAGCCTGTCATTCCCCCGCATATCGCCAATCTGAGCAGATATTTTATCTATTTTATGTTTGGTTTAGGATCTCTATCAAGGAACTAAATGGAGCTTTGATGCTTGATTTTGTATAACATGGGCGAGAGGAGGCTAAGACATCAGCCAGGAATCTCCACTCCCATCTAGCTGGTTGGTCAAATTTTCCATCTGTCTGACGAGTCCTCTTGCAAGCGAGGGAAATTCCTGGTCACTGACTGAAGAAAACGTCTTGAAGGAACAAATTGCGTTAATATAACATCTTTCACAACCTTGAAGATTTCCAAAGCACTTTACAGCCTGATTTAGCAATAAAAATAATACTATAAGTATTATCTTGGCTGATACTTCATTGCAGTACTGAGGGAATGCTGCACTGTCAAAGGTGCCAACTTCCTAGAGGAGAGATTAGCTTGGACCCCAACTGCTCTGTCAGGCCAATGTAATATATCTCTTAGCACTTCAAAGAACAATAGGTAGGTTCTCCCCAAAGTTCTGGCCAGCATTTGTCTTTCCACCAATATCACTAAAACAGGTTATCTGGTCATTATCACATTATTGTTTGTGGGATCTTGCTGTGTGCAAAATGGCTGCTGCATTTCCAACATTCCAATGTACTTCAAAAATACTTCATTTGCTGTAAGCGTTTTGGAATGGCTTAAAGTTGTGAAAGGTGCTATATAAAGCAAGTTCTTCTTTTCTTGGAACTGGATTGTTTGACTTTCTTATTAATCTGTTCAGACTGATAGTTTTGATTCTCAGGGATAAAGTTTATTTATTTATTAGTGTTACAAGTAGGCTTACATGAGCACCGCAATGAAGTTACTGTGAAAATCCCCTAGTATCCACATTCTGGCGTCTGTTTGGGTACACTGAGGGAGAATTTAGCATGACCAATGCACTTAACCAGCATGTCTTTCGGACTGTGGGAGGAAACTGGAGCACCCGGAGGAAATCCACGCAGACACAGGGAGAATATATGCATTGTGGCACTGTGAGGCAGCAATGCTAACCACTGTACCACTCTAGTAAGAAGCTGCATGACAATATTGTAACAGCACTTTAAAACTAAATTGTCTAGCTTTATAGTTCCGAAAAAGACAATATCTTTGAGAACAAGTAATAGTTTTATAGAGTTGTGTGTATTTCAGAACTCTGCTATGCCAATTTTACCTCTGGACTTATAGCAACTCTTCCCGAAAACACCATCCTCCATAAGGTTAAACTTGCCCAAACCCCTATTATCTGAATGTTAACTGGCACCAAGTGCTGTTCATCAATTACTCCCATACTCACTGGGCATGGTTAACTCTTGTTTTGGCATTGCCTCACCTTTAAA
Source organism: Sphyrna mokarran (assembly GCA_024679065.1). Taxonomy (NCBI): domain Eukaryota; kingdom Metazoa; phylum Chordata; class Chondrichthyes; order Carcharhiniformes; family Carcharhinidae; genus Sphyrna; species Sphyrna mokarran. The sequence continues at coordinate 65,913,103 of JAGIQG010000009.1, forward strand.
ATTCTCATCCATGTTTTCAAATCCCTCCATGGCCTGAATCCCTCACAAACTCTGCAATTTCCTACAGCCCTACAGCCCTGAAAAGTCACTGGTCTCCCCTGACTCGGCTCACTCATCTCTCCTCAATCTTCTGAGCTCCGTAATTGATGGCTATGCTTTGATTTGTCGACGTTCTAAGCACTAGCATTTCCACTCTAACCTCCACACCATTTTCCCTCTCTAACCCCTGCACCATTCTCGCTCTCTAACCCCTGCACTATTCTCCCTCTCTAACAACTCCAGGCTTCACCTCCTTTCTGGAGCGGGCACTGGGGCTCTCAAGGGAAGGGGAAATGCGGGCTGTCAACTTTAACACTGTCGGACTGCTGTCAAGACGTAACACCTGTCACTCCTCTATTCACTTTGAGGCAATTTCTTGGGGGCATGAGTTTCGGGTGCGAAGGGCAAGATTTAAAAGACATATGAGAGTCATGTTTATTTGCACAGAGAGGATAGTGGGTGCCTGGAACTCACTACCGGGGGAGGTCGTGGACACAGATACGATAATGATCTTTAAGGGGCGACTTTACAGCTATGTGAATGGGATAGGAATAGAGGCATTTGGTTCCTGGAAGTGTAGGGGGCTAGCCTGTTCGTTACAGGCTTGGAGGGCCAAAGGGCTTTTTTCTGTGTGTAATTTTATTGGTGTTTTGTTCTATATTCCATGGGGAAATGTGAATCATATGTTTGGCATCCTGGATTCCTCTTCCTCCTTTGAACTTAACCTTGTGTCCAGTGTTGCACTGACACATCCGGATGCTGCAGGGCCTTCCGGATTCCAGGCCCATACTGCAACACCTATCCATCCTGGTCCAGGCAGCTCAGATGAGTGCCCATAGGATATGAGTGAAGGGATGCCCGAGGCTTCTGGCATAAGGGAGCCTGCTGGAGGCGAGGACTCAGCTGGCCCCAGGCTACACGCTAGGCCTTGAGATCACTTCTCCCTCAACTGCTGGAGATGCAGCAACAGAGCCAGGGAACGCAGGAGGGGCCGACAGCTACACTGGACTAACTGCGAGGTTTTGGGAGAAGTCCCAAAGGTTTCAAGCGGGCCAGCTATTGCCTGTCTTGCATGCTTCCCAGGCCAACACTGCCAGGGAAAGCCTGGGACAGGAGATCCTCACCATGAGTGGCAGGATCCAAGTGATGGCTGAGTCACAGCAGGCCACGGCTGGGGGACTGAATAGGATTCTCAACCCGTGGCTGAGAGGCTCGTGACCTTGCAGGAGACACAGCAGGGCAGCGCTGAGACACAGCGGGCTACGGCACCAGCCTCTGAAAACATGGCCCAGTCTCAGAAGGCACTTGCTGCAGCGCTTGAGAGGTGGCCTGCAACTCAAGTGGCCATCGCAGAGGATTCAAAACCATGGATAAGACATAGGTGGTCCTCCAGGACTGGCAGAGTTAGGTGCACTGGAGCTTCTGGAGTTCACTGCCGAACTGCCGCTATCCCATGGAGTAACCCAGGGATCCACAGGAGCTCTAAGGAAGGAGGAAGGGCTCAAGCCCATGCTAGGGCCTTCCAGTCAGGAGACAGTGGTTGTGGCCACACCTTCTGACTCCCTCTTTCCTGACACCAGGGCATCTTGGGGCAGCAGGATGAAGACGGAAACATCCCAGACACCTGGAAGCTGGCCAGGGCCCTCAAGGTCAATGGCCTCCAGCAAGGGCCTCATGTGCTCCACAGGAAATGGGGTGAAGTAGGTAGCTGGCCCCCTCCACTTATGATGTACATCCTGGGGAGTCATAGAGATGTAATGGTAAGGTTACAAAGTTATAGTTGCACTGAGATGGCAGGGGTAAAGGGTTGCACTTGTTAGAAAGGTATTTAAGTACCTTAATATTTTCTGTTCACAAGTTTTTATATTAGAACGCATTATTTAAACACCATTATTGCAATTAAGTGTTTTTTCACCGCTTACCTGTGATTAATTTGTCTCAAATAGGAATCCTCTTCCATTGATGATTGCTAGAGGGATGTTGATGTCATTTGACCCCTCAATATTGTATCACTAAGAAAAGGAACACATTGGTTCCCCAGAACCCGTAAGCGATTCCCTCCCGTCCCCCACACCACTTGCCCCAGACCCCTGTATGGGGGTTTCAGATCCCTTACCCATTATGCAGACATAGGTCCAAGTGCCAGTGTGCATGCGGAGCTCAGGTAGAACTCAGACCAGTTTGCACAAGAGCGTCATCATAATGGTGTTTAGTGACTCATCATCTCTCTGCTCCCTGCCAAAATACTCACTAACAGAGAGTACCCAGGCTCAACACTCTGGTGTGACAATGTTGCAGGATATAGAAGGAATTTTGGATTTGGACAGAGGATGGAACCCACAGACACAAACCCCTAGCGACTGAACCGCCTGTGATCAGGGTCTCCCTAGCCGCTCTCGCATGCCTCATTTAAGCTGCCTCTGCCTGGTTGGTATACCTCGGCATGCTCTTTCTCTTCTTCCTCCTCCTCCTCGTCCTGCTGGTCATCCTCCCCAGCAAGGCCTGGCTAGTCAGCCTCCACGCCCTCCTCCTCCTCCTCCAATAGGTCACCTCTCTGTACAGCCAGACTACGTAAGGCATAGCACACAACCACAATGCGGGAAGAGATCACAAGGCTATATTTTGTAAGGATCCCTCAGATGGGTCCAGGCACCAGGATTGCATTTAGAGGAACCCAATGCATCTCTCCACTACCACGGATTGCACGTGGCTACATGGGCCTCACTATTGCAGGTCTCTGCCTCAGATACGGGCGTCATCTGCCATGTCTGAAACGGGTAACCCAGATCACCCAGGAGCCATGCCCGCTACCTGGCCTCCTCCTCAAAAACCTCTGGGATGTCCGAGCTCTTGACAATGAGGCTAATGTGCTCCTGCCTGGATGTCATGCGCAGATGGGCGTACTGTCCATATTATGGTTGCACACTAGTTGAACATTCAGGGAGTGCAACTCCTTTCTGTTGATGAATCTTCGTGAATTCAGTAGGGGCGGGGGTGGGGGAGGGCTTCGTGAGGGTGATGTGTGTGCAATCGATGGTCCCCTGTACATTAGGTATCCCCATAATAGCTGCAAACCCTGCAGCCCAGGCTTCCTGATGGACCTGCTCCAGGTTAAATTTGATGTAGTGCCCAGCCTGGGCAGACAGGGCTTCTGTGACCTGTTTGACACAGGTGTGCACAGCTAATTGGAAGATGCCACAAGCACCTCCGCTGGAGGCCTGGAAGGTGCCAGTCACATAAAAAGTTAGACAGCCACCGAGAGTGAGTGCCCCATCGTTCACCACCTCGAAGTGCCAGCTCCTGCAACAGGTGGCACAAGTATTGCACTTTCTTCTTTTGGAAGCAAAGACGTCGCTGGCACACAGCATCCGACATCTGTTCAAATGACACTTGTGCACAGAACTGCCAGTGTCTCTGCTCCCTCCTTCTGCTGCCCAATCCTACCCCCTCATCTTCGGATGAATGGTGGCCACCTCCTGCCTCTGGTGGTCATCTCCCTCTACTCCTGCAAGTGGTAAAGCCGGGGCCTCCTGTGCCCGTAATTCTTCCTCCAGCTCCTCCTCCTCAGGTCCAGCAGCAATCAATGCTGAGAGCCGGATCTATGCTGCAAGTCGGACATCGGAGACCCTGCAGAGCAACAGTACCCACCCCCCCCCACCCTTTACACACTCGCAGAGCCGCCACTGACCCGAGAAAGAAAATGGTCACAAAAAGGGACACCTGTAAGCAGCAGAGAGCGATCGGATGCTAAGCATTTACCTCCTCACTAGATCTCACTGATGGAGCGCCCAAATCAGACTTCCATGGAGCATGTCTGTTTGGCACCGATTTGGGATTGGCAAACATGATGGTAAAGGGAAAAGGTAAAGGGCAGCCCATTAATTCAATTTAAATGCATTCAAACACATTTAAATTGCCATCATACCTGTTTTGGGCATAGTCCCGATCGCATCCAATTTCAGGCCTTAGTAAAGAGGAAACCGGCACGAAGGTGGGTGCGGATCATGCTACTCGCCTCACGCCCAACTTTACCAAGTTTTCAAGCTCAAAAAAGGGGCACAACTTGATGATGAAACTGGGCCCTATGTCTCTAATATCTGCACCATTCTCCCTCTCTAACCCCTGCACAGCTCTCCCTCTCTAACACAGTTTTAGCGAGGAGTTGAAGGAAATCAGCATTAGTAGAGAAATGAATATAAAGGCAGTGGCACAGCGGTTAGCACTGCTGCCACGCAACATCAGGGATCCGGATTCAATTCCAGACTCGGGTCACTGTCTGTGTGGAATTTGCACATTCTCCCTGTGTCTGCATGGGTTTCCTCCGTGTGCTCCAGTTTCCTCCCACACTCCAAAGATCTGGGGGTAAGGCTGATTGGCTCCTTAATGTCAGAGGGATTAGCAGGCTAAACACATGGGGTTATGGGGATAGGGCATGAAGATATTAATAATATCGCCAATCAAGAAATTTGTCCTTGAAAACCAGAAAACTATTGGACACCAGGAAATAATCGTGGGCAGATTCTCCAATCTCATTCTTTTCAGCCCTGTTGTCCCTGGGTGGGATTGTTGTCAGTGCAGGCCTGATGGGTCAAATGGCCTCCTTCTGAACTGTAGGAATTGTCTATGAGCAAAATACTGCAGATGCTGGAATCTGAAACAAAGTTGTTAGTAGAGAAATGGTTTTGGGGAAATTAATGGGATTGAAGGCAGATAAGTCTCCAGGTGCTGATAATTTTAATCCCAGAGTACTTAAGAAAGTGGCCCAAGAAATAGTAATTACATTGATGGTCATTTTCCAAATGTTTTTGGGCTCTTATAGATTGAAGGAGAGTAGCAAATGTAAACCCATTATTTTTAAAAAAAGGGGGAGAGAAAACAGGGAATTATAGACCAGTGAGCCTAACGTCAGTACTGGGAAAGTTGCTAGAGTCCATTATTAATAATTTCATAAGCATTTGGAAGGTAGTGGTACAATCAGACAAAATCAGCATGGATTTATGAAAGGGAACTCATGCTTGACAAATCTATTGTAATTCTTTGAAGATGTAACTAGTAGAAATGACCAGGGAGAACCTGTGAATTGAATTTATTTAGACTTTCAGAAGGCTTTCAACAAGGTCTCACATAACAGATTACTATGAAAAGTTAAAGCACATGGAATTGTGGATAGTGTCTTGAAATTAATAGAAAGCTGGTTAGTAGCAGGAAGCAAAGACCTGGAATAACTGAGTGTTTTTCCAATTGGCATTCAGTGACTAGTGGGATACTGTAGGGATATCTGCTGAGGCCTCAACTGTTCATGTTGTATATTACTTATATGGATGAGAGAACAAGATGCATTATCTCCAAATTTGCAGATGATATGAAGTTGGGTGGGAGAGTGAGCTTTGAGGTGGATACAGTGATGCTTCAGCGTAATTTAGACGAGCTGAGTGAGTGGGCATATGCAAGGCAGATGCGGATAAATGTGAGGACATCCATTTTGCTAACAAAAATAGGAAGACATCATTATTTGAATGGGTGTAAATTGAGAGAGGTGGGTATTCAATGCACACATGGTGAACATGTGCATCAGTCACTGAAAGTAAACACACAGGTACAGCAGACAGTAAAGAAAACAAATGGCATGTTGGCCTTCAGAGTGAGAGGATTTGAGTATAGGGATAGGGATGTTTTACTGAAATTGCATAGGGTGTTGGTGAGGACACACCCCTTGTGGATTGTGTGCAGTTTTGGGCTGGAAATCTTTGGCCATTCATACCCTGCCACGTCTACAACAAGGACAGAGAATTTGGTGCTCAGCCAAATCTGAGTTCACTGCAAAAGAACCAGAGATTCCCAATGATATGAAAGGCCAGAAAATTCCGACCTTGATATCCTTTTTCTGAGGACAGTGGGAGTGCACCCATCAAAGGGGTCACCTTCAGCGGGACTGGAAGATCCTGCTGGCAGGAAGGGCCATTAAATCCTGCCCAATGGCTAAGGTCTTCCAATCAGAGAAGCAATGTGAATGGTGAAATGTCACAAAAACTGCAGACAGGCTAAGAGATGGACAAAGGGCAATTATTTCAATTATTCATTATGTCATTGGATATAGGAGTCACTGGCTAGCATTTGCTCCCTTCCCAATTGCACTGCAACTGAATGGCCATTTAGGACATTCTTGCAGATCTGAGATCACATCGGGCCAGATGTTTGAAGCAATGCTCTGATACAGCAGCAGTAAGTGTAGGCCTTGATGTGTAGAGGCAGAGAACGGTGGCTCAGTGAGTATATCCAGCACTTCTCATTGATATCCACATAGCGAACAGAAAACAGATGAGGAGCTTTTTGCTTGCTGGGAAACGTAACATAGAAAATAGGAGCAGGAGGAGGCCCTTTGGCCCTTTGAGCCTGCTGTGCCATTCATAACGATCATGGCTGATTGTTCAACTGAGTAGCCTAATCCTGTTTTCTCCCCATAACCTTTGATCCCATTCGTGCCAAGTGCTATATCCAGCCGCCTCTTGAATACATTCAGTGTTTTGGCATCAACTACTTCCTGTACTAATGAATTCCACAGACTCACCACTCTTTAGGTGAAGAAATATCTTCTCATCTCTATCCTAAGTGGTCTACCCCCAATCCTCAGATTGTGACCCCTCATTCTGAATTCACCTATCATCAGGACCATTGTCCCTGCATCTACTAGTCCTGTTTGAATTTTGTAAGTCTCTGTGTGATGCCCCCCTCATTTATTTGAACTCCAACAAAAACAGTCCTAACCTTAAACAAGCCTGACGTTGAAGCCTAGGAGTTCAGAAAAGAAATGAACACATTTGTTCAAAACCATCTTATATCTGAACCTAAACTTCTTGTGCTGCTCTGAGGGCTTGCTGGAGGTTAAATGATCTCGTGAATGCAATCCACATCTTAGAAGCAGTGAAGGACAAAGTTGGCTCTCGCAAAGAAATCTACCCTTATGCTATTCAAAAACTTATTCAACTTAGGCCTACGTTGACTGAACCTTGTGTTCCAAACCTGATCAATCTAGACAAATTATAATGTTATACATGGCAATGAATTTGTCCATTATAATTGCACATATTGCAAGATGCAGACCATGTAAGAATGACAGATTTCCTTTTCTAAAGGACATTATATTGAACCAGATAGGATTTTATGACAATTAACAATAGTTTCATGGTCACCATTACAGAAACTAGCTTTCAAGTTTAAGTTTATTCATTAGTGTCACAAGTAGGCTTACTGAAATGAAGTTACTGTGAAAATCCCCTAGTCACCACATGCCACTGGTACACTGAGGGAGAATTCAACATGGCCAATGCACCTAATCAGCACGAGTTTTGGACTGTGGGAGGAAACCGGAATGCCCGGAGGAAACCCACACAGATGTGGGAAGAATGTGCAAACTCCACACAGACGGTGACGCAAGCCAGGAATCGAATCTGGGTCTCTGGCGCTGTGAGGTAGCAGTGCTAAACACTGTGCCATCGTGCCGCCCAGATTTTATTAATTGAATTAAATTCCACCAGCTGCCAAAAGCTTTACACCTGGGTCTCTGGAGTACCACTCCAGTGATATCATCTCTACGCCCCCTTCTTCTCCTGTGCACAGAAGAAAAAGCAAAGCATTGAAAAAATTGTAACAGAACACTAATTCCAAATAAACCATGGCAACAGATGAGAGGCACATGTTCAAACTGGTGAAAAGCAAAGCCTGAGGTCAAGAAATTCTTGTATCATACAATTATCCTTCACACATTTTTGCAGCAATTTGTCTCACAGGTTTGCTGATTGAAGCTAGACTTCAGGATTTAAGCACATCATTCAGGTTTACCGAACAAAATCAAGTTATTGATTACATGTAAAATCCTTGCCCGTCTGTTAAGGTGGAGAGAAAACTCTCAGGGGCACATTGCAAAATAGAGAAGAGTCCTCCCCAGGCTTCTAGCCAACATTCAACCCCCAATACCAGAGCAGACTAACTAGTGATGTAATGCTGTCAGGGAAAGGGATGGAGTCAGGAGTTTGGGAATAAAGTATGTGGTGGAGACCAAAGAAATACTGGAAATATTCAACCAGTCAAGCAGCATCTGAAACATGATTAACATTCCAGGTCAATGAGCCATTGCCGGTAGTGGGAAAGATTGATAGTATCGCCAAATTAGACTTTTTCTGGGTACCCGCGAATGAGGTTAGTGCAGCACAATAAAACTGGCCTGGGTGTGGATTCCTCAAGTGTTGCGAGTAGAAGGTGAGTCACTCCCTGTTAGAACTGTTTACAGGAAATGTTTAATTCGTAGTTAGTGGAAGAAGTTCTCCTTCATTTTGCAGTTGGTTTTGAAGACTCACATTGTGGATGCATGCCACTGTAAACACAACCAGCAAATTTTGTGCCTATTGTACTTCACTGTAAATTCAACGGGTCAATTTCTGTTCTTGCTCTGAATATGGTGAGCTAGAAATTGGTCCTTGCCTATCTGTTTGGATGTAGGAATCAATTGCCAGACAATTTGCAACCACGTAGAAAGTATGCTGTCTCCTCATTTAGTGATTATAGTGTGGATGCAAAACAAGGACTGTGTTACTGGCTGCCTGATTGCTCAACGAGGATCTGAGCCGTGGTTAGATTTATATTCCATGCCCAACGGGTTAAATTTGATTTTGTATGGTAGTGTGAAGTAGCAAGAAAAATGAGCATCTCTCCTGATTTTTAATGTTTTGTTAAGTTCAGTGGAAATCCAAGTGGGAAAGATGTAAAATGAGCCATTTTATCATGATTTATCATGATGGCAAAAGACTGACATTATCCCGAATACCCCTAATATTCCCTTATGGAGTTCTAATTTTTTGAATTATTTATTAGTGTCACAAGTAGGCTTGCAAAAAAAATGAAAATTACAGGGCAGGAGCAGACCCTTCAGCCCTCCAAGCCTGCACCGAAATTAACACATTAACACTGCATTGAAGTTACTGTGAAAATCTTCTAGCTGCAACACTCCAGCACCTGTTCAGGCACGCTGAAGTAGAATTTAGCATGGTCAATGCTCCTTCCCATCATGTCTTTTGGATTGTGGGGAGAAGCCGGAACACCCAGAGGAAACCCATGCAGACACAGGGAGAATGTGCTGACACACAGATGTTAGACAGTGACCCAAGCCAGGAATCAAACCCAGATTCCTGGTGCTGTGAGGTACCGGTGCTAACCACTGTGCCACTAGGAATAGAAAAATTCAAACCTGAAAGAGTAAGCTTTTGTTAAGAACTTAATTTAATAAGATATGGTAATGTGAATTATCTACATTTGTAGAAGTATGATTTTAGCTATATTAAAAAGTTTAGGTGTAACTTCTGTTAAATCTATAATAATCACAAATCTCAGTGATTCCTTTTGGCCATAAAATTAATTGGAGTTAAACACATATTAATAAGAATCAAGGCTCTCCTTATTTTTTGACTTTGAACCTAGAGTTTATTGTATAGATTGGGCATACATACATGTTAGCTTTCTGCCGCAGAATAATTTATTTTTAAAAATTCTTTTATTCCTTCCACCACAGTTCCTGAAACAGCCTGCCAACATTTTAAGAATGCTGATACTCCCACAAAAGAACATTTCAATGCATTTCTCAGCAGGAGGCTAGTCTTTTATCTTCAGGATCAAAATACTAAAATAAGTTGCTTTACATGTCGATCTTTTCAATTCTGCCCCTCTCTTATCTCTTAGCTACAAGCTAAACCACCTTAACACAAGCAAAAAAAAGAGCCTCCCTTCCTCTGTCTTCAACCCTTCCCCCTCCCGTGCCAGATGAATTTTGTATGTTTTCTGGGACTCTGAATGCATTACTGTCTCAAGCAAGGACACAGAAGGAGCTTGGTACAGACTGTGCCCTCGGAGACTGCAGGAGCCAACAATAGCGAAAGCTTGTTAGGATGCAAGGTTGGCACACAGACAGATCCCCCCAGTGAGCACCAAGTAGAGACAGAGCAAGCAATCTGGCTTCACACAATCTGATGTACCAAGAGGTACCCGACAGTTTAATTCAGAGTATTCCTGCTCCAGTGCCGACCACCGACTGCAAGAAAAGCCATTTTAGAGCTTCAATTACATTGTTTGCAAGCACCAGAAAGGTAAGACTTACATGCATTGTTAATTGCTGTGCAGTCTATAAGTGTGAATGAAAATGCTATATTTCTGTAGGAGATAGTCCTTTATTGATATAAAATAATTTATTGCAACAAACCTTTCCAGGTTCATGCTTCTCCTCTTTCACCTTGCTTCTCGAGAATGATATCTGCTTTTCAATTGAACATCAGTGAATGTTGGAATGCTGACTTTGCTTATTTCCCTTGATTTTGAATGTGTCTTAGAATGTAAAAATTATTATTAAAAGCCAATTAATTTGTCTTTTTGAGGCAGGGGAGTCCTTTGGAGAAGTTAAATAGCTTTCCTTAAGAATTCAAAATAAAGATTTTGCACCTGAATATTTAGTTGAACAAAATTATCTTAGGGTGCTTCACTTCATTTCGACCCATAGCAAGTAACACACCGAAACAGATCACCTAGTGAGAAAGTGAAAAGGCTACACACATACACACACATTTGAAGTATTAATATTTATGTTGCCACAGTGGTTAGCACTGCTTGATTCTCAGCTTAGGTCACTTTCTGTGTTGAATTTGCACGCTCTCCCCAAGTCTATATGGGTTTCATCCAGATACTCCGGTTTCCTCCCACAATCCAAAAGACATGCTGGTTAGATGCATTGATCATGCTAAATTCTTGCTCAGTGTACCTGAACAAACGCCGGAATGTAGTGACTAGGGGATTTTCATAGTAACTTAATTTCAGTGCAAACGTAATCCTACCTATCACACTAATTTAAAAAAACTTTAAAGTAAGCTATTAAACCTAAATATGCAGGCAGCACCTGTCTGTCAACCAGAACTGAACAGCTGGACAGAACCATGGAATATTTTCTTATGGATGCTAGTCTCTGGGTAAGCAAATAATAAATGTGGTGTGCAGTGCACTCGATATCATGACTGAACGAGACTTCAGTTCAAGGGTCACAATTGTCAAGATCTGCATTATATGTGTTTCAGCTGTTGAAGTGCGGATATACCCTTGGTATTGGTCAGCACCCATACCTCCGAATGTGCATAGGCTACACACAACTAGCGACAGCCATACCTCCAAATCGAGTCATGTTTGTAGAGTCTATCAAAGGCACAAAACAATGGATTTCTAGAAAGCAAAAAACTTACACTTATTCAATCCCTTTCATAAGTTTAGGATGTCTCAAAGAACTTCAGATTACATCCTTCACATCTGTAAGTGTTGGTGTAATATAGGAAACATGACAGCCAATTTGTGCACAGCAAGATCCCAGAAACAGCACTGCAGTAAACAACTAGATAATTATTTTTTTAAAAATTAAAATAATGCTGCTTTGAGTGAAAAGTATTGGCCTTGCCACTGGGAAAATTCCCCATTCTCTTCAAATACAGGATCTATTGCAACGAGCAGACAAACATCGGTTTAACTTCTGTTCAGGGAAACAGTACAGAAGACAGTACTGCACGCATGTCACACTGGAGTGTTAGCTTGCATGATGTACTTAACTGCCTGCAATCAGGCTTGAAATTGTGATATAAAATCATGGAAACACAATAGTGCAAAAAGAGACTACTCAGCCCTTGGAGCCAGTACTGACAACAATCCCATCTCAGACTTAACTCTGGAACTCCACATATTTACCCCGCTAATCTCTCTAACCTATGTACCCAAAGACATTAAGTGGCAATTTAGAACGGCCAATGTACCTAATCCACACGTCTTTGGACTGTGGGAGGAAACCGGATCACCCGGAGGAAACCCACACAGACACAGGGGGAACGTGCAAACTCCACACAGTGACCCAAGTCAGGAATCGAAGCAAGATCCCTGGAATTGTGAGGCAGCCATGCTAATCACTGTGCTATTGTGCTGCTAGATGAGAATGCTGCCACCTGAGCCGAAACTGACTCCTAGAAAGTGGCAACATGTAGAAACACAGCTTCACCTATCATGTCATTTAATCACATAGCTGGCAAGCCACACACTACGTCAGGACAGACGGATGCTAAAATAAGTTTCAATGTGCTCCACAAAGAGCAGATAGCCTTAATGCATTTTTTTGAAAAGTAAATGAACAATGTTTAGAGGAATAATGGATAATTTGATAGCGAATGATATTTATCAATTGGGCAATATGGAGAAACAAAAAAACTAAATACCAACATGGTTACAAAGTATTATTTTAACATTTGCCCCCCCAAAAAAAAAGTTAGAGAGTTGACAAAGTAAAATTGCTTCACAGCTAAAATATTAGCACTATGCAAAAATAGATTGTATTTGGAGGCAGCACTTTGGCAGACTGTCTGCACTGGAATAAATCCCAGTGTTTATAGCCACAGGCCTTTTTAGCATTCTTAGCTCCAGCTTTCTCAAAAGGGAAACAAATGGCTGACTTTCTGAGTGATGGAGCATATCATTGCTGAGACATCTGCGCAGCATTCCATCCTGTACAGAACCTTTTCAACCCAACTCTGATTGCATTCATTGCACTTGGTCCACTGTCTGTGCAATGTGCACATTACAAAGAGAGAAGAGAAGCTTTGATTAGGCTTTCCTGCAGACCGTTTTTTCAAGCTGTGTTGCTTCTAGCAGAGGACCTTGCTTATCCCCCACTCTATTTCCTGTCAATTTTTTCAAACACCCTTTGCTTTATGCTGAAGCTTAAATTGAGACAAGTATTTGGCTGAATTTATTTTGGAACCTTCGGTTTTTGTTTCCACGATCTCCTCTTTAACTCACCCCTATTCCACTGGAGACCATGCACAATTCTCTGTTCTTGATTGTTCAAACGGCCTCAGTTGCAACCCTTCAGCAGTGCTGCACACTGACATGATCTTTGGAACTTACGCAACATTAATATTAGGGACTACTCGCTAGTCCCTCCATTCTTCCAATGAGGGAAGAAACTGGGTGCCTCACCTAAGTTATCAGGAACTTTAAAGTAAAGTTTATTTTATTTAGTAAAGTTTATTTATTTATTCGTCACAAGTAGGCTTACATTAACAGCGCAATGAAGTTGCTGGGAAATTCCCCTGGTCGCTACTGTTCGGGTACAGTGAAGAATAAATTAGCATAGCCAATACACCTAACCAGCTCAAGTTTCAGACTATGGGAGGAAACCCATGCAGATATGGGGAGAACGTGCAGACTCCACACAGACAATGACCCAGTCCTGGCACTGTAAGGCAACAGTGTTAACCATTGTGCCATCATGCTACCCTAACGACAAGGAGCACATAAGGTTTATTTACATGAGATTGAAAGGAGATGCTTGTCTGGAGCATTGCGTACAGAAAATAACAGCTTGGAAGAGCCTAGTGGGTGAACCTTGTGACAAGATGCCGACACAGATATATACTTTAATTCACGAGGTGAATAAAGTCATTGTGCTGTTAAGTCAACGCTTGCCAGTAATGACCTCTGTTCTGGCTCAACCATTTTCATCAGCTGGATGATACCACAGGCTTTCAGTACAGTTAACTGGCCATTAGGCCAAGGCCTGCTGGGCATCCATACCTCCACGAAGGCATATCAGCAAGTGAGATATGAAGATGCCACCATTGACACTGACATCTAGGGGACTGTGGCTGATGGCTGTGATTTCTGGAGGGGCATAATTGGAAGAAGTGAGTGAGAACAGAAAGCTCAGCTTGTTGAGGAACATGAGGCCAGTGAATCCTGCATCTTCTCAGCCCACTGTCTCCCTCTGAAGCAAATATCACAGAGACTGTCTTGTCAAAGTAGGTTCCTGAGTCACACCAGGCAATATTCAGCAGAGAGCTTACAATCAGGGTGAAAACAGTTGCCTTATGAGATGCCTTTTACTTTGTTAGCCATTCAGTTGAGGTAAAACTCCCCCTGCTATCAGCTTAGCTGCAAACTGATTCCTCTCTGCCCCATAAGGGAGCCTGATCCAATCCTGCCCCAAAGCAAATCTAAAACAGTTCATTATTACACTAAGTTATAAAGAATAATAAATACATCATGGGGCTGAGAGCTCTTTTCAACTGTTAACAGCTGTTAATGAGTGCCAAATCACCAAGGAACAAACTCATGAATGTGGTCATATGAAACTCTTTTATCTGCTATCTCAAAGGCTATAATGCAAATAAGAAGCAGAGAATTTTCAGACAAACAGTTAACAGGGGAGATCTTAACAGTTTGCCACACCAGCCAACCTGTGGGAGGAGAGGGAACTCTGCATTGGAGAGTGGGGATTGGGATCAACTGGGGCAGCAATGGGGGGAGGGTGGTTGCTAAGGATAGCTGGGGCGGTGTTTGGGAGGAGATGTGATATCTGTGTGGGATGGTGATATCTATGGGAAGATGTTGGGGAAGGACAGGGGATTTTCCAATGCACTATGTACACTGTGCACACAATGTACACAGTGCACCTGGAGATCAGGGCACCTGCGTTGTGGCACCCCTAAAGCTGGCTTCCCAGCAAGAGTAGGATCCACCATTCCCCAGTTGGCATAAATCACATTTGGGGTCTTTTTTTCTACATGTCATAAGATTGCCTCTGGGAGCTCACCCAAAAAATGGCAGCAAATCGCTCCTGTTTTCATGCTCATTTGGCACTTAGAAATCCTTTGGTAAGATCACCCCATCACTAACAAGTTTATTATTAATGTTACACTATGTGACTTCAAACCAGCTCTATTCACCAATAAAAAGAGACCAAAGTTAGGGCCCAATAATTACTGTAATCATATGGCCAATCATATCAAAACTTGTGGAACCTGTAAGAAGTGATACTATCAATGTGAATCACAAACCTGGAGCCATTCCTTCAACATTGGCCAGCCTTCTCCTTGGTCAACTTGTCACACCTATCACCTGTGCAACTAGATGTGTTTCTTTCTCAGAAGTTGTAATTCACAATTAACAAATGAATACTCAACTTTAGAATGAAATAATATGCTATAAATGGAACTAGTCCCAATGCTGGTGAGTAGCGTCAAATAGTAATGTTTGCTCTGCTGATAACACTCCCTGTACAGAATGAGAATTCCATTACCTGAGAGATAAGCTGCAATCAGATAATAACTGGACAAAATTGGACACAGTAAAAACTTTGCCAGCACTGAGGAGACCATTGATAATTTCTTTTGAGAAAGCTAAGCCTCATTCTTTAATGTTGTCAGCTCTCAACTCCTGGTTGCATTGATCATAGCTGCAATGTGCATGAAGTATGTGAGCATAAGAATGTGTGGAAATGCTCACAAGTTGATAAGATTTTAAACCCAGTGTCATGGTTAGCCACCTTGCATTGTGTGAAAACTACTTATGCCCAGTGAGGAGATATCATTCTCGGCTTGGCAGTGAAATCCTCTCTTCTGCTTCCTCACTTTCCAAACCCACCTTGGGGGTAGGAAGATGAAGGCAAAATACTGTGGATGCTCTGACAAACTCAGAACATTGGCTCTATTCTCTTTCTGCAGATGCTGTCAGACCTGCTGAGTTTCTCCAGCATTTTCTGTTTTGGAGATAGCAATTCTTCATAAGATCCATACCGGGGCCAAATGATACACTGCTACCTATTTATTTTGTTAGGTTTGCAGATTAACACAGCTACAAAATACTGAGGGCCCTAGTGCTTAAACCAAATTTCCATAAGAATAATAAAAACACAAGAACAGAGAAGTTGCAGCACTTTGATATTCAAGCTAAAGGTTTGATTATTTTAAGAAAAAGTATCAATCACAAAGTTTCACGAACTACTTGTCTATAAAACGTTCTCTCAGACACAGTGATCACCTAGAATTCTTTGTTGAGTTAAGCACATCTTGCCAAATCAAGATTTGAGAAGTGTATTTTAGACTATGGGAGCTGGTCAGAATTGATTAGATAATAATATTTCCCCAAGCTGTCCTGAAATCCCAGCAAAGGTGTCTTTCCTCCTATGTTGCTATGTAACATGTAGCAATTTTTGAAAAAAATACATTACTGAACAAAGTCAAAGACTGGGAACGACTGAACAACTTTATTCTATTCCCATAATAAATTCTAAATAAAAATAAATTCTACAGCAAGCAGCAAGAAAAAGCGAGATAAAAAGTAACTTTGTGAAATAAAATCCACGTTTTCCACTGGCTGATACAGTGGGCCATTTAAATTATTGTTTACTTTGATGGGACCGTAATATCCTACTGAGAGGGAGGGTATGGAGTAATGTTCTAGAATAGTTTCTGTCTCACATTCTCTCCAATTTTGCTCTACTTCCAGTTACTGCTTATAATAAGTTCAGAAACAACTGACCTATACTAGCATTTATGCACCATACAAGATTTTTTCCTACTTCATCTCACCTGATCAAAATAACCTTATATTCTTTTCTTCCTTGTGTGCTTGTCTAGCTTCTCCTTAATTGTGTCTGTGCTATCAATGTCAACTACTCCATTTTCTCATCATTCTTTGACTAAAGAAGTTTCTCCTGAAGTTCCTACTGAATTTATTATTGACTAGCTTATATTCATGACCTCTGGTTTTGGACTTGTCCAGAAGGGGAGATGGAAACATTTTCTCTACATTAAAGCTATCAAAGCCTTTCATTATCTTAAAGGCCTCTATCAAGCCATCCTCAGCCTATTCATTTCTGGAGAAAGATTCTTAGGCTGCTCTGCCTTTCCTGATAAATGTATTCTCTGAGATCAAATATATTCTTCATTGCACCTTCTCTGGGTCGCTCTATAGCCTTTCCATAACATGGCATCCAGAGTTGTGCAGAGTACTCCACATGTACCTCCATGTTTCTGGATTAACCTGGACAGTACGATGGCACAGTGGTTAGCATTGCTGCTTCACAGCATTCAATTCGGATCACTCTCTATGTCGAGCTTGCATGTTCTCTAGGTTCCCTGGTTTCCTCCCATGTTTCAAAGATTTGCAGGTTAGGTTGATTGGCCATAATAAATTGCCCCTTAGTGTTAATGTAAATACGTGGGGTTACAAGGATAGGATCTGTATAGGATTGTTGTTGGTGCAGGCTCAATGGGCTGAATGGCTTCCTTCTGCACTGTCGAATCTATGATTCGGCTGCAATGTGTTGCCATAGTTATCATGTCTTTCCAAACTGAGTTTTGATGACTGGGAATTGACTGCTGTGTTCTAGTCCATGCTTCAAAAATATCTAATTAACTGCCAAGTACTTAGGGGCAT
The DNA here is from genome assembly GCA_024679065.1 of Sphyrna mokarran. NCBI lineage: Eukaryota > Metazoa > Chordata > Chondrichthyes > Carcharhiniformes > Carcharhinidae > Sphyrna > Sphyrna mokarran. The sequence goes on from JAGIQG010000009.1 coordinate 65,930,425, forward strand.
CCTGAGGTTGTGAAAGATACTACATCTTCCTTTCTTTCTCTTTATTCTGCACATAGAAGTTCAGTAGTTAATACCAGCTTATCTATTTGACATTTGATGATTGTGAGAGCTTGCTGTGTACAAACTGGCTGCCGCATTCCCTACATGACAAAAGGGACTGTACTAGAAAAAGTACTTCATTGGTTGTCAATTTCTTTGCGATACCTTGTGGTCAAGAAAAGCACTATATAAATGAAAGTCTTTCTTTCCCCTCTGTTCACAGCCAATTAGGTATTTTTGAAGTATGGGCTAGAACATAGTTGTCAAAATTCCAAAAACTCAGTTTGGAATGATAAGTTACCATGGCAACGCACTGCAGTAAAATTACAGAATCTGCAATGCAGAAGGAGGCCATTTGGCCCATTGAATCTGCACCAGCACCAAAACAAGCCCACCCTAGGCGATGGCCTAGTAGTATTATTGCTAGACTATTCATCCAGAAACTCAGCTAATGTTTTGAGGCCCCGGGTGCAAATTATTGAATTTGAATTCAATAAAGAAATATCTGGAATTAAAAATATACTGATAACCTTGAAACCATTGTCGATTCTGAGAAAAATACATCTGGTTCACTAGTGTCCTTTAGGGAAAGAAATCTGCTGTCCTTACTTGGTCTGCCTACATGTGACTCCAGAACCACAGCAATGTAGTTGACTCTCATCTGCCTCCCAGAGCAAGTTCAAATGGACAATAAATGTGGCTAGCCAGCTACACCCATGTCCAACAAATGAATACTAAAAACTCATGACCTCCAACTGTAGGGATACTGGATAACAGTCAAGAGAAGGAATGCTGACTGACGTCCATTCTGTCAGCACTAGTGTTACTGAAATGAATTACAATTATGGATGGGAGCCGCTAACTCCAGCGTAGACATGAGATCATATTACCCACCTTTCAGAGTTGCAGCTGAAGGAATTTCAAATGTAACCATCGGCGGTGAATGACAATAGACTCATTGGCAGTGACTGGTATCAATATTAAGATCAATTCTCCACACTTAAATAGAATTATAGAATCATAGAAACCCTACAGTACAGAAAGAGGCCCATCGAGTCTGCACCAACCACAATCCCACCCAGGACAGTCACTGAACACTGGGGAAGAAACAATACATGACTTAAAATTCAAATTTCATAGTTATAGTTAGAATTTAATATGGTTTAAAATTAAAAAGTATAAAAAGGGTTGGCTGATGTTCAGCACTATCTCAAAACACCTGATCACAAGTGGTCAAAGGAACATTAATAAAAGAGGCGGAACACATAAATTTACCTCCTTTCTATGTCATACTTGCATTACAAAAAAACCAAGTGCATTTTTAATATAATGTAAGTGGAACGACATGTGATCACTTGTGCTTCATAGAATGTTCAGAGCCTCGGTGGGCAATAGGATTCTCCAGGATTCTCAGATGGAGAAGGAGGATGAGGAAGGGAATGGAAGGAAAAAAAAATACCAGGCATCGGAAAGTAATTGACAACCAATGAAATACTTTTTCTAGCGCGGTCCTTTTTGTCATGTAGGGAACACAGCAGCCACAGCAAGCTGGTACACGTTGTAATAACCAGATAATCTGTTAGCCAGCTACCCAGGAATAACTTCCTTGATCTTCTTCAGAGTAATGCCAAATCTTTTGTTTTGCATTTTTCTTTTTGTGTTCACACAAAGCAGACAGATGATGTCTTGGTTTAACCTCTCAACTGAAGGTCAGCATCAGCTGACAGTGTAGCACTCCCTCAGTACTGCATTGGACTATTGGCCTTAATTTTTTTATTTGAACGCAGTACCTCCCAATTCAAAGTCAGGAGTGATACTAATTGAGGATGGCAGAGAGAGAAAAAAGGAACCACCTAAAATTACCTTTCTTTCCCACTATCCTTACCCCAAATGTTCTCCAGTATAGGAGGAGACTCTTCAGCCCAATGTTGCTTTGCCTGCTCTCTGAAAACACCATCCAATTACCCCACTACCATAGAATAGCTTTGATGTGAAGACGCTGGCATTGTGCTGGAGTGGGCACAGTAGCTTGGTGTTATGAGATTTCTTACAGAATGGTTTGATGGTGGTGTTCTTAAATTATCTGTTACACTGCACAAATAAAAATAACAGCAACAAAACAAGGACATGGGCTTGGAGAAGTAGAAAGAAAATCCTTAATGTTAAATGAAAGGAATGTCTAGACTGTTGCAAACGTGCCAGCAATTTGAATAAAAGATATTTTATGCTGTAGCTTCCGAAAGTTGAGCTGTCATCTTTCTCTCTCACAAGACAGAACATTTAAGCAGCTTATTATTTTGATGGGAATGTAAGAGAGGAGTTGGAAAATTGTTAAGATGAGTAACGATTTAACAAAGCCTGGCACCATTATAGGCACACTCATCAGTTACTGAGTGATACGGTCATTTCATTCCACCTCAGAAAATATGGAAGATTTATTTTTAGGGAAAGCAATTTGTTGCCGCTCAGATCAGACATGAACTCTGGGATGTTATTTGTGAGCAGCTGCGTCAATCACGCGGTGCTGTACCATCCATGTGCACTGCGTGAAGGCGTTTGATCTACCATGTCCAGCTGATTACCATAATGGAGCTACATAGTGGGACAATATGGTTGACTCTCAACTGTCTTCTAAGGACAATTAGGGATGGGCAATAAATGCATGTCCCACAAATGAATAAAAAAAACAAGGAAGACCAGCAATAAGACAACACCTAGAGCATCATTGAAAGATCAGGACATGAAAGTGACTAACAGATTGTGCATTTCATACTTTCAACATTAGAAAGTCAGGCTTAATTGGCGAGATCATTAAAGTTAACTGCTTATTTTCATATGGAAACTGCAGAAAGGGCACAGCTACTTGTACACTTCAAAATGAACACCCGGGTTCAGATAAGGGCTGACTGCGCATTGCTGGGATGAGTTTGATGCTCAGAAATACAGGCATGTAGAAAAATTTCTCGAAACAGTCTTGTTCAAATCTGTGGTGTAGCAGTGTGTTCACGTTTAGATCAGGAATGCTTTCTTTCTCTATAATACACCTATTCATCATTAGCGTAACACCACGAGAGATTATGCAAATTTTTAAAATCCCAATGGGCTTGTTAACGTGGCACATCTGGAAGATGCAATCCAACCCTCCTGGGAAGATTTATGTAATTAGAGGTGTTTGGAAATGTTCACAGATTCGGCTTTAAACTTAGATTTAAACCACACTGCCTATCCGGCTGTCAATGAATTAACACTCTTGGAACATTGCTGGGTCTATATGGCACTTTTGGTTTGCAAACTATTGTTGACTGCAAAAAATGATCAGTTGATGTCTTGTTTTACATCAATTTAAAGTTAGCACTTTGTATAGCAAGTTAAAACGAAGTGACAAATTATATTTCCTTCAGTTCTCATTTTCCCTGCAAGTGTTCCTTCATTACAGTGGAAATATCAGTAACATGATCCAGGAGGATGTAGGATTCACGTTCCCTGCCACATGCAACATAGCATACAAACATGGGAAGAAGAACAACAGTAGAACAGATCCCAAAAGTCTTATCACCATGGAAACTAACTGGACCATGTAATTCCACAAATTATGAAACAAGCTTTCATCATATTTACGAAAGAATATTAAATCAGGAGATGCCTTGCTGGGTCTGTCATTTGAGAATTCTGGTTTTCAAAGCTCCAGATTCCTTAGGAGGAACAAAAGAGGCCTTAGCCGTACAGATCCTACACCACCCACTTTTGCTTGCCATTGCAAAATGAAATCATTAGATTCATGGAAATGATGAAAAATGTAAATATTCTGGTCTTCATCTACAAAAGTGAGATATTTCAACCCCACCATTGCTGAATCCAACACAGTGGGTGGGTGGAGGGAATACGGTGGGATAGCCAAAAGACTTTAGGCAGAACTGGACAATTTCAGCGATGTTCAAGGCCAGAAAATTCCACTCTGGGATTCATTTATGTGCATTCATGAAATATCATATGTACGCTTTAATTTGTGTCAGAAATAAAAGGGAAAACATTTTCATATTGTGAACAAAGACCATAAAGGCTATAAACTGTAGGAGCTGATCGCTCTGGCATTCAGTGAGAGTATGACTGATTTGATGTGATAATCCTCAACTCCACTTTCCTGCTTAATCTCCATGATCCTCGCTTCCCCTTACTGATTAAAAATCTATCTATCCGCATTTATTTGAAACATTGTTATAAAATCATCACAACCTTCTTCTTCTGACAAACTAATCTCCCGTCTACATTAATCCAGCAAAATCAACGTTAACATCAATCTTACTGATTAAAATACATGATCATTGCTCACGCTTATATCAGCTTGCACTGCTCATGGGAGCAGTCTGATTACGTGACCTCACACAAATGCTTGGGATACATGTTCTGGTCCATTCTCTCATTTGGCTGTACTTTTGCGCATTAAAGTTTGTTAATTGGTGTCACCCACAGACTTACATTGACACTGCAACAAAGTTACTGTGAAAATCCCCTCATTGCCACACTCCAGCACCTTTCTGGGTACGATGAAGGAGAATTTAGCATGGCCAATGCACCTAACCAGCACATCTTTCAGACTGTGGGAGGAAATCAGAGTACCCGGAGAAAACCCATGCAGACATGAGGAGAATGTGAAGATGCCGCACAGACAGATCCTGGCGCTCTGAGGCAGCAGTGCAAACCACTGTGCCACCATGCCACCAATGACTTGCTTTTCGGGCCATCCGGAGGACTGCTGGAGGATTCTCGCGGATCACCAGTGATCCTGGGATGGGATGACGGGGCCATGCATTGGGTAGAATCATTTCAGGGGAAAGCAGCCAGTTTAACCTCCTGTTAAACACAGAGCAAGGGTGGGGACTGATTCTATTTCCTTCCATTTGCATCGAAACAATAAGAAACAAGGTGTTCGTTATTTAGCCATTAAGTGCACTGAAGAATAAGTCAAAATAAAGGGAGTGACTAAAGAAGGTTCAGTGGCCCTGAAAGCCTTTGATCAACTTTCTGAATCAGGCTTTTTGTCTTGCTGCTGGGTTATGTAACGCACAATAAGATCATTTGTTTTGTTGAGATTAGTTATTTTATTTGTTCACAACAGCCACTCTGTCTAAAGGCTGACTTGGAAAGCGTTTCCTTTTACCTCTTTGTCAGAGGAGCGCTGTTGTATTCGGACGTCAGTTTGGCAACACGCCTTCCCCTCTCCCAACAATAACTTATTGTGCTGAGCCATTTGTGGGTGCAGACTTTGTGATTGGAAACATTAAAAAAAACACACGCACTCATTGAAATAATGTGTTTTTCACTGCCGTGTCGGAGAGACCATTCCAAGCATTTAATCATCAGAGTCTTTAAATGTATAACTGTTTCAAGCAGTGACAGACCAATTTCATACTGATCAAAGGATGCCAAGTAAAATTGCTGTTTCATTTCTTGTTGAGTATCTGATTTCAAATAACATTTGCTGGTTTTCCCTCTGGAGTTCAGCAGCCCTCCCTGTGCCTACCCAGTGTAGTCCGTTACATTATTGCTCCACGTACAATAAGGGCCATTTTCAGCAAGTTCCCCCCCCCCCCCCCCCCCCCCAGCTCGGTGATCTGAGCTTGGCAGTCAAGCTATCAGTGGAGATCAGTGAAGCACATGCACCGAACATGCACATGCTCCCAGCAAGGGCATCAGAAAGGACACACTTGCTTTAAGGAACTCAGGCTTAAGTGGAATAAAAGCAGAAAATGCTGGAAATACTCAGCAGGTTTGTCAGCCTACGTGGAGTGAGAAACATTAATGTATTCAGTCAATTGCCTTTCATCAGAATTGGCTAATGCTAAAGTAAGTAATGGGTTTTAAATAAGTGAGAGGGATGGGATAGGTGAAAGAGCAAAAAGAAAGATCTGTAATAGCGTAGAGGGCAGGGGGATTAGATAATAAATGGGATGACAGTGCAAGGCCAATGGGAGCAGCAGCAATAGGACAAGTAGAAAAATGAAAGGGGTGCTCAGCGGACATGTGAATGGTACAATGATGAAATGTTGCTGCTCAGAAGAGAAATAAAATGAAAGTTTTAAAGTTCATTTATTAGTCACAAGTAAGGCTTACATTAACACTGCAATGAAGTTACTGTGAAATTCCCCTAATCACCATAGTCTGGCACCTGTTTGGGTCAATGCGCATCTTTCAGAATGTGGGAGGAAAGCAGAGCACCCCGAGGAAACCCACACAGACACAGGGAGAACGTGCAAGCTCCACACAGACAGTGACCCAAGCCAGGAATCAAACCCAAGCCCCCAGCGCTGTGAAACCGCAATGCTGACCACTGTGCTACTGTACCGCCCATGGGCGGCGAGGAGAAAAAGCAAAGGATTGTAGGAAACAAAATGGGGACAGTGGTTAGCACTGCTGCCTCACAGAGCCAAGGACCAGATTTCGATAGCCGGCTTGGGCCACTGTCTGTGCGGAGTCTGCATGGGTTTCTCTGAGTCCTCTAGTTTCCTCTCACTAGGTGCTAGTTAGGTACATTGGCTTTACTAAATTCTCCCTCAGTATACCCGAACAGGTGCTGGAGTGTAGCAACTATGGGTAGTTTGACATTAACATCATTATGTGTAAATGTAAGCCTGTTTGTGACACTAAAGATAAACAAACAAACAAATAAATGTTGAAATCAGTGTTGAGTCCGGAAGACTGTGAAGTTTCCAGTTGAGGTGTTGTTCTATGAACCTATGTTGAGTTTCGTTGGAACACTGTAAGAGATCGAGGAAGCGAGGTTAGATTGGAAGAAAGCTTTAGAATTAAAATGAATGACAGATGATCAGAAACTGAAGGATTGAATAGAAGTGTGCCACTAAGCAGTGACCAGTCTGCATTTAATCTCTCCAGCGTAGAGTGGTGAATACCAATTCTAAATTGGAAGAAGTACAATTAAATCACTGTGTCAGCTGGGGGCAATATTTGGGGATTTGGACAGTGAGAGGGGAAGTGTTTGCATCTCCTATGCATATATGGAAAGATTGAATTGAATTGAACTGATTTATGATTGTCAAATGGATTGGAATACAGTGAAAAATATTGTTTCTTGTGTTTTACAGGCAAAGCATACTGTTCATAGTGTACATGGGGGAGAAGGAAAGGGTAGGTGCAAAATATAATGTCACAGTTGTCGATAGGTGAGGAAAAAGTTCAGCTTAATTTGTGGTAGTAGCATTCAAAAGTCTGATGGCAGCAGGAAAGAAGTTGTTGCTGGAGTATTGGGTGATAAAAGAGTAGACAAGGATGTTATAGAGGGAATTGCCCTTTGGAATACTGAAAGTGGAAGGGAAGATATGCTTGGTGGTGAAGTAGAAATGGCGGAGAGTGATTAATTGAACACAGATTAGGGTGGGGGAGAGAGGGGTTTGAAAGTGAGGACATGGGATTCCTATCATGATTCAGGATGGACAGGAAAAGGAAAGAGTGGAATTAATTGCTCAGAATGGGACAGACATAATTAAGGACTCTGTCAAGCATCGTGTTGTGATAGATGGTAAAGTGTTTATTTGGGAAAAAAGGAAAACACACCAGAAATTCCAATATGGAACTAGCATCATCAAAATAGATACAATAAGGGTGGAGAAACTGGGAAAATGGATGGGAATTAGCAAGCGAGGATGTGTAGTCAATGTGTGTAGTCAAACTCAGCATTCACCACCATTTAAATCAGTGTCATCACAGGCAATAGTCGTAATTCTCCAACTTTGCCTGCGGTTGGGATTTTCCAGATTTGCTGCAGTGAATGGAGATTTGGCTGAATGCCAAATTCTCCATTCTCATTGGCAGCAACAATGAAGTGTGCAAGACAGAAGAATTCTGGCCAATGACTTTCCTAACAAAGCCACGAGAGAAGAAAGGAGAAAAAGTTACATTGACTTGCTCTTGAAAACTGCCACTTAGATGTAGTGCATGGGCAGGCTGGAAAGCTCCTGCCCTGTCTGCCATGCGAATCGTAACAGGCACGACAGAAAATTTTGGTGGAACACTTAAAGATCCGTTGAGGTTGGGCGTGAATTTCCGGTCTTGGGTCACGCGCAGCTGACCCAATCCCAAAATCCCACCCAATGTTCCACTCCATTAACTCCATGCAGGATATTGTCAATGTTCCACAGCTACTGGGACCAAACGTATTTCTGCATATCAAAGTGTTTATTATTTCACAACCTTAAACCACCATTTCAGTCGTGACAGGAGGTGAGATTCCAGCAATATTACAACCTTGAATTTTGCTGAAGTTTTATGGAAAAGCCTCAATATTTCCCATTCAAATGCAACTAAAAACAAAGTTGAAAGATCACCATCTTGATGTAGGTTAGGATAATAAATGAAAAGGGGGCACATGTTTCCCAGTGCCACAAAGATTAACACAGTTGCCACACAGCACCAAGGACCTAGGTTTGATTCCTGGTTTGGATCACTGTCTGTGTGGAGTTTGCACATTCTCCCTATGTCTGCGTGGGTTTCCTTGGGTGCTCCAGTTTCCTCCCACATTCCAAAAAACATGCTGGTTAGTACATTGGTCATACTAAATTCTCCCTCAGTGTACCTGAACTGGCACTGTAATGTGGCAACTAGAGGATTTTCACAGTAACTTTCACTACAGTGTTAATATTAGCCTACTTATGGCACTGATAAATAAGCTTTAATAAAATCTTTACATACAAGAAATCTGATAATGCTTTTGCTATGAAATCATGCACTTTGATGCAAATTTCAACACTGCATCGCTCTATTTGGGGAACATTTCTGAAACACTTGTCATAAAGGCAAATCAATTAATTATTCAAAAACAAAATGTCCCGTCCTGTCAATTCTTAGGAACATAAAAAGGAGAGAATGAATCTGGAATAGAATAGTCAAATTTGCACTAAAATAGTAAAGAGAAATTGTTTGGCGTTCAAAAGGTCTATGAACAGCAAACTGTGACCTGAAATAGATTATCAGGTGAGCTGGTGAATTATTTTAGAATAACAAATAGCTTGAGATGAAGTAACTTTGTAAATTTTTAAAAGTAAACAGCAACTTGAGAATCTAGGAACAACTTATGAAGAAATGCTGGCACTAGTGGCTTTAGAGCTCCAAAATGATGTCTTTTAGGTATATTTCTGTTGCAAATCACACAATATTCTATTATTAGGGTATTAGCATATACATGGACAGAAGTATACAGAGTAGGAAGATTATAGCATCAATTAGTGTGTACATCACTTAAGTCTGTGCTCAGTTGAACAAAGTGCAATGTTGTGTGCAGCGACTGTACCTGAGCTGATGGTTGTTGAGTATGAGAATAACATGTTTCTTCAAAACGCCTGTCTTCTTGCTTTTCCACCTATTGTCTGCACACCACTTCCTGGCCAGGTTGCAGTTCTTAGGTATCTGAAAGGAGAAGGGCATGTGTGGAGCAGAGGGCTATGATAGAAAAGGCACATGCTTCCATGGTCTGCAGAGAGAGAAAGGGTGGTGGGCTGAGGGGGGAGGAAGAGGCGCAGGGAGGTGAGAGCAGCGTGGAACCCGAGACAGAGGAATAGGTCTGAGTATACTGTCATCTTCAATGATTTCAGCTCCATACCGGCCACAGCTTCAGATACGGCAGCTTTCCTGATGATGAGAACTGTCTCCTCAGTGAGACTGAGGATATGCAGTCGTGCTCACCTCCACCACCCTCCTCCCCTTCCTGCCAGTTAGATCCTGCTGACTCCAATTGTGCACTACCTTGTCCTTAAGAGAGAGGAAATTGACGTATAGTGTGATCCATTTGCGTGATGTGGTTATTATGATTGAATAGCTGGCAGCTTGTGCAAGCTGATACGTGGATGGGGGAATGGCAGCAGTACCGATCCTGTGAGGATGAAGTAGAGCCTATAAAGTTTCAGATTGAATCTGATTGATTGAGACTGTTGATTGATAACTGATGGGACTGTGGTGATTGAGCAATTACTGAGGCAAATGGTATTTTTGGTGGTGTATGACATTTGAAGATGTATCCACTAATCTTTACCAATCATATGGGGTTACTGAACATCTACAACATGCAACCAAGTTCTTGGAACTTTAATTGACATCGAGTGAAACAGCTGTTGGGCCCACGCTGCCTCTTAAATTTGGAAGGGCCTCTTGTTCCCTTGTGGAGTTGACAAATTTCTCCTTCTCTACAGTTTCTTGAATAAGGCCTCTTATGTAGCACTGGAACATCTTTCCCACGTTGTGCCAATCTTAGTGCCCTTTCCCAGATCAGAATCAGCTGTGACTTCGCTTCCAGGACCTGTTTCAACCACAAACTTACTTTTCTATAAGAAGAGCGAGCTAATTTTAATTAGTGCAGGCTTGTTTTAACTGCTGTTGACCTCTCATGAGTTTGAGCCCCCTTGCAGAGGCACACTGCCACTCCAACTGCAAGCATGATAATGAATAGGCAGCACAAAGTTGGAAACAACAGGCATGATCCACATGCTTATTTTTGGGGGAAGCAGTAGCATAGTGGTATTGTTACTGGATTAGTCACCCAGCGAGCCAGAACAAGATCTATGGACCTGGGTTCAAATCTCGCTATATCAGATGGTGAAATTTAAATTCAATAAAAATCTGGAATTAAAAGTTTAATGATGACCATGAAACCATTGTTGTTTGTTGGAAAACCCCATCTGGTTCATTAACGTCCTAGGGAAGGCAATTGCCGTCCTTACCTGGGTCTGGTTCTCCAGAACCAGAAAATGTGGTTGAGTCTCAAATGTTCTCTGAAATGGAGGGCAGTTACGGACAGGCAATAAATGCTGGCCCAGCCAGCGAGACTCTCATCCCATATTGAATTTTAAAAATTCACAGGTATAGGTTGATATTTTACATTTCGCTCAGGTGAGGCTTGTAAAATCCCGCCCAAGATCAGTGGAGAATTCTGTCCGCAGGCTGCAGTGAAATTCTGGCAATAGTATTGAATAAATAGACCCCTCCAGAAGTTGCTAATCTCAAGCTTTCGGGACAGCCTGTCCCTTCGTAAGGTGGCTAAGAGTTCCTGAAGGAGGGACAGGCTGTCCCGAAAAGTTTGCGCCTTTTGCTACAAATAAACTTGTTTAGACTTTAAACTAGTGTTGTGGGATTACTTTCTGTTTTACCCCAGTCTAACGCTGGCATTTCCACATCATATAGAACATGACAAATATTTTTGGAGCAATTATGATATTTGTAGATAATTGTGAACATGTAAGGTTCATGAGCAGCAAAGACTCATTTTGAATCTGCCTCATTTTGAATGAAACAAGGCCTTCATTCTTACAACAATGACTTGCATTCATATAACTCCTTTAATGTCCAAGGCGCTTCACAGGATTGTTTTCAAACAACATTTGACATTGAACCAGATAAGAAGATATTCAGGCAGATGTCCAAAAGATTGTTTATAGGGTGGTTTTCATGAAGCAACTTAAAAGAGAGAAAGAGAGAAATTTGGGGAAGATATTTCGAGTTTCGCCTTGGCAGATGTTCCAGTGCTACAGTAGAGGCCTGGCCACAAATAGTGGAGAAATGAATATCTGGTATATGTAAGAGGCTAGAATACCCATCCACTTGAATTATAATTCTATTCTTTGACAGTCCGCAACCAAATTTCCGTTCTTAATTATGCCATCGAGCAAATTGTCCACCAAAGTAAGTTGCCTCAAATAGACAATGTGCGTTCTGACACCTGACTTGTGACACTAACGTGAAATAGCAGTTCCATTAACATTAATGCTTTCTTCAGCATTGCATATTACTGGTAATAAACCCGGCACAGTCTTGCTATGTTAAAAGCTCCCAGGGGGCCAATAACATTCGCAGCTCTTTGCCGAATACTTGTGACTGGTGCCCCTGAGTGCTAGCTGCAAGTCATTTTCCATCAAATCTTGCATGCGTTATTTAAGACACTCTCTTTCAAATTGAGCTTCAAGACTGGGCTATATTTAGCCAGTGTTTTTATCTCACTGCTTTATCCTTCAGGGAACCATGATGTGAAGGTTGACTTTTGTTTAATTAAGAATCTACTCCCCACTGCCCCTGTTTCTTTCGCTGATGAAATTATACAATAAGTGGCATTATCCTGTCTCTGATACGAATCCCTACAAAGGGCGCAAAATGGTCTCAAACTAACAAAGTTATATGTTATTTCTGAAACAGGACACAAAGTGTTCTTGCTTTGTACACCAAAGGAAAATAAGCTATCTATTTTGGCTTGCACGTGAGATAGAATCCATGAACCATAGAATCCTTGCAATACAAAAGGAGACCATTCAGCCCATCGAACCCACACTGCCAACAATCCCACCCAGCCTCTATACCCGTAACCCACATATTTACCCTGCTAATCTCCTGTGATGCCAAGGGGTGATTTAGCATGACCAACCTATCTAACTTGCACATCTTTGGACTGTGGGAGGAAACCGGAGCACCCAGAGGAAACCCACACAGACAGGTGGGGAATGTGCAAATTCCACACAGACATGACCCGAAGCCAGAATCGAACCTGGGTCCCTGGTGCTGTGAGGCAGCAGTGCTAATCACTGTGCCAACAGCTAGATTAGGGAAGGAGCAAAAGTGGCAAAATGGAATTAGCATATAGGGCCAAAATCTAACTGAATGGGATCAAGAGGCTGACTGGGCTATTTCTTTTCCCTATATCTCTATGAAGGTATACAAGAGGTTAACTTTTATACACTACAGAAATACTCTAGAATCATAGAATATCTCTCTGCAGAAGGAGGCCATTCACCCATCGACTCTATCGTACACAATCCCATCCAGATCCTATTCTCGTAACCCCACATATTTACCCTGCTAATCCTCCTGACACTAGGATCAATTTATCACGGCCAATCAACCTAACCCTCTTTTCTTTGGATTGTGCGAGGAAGCTGGAGCACCCAGAGGAAACCCACGCAGAGAGAGAGAGAATGTGTAAACTCCACACAGACAGTCACCGAGGCTGGAATTGAATCCAGGTCCTTGGCGCTATGAGGCAGCAGTGCTAACCACTGCACCATCATGCTGCCTGCCATAACTAACTTCTTGGAATCTGGTGTGAAAAAAAAGCAAAATATTCATTGTTCAGGTTCAATTCTGTTCATTCTGAGAACACTAATCTAAACAAATTATTCTCTACCAGCTACTGTCATCATGGCTGACAGCCTCTAGTCATTTTCAGTAATAATAGAGGCTCACAATAAATAAAAGATGATGTTTCTCAGTAAGATAAGCTGCACACAGTTTCCACCAGCTGTAAGTAAAAATAACAAAGCCATTGGAATGGTTAATGGAATTGAGGGGGGAGGTGGAGGGAATGAGAAATATTAATGTGTTCAAGACAACAAGAGTGCCTTCCTTTTGTCAGTTGACATTGCTGTCGAGCAGAAAGCACTTAAATAAGAATTCCACAAGAAATCGTATGTCAATGGGCAAACTAGCTTGAGAGTAATCACACAGCCTTGCTTCTCCTGTCTCCGCAGCTCAGCCTGTCACAGCTTCACGCAGACAGCTTATCCGACTGCAGAATTGACAAAGAGAAACCCGTGGAGAAAAGGACCGGCACCACACAGTGAGTCTGCTTCATTTTCGCTTCATTTTCACATACAATATGACACATCAGTCTCAGGTGCTGCTTAGGTTGGACCTTCTGCCTCATCTCTACTGCTTCTCCTCCAGCCAGGAAAAAGGGGAAGCCTTGTGACAGAAGCTGGCCTAAGTGTGACTGTGAAATGAGATTTCAAACCTGGCTATATTCCCACATTGCCACTCTACTAGCATTAGATTGATATTAGGGATTCAGTGGGAGACATATTCCTAACTATGCCTTTTTTCAAAACTATCATTAGCTGGAAGGTTTGGTGACCAAATGGCAGAAAGAACTGAACTCATGGGAAAATAGGGAAGTGCACAAACTAATCACTTTAATTTTACATGCATCTGGCAAAGTCTTTGCGTAAGTCTTGCATAGTGGGAGGCAGTGGCATAGTGAATTGCTGGATATGTATTCCACAGAGTCAGGATAATGGACTGCAGACTGAGTTTCAAATAGCATCTTGGCAGGATAGTGAAATTTGAATTCAATAAATATCTGGAATTAAAAGTCAAACAATGATCATAAAATTACTAATTATTGTCCTAAAAACCCATTTGGTTCATTAATATCCTTTAAGAAAGGAAATCTGCCATTCTTACCTGGTCTGGCCTGCATGTGAGTCCAAATCCACAGCAATGTGGTTGATTCTTAAATGCCCTCAGGGATGGGCAATAAATGCTGGCCTAGCCAGCGACACCCTCATCCCAACTGAATCAAATAGCAAGGAGGATTTGAGCCCCAGTTTGAGCTGTTAATAGCTAAGATAATAGTTAGATACTTCAGTTGCCTCAGCATTTTGGGACCAGGGGCATCAATGGAGATAAATATCCAAACCGATACTCTTCACAGTTGTAATCTTGTGACTCATGCTATAGTGTCTACATGTGGAGGAGAACAGAATTGGCTCTGTCATAAAATCTCTAGATCAAATACCTGCTGGCACTCAAGAGTGGTACAATGGCACAGTGGTTAGTGCTGTTGCCTTACAGTGCCAAGGACTCAGGTTCAATTCCTGGCTTGGGTCACTATCTGCAGAATCTGCACATTCTCCCTGTGCCTACATAGGTTTCCTTCCACAGTCCAAAGAGCATGCTGTTTATATGCATTGACCATGCTAAATTCTCCCTCAGTGTACATGAACAGGTGCTGGAGTGTGGCGACTAGGGGATTTTCACAGTGACTTCATTGCAATGTTAATGTTAACCTATTTGTGACACTAATAAATAAACTAATAAAAAACTTATAGGATTGATACATGAGGGAAGAAGATCAGTGAAATATGATATTAGTTGGTAAGTGATACTGTTGGAAATGCCTCAGACGAAAAACATTCAGTCAAGCCACAATCGGGAAATAAATATCTTGCTAGAATTTCAATTATGAACTCATAAGAGATTATTAAAGATAATTAAGGGATATGAAATTAGAATAAAACAGCAAACTGGATATAAAATTAGCCAAAAAGGAACATGTAGAAAGTATGTGCTGAAGTGATTGAAAGTAGGGAAGCAATCCTACTAGGATTCTCTGGGAGGCAAGAGAGGCGATTGCAGAGCCTCTGGCTCTGATCTTCAGGTTGTCGTTGGTTATGGGTATAGTTCCAGAAGACTGGAGGATAGCGAATGTGGTCCCATTGTTCAAGAAGGGGAAGAGAGACTTGCCAGGGAATTATAGACCGGTGAGTCTTACTTCTGTTGTGGGCAAAGTATTGGAGAGAATTATTAGGGATAGGATTTATAGTTATTTAGAGAGAAATGAATTGATTGGGGATAGTCAGCATGGTTTTGTGAAGGGTAGGTCGTGCCTTACTAACCTTATTGAGTTTTTTGAAAAAGTGACCAAAGAGGTGGATGGGGGTAAGGCAGTTGATGTGGTATATATGGACTTTAGTAAGGCGTTCGATAAGGTGGCCCATGGAAGACTTCTGCAGAAAATGCAGATGTATGGGATTGAGGGTGATTTAGCTAATTGGATTAGGAATTGGCTAGCAGATAGAAGACAGAGGGTGGTGGTTGATGGGAGATATTCATCGTGGAGTTCGGTTACAAGTGGTGTACCTCAGGGGTCTGTTTTGGGGCCCCTGCTGTTTGTAATTTTTATAAATGATCTGGATGAGGGTATTGAAGGATGGATTAGTAAATTTGCAGATGACACTAAAGTCGGTGGAGTGGTAGATAGTGAAGAGGGGTGTTATAGTTTGCAGAGAGACTTGGACAAGTTGCAGAGCTGGGCCGAGAGGTGGCAAATGGAGTTTAATGTGGAAAAGTGTGAGGTAATGCACTTTGGCAGGAATAATAAATGTGTAGAGTATAGGGCTAATGGTAGGATTCTTAATAGTGTTGATGAACAGAGGGATCTTGGTGTATATGTGCATAGATCCCTGAAAGTAGGCAGTCAAGTCGAGAAGGTTGTTAAGAAGGCATATGGAGTCTTAGCTTTTATTGGTAGGGGGATTGAATTTCGGAGCCGCAACGTCATGTTGCAACTGTACAAAACTCTAGTGCGGCCGCACTTGGAGTATTGTGTGCAGTTCTGGTCCCCACATTATAAGAAAGATGTGGAGGCATTGGAGAGGGTACAGAGGAGGTTTACCAGGATGTTGCCTGGTATGGAGGGCAGGTCTTATGAGGAGAGGCTGAGGGATTTGAGGTTGTTTTCGTTAGAAAGGAGGCGGCTAAGAGGGGACCTTATCGAAACATATAAGATGATTAGAGGTTTAGATAGGGTGGACAGTGATAGCCTTTTTCCTAGGATGGAGAAAGCTAGCACGAGGGGACACAGCTTTAAATTAAGGGGTGATAGTTATAGGACGGATATCAGAGGTAGGTTCTTTACCCAAAGGGTGGTTCGGGAGTGGAATGCCCTGCCTGCAGCAGTTGTAGATGCGCCAAGTTTGGTGGCGTTTAAGAGGTTAGTTGATAAGTTTATGGAAGAGAAGGGAATGGTTTAGTTTGGAGGGTCATTACTTTTTTTTTCATAATTGGTCGGCGTAACATCGAAGGCCGAAGGGCCTGTTCTGTGCTGTAATGTTCTATGTTCTATGTTCTAATCCTGAATTATGTCCTGTTCTGTTTTTGAATCAGTCACCTGGATAATAGGTTGATGCACTGTCCAAGTTTGCAGATGGTGCTCACATAGGAGGCACAGTAATTTATTCCAAGGATCAACAAAATTGCAGGGGATATTGATAATTTGATTTGATTTATTATTGTCACATGTATTGTTTACTGCAGACAAAACATATCATTTGTAGAGCACATAGAGGAAAAGGAAAGGGTGCAGAATATTGTGCTGCAGTTTCAGATAGGATGAAGAGAAAGATCAGCTCAATATAATCAATATAATATAATTCCGGGTCCATAAGACTCTCAAATCGGCCTCCCAGGTGGAGGATGTGGTTAAGAAAGCTTACGGTGTACTGGCCTTCATTCATCGAGGGATTGAGTTCAGGAGTTAGGAGGTAATGCTGCAGCTTTATAGGACCCTTGTCAGACCACACTTGGAGTACTGTGCGCAGTTCTGGTCGCCTCACTATAGGAAGGACGTGGAAGCTATTGAAAGGGTGCAGAGGAGATTTACAAGGATGTTGCCTGGATTGGGAGGCATGCCTTATGAAGACAGGTTGAGGGAGCTGGGACTGTTCTCCCTGGAGAGACGAAGGTTGAGAGGCGACCTGATAGAGGTTTACAAGATGTTGAGAGGAATAGATAGGGTGGACTCTCAGAGACTATTTCCCCAGGCTGAAATGGTCGCGACGAGAGGGCACAGATTTAAGGTGCAGGGAAGCAAGTACAGAGGGGATGCTAGGGGAAAGTTTTTCACTCAGAGGGTGGTGAGTGAATGGAATCGGCTGCCGTCGGTGGTGGTCGAGGCGAACTCGCTGGGGTCTTTTAAAAGACTTCTGGATGAGTATATGGGAACCAATGGGATTGGGGGTTATAGATAGGTCTATGGCTGGGTAGGTTTTGATGTGTTTGGCACAACTTGTGGGCTGAAGGGCCTGTTTGTGCTGTAGTGTTCTATGTTCTATGTTCTATAATCCATTCAAAAGCCTGATGGCAGCAGGGTAAAAGTTGCTCTTGAATCAATTAGTACATGTTCCCAGACTTTTGTAGGTGGGAGAGAGAATGTCCGGGATATATGGGGTCCTTGCTTATGCTGGCTGCTTTTCCAAGGCAGCGGGAATTGAAGACAGACTCAATGGATGGGAGGCTGGTTTGCACGATGAACTGGGCTTCGGTCACAACCCTTTGTAGTTTCTTGTAGGCTTGTTCAGAGCAGGAGCCATACCAATTTCTGATTCAACCAGAAAGAATGTTTTCTATGATGCTTCTGTAAATGTTGATGAGAGTCGTAGCTAACATGCCAAATCTCCTTAGCCTTCTGAAAAAGTAGAAACGTCAGTGGGATGAGGTGAATAGTTATGCAAAAAAAGACAGAATTCCATGTTAATCAATTTGAGGTGATACATTATGATAAAAACAATAACAGAAGTAATTACATCTTCAGTGTAGGACGACTAAGTGAAATGGAAGATCAGAGGGATGTGAGAGTTTAAGTTCACAAACTGTTAAAAGCATCACCTTACTGTACAAAGCTGAAAAAGTGGATAAGGAATGTTGAAATTTAATGCAAGAAGCATAGAAGGTAAAATCTGAATTGTAACATTGAATTTATATAAACCCTTAATTAAATCACATTACAAGTACCACATTGACATTTAGAATCTCTGGTGTGGTTAAGATGTTGAGAAGATCGCGAAAGGGTACAGCATAGATTCATTAGTATGCTGTCTATTGTGAGGCAATACAAATGCAAAGAAAAGTTGTGGCTGCTTTCATCTTCGGTTTAAAATTACATGGTGAAATTGATGGCACCATTAGGCTGCAACTTTTGAATGTTAAGTAAATTTCTGTCTACATGAAACCTTCTCAATGGCCCAAATTACAATCATACAAAACACAAACAGGGTACACACGTAGTGTATGGGAAAAACTGTCTTTGTCATGGCCATCCCAGAAAATAATACAAATGATTCATTTCTCCTTCTTGGGAAAATGCTACGTTATTGCAGTTCATTCTAATTAAAGCTGACAAGCTTTTCCTGCTAAAAATCTGGATCCATGACAGCAAAGCAACAGTGGTTTTTTCACCATGCATAACAGTCACTTCTTTGAATATTAAAGCCATTTTCCTCATTTTACAATGTCTTCCTTAATTTTGAGATGGAAATGCTGTTATTGGGCTGGGGTGGGCATAGTAAGAATTTTCGCAATACCAGGTTAGAATCCAACAGATTTATCTGGAATCATGAGCTTTCGGAGCACTGCTCCTTCATCAGGTGAGTCAGATAAAGGAATGGCATTTGGAAAGCTTGCGATTCCAGATAAACTTGTTAGATTCTAACCTGGTGTTGTAAGACTTCTTACTGTTCCCTAACTTTATTAATGAAGCCCTCTTGGACATTTAGAGCTGAATGGTCCTGGTCCCCTGATAATGAACATAGAGTTGGAAGTGTGATGATAGCTGGGGGAACTCACTATCTTTTTGTCTATGTAAGCATGAGCTTGATAACTCTTTGCTAATTCAATTCATGTGAAATCATAACCATATCACTTGTCTCTACACCTACTTATAAACTGATCAATCGCTTCAGTGGATTGTGACCTATAAGACATGAATTCCAGATGGTTCAATTGGAAATTGAGTTTCACTCATGATTGATTTTTGAGTGGATTTGGATATGTTGTTTGGGTTTTGAAGATCATTGCCAGACATCCCTGATATATTCACTCTGTGGAGGTGTTCGCTGCCTGGAGCAATTTTAATTTATATGGCTTCTTTATCTAATCTGGAATGTTGAGGCCCAGAAAATATGGCCCAATGAATTGTTGGAACAAAGTACATTCAGATAACAAGGCTGTTGCCTTTCATTTGATTGTTGGACATTTTGTGGTCATCTTTTAGCTTTTTGCAAGATTTTTAGCTAGTTGGTTTTCTCCTGTACTTCTGGAGTTAATCTGACTCTGAGTTACAGGACCACAGCCTTGGCTGGTTAATGACTTTTCCCACATTTAGTTCTCCATTCTGCTACAAAATACTGCTTTAGGTGGAAAAATGGCTACATTTTTTCAGACATCTTTTGGCTGCAGTGAGTTTTTACTGGATAAATTGGTCGTAGGCCTGTCTGCACTATTTTAACTTCCCCAGAAATAGCAATCATGTCTTTGAGGTTTGCTTACACTGAGACATTCCAGATTCTGTTATTTAATTGCTTTTGCCGCTTAAACTTTGTAGCAGATAAACTTTACTACCGAAACTCAAAACAATTTTACCAAGACCTAATGTCTGCAAATGGAGTAAGGTGAGATCTCAGAGAAGAGGTGTAATGTGTAGGATCCCCATAAAGCTGCAGGATCCTTACATACAGTGAATATTGATAGTTGTTTCCCTTTAACACCAGCTTTCCTCTTCCGTTGTGTGTGAAGGGTTGAGGCTGTTGTAAAATGTGCCGGACTATAATTCTAGCAAGAAAGAGCCAGAAACATATTATGATATCTACTTTATTTAGCTTTTTTTTGCTGTTTAAAACTTCTCCCTGATGCACACTATCATTTTAATAACATGAAACTATCTCTTTAACTATTCTCATGATTTTTTTATATTTAAACTACTTATACCACTGACTCCTCTTCTCCTACACCCAGGAGTCCCTGGAGAACATTATTGTGCATGTAGTCAAACTGTCATCTACTAATGCCATTGGGTTGACTTCCGGCTGTCTTTTATTTAACTGCCTAAAATTCATACAGAATGGGACGCGACCATTGGGCTTAGGAATGGTGACCAGGCTGGAACACCAGCAGGTTGGTTGTGTGACTGGGAAAATCATGCCCCTGTGTAACATGCAGTCAAGTTCCTCCTTATCCTCCTGAAACTGGGGGTATAGCCACCTCCTAAATGTGAACAGATAAACTGGCATGGCCTCTGGAGAGCAGAGAAATATAATATTCCATCGTCAGCTTCCCCAGTCCTAGAAAAATGTGTGGAAATCTTTGACAGGAAGCGATCCAGTGGAAGAACCTCATCGACCTTTTTGTACGATGCCTAACTGGACACACATTTTTCCGTGAAGTATGGATGTGGCTTGGGTGCGGATGACATAAAAGATCTCTGTGATCTATGGGGCTTATAGCAAGTGTTATGAGAATCTGACCCTCAATACGTAGGTTTGTTGATCTCTCACCCCTTCAGTTTCATATATGATGGCTGAAGAGGAATATTTGCAATGCCATGCAAAGAAATCAGCAGTACAGAGAGATACCAAGGCCATGTGACAAATTTTAATTATGTTGGGAACCCTCAAATCTCTGAATTGATGGATTAGAAGTCCTGGAAATGCTGGTGAATTTCACATAGGAAGCATAAGAAAGGCATTACCTTTTAGTGGTGTCATTATTTGCCCCATTTGTTGGAGACTGTAACTGAGAAGAAACACTGAAAATGTCCTGTTCTGTCACATCTGAAGCACTGCTAGGCAATCCTGCCATTTGTGCTGTTGCCTTGGCCCACTGATTTCCTGCCTTTTGTAGTGTTTTGGTTGGATTCAACAAGTTTGGTCCTAGAATGATCAGGGATGATTGAATGGGCTTGTCTGAGGTGCAGGAGATATGGATATTGATCTGATTCTCGTTTGGCCCCATAAAACAAAGAATCAATTTGGATTGGTTGATAGAGATTTTCACAGCAGGTCCTCAAACAGCAGTCTCAGTGGGTTGGGACCATGACTGCTCTTGTAATGTGCTACCCATCTATGAAGAGCGTGCTATTGGGATGCTTGATAATGTATACTGAACTGTGGGTGCTGGTCATAAAGCATCAACAATGGACCAAAGTGATTCACGACCTCATGTTGTAGAACGTGCTGGGCTAGAATTCTAGCAAGAAAAAGAACTGTAAATGCATCAGAGTATCTATTTAAAAACTGGTTTTTTAACTATTTATAGTATGTCTATAGTGAGTCATAGGGAAGGCATGTCTCTATTCAGTACTGCCTGCCTGCTCCCTACAGTACCGCGCACATGGCTACGTGATGTCAGTGTCACATTATTATAGAAGCATAGAATCCCTACACAGTGCAGAAGAAGGCCATTCAACCCATCAAATCAAACAACAACAACAAATCTTGTACCCAATAGATTACTATATCTGCTAACCATTTGAAATATAAAGGTTTGCATGTTTTGCAATGCTACCTTCCAACAGCCTGCAGCCACTAACTGGAACCAAGTTATTGAGCAGTGGTCTGGTGGTATTATTGCTAGACTATTAATCCAGAAACTCAGCTAATGGTCTGGGAACCCAAGTTTGAATTTCACTATTGCAGACCGTAGAATTTGAATTTAACAAAAATAATTGGAATTAAGAATCTTTTGATCACCATGAAACCATTGTTGATTGTTAAAAAAGACCCATCTGGTTCACTAATGGCCTTTACGGAAGGAAATCTGCTGTCATTAGCTGCTTTTGCCTACATGAGACTCCAGAGTCACAGTAACGTGATTGACTCTCAACTGTCCTTCTCAAATGGCCAAGCAAGCCATTCAGCAGGGGAAACTAGGAATAGGCAATAAATGCTGGCCAGCCAGTACTACCCACATCTCATAATTGAATAAAAAACAACGTCTTGTCAAGGTGTGAATATGTGTATCCTTAAAGGTGCATGTAGATTATATTACGACAGAGATGGAGATTTCCTGAATATTCAACAAATGTATGAACTGGGACAGAATGCAACACTGGCAGCGTCATATGGGCCAGTCAAGCCAAAAGTTTAATATCAATTCACCCAAACCGTCACCAAGGAAAATTAGTTCATTTGTTGCACCTTTATCTACATAACATATAATATATTAAGCATTTCTCATTAACTCACTATTTCATTGTCTCTATGTATGTCTTAAAGGATTTTTTTTTCAATCTTCTTCTTTCTGGCTGGGGTTCTCGGCACTTGCCGGCATCATGTTCTGGTTTTTTACCCATTGTTTTAAATGACCAAGTAATCATGTATGCACACCCCTGAACTTCCAGTATGTGCTGCCCTTGGGGATAAGGCTCATCACTAAAAAGACTCTAAGATCCACAATCCTCTCTGCAAACCTCACCATTAAGCCTCTACCTCTCTCCTTTCTTAAGTTAGTCTTCAAAATGTACCTTTTTGTCCAAGGTTTTAATCACTGGTCCTAATATTTTCTTATGTTAGACTAGTGGTGAATTTTCTTTTAAAACTCTCCTGTCAAATGAGTTTTACAACCTTAAAAGGCACCATTTATATTGTAATTGTCATAGTTGGACAATGGCCCCTTAGATAAGAGTCAATTATATTGAAAGCTAATATTACCCTCATAAGAAATGTAAAAGAAAGGACAAAATTCTGTCTTCATTGCAATCTGTTTTTTAACTTCATTGCTGGATGTCAGCACACTGCTTTGTGCGGCTCCTGTAGTGCTCTATTCATCTCTAGTTGAACATTTTAGTTTGGCCAGCACACTATCCCTATTTTCCAGTCCAATGATATCAAATAACTGGTGATTTCTGTGACTAAGTTCTAGCATAGACACTTGGAATGGCTTTCTCAGACTCCGAAACGTCCTCCCGTTGATGCTAGCAGTTAATTTGTAGAGTCCACAATCTTCCCTTGTGTTCTTTCTCTTTCTACTAAGTGCCCCCAGTTTCTTAATGGTGTAATTTTAACCTAACTTGCAGGTTGGGAAGCCGTCGGGATCAGGTGGGATGTTTGTTTTATAGCTGACCTAATACCATGGTCACACCCCATCTCACTGAGTTCCTGACAGATGGGTTGGATTAAAATTGGCTTCTTAGTGTCTGACAAATGAGAGGATCATGATCCCCAGTACTCCTTGAGGCTGGCTCAATGCACATATGGCCTAGCTGCTCTTAAGGCTCTATCTTTGATGGCAACTGCAACGCACTTGGAATTTGAATGTGTTGAGTTCTCTACTTCTCACTCTTTCGACTTTTGCACTTTTTTATTCTTCTCTGATGCTCTCAGCTTTTTATCTCTTTCTTTCCCTGGTTTTATTTTATGTTTTTTTTTGTTCTGGCTTGCTTCACCTCTTCTTCCCATGCTCTTCCTGCAGCTAGGCAGATCCACTGTTTGAAATAAGACCCAGAGAGATGTTGGGAGAATATGTTGCCTTACAGTACTGCAACAATGGGCAACTGGGGATGAGCCCACGCCTGCGGGTTCTCATAAATAAAGTTCCAATGATGACCATATGGTATGAGGCACTGAAACCAAGACAGTTTGTATTCTCCTGTTAAAAACTGCCTTAATAAAGCAACATTAGCCGAACCCTCAGAGCTTCTTGATGGGGAGACGTACATGACAAACGGGAGAAAAAGGCAGAAAGGGGGAAAATGGTGCAATGTTAAGAAAACAACAAAAATGTTCCCAACATTTGTTTTCCAACACTGAAAAGCTAACATATAACAGCTATTGATTTTTTTTAATTGCTAAGAGAAAATGATATGTTATATAAGGCATAACAGGATATGCACCGCATGAAGTACGTTAATGAAAGGGAACCTGGGCCAACTAATCTAAAAAAGGGAATGTTAACTGAATTCAATCTGTGGTATAAACAGTGTTTTATTGTTCAACTGCCTTCATAGTCTCTCCAAAGATTTGTTTTTACGTTACATAATCATGCTTGTCACAAGCTCGATCAAGTTCCATTATTTTCCATGTGAATTCTCAGCCACCTTGATTCCTCAAGGCGGGGCTGAGGGCGGGACTAAGAAAACACAGAGTTCACGGAGAGGCCGGCTATTATTTCCAGAATGGAGATATGAGTCCTTTGCATATTTGCCATTTTTGCTCTTCTCTGTTTCTGAGCAAGGCACAGCCAATTTGACAATGCAGCTTCCACCCACATTGCTGCTCCACTGACACTTCAATATATAATTAAGTGACTATCTCTTTTACATTACGTCCCACATGCAGTTCATTAGTCTTTCCAGCGTTCGCATTTCTCATCCACCTCTGTCATTTAGCCAGACTTTTGTTTTCCCTTCGCTTTCCCACATATTGTGCTGAATCTGATTTCTTAAAGTGTTCAGCACATGTTTAAAACAGCACAGCCATAAAATTTAGCTCCGTACCGCCTGTATTTGTGGTGCAATGGATGCCATTTTAATCGCATAATGGCAGCCTGTGCAGGACACCATTGTGCTGAGGTTGTTAGTGCTGAAGATGCGCTGGAAATATGCAATGGGTCAAGGTTGTGATGTCAGTCAGCACGTAGCACTAACAGCACAGCTGTCCTCCCCACACAGCTGACCAGATGTTCAGCAGCAGAAATGACCCACCACCAGGATTATTAAATAGGAATCATCAATTGCTTTCAGTTTAGCTACCGGTTTATTTTTATTGCTTCTGTCTAATTTTGTAAATCTATTGAGAACTTCTTCTTTCTGTTTAATATGGGTGAGGTTGTCAGGAAAAAATATGGCATGTGGCGTAAGTGGAAGTCTTGGTTATGATTTTAAGGATTCTGCAGTTTCCATCTCCCCTGGCCTGTTCTGTAACAAATACATCAAGTTAAGGCAATGCAGAGGAGCTGCTTGAAGAGGGAGAAGAGATGGAAAGAGCAGGACTGTCCATCTAACACCATATCCACCCAGGATCTTCCACAAGCATTTGTCTAACCACAATCTCACCAAGGAACATTGTGCATGGCATCTCTATTTTATGAAGGAGGTGCTGACAAAAATCTGTTTTCCCTCACTCACAGGCCTGCATATTTTGGACAGGTCAAGGAAACAGCTTTCACTGGCCGTGCGTATGATGTGTCCCTGAGATTCAATAAGTCAGGATCTTGTCAAACTGGAGCACGTCACATCTCTAATGTCTCACAGTTTGCTGACTACTGCTCTGTAAGGAAAGAGACTAACTCTCTGTAGGTATCAGAAGACCAGGACTAAGTGGGGAATGTATGAGGCTTCACTAGAATAGTGGTCCTCCCCCTTTGTGCCTTGGCAGGAACCTACTTGAATCTGCTGTCTTACTGCATGCAGATCCCAACTCCATGCTGCTCCTCATACAGATAGATGCTATTCCAGAATCTGAGATAGTGGGTGTGAGTGTGAAAATGAGCGGTGGTGTTTCACCATCAATCAATTTTTCCTCTTGTTCTCTGTGCTCCTGAACCACTGCCTCGACAGGTGGCACTTCCTGGGTATCTGAAAGTGTTACAATCAAGGAATGTGGGGAGAGTGGAGCAGGGGAAGACAAGAGGTGCATGTAAATGAGGGAGAAGTTGGATGTGAGAATGTGTAGTTAGTAGGATCATATTATCACCTTCAGTGATTTCAGTCTCACTGCTAGTAACAGCCTTGATCCTGTCATTCCAATGATGGTGAGCACATTCTCCTCTATTAAGGCACGCAGCCATTGTCCTCTGCCGGTTAGTTACAACTACCTCCAGGTTTGTTCCACATTAGCCTGCAAAAGAAAATAAAGTATCTCAGTATGTCTGTAGCAATGTTTTTTATGTAAGATGTCTGTCATGTTTGAACGGGGGGTAGTGTATGCAAAATGCAGCAGTGCTAAGTATGTGACAAAGAGAGAGACACAGCTATGAGTGTGATGTCTGAGTTGTGACTGATAGTGATTCGTGTTGTGTGAGTGAAGGAGGTATGGCTAATGGGTGATTTGCAAGGACATAGTATTGGGAGCTGCATTCATTAACCCTGGCCACCATGTGAGAGAACATTAAACTTTTTGCTGTATTACATCCAGGCCTTCAAAGTTAGACCGCTGGCATTAACCACCCAGTTATTAGACTGTCATTGCCTTTCTGGAGGACCTCTTGGCTACCTGTAGCCAAAGGATCATTCTCATCCTTTTTAGCTCTTGAACCAAGGCTTCCAATCTGAAAATGTTGGAGCCCATTTTCTTCAATGTTGCACCATTAGTCAATGTTCTTCCTGTTCAGTAAGTTTTTTCCCAATCACTCCAATGCCAGTAGCAACAGGCTGTGGTTCCCTTTAAGAGGTGGAATCTGGCCTTAAGTAGCAGTAAGAAGTCTAACAACATCAATTTTAAATCCAACTGATTTATTTGATAGTAAACTCATAAGCTTTCGGCTCTATGGCCTTCGTCAGGCGAATGAGGTGTTCTGGCCTCCAAAAGCAGTCTCATGGCCTTTGTCCCCTTTGAAGGAGTTCAGCCTCTTGACATATGCTTGGTGTGAAGGTTTTGAAATGTTTGCATTGTCCGCCTTTCCATTGAAATGTTAATGTAGGGCAGCAATCCATTGTGCAAATTGCTGTCTTTATTTTTTAATAGTTCATTTTAAAGCTTTATTTCTATTCCCTGTTGGTCGTGTTCCTTTAATTCACAAAATCCAACTTTGACACAAGGCCCTAAAATACTGGCAGCCAGCCCCTACAACACAGGGAGTGGAGGAGAATGTGTTACTGCTCTCACTGTGGATTGATCATAGCCATGTTTCAAGATGACTCTTTATGAGCTATGGTTGTTAGTACAGACTCGATGGGCTGAATGGCCTCCTTCTGCATGGTAAGGATTCTATGATTCTATGTATGGATAACATGCGAAATGATACTTTTCACTGTATCTCGGTACATATCACAATAATAAATCAATTCAAAGTTGCATGCTACTATCATTTAAATGAGCAGGCAGCACAGAGGTTGCATGCTTTCTGCATCAGCAGAACTGGTGCAAGTTAATCATAATCTCTGCACACAATTTTATGCGATCATTCTTGTTTCACCCCCTCTCCCCTTATCTATTTAGCAAATTTATCCTCAATATCTCTTAAGTTAATTACTTAAAGCATTATGGGACAGTGGGTAGCTTCACTGCCTCTGAGCCAGAAGCTCTGTGTTCGCCCCATCTCAGGATTTGATGGCCAAGGAAAGAGGGTTCATAACACAGCCAAACAGGTTGTGTATCATTGATAGATGGAAAGAGCAGGAGGGGCTCTTGGTCAACCATGCAGCGTGGTGCCCCTCAAGTATAAGCCTTTAGTGACAGGCTAATGACCTGCTCCAGGAAAAACTAGCGATGCAGACGTGTAAAAGTTTGCCTTGCGCACCACTAGGTGCTGGAAGAGAAACAACAAACAAACAATTACTTTGACTCAGGAAGACAAGTAGGAAAATATTTATTCCTTCTTACAACGTACTTCAGAATGGATAACTCCCATTATTTTCATTCTTCATCTCATCAATAAATCCAGTTTTTTTCTGTGTTTAATTTTAAGTTAGAAGTAAAGGTTTCACTGCAGCAACTTTAATTTAATAGGTGCCTTAAAATGGTGCAAGGAATGTCTCCAGTTAACTCATTTTTTATGTATGCAGCAGCTTATCTAAATCTTCATGCAGAATATATGCTTACACATCTCTTCGAAGCAGTATGTGTGTTATTTTTAGGGGGAGATTATTTCTATCCAAATCTCCATTCCACCAAAAAAAGCCATCTGTTGAAACTGATGTTGTCAAACATCAACCCGTCCCTTGTCTCATCCCCCAACACAGTTTTCACACACTCATCCCTGTGACACTCGCAAAAGTTCAGGCACCCTGGTGTGAAATGTGTTTGAGTGAACTAATGTGCATTAATCATTCAATTAAGTGATATAGAGCCTGAGATGAACTGAGCAAATTCAAACTGCTTAAAGGTATTTTCAGACACTGCGCATCCCAGAGTCACTATTGAACAATGAGGTCCTGCATCAAGAGGTAGAAAATCTGTTAACAAATGTGACGTTGATTTCATCTCTGAATCCAGTTAGTAACTTTACTGGCTATCAGCAATATAATCTAAGAGCCATAAAACAAGAATCACTCTCGTGATAGTTTTTTTAAAATTCATTAAGGGATGTAGAATTCGTTGGCTGGGCCAGCATGCTTTGCCCATCCCTAATTGCCCTTGAATTTAAGTGTTTGCTAGGCAACTACATTGCTGTGGAATGGATTACCAGGCTATTTCAGAGTCAACCACATTGTTATGAATTTGGAGTCACACGTAGGCCAGACCAAGTAAGAACAGGCTTTCCTTCCCTAAGTGAACGGATTAGTGAACCAAATGGCTTTTTATGACAATCGTTTCATGGGTGTCATTAGTCCAGGTTTCTACATTGAATTTAAATTCAAATCGTAGGATTTGAACCCAGCTCCCCAGAGCATTATCCTGGGTCTCTGAATCATTTGTCCAACGGTATTGCCGCTATGCTACCTACTCCCAATACACCTTTAACTTTATCTTTGTGTTCAAGTCATATTTATGAACATTGACCAAATTACAATACTTGATTTTAGATTATGATTCTTTTGTTCATAATGTATCTGTGTGTTCCATTGCTAATTTAAATGCTATTTCTGACTTACTTGATCAGGGTAGATTGTGACTTTGCAGAATAGCAGAAAATGTTTTATCTTTTTTCCTTTGCCATCAGCGGAAATTAAAATATCGGAGCAGATGTAAAACAAACTGCCAACTGGCTCTCATCTGTTTCGTACAATGACAAAAAGTTAAAAACTACCCCAATATATTCTTGACTTTATAATAATTCAGGATCAATGATGTTCTCAAGTAGGAGAGGCAGTGGCATAGTGGAATTGTCACTGGATTATTAATCCAGAGACCTAGCGGAATGCTACCTGGTCTCTGGAATTTTAGTTCAATAAAATAATCCAGAACTAAAAGCCGAATAATGACCATGAAGCCACTGTCGATTGTTGAAAAAACCCATCTGGTTCACTAATGTCCTTCAGGGGAAGAAATCTACCATTCTTATCTATTTGGCCAATATGTGACTCCAGATTCAGTGTGGTTAAGTCTTAATGCCCTCTGACATGGTCTAGCAAGTCACTCAGTCCAAGGACAATTAAGGGATGGGCAATAAATGCTGACCCAGCCAACGATGTTTACATTCCATGTAAAAGTAAAGAAAAGTAATCCTTACAGTGAACCTTACAAATGCATTTGCTCACTGAAGATATCACATTATACAGCACCGGGAATACCTTTTAAGGACAGATTATTGCTGTCTTTCTACAGGACCAGAGCAATGAAAACCCGACTGGGCTGCCTATCACAGAAATCTGACTCCTACAGCGACTTCAGCACTTTTCTCCCCAATAAACATGAAAAGCCAATTAGGTGCATGAAGTAAGTGATTTGTTTTCTTGGGAGGGAAGGGGAAGCACTGGGAATGGTAGAATAAATTGACAACTCTTGGTCTTTAAAGGGGTACGGCATTCAAGAAGATTTTATTTTGCCAAACAGCAGAGAGAATCAAGATCATTTTCAGTGCTTTATTATGTACTAGTGATGGCAGGAGACCATCCAATCTGCTTTTATCATTGCATCACTTGTTTGCAAATAGAACAAGAAAAGACTTGCCAGACAGTTATATAATAGCTAAGTGACTCAAAGCCAGTAATTTATAGTCATTCCTTAACCACTTCTAATTTATTATAGGAACACTGGTCTCTTCACTTCAATCAAAAGCTGATCTTTTTATTTGGCATTAAAACTGTTCAGTAGTGAAATCTCTAACTCCCTCTCCCAAAAATGACACGGTGGCATGGTGGTTAGCACTGCTGCTTCACAGCGCCATGAATCTGAGTTCAATTCGTGGCTTGGGTCACTGTCTGTGTGGGTTTCTCCCTGTGTCTGTGTATGTTTCTTTCTGGTGCTCCAGTTTCCTCCCACCGTCCAAAGACATGCAGATTAGGTGGACTAGCCATGCTAATTAACCCATAGTCTCCCAAGATATATGGGTCAGTGGGGTTACAGGGATAGAGCATGAGTAAGATGCTTTGTGGAAGAGTTAGTGCAGACTCAATGGGCTGAATGATCTCCTTCTACACTGTAGAGTTTCTATAATTCTATGAAAAGGCTGCAAATTATTGGTCAATTGAAATTTTCAAGGCTCAGGGCAATAGACATTGCCAAGGGGGATTTGGATCAAAGAAGGGTAAATGAAATTAAGATACAGATCAGCCATGGATCGAATTAAATAGTTGAAGAAGTATGAGCGGCTGAATGGGTTTACACTTCTTTCTATCCTATTCATCTTTGCGTCCACGAGGATGGGAGGTGAAGAATGATAAATTAATAAAATCAGTCTGATTGCAGGTAATTGCTGTTGAATCTGATCTTTCAGAGTGGATGCTTGCTTTGTTCCATCAATTGTCACTGTCCTCGATGAAAGACAGAATTGTACAAAATTAATCAAATGGGTGTCATTTTTCCTTCAGAGACCAGTAACAGATGTACAGGCAGAGATAATATATAACATTTCCCAATCGTTAGCCCTTCCAGCAACAGCACAAAATGCAGACCTCCATCTGGCTGACCACACACTTTATAACATTAGATGTGAAAGGTGGTGAGATAAGAGGTTACCGGTTAATTTCATAGGGTCGAGTGAACTGGAGCAGAATGGAGTGATGCAGACTCAATTCTTCATTCCACTTCATTCCTAACCATCGACATACCTCCCATGAGGGAGTGTATGGGAAAGGAAGAAACAAGAGGCCATTTAGACTATCAAGCCCATTCCATGTTACTCAATGAGATCCTGGCTGATCTGATAGAATTCTACAAGATTATGAGGGGCATGGATAGAGAGGATAGTCAGAAGATATTTCCCAGAGTGGAAGAGTCAACTACTAGGTGGCATCAATTTAAGGTTGAGGGGCAAGGTTGAAAGGAGATGTACAAGGAGGGTTTTTTACACAAAGGGTTGTGGATGCCTGGAACCCACTGCCGGGAGACGTAGTGGAAGCAGATACAATAGTGACTTTTAAGGAGCATCTTGATAAATACATAAATAGGATGGGAATCGAGAGATATGGTCCTCAGAATGATAGGGGGTTTTAGTTAAGTAGAGTGAAGTTCCTGATCCTGTGCTGTAATTTTCTTTGTTCTTTGTTCTGTGACCTTTCCCTTTATCCTTTAACCCCTTTTCCTCCAACAAAAATCCATCAGTCTCATTTCAAAATTAACAACTGACCCATTTTCAGGAGAAAGTTCCAAGCATCTACCACTCTTTGCATGTAGAATTGTTTCCCATTAGGCCTGGCTCTACATTTTAAGCTACATCCCCTCATCTTAGTTCCCCTATGAGGGGAAATTGTTTTTCTCTATCAATTCCATCGATTCCCTTTAAATATCTTGAACATTTCAATCAAATCAACCCGTAACATTCTAAATTCAAGCAACTATAGCCCCAGTTCATATAATCTTTTATAATTTAAACCTTGGAGTCCAAGAATCGTTTTCAGTTTATCGACACTGCACTGGCATTCCAGAGCTATTGTATTCTTCCTAAAATGTGGTGCCCAGAACTGTTCACAAGAGTGTAGGTGCAATCTAACTAATACTTTGTCATCCCTCCATTATACTTTCAAATGTTTTCTGTAATTGTTCAGGACATTTTATTGATCTGTATACTTGGATTCCCAGAGTCTTTCACGCTTCTACTGTTTTTCAACAATTTAGAAAACACTCCTTTCTATCCTTTTTTTTGGTCCAAACAACATGACCTCACGTTTGCTCAGATTGAACTTCCTTTGCCATGATATTGCCTATTCACTTGATTTGTTAATACCTCTTTATAATTTTTAACTTCAATATGCACTGCTTATGACGCTACTCATCTTTGTGTCATTGATAAATTTGCATGCAAGACATTAATAAAGGCAATGAGTAATTATAGTGCCAACATAGATCTTTGTTGAATATCATGAGCCATCCTGGCAATCTCCTAACAATCAACCCAATATTAGGCCCAGGATTTAACCCCTCTGTCCATGGTGGAAGGGTTTTTAAAATGTTGGGCAGGACCCAAATTGAGGATTCCTTTCCCCTTTCCCTTTCCCCTTCTAGTCATTTTTAGCAACACAGCATAAGAGTGTGGAAGGCAAGCCCACACAGGGGCCAGAATTTTGCAGTCATTCATCCCCTTCTGCTGTTGCAAGCAAAGACGGAGATTTTGGCACTCAGCCAAATCTCTGTCCACGGCAGCAGGACCAGGAAATGCCACTGTTGTGAATAGCCAGATAATTCCAGCCAGACTATTCCTGCTCTTGCCACCTCCACATGTGGGTATTTAAAATGCCCATAACTTTGACAGAGTTGAGTCATTTTTTGCAGGAGACATGATTTACAGATTCTCAATGGATTTGTGAACCATGGAGATTCACAGTCTGGATCTGGGAACAAAGAAAGAATCAGGCATTCAACATCCCCTTTGGAAATCAACGCTCTTCTTACCCTCTCACAATGCTGCCAATTAAACATAGGCAATGAAAGTAACATTGAGGAAACCATTATTGCACTTCATGCTACTTAAGTTTGTCCAAATAAACACATAGGCATTGAAAATCCACTTCAAAGAAAGATCATGTTATTACAGTGTAATAAAGCTGCTAACCAAACAGAGCTAGATATCCCCTTTATAATTGTGCAAACAAGATCCTGGCAGGCTGAGTCCATTAGTTATTTTTGGAGATCATTCCAATGTCCCAGTAAACGGAGGCAGGACTTCTAATTTGCTGGCCTCATGATCTGCCCGTCTTTGTTGTCACATCAGGCCTGTCTCCAGCCCATGTCAAATTTTCCAATTGAAAATAGAATATGTGGGCTCATAGAGTCATAGATTTATTGGAGAGGCCCTTCCACCCCTACTGAGACATGAACAAAACTATATTAACTCTACTTTCCAGCACTTGGCCCATAGCCTTGAATGTTATGACATTTCAAGTATTCATCCAAATATTTTTCAAAGTTGTGAGGTTTCATATCTTAACTACCCTCCCAGGCAGTGTAGTCCAGACTCACATCACCATCTGGATCAAAACATTTTTCCTCAAATTGCCTCTAAGCTTCCTCCCTCCAACCTTAACATTATGCCTTCTCATTATTGACGCTTCAACTAAGGGGAACAACTGTTCCTATCCATGCTGTCCAAATCCTTATTACTTTATGCATCTCAATCAGTCTCCTCCAAGATTGAGATGAGATTGCATGTTACTAACTTGAATGTTACTAACTCCTGACACCCATGTCTTTGACAAGTATCTGGCCCTTTCTGTCTCCTGCCACTTAATCAATTTGCAAACCTGGTCAATGTTTTGCCATCAATTCCATGAACTTCAGTATGGCCTACGTTTTCTGGGGTTTCATCAAATGTTTCCTGTTCATAAGTTATGTATATTCTAAATCACTACCATCCATAGGCTTTCCCCTGTCCACTGCTTTTGTTTCCTCTTTGAAAGGAATAAACAGTGAATAAGTTGTTACCATTAGGACACTGCCAATTTTCTCTTAACAACTGATGGAGTGTGAAATGTGACATATAAAAATGCAAAGACATCCCAGCATCCAGCAGGTGAACAGAAAATGCTCTTTAGAAAGATAGAAATTGAGCCAAATAATTAAAAAATCACAAAATACATTCAAAGATTTGTCTGATACATACCATAGATATAAGAATGTGCTGCAGCTATAAATAACTGGAGATTATTGCCATTAAATATGATTAACAACAGTAAACAGGGGATATGCTTTTCCTTGCAATAATCTAAACAGACAATCTATGTTCAAAGAGGGCACAACAGTGAATAGAGGGGAGGCGCTGAGTGTCAGAGGGGCCAATCACCTTGGGCTGGAAGGAGAAGTCAGAGAGGGTTGGAAGACGTTGGTGGGGGGGGGGGGGGGGCAGGTGTCTACTTTCCACATCGAGCAAATCCCCAACCCAAATTCTGCTCCCCCACGGGTCTTCCCTCCTCACCTGGCTGCCCTCTACATAAAACCTACACCCCTCTCTCGTCATCTCTCTCAGCTCTACCTCCCATAACCCGCAACAAGGCTGAATTTTCCCATCCCGTGCTCTCCACCATGGGAATCATAGTGTGCATGGCATGGCGGCACAGTGGTTAGCACTGTTGCTTCACAATGTCAGGGACCGGGGTTCAATTCCAGCCTCAGGTCGTTATCTGTGTGGAGTCTGTGCATGGGTTTCCTCCAGATGCTTAGGTTTCCTCCTACACTCCAAAGATGTGTGGGTTAGGTAGGTTGGCCATGCTAAATGGCCCCTTATTGTTAGGGGACCAGCTAGGGTAAATGCATGGGGTTGTGGGGATAGGACCTGGGTGGGATTGTGGTCAGTGCAGATGGGTCAAATAGCCTCCTTCTGCAATGTAGGATTCTATGATCTACGAGGACATGGAGCATGCAAAGGTCTGTTGACCTCAGGTAGGACTTTCCGGCTCTGGGACAAACATGGCTGTAAAATCTCACCCAAGAAGTTTGAACCTGGGCACTGCTTTGTGGTTCCAGTCTTGGCTGCTGCTGCTGTCGATGGGACCACAAGGCTGCTGTCAATCAGATTGGCCAACAGTTCTCTGAAGCAGGACTTCCTCCCCAGTGACTTCCCAGGATGAAAACAATAATGATGATTCTTTGGATTTTCAAAGGCTGTCTACAGAGGAAGTTGTGCAATGGACCGAATCATTCAGTGTACTTCTGGCTAGTAAGTGTAAGTACAATAAATACTTTCATATATCAACTGGAATCAGTACAAAGGCAGTAATGATGATCAAAGAACCTTTCTAGAAATGCAGTGTGAAGAAAACTCAAATGTGAAAATATCACACCTCAACACATCTACTAATTTAATTGTACATTCCTGGTAGAAATTATATTAAGCTATAAATGTAATATATTACTGTTAATTCTTTGTTACCTTATTCAATGTGTCCCACTTAACAGTTCTGAGTGAATGTTAATACCAGTGGGAGAGAGAGGGTTAAATGTAAAACCTGGCTAAAACCAGGCACAAATCTGCATCAATTTCCTGTTAAAGCTGGGTGGGGACTGGTGTTGGGAGAATAATCTGTTCTCAAGAGTCAAGTCAGGAATTTTAATATGTTAACGAGGCTTCGAATTTAGCACCCATGACTGCACGTTTGCTGGGGCTCGGGAGTCCAGCCAAGATCACCCTTGCGAGGGAAAGCTGCAATCGCTGGTGTTCCTCTCTCATTGCCATTCCCTTTCCTTCATCCAGTGATTTCACATCATGTCTCAAATGACGAAAAGTCCCAAACTGAAACCACCCCCAACAGCTCATCTTATTCCCATCCCATCTGCTTCCCAACACCACCCCCAACTATATAGTATGCAAGAAACAATACTTTTCACTGTATACTAATACATGTGATATAATAAATCAAATCAAATCAGTTTCGGGACGAGAGAGGCCGTAATACCCTGCCCCACATCTCTCCTCCTCAGCGGCACAGAGTCACAGTGGTTATCACTGCTGCTTCACACCTCCAGGTACCCAAGTTTATTTCCAGATTATCTATGTGGAATTGCATGTTCTCTGTGTGGGTCTGCTCTGGTTTCCTCCCACAGTCTGAAAATGTGCAGGTTACATGGATCAGCCTTGCTAAATTGCCTCTTATTGTCCCAAAGATATGTAGGTTACAGGGATTGATCATGGTAAATGTGTGGGGTTATGGGATAAGGCGGAAGATAATCTGATGAGCAAGTTACTCTGTCAGAGAGTCAGTGCAAACTGGATGAACTGAACAACTTCTTCTGCTCGATAAGGATTCTACAATTCCATATTTCTCTCTATCAAAGCCTCCAGTGCAGTGTTAGAGAAAGTTGGAACCCATTCTCTCCCATTCTGTGCTCTCATTGAGCATTTCCCAGCTCAGAAACAGCTATAAAATGACTTTCAGCAGTTGCTTTGATCAGACTGCATTTCCCCTTTAAAAGGCTGTCAGCAGTGCTGGTGAGCTTTAACCTCTCTTGATTTTGCCCGCTGGGGCATGCAGTTACTTGCCAGCGTGCTGGACACTGACTGCACATGTTGCAATTACAACCAGCAGGCAGCACAGAGAAGATGCTCAGCAAGCATGAAGAAGGTTCAACCTGAAATCGCAATGCCCTTTGTCATTCTCATGTTGTGATGTGGAGATCTCAGTGTCTATCAGCTGTTGCCCTGGACTCTGTCTCTGAAATTGTGCCATTTGTTTTTTAACAACTTAATGAAAGTGAAGGCAATCTGTTAAATCCTGGCAAAATTACTTCCCCTTCTCACCAACCTGAGGCCGTCACACACTATGCGCAGCTGCTCTTCCTTCTGTCAGCTGTGGGGGTTAAGTACATTAGGCATATCTTGAAACTGTACAGCACAATAAGGTACCATTATTACCCTCCAATATTTTATTTTCCCTGATGGGGAAATCTGTATTTCTCAACCAAGATATCAATAGTTTAATACAATTCATCCAAAAATGACTTCACACGTTACACATTTGTGAAAAATATATGGAAGTTTCTTCCCATTTACTGAGCAGTGTAACATTCCCAGTACCAAATGATGCCTGACTATGTTAAAAGCCCAAGTCTGTTGAAAGAATAGTTTACAGTGCAAGATCTTTAGATCAGTAAGTATTATGGTAGAACGCGCAGCCAAGTCCTCAAAAATCCAAATATCTTAAAGCCAGCTGGATAATATAAACAGAAGCAGATTTGCAGAGAGGTTTGTGAAAGACAGAGTCACTGGGGTCTCTGTACCATTACCCTCGAGTCTCAAAGCAGAGTTCAGGGACAGGGTCAAAGCGAGGTTATGTTGCCAGCATGAGGCCATGGGAAAAGTACTCTTGTCATGTGCTCTGTCACGTTTCTCATGACTGCCTCTTCTCATGCCTCTCAAATAGTCTCTATGCGAACATTATTTGAAGGTGGATTTTTTAAAAAAAATCATCCTCAGAAGGAACATCGAACACACAGGCTGAAACTTCCTGCCAGTTCAGCAGAGCCCTTAGTGAGCAATCCTAGTAGGAGGTATTCCCACACAAAACAATTGGCCAAGACATTCTGGTGTCACCATATGTTGTCCTGGTCTGGTTGGTCCTCTATGTGTCCAGTATGGCAGACAAAAATTTCATACTTATTACAAAACAGATGCTTGATTATTTGAAAATACAAATGTCAAGAGGCCCACCAGATCCCTTCTGCAAGATTGCCTTGCCCTAAGTCCTCGTTTGCAGTCAGGAAAACTAGGTCAAATTTGGTCAAAAAGGCAGGAGCCCCTCCCCCCATACCCTTCATTCAAAGAATGAGAGCTGTTGCTATTCTCTGTTCTCCCTCCTCCCTTCACCACTAGTACCCTCAACTTCCTCCACTGCCTTTCGACCTAATTGTCTCCCATTTCCAATCCATGACTCTTAAGCCCCCCACTCTCCTCCCCCAGCCCCGTCCCCCACAAACCTCTCACTCACTGAATGAATCCCAAATCGTAGTATCAGATGTGACTAAGCCAGGCTTGGCAAGGCAGGTACAGCAAATCCTGTTTCTTTACAGGATTCAGTCAAAACAATTTCAAAGAACAATTAAATAGAGTATTCAAATCTGAACAATATCATTGTTACTACATAATTTCTGATTCATTAAAGATTTAGATTTGATTTGCTTGCAATATAGGACAGCCCAAATTTAAAGCCTAAAATGTAGGAGGAGATTCCAATGGATGGGAAGGACAATTGGACCTTGACTAAATTGCAAGGGTTAAAGGAAAATGTTTTTTTTGGGCAAGACTAACAAAAGGTTGCCACATACATGATCAGTTTACGTGCAAGATTGGCATCATTTTCTTTTGCACATCACCCAACATGAGAGTAATTTTTAAAACACTCTTTTAATAAAAAGCAGGAAACTAAATCACAAATCTGATTGTCAGAATTTTCATCCATTCAGTTTGAGTTTTGGAAAATGGTTTTGGCATCTCTAGTCATACTATAAAATCCCTACAGTGCAGAAAGAGCTCATTCGGCCCATTGAGTCTGCACTGACTCTCCAAAACAGCAGCCCACCCAGGCCCTCCTCCCTGCTCTATCCCCATAACCCATGCATTTAGCATGGCTAATCCATCTAACCTATACATCTTGGGACACTAAGGGACAATTTAGAATGGCCAATCCACCTAACCTGCACATCTTTGGACAGTGGGAGGTAACCAGAGCACTCAAAGAAACCTGTGCAGACACAGGGAGAATGTGCAAACTCCACTTAATCATCCAAAGACTGAATCAGCTGTATTTCTGGCACTATGAAGCAGCATAAACACTGTGCTAGCTGCTTAATAATTTTGACGCTGTTTTTGCCTGATTTCACACCTTTGCTTGTTAGGTGACTATGATACGTTACAGAAACACGCTAGAATCATAGAATTCCTACAGTGCAGAAGGAGGCCATTCAGCCCAACAAGTCTGCACCAACCACAATCCCAGCCAAACCCTATTCCCATAACTCTACATACTTACCCTGCCAATCTGCAGGAACTGGGGTCAATTTATCAACAGCCTAACCCACACATTTTGGACTGTGGAAGGAAACCAGAGCACTGGAAGAAACCCACGCAGACATGGGGAGAATGTGCAAACTTCCCACAGGCAGTGACCTGAGGCCGGAATTGAACTCGGGTCCCTGGAGGTGTGGGGCAGCAAGGCTAACAACTGTGCAGCCCTCAAAGATCTACTGTCATGAAACATAATAGCACCCCATCTAGGGAATTGAACCCCAGTCTCTCGCGTGATAGGCAGGGATGCTAGTCATTATACTAACAAGGACCTGAGAAGGCAAGTCACGTTCGAGAATCTCATTGTCAAACCAACAATGTACTCATGTAGCTATTACTATTTTCACCTTCGCCTGCAGACTTTCAGCACACAAAGCAGAAATTCCTGACAAATTGCCCATTTAAAATGTTACTGAGCACAGAAACTTACATTTATAGTTATAGGAGGAATTTTTAACATGAAGCATTTAGATAATATTGATCCTAGCAACAGAAACAACAAACAGAAAAAAGAAAATGTTTAAGCTATGGTAACCATTTGGCGTCTTTTTCCCTCGCCAGATGGTCTGGTTGCCTTCAGAGCGTTCCTCCGCTCGGAGTACAGTGAGGAAAATATTGAATTCTGGCTGGCTTGTGAGGACTACAAGAAAACTAAGTCACCTGCAAAACTGGCTTCGAAGGCAAAGAAGATCTACTCAGAATTTATAGATGTTCAAGCTCCAAAAGAAGTAAGTATTTGATTTTTTAAAAAAAGAACCACAAGACAAGAATGACATAATGTTTTTAAAATTCTTTGAATTGCAGACAAGGCTGATGTAAGGAACTTGTCAAACTTCAGCGTCCCAAACAAGTGTCCAACTATACTCCCACAAACCAGACACATTGCAAAAAAATGCATCACCCTGAGACAGCTATTGGAAAGGCATGTACTCATCATATCAAATGAGTTCAAAATTAATCTTACTTGCTTGCTGTATATTCACAGAAAAAAGTAGCTAGTTTGTCAGTGCACCATGATGATGACATGACTTGATTGAAAATGCTCCATAAAATCATAGATACCTACAGAGCAGAAAGAAGTCGTTTATCAAGTCCACAGGCAGACATTTCTCTATCCAACCTAATCCCACTGTTGATCCTTAGGTTATGGCACTTCAGGTGCTGATCCAAGGATTTTATAAATGTTATGAGGATTTCTGCCCCAATCTATCTCAGGCAGCAAATCCAGACCTCCACCACCTTCTGGGTGAAAGAATATCCTCTCTAATTCTCATACCCTAAATCAATGCGGGTGGTGACTTACCCCTCAAACATAGCGAATAGGTCCTTCTTATACATATTATCTAGACCCTTCATAATCATATACCTTAATTAATTCTTTCCTCAGCCTCCTCTGACAGCAGCAATACCAATACCAATATTGTAAAGATTCTATGATTTGCGAGTGTTTCTGTAGTGTGGTGGTTATCATGTTCACCTAACAAGCAAAGGTGCAAAATCAGCCAAAAACAGTGTCAAAGTTATTTAGCAGCCAGTATGATGGCACATTGCTGCTTCTTAGCGCCAGGGATACAAGTCTGATTCAGGCTTTGGGTGACTGAGTGGAGTTTTCACATTCTCCCTAGTCTATCCAAACTTGTTTTCTAACTAAAATTCTTCAGTCCACGTGACATCCTTGTTAATAACTTTTATATTCTCTCTAATTCAATCACATCCTTCCAATAATACAAAGACTAGAATAGCATGCAGATGAGTGCTTGGTTGCAATCTCATGGTGGCAAGACATAGACTGAAAGTCTCATATTTGTATGTCACCTTTCACCATTTCACGCTGTCTCAATGTGTGTTTCACAAACCATGACTGTCTTCTCACTGCAGCCCCCTTACAAATGCTCAGTGTGTCTTGGGATTAAAACCTATCTCCCTGAAATATGTTTTTGCCCAATGTCAGGGCATGTCTGAGACAGCCAGTGTAAACTTGAGTTGGTTCCCGTTCGCAGGTAAACCTCGACTTCCAAACACGGGAGCTGACCAGGAAGAATCTGCTGGAGCCAACCCATACCTGCTTTAATGATGCGCAGAAGCGAATCTACAGCCTGATGGAAAGAGACTCTTACCCTCGGTTCCTGAGATCAAAGATTTACTTGGATGTGCTAAATCAGACACAGAGCAACAGCCAGACACAACGGAGGTTCAGCTAAGAAATGCTACACTGTACACGCAGAGTCCCCTCACATTGCATTGTCCGCACCATTCTGCTCATGAATTTTACTCTGCTGGTGTACATTACTGTTGCTCTGAAGATGGAATAGATGGAAAACTTTCCTCATGGTGCTCTCTTGTCCTTGGTTTCCAGCCACTTCATGGAATGCAGTCTTGTTTGACAGCAAGTCTTTACCCAAATGGGCATGTCTCAAGCCAATTTCCTGTGCCCCAGTGTACCTTTGCCATAAAATTATTCCATAATATTTAAGATAACACTTCTGTTTTGTAACCAACCAAGGCATGTTGAAGCAGCTTTTCCTACCCTTATATCTTTGAGCTGTAAAGGCGCTAGAAGATCAAATATACAACGTTTTAGTGCACATGTATTTAAGTGTTCAATGTGAAAACAGTTGTAATGAATCAAGCGTTTGTGATACAATGGACATTTGTTGATTGAACACTGTGTATGTGAGGAAGACACACATCTTTATTAAGTGCATTTCCATTTGTATATTTATCATCCCCAGTTCCTTCAGTCTGAGTGTATTTATTAAATGCAATATTGAATAAAGTGTGTTTGTGAGGAAGAATGGTTGTCTTCAGTAGGATAACTATGTTCCTGGACACTTATAATTTCAGTCTAAACCTTTGAATAGAAAAAATTATTAATTCCAATTGACTGACAACAACATTAATACATTTGACGTTGCAAAGTCCTGGGATATAATAAATTCATTACCTGGGTCGCCTTATTCTCTAATTCAGTAATGTAGTCAGTACAGAAATATAGCAAATTAGAAGTTTTTACTTTTTTTGTATTACATTACATTGTATTACATTGAAAATGATATCTAATTACACTACAAAATGTTCCGATTACCCCTTTCAACTTCAGAAAGTGTTGCCTCAGTATTTTAACCTGTTCTAATACCAGACTCAAGCAGCCATTCTTCATTGCTGTAAACCTAACCAATTCATATCCCAGGCATTCCATTTTACAGATTGTTATTTCCCAAAGGCAATTGTAGAATCATAGAGTCCCTACAGTACAGAAGGAGGTCATTCAGCCCATCAAGTCTATACCAATCACAATCCCACCAAGACCCCACTCACGTAACCCCGTGCATTTACCCCGCTAATCCCCATGACACTAAGCACTCGGAGGAAATTCACACAGGCACGGAAAGAAAGTGCAAACTCGACCCAGACAGTGACCAGAGGCGAGAACTGAGCCTGGCTCTCTGGCGCTGTAAGACAGCAGTGCTAACCACTGCACAAGGCTTTTCTTCTTCCCTAGCCCAGGGAGACCAGACCATTTTCAGCATCTAATTCTGCTACCCCAGCTAAGATCAATTATTCTATCATACCCAAGGTTGGATCCTAGCTCTCTTCATCTCTCTATCGCTTCGTGCCACCCTGAGTTGTGCCCATTCCCACCAAGCTATCTATTTTATGGAGGCATGCAAAGAAGGGCCACTGAAATTGGGTCGTATTTACATAGAAAACATTTTCATCATCTGTTTACAACACAGGGATTAGTTTTGTTTATAGCGATGTACTGCATCTTCCTTCCCCTTTGTCTTGCATTTACAGGACATCACGTTCTCTCTTTCAATAACATGACTCTGCAAGAAAACATACTCTTATCTCTCCTCAGGGAGAGATCTTGCTCGCCAGATGGTTGATGTCATTAGGAGGCAGGAGCACAAGTCTAATGCCTGAGGCAATATCGTCCTGACAGACCAGTCTGATTTTCTCACTGTGCAATTATCCGTCACTCTTCTCTTACAAAGGGCAAAAGAGTGAAAACAAGCAAGGTTTCATTCCCAGCGAGTTGCAGCATTGTGCAATCAGTTCAGTGTCATGCAGTGCCACTTTATTTAAGAAGTCTAGTCCTGCAGTTTAACAGAGTTGTTAGTTAGTTTTATCTTTGGAGGGAGCTGCAATCCAACAGATCTGACCCTGGTACATCACATAAATAATAAAGAGCCTCTCAATCCTCTCCGTCTCCCCATCCACCATTTACACAGTGCACACTTAGCACAGATACCTGTCCAGGTCAGGCAAATAATATTTAATAGTTGGCACTGTCTTATGCATTACTTACAAAAGTGCAACTTTTAACATGTTAAACAAGTCAACAGTTTCTGGAAGTTCATCATAAAAAAAATTTAAAAAGATCTGTAAATTGCAACCCATGCTCCTGGACCTAAAAAATAAGGGAATATTACACAATTTTAAACTAATACTACTTAGGGTATGAAGCATGTGCAATTTTGAGAATTGCAGATTCTCAAACGCGTTAAATCAAATATTCTCACTTTGTTAAAGTGCAATCATTTTAGAATTGAGATTGTGGATGCAATTTGTGGCACAGCGGTTAGCACTGCTGCCTCACAGCGCCAAGGACCCGTGTTTAATTCTGGCCTTAGTTCATTGTCTATGTGAAGTTTGCTTGTCTCCCCATGTTTGTGTGGGTTTCCTCTGGGTGTTCCTGTTTCCTCCCACAACCCAAAGATGTTCAGGCTACGTTGATTGGCAATGTTAAATTGACCCTAGTGTCAGGGTAAATATGTAAGGTTACAGGAATGGGGTCTAGATGGGATTGTGGTTGTTGCAGATTCAATGTGCCGAATGGTTTCCTTCTGCACTATAGGGATTCTATGAATTACTGTTAGTTAGGAGAGGCAGATGCTATATGAAATTTCCTGTGATTTTGTTTTAAGTAATTTGGTGAAACCTTCATAGTTTTACCATCCACTACTTATATGAGGCAAATTGTGTCGATGCTAACAGATTAGCTACACATTGTGGGTCTATATTGTGAACATTTATGCAATTTAGCCATAACATATTAAGCCATAACATAAAATTAATTAAAAAGGTAAAATTGAGATTTTAAAATGACTAGGCATTAATTTAAAACACATTTTTAGACAGAGGATGTTAAATTAACACTAAAATCCATTTTTCATCTGCACACAAATATTTGTTTAAATGGTTAAGAAACATAATTAGGGTCCCTGGAATAAGGCTATTGTGCTATGGTGAGACTAAATTGGGTCCATTTTCTCTGGAGTTTAGAAGAATGAGAAGCGCTCTCATTGAAACATACAAAATTCTAA
The DNA here is from genome assembly GCA_024679065.1 of Sphyrna mokarran. Taxonomy (NCBI): domain Eukaryota; kingdom Metazoa; phylum Chordata; class Chondrichthyes; order Carcharhiniformes; family Carcharhinidae; genus Sphyrna; species Sphyrna mokarran. The sequence goes on from JAGIQG010000009.1 coordinate 65,974,860, forward strand.
AGGAGCTTGATAATTTGGATGCTGAGAGATTGTTTCCACTGGTGGGGAATTTAAAACATGGGGGCACAGTCTCAGGATAAGAGGTTGAGTATTTAGGACTGAAATTAATTCATTCAAAGGGCTGTGAATCTTTGGAATGTTCTATCACAGAGGTGAGAGGTTACACAACATCACTACCTAACAAAGGAGCAGCTCTCCAAAAGCTTGTGATTTCAAATGAACCTGTTGGACTATAACCTAGTGTTGAATGACCTCTCATCCATCCAAGTCCAACATTAGCATTTCCACATCATGTCTACCATAGATGGTTGTGGATGATCATCATTCAATACATTTAAGGCTAGGATAGACAGAGTTTTGATCTCTCGGGGAATCAAGGGGAAGTGGACAATAAAGTGGAGATGAAGCCATTATCACATTAAATGGGCTCAATGGACCATATAATCTACTCCTGGTCCTGTTTCTTGTGTCCTTGTTTTTAAGTAATATGATTGTAGTTAAACATTGTACGGTCACTAAAGTTGATTTCAAAATTTGCAGCAAATTTCAACAAACACTGGATTGAATTACATCAAATTTACAGCACAGAACTATTGGGTCCAATTGCTTTATGCTGGTGTTTATTCTCCACATAAGACTTTACCCACACTACTTCAACTGACCCCATCAATATACCGACAGCAACATCAATTTGTATTGATACAGCACCTTAACGTAGTAACACATGAAAAGACACTTCGCCGAAAGTGATATCAAACAAAAATTAACCTCGAGGCTTACAAAGAGATATTAGGACAGGTAAAATAAATCTTGGTCAAAGAAGAAGATTTTGAAGAGTATCTAAAGGAGGAGGGGGAAACAAGCAGAGAGGTTTCAAGAGGATCTGCGTAGTTAACAGCTTTATCCCTCTCTCTGCAGTGTGTCTGTCTAGATTCCTCTTAATGCATCTATGCTATTTATCTCATCTACTCTCTATGCAGATGAGTAAAAAAATTTTCCCTGAATTTTATGTTGGATTTAGTAGTGACTATTTTATATTTACTGTCATAGTTTTGGTTTCCCATTTGAAAATACCTCCCCTCACTTCAAACACTTTCTTAACCTTACAGATCTCTGTCATTCATCAGCTTCCACTTTGAGGCCAAAGAGTTCCAGTTTAATTGGATTAGCCTCTCAATTCCAGTTGTAAGTCTTTTTCACACCATCATCAATGCCTTTAATTCTTTTTAAAATATAGAGACCAGAATTTGGCTTAATGCTCCAAATGTGGTCTAGCCAAATTTGCTACAAGTTTTAAACAAGTTCTCTACATTTCAGTTCTACCCTTCTTAAAGTGAATCCCTGCTCTTTGTTTGCTTTTTTAAAAAATGTGGCTTTAAGTAACTTTTTTTGTTTCTTTTAATGATTTGAGTATCTATCTCACTAGATTCTTTTCAGTTAGGCTCATTAGGCAGAATCTTATCAGCTGTGGAGAAGTGACTTCGGAGGCTGAGGAAGGGAATTTCTAAAAATCATGCCCGGGGCATCATCCAAGGAATTCGCCATGTGATCAGAAGATCACCACTGTAACTGCTGATGATAGAGGGGTTCTCCTTCCAAAATGTGGCCTAACAGCTGTGGTCCCACATGTTTATGCTGATTCCTGAAATCATCAGCATAATAAGCATCCAATACCAACGAACATTAGATAGTATCGGACGTTGCCAATGAACGTTACGCAGAATAAGGCCATACTGATGACCATTCGATAAAATGGCATCTTGCCAATGACCATGTGATCAGCACTACAGTGCACTTAAAAGCAGTAAATATTATCAGGGAGTATAGAATGCACATTTAGGCCTGTCCACCAACACAAATGGTTGCACTCTTCAGACTTATGCATATGAAGGAGTTGACTTCAACAGGTAAAACAAGGTTAACTCATTTATATAGCTTTGCTTATTTCACATGACATTTTGGGAGCTCGGAAAGATGACCAGTGGTATTTTAAGCATTAACAACTCTAAATATTGCCTCTTTTAAAGATGGAAATCTCATTGATTGGTGGCTGCAGATATTGCTGTTTGGTGATGATTCTGTAGTGAAATGTAGAGCAGGGTCAAATAGAATGAAAGGTATAAGCACAGCAAATGGATTAAGGCAACAAAGTACATCAATTCTGCTTCATCTCTGCTGTAAAACTGCAAAAAGGTATGGAGTAAATTTGGTCAGGGTAGGTGAGTATATACACAACTTTTCAAATCCGTTGTTTTGCCAAGTTTGGTTATTGATCATAAAACTTGGAACAGGATCAATGCTGCCCAGGCCACACTGACATACAGCTCATATTACTCATTACATGGGTCAAATTTCAGACAGCAAAGTCTTGTGGCATCACAAGATTCCTGGCAGCTCAGAAACTTATCGCGGCTGCTGTTGCTCTGCTACCCGACTGCAACTGAATTCACACAATCCTCTCTCACACACAACACTCTCTCCCTCATACACAACCCACTCTCTCACACAATCCATTCTCTCACATAATCTGCACTCTCACATAATCCATGCTCTCAAATATATTCATTTCATTTCTGCTTCTAGGGATCTGCACAAAATGAAAGGCAGCATCTTTGCAGACGTGAGGATTGGGTAGGAGTCCCAAAACTCTAAACTTTGATTTCTTATGAGGTGTCTCACAAAATTATGGGCACTAAGTCAATAAAAAGCGTGGCGAGTGAATTTAGAATGTTCCTTCATGATTCATACTCCTTGTTTCCTCTTATGGCTGATCTTTTTATTCACTTTAATCTCACCTCCTGCTCAGGGATTATTGCGTTAAGAATTAGATGAGCTAACCCATACACGCACACTCCAATTCTGAGCCGTATGGCCAGCCCAGCCTCCAGCAACATAAAGCGTGAATTTCCTCTGCGTCCCCCATTAGGAGGAGCCAGTCTGGCAAGTGTACGACCTTATCTCGACATCTTGGGTGGGGAATCTTGTAAAGTTGCCCACTCTTACAGTGGCAGGCATTCACATTGATGGAGTCATAGAGTCTAGAGATATACAGCATGGCAACAGGCCCTTCAGCCCAATTCATCCATGCTGACTAGGTTTCCTAAACTGAATTAGTCCCATTTGCTGTGTTTGGCCCATGGCCCTCTAAACATTTCCAATCCATATACTTGTCCAAATGTCTTTTAAATGATATAATTTATCCACCTCTACCACCTTCTCTGGCAGTTCATTCCATATTAGCGCCACCATCTGTCTGAAAAAGCTGCCCCTCAGGTCCTTTTTCAACCTTTTCCTTCTCACTTTAAGCCTATGCCCTCTAATTTAGGACTCCACTCGGCTGGGGAGAGACCTCAGCTATTCCCCTTATGATTTTATAAGCCTCTAAAAGATCACCTCCCTCATCCTCCTACACACCAGAGAAAAAACTCCTAGTCACCCTAGCCTTTCCTTATAATTCAAACATTCCAATCACGGTAACACCTTGTATGTATCTCCTCTGGGTGGCTTTAGTGGTAAATTGCAGGAAGACCATTTGATGGAGCACTAAATACAAGAAAACTAAGTGTAGTTGGCTTTTCAGGTGATGCAAACTGTTGACCAGACAACCAGTGATGGAATACCGTATGTCCAGAGATTTAGTCCAGACATGCCAGGTCTACTGTGGGTCATTTGAAATTGCTCCATGTAATCTGTACAGCATATGGGCTTTCATATCTCTCCATCTATTTCCAACACATTCAATTTAAAGTTCTCATCCTTTTTCTTTCATTGATCCTGGGTTTTTTATTGCTTTTCCAACTTGTCCAAGGTGAGTTGTTACAACCACTCCCTAGGTGAAGTCTCCAAAGTTGGCAAGATGCCCCTATTAGTCACTGTCCAGCTGGAATACCACCAAACTGTTACTAACCTAGGTGGGGTGGGATGAATCAAGTCCCTGTCTTTATTCAGTCACCTCTGTTGGCTGTAACAACATGTAATGGAAAAAGGACCTCTTTTCATGGTAGAATGTTTCCCATTCTCAATCGTTATGCTTTAAAAGGTATCAATTTAACTAGACTTTCTTCAGTTAAGGTGGAGTGAGTTTATTAACAACAGAAAAGCCAAGAAGGAAAATGGCAAAATACACTCATATACATTCATGCAGATTCATGCAAGTGAGAATTGAGACCAAAGTAAATTTTAAAAAGTGTGCAGAAGAGTCCTAGGCTTATGAGAAGTGGAGGATGAAGCATGAGGATGTTACAATTCGAGATTGTAGTAGAATTGATTTTGGTAGGCAGATAGTTAGTTTCAAGGTTCTAGTAGGGTTGGCTTCAATAGGCAAATGGTTGATTCTTCTATGCTAGTGTTCTGTGGTTTGATAGATAAAGAGAAAGATACCTGCAAAAATGGTTATTTTGCCAGGGCACTGTCAAATTCTTTTGTGACAGTCTCACACACACTCAGTGTGAAAAACCTCCAGCTGCTTATTCTCACAGAGCACCCACAGTGAGGCAATGGAATAGTTTTCTTAATATATTCCAAGTGGATGGATGAATCCACAATTCTATCTGGAGATTACCCACAAGATTTCTTGAGATGCAATAGCCATTATGTCCCATTGTCTTTACTGGCAAAGGTAATCAGTCTCTGGATGCTTTTAGAAGTCTCTTGTCTGGAAAGGTTCCATTTACCCTTAGAGAATCACTTTGCAATACAAGTCAGCAGCATTGGTATACATTTTCAGTCAAGCTTGGGATTTAACAGATTGCAAGGACATGAAGTGATTGGGGAAGGAAAGATGGTACGTAGTTATAATGTCCCAGCCATCATGAGTGTGGAACAGGGTTAATGACCTATCTAGTCTTGTCCTGCTCTTCAATATCATAGGTTTATATTTTACAAAAACATTTCTGATAATCTATTTCTATCTTGTCTCTACAATCTCTTTTATCCTGTATTCCTCTCCTGAATTGTTCCATTCCTTTAACTCCAATTTTTTTTGTGCTACCCTCCCTCTGCACCATCACTGCCAGTGACAGAATATTCAGGCACCTAAATCTAGCTTTCTGGAATTCCCTTGCCAAATACCTCCAGTCATTAACATCTACCCCTCTTTACCTTCTAAATAAAAGTGTTAAAACAAAATTGTGGGTGGCACTGTGGCACAGTGGTTAGCGTTGCTGCCTCACAGCACCAGGGATCCTAGTTCGATTCCGACCTTGAGTCATTGTCTGCATAGCATTTGCATGGTCTCCCCATGTCTGTGTGGGTTTCCTCCAGGTGCTCCAGTTCCCTCCCACACCCCAAAGTATTGTGGTTAGGTGGAATGGCCACCTAAGTGTCCCTTAGTGCCAGGGTACTAGCTAGGATAAATACATAAAGTGATGAGGATCGGGCCTGGGTGAGATTGTGATCGGTGCAGACTCGATGGGCCAAATAGCCTTGTTCTGCAATGTAGGATTCTATGATTCTATGAAGTGAATGTTAATTAGTTCCCCTAACTTCTACCCTTCTAGTCTCACTGCCTATTTCCTTACTTCAACCTGTTGTAGGTTATTTCACTACGCTAAAACAAAGAGAAAAAAGCAACTGTTTGAAGTTCTCTTATCATTCGTTTTGTTTCTCTCAACTCAAGGTCTTCAATATTTATATCCATACAAGGGTAACATTGTACTTCAGAATTCAACACATGTGAATTCTTTTAACTGGAATAAAGTCAGTGAATAACTATGACAAACATAATGGCAGGAATTAAATGCGTGACAGAGCATTTAATTCAAAGTGATCCTGACTTTGAAGGTATGTTCTGAAAGCCTGTCCACCATCTACAAGGACAAGTCAGGTGTGTGATGGAACTCTCTTCAATTGCCTGGGTGAGTACAGCCCCAATAACACTGAAGAAGCTCGACAATCTCCAGGACAAACTAGCCCACTTGATTGCTATCCTTTCCACAAACATTCAATCTCACTATCACCGATGAGCAGTGGCAGCTGTTTGTACCATTTACAGGGTGCACTGCAAGAATTTGCCAAAGTTTTTTCAGGAGAAACTTCCATACTCGCAACTATAATCATCTAGAAGGACAAGGGAACAGGCACGTGGGAACACCACAACCTGCAAGTTCCCTCCCGACATGGAAATATATCACCGTTACTTCACTGTCACTGAGTCAAAGTCTAGGAGTTCACTTCCTAACAACACTGTGGGTGCATCTTCATCTCAAGAACTGCAGCAGCTCACCACTACCCTCTTAAGAGAAGTAGGGATGGGCAATAAATGCTAACCTAGCCAGAAATACCTATATCCTATAAATAAATTTTTAGAAAGTCAGGACTTTGGCAGGACCATGTGGTGTTAAATGATGCCAAAAGAATCCCACCCAATGTATATGAAAAAGGCAGAACATTGATCCAACACTTACAAATATTCAACTGAAACTTACAATAACTATGTTTATGAAGTAGTTGGCCATCTTCTCAACAGATGCTGATATATAGAGGGGAATACCAACACAAACCTGTGTATTGGTAATGTCACTCAACTAGTCATCCAGAGGCCCAGGCTGATGCTCCAGAGGCTATCAAATCCCATCATGGTATCTGGAATAAATTAACAAAATATGGCATTAAAAATTAGTCTCAGTAATGGTGACCATCACCGATTGTTGTGAAAACACATTTGTTTTATGAATGTCTTTTAAGGAAGGAAATCCATTGTCCTTGTCAGGCCTATATGTGACTCTATACCATATAGCAATGGTTGACTCTGAAATGGCCTAGCAAGCCACTCAATTCAAGAGCAATTCGCAATGGGCAACAAATACAGGCCTAGCCAGCGAAGCCTGCATTTCATGAAAGAAAAAGAGGAGCTTTTTTAACAGGATGGGTATTTTCCAGTAGTGACATAAGGTAACTTTTTTTTAAAACAATTTCTCCTTGGGATTGGCAACCTTTTGTCAAGGATGCAATGAGGCATACGAAGGGACTGATTCCAGTTATGAAGTTCGATCTGCCGATCACAAACAACGGGCAAAACTTCAGCAGTGAGCACAGCTGTTTGGAAATGATTATGTACATCAGAAGATTTACTTTTGAAAAACTGATTGCTCTATCCTGAAATCCAAACACAAAGAACTGGATTGTCCCTCTCCTACCATAAACCATCCTGAAAAGCAAAAAGGACAAATCGTAGAATCCCTACTATACAAAAGTCACCATAAATCTCAGCCCTATCCAAAGTATTTTAATGGCTTCCACCTCCCTCTGGAGATGGTGTCCTCTCTCCGAGGGCTGTCCGATAGATCTGTTTGGTCAGCTGTTTTTTTGCTCCAGCGATGCCACCAGGAGCAATGGCCACTGCATTGTGGAATCTGTACCCACGTCTGAAGAAGAGCCGGGAGTTGAATGACAGGTATGTTGGAATAGTTCTCAATGAGTTCAGGATCTGAGGGGACCATGGGAAGGGGGTGATGGCTGGAGTGCATAGCTAAATGGAGGAGAGGACACCTATGAACCCCAATGGGAGACTGGACTGCCATCCAATTGTAAGAGGGAACCTCTGTAGAAAGCGCCCACCTGAGTCTCCCACCCAAGACCTGAGTAGGCTTACCTGATGTTCTTCCCAAATGGCACTGACCTCCTCCCACCCACTGGAAAGTTAGAGCTGGACTCAAATTGATCTTTAACTTGTCATCAGTTAGCCAGAGTTACCATCCAAGTTCTTACCGACCACCCATTACAGGTGAGATCCTTCAATCCACAATGCCCTCCCCACCCTCTCCCCCACCCCCTGCATTCCTACCCCCAGCACGGCAGTGGAAGTGATTCACTTTTGGCCACCAACAAGATCTTCTAGTCCTGTCAATGTGGCACTTCATATGGCTCACCTGTCCCACCATCAGGGAATCTGTTAATGGGTGAGTGGAGTGGGTTGCCTTCAGCAGGGTCGGAAGATACTGTCAGCAGGACTGGCTGGAAAATCCTAAAATCCTGCCCTTAAACTTCACCAGGTTGGATGTAAGTGGGCAGGCACGGGCAAAGGCATAAAAATTTTACAGATCACCCTTGCCTGCAAACTCATCTCCAATGGGTTACAACATTCTGTCCCAAAATCAGACAATACAATGGCACAGTAGCACTGTTGCCTCACAGCGCCAGGGACCCAAGTTCAATTCTGGCTTTCAGAGACTGTCTGTCAAGTTTGCACATTCTCCATGTCTGCATTGGTTTCCTCCGGGTGCTCCAGTTTCCTCACACAGTCCAAAGATGTGCAGGTGCATTAGCATTAGCCATGGTAAACTGCCCCTTCATGTCCAAAGATGTACAGGCTAGGTAAATTAGCTAGAGCAAATGTGCAGGATTATGGAGACAGAGTGGAAAAGAGTCAGGGAGTCAATGCAGATGCAATGGGCCTAATAGCCTTCTTCTGCACTGTAGGAATGCAATCAAAATATGAACATGGAACTAACTATTTCAGAAGAGAAGATAAATTGGTGACAAAAAAAAATCAAACTATCTAAAGCGATATTGAAAAATTGCCACCAGCTAGAAACTTGTAAAATTTAAAACTGACAGAAATGGAAGGGATTCAACTCTTTGAAGGTCAGCAGCCATGTGACAAACATCAATGAAAGGAAGCTTGATTTATTTTACAGTGTGTACAACTGAAAGTTTCAGTTTGACTCTATCTGTATTTAATTTGTAAGGCTCTTTTATCTTCAATTTTGTTGAGGCTCTTTGCTTAACTTATGGAGAATACCGCAGCTGAGAAGGCCAGAGGGAAGAGGAATATGCCTCAAAAAATATAAATCAAGTATTCAATGAGATGAGGCTGAGAACTTGCTTCAACGTGGATATCATAAGAAAGAGGAGAAAGAAAATTAAAACTTCAAAGTATGCTTTCCGGGAATTAAAAAAAAAATTGCTGCGTCCTTTGTTCCTGGGCTTTTTATTGAATCTCTGAGATCCCTTTTGGATTAACTCACTGCTATCAACATGTATCTATGTGAGCATGAGCCTTTCACAATTGAGTGTCAAGTGGAAATAGAAATGTAGAATGCCTACAGTACAAAAGGAGATCATTCAGCCCACCGAGTCTGTACTGACAACAATCCCATGCAGGCCATATCCCTGTAATCCTACCTATTTACCTCACTAATCCCTTTAAATTATGCATCCAAGGACCCTAAAGGGCAATTTAGCATAGCCAATACACCTAACTTGCACACCTTTGGCATGTGGGAAGAAACCAGAGCTCATGGAGGAAACCCATGCAGACACGGGGAGAATGTGCAAACTCCACAAAGAGAGTCACCCAATGCCAGAATCGAACCCAGGTCCCTGGAGCTGTGAGACAGCAGTGCTAACCATTGTGCCACCATGCCACCCCCAAAGAGATCGTAGAATGCCTACAGTACAGAAAGAGGCCATTCGGCCCATCATGTCTGCACCAACCGCAATCCCACCCAAGCCCTACTCCCATATCCCTACATATTTTACTCACTAATCTTTCTAATCTACGATCTCAAGACACTAAGGGGCAATTTTAGCATGGCCAATCAATCTAACCCGCGCATCTTTTGACTGTGGGAGGAAACCGGAGCACCTGGAGGAAACCCACATGAGGAGAACGTGCAAACTCTACACCGACAGTGACCCAGGCTAGGAATTGAATCCAGTTTTTCCAGTATTCTCTGTATATATGATGCAATGTCTGATTGCTGATGGTTCAGCTTCCATTGCAGCACAAGCCAAAGCACTGTGCTGCAGTGGGCATTCAGACCAAGGTCATATGGCTCAAGATTGGTAAACTCAGAATGCTGCTATCATGCTGTAGCTTCCAGTGCACAAAGGAGTTTGCAGGCCTCCACAGGAATCCAGCAATCTGCCCTCTGACAAATGATTAACTTTGCTGAGGCATTTGTCCCATGGGTGTGACAGGGGTTCCTTGGAAATTAACTGTCGTCTCCCTCAGGATGACAGTGTTTGTGCTTCTACTCCCACTCCACAAAGTGCCCTTGCTGTTTCTTCTCAGCCAGCCAGCCCATGTCAACGTGGTTGAGTCCAAAACCAGGTTCCCAAGGCCCAGAGTCACGAAAGGTCAACAATTTGCAATCTCTCCTTGTGAAAGTCAATAATCTTCCATCAGACATGCTGCAGATACTGAGCATGTAGGAGCACCAGGACAGAAAATAATGCTTGTCAGGTAGGTAATAAGTGAAAGGACAAGGGTGACTAGTTGAATATTGAATGTATTATTGTGATGATCTACTTCAGGATTTGTGTCAAGAGGATGTTGCGATGGAAGACAGTAGATGGATTGAGAGATGAGGGAGGGTGTGTGGAATGGACATGATCTGGGGATTTGTTCATGGGACCCTGAATCTAAAAAGAAATGATGTAGAGATGCCGGCGTTGGACTGGGGTAAACTCAGTAAAGTTTTGCAACACCAATTTTAAATCCAACCAATTTATTTGATAGTAAATCCGTGAGCTTTCGACACTATGTTGTGCCTTCGTCAGGCAAATGCAGTGTTCTGATCTGCAGAGGCACTCATATCCACACAGACAGTTACAGATTGCTGATTAGAATGCGAACCCTTACATCTAACCTGCTATTCAAATGTTAAAGTGGCTAACAATGTGTGTGAAGGGGATCCTGAGCATTGTTAGAGAGTTGTGTATTTTCTCCAGACAGCACAGTAAGTGAGGTTTTTTGCTAACCCAGGCAAGTTACGGGGGTTACAGATAGTGTGTCATGAAGGCAAGATCCCTGTTAAGACCGTCCTCATGTGTGCGGAGCTTGGCTATCAGTCTCTGCTCAGCAACTCTGCGCTGTCGTGTGTCACAAAGGCCCCCTTGAAGAACATTTACTCGCAGGTCGGAGGCCGAATGCCCATGACTGCTGAAGTGTTTGCCTACAGGAAGGGAACTGTTTTGCCTGGTGATTGTTGAGCGATGCTCATTCATCCGCTGTCGTAGTGTCTGCATGGTCTCCCCAATGTACCATGCTTCGGGACATCCTTTCTTGCAACGTATTAGGTAGACAACGTTGGCCGAGTTGCAAGAGTATGTGCCGTGTACCTGGTGAATGGTATCCTCACGTTTGATTATGTCGTCCATGTCTATGATCTGGCATGTCTTGCAGAGGTTGCTGGGGCAGGGTTGTGTGGTATTGTGGTCACCGTTCTCCTGAAGGTTGGGTAGTTTGCTGCGAAGAATGATCTGTTTAAGGTTGTGCGGTTGTCTGAAAGCAAGAAGTGGGGGGGTGGGGATGACCCTAGCGAGATGTTCATCGTCATCGATGACATGTTGAAGACTCCGGAGAAGATGTCGTAGCTTCTCCGCTCCGGGGAAGTACTGGACAACAAAGGGTACTCTGTCCACCTTGTCCCGTGCTCGTCTTCTGAGGAGGTCAGTGCAGTTTATCGCTGTGGCACGTTGGAACTGTCGATTGATGAGTCGAGCGGCATATCCTGTTCTCGTGAGGGCATCCTTCAGCATCTGGAGGTGTCTGTCACGATCCTCCTCATCTGAGCAAATGTGCCACCAACGTGCCACAGCGATAAACTGCACTGACCTCCTCAGAAGACGAGCACGGGACAAGGTGGACAGAGTACCCTTTGTTGTCCAGTACTTCCCCGGAGCGGAGAAGCTACGACATCTTCTCCGGAGTCTTCAACATGTCATCGATGACGATGAACATCTCGCTAGGGCCATCCCCACCCCCCCACTTCTTGCTTTCAGACAACCGCACAACCTTAAACAGATCATTGTTCGCAGCAAACTACCCAACCTTCAGGAGAACGGTGACCACAATACCACACAACCCTGCCACAGCAACCTCTGCAAGACATGCCAGATCATAGACATGGACGACATCATCAAACGTGAGGATACCATTCACCAGGTACACGGTACATACTCTTGCAACTCGGCCAACGTTGTCTACCTAATACGTTGCAAGAAAGGATGTCCCGAAGCATGGTACATTGGGGAGACCATGCAGACACTACGACAGCGGATGAATGAGCATCGCTCAACAATCACCAGGCAAAACAGTTCCCTTCCTGGGACAAACACTTCAGCAGTCATGGGCATTCGGCCTCCGACCTGCGAGTAAATGTTCTTCAAGGGGGCCTTCGTGACACACGACAGCGCAGAGTTGTTGAGCAGAGACTGATAGCCAAGTTCCGCACACATGAGGGCGGTCTTATCAGGGATCTTGGCTTCATGACACACTATCTGTAACCCCCGTAACTTGCCTGGATTAGCAAAAAACCTCACTTACTGTGCTGTCTGGAGAAAATACACAATTCTCTAACCAATGCTCAGGATTTCCTTCACACACATTGTTAGCCACTTTAACATTTGAATAGCAGGTTAGATGTAAGGATTCGCATTCTAATCAGCAATCTGTAACTGTCTGTGTGGATATGAGTGCCTCTGCAGATCAGAACACTGCATTTGCCTGACGAAGGCACAACATAGTGTCGAAAGCTCACGGATTTACTATCAAATAAATTGGTTGGATTTAAAATTGGTGTTGCAAAACTTTACTGAGTCTAAAAAGAAACTCAGAGACACTCTGAATGGAATAATGACATCTCCTCTGTTACATCTACTCTTAACTGAACCAGCATGAATCCTTTGGGAAGCAGCAAGATTAGATGTTTAAAATGTTTGAGTTAAGTCTGATTCAGAGAAGGGAAAGCATCTCTTTTGTTATGAGGTAACGCTTTAGCACAAGAATGACAAAGGCTGTGTGGGGCGGGGGGGGGGGGGGGGGGGGGGGGTGATTTTGCCGTCCTGTCTGCCATAGGAATTGTAGCTGGCTGGGGGCAGGTGTTTGGAACGTGCAAAGATCCATTGACCTCAGTGTTGGATTTTCAGGTTTCAGGCAAGTGTGGCTGGAGAATCCAATTCTTTGCGTGTATTTTTATTCTCAGCACAGTGGCCCTGGTCAGCACTCAATCCATTATTATGGAGGATGGAAATTTCCACAACTGGTGGCAAGAAGAGGGTAACCAGGTACCACTTCCCAAACAGGACAATCTTCAAGCTGAAAATCAGCAACTTCACTGCTCTGAATCACAACACTGGCAATAAATCACAGTAACTCAATGCCACTGCTCATAATTGGACTGAAATGGAATTTTCCATACCCTGCAAGCACTTCGTAAGATAACGGATTCACAATTACAGTGCACCCAGTGTATAAATAATACTCGTGCTTTTTGATCTGCTTGCCTTCCCTATCATTGGTACATTAACATTATGTACATATTTTGCAGAAACAGTCTCATTGTTCTGTATTTATAGACCAGATAAATGTCAGGGTTTTACCATCTGTCAATGATGCGTTTCCCAGGAGCTTTCGTTGAGGCTTAAAGTTTAAGGTTAATGAGACAATAAAACAGCCATTTCAATTGTTTACGCAGCTTTTACTGTCCAGCAAAGCCCTGATTTAAGGGCTGGGTTTTAAAAGGATCAAGTGTGTAAACGGTGATGTATCTCTCTCCCTTATCCTGTCCCACATGTACTGAAAATTACATGTTTTTTTTAAATTTCAGAATGGACAGGTTGTTTTTTTGTACTTTTCCACTTTGAAAAGTCATCAATTCATTTTGTGTCTGAGGTGGAGAGAGATGTGGAGGGAGAGAAAATAAGGGAAAAAAGCTTTGGATAGCTAAAGTATAAGTTAATTTGTAGGAAAGAAATCACTTTGGTTCATGATAGATTAACAAAGATGTATATACACTCACCTGAACATTTTGTTTTCTCCAGACGTATTTACCAATGATAGCTAATGAATAATAGCGAATCATCATAAATAACAATAACATGAATTTTGCATTTAATCAAACCTTATCCTCATCTCCTGAATGCTGCTACCTGTCAGATGGTTTACCACTTTGCCTGAGGTTTATCAATAAACAACAACATCAACTTGCATTTATATAGTGCCTTTTCATGGAAAACATCTCAACATGTTTCCACAGAGTCATATCAGCCACAGATTGACACCACAGGACAAAGAGATTTCAGGAGAGTGCGCAAAAGCTTGGTTGCAGATGTACATTAGAAGCACCTTAAAGGGCAGGAAAGAGGAAAAACCATTTGGAGGAGGCAATTCTTCCATTGCAGCATGTGTGTGTTTTGGTGGGTCAGGTCAGGAGATGTGTGTGTTGGCCATTTCGCAGGTTCCCCGCAAGCATCTATGACCCACACGTATCTCCCAACCTGAAAAATATGGTGCCAGCAGGACCTCGCTGAAAACCGGTGTTATTCTGATTAGCATCACTTACTATAGTTTAACATGCTATTATGGGGATTGACACAGCAATCTCCTCCCACATTAGCATCTCCCACCTCTTTGATGTGATGTCACTTTGGCGCGAATCAGAGTAGGTATATAAAAGTCTTAAGCTGGCATGGCAGCGTGGCATGAGGAGGTAAGTGCTGCTGGCGGAGCATGGGGGATGTTGCAGACAGGCCCTGGAGATGCCTGGTGGCCTTCCCCCTGCTGTCTTCGAATGCCGGCCCGTAAACCAGTGATGTCTGGGATGGGGGGTAGTTTCTATTTTCTCAAAGCTCTCTGGGTAAGGATCTGTGAAGCAGTTCTACTCAACCTTTCCCTATAGGGTAGCATTGTAGCTCAGTGTGGGATATCTCCAAGGAAAGCAGCACCAAGTTCCCTCAGGCCGATCAGGAGTACCTGCTAGATGCTGTGGAGAAGAGGTATCACCGTCTGTTTCCTGGCTAGGGCCTTTGCCAAATGGCTGCATTGTAGAGGAGGTAGCAGAAGTGGTGTATACCAAGAGCTTGACAATGTGTCAGAAAAAACTGTACAACATTCTTCGAGCAGCAAGAGTGAGTGAGCATCCCACTTGGAACCCTGCACATGCTTGGCACGGATCTCAAATCATGCTTAAACACCTGAAGGACATGCAACAATTGACCCTTCCCTCAGGAACTGAATCTAACCCCTTCCCCTCACCTCAAAGACCCTTCAGTGGTGAACGATTTTCCTGAAACTGCCAGCACAACATTGAAAAGCAGAGAAGTTATATTAAACCGTTGGTTAGACCATGCTGGTATGCGGACTTCTGGTCTCCATGTCAGCATTAGAGAAGGTGCAAAAACTGACTCAGAAGAATGGCACCAAAACTCAGGTTGTAACTATCAGGACATATTGAACAAGCTAGGCCTCATTTCTTGAGAAAATAAAAGACTGAGGGGTTAACCTGATAGAGATGTTCTCCATGTAATGAAAGGGTTTGACAGGATGGACATAAATAAGGGGGGAATTTTGCTGATCTGCCTGCCACAGGAATCATAGCGGTCTCCAAATCTTTCCATGCAAAGATCCGTTGACCTTGGGCAGGATTTTCCAGTTTTAGGGAGGAGACCAAAACTCAAGTTATAAATATTAAACAGCTATTAATAAATCCAAGAAAGAATTCAGGAGAAACCTTTTCACCCAGAGAGTGATACAAGTTTAGAAAAATGTTTCTACGAAGAGCAGTTGAGACAAATAGTATGGAAGGAGTTCAGGGGAAATTACAGGGGGTTATGTTATTAGGGTCAGATAAGGATGGGTGAGAGGAAGCTTGTATGAAGGATAAATGATCAGCATAAACCAGCAGGGCTGAATCATCTGTCCCTGTAATGTGAACGGGATGTGTAATTTATTAGAAGTCTCGGATTTGCACACATCTCTCGTCAACCTTTCGATTATAACTTGTTACATATTGCTATCTTTATCCTTAAAAAAACAACTCTTGACCTCATCATGAACTCCAACCTCCCTTTCCTCTCTAAAGTCCTTGAACATGTTGTCACGTCTCACATCAACCCAGTTTTTCCAGAACTCCATTCTGGAATGTCTCCAATCAGATTTCCATCCCTAGCTGGAATATCCAAACTGCTCTTATCAAAATGACAAATGACATCCGAAGTGATGAAGGTACATTTCACCTCCTCATTCTTATCGACCTTAGATATGGTTGATTGTTCTGGGTGGGACAGCCCTCACTCGGTTCTATTCTTATCTATCAACTCATAGGCAAAGTATCACTTGCAATGGCTTCCCTTCTTGCTTCTGCATGATTAGCCCTGGTACATCCCAAGGATCTATTCTTGTCCCCCTCACATTTCTCATCTATTTGCTGTCCTTCCATAGAATCATCTAAAGTGTTAGTGTTTACACATATGCTGATGATACCCAGCTTCAACTCAATATCACTACTCTAGACTTTTCCACCATGGTTAAATGATCACACTGTTTATCTGACATCCTGCACTGAGTGAGCAAAAATTTCCCCCAGTTAAATATTAGGAAGTCTGAAGCCATTGTTTGAGGGTCCCACTCCAAGTTCCTTTCCCTAAAAGGATCTCTTCCAAGATAGCACCGGAGTGAGGTGACTTCTTGAAAGCTGTGCCCAGCGTACCTTCTAATTCTATTTTCTACTCTCGTTCTATGATTCTAAAACTTAATTCCAACTCTTTTAAATTCTCTAACAATGCATTAAGTTGATCTTTCTTTGCACCCTAGCTATGATAGTAACACTACATTCTGCACTATATCCTTTCCTTCTCTATGAATGGTATGCTTTGTCTGTATAGCATGCAAGAAGCAATGCTTTTCACTTAACACTGATACAGGTGACAAAAATAAATCGAATCAAATCTTTCCCCAATGGCTATACCTCTCTGTAGCAACAGTTTGAAATTAAACTCATCTGTTTGAACCTTGGTGACATATTTGATCCTGAGATGAACCTCAAACCTTACATTTATGCCAACAGTAAAAGTTTTTATTTCCATCTCCTTAATATCACCCATCACACCTTGTCTTCTGTTGAAACCACCAAAGAACAAAGAACAAAGAAAAATACAGCACAGGAACAGGTCTTTTGACCCATCAAGCCTGTGCTATTCATGATGCCCTAACTCAAAAAAAACTTCTGCCCTTATTGTCCATATCCCAATATTTCCTCCCTATGTACCTATCCAGATGCCTCTTAAATGTTGCTAATGTGCCCAGTTCCATCACATCCTGTGTCCATCCTTGGAAAAAGTCTCTGACTATCCATCTTGAATATGCTGTCATAATTTTGTAGATCTCTATCAGGTCTCCTTTCAGCCTTCATGTTTCCAATGAAAACAATCCTAACTCATCCAGTATCTCTTCATAGCCAACACCCTCAAGTCCGGGCAACATCTTGGCAAACATTCTTTACACTCTCTCCAAAGTCTTCACGTCCTTCTGATAATGTTGGGACCAGAACTTCACGCAATTCTCCCAATGCGGCCTAACGAAGGTTTCATATAGCTGCAACATGAATTGCCAACTTCTTTACTCAGTGCCCTAGTTGATGAAGACAGGCATGCCCTATGTCTTCTTCATCACCTTGGCGACCTGGGTTGTCACTTTTTTAGGAAACTGTGTATCTGCATGCCCAGATCCTTCTGTATGTTAATGTTCTCAATGGTTCTGCCATTTACAGTATAATTCTTACCTAAATATGATCCTCCAAAATGCATCACCTCGCATTTGTCCAGATTAAACTCCATTTGTCATTTCTGTGCCTAACTTTCCAATCTATCCGAATCCTGTTGCATCCTTTGACAATCCTCGGCACTATCAGCAACTCTGCCAATCTTGGTGTCATCCATAAACTTAGGAATCAGGCTATCCACATCCCCAGGGAAGCAGATCCAGTCCTGGCCTTTGAAAAATAGTTGGATAAGTACTTGAGAGAAGAGCAAACAAATGAGGAGTGGTATTAACTCCATTTACCTTGCAGAGAGCTAGCACAAACACGATGGGCTGAAATGCCTCTTTCTGTGCTATAATCATTCAATGACCAGCCCACACAAGATATGCAAGCTGCCTGCATCACCTGGACTGAGCACGAGCACATCGCAAACCCTGGGTGGGATTTTACAGCCAAGTTCGTCCCAAAACTGTAAAATCTTGTCCAAGGTCAATGGATCTTCCCATTGTCCACCCCTCGCCCGCTCCAATTCCCATGGCATTAGGAGGGGAAGGAGGGATGGTAAAATTTCAGCAACTGTGTCAAAATATTTCCCATGGAGTTCTCATCTGCAACTTCAGGATCTGGTTAGCCCAGTTTGCTTTCAGCTTTTTTTAAATTTTTAGCCTGTCAGGTTTGGAATGAGAGTTTTACGCTGACTGAAAGTATACTCCCAGCTTCAACAGGCATAATTACCTCCTATTACCCTGTGACAACTATTGGCTTTTGCTTTCTGGTTATTCAAAAGCTAAACCGAAGATTTCATGTGAACTTGGTGCTTTAACATTATAGTAATTCTAATTTAATGATGTGTCTAGTCTTGATAGTCATTGGGCTCTTTGGCACATTAAGTGGAAAATGTATCTGTTCTGTATCAATGCAAAAAAGAATATTTCCCATCAAATACCACTTGCTGAGCCATACTTATAATAATAGGAGTCTTGACAAAGTTATCATTTATTTAAAGATCAAAGTAATTTTGGAAATTACAGTTTATGTGCTAGAATATAATTTTAACAAAGAATTACAATTCAAGTTTAATCATACTAAAATATTCATGCAGAAGACTCAAAACCTGGGATAGGATTTTCCACCCTTGCCTCAGCACCGCATGAAAATTGCCCGCCAAGATTTTGTGCTCAAGACATAGGAGTGGGATGAGAACATTCTCAAAATTTCCAGAGCTGCCAATTGAGCCAAGGCTAAAATGGTGGAACAACATGTGAACTCCAGAGAACTGTTTCATTCAGCAATGTCGCCACTTCAACAGCTCAAAGAGAGAGAAAATGTTACTGACTTTCAGAGTCATATTGACAACTAGAGTTTTCTCTTCCTTCATCATTATACTGCGTCGTAATTCCTTCAGAGTGGCAATCACTCCATTTTTACTTCGTAATTCCTTTCAGGTCTGCCTTACCTCACCTTCCCGATTCAGGCCAGACAAGATTCGGGCAATTCAGGGATCACTGGGGTCCAGCGTTGAAGTCTAAAAGGGCCAGAGCCAAGGAGGGCACTTCCTTTGTTTATGGCACCAGCTGCCATAAAGCAGGTAAGTTTAAATGTCTAATTAAAAATGACCGGCTGGAGACAAAGTGAGTGCCTAAGGTAAGTGGGTGGAATTTGTCAAATTGGATGTGGAGTGGAAGTCAGATATAGGGGGGGCGGTCGGGCATGGAGAGGGTCAGGCATCGGGTGGGTTGAGGGAGATTGGATGTTGGGGGCTGCAAGTTGGGGGAGACAGGCATTAGTTGGGGGGATTTTGTGTTCAGTAAGTGGTTTGGAGGGTAGAGTCGTGGATGAGGCTCAGATCGGGTTGGGGTGAGTCAGGGTCAGAGAGGGACTCCAGCTGTTTTGAATTGTGGGTCAGGTCGGAAGGGGGAATCCTGTGTGGACAAGAGTGTGAAAAGTAAGGAGAGCTTCGTGTGGAATAGGGGTGGGGAATGGGTGAGGGGGTGGGGGAGTCCCCTGTGGGTTTTGGAGTGTGGGAGCATCCCATGAAGGATTGGTTGGGATTTTTAAGATAGTTATCCCAAAGTTAGAAATGGTTTTATTTCTTCTAACATTTTCAGGTTAACTATTTGCATAATACTGGCACCAAAGTTAATGATTTAAATCACTTTATTTGATGATTCCAGTGCAGCAATATTGCCATGGGAAAGTTAGCGCTTTTGGACAATTGTGGTACATAAATTTTCCTGGGAACGTTGGAGAGGGGTTTCCTGACAGTTCCTCAATTGGCTCCATCTTTCCAAATCTCACTTGTACCTATTTGTCAACTCACACCACTTGTGTGGGTCCTGAACATGTGCATTTTTGTAGTACACCTGTTGAAATAGATCTCCTCACTTGTACAATCTATTTCAGCCTTCTCAGAAACACTAGCCACACAATGTGTTATCGTTTGCTGCTTCACTCCTGAAACCCAACGAACTATGAAAAACCCACCGAGTCTTAGGCTCACCACCTATATTATCAACTGTGCCAAACAGGAGTGGGTTTCACTGTTGAAAGGCCAACGAAATGGCATAATGTGATAGACCTGGACATCGAACATAATTATTGATCTTTCCTGGACCAAGCTGACAGGCTCCTGTCAGGGGGAGTAATTATGGAGGGCATGTTGGACACAGTGAGTGGGAGGTTGGACATAAAGAGTCTAAATTGTGGGAAGGAACTTCCAACTGACACAGGGGGCTTGGGAAGACTACATGCCCCCTTCACTGTCCAGCAACCTGTAGGGTTAAACCTGTTGGGGTATATGTTAGGCTCAGACTTCTCCTATTATCCATTATATAGGAGTGGCAGCACGTTGAAGCCCTTAACTGTCTACTTAAGGATCACAATTGGTCTTAGACAAAATGCTTTGTCAAATAGTTGGTGCAGACTCGATGGGCCGATTGGCCTCCTTCTTCCCTATAGGGATTCTGTTATTCTATGATACTGGATACACTGATTTGGAAACTAAAGGGTTATGCTCTTTTATTTCCCTGTTACATGGAAAGCATTTGTTCTTTGGGTTGTGAGTTGATCATTCACTTTCATGTTGCCACTTACTCCATCTATCAGCTCTCCCAATCAATAATTCCACCTCACAAAGCTATTTTTGATGCTTCAAGCTATTTAACATTTACATCTGATGTACGTGTTTCGGAGGGGCCCACTGCTTATGAACAATTCGACAACCTGCACGACACAAATGCAAGTTCCCTCATCAATCATACAGCCATGAAGTATTGTGATAGAATTGACACTGTTGTGATTTTTCTTCACAAATCCCTTCATTCTTTGTGGCTAGATATAGCTCAGCTATTTAAGAGAAAGCAAAAAAGTGAATTTTAATTGCTTACTGTTATTAACCAATTGGCAGAGATAATAGAATTAAGAAGCTGGCAAACCACATTTGTCCATAAATACAACAATATTTTTTGTTTCTTGAGAGAAAAATATTTTCTCATTGCCCTTTGCACAGACATAAATGAAAGATATAATATTTTTCCAAACTGCCAAATGAAGCATTTTAAATAATGTAAACTAATGACGCACTTCCCTCATGATAAAATAGGCTGTTGCTACCAATGTGATTTAGTGTTTACTGCATGAAAGTCTTTACACAAGAAATCCATTGCGTTCTATCAGAGGAATAAGCCATTTTCT
Organism: Sphyrna mokarran; assembly: GCA_024679065.1. NCBI lineage: Eukaryota > Metazoa > Chordata > Chondrichthyes > Carcharhiniformes > Carcharhinidae > Sphyrna > Sphyrna mokarran. The sequence continues at coordinate 65,996,036 of JAGIQG010000009.1, forward strand.
TTTGAGGAATTAAACTGAGGGCAAATTAAAAAAAGAGCAACTGGAAGTTCCAAATTATAATTGGGCGAAATAGAAAGTTGCAATGGGTTGAATACCCAAAAGCGAGGTTGATATTCCCAAGCAAAGGCACATTAACATCATAGGGCAGCACGGTGGCAAGCACTGCTGTCTCACAGTGTCAGGGACCTGAGTTCGATTCCCTGCTTGGGTAATTGTGCGGTGTCTGCATGTGCTCCCGCTGTTTGCTCCGGTTTCTTCCCACAGTCCGAAAGATGTTGTTGGTGTGTTGGCTGTGCTAAACTCTCCCTCTGTGTACCGAAACAGGCGACAGAGTGTGGCGACTAGGGGATTTTCATTACAGTGTTAATGTAAGCCTACATGTGACACTAATAAATAAATAAATAAATAAAGTGAAATACCGTGGATGCTGGAATCTGAAACCAAAACAGAAAGTGCTGAAAAGACTTAGCAAGTCTGGCAACATCTGCAGGGAGAGAAAACAGAATTAACATTCTGAGTCCATAAGGCTCTCCTTCAGATGAGCACTACGGTGCACAGTTGTTTATTTTGAATGGTCTCTGTCACAGTGATGCTCCCCCCAGCATCTCTGTGCAAAGTCATCTCACCTCTCTTACTTCCAGACAATTGAAATTGATGGTCTCTCCCAACTTACTCTGCAAGCAGAGGAAGTAATTATTCCCCATTCTGTCAAAACCTTCAGAAACAGATCTTATAACTGAAAGAAAGTCAAACGTTATGAAAATGGTGACAATTGTCTATTTCCAATTCATACCTCTGGTCTTTCATTCATGCATCTTGAAAGCTTCTATAGCCACCTTACCTCAGAATTTTGTCTGTGTGTTCTTGAATTTATTTTTATCCCATTTGTTATACACGGGATCTCCCAAATATATCTTCATTCAGCTACCCTCAAAACCTCTGAACAAATTATCATAAATAGATTGAGTGTAACTCGATGTGGCTTGATTCAACAAAGGCTTTATTACCAACAATAAATTATATGTGTACAACAAAGTCAGACTGAATTACAGTGCAAATATTTGATTTGACTCCCTCCTCCCATTGCAAGTCCTTCCTCACCTGTGATACACACCCTTCTGCTGATTGGCTCAACTTCTGGGCATGACAATCCATAGGGTCATGTGGCTCTCAGGAAATATCCCTCTCCCCATCTTAAAGGGCCATGCTACTACAATTATGTTCCAAAAAAGGACTTCCAAATACTCAAACTAGTATTGATAGATCAGAAAGGAGATTACTTGCAGTCTTATTAGTGCATATCAATGCGTGACCAATATATACAATGTGTCCTGTACAGTAGAGCAATTTGACTCCATAGCATTTTAAATTGGAAAATCAATCAGTTGTTTAACCTCTGCTCAGAAGTTTTCCTCTAAATAGCAGTCATAATAATAACTAATTATTAGCCATAAAATAACTATTAGAAAAGTGAACAATCCATGATCTCCAGACAGCAATCCTTTTTTATACAGTCAACGAAACTCAATCTAATTTTAAAGCAACAGAATCCATCCAACAATCTGGTTTATTCTTTTAAACTGATCACAACGCACAAAAATACATATTTGTGTAAAACACGTAAAATATGTGACATTCATTGTTGAAACATGTGCAATCATTAACTGATAGAGATTGGTGGTTATGAGTTATCTTTCCCAGATATTAGATTAACAGATTAATTAGCAATTCTAATACCCTCAAGCTGCACCATCAAGAAGGTCAGGAGTAGCTGATACAAACAGAAACATCACCACCTCCAAACACCCATCTGAATCAGATGGTACAGTGGAGGTAGTTAACATTCCTGCCTCACAATGCCAGGGATCCAGGTTCAATTCCTGGGCTTGGTTCACTGTCGATGCAGAGTCTCCATGTTCCCTCTGTGTGGATTTCCTCTGGGTGCTTTGGTTTCCTCCCACAGCCTGAAAAGCGTTTAGCATTAGTCATGCTAAATTCTCCCTCAGTTTACCCAAACAGATGCCGGACTGCAGTGACAAGGGAATTTTCACAGTAACTTCATTGCAGTGTTAATGTAAGCCTACTTGTGACACCAATAAATAAACTTTTAAGTCACACACCATTCTTGGTCATATATCATCAGTGCTTCATTATCATCCCTGGATCAAAATCCTGGAACTGTCTCCCAAATAGCACCTTCACTGTTCACACAGGCTCATTGGTACCTTCTCAAGGGCAAGTAAGAATGGCAACAAACATCGCTTTGTTAGCAACACCTGTATCTCAGGAATTATTCATTCCTTTAAAAAAGACAGAAACCCTTTGCTCAGAAGTGAAATTGTTTTTAGTTTTGTTGGGAGCAAAATTTGACATTCCCTCTTCAGCCCATCGAGACTGCACTGACTGGCTGACAGAACACGCTACCCAGGCCCTATCCGCATGATCCCATATATTTACACTACTAATTCCTCTAGCCTACATATCCTGGGGCACTGAGGGGTAATTTAGCATGGCCAAACAACATATTTGTTACTGTGGGAGGAAACTCGAGCACCCAGAGGAAATCCACGCAGGAACGTGCAAACTTCCACAATCAGTCACACAAGGCCAGAACCGAACCTGAGTCCCTGGCGTTGTTCATAGAATCCTACAGTACAGAAGGAGGCTATTCAGCCCACTGATTCTGCACCAGACTCAATTCCACCAAGCCTTATCCCCATAACCCCATATATTTACCCTTGCTACCCTGACACTATGGGACAATTTAGCATGGCCAATCCACCTAACCCACACATCTTTGGACTGTGGGAAGAAACCAGAGCATTCAGAGGAAATCCATGCAAACACGGGGACAATGAGTAAACCCTCACAGACAGTGACGCAAGCTGGGTATTGAACTTGGTCCCTGACACTGGGAGGCAGCGGTGCTAACCACTGTGCTACAGTTCCACTTCCAGCCTACTACATCAGCAAAAGATATGACCAGTAAATGCTTCCATCAACTACCGCTCTTTGGTGAAGCTGATATTGATCAGTGCTTTATTATCTGTTTGATGACTACTTTGTATAATGGGGGTTTACCTGACTTGGCTGTTAAAGGACTGGCAATGTTTTGAGCACTTATTTTCACCTCTCTCCTCCATATGGGAGTTAATATTGTAAACCCCAGACAAAGCTGAACAGTTACCTGGCAGTACAGCAAAGGAAGCCACAATCGGAACTTGACTGCCTCGCCCGCCGCAGAATCGGAGCAGGTAAAGGATGGACAATGGAAATGTCCACTGACCTTGGACAGGAATTTCTAGCCCTGCTCGAGCGAGGCTGTAAAATGTCACCCTCGAGTCCCAGGACTGCCAACATAGTGTCTGAGCTGCCAGAGTCTCCATGACTACACCACTATGTCTCTCTTCCCATGCATATACACATGTACACACACATACACACATGGGCATATGCACACACATGCACACGCACATACCACTCCCATTGTCACCACAGAACTCATCAGAGAAAAGGTTTTATGAGAATTGAAATAAAAAATAGCTTCATAAGTGCTGTAAGGAGAGTGCTGAAAAATCAACGTTGAAAGAGTTGGGGGCAGAAAAGGCAGGCTGTGCTTTAAAAGGTTGACTGAGTTGAAGGAGGTTACTTTGCTATTGGCTTTTCCAAGGGGGAAGCTCTTTTGTTTCTTCCCATCTAAATCAAGGCATGTGTCCATCACCTAATATCATTCCAGACTTTCAGTTCTTTCAACAATCAGATAAATATACAAGAGAAACAGCCATTGCATTGAAAAATCTGAAACATGGAATCAAACTGGATCAGAATTGGAGCTCACAGTATTATAAATAACCAATAGAACAATCCTTTTTGTTTATTATAGTGATATAGTATAAAGCCATACTGACCTTTCCTGTGATGCTATAGCAATTTGCAGTAAATATAGACTGGCTTGAGGTGACACTGTGGCACAGTGATTAGCACTGCTGCCTCACAGCGCCAGGGACCCAGGTTCAATTCCCAGCTTCAGTCACTGTCTGTGTGAAGTTTGCACATTCTTCCCATGTTTGCAAGGGTTTCCTCCAGTTCCCTGCCATAGTTCAAAAGACGTGTTGGTTAGGTGCCATGCTAAATTCTCCCTCAGTATGCCTGAACAGGCATTGGAATGTGGCAACTAGGGGTTTTTCACAATACTTCATTGCAGTGTTAAGGTAAGCCTACTTGTGACACTAATAAATAAAACTTAAGAAAAAAAATCCTACATTTGTCATCCACGATGTGTAATGCAATTTACCTCACATGTTTTGCAATTTGCAGTGAGGATCATGGGAAAGACAAAAATGCAAGTTTCTGAGCAGGTCCGAGTGTTGACACTGTGACACATCAATTTCCACACTGTGTGAGTATTGTAAAACCAAACCTGTATGCTACAAAGAGGCTCCAACTTCGTCCTTACCCCTCTGAGACATGAGAGGTAAATTTTTATTATGTAGAAAACTGGTTTCACAGATCACCTGATTTTCATTTTGCAACGGAATCAATTATTCCCTGATTAAAAGAATAGAGTTAGGTCCAACGGGAAGGTCATTCTGCCCTCATGAGTGGGTAGGGTCCAAAGCAATTTCAAATGTTCTGAGACTGACAGCATTTGATTAATATTGCAAGGACCTCAGCAGGAATATATTAATCTCACTACCAAACTCCAAAAATCTCTGTTAGGCCAATAATAGAAACTATCAATCATTTCGTTACACTAATGTCAAGTGGCTATGGGTCTAAGTTTCTGTGGTGTAAATCTATCCCAGTGCATTATTTGCAAACTGCAGGAGTCTCGGGCGAGTTGGAATTTGGGCAGAGCTATAAAGTAAGTAAGCTGAAGAAAGGTCCTGAATGTGAAGAAATTTGTGAGCAAACATAGAGTAAATAAGTTACATATGAATTTGTTTGAGTGGCAGGGAGTGGAAGGTGGGAAGTGAAGAATGGGAAGGAGGTGGGAGGGGAAAGGTGAGGAGTAGAAAGGGGGTGTGAGGGGGAAGTGAAGACTGGGAAGGGTGTGGGAGGAGGGAAGTGAGGAGAAGGGAGAGGGGATGGGGAGCTGCAGGGTGGGATGGACAGACTAAGGGATTGAGAGTAGGAGAAGGTAATGGTGGAATGTCACCACAGCACCGCTTCTATCACTGAAAGCTTCCAGCAATTTTCTTTCATTTTCAGAAAAGATATTTTGTGATGTATACCTTTGACAAAAGAACACTGACGATTGGCACACAAACAATAAAAAAGAGTTTGTACCATAACAGCATCATTAATACCTCACTTATTGTTAATTTGAGTGAGCTATTAATGGAATTATTAAGGGTTTGGTTATGCAGTTGACTGTCTATGAAACAATATGGAACTATATTAATAAAACCTGTGAGACAATGGTTAGGGTATGGCAGAATATAAACGGGGCAAATAGCCATTACAAGTGAGCTGAAATGTCACTTATTCTTGCACAGTTTATTTTTAAAACCCTAATGGACTCTGGAATGTACCCAATGAAGAAATCTGGGTTTTAACTCAATGGACTAGATTTTGATCTTGGCTTATTCTCAGGTCCAAAGAAGCTGTGGAATAAGTGAAAATGAGTGCTCGAGCCTCATAAACATTCATCAAACAGGTAAGTGACAGGCCACTAATCTCACCAGCAATGGTCTCCAGGTAAGTCTCAGGGGAGGGAGTTGGATTAGTCAATAATAATAAATGGGTAAATCAGTCTGTAAGATCCTGAATGGTCTTGATAGGATGGACGTGGAAATAATGGGGGCAATTCTCCCAAAAGTGCTGATTTGGTGGGAAAACTGTTGTAGATCACAGCTGTTTCCTTAGTTCAACTTCACACTTGAATCTCCCCGCTCTGTGCAATGCAGGATCCCAGTTGGGAATCTCATCGAAAACCCAGGGAGCGAAGCCTATTCGAGTCTGAAAATTCTGGAAATCTGAGCAAAACAGTCTCCCTGTTTGCTGGGCAGCCCGGGACCCCTGCAGTGCTGCCCATCCCATGGCCCAATTGTGATCCCCACAATAATTCCTGGGCCAGTCTTCACCTCCCCCAGCAGTGGTGATCCATATCCCTCAGCCCTCCTTCCTGCCCAGACCAATCTCCATGCAGTGTGGCAATTGGATCCCCCCACCCCCACTGATCACCCCTAGACTCTGCCCACAATAAGCCCATCCCCTTGGAAATCCTCGATGCATGGTGGGCAGTGCCAAGCTGCCCCCTGAGCACAGACAATTTGCCCCTTGGGCAATGCCAGAGGGCACAGGCCAGCACTGCCAGGGTGCCTGTGCCCAGGAGGCACCTCCGATTGCTTCCCCCTCCTTATTCTAGCAAGGTCACCCGTTAATTCCCCAAATGTGGTGAACTACTCTAAACCCCCTCAGAATGAAGTACTACTGCTGGGGTGGGAGATTCAATCCGGACTGGCAAGTTCCCGATAATGACACTTAAAACATTTAAAATGCATTAAAAACTGACTTACCTGTCTTTCAGCTGGTTTTCAATGTGGTCTGGTCTCCAACTATTCACCAGCTCTGGGAAGTGCGCATGCATTCCCGCTGCATACACAAATCCGGCAACAAAACTGGCAACGAGCATCTGCCATCCCAACCCCATAGGAAGGTTGCAGTTCAGGATGGGAGAATCTCCCCCAATGTTTCCTCTTGACAGTAAGTCTAAAACTAGGGGGAATTGTTTTAAAATTAGGTGTTGTCCTTTTAAGACAGATTAAGGAGATTATTTTTCTCTCAGAGGGTTGTATGATTTTGGAACATTTTGTCTTAGAAGGCAGTGGAACAGAGGTTATGAATATCTTTAAGGCAGAGACAGCTAGATTCTTGTTTGGCAAAAGAATCAAGAGTCATTGGGAATAAATGGGAATGTGGAATTTGAAATACAAACATACTTCCACAAGTCTTCCTTAAAAAGTTCAATATGCCTGTAGGTGATTGGGGAAAGTGTAACGCACTTTCATGACACTAAGAGAAAGTGTCATCATCTTATCAAATGGCAAAGAAGGCTGGAGGGCTGAATGGCCTATTTCATATGTTCATCTGGTTGATTAGATTTTAATTTTAATGAAAAGCTTTTTCTGCTTGGATCCTGTCAGTCCCTTAGAGAAAGTATTAATAAAAAGATGTCTATCAAAGGTTTGCACAGATGGAGGCAGGGATAGCGGTGGGCAGGGTATAATTTCACGTTGCCTGTTTGCTGGTTGCATCTCACCCCCAAGCTGTTTTCAGGAAGGACGGATTGGATGTGGAATGCCTTCCCAATGACATGGTAGCACAGTGATTAGCAATGCTGCTTCACAGCTCCAGGGACCTGTGTTTGATTCCTGGCTCAGGTCACTGTCTGTGTGGAGTTTGCACATTCTCCTCGTGTTTGCATGGGTTTCCTCTGGATGCTCTGGTTTCCTCCCACAGTCTAAAGATGTGCTGGTTATGTTGATCGGCCATGCTAAAAACTGGCCTTAGTGCCCTAAGATGTGTAGGTTAGAGGGATTAGTGGGTAAATATGTAGGGATACAGAGGTAGGGCATGGGTGGGATTGTGGTCAGTGCAGCCTTGAAGGGCCGAATGGCCTCTTTCTGTACTGTAGAGTTTCTATGATCTATTTCTATGAATTATGGGTATTCTGTCTAAGGGAATTAAAAGACCAATAAAGGCTCTTTATCAGGGATTGATGGACACTTTCAAGTTAGCCTTGCCACACGATGCAGCATGGACAGTGTGGTGGCTGCCTGGAGATAGACTCCTGATGATAGACTGGTCTGCAATCCACAGTGACTATGAGGCCACCATACAACCAGTCACCTCAGGGGCCACAGGCCACCCTGTGTAAGGGCCCCTTCTAGACAACTGTGGTACACTAGCTGAAAGCAATTTTACGTCCAAAAATTTAAAGTTGCAGAGAAAGGCACCTCGTGATAGAAGCTCCCTTTCTCGCCTTTGCTTGCAATGGCAGCCTGCAGCTCCTTCACTGCTGGAGGGCTGCTTATTGTCCTTCCAAAATTAGATTGTAAGGGCTCCCTCTACCACTAATGGGCCAAACTCGCCAAAGTGGATGCCAAGTAACTGTTCTTGACATGGGCCCACATTTGGCCCACAATGAAAAATGGCTCCTCAGAAAGCTGGTTGGAAAGTGGATCAGGATGAACCAGCACAGATAAGATTCTCATTCTTGGATTTTAATCCTGATGGAAATTGGGTTTTAATCTAGGCTTGAAAGCTTGATAATAATGCCATATAAGTGTTCTGAATTTTATAATTCTTTGCAAAGCCAAAGAGATAGATTTAGTTAACTGATGTTCGTGTACAGATTAAAGTGAGCTACGGATCACTTGAATGCACTTATTTACTTTAACCTCTCAATCCTGATGTTGAAGCAGAATCCACAAATTCTATGTAATTGAAGTGAATTACACAGCTCTGCTTGATGTAGGGTTTGCGAAGGGAGCGAGATTGTAATAGGTGTCTTATGTGGAGAAAAACAACAGCACATTTTTAGTGAGCCAAGTGACCAGTTCGTGTTTCAATAAGCTAAATAACTTGATAGCCGGGAGATCTCATTAGCACATTCAGAAAACAGTCTCCAAGGTCAAACGTTTCACATCATGACTGATTGAATCCCGCAAATGGACAGAGGGCTCCTGTGCCTCTGAAATGAGTTTAAGCTGCTATTTTTTAGTGGATCTCATTATCCAGTACTTATAAGAATTTTATCGGGTTTGAAGTGACCTGGCCTTGTTGACCACAAATCCTTGTCTGTCTGAAAAGCCAAACATGAATCTGCTTTGAGTTTAAATTCACTTTACTGCACACTCCCATTGAGTCCTGAATATTAATACCTACCATTTACTGAAAATCATTGCATATTCTGCACTGGCATGTGATAACAAACTGTTAGTCATTCTTAATGAATACCATTATGGTGTTGAACATTTTTAAATGCTATACTAATTCTACAATATCCCCCAATTTAATGCTTTCAAGCAGCCGTAAACCACAATTCAAATACATTCGGGAAATTTTTGTACGTGCTACAAAATATTTCAAGTTTGGGTTTGGACATTGTGGTTGGGATTTTCTGGCGGTGGAGGTGACTCACTGTTGACTACTGGTGGGATTTTCTGACCCTGCTGATGCTCCTTCCAGCTGCCACCAGGGAACTGCCTGCTGCAGTGGGTCATTTTCCACAGGGCCAGAAAATCCACCCTTTGTTTTTATGAATCTGACCTCCACACTCTCTCTAGTGTCATGAAAGTGTACTACAGCTTCCCCGACTACCTACAGGCATATTGAACTCCTTAAGGAAGACCTATGGGGACTTTTTTTAAAAGAAATATGTGAATGCATTGACCAAAAGGTGGCTGATATCGCAAAGTGGCTGCTTTCTGAAAAAAATCCCCACTGGATTATATTAATTGTCCTTCCTGGGAGGACATAAAATTTCATCCTAAAGAAGTGGCAATGTCCACTTCAAACAGAGACACTCAAACGAAAGGTATGGAAAATACAAAAGATGGGACTAACCGTCTGGATTTATGAGGACATTAGAGACTGTTTCATGCATCTCATCACAGCCAAAAACACCCATCTACCATTGATTTATCTCTCAGAATGTATAAAAGTTGTGAGGTGATTGCAAGATATGACTAGTTCCCTTCCTGGGAATATACAGGGAAAATAGGTTAAAAGTTGGCTGATGACCAATGAGAAGTAGAAGAACAAAGAAGCAAGAAGGATCTCTCTCTCTCTTGTCTTGCTGGAGGCAAGTTGTCTAGAAGACACAAGCAGCAAGAAACAGAACAGCCTCTTCAGTTAATATTGCAGAGACAACAAGGTCACCTTTCCCAGCCAATAAATGCCTCCAACAAATCTGCCAAAGTCATCTCTACTGGAATCATCCAATTTACTGGCTGCAATATTCCGCCACATACACTGCTTTGACACATCAAAGACTAATTTTCTTTTTTAAAAACTTTTATTTGGACTTCTCTTTTCTGATGTGTGTGTGTGCGTGCATGTGTGTGCATTTCCTGGAGTTATAGCAACTAATAAATTTACGCTTTCTTTGATTCCTTATAAAAGCTAAATATTTTTGGATTGAGGACAAAGTATCCACATGGAAAGGATTTTAAACAAACTTTTGTTGCAAACAACCATGTTGGCTTGAAAAAAGGGAAAGCAGCTCATTCCTCCTTACCCAGTTGTAACAAAATTGGGGGAATCTCCTTCAGCATCTTAACACTAGGTTCAGCTCCTGTGATTTGTAGCGACTAATGACAGACAGATATAGCGGCCACTAGGAACAAACACATGACTGATCTTCTCAGTTTAAAACCATAAGCAATTAAAATGTAAATGTGTATGTGAGGAATTACAGATCAGAAAGTCCACTGTTGTCTAGGAAAAGCATTTGGAGTTTGCAAATAGAAGAATGCACAGTGATGAAATTTGATAACCAATTTATTCAATGGCACACATTTAGTGTCAATAGAAGCATCAAAGTACTTAGAGGGACAAATGGAATAACTAAATAGGAAAGAATGAATTTCAGTGGAAGGAAAGTCTAAAATCATACTCCGAATAGATCGGAGTATTTCTGAATGGTGAGAAATTAAGGCAGTGGATTTCCAAGGAGAATTAGGATAAATGCACATGGATCATTAAAATATACCAAGCAATTAAATTAAATAATCATAAGGATGAATAGAATGCTGGCATTAATGTTTAGAGGACTGAAATATGGGGCACAGGATTGGGGGGTTTGTGGTGGTAGAAGTGGGGGTTGGCAGTAATGCTTCTGATCTGATCACCACACCTTCAAAAAAATGTATTGGCCTCAATGGATTTCCCACATTGATACCACTAATACCAGAAGCTATCCAACAGTCTAATTTAAATTTGTTTGGCTCGTTCCAACTTTGTCAGTAGAACAGGTTTTCAGAAAAAAGTTAGAAGGATTAAACTCACTTCTAACTCCTGATAACAATGATATGGGCCAAATCCTCTCTCACCAATCCTCCCTGGAGTCCCATCCTACCCTCCCAACTGTCCTTCCCCCCACCCAACAACCCCCACACCCACTCTAACCACTACACTGACCAATCCTCAATCTCCAACTGTAAACTGATTCCCAAACTACCCACCAACACGCTCCCCCCCAGACTAAGCCTCAAACTACCTCCATCCTCCTGACTAGCCTCCCCACTCCCCGACTGATCCCCACTCCCTCAACTACCCCAAACTACTCCCCCGACTATTACCCCCATGAATTTACCTGATCTCCAAATTACTCACTCAGCTCCCTTTGACTAAAATCCCACAACTGCTCTCTCTCTCCTCCTGCCTAGCCCCGATCCCTCAAAAACCCCCTGACTAATAACTTTTTTAGTGGTAATGGTTTTAATGTACATTGTATACAATTATCTCACAACTCAAGATCCCCTCTAACTTGACATACAGGTTGCACATTTGCAAATATGTTATATTACAAAACCAATTTATGCATCAGGCAAGTTCATGGGTATCATATCTTTTGATGAACAACTAATGGTACAATTCCACCTTTTCCATTGTATCCATGACTACGCTACCATATATTATTGTACTTTTACAGTGGTTGAATCTCATAAATGTAAGACCGTTGGAACAAACATCTCTGTTAACAAGCTACAACATAAAATCATGTTAGTTTCTAGATGTTCATTTAAATTTCTGTTTCATTTCTCTTTTTCCAAAGATATATGGGTTAGGTTAATTGGCCATGCTAAATTGACCCTTAGTGTCAGAGATTTGGCAATGAAAATATGTGAGACTTTGGGAAGAAGGCCTAGGTGAGATTGTGGTCAGTGCAGACTCAATGGGCCAAATGGTCTCCTTCTGTACTGTAGGGATTCTATGATTCTATGATATTGTTTTGTTCTTTAGAAAGAAATATGAATAAAGAAATGGCCAGTAAGTATATATTTAACCAGCTTCTTTCTTCAAATGCAATAAATCATGTTGAGATTCCACATATCCAGTCGTCTGATCTCCTCAGTCATTCAATTGTTCTTCATTTTGATGTCTAGATTTTAAGCATTAACAAGACTTTTTGGCCATATTGTTGTTAGTTTGTTGATTCCATTATGAGGCTGGACTGGAGATGTTGGAGCCAAGTTTGGAGAGGAGAACTGAAAGGAGATTTGATAGAGCTATTCAAAATCAAAAGCAGACAGAGACAAATTGTTCCCCTTTCAACAGATCAAGAACAAAAAGGCAGAAATTTAGGGTGATTTGTAAAAGAAGCAAATGTGATGGGAGTAAATACTTTTTCACAGAATGAGTGGTTTGGGACTGGAATGTTCTGTCTGGAAGTAGAGGTGGATTCAATTGAGGCATTCAGGAGGACATTAAATGATAAGTTGAATAGGAACACCATGCAGGAATATGGGGAAAGGGCAGGGGAACAGCATTAAGCCAAGGTGCTTAAACAGGTTAGATGCAGGGAGGATCTTCCCAATAATGGAGGGGGATTCCAAAACTAGGGGTCACAGACTGAGGATACAAGGTAAACCATTTAGGATCCAAAGAGGTATGTGCCTGTGGAATTCATTACTACAGGCAAGACATGGCTAGATATAGCACTTGGGGCAAATGGAATCAAAGGTTATGGGGAGAAAGCAGGATTAGGTTATTGAGTTGGATATGATGAATGGCGGAGCAGGTTCAAAGGTCTGAATAGATTCCTCCTGCACCTATCTTCGATGTTTCTATGCTCTTTTGGAGATCTGGCGCAGGCACAATGGGTCAAATGGCTTGTTTCTGCACCTTAACAATTCTGTGATTTTTCACTTGGCATTGGCCCTGCAGAAGTAAATGAAGAGCCAAAGGAAAATCCTGGTTGAACTTTTCACTCTTCCACAACAAGCACTCACACTGAAATAGTGACTTTAACAGAGGAGAATACCACAAGATGCTTCACAGGAGTGGAATCAAATAAAGGAGTTTCCAGTCAGTGAAGACATTGGCACTGGCGGGATAGGATAAATTTGGAGAATGGCCATAATGCAGGAATGGATGGTCTAGACGAGAAATTGGATTCCAATTTGTAATTAGCCCAGCTAGGATCAACTAATTCAACACAGACCAGTACTCCTTCCTGAGGAATTTACAGAATTCTTTTTCTTTCAGAGTGGGAGACGATTCGGCCCTTCTCATCTATGCTGGCACTCAATTGCAGCAATTTACCTATTGTCACTCCTTCCCATAGGGCCTGCCCATTTTTCTTTTTTGGATAACAATCTAATTCTCTTTGATCTACATTGATAGACCTTTGCCTTCCCCACACTCTCAGTCAAATTTAAGGAATGTGTTTCTCCAGGAAAATTAGCCTTTAACTGCCTGTGTTTTTTCCATTCCAGGGTTCTCGATAAAATGAAGTGCCATTTCAAATTGCTGATCATTTATTTTGCACCTTAAGCTGACTGGTTGTCAGTTGAGAACACAGGATAGGGAAGGCAGGGGGCAGGGGGTTTGCTGTGTGGGGAGAAGCATCCCAATGAAGCCCCACATTCACCCAATGTTCTCCATGATGCTGAGTGACTCAAACAGCAGTTACTAAGAGATATCTTTTGCAGACTGCTCAAAAGGATGTCTTAGAAATATTGTCATTTTAGTTTCGAGTGGAGCTAGGAGTCTTCCTCTTGATTTCAAAAGAAGATACCACGAGCTGGCTGTAGACCCACCAGTTTTGCCCTCCCCCCATTCCATAGACGTGCCAGTCTGCCCAGCATGAGAACCAACCAAAAACTGGTGAATTCAGCTGACATGGTGCCTGGCAGAGGCAGTTAGAACGGGCAGATGGTACAATGGGCTGAACTCACCAATTCAGGTGGAGTTAACAACTGCCCCACACCTGTCTCTGGCAAAAATACCATCATATAGACAAATAAATAGAAACAGAAGTAGGCTATTTGTTCACCAGACTTGCTCCTTCATTCAATAAGATCATAGCTGATCTGTTTATATCCACATTCCCTTTTAGCCTCGATAAATTTTGATTCCCTTGCCTAACGAGAATCTATCGACCTCCATCCTAAAAATATCCAATGACTCCCACCTCCACTGCTTTCTGAGGTAGAGAGTTCCAAAATGGCACAATCATACGCCCTAAAAGAGCGACCTCTAATTTTAAAATGGTGGGTGCCCTAAAATTATTCAACTCATTTTTACTTATTGTCTCTGATGTCTTGCAGCATCGAAGCTGATTCATCGGCAGGATATAGGTGAAATAGCTGACTAAAGTTCAAATGGTGGGCGGCACGATGGCGCTGTAGTCAGGCAGCACAGTTGTTAGAGCCGCTGCCTCAAAGGTTCAATTTCAGCCTCTGGTCATTGTCTGTGTGGAGTTCGCACATTCTCTCCATGTCTGTGTGAGTTTAGTCTGGGTGCTCCTGTTTCTTCCCACAGTCCAAAGATGTGTGTGTTACGTTGATTGGCATTACGTAGAGATGCTGGTATTGGACTGGGGTAAACACAGTAAGAAGTCTCACAACACCAAGTTAAAGTCCAACAGGTTTATTATAAGGTTGACTGGCCATGCTAAATTGTCCCTGGTTTTGGGGGGGATTAATAGGATAAATATGTGGGGTTACTGGAAGAGGGCCTGAATGATTTGTGGTCAGTGCAGACTCGATGGGGTGAATGGCCTCCTTCTGCACAGCAGGAATCTATGATTCTATTCCTTCAAATCATGGATTCCCTTAGCAAACATTAATGAGGAGTTGCTGATTGGTGCTTTCATTGAGATGCGAGTGGATGCGGAATTCATCAAGAATGTGATCTGTTTGAATTGCAAGGTAGCGAGTGAAGTGCTATAGACTATCTTTCCATTGCCTAACTAACTGTGAAGATAGTTCACATTGAGCTTTATTGCTTCAAAGAATTGGCTTCAGATTAAAGATGACAGGGATTGCCAGCTCAACAAAACAACATGATGCATAGAATCCCCCCCGTGCATAAGAAGATCATTCAGCCGATCGAGATTGCACAGACTCTCTTTCACAGGGTAGCCCTCCCACGTCCTCTGCCTACAACACCACGTTAATCCATCTAAACTTCACACCTTGGAACACTAAAGGACAATTTAACATGGCTAATCAACATAAGCTGCGCATTTGGTATGCTAGCCTTTATGGGAAGGGGTATAGAGTACAAGAGCTGGCCTTTAATGTTGCAGTTGTATAAAACGTTGGTTAGACCTCATTTGGAATACTGCGTCCAGTTCTGGTCGCCTTACTACCGGAAGGACGTGGAGATTCTGGAGAGAGTGCAGAGGAGGTTTACCAGGATGCTGCCTGGTATGGAAGGTCTGCGTTACGAGGAGAGGTTAGGCAAATTGGGACTGTCTTCCTTAGAAAGACGTAGACTTAGAGGAGATCTAATAGAGGTGTACAAGATTCTGAAGGGTGTAGATAGAGTAAACAGGGTTAACCTTTTTCCTAAGATGAACTCAAATAGCACAAGGGGTCATGGGTTTGGGGGGGGGGGTGGGTAAGGCATAATTTGGATGCTAGAGGGAGTTTTTTCACACAGAGGATGGTTGGGGTATGGAACCGCTGCAAAGTAAAGTGATGGAGGGAGGCACTCTGGGGTTATTTAAGAAATACTTAGATGGGCACATGAACAGAATGAGAATGGAGGGATATAGAAAACTGATTTAAAATAAGGATCATGAGCCTTGGGAGTTCCCTGGCAAGTGTGTAAATTGTTGATTATATTGATGCATTTGTTTTATCCTTCAGGTACTTCAGTCTGCCTTGTTGTCTAACAAGGGGCATACAAGCGATTGGTCGTGAGAGGGCTGCTCTTGGATTTTTCGAGAGTATCCTAGTGCTTCATGTCGTTAGTGTATGCTTGACCTGGACCAGTTGATGAGCAACACGACAGCTCAGTGACTATCGCTGTGCTGTGCAGATACATGGATTTGGGCCTGTGTCTGTGGGAGTTTGCCCATTCTCCCCGTGCTTGCGTAGGTTTTCTCTGGGTGCTCCGGTTTCCTCCCATATCCCAAAGATGTGCTCTTAGGCTGATTGGCAAAACAAATTCTCCCTAAATTGTCTCAAACTTGGTTCCAATGCATAGATCTATAAACATAGACAGGGATCATGGGTAGAAGTGGGAACATCAAGTTGGTGGCGCGGGCTCGTTGGGCCGAAGGGCCTGTTTCCTGTGCTGTTTTGTTCTTTGTATCTTTGAACCATGGGAGGAAACCGGAGCACCTGGAGGAAACCCATGCAGACACGGGGAGAATGAGCAAACGCTACACGCTTACCCAAAGCGGGAATTGAACCTGGGTGTCTGGCACTATGAGGCAGCGGTGCTGATCACTGTGCCACAGTCTCCATACCTCATTTGAAATGAAACACCTCAAAACTGTATTTTGCCTAATAAAGCCGTCCAAAATAATTACATCAAATCCGTGCTGCCATTTTTCCCTGGCAGGATCTTGCCATCCTGCCAATGGCTCATCCCCACCCCGCTGGCAAGGGTCATGTTCAATGGGAATCCCCATTGATAATGAAGGGACCATAAGGTCCTGCCGCCAGTGAGCAGCGTGCCACCTCCTGTCACCTCCCACCATTGTGGAACACGCTTCGGAGGGAAAATCCCACCCAAACTTCTCCATTCCTAAAATTCTTTGAGTAAGGATTCCCTCACCCCGTCACAATCCTCATTTCACCTCTGTGAAGCAACCCAAGTGTTTTGCTAAGTTGAGGTTAGTTCTGAAGATGAGATATTGCTTGAAGAAAAGATAACATCTTTAAAAGGACAATTTGACAACTTGTGGGATGTTTCCATTTCTCTTATGTAAGTTGCTGTGTTATTTAGCATTTTGGCTACATTGTGTTCTAATGAGTCATGCCCTAATTTAGGTAAAACATGATCAATAACTTCCAGCTTTAAAATGTTGTGATATTTTCTACCACCTGAAATTCCGTGGGAATGTAGTGTACAACCCATATGCTCTTTAGTGAGCACTTTCCCTTGTTCAGGGCGAATTATGCTGGTCTATGCTAACTTAACATAGACAGAGAATAAAAGATACAGGCAGCATTTCTCAGCCCCTCACCCACGGCATGTTTACTGGTGACAGAAGCAGCTCACCATTGGCGGTTGGTGGGATCTCCTGTTCCTGCCAACGTCTATGGCATTTTGCATGACTTGCCTGTCCTGTCACCGGGGAACTCACCGTGGAAAGATCTTGCTGGTGGGAAGAGCTGGAAAATCCCACCCAAAGTTTTCTATCAGTAGGAAGTGTGGCCTGCATGCAAAATACTGGAGAGTGCTGTGGGTTTATATCTTTAGAAGGGAGATTTTCTAGTCCTGCCACAGCACGATGCACCATGGGCAAGATAGACATAGGTCCACTAACTTCCTGTTGGACCAGCCAATGCCAGTAGCATGCCGGAAAATCCTGCCCAATGTCTTTAATTCTATTCTGTGCTAACCACTCATGTTTTGTTCATGGCTCCCTAACAGGTTAAATTAAATTTCTGTGATGCCACCCAGAGGTTAATTGACATATTCAATTTTGTTTGTCCAAATTGCAAGGATGGGTGAACAATTTTAAGTTTGCACAGTTGCACAGTGATTAGACCAAAAGTATGAATCCCAGCTTGGGTCACTGTCTGTGCAGAGCTTGCACATTCTCCCCATATCTTCCCACATAAGCTGTCAAATTGTCCTTTTAAAGATGTTATCTTTTCTTCAAGCAATATCCTGTTTTCAGATCTAACCTCAACTTAGCAAAACGCTTGGGTTTCTTCACAGAGGTGAAATGAGGATAGTGACGGGATGAGGGAATCCTTACTCAAAGAATTTTAGGAATGGAGAAGTTTGGGTGGGATTTTCCCTCCAAAGCACGTTCCACAATGGTAGGACATGACAGCAAGTGGCACGCCGCTCGCTGGTGGCAGGACCTTATGGTCCCATCATTATCAATGGGGATTCCTGTTGAATGTGACCCTTGCCAGCGGGGTGGGGATGAGCCATTGGCAGGACCGCAAGATCCTGCCAGTGAAAAACGGCAGCACGGATTTGATGTAATTATTTTGGACGGCTTTATTAGACAAAATACAGTTTTGAGGTGTTTCATTTCAAATGAGGTATGGAGACTGTGGCACAATGATCAGTGTTTCCTCCAGATGCTCTAGTTTCCTCCTACAGTCTAAAGATGCGCTGGTTAGGTGCATTGGCTATGATAAATTCTTCAGGTGCCAGCTTAAGGCAACTAGGAGATTTTCACAGTAACTTAATTGCAGTGTTGACTAAGCCTACTTGCAACACTAATAAATATGAAGGAAAATTCTAAATTTTTGAATTTTGTTCAGCTACCGCATGAACATTGAATTATTAATGATTATTTAAATATATGACTGGACCAAAGTTCACAGCAAATCTGTCAGTTAGGTTTGAAGGAGCTAAGGATAAAATTTAAACTTTTCTCTTTGAGAAGAAGAATGAAGCATGGAAGGAGGAAAGTCCACTTTGCCTGCAGACCTTGTACAATCCACCACACATACACTCCATTCCACTCTTTAATATATAGGAGGGCGCTACACTCTGACCTGCAGACAAAGCTCCAAAATATTCATCAGTTATCAGATTCAACGCTGGTTTCACAATATTGCCCCTGCTCTTAATCTCAACAGCATAGGGACAAACCATGACTAATTTGGTGGAATTATTTGAGAAGTATACTCTCGTTTCTCTTGATCCTATAAATATTTTAGTGTCACACGTAGGCTTGCAATGAATATTACAGTGCCATAGACAATGGGGAACCTGTGAGTATAATGTATCTGGATTTCCAGAAGACATTTGACAAGATGCTTGAGGAGTATGAGAAATGCAAGGAACTACTTAAGAAAGAAATCAGGAGGGCTAAAAGAGGACATGAGGTTGCTTTGGTAGTCAAGATGAAGGATAATCCTCAGAGCTTCTACAGGTATAATAAGAGCAAAACAATAGTAAGGGATAAAATTGGTCCTCTTGAAGATCAGAGTGGTGGGGTAAGTATGGAACCAAAAGAAATGGGGGAGATATTAAAGGGGTTTTTGCATCTGTATTTACTAAAGAAACTGGCATAGAGTCTATGGAAATAAGGCAAACAAGTAGGAAGGTCATGGAACCTGCACAGATTAAAGGGGGGGGAAGTGCTTGCTGTCTTGAGGCAAATCAGAGTAGATAAATCCCCAGGACTGGACAGGCTATTCCCTCAGATCTTGAAGGAGACTAGTGTTGAAATTTCAAGGGCCTTAGCAGGCATATTTAAAATGTCGGTATACACAGGTGATGTGCTGGATGATTGGAGGATAGTGATGTTGTTCCATTGTTTAAAAAAGGCTCAAAAAGTAATCCAGTAAATTATAGGCTGATAAGTTTGATGTCAGTAGTAGATAAATTATTGGAAGCAGTACTAAGATAGAATCTACAAATATTTGGATGGACAGGGACTTATTAACATGGCTTTGTGTGTGGTGGGTCATGTCTAACCAATCTATTAGAGCTTTTCAAGAAGGTTACCAGGAAAGTGGATGAATGGAAGGCAATGGATGTTGTCTATATGGGTTTCAATAAGACCTTTGATAAGGTCCTTCATGGGAGGTTAGTTAGGAAGATTCAGTCACTAGGTATACATGGAGAGGTAGTAAATTGGATTAGACATTGTCTCAATAGAAGAAGCTAGCAAGAGGTAGTGGAGGATTGCTTCCCTGAGTGGAGGCCTGTGACTAGTGGTGTGCCACAGGGATCAGTGCTGGGTACGTTGTTGCTTGTCATCTATATCAATGATCTGGTTGACAATAAAGTAAATTGGATCAGCAAATTTGCTGATGATACAAAGATTGGAGGTGTAGTGAACAGTGAGGAAAGTTTTCAAAGCTTGCAGAGGGATTTGGACCAGCTAGAAAAATGGGCAGAAAAATGGCAGATGGAGTTTAATGCAGAGGTATTGCACTTTGGAAGGACAAAACAAGGTAGAACATACAAGGTAAATGGTAGGACATTGAAGAGTGCAGTAGAACAGAGGGATCTGGGAATACAGATACATAATTTCCTAAAAGTGGCATCACAGGTAGTTAGGGTCATAAAGAATGCTTTGGTACATTGGCCTTTATAAATCAAAGTACTGAGTATAAGAGTTGGAATGTTATGATGAGGTTGTGTAAGAGATTAATGAGGCTGAATTTAGAGTATTGTGTGCAGTTTTGGTCACCTAATTACAGGAAGGATATTAATAAGGTTCAAAGAGTGCAGAGAAGGTTTACAAGGATGTTGCCGGGACTTGAGAAACTGAGTTACAGAAAAAGGCTGAGTAGGTTAGGACTTTATTCCCTGGAGTGTAGAAGGATGAGGGGAGATTTGATAGAAGTGTATAAAATAATGATGGATATAAATAGAGTGAATGCAAGCAGGTTTTTTCCACTGAGGCTAGGGGAAGAAAAAAACTAGAGGACATGGGTTAAGGGTGAAGGGGGAAAAGTTTAGAGAGGGGAGTTCTTCACACAGAGTGGTGGGAGTGTGGAATGAGCTGCCAGATGAAGTGGTGAAAGTGGGCTCACTTTTAACATTTAAGAAAAACTTTAACAGGTACAGTGATGAGAGGGGTTGGAGGGAGATTATCCACATGCAGATCAGTGGGACTAGACAGAAAAATGGTTCAACATAGCCAAGAAGGGCCAAAAGGCATGACTCTGTGCTGTAATGTTCTATGGTTCTAAGATGATGCACCAAAAACTGCTATATAAGTTAAAGGTGCATGGTGTTACAGTTAACAAGTTAGCATGGATAGAAGATTGGTTAACTAACAGAAAGCAAAGATTGGGTGTTTTTCTGGTTGGCGATTGGTGACTAGTGGTGTGCGTCAGGGATCAGTGTTAGGACTGCAATTGTTCATGATTTACATAGATGATTTGGAGTTGGGTATCAAGCGTAGTGTGTCAAAATTCGCTGATGACACTAAGGTGAATAGCAGAGCAGAGTGGGCAGAGGATGTGGAAAGTCTGTAAAGGATATATTCCAAGTGAGTGGGCGGGGGTCTGGCAGATGAAATACAATGTTGGTAAATGTGAGGTCATCCATTTTGGTAGGAATAACAGCAAAATGGACTATTATTTAAATGGTAAAAAATTGTAGCATGTTGCTATACAGAGAAACCTGAGGGTCCTTGTTCAAGAATCATAAGGAATTGGTTTGCAGTGCAGCAAGTAATTAAAAAGGTAAATGGAATTTTGTCCTTCATTGTAAGAGGGATGGAGTTTAAAAACAGCAAGGTTATGTTGCAGCTGTATGAGATGCTGGTGAGGTCACACCTAGAGTATTGTTATAGTTTTGGTCTCCTTACTTGAGAAAGGATGTACTGGCACAGAAGGGGATACAGAGGAGATTCACTAGGTTGATTCTGGAGTGTTGGCTTATAAGGAGAGATGGAGCAGATGGGGCTGTACTCATTGAAATTCAGAAGAATGAGGGGAGATCTTACAGAAACATATAAAGATTATGAAGGGAATAGATAAGGAAGAAGCAGTGAAGTTGTTTCCACTGGCGAGTGAAATTAGAACTAGGAGGCACGGGCCCAAAATAAGGGGGAGCAGATTTAGGACTGAGTTGAAGAGGAACTTCTTCAAGCAATAAGTTGTGAATCTGTGGATTTCCCTGCCCAGTTAAGCAATTGAGGCTATCTCATTGAATGTTTTAAGGCAAGGATGGATAAATTTTTGAACAGTAAAGGAATTAAGAGTTATGGTGAGTGGACGAGTAAGTGGAGCTGAGTCCACAAAATGAATCAGTCAAAATCTTATTGAATGGTGGAGGAGGCTCAAGGGGCCAGATGGCCTATTCCTGCTCCTAGTTTTTATGGCTCCTGGAATGCTGATCATCTCAGCCTACACCTTCTCTCAACGCCAACCTTACACTTATATTTAAACAGGAATTAATTACCTCAGCCTCTGCTGGAGATTAAAATACCTTTTAACTTCTTGTCCTCACATCTAGCCTGCTTATCTAAGGATGCAGTGGCATAGTGGTGTGATCACTGGACTAGTTATCAAAGGACCCAGGGTAATGCTTTGTGGATCCATGGCAGATGATGACATTTGAATTGATAAAACTCTGCAATTAAAAGACTAATGATGACCATGAATCAAATTGTTGTAAACAAAACCATCTGGTTCACTATTGTCCTTGAGTGAAGAAAATCTGCCACAGTAATAAGTCTTCAGAGACAAAAGTCTCTTCAGCAAAATCCCTTTATTTACAAACTCCAACAGCAGTACACAGAGTGCTAGTAGTTAAAAGTCTATCTTTGGGGGTGTCAGAAGAACTGACTCTCCCAGTTAAGGACAAGGCAAAGGCTTCCTGATTGATTGGAGAAAGGATCCAATTGATGGGCCAATCATTCTCCATTAGGCCAATCTTAATAGCCTGACTGAAGTCATTACAGCCACCCCACATGTAACACAGCAATGTGGTTGATTCTTAAGGATGGGCAATAAATATTGGCCCAGCCAGTGATAACCACAGAATTTTAAAAACAATCAAATGAATTATGGTGGCACAGTGGTTAGCACTGCCATCTCACAGCACCAGGATCCCAGGTTCAATTCCTAGCTTGAGTCACTGTCTGTGCAAAGTCTGGAAACTGTTGCCATATCTGTGTGGGTCCCCTCTGGGAACTCTGGTTTTCTCCCACAGTCCAAAGATGTGTGAGTTAGGGTGACTGGCCATGCTCAATTGCCAAGTTTTAGGGGGCTAGGCAAGACAAATGCATGGGATTACAGGAATAGGGCCTGGGTAGGATTGTGGTTGGTACAGACTCAATGGGCCAAATGGCCTCCTCTTGTATTGTAGGTATTCTATGAATTACAGCTGTAGAATCATAAGTTGGATTTTTTTAACCCTCCCTCCTACGATTGGAATTGTAATAAAGGTCCATTGAACTTGCATGGGATTTTCCGGTCTTGGGGTAAACACAGCTGGAAAATCCCACTTAATGAATCTTTTTGGCAGAGAGAACTATTGAGTTCATGCCAGTTTGATTTGATTTATTTTTGTCACAAGTATTAACATACAAAGAAAAGTATTTGTTCTTGCTCGTTATACAGACAAAGCATACCATTCATAAAAAAGGAAACAAGACAGTGCAAAATGTAGTGTTACAGTCGTAGCTAGGGTGTAGAGAAAGATCAACTTAATTCAAGATAAGTCCATTCAAAAGTCTGACAGCAACAGGGAAGAAGGTGTTCTTAGTCGGTTGGTACATGACTTCAAACTTGTATCTTTATCTTGATGGAAGATGGTGAAAGAGAGAATGTCCAGGATGCATGGGATCTTTAATTATGCTGGCTATTTTGTCGAAGCAGTGGGAAGTGAAGACAGAGTCAATGGATGGGAGGCTGGTTTGCATGATGGATTGGGCCACATTCATAACCTTTTGTAGTTCTTTGCAGTCTTGGGCAGAACAGGAGCCAAGCTGTGATACAACAAGAAAGGGTGCTTTGGAGAAAGCTAGCACGAGGGGACACAGCTTTAAATTAAGGGGTGTGAGTTATAGGACGGATATCAGAGGTAAGTTCTTTACTCAAAGAGTGATTAGGGAGTGGAATGCCCTGCCTGCAGCTGTTGTAGATGCGCCAAGTTTGGTGGCGTTTAAGAGGTTAATTGATAAGTATATGGAAGAGAAGGGAATGGTTTAGTTTGGAGGGGCATTGCTTTTTATTTTGGTCGGCACAACATCGAAGGCCAAAGGGCCTGTTCTGTGCTGTAATGTTCTATCTATAAAAACTGGAGAGAATTGTAGCTGATGTGTCAAATTTCCTTAGTTTTCTGAGAAAGTAGAGGCATTGGTTTCTTAACAATAGTGTCAGCATGGGGGGACCAGGACAGTTTGCTGGTGATCTGGACACCTAAATACTTGAAGCTTTTAACCCTTTCTACTTTGTCCCCATTGATGTAGACAGGAGCATGTTCTCCTTTACGCTTCCTGAAGTCAATGACAATCTTCTTTGTTTTGTTGACATGGAAGAGAGATTATTTTTGCTGCATCAGTTCACCAGGTTCTCTATCTCATTCCTGTACTCTGTCTAATCATTGTTTGAGATCTGACCCACTATGGCGGTATTGTCAGCAAATCTGAAAATCAAATTGGTGGAGAATTTGGCCACACAGTCAAAGGTGGATAAGGAGTATAGTAGGGAGCTGAGAACACAGCCTTGTAGGGCACCGGTTTGAGGATGATACTGGAGGAGATATTGTTGCCCTATCCTTACTGATATTGGTCTGTGAGTTAGGAATTTCGGGATCCAGTCACAGAAGGAGGAGCTGAGCCCTAGGCCACGGAAAGGTGAGTTTTGTGGGAATAATGGTGTTAAAGGCTGAGCTGGAGTCAATAAATAGGAGTCTGACATAAGTGTTCTGGTTATCTAGGTGTTCCAGGGTTAAGTGCAGGGTCAGGCAGATGGTGTCTGGTGTAGGCTTGTTGCAGCGGTAGGCAAACTGTAGTGGATCCAGATAGTTCAGGAGGCTGGAATTGATTTAAGCCATTTTGATGCACTTCAGAATGATGGATTCAGAGGCCAATCAGTGGCCGATAGTCATTAAGGAAAACTACCTGGCTTTTCTTAGATACCAGGATGAAAGTCATCTTCTTGAAGTAGATAGGGACCTCAGATTGTTGGAAAGAGAGGTTAAAGATATATTCGTGCAAGCTGATCCGCACAGGATCTGAGTGCTTATCCAGGTACCCCATCTGGGCCAGTGGCTTTCTATGGGTTGACTTTCAGAAAGATGCTCTGACATTTGCAATGGTGACCCCAGATACAGGTTCATCCAGGGCTTCCAGGGTGGAAGATATGCTCTCGCTGGACGCTTGCTCAAAATGGTCACAGAATGCATTGAGCTCACTAGGGAGCGGTGCATTGAAGGTGTCAATTTTATACGCCTTCATCTTGTAGCCTGTAATGTCTTGCAGACCTTGCCATAGTCAGCAGGGGTCAGTGTGGCTAGTCTGGGACTCTAACCTGGGTCTGGTACTTTCCTTTGGTATCTTTGATGGATCTCCAAAGATGGTATCTGGCTTTCTTGTATAGGTCAGTATCGCCTGACTTGAACCACTTAGACTAGGACTTCAGGAAGCAGTGTTATCCCTGTTCATCTGGTTTCCAGTTGGAGAATGCATGGATTTGCTTATTTGGCACACAGTCATCTATACACTTACTAATAATGTCAGTTACTGTAGTAGTGTACTCGTTCAGGATGGTCGTAGAGTTTCTGTTGAGCAATTTGATTCCCCACTTTCACTTTATAGCCATATGTTTATTTCCCTCAAGTAACTATCCAACTCCTTCCTAAATTCATTGGTCAGCTCTATTTCCACATTCCTTAAACAGCATGTCCTGGGTCAACACAACTCAACATTTTGTCACCAGCATTGGTGCAAAATCTCAACCAGTTTTCTTGATTGTAAGCTTTTTTTTCAACCTTTATCCTTTCTTGGATTAAGTTCTTCCTTTCAGTCTTCTCATGTCATCCTCCAACCCTCTCCCCAACCATTCTCTAACTGCCTCACCTTATGAATACTTACTAAAACAACTGCCGGTCAAAATCCCGTTGGGCCTTCCAATCTTGCCTCACACCAGTGGGAAATAACATCGGCCTCAATTCTGTTTGAAAAAGAATGGAGTGCACAAGCCAGAACTTCAGGATGAGTGCACCATACATAACCTACCTTCACCACTCCTATTGTGTTGAACACTTACTCTGCTCCATGCCGAGCTGGCCTTTATGTACAGCACTATGCTACTGGATTTATAGGACCCCGCACTCCAACGGATTGAAGCTCTACTAAGAGTGAGGTGCAAAGTGAAAGAGAATGCAGGAAAGCTAATGAAGAGAGGGGGATGGAAGAAGGGCTGTGCAAGAGTGGGGTACATGATGGCAGGCAGAGGGATAAGGAAGTGGATGAGGATGGCAATGGAAAGCAGAGGGAAATTTAAGTTGTTGGAGGTGGGTGGGGCTCCATGAAAAGCTTGCGAACAAGGGGGGCAAAGATACACCATGTTACTTACTGGAAGTGGATTCACAAAGGCCCCAGATGGGGTGGCCAGAGGTCCAAAATACAGGCAAAAAACTGAAAAATCTGAAATAAAAACAGAAAATGCTGGAAAATCTCAGAGCTGTCTGCATCAGTGGGGGGAGAACAGAACCAATGTTTTGTGTGTGGATGACCCTTTGTCAGAGCTAAAGAAAAGGAAAATCAGACAAGATACAACAAGGGGGGATGCTGTAATTGGACAAAGAGAAGGATTGTACCCTTCACAACCTGGCTATGCGAGGAGGTGAGTTCCAAGTGGGGCATTCATGCCTTTCAGATGTTGGGCTGAGTGAGAGAGGATGTGTACCACAGAATGACTGAATCCAGAATGCCTGCAGGAATGTTTACTGGGGGATAAGGGTTACCCACTTTGACACTGACTGCTGAACCTGTTGCATCACCTTCAGACTCATGCCAAAAAAAGATACAACACTGCTCGCACCTCCACACATTCCCTCAGAGCAGATCATTGGATTTCTGAAGGTGATACTCAGATGCCTGGACTGCTTAGGTGCTCTCTGCAATTACAGCGGAGATCAAAGATTTGTGGATTAGGTTGATCAGCCTTGCTAAACTGACCCTAGTATCATGGAGGTAACAGGGTAATGATGTGGTGTTGCGGGAATAGATTGTGGTTGGTGCAGACTCAATGGGCCGAATGGCCTCCTTCTGCACTGTAGGGATTCTATGGAATCACAGTTTGATGTCATTTTCAGAACCTGGCTAGGCAAAGGGGTGAGCCTTCCCCAGAAGGACCAGAGGATGGAGTATGAGATGACAGATGAGATAGTAGTGATAGGAAAGTGTCCATAACAGAATGAGTGCTGATGGTTGGGTGAGATCCAAGAAGAGAGTAGCTGTTTGAGCACATGATGCTTCGCTGAGACTTTGATATAGCGGAGGGAACTGAAAAGGACTTACCCTGACAAAGTGGATGAGATCAGTCATCCATTTTCTGCATTGGCTGGTCCTTCTGGCATGGTCAAATTGACAAGTCACGATGCACCTTTGAAGAATCTGAGTTGGAATAGAGTCTTTAATTCTGGTCACCACACTCACAGAAGGACCTGGGGACTTTGAAAAGATTTACCAGGATGTTGCCTGATGTAGACAACATTAGCTATGGAGAGAGGTTGGAGAAACTTAGTTTGTTCTCAACGGAACAATGGAAGTTGAGGATGACCTGAGAGGTATGGACAGACTTAGTAGCCAGAAGCTTTTACCCAGGGTGGAAGAGTCAATTATTAGGGGGCATAAGTATGAAGGCCAAAGTTTAAAGGAGATGTACAAGGCAAGTTTTTTTTAAAACAGAGGGTGGTGGGTGTCTGGAACTTGCTGTCGGGAAAGGTGCTGGAAGTAGATATGATAGAAATTTTTAAGGAACATCTGGACAAATACATAAATAGAATGAGAATGGAGGGGTATGGTCCTCGAGGGTAGGAGGTCTTAGTTCAGCTGGGGAGCATGGTCAGTGCAGGCTAGGAGGGCTGAAGGGCCTAGTCCTGCGCTGTAATTTTCTTTCTTTGTTTTTTGTTGCCAGCCACATTAACCTCCTGGGCAACAACCTAGAAGGCCACAGAGATGAGGTTGGAGTCATCCCTTG
The DNA here is from genome assembly GCA_024679065.1 of Sphyrna mokarran. Classification (NCBI taxonomy): domain Eukaryota; kingdom Metazoa; phylum Chordata; class Chondrichthyes; order Carcharhiniformes; family Carcharhinidae; genus Sphyrna; species Sphyrna mokarran. The sequence continues at coordinate 66,023,818 of JAGIQG010000009.1, forward strand.
GTAGAGGACATACTCTGCACCTAAACTCTTCAAATCAAGGCCTTGAAGGATATAGTATTTGAATCGAGGAACAGGCTTCTTCTTGAGGCTGCCAGCCTTTCCCCTCTGAGTTGCTAACATCCCTCACAGTCTGATGAGGAGAGATAGGACGGAGATATGAGTGTGCTGGACTGATGTTTACAGGCACTGGGACCTTTGAACTCGGCAGCTGAGGACAGGAGGACAAATCAGCTCCCAACCTGCCAGGTGATTCAGAGAGGTGCTCGCCCGTGCATAATTAAAGAGGCTTCAAGCATGGAATCCCATTCCACATAGCTGTAACATTACTGAATGCCACTGCACTTCGACAAAAGGAAATTCTGCCCATCGAAATATAGGAAATAGGAGCAGGAGTACACCATTCAGCCCATTAAGTCTGTTCAGTCATCAATGTAATCGTGATTGAGTGTCTATCTCAATGACTTACTCCCACTCTTCCCCACATACCCTGTAGCCCCTTTATCGTGTAGAAATCTACCTATTTCTTTGTTCAATATATACAATGACTTGGCCTCCGCAGCCTTAGGTGGGAGAGAATTTCTACAGGGTTATCACTTTGAGTAAAGACATTTCTCCTCATTTCAGTTTTAAGCGGCCTACCCTGTATCCTGAGACCCTGAGCACTTATCCTAGAGCTCCCTACCCTCATAGCAAGTGAGAGGAAACATCATCCCTGCACTCAGTCTGTCCAGGCCTGCCAAAATTATATATATTTCAAAGAAATCTCCTCTCATTTGTCAAAGCTTTGATGAATATAAACCTAGTCAACCCAATCTCTCCTTCATACAACTATCCTGCCATCGCAGGAACCTGTCTATTGAACCTTCACTGCTTTCCCTCTGTGGCCTCGCTTTGGGTAACAAAACTGCCCACAATACCCCAGGTGTGGCCTAACAAGGCCCTGTAAAGCTGCAGTAAGACATACATTCTTTTGGATTTGATTTGATTTATTATTGTCACATGTATTAGCAAATAGTGAAAAATATTGCTTCTTGTATGCTATACAGACAAAGCATAACACTTATAAAGAAAACAAGAGAATGCAGAATGTAGTGTTACAGTATAGCTAGGGTGTAGAGAAAGATCAACTGAATGCAAGGTAAGACAAAAGTCTGATGGCAGCAAGGAAGAAGGCTGTTGTTACATCAATTTGTATATTTTTTTTTCTTGATGGAAGAGAGAATGTCCGAGGTGTGTGGGGTCCTGAATTATGCCGGCTGTTTTGCCGAGGCAGCAGGAAATGTAGATAGAGTCAATGGTTGGGAGGCTGGTTTGTGTAATGGATTGGGCCACGTTCATGACCTTCTGTCGTTTCTTGCGGTCTTACAGACCAGGAGTTATACCAAGCTGTGATACAACCAGAAGGGACACTTTCTATGGTGCATCTGTAAAAGTTGGTGACCGTCATAGCTGACATGCCAAACTTCCTTCCTCTTGCACTCAAGTCCTCTGCAAATTAAATTTCACAATTTTCTAAAGAAGAAAGGTACAAGTGCAACAAATTTCTCTCTATTACGTGGATGTGATTCATGATGCCATTATCATGATAAGTATGCAAAAACATTTTTGATACATGAGGTAAGTTTATTTCTAGAATTTTACCCAGAAGGAAATGAAGGGGGAAAAGCCCACTCTGCAAATAGGCTGGCGTGAGTCAAAGTCAATACAATATATCATTTTTGTTTGAAGTATTTTGGAGCCTACTTGATGGTTGCTAGGCAACAAAGTTATATACATATGAACTACACAGCAGGCTAAGGTCTAGAGGTTGCTTTTTTGTTTAAATGCATGCTACCACCCAATGTGTAAATAAATCAATCTCAGATCACTTTGATTGCTACAAAATTATTCATCTAAACCAATGTGAGTTTTACTGCTCCAATTTAGCAATCTGTTCCTTATTTAAAACATAAATGGTCAATCTCAAAGCAGGCATGGAAGAAATTCTTAGAAACTAAATATATTAAGGTTTTATTATGGGCGCCTTATCAAGAAGCAGGATGAATAAGAATGTGCCACCAGAGCACAACTCTCAGAAATTCCACTTCATTCAGACATCCCAACATTAAACAGTCTCAATGAGGAAGCTTCAATGCACACTGAACTACCAAAATTGGCAAAAATCAATTGCTGCCTGATACATTGTTCTTAAACAACCAGTCCCCCCACCAGAGAGCATGTGGCTGTAGTATTCACTACCTAAAAGAGGTGCTGCAGTAAAATGCCACAGCTTATTCAGTGACATCTTGCAAACCCGTGGCTTTCATCATCTGAAAACATAAAGGACAGCTAATGCATGGGGATACTATTTTACATTCCTCTCCAAGTCATCCACCATTCTGACTTGGACATTCTGGAATTAGCAGCACTGTGGGTGTATCTTCACTACGGAGTTGGTAGCGAGTTAAGAATGCATCGCACTACCACTCTGAGCAGCACAACTAAGATAGCCAACAGATGCAAATCTTGCTAGAGGTGCCCATATCTTGAGATTCTAATTAAATAAATTAAAGCTTTAAAGTTTATTTATTACTGTCACAAGTAGGCTTACATTAACACTGCAATGAAGTTGCTGTGAAAATTCCTCAGTCACCAGACTCCAGCCCCTGTCCAGGTACACCGAGGGAGAATTTAGCATGGCCCATGCACCTAAATAGCACGTCGTTGGGATTGTGGGAGGAAACTGGAGCACCCTGAGGAAACCCACACAGACACAGAGGTCATGTAGACTCCGCACAGGGACCCAAGCTGGCAATCAAATCCTGATCTCTGGAGCTATGAGGTAGCAGTGCTAACGACTGTGCCACCTTTGTGCCACCATGCCATCCTTAAGAGTATGTAGCCTTAGATCTGTCTGCTTAAATATGTGCACACAATCCTGCCTATAAGGCTGTCACTGCTGAGGAACATTGTTATCCTAATCCCCATTCTTGGGCTTACCAAAACTATTCATTCATCTAAAGCTCTAAGCACCTTAGGATCTTTTCTTTCTGCAGTAAGATGTGCTACACAAACAGAAGTAATGCTATCTGGAATAGAGGCATTATTGGAAACTTAAAAGGTGCTTCAGTAAAAAGCTTGGATTTCTTTTAACTCCGGTTTCAGAATTGAAATTCAGTTCCATATCCATTCCCATTACTACAAGATGGGCAACACAATGTAGTGATTATAATACTAAATAATACAGATATACAGGGGGTCAAATCATATCCTGATTGTTTTCAAAAAGAGATAAAAAAATCTGAGGCAGAATTTTACCCTCCCTTGTCTGCAGAATTGCAGGCAGGAGGTGGGCATAGAATTCCTCGGATGGTCTTCTCTTTAGGTTCCCACCTGCCCCAATGTCCCTGCAATTTTATACCTGGGCAGGCAAGGCCTCGGTTGACCCATCTGCCCCGGCCCCTTTTGAAACCCTGTAGTGGCCAATTATCGACAACTGTTTCCCACCAAACCTCATTTTTCAGGCTGGCTGGAAGAGTTCTGGGGTAAGGCAAAAGCCCAATAATAAATCAGATTCAGCCCTCAGGAGGGAAGGGTAGAGGTAACACCATTAGTTGTACCCTTTTGATATTGGCCTTTTCATCCACTCACAAAGTCCAGCAGCTTCAGGATTTCCCTCCAACCCTTTGATCTTTCAGTCAACACCCTAATCCCCCTCTGTCCATTGTACCAGGCTTCCCCTACCCTCCTCACCCTGAAATCCCCCCCAGAGCTAACCTGGTCCTGGGCTCCGGGGAGTTGGTCTTGGGGAATTGATTGCAGTCCCAGTCCTGACAACTCTAGCTTCTGGTGCTGCATGGACTAGACAGCGTCCGGCCAGCCAGATTGACAGTGGCTCTCAAGGGCAAGACTTTACACAAAGGTGGGGGTAGAAGATTCCACACCCACCTTCCCCCATCTAATTAATGCTTGTTGGAGTGTGAAGAGAGAGTGTGGTGGGAGGGGATGGGAGGTGTCTCCAACTCACTCCCTGGATAACAGGAAGGGAAATCCCATCACCCCAAATATTCTCATTCTGGCATCAGTAAAAGTGATCAAAATGTGGTTGCAAAAAGAAAAGCTCCACTGTAATATCTTGGAAGAGTGGTGGTCACTTAGTGGAGTAACTAAAGAACAATTTATTAACAGGAATAACTACATAGAGTGTGTGTGAGGAAGGTGCTACTGATTACTTTGACTCCAGTCTCCAGATTGCACAGGAGAGGTCACACTCCATCCCGGATTCATGCTTAGGCCCAATTAGCCTAATAGGTCACATGACTCTCCAAAACCTTGCCTCTTAAAGGGGCTTGCTACTACATCCAAGAATAATCTTTTAAGGATGGAAACCTACATTCTTATGTTCTGGTGATGTATGAAACTAGCCCTTATTAAAAGCTCTTGACTCCACTTGAAGCAGTTGCCAAGGAGAGCCATTCAAGAATGAGTCGGAGTGGACAATTAATAACGCCCTTGCCAACATTAATAACTAATAATGCATTAATCAATATGCCCTTGCCCTTCCATCATGCGAGAGCATGAATTAAAACAAAGTAAGGCATAATGTAGGCATTTATCTCTATGCCCTAGCTATGACTGTAACATTACATTCTGCACTCTCTCCTTTATTTCTCCATATGCTTTGTCTGTATAGCATGCAAGAAACAATACTTTTCACTGTATACTGATAATGTGACAATAAAAGATCAAATCAAATCATAATCAAAGGTGCACTATGATTGCAACATAAAGTTATGGGATACAATACTAGGTTTTTGTCACAATTTCACAAATGCACATAAGAGAAAAGAGGAAACTATGTGAATTCTTAACCTTGACTTCTAAAGTTCACCTCATACAATGCCATTCTACAATTTCCAAATGTCCATTCAACAACCTGGGAGTTTCCATTGACCAGAAACTGAGCTAGACTAGCTATATAAATACTAGCAGAGCAGGTCAAAGGCAAAGAATCCTGTTGTGAGTAACTCACTTCCTGCCTTCCCAAAGTCTGTCTACCATCTGCAAGACACAAGTCAGGACTGTGATGGATACATTCACTTGACAGCATCCAGGACAAAGTAGCCCACTTGATTGATAACCCATCCATAAACATTCAAATTCTGCACCACCAACCATCAATGATAACAGTATGTACCATCTTCTGATGTGCCACAGCAGAAACACCCTATTGTTTGGGGAACTGGCAATGTGGTGAACTCATAGAAGTACTTTTTAAAATTATATTATTAAATCAAGACAGGTCCAGGCTCTTGAAATAGGAGGATCTCTGCATTACGCAGCAGCCAGGAGGAAAGAGAAAAAGGAAGACTGAGTACGCAGAGGTTCCTCATCCTGCCCAAGAACAATGGGAAAGGAATGTCTTAAATCAAACCCAAAACAACACAGTAAAGTATTTTTCCTGCACCTGCTGCCTGTGTGCCTTTTGTTATTTAGAGCATAAATTTGGTGAGAAACATGATCCATTTTAGGTAGTTCCATGCCCTCAGAGCTGTATTAAGTGTTGTATTTGCTGCTGTTAATCCACATCTTTCTTTAATGTCACATCAAGTTAAAGTGGAAGTGAAGTCACACCAAACAGCTGGAGTTTTTAATAAGTGGATGCAGCTTTCACAAACTTTAATTGCAGGTCTCTTACCAAATCATAACCAATGAAGATTAATTTGTTACTCCATAATAAGGAGTATTTCAACTTCGTTGTGAAATCAAGTTAAAAACTGATCGGGACTTTCCAGAAGTTCTATTTCAAAACTATTGGAAACCAGATGTGATTTCATAGTGCTAATCTCAGACACCCAAATGATATAGAGTCATACAGTGCAGAAGATGCCCTTTAGCCCAGAGAGCCAAAAATGAAAAGATTTAATTGTTCATAACCTGTATCCAGTCCCTAAGTGGGTCTGGTCTTAAAGCCATCCATGTTATATTGTAGACCTCACTGAGTTTAATAGATGTTCCTTGTGTTCCAACCAGATGAACGATTCTTGAATAATTTTCAATCTCAGGGCACATCCACCTTTTTCTTTGAAGTGAAGATAGCATTATACTACCCCCAGAAAACACAGCCTTACTTGTCAAATATCTATGATTATAGGTCCTGCGGGAGGCATCGAGATCCGAAATTTCCCAACTATTTGACCAAGTCAAGTCCTTCTTCATTGAAAGAAGGACTTGAACTTCTTTCAAGTGCATATCATTCCAGAGCCAAAGATTGGATTCTCTGGCCCTGCCCATCACTAGGACCATCCTTTCTCACCAAAAGTCAATGGATTTATATCTGGGCTGCCAAATCTCCCACGGTGGATCCTGCCAAGAATGAATGAGAAATATACAAAGAGCACGGGCTGAATTTTACCTCATGTTTGGGCCTCTGACATCAAGACCAAAATGGAGATCCCAATCTGACATTAGCCTGAATAGGACTAACTAAGGGATTTTACTGATGGTGGCCACCTAATTGCCCCTTACGGCTGCCATTGGGTTAAAGATGGCAAGTGGGGTCTTGAAGCTGCCAGCTAGATTAGAGGCATGGCAGCTCTGAAGATTCACCAGCTCCACTGGCAGAGATGTGTCTGCTGGGGCAGCTAGGAGGCCTCAAGTATGTATTTACAGGGAAGAGCCCTTAGGTTCATTCAATAAATCTGGAATAAAAAGCTAATTTCAGAAATAATGGGGTGATTAACCCAACCCAATATGTTAATTGTTTAGTGGGTTGGGCTGCGAGAATTGCATGTGGGCCAATTCACAAAATTTGCATGCGCATTCCTGAGACGCACATGTTTTCAAGTGCCAGATATCCAGTGCGGTCGGAACCACACTGGAAATTGGCATGACCAGCTGGTAGGTCATTATAATCTTATTTAAAAGTCATTATCGGACCCGGGACTGAAGTCTCCAGGCCCACTAGCATTTCCCACCCTGTTAGTACAAATTCGCTCCAGCAGGGTTCAGACTAGTTCTCCACTTTCAGGGAATAGCAGGAGACCTCACTGGAATGAAGTGGTGGGGGGGGAAATTGAGGCCCCCAGAAGGTCAGATGATGGGGATGATGCATCATGGGCATGGACACCCTGGCAGTTCCAGCCTGTGCCCCCTGACACAGCCTGAGGGGAAAAGTTTCCATGCCCAGGGGGCATGTTGGCACTGCCCACCAGGCTTTAGGCAGTGCCAAGGGGGGGCAGGGTCTATGGGTGGGCTTAGAGGGCAATTGGCAGGGAGTTGGAGATGTCCTGCTGCCTGTCTGCCTTTGGGATTACTTGGAGTCGGAGTGAAGCTAGTGAATGGGACACGCTGGGGAGAAGTAGTTTGTCTCCAATGGGGAGGTGTTCTGCAGGGTGTGAGGGATCATCACTGCTAGGAGGGGGGACCTGAACACAGGGGCACTCCATGACAGGGGGGAACAGGACTGGCCCATAAATGTTCATTGGAACCACAATTAGGCTGTGGTGGGGATGAAGCGACAGCACAGTGGGGCTCCTGGGCTGGCAAGTGCTCAAGCTGACCAGCAAAGTGCAGGCTGACAGTTCAGGGCCACTGTGCATGTGCAGAGGCCTGGAACTATCAGTGTCTGGTGTGAATAGGCCCAGCCTCCCCTGAGCTTTTAATGATATTCATGATTGTGACCTCTGCACTGCACAGAGTGTGTGAGAGATTCTTGTCTGAAGTCACACTGAAAAACCAATGTGATTTACACAATTTTGCCCTGAAGTCAGCACTTAGAACTTTTTGGGAGAGTTATCCCCAATGATTGTGAACTGACAGGCTGGCTCACTGTTGTCACAATGGAGGATGAAAATCTGCCAGGTTTACATTGTCTGATCTCAACGTAACTCCAGAGCCACATCAGAGGAGGGACTCTTAACAACCCTCAGACATACCACTGACTTTGAGTTCACAATCATTATTTCTGTAATTAGCTTTTTATTCCAGATTTTGATTTATTATTGTCACATGTATTAACATATAATAAAATTATTGTTTCTTGTGCACTATACAGATAAAACATACCGTTCATAGAGAAGGAAATGAGGGAGTGCAGAATGTAGTGTTACATTGTAGCTAGGGTGCAGAGAAAGATCAACTTAATGCAAGGTAAATCCATTCAAAAGTCTGACAGCAGCAGGGAAGAAGTTGTTCTCCAGTCGGTTGGTACTTGACCTCAGACTTTCAGAAGAAATTCAGTTCATTTACTGAATGAATTTCAAGTCCCCAGATGCTGGGTGGGATTTGAATTCATATGTCTGAATCATTTCTCCTGGGTTATTAGCCCAGTCAATGTCACAATATTATCATTCGACAAGTAAGTCGAAATAATTCAAGATGGCCTGCGGTCTACCACAGCTAGGGGATTTGTTTGGCAAAGGAAGTTGCCATTCATGTTCTCTCTTTGGGCTATGAAGCCTCAGGTGGGTCCTCTTTACGGCCTTAATTCAGGCCTTAATCATGCAAATTGGCAGCCTGCCTATATGGAGGAAGCAGCTGATCCATGACTCAGCCTATCTTCAGGAGACTGGATATTATCCCAGTGATGACAAAACATCCTCTATTCCCATTAACCAATATCCAGGAAAAAAAATCACACCCACATTTCAGTTGTTAATACTTTAGTTTAAGCATCATGGCTCTGCATTATTTCTCCACTATTTTCCTACATATTATGATAGGTGATAGTTACATTAGTCTTTCCTTGCCCTCCTCCCTCCCTTCCCCTCTCAGCAACTGCCACAACAGGCTCCTAAAGCCAGTGATATGACTGAGGGTTGTTAAGAGTCCCCCACTTTAATGGGGCTCTGGAGTCACATGGAGACCAGACCACATAAAATTTGGCAGATTTCCATCACTCCATTGTGAAAGCAGTGAGCCAGTAGAGTTACTATGACAATCCCATCGGTTCACAGTCATTACTTCTGAAAATAGCTTTTTATTCCATATTTATTGGATGAACTGAACTTAAATTCGCCCAGCTATTGTGGTGGGATTTGAACTCATATTTCTGGATCATTTCTCTAGGATTGTTAGTCCAGTAACATGACCACTATGCCAGCATTCCTGTGTTTTTCCATAACGAGTCACTGTGGGGATCAAGACGTGGCAGGGTTTAAAACAGAGGTCCAAAACGTCAATGTTACCATAAGCCCAAATCTTATTGCCAGCATACTGAGTCATTAATTGGGAATTTCTTGACTTAAGTGTCTGGATTATCTTATCCATCAAGGAATCAAATAAATGCTATTCCTCTCTAGTTGATTGTTTGTACTTTCCAACCTAAAATTATTTTTGTAAAGAAGTGATTGCATCTCAAAATAATTCACTCAGTATTAAACACTACCTCATATCATCATGAGTTATTTTTCTTTTATCCTGAAAAGTTGAACTGACTTTTTGATTTACTATGTGGTGCCCAGAATAGAATATGCTGGAATGTTGAACTTGGAGATGAACTCTGACGGTAGTGATTCAATTTTAAAAGCAGAAACATTTAAAGTTAGTATTTAAAGATTTGGTAATTAATTCTCTCTATAGATGTTGTCCCTCTGGCTGTGCAATTGTTACGGCAAGTCCATAGTGAAGTCTTTGGAATAGTTACCCTCCCTTCCCCTCTTTGGGAGCTGTCTCAGTACAAGCCCCTATTTGTTAAGTTCCAGATGGGATACTCCCTAATTGCTATGCCCCCAGGTGAGGAGGAATGAACAGGCTCATTTATTCAACCCTTGGTCTCAACAAGATTGCTTCAAAAAGGATCTCTTCCCTTGTAGATCCCCTTTCCTGGTCCCAATATACTAATCTCTTAAAAGGAGTCAATTTAAACAATTTTTTGAATTAATAAAGTTGCGAGTTTATTATCTAATGAAGTGTGAGTGAGAAATAATAAAATACAACATAAATTCATACCAATTCAAAACAAAAAGTGAATCAAAAATTGAAGTGAAAAGATAAAAGCATCAGCCTTTGACTTGTTCTTGAAAAGCAGATAGTGAAACATTGTGCCCGTTTGAGATTTATGATTCAGAAGCACTGACTCCCATGGTTTTGAGATTCCAGTGTTCTGCAATTTAGCTGAGATAGTTGTCTCCTTCCCTTTCAGATGACGCTTTGCTGACCTGGCTGCTCCCAGCAATCAGAGATGCAGCAAAACTTTTATCTGGCGGCGGGGGGGCAGGGGTGTTGGGAAGGAGTGGGGGTGTGGTGGGTCACACTCGGACACATCCAGCAATTGGCCATACTAGGCTTTTTGTCTTAGTCCTCTGTGCATTCCTGGAAGGGAACAACCCACAAAACAGGTCTGGGATGTCACTTCATGAGATATGATTCTTGCTAAGATGATAATCAGCTTCCATTTTCTCCACAGGAAATGACAGTTCAGTCGCGAAAAGGATGTGACATTTCATTGTCTAAATTGTGTGAATTGTACTATGGTCTGAGGGACAATCACTGAATTTATATTCCCAGCCATCTTTGGTTTGTATGTTCATTTTAAAGAAATCATGTCTGATTTAAATGTTTGGTTTGTCCATATATAAGTCAAGGTTTTGATCCATTATCATGGCACAAGCTACCATCACCATGCCTCTCCTTAATAAACAATACTTGACTTCACCATCCCTCGAAACTACTGACTATCTCCATCCTCTCCAAAGTCTCTGAACATTATCTTCCCAATCCATTCCCATCTTTTCCAAAACTGCATGTCTGAGAGCCTCAGATCAGATTTCTGCATTCCATCCCAGTTGCAGTACTGAAACAGCTCTCAAACTCACAGCTGAAATTCTAGACGCAACTTTGTGAAAGCCATTAAAGGCAGGCATAACACAAAATAAATAATATGAAACAATCAGGCATATCAACTTAGCTCAAAAGATAACAGAAAGTTGGACAGCATAAAAACATAAATAAGTCCATATGACTTAATGAACTTACTCTCCATTCAATATCATTGTGGCTGATCTTAGATTTCAAGCCCAGCCGGCTCCTCATATCACTTGACTCTGAGAAACTAAAAATCTAATTACCTCAGCCATAAATATTTAAACACTGGACAATTCACAACCTTCTGGGGTAGAGAATTCCAAAGATTCACAATACTTTGATCGAAGAAGTGTCTTCTCATCTCATTCCTAAATGATTGGTCCCTTATTCTGAAACTGGACCCTCTCAGCCAGTGAAAAAACATCTCCGTGCCTATCCTGTGAAGCATCTTCTTAACCATGAATGTTCCAATGAGAATATCTCTCATTCTTCTAAACTCCAGAGAATATAGACCCAGTTTACCCAGCCTCTCTCAAAGGACAATTCTGTCATCCCTAGAGCCAACCGAGTGAACTTTCACTGTATTATTTCTAATGTACGTATATCCTTCCTTAGATATGGAGACCAAAGTCATACAAACTATTCTAAGTTCGATTTCATCAATATAATATACAATTGTTGTAAGACTTTTTTCATGTACTCTGATCCCCTTGCAATACAAGTCAACGTGCTATTTGCTTTCAATTACTTGCTGTACCTGCATGCTAACTTTTTTTGCAAGTACATCCAACTCTTTCTGATAATCAACATTTATATTTTTCATGCTTTTACAACGTATTTGATTTGATTATTGTCACATGTATCATATAATGAAAAGTATTCTTTCTTGCATGCTTTATAGCAAAAACATACTGTTCATAGAGAAAGAAATGAGACAGTGCAGAATGTAATGTTACAGTCATAGCTAGGGTGTAGTGAAAGATCAACTTAATGCGAGATAGGTCCATTAAAAAAGTCTGACAGCTACAGGGAAGAAGCTGTTTTTGAGTCAGTTGGTATATGATCTCAGATTTTTGTATCTTTTTCCCAAAGAAGTTGGAAGAGAGAATGTCTGGGCTCACAGGGTCCTTAATTATGCTGGCTGCTTTGCTGAGGCAGCAGGAAATGTAGACAGTGTCAATGAATGGGAGGCTGGTTTGCGTGATGAACTTGGCTGCATTCACAACTTTATGTAGTTGTGGAGGGAAATGTGGTGACTCTCAGGTTAAATTTGATTGGATTTATTATTGTCATGTGTATTAATATGCAGTGAAAAGTATTGTTTGTTGTGCATTATACAGACAAAATACCATTCATAGAGAAGGAAACAAAAGAGCACAGAATGTAGTGTTACAGTCGTAGCTAAGGTGTAGAGAAAGATCAACTTACTGCAAAGTAAATCCATTCAAAAGTCTGACAGCAGCAGGGAAAAAGCTGTTCTTTAGTGAGTTGGTATGTGACCTCAGACTTTTATATTATTCTCCCAATGGAAAAAGGTAGAAGAGAGAATGTCCGTAGTGCATGGGTTTCCTTAATTATGCTGGCTGTTTTGCCAAGACAGCAGGAAGTATAGACAGAGTAAATGGATAGGAAGCTAGTTTGTGTGATGATTGGACTACATTCATGACCTTTTGTAAATCCATGCAGTCTTGGCCAGAGTAGGAGCTGTACCAAGCTGTGATACAACCGGGAAAGAATACTTTCTGTGATGCATCTGTAAAGGTTGGTGAGAGTTGTAGCTGAAATCTTAAATTTCCTTAGTCTTCTGAGAAAGTAGAAGCATTGCCTTTCTTATTTATAGTGTTGGCATGAGGACTCCAGGACAGGTTGTTAGTCATCTTGTCACCTAAAAATTTGAAGCTCTCGACCCTTTCTATTTCATCTCCATTGATGTAGACTGGGGCATATTATCTATTTTTATGACCCAAGTAAATACTTTTACACTTCCCTACATTATACTCCACCTGCCATCTTGTTGCCTACTCACCTAACCTGTTTATATCTCTTTGTGTCTCTTTGCATCCTCATGACAGTTTACATTTCCATCTAGATTTATATTGTCAGAAATCTTGATTACAAACTCTGATTCTTCATCTAAATCATTAATATATATGGTAAATAGCTGAGGGCCCAGCAATGATCCTTCAGAATTCCACTGATTACAGCCTGCCACATTGAAAATTACCCATTTATCCCTACTCTCTGCTTCATGTCCTTAACTAAAATTCTATGCTTGCTAACTGTGGAATTAGGGTAACGGTTAATCATAGAAACATAGAATCTTACAGACGAGGCCCTTTAGCCTATTGAGTTCACACCAACACATTAGAAACACCTGAACTCCCACCTAATCTCATCTGCTAACATTTGCACCATAGGCCTAAATGTTATGACATTCATCCAGATACTTTTTAAAGGATATGAGGTAACCCATCTCTACCACGCTCCCGGGCAGCACATTCCAGACCATCACCACAGTCTGGATGAAAATGTTTTTCCTCACATCCCCGCAAACCTCCTACCCTTCACCTTGAAGGTATGACCCCTCATGACTGATTCTTCAACTAAGAGGAACAGTTGCTTCTTATCCACTCTGTCCATGTCCCCCATAATCCTGTACAACTCGATCAAGTTGCCCCTCAGTCTCCTCTATTCCAATTAAACAACCCAAGCCTATCCAATCTCTCTTCATAACTTAAATGTTCCATCCCAGAAAGCATTCTGGTGAACTCTCTAGTGCAATCACATCTTTCCGATAATGTGGCGACCAGAACTGCACACTGCATGAGAACGCCAGCTGTTGCCTCACCAAAATTTCATACAACTCAAACTTCCCTGCTTTTGTAATCTACGCCTCGGTTGATAAAGGCAAGAGCCCATAGCCCTTTTTCATCACCCTACTAACATACCGTACTGGTTTTCAGAGATCTGTGGACAAACACATCACGGTCCCTTTGTTCCACAGATCTTCCTAGTATCCTACATTCATTGAGTACTTTCTTGTCAAATGACTCCTTCCAACATATATCAGGTCACACTTTTAGGATTAAATTCCATCTGCTATTTATCTGCCCATTTTTGTCTGTATCTTCTTTAGCGGGATTAGCGAGTGAAATATGTAGGGATATGGGGATAGGAACTGGGTGGAATTGTGGTTGGTGCAGACTTGATGGGCCAAAAGGCCTCTTTCTGCACTGTAGTGTTCTATGATTCTGATTCTTATAGCCCAAAACACTCTGCCTTACAGTTAACCATCTGTCCAATCTCTGCATCATCCGTTAACTTACTTAATGTGGGGCTAGGAAGTTGTACCACCATTCTATAATATAAAGTCAAATGATAGTGGACTGAGTACGGGAAAAGTCTAGTAGAAGCCAGCACAAGGACACTAATCAATCAGTGATGCACTTTGGTAATGTGTACAGTTATATATGAACATCCAAGGCTCTGGACTTCATAGTGAGATATTGAACAAATAACACCAAACTTTCAATCACAACTCCTCAAGCCTTTATCTTGTGCATTAATCTTTTGTGGAGCACAAAATGTATAATAATCATGACTGCATCAGTTTTGACATTTTAAAAAACTGGTTTCCTCTTTAACCCCCAAAGGACCACAAGTCACATGCCTTTCAAAGTCTGAAAAGCAGAACAATTGACCTATGCATAGGTTTCTCTAATTGTATAAGGCCAATAGTTCAATAAAGCACTCATGAGTGAATCTAGGGTCTTATAACAACTACACCCTAGCAACAATGACATGTACTCCTGCTGTACAAGTTGTGCTGTGAATTTGTTTAGGATACCTGGTCCCCGAAACACTACTGACGTAAAGCTGGGTGTTTCTTGTGGGATTTAGAATACCGATTGATATTTGGCTGAGTAATGGAAGAACTGCCTGTCCTTAATGGTCTGGTAATAGAGCACATAGCATTGTTTTGAACCTGACAGTCTAGAAAGCAAATGTTTGTGTTCTCTGACAGCACTTACCACAATGCACGAATCAGCCTTCCACCACTGTGAGTACACTTAAGACCAAAACCTTCTCTCAATTGACATAGCTGGATTTGATCCAAGTGACTATGTAACCTAACAAAGGAGACAGGTAAAACTGCAATAATACAGAATATCACATTCATTAAAACTATTTATTCCACAAACAATATTTGACATGCATCTCTGGGATTCCTGTTCTATTTATCAGCATGTTATAATGCATTTTAATTTACTACGTAAATATTAAAAAGTGATTGTTAAATATTAAGGTATAACCTTGCTAAGGAGAGTGAAATTGCTTTGTAGCATTTTAAAATGACTGAGTATTCTGAAGGGTTTAATCATATTCCTCACATCAGTAAATAAAACTACAATTAGGATCTTGCATAAATAGATGCTCTATTGTGTCAACTTGAAGTGCTGAATTCCTTGAAGTGTAAGTAAGTACCAGTTAAAGATCAGAATCTGCTATTATGATTCAGACAAGCCACAATCTAACTCAGCTTGTAAAACATGAAGTTCACCTAAGTATAGTCATTTAAAATAATAAGCCAATTAAGCAATGAGGAGCAGCTCAGAAGGAGCTGTGGATTAAGGCAAGAACTGGAAATGAGAAGAAAACATGACAAGAGGAAACAAAAAACAATCCACCAAGACACTGAGAGACAGAGATGAAAAAGAGATAACTATAAGAATTAAAGACCCTGCAGTAAAAGATTCAAATTTGAAAATTACTGAAAATAGTGACACATTACCAAATCTCTTCACCTTTCACTCATCAGAATAAATGCAAGAATGCCAAATTTCAAATGACTACAACAATTTATACTGCAGAGAAAAGGGGCAGTGATTAGCAAGTCAACTGTGGTTGGTGAGATGTTACCATGGAGAAATTATTGGGATAAGAAGCTTTTGGGAAATTCAAAAAATGCAGAGGACTTTGGCCTTTCCTTTTGTCTGCAGAGAAAGAGTTACTTGTGAACGTTTGTTAATTCCAGCAAGCATAAGAGAGTAACATTACGAGCACAACTGATTAAACTAGTGGTTAAGGTAGCCATTACCATCCACAGCAAGTGCTGTCCAATTACTGGATCACATTTAGCAGTAGGTGATTTATTTTGGGTTTTGCAAACGGGAGCTACTTGGAGATGGTTGGTGTGTTGCCTCTGACAAACAGCCAAAGGAACATGTTGTTTGATTCGACCATCCAGTTCACCGCCACAACTTATACTGGGTTCATGTTACCCTTTTCTGGAATGAAGTAGAATGTAACTCCCAGATTCAGACATGAGAGATATTGATGTGCTGGCTACACTTCATAGAAATCAGTTGTTCTCCTTTTTAGACATTGAAACATATGAGACCCATTGTCTGTAGATTCCATAAAATCCACAGAATCCCTATAGTGCAGAAGGGGACCATTCAGCACCAACTCTCTGACAGAGCATCTTATTCAAACCCATCTCCGTAACCCCACATATTCACCTGGTTAATCTATGCATCTTGATAAACTAAAGGGAAATTTAGCATGACCAATCCACCCTACCTGCACTTCTTTAGACTGAGGGAGGAAACCAGAGCATCCAGAGGAAACCCACGCAGACAAGCGGAAGATGTGCAAACTTCACTCCAACAGTCATCTCAAGGTCAGATTTGAACCTGGGTTCCTGATGCTGTGAAGCAGCAGTCTGAAGCATTGTGCCCCCATCTCTTGAAGGGGCTAAAGAGCAAACCAATTATTTTCATGAACTATGTACCTGGCATCACAGCATACAACATTGTTCAAGGAGCTTGCTCCATGGCAACATCTTAGCCAATCGTCAATCAATCTGACCACACCATTCCCCTTTCCTCCTGTAGCATAAATTGATGTGTTAGCTTGAAATTTTGGATTGTAACAACAGGTGTCCCTTCAGTAACATAAAAGACTAGAGGCAGACAGAAAAAAAAGTTAATAGTGCGTGACAAAAAGCCAGAGTTCAAAGGTAATATCTCATCATTACATCATGGCTCAATTGTTAGAGATGTTTTATATATTACTTTTACTACTATTGACAGTCAATGTGTTTGCAAGCCAAAGTAAACATGGTTGGAACCTACAGGACTTAAATATTAAGCTTAGATTGCAGTTATATTACTGCTATCCAGGACAAAGTAATTGATGTATGTATGCTTTCAAAGATGTTAGCCAAAAGTCACTCATGAATGACATATGAGTGTACGCATGGGCCAATTAAATTTAAAGTAACCCCATAGTAAAGCCTTTTACTTAAAAAAAGAAAGCATTTGTTTATTTCACTCTATTACTGTGTAAGTTACTTCAGAAAATGATGTAGCCACAGATCAAAGGTGTGCAGGTTAGGTGCATTGGCCATGCTAAATTGCCTCATAGTGTCTCGGGATCTGTAGGTTAGCAGGGTAAATAGGTGGGGTTATGTGGATAGGGCCAAGATGGGATAGTTCTCAGTGTAGACTCGATGGGCCAAATGGCCTCCTTCTGCATTGTAGGAATTCTATAAATTTTATAAAATATGAAGTTACTGACACATATGCTCATTAAGATTAGTTTCGAAGAAAGATAAACTAATGCATATAAAAGTTGCGTTGGTTTAATCCATATTCAGTGCAGGTCTTCTATTTTTGAAGTTGAGGTATTGTGTTGTCTGAAGTGAAAGTTGTGAAGTTGGAGGATCGCTCCTGCAGCAATGATGGCTTTCATGGTTGAATTGCTGGAGGTTACTTTAACAGCAGTATGTAGGAGGAATGAGAGCTTACAAAAAGGAGAGACTTCCTTTCTTCGGATTTTGCAGGCTTGGCACTTTCAAACTATTACATTATTTAATGTCGAAGTTACGGCTATTTTTAAATACCTTTCTCTATCTCTCCCTGGATTAAAACTTCTTTGACAGAATCGCAGAAACTATTATAGCATAGAAGGAAGCCACTCAGCCCATCAAGTTTGTATCAGCTCTCCAAATGAACATTATGCCTTAGTGCCATAGCCCTGAACATTGTTTCTATTCAAATAATCATCCAATGCCCTCTTGATTGCCTTGATTGATACCGCTTCCATGATACTTGCAGACGGTGCCTTCCAAACCCCAAACCACTTGCAGTCTTTAAAAGTTTTTTCCCACATCACATTTGCTTCTTTTGTAAATCACATCATATCTGTGTCCTCTCATTCTTGATCCTTTTACAAGTGGGAATGCTTTCTTTCAATCTACTCTGTCCAGTCCTCTCATGATTTTGAACATCTTTATTTATGTCCAATTAGTCGCTTTCTCCCCAAGGAGAACCGTCCAAATGTCTCCAACCTATTCTCAAAACTGAAATTTCCCATCCCTGGCACCATTCTTATAAAACTCTTCTGTACTCCTTTCAAAGCGGTCAAATCCTTCTTATAGTGTGCAACCCAGAGCTGCACACAACTCCAGTTGAAGTCACTGTTGCCTTCACGGTAGCAAATACAGTTAAGAATCAAAGGGTTATGTTCAAAGGGGAGGTGAAAAAGCACATTTGGTGAAAAGCCAGTCAGTTTACCAGTGGTGGGCAATCTTCAAGAAACATTTTTTTCTGAATACAATTAGTAATAACATGGAAACATACAAGCTAATTAGGAAGAGCCATCATGGATTTCTAAAGGGGAAATCTTAACAAACTTGCTGGAGATTTTTTTTGAAGCGATAACAGAAAGGATTGATGAGGATAATACTATTGATGTAGTATTATAAACAGTGAGGAGGACAGTGTAGAATTCAAAAGGACATAGAAAAGTTGGTGGATTGGGCAGGTAGATGGCAGATTAAATTCAATGTAGAAAAGTATAAGGTGATGCATTTTGGTAAGAATGACGTGGAGAGACAATATAAGAGGTAAAATTCTTAAGATGATGCAGGAGCAGAGGGATCTGGGTATCCATGTGAGTAGATCATTGAAGGTACGTAGGAAGGGTGCAGAGAGGAGTTGACAAAGCAAACAGTATCCTGGGCTTTATTAGGAGGAACATAGAGTACAAGAGCAAGCAGAATTTATATAAGACTCTATTATAGTTTAAAGTTTATGTATTAATGTCACAAGTAGGTTTACAGTCGCACTGAAATGAGGTTACAGTGAAAATCCCCACATTCCGGCGCCTCTTTGGGTATATTGGGGGAGAATTTAGCATAGCCAATGCACCTAATTAGAATGCCTTTCAGATGCCTTTCTTATATTAATTTCTATCGCCTTTTCAAAGATGGTTTTCAGTGGATTTCTTACCTGCATGAACTTTTTAATGCTTTTCGCATTAAAATAATGCTGTTATCGTGTGATCTGCACCAGAATGCCAAAGCATCTTCCATGTTATTCTTAGCTTTTGAGCTGTCAAAGGCATAATTTGCATTCTTACAGTAAGGCACCAACAAATCTTGGATGGGACCACGGTGAAACATAATTAGTTTAAGGATTTCTTTTGCTCTCATGGAAGAGGAGACTCAGGGCCAAATTTTATCATTGCGTTTCGGGTGCAAAAACCTAATAAAGTCGGGACACGAGGTGAGTAGCGTGATCCATGCCTGCCTCCGCACTAGTTTTCCCTTTACCTTGGCCTGAAAATAGTCACGATCAGGACCGCACCCAAAATGAACGTGACAGCTATTTAAATGCATCTGCATGAATTTAAATTGACTTAAAGGGCTGCATGCCCAACTCTACCGACACTTCCTCCTTTACCGCTGTGTCGCCAATCCATAATCGAGTGAAACAGATATGCTCCATACAAGAGAAAATGCTGGAAAATCTTAGCAGGTCTAGCTGGAGAGAAAAGAGCTGATGTTTTGAGTCCTGATGACTCTTTGTCAGAGCTAAAAGGCATGGAAAGTTGGAGATATTTATACTGCAGGGTGATGGAATGGAAGATGAGTCATAGCCACAGAAGCCAGAGAAAAAGACTGATAATGGCAGTCCATAGAGAGAATAAAAGGCCATGAATGGCCAAGCAACAGAGAAGCTAAAATCAGAGGGTGAGCTGTGACAGATGAAGATGTGGGAGAGGGGAGAGATGGATGGGAGAAAGGTAAATATTGAAAGATTAAAGCAAAGAGGTAGAAAAGGTAAGGAAAGGGGGATAAAGTAGTGGGAAAGAGTGGGAGGAGAAGAAACATGAAGAAAGACAATGAAGAAATAAAAGGTAGAGAACAGTCAAAATTAAATAAAATGAAAAGAAAAGGGTTGAGGTGGTGCACAGCCAATCATCTGAAGTAAGATGATTAGCTCTACTCCATCTTGACCCTTTTCATTTTATTTAATTTTGACTGTTCTCTACCTTTTATTTCTTCATTGTCTTTCTTCATTTTTTCTTCCTCCACTCTTTCTTCCTACTTTATCCCCCTTTCCTTGCCTTTCCTACTCCTTTGCTTCCCCTTTTCTATATTTTACCTCTCTCTCCACCCATCCCTCACATGTTCCTCTGTCACAGCTTACCCTCTGATTTCAGCTTCATTGCCACATGGCTATTCATACCCTTTCCCCTGGTTTCTATGATTCATCTTTCATTCCCTCACCCTGCTGCATAAATATCTCCGGCTTCCTATGTCTTTTAGCTCTGACAAAGGGTTATCGAGACTTGAAACATCAGCTCTTTTTCCTCCTTACAGATGCTGTCAAACCTGCTGAGATTTTCCAGCATTTTATCTCTCGCTTTGAGATTTGGCTGGGGGTTGGGGGGGGGGGAGGTTTGTCGGGGAGGAGGGTGTCCACTATCACTCTGTCTTAGATCAGTCGCAGGGGGAAAGGCATCTGCTACCATTCTCCCTGAGATTGGTGGGGGTAAAGGGAGGGAGCTATCCACAATTGGTCTGAATAGCGGGGGGATAAAGGAGTCAGTAATGTTGTGGGGGTGGGGCAATGGGGGCCAGTGGCAGGTATTATCCAGCCTGGGAGATGTGGCAATAGAGCAGCATTTGTCGGGTTTATCTTCTGCGCATGCGCAGTTGGAGGTGGCAATCGGAGCTACAGGATTTCAGGTGTATTAAGCCCTGCCAAAAACTAGTACAGCGCGATTCGATTCTGAGCTTTTCAAAATGGACAATTGCTGATCTGACAAAATGTCTCCAGCTGGTCACTTGAAGCGATCACATGAACAGTGAGCCTGCTCCAGTCAACTTTGAACGAAGGCAAGTCTTTGCAGCTCTTAATCTCCCACAATTTTGCAAGTCACCAAAGTATTAGTAATCCTAAGACAATGATTTTGGCAAGAAACATTATTTACCAACCTTAAACCAATGTCTCTTGGAACAAAGGAATCCTGACTCCAGTTACAATATTTCAACATTCCAGCCTTGGAAATATACTTCCTTTTCAATGTGTCATATGAGCTCCCCCAAGCAGCACTATACTCTTGTTTCAGAACTAAAGTAAGAACAGAACGCCAGACAATGACCTGTGCTATCTATCATCAAGCCAGTGGCAGCAGGAAGTACAGTGATGCTCATCAAACCTGCCAATTACTGGAACTTGCAAACCTGTGCCCTCAGACTAACTCACTCTATGTACCTTCTCCCATCATTGAAGCTTCACTTTGGAAAGATAGAGCACTCTACAATCAGCCAACTGTCCCTGGGAAGGAACATTCCATTGATATTGGATTCTGGAATCTATATATGTAAAACTGGCATTTGTATTTTATTCTGATTGTGCCCTGAACCCCTCTTTCTCTTGTGCATGTGTGTATGCATGTGCATGTATGTGTGTATGCATATGTGCGTGTGTGCATGTGTGCATGTTGTGTATGTGTGTGTATATGCATGCGTGCTTGCTGTGTGTGTTCTGGTCACTTTACCCCAAGTTTGCTGCGCAAATTAATATTGGAGAATTGGAATATTTTCAAATTTAAGTGTTGGGGAAAACATACCACCAATTATAAA
The DNA here is from genome assembly GCA_024679065.1 of Sphyrna mokarran. NCBI lineage: Eukaryota > Metazoa > Chordata > Chondrichthyes > Carcharhiniformes > Carcharhinidae > Sphyrna > Sphyrna mokarran. The sequence goes on from JAGIQG010000009.1 coordinate 66,045,545, forward strand.
GGGGGAAATCAGGATAAAAGAAAAGACCTTTCTCTTTATTGATGTACAGAGAGCAGGAAAACCAGGTTCGTTTAGATTAACTCCCCTCTTGTCCATGACAGAAGTCATAACGTGTAACCTCCCTCTCAGTTCTCTTAAACTTACATGTCTCAGTGCTCTCACACCCAATGACTTCAACTCTAAAATACACAAACCATTCCCCCCACACTTTTAACCCATAAAATTTCTCATCCCCTGCTCCCCATTACCCTGCCCACAATCGACCCCATGTGTCCCCATTACATACTATTACATGCTGCATGGAAAATCTATTTTCTATATACCTGGAATACCTTCTGTATCATCATTACCTGCATCCTATGCTTTTTTAAAAAAAGTTAGAGGACAAAATAACATTGTCGCACTAATGTTTACTCCTATTAAAGGCGTAAAGAACAGTTTGCATGAAAATATCTTCTATCATAAGAAGTCTTTATTGAGGTTAGCACAACGATGATCTTGACACATTGCAGTTGATGGTCAGTACTGCAATAGGAGCAACCACTATTATTAATCTGTCTAAATATGGCACTGCAAACTCAAAAAAAAACAAAGTTACAAGTGCACTGTTATTCTATTTAGTCCCAAAAATGCTGCTGTAACTATTATTGAATTCCTTCTTTTTTCATGTTTATTTCTTGTATCACAATGTTTCTATCATACTGCTTGTCATGCCTGGGTTTTTGACGAAACTAGTCAGATCATTGGTCTTGTATTATAAATTTTTAGATCCTCCCAAAGCTAGGTGGCACTCTGTCATTGTGCATGACAGCACCACCCACTATCTCCCACCTCAGCTCCCCGTCTTAACCTGGCCAGATGTTTCCATCACCAGTTTCTTGCCAGCAACCAATATTCCACTTGCCCAGCTACCTATAGTGTCCTGGCCAAAAGAACAAAGTGAAATTCAAGCCAGGAGAAGAAAAAACAAAGAAGGGGAAAGAAATAAATCAACAGGAGGAGAAGTGATAGGTGCTGAGAGAAGGGGGAACCTAACAATGACAAAAAGTCAATCAAAAGACACTCTGCTCAGACTCAGCAAATCATTGCTAAAGGTGACAAGCAGTCATTAAATTTGAACATGAAAATATTGCCAATGCTCTTGCAGTATACTGAAATAAAAACACAATGATATTTACTCAATCACTAAGTCAGTGTTCTACACTGTATTACATTTTTCCTGACAAACAATCTTCTGATTCACTATAGGCAATGACACAGCAGGCTTTACTTCATCAATGACCTTCCCTCCAGCCTAAGGTCAGAAGTGGGGATGTTTGCTGATAATTGCACAATGTTTAGCACCATTCACAATTCCTCAGGCAATGGAGCAGTCCGTGCTCACATGCAGCAAGACACAAGCAACTTTCAGTCTCGGATGATTAAGTGGTAAATGACAGTTGTGCCACACAAATGCCTGAAAATGACCATTCAAGAACTATCGCCCATTGGCAGTCAATGTTGCTACCATTATTTAATCCCTCACCATCAACATGCCGGGGGATTATCATTGACTAAAAACTTAATTGGATCTGTCATATTAATACTACGACTACAAAAGCAGGTCAGAGGCTGGGAATCCTGCGACAAGTAACTCATTTCCTGACTTCTTAAATCCTATCTACCATTTATAAGGCACACATCAGGAGTGTGAGGGGATATCCCCCATTTGCTTGGATGGATGCAGCTCCAACGACATTCAAGAAGCTTGACACAATCCAGGACAAAGCAGCCTGAAAACACACTTATCATCTTAAATTTTCACTTCTAATACCACCAATGCATAGTTGCTGTAGTGTGTACCATCTACAAAATGCATGGCAGTAACTCAGTAAGGATTTTTCAACATCACTTTCCAAACCCAAAAGTCTTGTCTAGAAGGACAAGGAGAGCAGATGTATTGAAATACTACCACCTGCATGTCGCAAACCATCCTGATTTAGAACCGTATCACCGTTCCTTCACTGTTGCTGGGACAAAATTCTGAAACTCGCTAACTGTACTATGGGCGTGTCAACATCACATAAACTGTCGCGATTTAAGAAGGCAAAGTCACCAAGTCCTTCTCAAGGGCAATTAGGGATGGGCAATAAATCCTGGCCACATCCCAAGAATAGAAAAAGATTTTTATTCTACTGCTCAGACAGATTTATAATTTGAAGGTTACAGTGCAGATGGCTGTCATCTGGAACATTTTGTGCATTGTCACTGCAACTTTCTATATCTGGCGGTAAGTTGGTACTGTCAGTTCCTATCAAACTAAATAGCCAATCTTTCACAAAATGATTCATATGTTAGTTTTCTCCAATACTAATAAGGCTCAGAAAATTTATGTAACTGAACTAAAAACTGTAACTTGAATAATGAAGAGTAGTCATGTTTTATTCAAAACTTTAGTAAGGTTTCAATAGGCATTTGAAAATAAATTTGAAGGTCTGGTGCTGAAATTTCATTTCTTTTAAACTTTGTGCCCCTTCATTTTAAATTCTTCCCAGCAAACTCGTATGGATTTCTGCACCTAAGAATTCAAGATCTGTCAATCCATACTTTAAATTAAAGGGTGGTACTTATAGGGTTCTTTACTCAGAGGGTAGTAAGGGCATGGAATGCCCTGCCTGCAGCAGTTGTGGACTCGTCAAGTTTAAGGACATTCAAATGGTCAGTAGGTAGGCATATGGATAGCATTGGAATAGTTTAGGTTAGAGGGTCATAAAATTGGTTCCATTGGTCGGCGCAACATCGAGGGCCAAAGGGCCTGTACTGCGCTGTAATGTTCTATGTTCTATGTTCTATGCCCAAGAGTTGTGTTTGTTTAAATTTGTGAGAGTCCTTGATCTGGGCCATGTGCAAATCTGGTTTGATTAGTTTAGACTAGACAAAACAACTGGACCAAAATCACACTTTGCAAGCCATTGAGACATGCACTTAGTATAAACATTCCAGGAAAAATCTTATAAAGGTGATGGGGCCAGCTGTAGAGCTGGTTAGAGACCTATATTGCCTAGTTTTGGTTAATCTCCCCACAGCATTTAGTGTCAATCAAATATTTAACTGGCGAGTGGTGGTTCTTCCCCAGAATCAAGGACCCTGGGGTGGAAGTCAAACCCTCCTATCAGTCAATCAAAGACTGTCAGGACTTTTGGAGGGCAGTGCCTCTGGGGAGGCAGTGGCTGCCACCAAGCATAACACCCAACAGAGGAGTAGGTCCGTTATTGGATCCTGGTCACAAGTGAATGGCAGCAGGAATGGGGTGAAAGGGCAGTCTGCATCAAAGACCTTCATTCACAGTGATCCACCTTTCCTGATGATGCCAGGGTTTGCTTGTTGTGCCCCTCATTGCGTGAGCCACTGTACGCTGCTGGGATATGAAAAAGATAGACAAATAATTGTGCTAAGCCACCCAGTCTTTCAGAATTGTGTGCCAGGTGACCACACAGCCTCATATTAACTGAACATGGCTGAATCAGACCATTTCTGGCATCGCTGGTAACTGTGTGTATGGTTACTGGTGCCTTACTACACCAGGCTCCTCCTCATCATTCTGATCTTTTTCCTCCTTACAAGAGGCAGAGTGCTTTGCACTTTTCTCTTCCTGTGGCTCAGTCTCCGCTGCTGCACAATGTTTTTCAAGGTTCAGTAGATCAATATGCAGAGAATTAATATCCTGGGTATAGGTTAGACGCTGCAGGGTCTGGACAGGCACCTGTGTCACTTCTCCAGCATTTCTGCTCGTGTGATCTTGTGAAGGTAGGGCCAGGGAAATTGCCAGAATATTTTCAATGCAGGACCTTTGCCTGAAAAGTGAGTTAATGACTGGACTTCCATCTGGCACCATGTGGTAGATCAACTGCTCTATAACACATCTACTGGTGGCCTCTGTTGCATCTTTCCTGGCCATCACTGCTTGAGGCCCACACATGTTTCAGTCACTTAGAGGATGGCCCTCGACAGCAAGGTCTAATTCTTCTCTAATTCTGCTTTGAGATGTGGCATAAGATGGAAGTGCAGGTCTTGCGGCACAATGGGTAATGTCCTTGTCTCAGAACCAGAAGCTCCGGGTTCAAGTCCCACTCCAGGACTTGATAGCCACGGAAATGCATTCATAATGCAGCCAAACAGGTTAAATATCAACCTATAAGTTCCTGCCAACAGGTCAATGTTAAGAGCGGGAGAGACTGCTGGTCAGCCATACTTGATGTGGAGAGGTGGTCCTTAAGTGTAAGCCTCTGGCAACAGACTAATGATCAACTTCAGGAATAACTAGTTACAGAAACAGATAAAAGTCTTCCTTAAAACACCATGAGACCAAGGAAGAAAAAGAAGAAGACAGGATGAAAGCATCATGGCAGCTCTCTGGGAGCCTTGCTGACATGCCTGACGATTTTTCAATATTCTGAAAGCGGAATCTCTTTTGATTGATAGAAGGCTCCCGTGTGATCTGGGAGCTACGTTGAGTGCCACGTGCATGCTGTCAACAAGTGTCTGGACTTATAAGAAGTCATGGGCCACAGCAACCCAAAGTCAATCAGGTAAATGGCACATTACATAATGAAATTGCTGAGCAGCCTCTTTCATGGTGGTTTTACATGCTATATAATGTGTCCGATATAGAGATTGAAATTCTTGCCAGCTTCTGGGCATGCTGGTAGTCAAACTGCTTTCCATTTGCAAATCCACCGACACTCATTGTCTGGTTAAAACTCCCCCCAGCTGCGGCTTAGCAACTGTCAGGCCAGACCATCCTGGTTTTTAAGCTTAATTAAGGGATGCCACTATTAAAATCCAGTACCATGACATTATTGACAGAATTGTGCTTTTAACCATCAGTAAATTCTTCAGCATTGTGAAACAAATCATTTTCACTCAGAAAAGCAGTAACTCCATTAACATACAATTCCATGGCCTGCTCCATAACGTAAATATGCCTTTTACCAGAAGCTGATACTCTTTCAATAGAGTCCTATTTTCTAAACTGAGGTCCTGATTCTGCGAAAGAAGAGATAAGACCTGTGATTTATTTTATTTGGGGTGGAGTATGGAGCTGGGGATGGGGGATTGGTGAGGGGGCTCGAGGGTTTCAAAAATGAATATGGATTGCAAGGTTAAATGATTTAAAGTTTTAATGAATGTATAATCAGGCCGTGCAAGTTGGAATGGTGTCAAGGATCCATAATGAGTTAAGGGATTTAGTGGATTTCATGAAATGTGTTACCTTAATTAACACACAGAAAATTTGACCATTCTATCGAGATCAGTAGCAGAGCTGCCTGTTCTCAGTCCTGTAGCAGTACTTTATGTAACTCAAGTGGCCAGTGACAATATACAATGTGGGACATACTCTGAAATATAGCCTACCTACTTCACTGAAAGTTCTAGTTTGATAACATTTTGTATGCATATGAAAGATTAACGTCAAAAACTCTAGATTCTATCAAAATGAACAGGATTACATGGAATAGAATAGAGGAGAAAGCACATAAACATGATATTCATCCCAGGTTTTCAAGAAGGAGTTAGATATAGCTCCTGGGGTGCAGAGGGTTAAAGGATATGGGGGAAGGTGGGATCAGATTATTGAGTTGGATGATCAGCAATGATCATAATGAATGGTGGAGCAGGCTTGAAGGGCCACATGGCCTACTCCTGTTCCTATTTTCTATGTTTCTATATAGTTAGCCTATTTCTCACATAAGCCTCCTTCCTCCCTCCTGTGTGTGCATGTGCATGTGTATGTATGCATACATGTTTCTCTCTCAGGTTTGCTACTAATAACCTTGCTCTTTCTTTGAGTCAAGAAAATGTGGTTTGATTGGCTACTTATTAAAAGTAAATACAATTTGGATTGGAAATTGCATTTATGAGGAATAGCAACTTCCAAAAAGCCTTGTTGTGGCAAAACCAGGTTGGTTTTGGGGAGCTGGTTTATCCCCCCTCATTCAACCATAACAGAGTACAGAATTTTCCTGGATTTTTCATGGGTATATTAATGTCTCCTTTAAATTTATGATGTCTATTTCTGGTCTCCTCTACAAGTAGAAATATCTCCACATGTACCTAATCAGACACCTTCCAAATTTAAAGATTTCTATTAGATCACCTCACGGATTTTTGGAGAAATGAACCCCAGCCTGTTCAGTCTTTCTTGATGGTCTCTCAATACTCAAAGCATTCTTGTAAATCTTTTTTCTTGCTCTTATCAGGAATGTCTATAATTTGTTTTAATACAGAGATATGGGTGGCACAGTGGTTAGCACTGCTACCTCATCGCACCAGAGATCTGGGTTCATTTCTAGTCTCGATTCACTGTTTGGAGTTTGCACATTCTCCTTGTGCCTGCATGAGTTTCCTCTGGCTGCTTTGGTTTTCTCCCTCAGTCTAAAGATATATAGATTAGGTGGATCGGCCATGTAAGTTGCCCCTTAGTGTAAGGAAACAAGCAGGATAAGTACATCAGGTTACAGTGAAAGGGTGGGATTGTGGTCAGTGCAGATTCAATGAACCAAATGGTCTCCTTCTGCATTGTAGGGAGTCTATGTTTGAGAAACCATATTCTCAGTGTAGTCTATGAGGTTCAGTATAAGTTTGGTACAGCCTCTCTCTTTTTAATTTTATTCCTATTCTAATAGGGCAGACAACAAAAGCACTTCAAAATTGGCCAGAAGTTTGGCTGCGTTGGCATGCTTTGATTTATTCATGAGTGTTCTTCCTAAGAGTGGAGAGTTTTATGGTGGTTACATCAGTTTACCAATATTTGCCAACAACAGTACTTCATGCCATCTAGTTTCCTTCCCTGTAAACATAGGGGTATGCAATTATTAAGTGACTGTAAATGATGTTGTAATCATTTTCACCCTGCTGATAATATTTGAGGTGAAAGAGAGATTGGTGCTCACTCACAAGGACAGATGCTTAAATAATAAGTGTCTCGTATCCCCTATTTCCGTTATATAAGAAGAGAAAGCTGACTGAGGGTGTGATTGTTATCAATTCACTTTTATCTGTTTTTTTCCAGATGTTTGAAATCTGTCATTCTTTAACATGGTTAAAAAAAGTTTCTCGATTTCTAATTGTATTCTAATTCAATGCCATAATGGAACAGTAAGTTAGCAACATAGAACACTTAAAGCACTATAGCCACTGAATAATAAGACAAATTTAATCGTAATCAACCATTTTCCCGACATTTGGCAGATAACAGGTTTCAATTTGTTGGAAGTGCACATTCTGACTTGCTTGATGTGGTGTCCTTGTGAATGTTTACATAATCCTTTCAGTAAAGGCAATGGCCCAAAAGATGATGTTGGTATAAATCAATATGGCATCTTATCTGGAATCAACAGCTCTTCTTCTCATACTGAGTGCAGATTATCAATTTTCCAGAATAATTTTTAACCTTCTTTCATATATGCAAACACAAATGTGTAATTCTTGTTCGCCAGCTGATTTGTAAATGATATAGCAAAGGTTAAAACAAAACAGATCGAAGGCACTAAAAAATAATTGCATAATATAACAATCAGCCTTTATATATCACCTTGAATGTTACAAAACATCTTGAGACGTTTCACAGGGAATCGGTAGAGGGAATAAGAAGTTGTCAAACACTTTCATCGTTTTCCCAATGTTGCTTTGATAACACTGTGCTCCCAGGTCAGAACATTTCCGAATGCATCCAGACCAAACTTAATAAGTTTCATTACCTGTCCATAATTCTTCGGATGGCTAGCCATTCTACTGTGAGCAAAGTTAGTAACGTTAAAGGGCAAACTACAAAATGTGGTTCTCTCCTCTTCCATTATTTAGAATCCTACAAAATCAGAAAATGGCTGTATTTAAATAAGCTTTAGAGTTAATGGTCCAAGCATATGAAGAATGAATAATGTGATGTTTAATAAATGATCACGTTATCAAGGCTGGGAAATTCCACGCACAGGAACGTCATCATCCAACTCCCAAGCTGTTGGTTGTTTAACCTTGTCAATTTCCTGCAGTCCTTTCATTGGTTAAATAATTGGCTCCACTCCAACCAGCTGCTGTATATAAGACACAGAGTTCAGCAGCAGCATTCAGTCTGTACATGTAAGACTATTGCACCCAGAATAAATTTTGTGAAGGGGACGTAACAATTTCCAGTCATCAATAAAAATGTGCCGAGGACTATCATCACTATCAAGCTGCTGCTTAGAAAGGTATGTTACAGTACAAACGTGTTTGAATAGTGGAATGTTACTGAAGTAACTACTTGCTTTGGCCTTCAGTAGTTTAAACTTGGATACCTCAGGGTTTATAATTTGCTGTATTAGTTTGGCGGCATGGTGGCACAGTGGTTAGCACTGCTGCTTCACAGCACCAGAGACCCGGGTTCAATTCTGGCCTCGGGTGACTCTGCGAGGCTTTCTTCTGGATGTTTCAGTTCCCTCCCGCACTCCAAAGATGTGTGGGTTAGGTTGATCGGCCATGTAACTTGTGCCTGAGTGTCAGGGGAACTAGTGGGGTTATGGGGATAGTGCCTGGATGGGATTGTTGTCAGTGTAGGTTCAATGAGCTGAAGGCCTTCTTCTGCCTTATAGAGGTTCGATGATTCTACTCAACATAGACCTGGGTTGTAGATCAGGATTCCTGCCCACAAAGCGCTGATGGCGGCACCTATTATACAGAGCACCTGATTACGATTTCATCAAAGATTAAAGAGGAATATTTGTAAAATGTATTTTGTGCATTGGGATAACTCTAGAAAATGTTCCTGTAATTATCTTGGTGACAATTGAAGGTGATTTTTATTTTCAATCAATTTTCATGAATCAAGAACATGAGATCCTTAAAATGTTGAAAGATCACACCCGACAAATGTTTGGCAGGACTCACCCAAGACAATTCAAAACTGAAGAGCAGCTGTGATTTTTATAGTTATTCATATCCGGATATTAATTTTAACTTTAACAAAAGGAGACACAAAATGTAGGGAATGTATAGCACCTCTCAACATTTAGAAGGAAAACAAGAAAGGATAATGTGTGCTATAGTTCTAATATAGGTTAACGGATTTGGCTGAAGAGTTTTTTTACATCTTTGAAAGAAGGGGTTGTGCTTTCTCTGAGGCATTTTTCTTTTCCAAACTCCGAAAGAGTCAGAAATGCCTTCTAACTTTTGAAATCTGAAATGAAATCAAATCAAGCTGAAAATAACCCTCATGATCTAAAAGGAAAGGTTAGTTAATATTTCTAGATGCTGACAGAGGTGCTGTACATTTCTTATATTTTGTGTCTTCTTTCTTAAAAATTAAAGTTAATATCTGGAAATGAATAACTTTAAAGATCACAGCTACTCTTAAGTTTTTAAATTGTCTTAGTTCCTCTTGGATGATTATGCTGTATAGCTCATTGTGGTGCAGCAAAGCAAATGAGTGGGCACTTACTTCAAGGAAGAAGTAAATTTAGGGAGACATGAACACTATTGCTGAATCCCTACAATGCAGAAGGAGGCCATTCTGCCCACTGAATCTGCATCAACTCTCCGACAGACATCTTATCCAAACCCATCTCCCAGCCCTATTCCCATAAGCCTGCACATGCACCTTGCTAATCCACTTAACCTACATGTCTTTGGACATTAAGGGGCAATTTATGGCCAATCTACTCACCTTTCGACTGTGGGAGGAAATCAGAGCATGCGGAGGAAATCCATGCTGATGCGGGCAGAATGTGCCAGTTCCACACCGTTCAGACACTCAGCCAAGGCTAGAATCGGACCTGGGTCTACAACAATTTAAGTTATATCGTAAATCTAACTTAAAGTATATGATTAGGTTAATAAAACAAGAAGCAAATTTCTCCAATTAACAAACTATATGGAGAGTAGAAAGGAAATTCCACTCTTTAAGAGAATAAAATTAGCAATGATGCATTAATATGTTGGCACAATACTTCCTTTAAAATGACACTAATTCAAGATTGCTAGAATTTATGCATTTCCTTTATGTGACTAATAATATTTTCTATTTTCAGGGCAAAGGGGATTAAGTCCCGGATAGGAATGTTTCTACAGATTTCAGAGAAATCTTATAAATCTATTCAAGCAACGAAGACCAAGAAACCTAAGTCTAAGTGAGTACACTGCCAGCCACTGAAATAGAAGCAGAGTAACTGGCTACTACATCATCTAGCCTCTATTTTGTCAAATACAAAATCATACTAAAGAAAATCATTGTACATTTTCTGTTTCAACCAGGCCCTCCTCAGAGGAAGCAGAAAAGTGGAGACAATCTCTGGACAAGATGCTTGCTCATAATTGTAAGTTGGTGTCTGTTTTGATGTTGCCATAATAGGGGTTCTGTAAGGGTTTTCCTTACTTTATTGCATAAAATTGAATCTGTTGACAAGGTAGTTTCAGAAATTCTGCCTGCCTATTATAATGATTCCATAAAGCAGGATCCAAGCGTATTTTAAAAATAAATTATAGAGCTTATGCAGATTTATTTAATGGTTGTAGGCAAAATGTTTTCAAGTGTTAGAACGCAGTACAACAAACTGGCAAAATAATTCACTCATTAACAAAATGACACAGCAAGGCATGGGCCAATGCTTAGTGCATCACATCATTTGGGGGAAAAGTAATAATGGGAAGTTCTCCTCTGACATCAAAAAGTGATGGAAAGTGAATTCCAGGGGTATGCAACAATTGTTGAAGAACTTTGTCCAGTTCCCTTTTGAAATTGCATCCATTGAACAAATTGCAACTTATCTCAAATATCAGCGATCCTCTGGGACTAGAAAAGATTCCTGCAAATTCTATAGGACCTGACACTATGCTTATACATTTTTGATTGCATCAAATTATTGTCCAATAAAACATGTTAAGTTACTAGGTAGCATCCAAGCCAATCTAACAAATTGAACCTAATTATAAAATTCTGAGCAGCGATAAGTGTGCGACACTGGTGAAAGGAAGGGGAGTGGGATTAAATCCCCACAGGTATGATGGTTGCAGCTTTTTGCAGCTGGGAAGTTTCAAGTTCGGAGCTACAGTTGACTCAACTAGCTCAGGAATCATTGAGAAACTTCCAGCACAGCAAAATTCCTTAGCCAATTGACAATTCCCAGACAAATCCTTGCTATGATTCTTTCTAGTCAAACCAGTGCAATGGGATTTTGGAAGCATACGATTCTCATTCATACTTTTCAGCAAAATACAGGGTGGAGATTTGGGACTTTGAACATGCCATGTAAGAGGGTGAAACTTGCAGCATCTTTTAAACACCTTACTCACCATCAAGCCATTACCGGAGACTTCCCTCAGATTATTAGTGCATGTCAAAAGCTCTTCTCTTCTGATTTTAAGATTAAAAAATAAAACTAGCACATACTATATCATGAAATTTTGCAAGATTGAAGAAGTGGAACATATGTGTTTCCTCTTTAAATTGAACAGAATTACTAAAACTTTTGAATAATTACAATTTCTTCTCCCTTCTTTTGGCAGATGGCCTGACTGCCTTCAGAACGTTCCTCCAATCAGAGTACAGCGAGGAGAACATTGAATTTTGGCTGGCTTGTGAAGACTATAAGAAAACAAAGTCACTTGCAAAGCGGGCCTCCAAAGCAAAGCAGATTTATTTGGAATTCATAGAAACAGATGCCCCTAAAGAGGTCAGTCCTTTCATTTGTAATTGAGGACCATATGCAGTGCATTATTCTAAAACTAAATTTGTGATTCAGTGAGAGCAATTTTAACATTAAAAAAAATGCTCATTAATTGACTTCCTGCCTCTAACTTCTGAATAGGTTAATATCGATTATGAAACCAAAGACTTCACTAAGAAACACCTGCTGAACCCCAGCCGCTCCAGCTTTGATGTGGCCCAGAAGAAGATTTACAACCTGATGGAGAAGGATTCTTATGCCAGGTTCTTGAAATCAGAGCTGTATCTAAATCTGATTAAAGAGACAGAGAGAAACACCACCCAGTCTGACACCAACAGGCACTCCCAGACGTGAAACTGGAAAGAGCATCTCTTGAGGAGATTTTAAAAGAGTAACTAATAGAAGCTAAGTCCATGAATGGAAGGCATAAGCGGAGGCAGAGTTGGAAATAGTGGCAAATGATATTGTCCAAAGGAGGCAAAAGTCTTTCATAGAGTTGGACAGAGAGAGGTGCATCTGTGATATTTCAGAAGGTGCTGAATAAGAAAATGAATGTATACAATACAATGAGAAGCAATGGGACTTTGCACAAATTCCTTACACAAATATTTTATGCTTTGCTGTATAAATTATTTATTGTACATGGCCAAAAATTATTCTACAATATCAATTACACAATATATGAAATACAATGTGGAAAGTCTCTGCATAAGGGTGAATTCATACTGATGTTGTTTTAGAAAAGGTTGTGATTGATCTCTGCAACAGTGTCAAGTTTGCTTCAAGTTTCTAAGTTTATTTATTAGTGTCACAGGATAGGCTTATATTATAACTGCAATGAAGTTACTGTGAAAATATCCTTGTCGCCACACTCCAGCACCTGTTCGAGTACACTGAGAGAGGATTTAGTGTAGCCAATGCTCCTAACCTGCATAGTTGTTTGGACTGTAGGAGGAAACCAATGCAGAGATGGGGAAAATGTGACCCAAACCATGATTCAAACTCAGGCCCCTGGCGCCATAAGGCAGCGGTGCTCACCACTGTGCTGCCCAAGTCAACACATTCCGAGATGAGAGCATACAATTCCACTCAGGATTGTAATAGGTTCTATGTGTTATTAATACACCAACAAGCTTATGTCATCATACAAAGGAAGTTTTCATTAATCAAATAAAAATTTTAGGGAAAAATATTTGAAAGTCATTTGACAAAAGCCAAATTCTAAATGAACAATAAATCCACGTGGTTAAATCAGAAACACGTTAATAGTCATCCTGTGATGGTCCGTAAGATGGTTAATAATGTTTTAGATGGTGATTTCTAATGTACTGAACATTACTGAGCTCTCAACATCAATACATGTTGTTTCATAGCATTGACATTGCTGGAAATTTGCAATGACAATTTGCTGTTGGTCACTGGTCAGTTCTGGTGTAGTTCCACCTCCAAGCCATGACAGATCACTTACAACCATGTTGTATTAAAGTTTTATTGTTAATTTATTGTCAACCATTGGTTTTGTACATTAATTATTTATTTCTGGATGTTTAATTTCTTCCAAGTGGAAATACGCTAAGAGAAAGTGTAATAAAGAATGTTGCACCGCAAAAGGCCTAGTGTTTTTATTCGAGATGGTGGCAAGTGGGTGGGCGGATGTTGGTAGAAGAATAAGAGGGCAGTATCCATGAAGCATACACAAGTACCAAGTACAGATAGTGAAATAGCCAGTCTTGGCACAGTTCTTATCTCTCTCACCTCCAAATGAGAAGGTTGTTGGTTCAGGCATAATTCGTGACTTTTTTTAAAACTTCATTCATGAAATATGGGCATTGTTAACAAGACTAGAACCTGTTGCCCATCCCTAACTCCTTCCTTGAGAAGGTAATGGTGAGCTGCCTTCTTGAATCGCTGCAGTCCCTGTGGTGTAGGTACACCCACAATGCTACTTGAATGAGGGTTCCTGAATTTTGGGAGAGGTGATGGTTTAATGGCTCTATTACTCACTGGTCTAGTAATCCAGAGACCCAGTATACTGTTCTTGAGACTTGGATTTGAAATCCACCACGTGATGCTGAAATTTGAATTAACGTTTTTAAAAATCCAGAATTAAAAAGAGCGAGAAACTGTCAATCATCATAAAAGCCCATCTGGTTCACTAGCATGTTTTAGGGAAGGAAATCTGCCATTATTACTCAGTCTAGCCTATAGGTGACTCCAGATCCACAGCAATATGGTTGACTCTTCAATGCCCTCTGAAATGGAGGGCAATTAGAGATGGGTAATAAATGCTGGCCCAGCCAGTGAAGCCGATGTCCCATGAAGGAATAATAACAAAAATCACTTGGAATTAATCAAATAGGCTGAAGACTGGCTTCTGTGATGCTAAGGTCTCTTGAAGAGACTGAGATGAAACGTTCATTCAACATGAGCTTATAATACAGGTTGACACTCCAGTGCAGCACTGAGGGAATATCACATAGATAAAAGTACTGTCTATAAGATCAGACTTTAAACCAATGCTCTGCTTGTCATCACAAGAGAATGTTAAATATCCCAATTGCCACATTTTGAAGAACAGGGGAATTCTCCCAGAGTCCTGAACAACTGCTGCCTCTCAGCACCAGAAGCTCGGGTTTGATTCCCACCTTATGCCACTGTTTGTGCGGAGTCCCCACATTCTCCCCGTGTCTGCTTTGGTTTCCTCCAGGTCCTCTGGTTTCCTCCTATAATCTGAAAAACGTGCTGGTTAGGTGCAGTGGCTATGATAAATTCTCCCTCAGTGTATTAAACAAGCTTCGGAGTGTGACGACTAGGGGTTTTTCACAGTAACTTCATTGCAGTGTTAATGTAAACCTATTTGTAACACTAATAAATATGCAAAATGTAAATATACATCCCTTAATCAACACCATCAAAACTGAATTAGCTGGTTATCTATCTCAGAGTTATTTGTGGATCTTGCTGTGTACCAATTAACTGCCATACTTGCCTAAGAAAATAACAATGGCGACACTTTCAAAGATAAGTTAAAAGAGCTTTGGCACATTCAATGCCAAGTTAATTATTACTGTTTTGTCACTTCTGTTTGTATTCATGTGTAACTTTACACTAAAAAAGGCTTACATTAAAGAAGATTTAGATCAATTTCTAACTTTGCACTTGTATAGAAATCAGGTTATGTTATAAATAAGCCACCAACAATTAATGCAAAGTTAACAAAAGAGCATTTACATTAGAGATGTCTTCAGTTTAGCCATACAATATTTCAAATAAAAAATTCCCCCGCCTAACTTGGACTCTTGGCACATCCCTTTCACACACTTGCCCAACAAGGATCTCCCACTCTCCAATCTTTATTAGATAACTTCACCGCGTACACTCAGAGCTCTCATCTCTGGTCTGCCCATGACAGATGGTAGAATTTGAATTCAGTAAAAAAAAATTTGGAATTAAGAACCTACTGATGATCATGAAACCATCGTTGATTGTCAGAAAAACCCATCAGGATCGCTGATGTTTTTTAGGGAAGGAAATCTGCCATCCTTACTTGGTTTGGCCTACATGTGACTCTGGAGCCACAACAATGTGATTGACTCTTAACTGCCCTTGGGCAACTTGGGCTGGGCAATAAATGCTGGCCAGCTAGCGACGCATATGCTCTGAGAATTAATAAAAAAAAAATTATCTTTAGTGTCAAGTGATACATTTTATAGCTAATTGGCAAAAAGTGAATAAAAGAATCACATATGGCTTAGGGCAACATTCTCACTTCTTGAGTAAACTGTGGGTCTGAAGCTCACATCAGAGATGTAAGCAAGGAAGCTAGGCTGATACTTGCAATGCAGTGCTAAGGGAGTGCTGTACTGTTGCTGATGCCATCTTTCATTTGAAGTGTTAACTGAAGTGCTCAGGAGGAGGTAAAAGATCAAATGGCATTTCTGATGAGAGAAGTTCTCCCCGATATCCTGGTCCATGTTTATCCCTCAACCAACATCACCAAAAACAGATGATCTGACTATTAGCCCGTTGCTATCTGTGGGGATTTGCTGGATAGATATTAACTGATGTACATCAACTATACAAATAGTGCCCTTGTTGGATGTGATGCACTTTATCTTGAGACAAATGCAAGTTTGTCTTTTCCTATAATACAACTATATGGAACTGTGTGAAATGTTTATTTGGAAACACAGTAATCATTGCAAAATTAGCATTCTCCCTGACAGTGCAACATCAAGTCATATAAACTGAGAAACTCCCAGTTCAGATATTGTACTGATCAACTTCTCAGCGGTGGAACTGCAATTGGGTTCTGGACAAAAGAGTGATAAACTAAAACTCAATCACGGGTACTTTCATGATGGTTATCTAGTGACCTCTGCTGGAAAAAAGTATGCATGACTGCAGGATAAAAAGCAGAAGTGGATTTGATGCAACTGGTTTGCTGGTAAGTTTTGTTTTGTTTACTTATTGGTGTCACAAGAAGGCTTACATTAACACTGCAATGAAGTTACTGTGAAAATCTCCAGTTGCCACACTCTGGCACCTGTTCAGGTACACTGAGGGTGATTTTAGCATGGACAATGCACCTAACCACTGTGTCTTTCAGACTGTGGGAGGAAACTGGAGTAACCGGAGAAAACCCACACAGACACAGGGAGAACATGCAGACTCTGCACAGACAATGACCTAAGCCAGGAATCGAACCTAGGTCCCTGGCGCTGTGAAGTGCTAAGCTCTCTGCCACTGTGCCACCTAAATTCACAACTTGTCTAATTGAATAGGATGTTGTGGGAAATGTGATCTACAATACCTCAGGCTCTGGAAGAAATAACAAAATGTTGTGTGTAATATGACAATCCCTAAAAAAAGCCTGCATAAACTGAATGACTTCCAGTTATACCTTTACCTTGTGTTCATGTGACATCCAGGAAGTTCAAATTTTGTTGTTTTACTTAACCATTCAGTCACAGCCTTGACTCATTGATTCACGGATAAACTCTAACTGTATCTAATAGTCTCATGTTGCTTTGATTCATTAGTTTGAAAGAAATCCTACCCATGCTGTCTAAAAAATAATCAGAATTTTTAAAAATGATTTCTTCACAAGACCAAACACAAATAAGTGAGTCAGAAACTTCCAATGTCACCAGTCCCTTGGTTGTTAAATCCCCATTTAATCCCTAACACCAGGTCAAATGTCAAGATCAATCTTCCAGCTTCGTCTCTTAGACCAGTGGTTCCCAATTTCTGCCGTGTCACACTAGTGTGGAAGCTGTAAGTGTGTCACAGCTTGCTGCCAGAATGTTTTGGTGAAAAAGTTAAGTTAAAGCTTATTTATTAGTCACAAATAAGGCTTACGTTAACACTGCAATGAAGTTACAGTGAAAATCCCCTAGTCCCCATAGACCGATTCCTATTCGGGTCAATGAACCTATCCAGTGTATCTTCTGGAGTGTGGGAGGAAACCGGAGCATCTGGAGAACGTGCAAATTCCACACAGACAGTGACCCAAGCTGGGAATTGAACCCTGGCCCCTGGTGTTGTGAGGCAGCAATGTTAGTCACTGTGCCGCTCCTGAATGTAATATTGGCGGAAGACAGCAGGCAAGTGGGGACTGGTAGTGTTGAATTCCTTAGTACTGGGGAGGGTTCCCTCAATACCTCCTCCACAGCCAGGCATCAGTCTGCTCACTCCATGCTCCAAATAACAATTGTCCTCTTAGGGCAGTTCTCGGCCAGCTCACACCATACTGTGGGTCACATGACCCATTCTCTTAAAAGGGGTATGCCCAACATATATAACAAGTAGGAAGGCAGCTACCAGGCCTGGCCTAGGAGCCCAGCATCAGACATATTGCAGGTACATTGAATAAAAGCAACAGAAGAACACAGACTCCCCCTAGCCTTTAAATGGTTAAACTGATTCATCTAAGTATGTGGAAGCAATGCAACTTAAAGGGTCAAACATACAAAAAACAAAGAAAATTACAGCACAGGAACAAGGCCTTCGGCCCTCCAAGTCTGCACCATCCATGCAAACTAAAACTAAAATCCCTGACCTTTATGGGGACCATAACCCACTATTCCCATCTATTCATGTATTTGTCAAGATACGCTTAAAATTCATTATCGTATCTGCTTCTTCTACTGCCCTGGCAGAGAATTCCAGGACCCACCATCCTCTTTGTAAAAAACCTATCTCGTATATCTCCTTTAAACCTTAAACATATGCCCCCTAGTAATTGATTCTTCCACCCTGGGAAAAATCTTCTGACTACACTCTGTCCATGCCTCTCATAATCTTGTAGACTTCTATCAGGTCATCCCTCAATCTCATCATTCCAGTGAGAACAAATCAAGTTTCTCCAATCTCTCCTCATACAAATGCCCCCCATACCAGGCAACATCCTGGTAAATCTTTTCTGTACCCTCTCTAAAACCTGGCATGGCGACCAGAATTGAACACTATATTCCAAGTGCAGCCTAACTAAGGTTCTATAAAGTTGCAACATAACTTGCCAATTTTTAAACTCAATGCCCCAGCCAATGAAGGCAAGTATGTTGTTTGCTTTCTTGACTACCTTCTCCATTTGCATTGCCACTTTCAGTGATCTATGTACTTGTACACCCAGATCCCTTTACCTATCAATACTCTGAAGGGTCCTGCCATTTACTGTATTTTTCCTATCTTTATTGGACCTTCCAAAATGCATTACCTCACATTGTCTGGATTAAACTCCATCTGCCATCACTCTGCACAAATCTCCAACCGATCTATACCCTGCTGTATCCTTTGATGGTCCTCATCACTATTTGCAAATCTAACAACTTTTGTGCTGTCTGCAAACTTACTAATCAAACCAGTTACATTTTCCTCCAAATCATTTATTTCTATTACAAACAACAAAGATCCCAGCACTGATCCCTGAGGAACATTACTTCTCACAGTCCTCCATTCAGAAATGCACCCTTTCACTGCTACCCTCTGTCTTCTACGACTGAGCCAGTTCTGTTTCCATCTTGCCAGCTCACATCTGATCTCATGTGACTTCACCTTGTGCACCAGTCTGCCATGAGGAACGTTGTCAAAGACCTTACTGAAGTCCATGTCGACAACATTCACTGTCCTATCCTTGTCAATCATCTTCGTCACTTCCTGGAAAAGTTTGATCAAGTTAGTGACACACAACCTCCCCTTTACAAAACCATGTTGCCTCTCAATAATACGTCCACTTATTTCCAGGTGGGAATAAATCCTGTCTTGAAGGGTCTTCTCCAAAAATTTTCCTACCATTGGTGTGAGGCTCACCAGCCTGTAATTACCTGGATTATTTTTGCTACCCTTCTTAAACAAAGGAACAACATTAGCTATTCTCCAATCTTCTGGGACGTCCGCTATAGCCAATGAGGATACAAAGATTTCTCTCAAGGCCCCAGCCATTTCCTCTCTTGCCTCTCTCAATATTCTGGAGCATATCTTTTGAGGCCCTGGGGACTTGTCTACCTTAATGTTGCTCAAGAACCCCAATACTTCCTCCCTTTTAATCACAACATGACACTAACTTTCTACACGCCCTTTCCCAGACTCATTATCCACCAAGTCCTTCTCTTTGGTGAATACTGACACAAAGTACTCATTTGAGGTCTTGCCCATTTCCTCTGATTCCATGTATAGATTCCCTCTCCTGTCCTTGAGTGGCCTAACCCTCTCACTGGATACTCCCTTGCTCTTTATATAGGTATAAAAAGTCTTGAGATTTTCCTTAATCCTACTGGCCGATGCTTTCTTTTCTCAAGACTCCTTTCAGCCCACCTTACTCCTTGCTTAGAGTTCTTTCTACTTTCCTTGTATTCCACACTTATTTCATGTGTTCCCAGCCTCCTAGCCTTGACAAATGCTTCCTTTTTCTCTGATTAGGCTCGCAATATCTCTCACAATCCAACATTCCAAAACTTGCCATACTTATCCTTCATTCTTACAGAAATGTGCCAGTCCTGAATCCCTCTCAACTTACACTTGAAAGCCTTCCACATGCTGGATTTTGATTTGCCCTCAAACATCTGCCCCCAATCTACATTCTTCAGTTTTTGCCTAATATTGTTGTAATTAGCCTTCCTCCAATTTAGCACCTTCACTTGAAGACGACATTTATCTTTACCCATTAGTACCTTAAAGCTTACTTAATTGTGGACACTGTTCCCATAATGCTCCCCTACTGAAACACCTCAGTAAGCTGAGGGTTCTTTGTACAATGGGTTTCAGGATGCCCTTGACATAGCTGGAGAAGTTCTTGCACAGGGTCCCATCGCCCGTGTATCTTTGGGAAGCAGTAGAGATCTCCAACGCGGGGAGTATGTGGAATGAGAGCACAGAGGGTGTTCTGAAGGTCAGGATCAAATGTCTTGATCAAAATGTTGAGATGACGGGTGTGTTCTTTGGTCAGATCTGTGGGTAACTGTCTAATGTTCCTCATTGTTTAGTTGTTGGTACATTTCTTTGCAGTAATCTGTTCTGTTCAGGATGATGATGGCCCCCTCCTTTGCTGGTTTGATGACAATGTTGCAGTTGGTTTGAGAGCATGGATGCATTGCGTTGTGCTTGGGTGATGTTGTCATTTAAATTGTGAGTGTGGTTGATGAATCTGGTGTTGATGCACCTCCTGATGGCTTGAGCATACATATCCAGTTGTCGGCAGCAGCCTTCCGGAAGAGTCTAATTGGACTTTTCCTCTTCAGTTGCTGCACTGCAGATCTCTCTGTCAGTTCATTGGCTGTCTCATTGTATTCGCTGTTGGCCCCTTGGTGTTTGTGGAAGAACCCCCATAGCCTCATTCGCCTGATGAATTCCTCTGTGGCTGTTGCGAGAAAGATGGTACTTCCCCACTGCAGAGAAGCTACGACATCTTCTCTGGAGTTTTCAACACATCATTGATGAAGATGAACATCTCACCAGGGCCATTCCCAAACCCCCATTTCTTGCCTTCAAACAACCGCACAACCTCAAACGGGCCACTGTCCGCAACAAACTACCCAGCCTTCAGAAAACAGTGACCACAACATCACACAACTCTGCCACAGCAACCTCTGCAAGACATGCCAAATCATCGACATGGATGACATCATCACACATCAGAATACCATTCACCAGGTACACGGTACATATTCTCTCAACTCAGCCAATGTTGTCTACCTGTTACGCTGCAGGAAAGGATATCCCAAGGCATGGTACATTGGGAAGACCATGCAGATACTATGACAACGGATGAATGAACATCGCTCGATAATCACCAGGCAAGACTGTTCCTATGGGCAAACACTTCAGTGGTCACGGGCATTCAGTCTCTGATCTGTGAGTAAGCATTCTCCAAGGCGGCCTTCATGACACACAATAGTGCAGAGTTGCTGAGCAGAGACTGATAGTCAAGTTTTGCACACATGAGCACAGCCTCAACCAGGATCTGGGCTTCATGTCGCACTATCTGTAATCCCTATGACTTGCCTGGGCTTGTAAAATCTCACTTACTGCCCTGTCTGGAGACAATACACATCTCTTTAACCCATGCTAATGCTATTTCCATTCACATTGTCTGCACCTTGAAGACTTGAATAACAGGTTAGCTGTAAAGACTTGCAATCTAATCAGTATTCTGTGAACTGTGTGTGACTTTATATGCCCTTCTCTGAATAGAATCTTCCACACACTTGACAAAGGAACACTGTTTCCAAAAGCTTGTGAGATTACTATCAAATAAACTGGTTGGGCTCTAACCTGGTGTTGTGAGACTTCTTAATGTGTTTATCCCAGTCTAACACTGGCATCTCTACATCATATTCTCCTTAACCAGTTGTGGAGAACACTGGGATACAGGGTTGCAAACTGGAAAGTATTGAAGTAGATGAGGAGGATGTTCTTGAGGATTTGAAGTTAGATAAGTCCCCTGGGCCGGATGGGATTTACCCTAGGATTCTCTGGGAGGCGAGAGAGGAGATTTCAGAGCCTCTGGCTCTGATCTTCAGGTCGTCGTTGGTTACGGGTATAGTGCCGGAAGACTGGAGGATAACGAATGTGGTCCCATTGTTCAAGAAGGGGAATAGAGACTTTCCTGGGAATTATAGACCGGTGAGTCTTACTTCTGTTGTTGGCAAAGTATTGGAAAGAATTATTAGGGATAGGATTTATAGTTATTTAGAGAGAAAGGAATTGATTGGGGATAGTCAGCATGGTTTTGTGAAGGGTAGGTCGTGCCTTACTAACCTTATTGAGTTTTTGAAAAAGTGACCAAAGAAGTGGATGGGAGTAAGGCAGTTGATGTGGTATATATGGACTTTAGTAAGGCGTTCGATAAGGTGTCCCATGGAAGGCTTCTGCAGAAAATGCAGATGTATGGGATTGAGGGTGATTTAGCTAATTGGATTAGGAATTGGCTAGCAGATAGAAGACAAAGGGTGGTGGTTGATGGGAGATATTCATCGTGGAGTTCGGTTACTAGTGGTGTACCTCAGGGATCTGTTTTGGGGACCCTGCTGTTTGTAATTTTTATAAATGATCTGGATGAGGGTATTGAAGGATGGATTAGTAAATTTGCGGATGACACCAAAGTCGGAGGAGTGGTAGATAGTGAAGAGGGTGTTCTAGTTTGCAGAGAGACTTGGACAAGTTGCAGAGCTGGGCCGAGAGGTGGCAAATGGAGTTTAATGTGGAAAAGTGTGAGGTAATTCACTTTGGCAGGAATAACAAATGTGTACAGTATAGGGCTAATGGTAGGACTCTTAATAGTGTTGAAAAACAGAGGGATCTTGGTGTATATGTGCATAGATCCCTGAAAGTTGGCAGTCAAGTTGATAAGTTTGTTAAGAAGGCATATGGAGTCTTACCTTTTATTGGTAGGGGGATTGAATTTCGGAGCCGCAACGTCATGTTGCAACTGTACAAAAGTCTAGTGCGGCCGCACTTGGAGTATTGTGTGCAGTTCTGGTCCCCGCATTATAAGAAAGATGTGGAGGCTTTGGAGAGGGTACAGGGGAGGTTTACCAGGATGTTGCCTGGTATGGAGGGCAGGTCTTATGAAGAGAGGCTGAGGGATTTGAGGTTGTTTTCGTTAGAACGAAGGCGGCTAAGAGGAGACCTTATTGAAACATATAAGATGATTAGAGGTTTAGATATGGTGGACAGTGATAGCCTTTTTCCTAGGATGGAGAAAGCTAGCACGAGGGGACATAGCTTTAAATTAAGGGGTGGTAGTTATAGGACGGATGTCAGAGGTAGGTTCTTTAACCAGAGGGTGGTAAGGGTATGGAATGCCCTGCCTGCTGCAGTTGTAGATGCGCCAAGTTTGGTGGCGTTTAAGAGGTTAGTAGATAAGTTTATGGACGAAAAGGAAATGGTTTAGGTTAGAGGGTCATTGCTTTTTCTTAATTGGTCGGCGCAACATCGAAGGCCGAAGGGCCTGTTCTGCACTGTAATGTTCTATGTTCTATGTTAACCAGTCGTGCAACTCCCCCACCCGTTTTACATCCCCCTCTATCCTGCCTGAAATATTCATATCCTGGAATGTTAAGCTGCAATCCTGTCCTTCCCTTAATCAAGTCTCTGTAATGGCAACAACAGCATAGTTCCAAGTACTAATCCTTGCTCTTAAGTTCACCTGCTTTATCTGTTACACTTCTACCATTGAAACAAATTCACTTCAATCCACCAGACCCTATTCGATTAGCAACTGCACCCTGCCTGCTCTTTCTCTGAGTCTTATTCCTTCGTTCCCTTTCAGCTAATTCACCTTTACTTTGGTTCCCATTCCCCCTCTGCCAAACTAGTTTAAATTTTCCTGTGTGACACTAGTAAACCTCCCAGCCAGGATATTTATGCCCTTCCAGTTTAGATGTATCCTTCTTGAACAGGTTCCACCTACCCGAGAAGACCCCATGATCCAGGTATCTGAAATCCTCCTTCCTACACTAGCTGTTTAGCCACATGTTGAACTGCATTTTCTTTCAATCCTAGCCTCACTAACACGTGGAATAGGGAGTAATCCTGAGATTATAACCCAAGGGGTTCTGCTTTTTAACTTGCTGCCTAACTCCCTAAACTGCTGCTGCAAAACCTCATCACTCTTCCTACCTATATTGTTGGTACAAATATGTACCATGATCTATACACAAAGTAAAGTTTGTCTTTATTGGGAGCTTCTTCATTAGTGAGTGCTGGCTGGCATTCGCTCTGGTGCTGCCAAAAGATATGTGTGTGACTCTAAAGAAGAAATATAAATAACTATTCCAGTCCTCCCTGCCAAAGAAACCTTAGCCTGTGTTTCTGACTTGCTCATTTATTCTCACCTTCTGCGTATGCAGGTTTCATGATCATTGCTCAGCCCCGCCATGGCCTTTAGCAAGCCTTAGTTATTTACTTGATTATATTCCCAGTTGGGGTTTTCTCAGGTTAATAGCATCTCCAAGAAGGATCCACATTCCCTTCCCAACTCTTTTCCTATTTCCAACCAAACTCCCAGAAATAGTTCATCCATTTCTCATTGTGATCCTTTTTTTAACTTACAAAAAAACCTATTGCAAAACTGTAAGGATAAAAAACAGAAAGTAAATGGGAAATGCAAGCAGAAGATTTTGGAATTGCATGGAGCAGGTTAACATATATCTATGAGAAGCAGCGCCTAGATTCAAACAGGAGTTCTACCACCTGTTCACCATTCTCTCCCACCTTAAAATGACATAAGGCAATGGGAGCCTCTCATTTAATCCAATCAGTATTCACTCTAAGAATCATAAAGTGCGGATTTCAACTTCTGTCGACAAATTCAGAGAAAAAAGTATTTGTTTTCATGAAACACAGAGGGACACCAGGAGATAAAGGTACCTCTCACTGTTACACTTACTCTCCCAGAGGAATAAGGTGCACAACTTTTATCCGGTTCTTAAAGATCATCCTTTTTTGGAACTAACTTAAGTTTCACCACAGTTCTTTTGTAAGGTACAGGACTTGTTAGCTCAAGACGGAACTTCACTCCCAATTCTCACATTGTGATTTTAACAAAAAATTGGAAACATCTTCTGTTCCTAATAACTGTGTTCCTCTGGTCCACAGTAATTCTGATGTAGAGATGCCGTAATTCCACAGCTCTTGTTGACATCATTGCCTTCTGAACTTAAGACTCACACAAGAACTTCAGTGCTTTTAGCTCAAAGTCTAAAACCTTAAGGTTTCTTCAAATTGAACTGCTTGCTTCCATCAGCAAAAATACATGGATAAATTAATAAAAAGAAACGATCCTAACCCCCAAAGCCCAATTCCAAGGCAATTTTACATGTTTTAAATGCTTCAAACAGAAATGTAAACTAATTAATTTTTGTAACCTTCAAAACTTTTGATTCAGGATCACACATGACTAATTTACATCTGTAATGGATAGAATTGCTCTCTGTCCCTTCAGGCTCTCTTGTTTCACTCTCATATAAACTTTGTCTAACTTTTTTCTTATGGGAATTGCATATATAATTTCACTCTTTTATTGAGGTAAGCATAGATCCTATACTTTGCTATTGCTTACATTTTCTCTCTTCTAATACGGACCTCAATAACAAAACACAGGTTGCCCTCTGAATTGGCACTATTTGTAATGCTCTGGCAATTCCTGAATTCAGCATTTTAATTGCTATAGCCATGCAATTTTAATCTTCCCAAAACTGAAATTTACCTCTAAAAGATTAGTATAAGCCATGAGTGAGATGACAATGACAAAAGGATAGAGATGTTGAAGAGAGTGCAGAGAAGATTTTAAAGCAGAAATGTGCAGTTATCCACTCTGGTTGCAATAATAAGACAGATTACTCCAATGGGTGTAAATTGAGAGGTGAATACTCAGTGAGATCTTGGTGTCCTTGTGCATCAGTCGCTGAAAGTAAGCACGCAGGTACAGTAAAAAAGGCAAATGGTATATTAGCCATCATAGCAAGAGGATTGGGTAAAGGAATAAGGATGTTTTGCTACAATTGTATAGGGCATCGTGAGGCTGCACCTAGAATATTGTGTAGTTTTGGTGTCCTTATCTGAGGAAGGTTATCCTTCATATAGAGGGAGTACAGCAAAGGTTTACCAGGCTGATGCCTGGAATGGTAGGTCTGTTATACAAGGAGGGAGTAAGTTTGTTAGGATTATATTCACTGGAGTTTAGAATAGCAAAAGGAGATCTCGGAAACTTATAACATTCTAACAGGATAGATTTAGAAAGAATATTCCCAATGGTGGCAGAATCCTGAACTAGGAGAGACAGTTTGAGGATAAGGGGTAAACTTTCAGAACTGAGCTGAGGAGAATTTTTTTCATTCAGAGAGTGGCAAATGTATGGAATTCATTACCACAGAAAATAGCTTGGGCCAAAATATTGTCTGATTTCCAGTAGAAATTAAATGTAACTCTTTGGGCTAAAGGGATATAAGGGAGAAAGGAGGAATCAGGATATTGAATTCAATGATGGGCCATGATCAAAATGAATGGCGGAAAAATGTCAAAAGGCCAAATGGCGTACTCCTTTTTCTAGTTTTGAAGTACATAGATAATGCATCAGGAAATGAATTACAGTTTGAACCTCTTGGAAGAGAAGGCTAAGGTTTTTTTCCAAGTATGAAAGTTTTTGAGTGTGGACATAAGGAGAATATTTCTTCTTATGGGGGAAAGCATAACTCAAGGTGCTCAGTATCAGACAGATACCAAGAAATCCAACAGGAATTCAAAATATAAGAAATAGGAGCAGGAATAGGCCATCCCACCCCCCGAGCCTGCCCCACCATTCAATAAGATCATGGCTGATCTGTAGTGGTTCAGTACCACTTTCCTACTTTCTCACCGTAACCCTTAATTCCCTTGTCAATCAAAAACCTATTCATTCTTGACTTGAACATATTCAGCAAGGAAGCCTTCACCACCTCATCAGGCAGAGAATTCCAAAGATTCACCACCCTTTGCGTGAAGAAACTCCTCCGCAACTCTGATCTGAACCAACCACCCATAATCTTGAAGCTATGCCCTCTAGTCCTGCTATCTTTGCTAAGTGGGAAGAAGATACCTCTTCATCCAAAAATGTGGAACTTGCTACCATAGGGAGTGGTTGAAGCAAATTCAAGAAGAATTGGGACAAGTATTTGAGGGAGAAGAGAATAGATGATCATAATTGTAAATTAAGATGAGAAAAAAGCTCAAGTGGTACATAAACAAGAGCATGGGCTGATTGGGCCAAATGTCTGTTTTTGTGCCACATATCATATGTAATCTTACATAAGCTCTTCCATATAGACTATGCATCGTGCCACAAAAAGTACAAATTTTGCAGACTTTTAATTTTTTTTGGACCCTGAAAAACCATTTCCGCTTTCAAATCTCCTAAAAGGATTTGCCAACTTTATAATGCAAGTAATTATCCCAGAACTTGCTGATGTACACTGATCTCAAGACTTTTTCTTTGCATCTGCCTATAAATTTAAATGTCAAAGAACAAAGAACAAAACAGCATGGGAAACAGGCCCTTCGGTCCAATGAGCCCACGCCGCCACCTCGATGTTCCCACCTCTACCTGTGATCCCTGTCTATGTTTATAGATCTATGGATTAAAAACCAAATTTGAGACAATTTAGGGAGAATTTCTTTTGGCAATTAGCCTAAGAGCACATCTGCGGGATGTGGGAGGAAACTGGAGCACCCGGAGAAAACCCACGCAAGCACGGGGAGAATGCGCAAGCTCCCACAGACACAGGCCCAAATCCATGTATCTGCACAGCACAGCTATAGTCACTGAGCTGTCGTGTTGCCTATCAAATGGTCCAGGTCAAGCGTACACTAACCACGTGAAGCACTAGGATACTCTCGAAAAAAAATCCAAGAGCAGCCCTCTCACGACCCATCGCATGTATGCCCCTTGTTAGACAACAAGGTGGACCAAAGCACCTGTAGGATAAAAACAAGTACATCAATATCATCATCTATTTACACACTTCCCAGGGACTCCTAAGGCTCATGATCCCTATTTTAAATCAGTTTTCTATACCCCTCCATTCCCATTCTGTTCACGTGCCCATCTAAGTATTTCTTAAATAACTCCAGAGTGCCTGCCTCCACCACTTTACTTGGCAGCGCATTCCATACCCCCACCACCCTCTGTGTGAAAAAACTCCCTCTAGCATCCAAATTATACCTTACCCCCCTCACCCTAAGCCCATGACCCCTCGTGCTATTCGAGTCCATCCTAGGAAAAAGCTTAACTCTCTTTACTCTATCTATACCCGTCATAATCTTGTACACCTCTATTAGATCTCCTCTAAGTCTACGTCTTTCTAAGAAAAACAGTCCCAATTTGCCTAACCTCTCCTCGTAACTCAGACCTTCCATACCAGGCAGCATCCTGTCCTTTAAATGTAAGCAAAACACTGCAGATGCTGAAATCTGAAACAAAAACAGAAAATGCTGGAAAATCTCAGCAGATCTGATAGCATCTGTGGAGAGAGAACGGAGCCAATGTTTTGAATCTGGATGACTCTTCACCAGCTCTGATTAAGGGTCATCCAGATTCAAAATACCAGTTCATTCTCTCTCCACAGATGCTGGCAGATCTTAGTCAATAATTGATTAAACTAATTAGGACATAGCTGAGAATGTGATAACAATCTTGGAGTCCCAATATCTGTAATCAGGACTGATTATCATATGGTTTTAAAATTCTATTGTCCTGAATTTAGTTTAACTGCTCCCACTTCCTCCCTCCACGTGGTCCCTCTCTCTCTCTCTCCCCTCAAACTTTCCATGTTCTTTCCAAACCATTCCCACTGTGGATGATCCACTTGTTGATACTCAGTGCTGTACTGTAGGGTTCAAATCCCACCATCGCAGAAATTTGAATTTAATAAAAACCTGGAATAAGACCATAAGACATAAGAGCAGAATTAGGCCATTCAGCCCATCACACCTGCTCCACAATTCAATCCTGGCTGCTTTTTTTCTCATCCTCATTCTCCTGCCTTCTCCCCATAATCCTTGATTCCATAATTGATCAAGAACCTATCCACCTCCGTTTTAAAGACAATGAACTGGCCTCCATAGCCTTCTGTGGCAAAGCGTTCCACATTTTCACCATTCTCTCTGGCTGTAGAAATTCCTCCTCATCTCTGTTTTAAAGGAGCATCCTTTCACTCTGCAGTTGAGCCCTTGAGTTCTCGTCTCTCCCACTAGCAGAAACATGATCTATGAAATGATTGTCATAAAAGCCCATCTGGTTCACTAATGTCTTTTAGGAAGGAAATCTGCTGTCCTTACCTGGTCTGGCCTGTGATGTGAGGTGAAGAATTGATACAATGGCAGATTTCACAATTGTAAGTCATTAATTATGTCTGACATTGACAAACTGCTGGGAAGATGATCTGATATTGATGCATTGATGTCAGTATCACCCCTGGGATCTCATGAACAACTTGCCCAATGGCTTATCTCCTTACAGAAGGACAAGACAGAGAAAGAATGAGAGACAAATAGAAGATTGGAATATGAAAAGAATAAAGATGGAAAAAGTAGATTGCAAGAGACAAAAAAAGGAAAAAATTAAAAATAAGCAAATTGTGACCCAGTTTAATTTCAGAATTACTGCATCACTCCATGAGAAGCTAATGAATGAATGGCAAAGTAGGCATGCAAAATGTGTATATCATGTAGAACAACTATTAGTTACACCATTGCACTTCTCAAGAACCACAAGATTTTAAAAAGACCAAAATCTATGCAATTCAGCAACCTCTCCCATCTTGGAAATATGATACAATAACAAAGGAATTGTCGCCTAGTCATAGCAATCAATCAATTAATTTAGAGACAAATCTAAATCTGAGGAGAGGGGTTTGGAACCATGGTAAAAGGCTACCATTTTTTCTCTCTACACT
Organism: Sphyrna mokarran; assembly: GCA_024679065.1. Lineage (NCBI taxonomy): Eukaryota > Metazoa > Chordata > Chondrichthyes > Carcharhiniformes > Carcharhinidae > Sphyrna > Sphyrna mokarran. Next base: position 66,075,153 of record JAGIQG010000009.1, read on the forward strand.
TACTCCAAAACATGCCCCAAGTTACTCATGCACTATATTCCAAAGCGCACCTATGAAAAAATTGCATTTGAAAGAATTGTAAAAAAATTGGGGTCTTGAATAAACAAATATTTTCTAATGTAACACTCCTTTTCTAATTTCTAAAGTCTATAAAAACATGTCAACTACCATGTTGACATTCATGATTTAAGATGACAGCCTGTGTACCCTCTTATCAATGCAATCCTTTATAAAGAACCATATAACCCTCGGCTGGGCGTAAGCTAAAGTTGACGTTGGGCAGGATGACAGAGCAGGGAAGTGGTAATCACCCTAACATTTGGAGCCCCTGTCCCGTCTTCATTAGTCAGAATAATTTAGATAGATGATTAACACTGGTGTTGTGAGACTTCTTATTGGGTATGCTATCAGCCCCACAAAAAGTGTATATATATTATATATAATATATAGGTGTTATAGCGGTGATAAGGTCTAAGGTGTTGGTGAGGTGGCACTGCTCATTGGGAAGCTGTTTTCAGATAGAAGATGGACCAGGTGAGGGGAGAAATGTCAAGGGAAAAGTTCCCTAACTCTGACAGAATGCTACTTCACAACCAACGGAGATCAATCCATTGTCCAACTGTCCTCTCTAGAATCAGTAAACTGCTCTCAGCTGTTATGGGTCATATACTTTTTCTCATTAATGTAGGATGACAAAGCAGGGGAGCTAGTAATCACCCTAACATTTGGAGTACTTATCCTGAATCCACTGGTTGGAATAGTTTGGATAGAAAATTGATATGGGTACATTATCAGCTCCTCAAAAAGTATATATATATGAACTGTTATTTCTTAATAAATCATTTTAAAATTATTTATGACTAGTTAATTGCCTATTTAGATAACTGTAATCCAGTTGACTACAAGTGTAGTTCTGGTCTCCATGCTACAAAACAAGATTGAAGCACAGGAGAAAGCATAGAAAAGATTCACAGGGATCTGAAAATGAAGAGTGCAATCATAAGGAAAGATTACAAAGGTTGGGGCTATTTTCTATGGGAAAAGAAAAGATAAAAAAGACTTTCAAAGTGTCTAAAAAAATCATAAGACGTTGATGTGAAGTTTCCATTGTAGTTGAATTCAGAACATGATGGCATAAATGCAAAATAGCTATTCAGGAATTCAGAAAAGAATTCAGGAGTGATTTCCTCCTGCAGAGTAGATGAATGTGGCACTCCAAAGAATGGCTGAAGTGGCTAACACTGATGCATTTAAAGGGGAGGTTTGATACGTGCTTAAAGGAAAAAGGAATGCAAAATGGTGGTGGCATACACCAGTTAGACCAAATAATTCCTCTGCTATGGGTTCCATATCAAATTTTGTAGTTTAAATACTGGTTTAAGTTGCTCCATTTTACTCACAAATAATGCAATCTCTTACTGAGTCACATTTTACTGCTTTTGAATTCAAGAAGTATAAATCTCCAACTATTTATCATTATTAGAAGTGAATGAGAATAAAAGTTTTAGAATACAATTAAGACAACGAACAAAAAATAATCTTCCCAATTAAAAATCCTTTTTCTCTTGGAATCTGCATTTTAATAAAATATATTCTGAACCATTAGTGACAGCAGTTACATATTAATTGCAACAATTCGTGTTAACTTTAATAGTTTATTTTCACATTTATTCCAGTAATAAATCAAAGGTCACACAAAACAACACAAATACATGAAAATGGAAATTTAATTTTGCACTGTAGAAAATTATGGCTTCCATAGTTGGTGCACTTTTAAAAAAGCTAATATATAAAAAAGTTCAAATAGAGACAAATATAATGACAAACTCAAAAGAATTTGAAACCCATACTCAAGAATAATTGTCACTTCTTAAGGTTAAACTAAAGAGACAGGAGACTGAATTAGATTAAATTTTAAAATGAATACAGACAATGCTTCAAATTCTTTCATTTATGGCTCTCTCTATTTCTGCCATTTGCTTGTGTCCTTCATATGTAGCCTTCTGTGTCACTATGGCCAAACGTTCATGGTATTGCTCCAGGTGAGCCAGCAATTTGGAATACAGATTCTGTTGGTAAATAAATCAAAAAAGTTACTGTGTATCCTCATCATCTCCTTCAGAATTTTCTTCTTTTTCCCATTTTATTGCTTTGAAAAGAAACAGATCTCACGAATTCTACCAGTATCTTCCAAGTGAACATTAAATTCACAAAGATCTTTTGATGAACGACCTATACTTAATATAGTAAAACACACAAAAGGCACTTCACGAGTATTATAGAAAACTGGAAGCTGGTTAGCCTAACTCTCCTCAGGAAAAATCTAAAATCCATTTTTAAAGAGGTTATAGCAGGGCATTTATAATCAGGCAGAGTCAACATAGTTTTCAGAAAGGGAAATCATGCTTAACAGATTTGCTAGAGTTCTTTGAGAATGTAATAAGCAAGGTGGATAAAGGGGAACCAGTAGCAAAGGTGTATTTCAATTTCAAAAATGTATTTGAAAAGATGCCACATCAAAGGGAAATGCTCACTTATTAAGGGTGATAAAATAACACAGATAAAGGTTAACAAACAGCAAGTGGAGACAGATAGCTCAATTTCAGTCTGTAAACTGTAGCTAGTGGAATGCCACAGGGATCAGTGCCAATGCCTCAACTATTTACAACCTCTACTGATGCCTTGGATGAAGGGACCGACTGTATTGGGACATTGGAACCTATCCTGAACTGATGGGACCAGTACGAACTGGATAGGTTACGCCTGGGCAGGACCAGGACTGATGTCCTACCGACAGTATTTACTAGAATACTCTAGTATTGGGGAGGTTTAAATGAAAATGGCAGGCAGGGGTGGGAATATGCAAGGTGTCAGAGGAAGGGGAACCAAGGACAAAAATGAAGATAGAAAGGGGAATAAGAAAAATGATATGTAGAGAAAACAAGGGCTAGATTCAAACAGGGCCACAGTGAAAAAATAGTGGGAACAAGACCTGTAATTTTAAAAAGGTGACAATAAGAGGTAAACCTTTCAGAACTGAGGCAAGGAAAAATTTCTTCACCCAGAGAGTGCTGAATGTGTGGAATTCATTACCACAGAATGTAGTTGAGGCCAAAACGTTGTTTGATTTCAAAAGTAAATTAGATATGGCTCTTGGCGCTGAAGGGATCAAGGGATATGGAGAGGAAGTGGGGGAAATCAAGATATTGAATTCGATGGTCAGCCATGATCACAACAAATGGCAGAGCAGGCTCAAAGGGCCGAATGGCCTGCTCCCCCTTCTATTTTCTATGTTTCTAAAGGCTTTGTGTCTTAACGCGCAGAGCATTTGCAATAAAATGAATGTATTCATTATGCAAATATATGTAAACGGTTATGATATTGTTTGCTGGGATTACATGGCTGCAAGATGACCTGGGATTGGAATTGAACTCTAGGGGTATTTAGTTTTTAGAAAGGGCAGACAAAAAGATAAAGACGATGGAGTTGCACTGCTGGTTAGAAAGGAATTTACACCACGTTGATGAAGGATATTAGGTCTGACAATGTGGAATCTATATGGATGAAGCTAAGAAACACTAAGGGTCAAAAACGTGAGTAGGGATTGGATATAGAAACCCAAACTGTAGTAGTGATGTTTGGAATGACATGAAACATGAAATTAAAGATACATGCAATGAAGGAACATCAGTAATTATGCGTAATTTAATCTGCATATAAATTGGGAAATTACTATCCCCAGAGAGTGGTCAGCCTATGGAATTCACTACCGTAGAAAGTGGCTGAGGTCAAAACATTGTTTGCTTTCAAGAAGTAATTAGTTATAATACTTGGGGTCAGGAGAATCAAAGGATATGGGGGGAAGGCAGGATCAGGCTGTTGAGCTGGATGATTAACTATGATCATAATGAATGTTAGAGCAGACTCGAAGGGCTGAATGGTCTTTTCCTGTTCCTATTTTCTAATTTTCTATGTATTGTAGCCAAATTTTCTGACAATACGAAAATAGATAGGGAAGCAAGTTGTGAGGGTGATATAAAGTGTCAGGAAAAGGAGGTAGATAGGTTGAGCTGGCAAACCTTTGGCAGATGAGGAGAATGATGTGAGAAAATGTTACTGTTGTCCCACTTAGGCAGAAAGAATAGAAAAACGGGACATTTTTTAAATGAATGGAAATTGCCAGCATGTTGCAGTATCCTTGTCATGAATTACAAAGTGAGCATGCAATTAATGAAGAAGGCAGACTGTTGGCCTTTACTACAAGGGCGACAGATAAAAGGGAAATCTTGCTATAAATGTATAGGGCACGAATGAGATACAGTTTTGGTCACCTTAGTTAAGGACAGGCATATTTACATTGGAAGGAATTCAGAGAAGACTCATTAGGCTAATTCCTGTGGTGAAAAGATTGGCTTATGAGGAAAGGTTAAACAAGTTGGACCTATACTCATCAGAATTTAGGATGAGAGATGGAGTTGACAGGGTAGATGCTGAGAAGACTTTTTTCCCCCCTTGTGAGAAAAACTTGAATAGCGATCAGACTTTCAAAATGAAGGGGTCTCTTGTTTAAGATTAAGACGACGAGGAAATTCTCTTTTGAGCATTGTTAATATTTAGAATTCTTTTGTAAACAGTGGAGACACAGTGATGTAATATACACAAGGCTGAGTTAGACAGATTTTTGATATAAAAAAAGGAATCAAATGGTACAGGGGACAGGCAGAAAAGTGGAGTTATGGCCAATTAGATCATGATGTTGTGAGACTTCTTACCACATTAGATTAGCCATGAACTTCTTGGCTGACAGAAGAGACTCGACAAGCCAAACCACCTAGTCTTAATCCTATTTTTTATATTCTTACCAAAACAAAAATTGACAACAAGCCACTTGACAGTTTTAGCAGTGGAATTACGGAGCTGAAGCACAACTGCTAGTGATGGAATAACAAAAAAAATAATATTTAAAGAACCAGAATTGACACAACACTTATATTGGAGGACTGAGGACAGTAAAGAATCTGCATGTCTTCTGCAATAACTGCACACTCTCATCTAATGCATAGAATTGAACTGAAGCCTCAATTTTAGAACTGTTTTCAAAATAAAAATAATGGTCCATAACTTCAAGTGGAGTGGTAAATGAGTCAGATTGCCACTCCACTCAATTAAAACCTTGAAAACTAGCCCCTTTTATCTTGCCTAACCTTTCGACTATGTGCAGTGCATCACATTCTCAGGGCATATTCTCAAGGGCAACTCAGTTGCAGATAAATAAGCCATGCCCCTTTTTACAGCACTAGCTTCTATAAATCAGATAATTTTAAAGGTCCAGCCAAGTTTAAAGATTTTTGGAAAGCCAGTGATAAGGTAGGCAGATAGGATTTGTGGAGATTTGGGGTTTGGAAGAGTTGGGTTGTGCTTGGGGTGGGGAGGACGCCAGTGCTATAGTTCAAAATTGTTTACATTCTTTTAAGTGTTTCTGGGTAACTATTGTTGTAACAGAGTTGGAACCATCCAAAATTTGCAATTTAAAAGCAGTGCAGAGCAATTGCTGAGCGGAAGTTTGAACTTCCCAAAGAATTGCCATGCTATCCTTACCTGAGAACCTCCAGAATGCATTCCTGGGGTATTCCCCAGATACACTGCCCTGCAGCTCAGTTGTTATCGCTCATTAAGTATGAATATGTCACTTCTGCTGAAAATGATGATCAGCATGGCAAGTTTATTTGTTTAGGAAAAATTTTGACTTTAACTTTAGCTCAGCAACTGGTTTCAGAGATACTGACAGTTCATCTATAATTAGAAAGCTAAATGTGGGGGGAAAAAAAGGCTTAAGATAATCTACATTTTGCACAATGCTGAAAGGCTTGCTAACAAGGTTAATTTACCAAAATCCTCTCAAATCTCAATCTAGGACATGATACATTTTGTAAATAGCACTCTGGACACCATATTCTATTACTTCCGACATTAACAAATAGAAAAGAAAAATATAACTCTAATCTCTATAGCTGAAACAGGCATTTTGGAAGTGGATTACATCGCCTCTATACCGTATAATTTCTCTCTCAAGTGGCCAGTTGCAATTTTTGATGAGAGAAAAATTCAGCAAGCCAGCCAATGGTTAGGTTAATGCAAATCACTGCAGGTTTACATGATCAAATCCCAAGTCACGTAAACCTGATAAAAAACCTGGTTGGGTTGTTCCAATAAAGCTACATTGTAGATTACAGCCTCTTTTTCATATTGCTATGACATACCTGACATTCCGATTCATCTTTAGTACAGCTCTCTTGCAACGTTTGGCTTTTTGTCAGGTATTGTTGGCGTTCACTGTTTATTTGTGCAATCTGCTCAGATACCTCCTGGCTTCGTTGCTTAAACTGATCAAACTCACTATTCAAAAAGAATACAAAAGAAAAATAAATTCCATATACTTTTAAATTTTGTGCTGCATCGTATGTTAAAACAAATAAGCATTTATTCCTAAATGATTGAGTTTAATTTACAAGATGAACATGGCAACTCAAATTCAATAGTGCGTTTCTCACGAATAATGAAATTATGTTACTGTTGAATCTGTTTCCACAAAGTCAAATAAAGATGGTGCCTGCTTCTGAAATAAAAGATGATCTAATCAATAGAATGGATGCTCCAAGTTATTATGGTTGCACTGCAGTTCTGATACAATGATAACCATCTGAAACAATTAATAGGGCTCAAATTACATTTCATTCAACTATGACAAGTTCTTTGCTTTATTGTAAAGGATATTTTAAATAGACATCCCAAGATCTAACTAACATATAACTCATTTCCTTCCACAGGATCAGAGGATATATATATAGTGCAGAAGGAGGCCATACGGCCCACTGAGTCTGCATCAATTCTCCGAAAGAGTATCTTACCCAGATCTTCCCCCTCTCCCAGTCCCATAATTACCACATAATTATCATGGCCAATCCACCTAATCTGCACGTCTTTGGAATGTGGAAAGAAACTAGAGTACCCAGAGGAAACCCACACACTCATGTAGGTTTCAGCAAAGCTCTCCAACTTCCTTGGTGATGGAAGATTCAGTGAAGTCTCTCTCGTCCTCCAGACACTCATTGCAAATAACTCCTTTCCCCATGTCTTTTTCCCAAACCTCCTCCCCAGATTTACTCACTCAGCAGTTCCTATTCCAAAACCTCCTAACACATACACACCCATCTTTCCAAAACCCCCACCCCTCACTCAAATTAGCAGTCTGGCATTTCAACAGCCTTATAACAATACTGAGCTGACCTGGAACCCCATCAGTCCCTTGATAATGAAGTCATTGAAAACAGAAGCTGATTCAGTATAACCAGGTAAACCTTGGGCTTGGCTGCTCCCTCTTCACTCTTCCCCCCAGCCTTCAATGCCTGCTATAGTTCCACCAAGTAGCTAGCAGCATAGTGTGCCCTTCCAGTGAGATGAGTGACAAAAGTTGAGGCAAATCTGAGTGCTAGTAGTTGGGATTTGAGGCCAGGCATGAACTGCAATGGGGCATCTGAACAACTTGGGCTTAGCAATCAGCTGTAAGCATAAGATCACGGTTGAGTGTACCAATATCTATGGTGGAGGACAGAAAATCATTCTCAAATGTGAAATTCCATACTTGAAAAGTCAGAATTCACCAAAAGACAGAAATTTCACATCTCTATTGGACCCAAGTATTCTGCTACCTGTATATTGACAAGGAATTATAATGTGATGAATCGTATTTGCCCAAAACAGATAAACAATAGTGTTTAACAACAAGTGGTGGCACCCAACACAAAAAATGGTGAACACAAGTAAAAGATGAAAAAGTAAAAAATGGAATCCACAACAATTTCCAGAACTTCAAAAACAAATTAACAGAGCATATTCATCATGCTGAGCACACTGCTTAGACCATTTTGTCAACAAATTGCAACTATGGATTTTGAAAGATGTGTATTATTGCCAGTCCCAAAAGAAAGTCTGAGACAGTCAGTAGTTAAGTTTACATACATGGCTACTGAATCAAGGTCATGCGCCCTAGCTTCCTGCTTCTTATGCCTCTGCATCTGTAGCTTATCCTGTTTTTCAAATTTTGAGCCCAGAATTCTTTTCAACCGAGTTTCTTCTGTCTGCAGATTTTTCAGTTCCATTTGTTTTCTCTCTTGTTCATTTTCTTCATTCCAAATCTATAGAAGAGTCAAGACAAAAACATATTCCTGTAAACATTTTCACTTTTAAGAGATAAAGGCACAATATTGAACACCTCTTTAATTGAAGTGGACAAGATAGCCAATTGCAACAAGGTCTTAAGATTATCTTTCATATACAGTACTAGTTTGTGAAGAATTTTCTTGAGGATGCCTATGAACATATTTTATCCTAGAAACAGAGGAATCAAATAATAACTTGGCCCTTTTTGGCACATTCTCCAAGCAACTTCTAAGCTTATCCCCACAACTCTCAGCTCCAGTTCTATTTATACAAAAGCTTAATAATATCTCAGTTAGAGTATGAGAAGCAATATTGAGATCCACACTATAGTAAAGATACTGAGATTTTGGAGCAGGTCCAATGATGATTCATTGGGATACTAGGATGAAGAAATATAATGAAGATGAACTTGAGAAATTGCAGCTTTTTCATTAGAACAATGCATAAAACAGTATTACGATGGAAATGTTTAAAATGAAACAATGCGACAGGTTAGATAAAACAAACTGTTTCTTGTATTTATGGGCCCTAGAACTATAAGGCACCAGTGCAAGGAAGAAATTTAGAACAGAAGCGAGGAGAAATATCTTCAGAGTTGTGAGAATGTGGAATTCATTTCCAGATGGAAACAGAAGATGCCAACATTCAAAACAGGTGCATGAACTAAAAGGGTTAAGGGCTCAAGATACAAGGTGAGTAAATGTGATCACAATTATTTGAACATAAGGAGAGTAAACCCCAATACAGTTGGCCTAAATGGTCAGTTTCTGTGTTGCAGCCTCTGTGTATTTCTATAATTAAAAAAATGTGCAAGTACGTAGGATTTTGAGGTACAAAATAAAGCCCCCTCAAGCAATTGTACCAAAATATTGTTATCAGAAGGTGCAGTGAATTTCACGTGGGAGGAAACTTTGGAACTCATCATCCATCAGTTAGTTGATTTCTCTCATAAAATTGTAAGATTTGGGTCATCCTGAAATTTGATTAAAGAAAACAATTACTAGGCACTAGGAGTTATAAGAAAAGTTTAAACATAAGTACAGATCTCACCAGAGGTATAGGTAGAAAAAATGTGAAAAAAACCCATTTTTCTCCAATTGGCTTATAACCATTACTTTTTACCGACCACACAAGATTTAGTCAAATATCTGACATGTAAGAAAAACTATTACCCATCATAGTTGGCTATCAAACACAAAACATCCAACACTGTCTACCAACACATACCGTATTAGCCCTAGTCCACCCCAGTTATTTTGGCAACGATGCTTTGAAATCCACCATGTGGAGATGCCGGTGTTGGACTGGGGTAAACACAGTAATCCATCTCCATATTAATTAAATTTATTACCTAGAATTTACATCACAGAAACTGGCACAAACCAACTAATCCATGCCAGTGTTTTCTGTTCTCCTCCTACTCACCAGAATAACCTGCTACCTTTTTGCAAATCAACAATTCCCTTAAATGCATTTGTGCTATTTGCCTCAATTTGAAAGTCTTCTCATGAATTCTGTTTCTGATTTATTAGTAATGATCTGATACTCATAGCTTTTAAGTTTTCAACACCCATTCAAGTAGAAAACTTTTTTTATATCCAACTCATCAAACCCTTTCATAAATGTTAATATCACATCTCAGTCTTCTCTTTGAGAGAATAAATTCTGTCTTTTCAGTCTTTCCTGACAGTTATAACAACTATTCTAGTTTCATGCTTGTACCTTTCCCAGTGCTTCTACTTCCCTTTTATAATAGGAGACTAGAACTGTGCCTCTAATTATATATAATTAAGGCTTATGTATCTGCCACTCAAAAAGTCTTTACAATCACCCAATTTAAGTTCTCTATCAACCTTAAGTAGAAGAGAATGCGCCAATCTAGAAGTTCAACAGCAAATTATTCACAGACAATTTAAAAACAATAATATAATAATTTTAAGGGGTTAGCAAAAGCTTTGCAAAACATTACATAGAATAAATATTGTTAAACACAGTAGGACCTACTTACCTCAGTGTTCATGTTGCTTATAAGCTCAGATCCAGCCTGACATTGTTGCAATAAACTGCAGTAAGTTTCTAGTTCTTTGTTTTGGAAGTTGGTAAAGCTTGTCAACTTGTCCTGAAGTTCCATTGTTCTATCATTTTTCTTTTGCTATTAAATGCACACAAAATTGAATTACAATGGACTGAGTGATCTCTGTCAGTTACTTCAATGTGAGACATATCAGCTAGCACAGCCCTTGCCAAGTATTTGCTGGCACTGGACTAGAGACTGATGATAACATGTTGCAGCACTTTCTCTACTCCAACAATTTCCAAGTTGTACAATAGGGACACACACAGTTGGACAGTGCACAATTCAGACTCAGTCTCTTTCACCTTGACTTTTCTAAATAAAAAGTGGCATATGCACATATTCATCAAGAATATTGATCAGCTATGTTACCATAATTGATCTAGGAAGGCATTGCCTGTAAATAGACTAGCTGTAATTCAATTTAATGTCTGTAAATAAACATTAAATTGAATTACAGCTAGTCTATTTACTTTTACAGTAGTACTAATACTAATACAGTTACTATAGTAGTAATTTACAATAGTCTGTCTAAATAGACTAGCTATAATTCAATTTAATTTTCATGATCAAGTGAGCGGTATCGGACCATTGCCATTCAGCCTCTGCAAGACTAATGCCTGCAAACATAAGAAATAGAAGCAGGAGTAGGCCACCAAGCCCTTTAAGCCTGCCTTGCAATTAAGTACAATCATGGCTCATCTATGCCAGCCTCAATTTCTTTTCTGTGCTAATTCCTCATTGCCCTCTATTCCTTGACCAAATATTTATCCACCTCGCTTCCAAATGATCCAGCCTTCAAATTCCAGAGATTCACTACACTCTGAGAAGAAATTTCTATGCACCTCAGTTTTAAATGACCCGCCCTTTATCTTGTAACTATGTCCCCTTGATCTAGGCTCTCCCACTAGTGAAAACATTTTATCATTTACCCTACAAAGTCCTCTTAAGATCTTTATGTTTGAATAAGGTCATCCCTCACTCTTCTAAACTCCAAGGGATACAGACCCAGACTATGTAGTCTCTCTTGATGAGATAACTCTCTCATCCGAAGAATTAGCCTGGGTGAATATCTTTTGGACTGCTTCCAATGTTATTATATCATACTTTAGGAAAGATGACCAAAACTGTATGCAGTATTCCAGATAAGGCCTCACCAAAACCCTCTACGATTACAACAAAACCTCCCTATTTTTAAACTCCAACACCTTTGTGCGCCAAATAACAGTGCAGGTTAAATTAACAGGATTTTAAAAGATGAACAGACTGCTACAAATTCAAAAAGAGATAGGAAAATTGAAACAGCCTAAATCATACCAGCAATTAAAAGAGAATTAGAGATCAGGGAGACAGAGGTTTGTGAAATGAGACTTTGGAAGATAGGAGCTGTGCAAGAGAAAGAAAACTGGCTAAATAAGTTGGAAGCAATTCAATGCTTTTCAAGAGTTTTACTGAGATTGGACCAAAATACTACACAAAGGTCTGATTATCACATTTAAAAACCATTCAGGATACAGGTAGCAAGTATATGTTACAAAGGACAAAGAAAATAATTCAGAACTGAATTAATTGCATTATATAGTTCATAGGCTATCCTTAACAGTTAAAACAAATTTGAAATTTCAAGTAATTTACTTGGTGATGTATTTAAAAATAGAATGGAAAGATATCCTACAAACTAAGCAGTCTAGAATGTATTTTTAGAATGAGTAACAATTCATCAGTCGGGGAACCCTGTCTGACGCTTAACCAGTAACCCCCACACTGTATGAATGTCAGACCTGGCAAAATTGGCTCAAATAACTTGCTAAAATCCACTGGTTAAAAATATACTTGACATCAAAGCAGCTGCCAGCACAGGTGGTTGTAATGAAAGTACAATTTACTGTTAACAATTTTAAGAGATAGGAGGGGGTGAGAAATATCTTACCATAGCTTCCTTTTTCTTTTCAACCGTCTCCCTCATGGTCTGTATCTCTGAGTTCAGTTGTTCTGGGCATTCCACAATCAAAGGCTTGAGATGTGCTTGGATTTCTTTTGCATTGGCCATCTCCAATTTTATCTGACCCTTTTATTAACAAATAAAACTAGATTAGGAACAAAAAACATTTAGATTTGCAAACTAATACACTAATATTACAATTATTTTGATTTTGGAAAGGGCATCATACAGGATAATCTCACTACTATTGCACTAAAATAAGCCTGGACAGCGAGCTCACTCCAATGTAGTGTGACTTCTCTAAACTCTTCTGGCTCTTCCATGCAGAATCATACTGCGTCCTCCTACCTTATTCTAACAAGAGTTCATCTGAACATCACAGTTGAATCGCAGATTCTCTTGCCTTGTTCATTAATAGGAATGTTCAGCTTCACCTGCAGATAAAGATTTCCATTTCCCTTGAAAAATATGAAGTCACCCTTACAAGACAGGGCAGGAATTGAATGATAAAATTTATAGATATGAAACTTTGAAGCAAATGAAGGTCACGTGCAAATGAGTGTGATGGCAATTATTGGTGTTACACCAAATCTTCCAAGTTATTAATGGCTTACAATACTGCACATAAAATTAGATATAATTTAGATACTGATAGATCAATTGAAAACTTACCAGCATTTTGTTTCGTTCTGCAATTTCAGCCTTCAATTGCGCAGTTGCATCTTGAATGGAATTCTGAACAAAACATAAAAAGTGATACTATTCTGCGTGTTATGGTTAAAGACAGCAATGTTTCCAAGACACAGTCTGTAGGTCAAAACAAACTTGATTTTTTGGAAAATTGTCGGTGTAGATTCAATGGGCCAAATGGCCTCTTTCTACACTACAGGGATTCTATGGTTCAAAATGGTTTGGTTAGAAATCCAACTCTAATCAAGTTGTTAAACCTAATAACATGCACCCGAGTGTCACACAAAATGGGGAATATGTTCTGCCAGCTTTTAGCTTATACCTTTAAACAGTTTACTTTGGTCTGTAGTTATTGCAATGAATTGGCAAGACATCCATGAAGTCCAATATTAAAGAAGGTAAATCAGACCCTAAGAATTATAAGTCATTTACTTTAATATACATACATGTAATTCATAATCAGACATGTTTTCTGTGATCACTTTGTATACCACAAAGTTGTTTGTGCATAAAGCAAGGATCAAATGGGAATTTTCAATAAATACCCTTTGCTATCAACTGGAGTGATTACTCAAAATATTGTAGAGCCTCAGTATTAATAGGAAATAGCAGTAGCTTTAAAAAGTAATTAATCGTTTTAAAATCATTGGTCAATCCTTTTAAGAATCCAATGCTTGAATTTATCTTTTGTTTATCATTTCTGTTGTAATTGCAGGTCATCTGGTAGTTCTTCCAATGAGCCAACAAGTAAAACAAACTCAAATTAACTTAGGGACAAATTAAGAGAGTGGCCCCCCAAAAAGGACAGGGGGTCTGCCTGAACAGAAACCAAAGTCCAAAGGAGAATTAAAACATTAAATCAAAATGTGATTATAAAGTCTATAACACACACCAGCCCCTGTGGTGCCAGCGGGCATGGACGGCGTCAATTGCGCTCATGGACACCGCATACTCCCTCTCCAGGGAGACCTGGCCGCAAACATAGCCGCGGTAGAGGGGCAGGCAGTCAGGATGGAACACAGGTCATCTGATATATCCATTCTCTCCCATTTAATCAGATTTATTTACTTTCTTCTTTAACTAAACATTGTGCAAAAAACTTGGCAGTAAAATTTAGATCCATTATGGGGCTAATAGCGCAGAAACAGGTCTATTGACATTAACTAGCCAATCCTGGCGTTTATGTTCCATGTGAGCTTTAGATAGCAGGTTCTAGCAGTAGTACTAAATATACAGCAACATGACAGGGGAGGAATTAAGTGAGAGTTAAATACAAATTAATTAATCTAAACAGATGAGGACGTAGTATCCATAGGTTTGTGCTGAGTCTGCTAATCAAAGGATGCTACAAGATGTATTCCTCATTATGATACTTGTGACATTTAGTTTAGGGTGCATTTTCTCCACTATTATTTCTGTAATATTACATCTCAAAATGAACTCTAGCAAATCAGGTTATTTAATCATATTGAAGATCTAAAACAGAACTTTGTTAGATTTAGTATATCCTTAAATGTCCTAAAAGTAACAGTACATTATTGCCTGATCACCAAACTAACTTGAAACCCCACTGTTACATTTTACACATTTTTACACTTCCTTCCTTGCAAATTCAGCTATTTTCTGCCTGTGGGAAATTGATGTGTGCTACCTGATTGCAGTGTTCTACAGCACAATAATTATTCTCTTAAAATCAACTGGTTGTACAGCACTTTAGGAATTGCTGTGGGCTTTAATGTCAGCCTTTTAATTGATCACAACTTTACACTTCAAGTACGCAGACCAAGTCACAGAGTTCACTTAAACAGCTATTTTAATCAAGCTATATAGCCGGTTCCCTGGAAAGTCACAGGTCAGTCTGCAATAAGCCGGAGCCCCAAATTCAGGAAAACACAAGTTATAGGTTCAAATTCAATTACAAATAATTAGCACATACCAATTATGGTGTAAGAGTTATCACTACCCTCTCAATTATTGATTAAGGTTACATCATTCATATTAAAATCAATCATAGTCACCTTACGCCTGCTTAATTAAAATATCAAATCAGTTTGAAGTTTTTAATTGCATGAATTGGTTATTGTCTCAACTATCATTAAACATCCCAGCTGTGTCTGAATGTTAGAACACAAATTAACCGCAACGTCGGCCTTGTTAGCCCATGCTAAGTCTTCTTTATCTTCCCCTCTTATTTGGAAGGACAATCCAGTCATAAACACAAATCACCATAATGTCAGCCTTAATGGCCTTTCTCTAGTCTCCTTCCCCCCCTTTATCTGAATGGACTATCTTTATAAAAAAAGTTTGTTAGCTGTGTGCAGAATATAAATATATACTTCTTTTTTAACCCTTTCATTGGCCATAGTTATTTAATATGATATAGCCAATATTCTCTTCCATAATTATTGGTATAGTATGATTCAAGTATCAGTAATTCAAGTTATTTCTTCGTATTAATAGTACAGAAAGAAGACCTTGCCATTTCTTATTTCAGAAAAGGCACAAACCTTATTGAGCCTTATTGAAATGGCAGAGATGATAGTGGATGCCTTAGTAATTATTTATCAAAATTCGTTGGACTCTGGGGAAGTAGCAGAGATTGGAAAACGGCTAATCTTACGCTGTGGTTTAAAAAGGGCAGCAGACAAAAGGCAGGGAATTATAGGCCGGTTAGCTTAACGTCCTTAGTTGGTAAAATGCTATAATCTGTCATCAAAGAAGAAATAGCACAACACCTAGAAAAGAGCGCTTTGATCAAGCAGATGCAGCATGGATTCAAGAAGAGAAAGTCGTGTTTAACAAATTTATTGGATTTCTATGAGGACGTGACTGATGCGGTAGACAGAGGGGAACTGGTGGATGTGGTGTTTTTAGGTTTCCAGAAGGCATTTGATAAAGTCCCTCACAAAAGGTTGCGGCAAAAGGTTAGGGTGCACGGAGTTGGGGGTAAGGAGTTAGCATGGATCGAGGATTGGTTGTCTAACAGGAAGCAAAGAGTTGGAATCAATGAGTGCTTTTCTGGTTGGCAGTTGGTGACTAGTAGAGTGCCACAGGGATTGGTGCTGGGGCCTCAACTGTTCACCATTTACATAAATGATCTGGAGGAGGAGATGGAGTGTAGGGTAATGAAATTTGCTGATGACACTAAGTTGAGTGGAAAAGCAAATTGCGCGAAAGGTGCAGAAAGTCTGCAGAGAGATCTGGATAGGCTGAGTGAGTGGGCAAGGACCTGGCAAATGAAGTATACCGTTATCAAATGTAAGGTTATCCACTTTGGTAGAAATAATAATAGAGGGATTATTATTTAAAGGGCTAAAAGCTGCAGCATGCCACAGTGTAGAGGGATCTGGATATCCTTGTGCACAAATCACAAAAACCTAATCTGCAGGTGATCAAAAAGGTGAATGGAATATTGGCCTTTATAGTGAGGGGGATAGAATATAAAAGCAGGGAGGTCTTGCTGCAAACGTACAGGACACTGGTGAGGCTGCAACTGGAGTACTGTGTGCAGTTTTGGTCCCCACATTTGAGGAAGGATATATTGGCCTTGGACGGCGTTCTGAGAAGGTTCACCAGGCTGATACCGGAGATGAGGGGGTTAGCTTACAAAGAGAATTGAATAGACTGGTAGAAGGCTGGGGGAAGGGATCAAGATAATGAAAGGGCTAGAAAGGTTAGAGGTAGAGAGATTCTTCCCACTTAGAAATGATAGCAGAGCCAGAGGGCACAGCCTCAAAATAAAGGGGGGGGGGGGGGGGAGAGCAGTTTAGAACAGAGTTGAGGAGGAACATCTTCACTCAAAGAGTGATGAATCTCTGGAATTCTCTGCCCATTGAAGTGGTGGAGGCTACCTCGCTAAATATATTTAAGTCACGGGTAGATAGGTTTCTGATAGACAAGAGAATTAAGGGTTAAGGGGAGAAAGCGGAACTGATCCACTTCAGATCAGCCATGATCTTATTAAATTTCGGGGCAAGCTCAAAGCGCTAGATGGCCTACTCCTGCTCCTATTTCTTATATAACACGAGGATACTTACTTGTTTGAGACGGTATTCACGGTTTATGATTTGTTGCAATTCTGTAATTTCTGCAGACAGCAAGTCAATCTTTGCCTTTTGTTCAGGTGGTATGGTGCTGTCAAAATTAATGGTTTCTAATATGAATTGGTTCTATATAGTTATGAAATTTACATATTTTTATCAAATAATAAAAACCAATCCAGAGTACACATTTTAGAAAAAATACAGTAGTTACCAGTCTACTTCACTATACTTTTAAAAATTAATGGTTCAGGTGGCAGTTCTTCAGTTGAAAACTTGTCTCATAAGGTGCAGAGTTAAGATACAAATTTATCAGTACAATGTGCCACAAAAAATGTGCCCAGTTTTATAAGGCCGTTATGGAAAGAGCTAATTAATATTGCACATTAAAAATAACATGACAAAAAATAATTTACATTACAAGGTGACTATAGAATATGAATAGTAGTATAATTATGGAGATAATATTTGTAAATTAATATTCTCTCAGGAAAGTAAAAACAAAAGTAGCAGTGTGCTGAAAAGATAAGGGGGGGGTGTGGGAACGATTCTCACAACCTACTACGCTGCTCTAACCAGGAGGCCAGTGAGTGGGGCATGGTCGGGGGTGGGGGGGATCACATGGCCTGTGATCAGGAGGTTGGCAGTGCAGAGCCATTGTGCACTCGCCACTCTCTGTTCCAACAGATCATCGCATGCGCAGTGGTCCACTCAGTGCTATGCTGCCAAATTCTTCAGAAGGAATAAGCCTTACCACAACTTTTTAAACGAGATTCACACTAAAGTAGAGTGGGGAGATTACTTTTGAAAATCCCGCTGAAAAGACCAACAGGATTTACTCTAGTTTTTACACAAATTTGGGAGAATTCTACCAGTGGTATTTCAGACAATGAACATGAAAGGACAGCAATATTTTCATTGAATTGATGCAACTCTGTCCAGATGCCTCGTGATTTTGAATACTTCTAACAAATCTCTCAACCTTTTCTCCTCCAAAGAATATTTTCTGCACACTTTGCTAATGTCTTCACATCCTCCAAAAGTGGAATTCAAAATTGGATACAATTCTTCCAAAACAGGCCGAACCAGTGTTTCATACAAATTTAACATAACTGCCTTGCTTTTGTACTATATGACCCATTAATTAAATCTAGGATGCTGTATGGCTCACACACCACTCGGTCAATTTCAATGATTTACAGATGGTACTTCCCCACAGCAGAGAAGCTACAACATCTTCTCCGGAGTCTTCAACACATCATTGATGAAGATAAACATCTCACCAGGGCCATCACCACACCCTCACTTCTTGCCTTCAAACAACTGCACAACCTCAAACAGATGATTGTTTGCAGTAAACTACCCAGCACAGCATCACCGAGATCCCTTTGCTCCTGTATCCCTTTTACGATTTTATTTTACATTATCTCTGCGATCTTTCTACCTAAATGAGGCCCAATGATACTTTACAATATTTATTCCTAATAATACAGCATATGCAGTTGTCTTGCTTGTTTAACTCACAGTCTATGAAATTTACTAAGTGCATTTAATTTAAATGTGTCATTTTTCCAGGAACTTTTTAATTTTCTGACTCAGATATAATGCAGAACAATTTTCACTAATTACTGGTTGTTTTGATTGAATATTCCAGTCATGATAATTAGGAATTTGTTCAGCATGAAATGGCAAATGAGGTTTCTGCAGACTTGCAATGCAGTTGTTATGCAAGTATTATCAAGATTGCTTTTGTTAATGCAAATGCACAGTGGTTAGCACTGCTGCCTCAAAGCGCTGGGGACCCAGATTAAATTCCCAGCTTGGGTGACTGTGCTGAGCCTGCACATTCTCCCCACATTTGCATGGGTTTCCTCCCAGAGTCCAAAAGATGTGCTGGTTAGATGAGTTGGCCATGCTAAATTCTCCCTCATTGTATCCTAACAAGCACTGCAGTGTGGTAACCAGGGGATTTTCACAGTAACTTCATTGCAATGTTAATGTTAGCCTACTTGTGACACCAATAAACTTAAAAAAACATTTTGAGACATGTCTATCAAGCAAAACCTGATTATATACACAATACAATTTAATATGTTACAGATAAAGTTAAGATCCACTTACTTAAGACTGTCAATTTTGTATTTCATTTCTTCATTTGATGAAAGCATCTGCTGCATCATTTCCAGATTCAATTTCTTTGGGGAACAAATGCATTAGTCAGTTATTCTACCAACTTTTTACTCTTGCAACATGATGAAGAGATTATTGAGTTCAAGAAACACTTATTAAACTGGTCTCTAGTCCAAATCATCAAAACACATCACAATTACGTAGTAAAATAAAAGCAAAATACTACAAATACTCGGCAGATCAGGCAGCACCTCTGAGGAAAGAAAAGAGTTATAGTCATGACCTTACATCAGAACTAGAAATTTAGAGGTGTACCAGATTTTAAGCACAAGAAAATTTTAAGAAAAAAGAAAACTCCATCCATTCCATACAGGAAATACTGGTAGGAGTTGTTTATAGTCCTAAAACAGTAGTGGTGGTGTGAACATGGTATTAATAAGGAGATTAGAGAAGCATGTAGAATGGATAACAATCATGAAGATTTCAATCTGTATATGGACTTGGTAAATCTAATGACCACTAAAACTGTGGAGGATGAACATCTGGAGTGTGCTAGGGATGATTTTCTAAAGCAGTATGTTAAGCAGTTGTCTGGAGAACAGGCTATTTTAGATCTAGTCTTGCATAATAAAAAAATCTTGTTGCAACATAACCTTTAGGAATGAGTGACCGTAACATGATAGAATTTTACATTGCGTTTGGAAGTGAGGTAACTCGATCTGAAGCCAGGATATTAAATTTGAACAAAGGAAATAATGAAGCTATGAGGGACAAATTGGTTGAGTTGAAATTGGGAAGATACATCAAGGTATGATGGTATATAGGCAATAAATAGTATTTAAACAACAATCACATTGTTTGCAGCAACCACTTTCATTTAACGAACAAAAATCCAAAAAGAGAACTCAGTCAATTATGGCTCACAAAGTAAGTTATGAATTGTAGAGGATTAAAGAAAAAACTTAAAAATTTGCCAGAATAATATTAAGTCTGAGGATTGGGAGAATTTACAGGTACACCAAAGATGAACCAAGGAACTGACAGGGAAAATAGAATATGAAGGCAAAATAGTAAAAAAAAAAAGCACTATAAACATTTCTATAGGTATGTATAAAGGAAATGTTTGGCTAAAACAAATGAAGGACCATTACAGGCAGAGTCAAGAGAATTTGTAACGGGGAACTGAGAAACGGCAGAGAAGCTAAATGATTATTTTGCAGTCTTCATCTAGGAAGATATAAGAAATCTCCCAGAGTTAGAGATCTAAGGGACATGGAGGAATGAGGGATTGGAAGGTAATTAATATTAATTATAAGGTTGTATTGAAGAAATTAATAATCCTGAAAGTTGGGAAGTCTCGGGAGGTAATGTTCTACATCCCAGAGTGCTGAAAGAGATAGTTATGGAGATGGCTGATGCATTGATGATCACCTTTTGAAATTGTATAGATTCTTGAAGAGTTCCGGCAAATTAGAAGGCTGCAAATGTCACCTCACAATTTAAGAAGTGAAGGAGAGAGAAATCCTGGAATTACATATCTGTTAGCCTTACATCAATAGTATGGGAAATGCTAGAATTTATTGTAAAAGATATGATAAATGAGCAGTTTAACTTCTACCATTAGTAAAGGAAACAGGGTAGTATGAGGTATATTAAGATTCAAGGACCATATTATTAATACCTTATACAAAATACAAATTTTTTATGTTTGCCTTTTGAATGCCTTATTAGTGACTGGGGGCAGTTTAGGCAGAACCTTGGCTTTATAACAGATGTAATAACAGAGCATTATAACCAAGCAGAGTCAGCACGGTTTCATGAAGGGGAAATCATGTCTGACAAGTTTATTAGAATTCTTTGAGATAGCAATGAGCAGGATATATAATGGGGAACCAGTACATGTATACAACTGGATTTCCAAAAAACGTTCAATACAGTACCGCACAAAAGATTACTTAATAAAATGGTAGTGCATAGTACATTAACATGCATAGAGGATTTGCTAGCTGATAGAAGACAGAGGATTCTCAGGAGTCTTAATAGGAAAATGCTGAGAGGTTGTTTCCCTTGTGCGAGAGTCTAGGATAAAAGGACATAATCTCAGAGCAATGGGTTACCCATTTAAGAAAAAGATAAATAACTTCTGTCAGAGAATAGTGAACTTATAGAATTCTTCACCAGACAGCTATGGAAGCTAGATCATTAACTATGTTCAAGGCTGAGATGGACAGATTTTTAATCATTAAGGGAATCAAGGATTATGGAGATAAAATAGAAAAGTGGAGATGAGGATTAGATCAGATTAGTCATAATCTCATTGAATGGTAGAGCAGATTCAATGGGCTGAATGGCATTTCAACATGAATTCATGAACGGGAAATTATGTAGATGAACATGCTGGGAATTTTTTTGAGGATGTTATTAATAAAATTGATAAGAGGAGATGGTAAACATAGTGTGCTTGGATTTTCAGAAGGCTTTTAATAGGAAGTGAGATAGGAAGTAATATACTGGCATGAATTAAGGATTGGTTAACAGGCAGAAAATTGAGAGTAGGAATAAAAATGTCATTCTCACATTGGCAGCTGTGACTAGTGGGGTATCGCAAGAATCAGTACTTGGGCCCGAGCTGTTCACAATATAAATCATTGATTTGGATGTGGATACCATACTTCCAAGCTTGTGGATGAAACAAAGCTAGGTGGGAATGTGTTATAAGAAAGCTGTAAAGCAACTTCAAGAGGATTTGGATAGACTTAGTGAGTGAGCAAGAACATGTCAGATGGAGTATAAAGTGGATAAATGAGAGCTTATCCACTTTAGTAAGAGGACCAGGTATGCAGAGTGTTGCTTAAATGGTAAGATATTAAAAAAATGCAGATGTACAAATGAATCTGGTTATTCTTATTAATAAGTAACTAAAAGCCAACATGCAGGTACAGCAGGCAATTAGGAAGGCTCATGTCATATTAGCCTCTATTGCAAGAGGACTGGAGTTGAGAAGTATTGCTTCAGTTGCATAGTACCTTGGTTAGACCTTTAGTATTATGTGCAGTTCTGGTCCTTTATCATAGGAAGGATTTTATTGTCATAGAGGGAATGCAACAAAGCTTATAATCTAGATAGTGAGATTGAAAAGCTTTTGATTTAGAGGGGTCTGGGTGTCCTGTATGAATCACAGAAGGCTAGTTTTCAGTACAGCAAATAATTAGGAAAACAAATAGAAAGTTATTGTTTATTGTGAGAGGAATTGATTACAAAAATAGGGAGCTTATGTTTCAGTTGTACAGGAATGAGAAGCAATTCAGAGATGGTTTACAGGACTAACACTCAACTGTTTCTAATGCATTTACATCTGGCCTTATATGAAACCAATACTGAACACACACATGCAAATGTTATCTCACTGAAATTAATTTTGAGAAGTTTCTAATGTAAAAATTTAACAATTGAAATAAAAAATGAACAGGAAAGGAACCATAAAGCAGATGTAGGCCGTAAGGAGAATGAACAGCCACACTGTGAAGTAAGTAATCTGCTTCGCAATACAAATATACATCAAGGTGAAAAATAAGTACAAAATGGAAACAAATAAAGCCTGCACACAATAATTAATTCAATCCTCCTTTATATTTTGATGCAAGGCCAATCATTCTACTTGTTACAGGAATCTTGTTACTTGCACTTTTCTGTGCAAGACAATAGGATTACTTTAGATTTACAATTGATACTTACAAAACTTTTTTGTTGATTCAGGTAGGTCTCCAGGGTCCCTTTCCTGAACTGAAGAAAGTTGATGATGCCACTCAAAATGACAATGGTACATTTTGTTTCTTTGTTGAAAACATTGATATATCAAGTGAGCAAGTGAGAAAGAAGAAGGGAAAAAAAAAGTATTCTACTCATTGCTTCTGTAAAATTACATGCAAGGTGCTTCAAAGTTGTTTCAAAAATTAAGTAGATAAATAAGTTAAACAATAATTCAGCAAAATGAATCGTACTGGTGTGCCTGAAAGAAAAGCAATTTCTTCACCACATTTCAAAAGCATTGTTTCTTTCTTCAATATTTTAACTTTATAATTGTAAAGCACATTTTACTTCATTCAATGTCAATTGCAATTATCAACAGGTTATGTACAATACTTAATGCAATTATAAAGTACACAAAATGGGAAAACATATTTTTCCACATACCAATGTGAATGTAATAAATATTATCTATATTTGTATAGGTTAGGACAAATCTCTGAATTAATAATTCATTCCTAAATGTAGTGACAATTCTCATTTTTTTCAGAAAAACCATTTCATCAACATAGGACAATCAATTGGAGGCTTGCTTTAAGCTTCAATTTTTTACAGTTAGAAGTACTAACTGATTCATCGGCAACTTGTAGCTATTTTACAGCACATATATAAACTTAAGCATGTAGAGCTCAAAGTCTATGGTGTTCAGAGAATGGCTGCAATTTGAGGTAAGGACTCTATATTCTTTTGCATTGCATCCCCCACATTACAAAACTATCACAATCAAACAGAATTTAGACAGGGAGGATCATTGTAGAGGAGCTAAAAAACAAATCCATGCAGCAGCCAGATCTAGAGAAATGTTCTCCGTATATTTGTGCTGCATATGCGTAGCTGTTTAACAAGTACTATTCACCAGAACAGAGAAATACCCAAGAAGTCATATTCCAAGCAGACCTTGATTGTTGGCTAAATTGGTCCTGCTTCATAATTTTATCCCCCTTTGATCTCCCATCAGAAACAGCTGATCTGCCAATAAATGTGCAGGCAGATTTAAAAGTACAACAGGTTCGCAATGTTGTCCAGTGCCACTTCTATTGTTCAGTTTGAACGTGTCTCAAGAATCCACAATACTGAAGGCTTCAAGTGAAAAGAAGCATTGCCGGGAGCTGGAGCATTCCTGCTGGCAAAGTTGGTCATACTTCTGTAGGCTACAGGAATCAAATAACTACCCACACCAGCATGGAGCTTCAAAGATTGCATCATAGTGGTGAAGAAGGCATTCAATATGCTTAGTTTCATTGATCAGAACATTGAATACAGGAATTGGTACATCTTGTTAGTAAGGCCACACTTGGAATACTGTGTACAGTTCTGGTCACCCTATTATAGAAAGGATATTATTAAAGAAGAAAGAGTGCAGAAAAGATTTACTAGGATGCTACTAAGACTTGATGGTCTGAGTTACAAGGAGAAGCAAGATAGACTAGGACTTTTTCCTCTGGAGCATAGGAGGCTATGGAGTGATCATATAGAGGTCCATAAAACATTGAGGGACATAGATCAGCTAAATCGTCAAAGTCTTTTCCCAAAGATAGAGGAGTCTACAACTAGAAAGCATAGATTTAAAATTTGAGGGGAAGAGATACAAGAGGGTCCAGAGGGGCAACTTTTTTCACAGAGTGTACAGTGTCTGGAACAAGCTGCCAGAGGTAGGAGTAGAGACGGATACAATTTTGTCTTTTAAAAAGCGTTTAGTTACATGGGTAAGGTGGGTATAGAGGGATATGGGCCAAATACAGGTAACTGGGACTAGCTTAGGGGTTAAAAAAAGGTAAAAGTTGGGCTCAAGGGCCTGTTTCCATGCTGTAAACCTCTATGACTCTTGTGTTCTGGGCAAATCACAAAAACAAACCTGTGGATCAGAAAGGGTCCTGAATCAAATAATTCAAGAACAGTTGATTTCAGCAATTATCTCAAAATTGACCCTTTCACTTATTACAGGCCCACACAAGCTTGGCAGAAATGAAGAATTTCTTGAGCAAACCAGAATGATGGCAAACTAGTGTGATGTTGTTTGTGGAGGAGTGGGCAGGCTATTGGAGACTAAGTGTACAGAATAAGCATAAATATTTTTGATGCTATTAACTATTGTTCTATTGTTCAGGAAATGTTGGGATTGTACAGCACTGATTAAATCCTTAACAGTGATGTTGGGACAGCATTCAAAATACATGGGAGCAGTGGGTGAATTTGTCCCCAAAAGCCATTGAAAAATCAATGACACAAACACAGATGAAAGAAAGATCATCTTCAGATGTAGGAGAGACATGATGGCACCTTGTGCAAGGTCCAGCTTCCTGCTCATGTTGACATCACACCACTGGTGGCTGCTGTGAACCAGTGTTGGAGCACTGCCACAATGGCCAGGAATAAATTATTGTGGTGCTTTATTGATAATAGTCCTTGTTCTATAAAACAGCTTTCCTTCAACAACTATTTTTAGAATAAGAAAAAAAAAATGCTGGGCAAGATGCTGGAATGCTCTTTTGTAGGATGTGGGAGATCAGGAAGACCTGATCTCATCTGGCATCCCTGACGACGACATCTGCAAGAGATGCATCCAGCTGTAGCTGCTAGCAAAGCATGTTAGGGAACTGAAGAAGAAGCTTGATGGCCTCCGTTTAATTTGGGAGAATGGAAAGTATATAAACAGTAGCTTTAGGGAGGTAGTTACACGTAAGCAGCAGAGCACAGGAAATTGGTTACTATAAGGAGAGGGAATGGAAATGTGAAAGGACAGGCAGAGCAGGTTCCTATGTGGCCATTCCCTTCCAAAACAGGTATACTGAATTGGATACTGTTGTGGAGGATGCTTTACCTGGGACAAGCTGCCAAAACTCTGATACTGAATCTGGTTCTGCAGCGCAAAAGGGTGGGAGGAAGAAGGGGAGAGCGGTAGTGATAGGGGACTTGATGGTCAGAGGTATGGACAGGAGGTTCTATGGTTGGGACAGAGACTCCTTCATAGTTTGTTGCCTCCCAGGTGCCAAGGTCAGGGATGTCTCTGATCGCGTGCATAGCGCTCTAAAGTGGAAAGATGATCAACCAGATGTTGTGGTACATATTGGTACCAATGACGTAGGTAGGGAGAGTGAAGAAGTTCTAAAGAGAGAGTATAGAGAGCTTGGAAGAAGTTAAAAAGCAGGACCCTGAGGGTAGTAATCTTAGGATTGCTACCTGTACCACATGCCAGTGAGGGTAAGAGTAGGATGCTTGGGTGGATGAACACATGGCTGAGGAACTGGTGTAGGGGGTAGAGTTACCGATTCATGGATTATTGGGACCTCTTCTAGGGTAGGTGGTACCGGTACAAGAGAGACAGGTTACACCTAAATACAAGGGGACTAATACACTTGCAGGGAAGTTTGTTAGTGTTATTGGGGAGCGTTTAAACTAGATTTGCAGGGGGATGGGAACCGGAGTACCAGAGCAGAAAGTGGAGTGATGGTTAAAAAGACAGGTTAGTTCATGCAAAATCACAAATGGAAGGGTTGAGTGTGGTGGAAATAATCTTTTGAGGTTTGTCTATTTCAACGCCAGGCCTCTTGTGGGGAAGGCAGATGAGCTGAAGGCGTGGATTGACACATGGAAATATGACATTATAGCCATTAGTGAAACGTGGCTACAGGAGGGGCAGGACTAGCAGCTCAATGTTCCAGGGTTCCAATGTGATAGAGGCAGAGGAATAAAAGGTTGGGCGGGGGGATATAGTGGTGGCATTGTTGGCCAGGGAAAATGTTACAGCAGTATTCAAGCAGGATACATTAGGGAGCTTGTCTACAGAGGTCCTATGGATGGAGCTGAGAAACAAGAAAGGTATGACCACTGACCACATTAATGGGGTTGTATTATAGACCACCTAATAGAGAGAATTGGAGGAACAAATCAGCAGAGAGATAGCTGACAACTGCAAGAAACACAAAGTTGTGATAGTAGGGGATTTTAATTTTCCACATATAGATTGGGACTCGCAAACTGTTAAAGATTTAGATTGGGTAGAATTTGTGAAATGTGTTCAGGAGAATTTTCTAAATCAGTATATAGATGTGCCAACAAGATAGGATGCAATATTGGATCTCCTATTGGGAAATGAGTTAAGCAGGTGATGGATGAGAATGTGAGGGAACACTCTGGATCCAGTGATCATACTGCCATTAGTTTTAACCCGATCATGGATAAGGATAGATTTGATCCTCAAGCTGAAGTTCTGAACTGGAAAAAGGCCAAATTTAGTGAAATGAGAAGGGATCTTGGAAGTGTGGATTGGCACAGGCTGTTCTTTGGTAAGGATGTAAATGGAAAGTGGGAGGCCTTCAAAGGAGAAATTTTGAGAGTGCAGAGTTTGTATGTTCCTGTCAGGATTAAAGGTTAAGTAAATAGGAATAAGGAACCTTGGTTCTCAAGGGACATTGTAACGCTGATTAAGAGGAAGAGAGTTGTATGAAATGTACAGGCAGCAAGGAACAGATCAGATGCTCGAGGAGTATAAAAAGTGCAAGAAGCTACTTAAGAGGGAAATCAGGAGAGCTAAAAGACATGAGGTTGCTTTGGCAGAGAGTGAAGAAAAATCCAAAGAGCTTCTATAGGTACGTTAGAGCAAAAGGATAGTGTGGGATAAAATTGGTCCTCTCGAAGACCAAAGTGGTAGACTGTGTATGGAACCAAAAGAGATGGGAGATACTAAATGTTTTTTTTGCATCCGTATTTGCTGAGGAAACAGGCATGGAATCTATGAAAATAGGGCTAACAGATAGGGAGGTCATGGAACCTTTACAGATTAAAGAGGTGGTGGTGCTGGCTGTCTTGAAGCAAATCAGAATGGATAAATCCTCAGAGCTAGACAGGGTATTCCCACACTCCTTCAGGAAGGCTAGTAGTGAACTTGCAGAGGCCCTGGCAGACATATTTAAAATTCAGTATGCACAGGGGAGGTGCTGGATGATTGGAGAGTGGCTCATGTTGTTCCGTTGTTTAAAAAAGATTCCAAAAGAAATCCGGGAAATTATAGACCAGTAAGTTTGACATCAGTAGTGGGCAAGTTATTGGAAGATGTGACAAGGAATAGGATCTACAAATATTTGGATAGACAGGAACTTATTAGGGAGAATCAACATGGCTTTGTGCGTGGTAGGTCATGTTTGACCCATCTATTAGAGTTTTTCGAGGAGGTTACCAGGAAAGTGGATAAAGGGAAGGCAACAGATGTTGACTATCTGGATTTTAGTAAGGCCTTTGATAAGGTCCCTCATAGGAGGTTAGTTAGGAAGGTTTAGTCGCTAGGTTTTTATGGGGAGGTAGTAAATTGGATTAGACATTGGCTCAATGGAAAAAGCCAGAAAGTGGTTGTGGAGGATGCTTCTCTACCCAGAGGCCTATGATCAGTGGTGTTCTGCAGGGATCGGTGTTGAGTCCATTGTCGTTTGTCATCTATATCAATGACTGGATGATAATGTGGTAAATTGGATCAGCAAATTTGCTGATGATACAAAGATTGGAGGTATAGTGGACAGTGAGGAAGGTTTCAAAGCTTGCAGAGGGATTTGGATGAATTAGCAAAATGGGCTGAAAAACAGCAAATGGAATTTAATGCAGACAAATATGAGGTGTTGCACTTTGGAAGGACAAACCAAAATAGAATGTACAGGGTAAATGGTAGGACTCTGAAGAGAGCAGTTGAACAGAGGGATCTAAGAATACAGGTACAGAATTCCCTAAAAGTGACATCACAGATGGATAGGTTGGTAAAAAGTGCTTTTGGTACATTGGCCTTTATAAATAGGAGTATCGAGTATATAAAGTTGGAGTGTTATGGTAAGGTTATATAAGGCATTGGTGAGGCCGAATTTAGAATATTGTGTACAATTTTGGTCACCTAGTTACAGGAAGGATGTAAGGTTGAAAGAGTGCAGAGAAGGTTCACAAGGATGTTGCTGGGATTTGAGAAGCTGAATTACAGAGAGATTGAATAGGTTAGTACTTTATTCCCTAGAACGTAGAAGAATGAAGGGAGACTTGATAGAGGTATATAAGATTTTGATGGGTATAGATAGAATGAATGCAAGCAGGGTTTTTCCACTAAGACTTGGAGAGAAAAAAAGCAGAGGGCAGGGGTTAAGAGTGAAAGGAGAAAAGTTTAAAGGGAATATTGGGGGCGGGGGGGCGCTTCTTCATGCAGAGAGTGGTGGGAGTGTGGAATGAGCTGACGGATAAAATGGTAAATACTTTTAACATTTAAGAACTTGGACGGGTACATGAATGAGAGGGCTGTGGAGGAATATGATCCAAGCGCAAGAGAGTGGGACTAGGCAAAAAATAGTTTGGCACGGACAAGAAGGGCCAAAAAACCTGTTTTTGAGCTGTAAATTTTCAATGGTTTCAACTCAGTAGAAACATTACTAACAGAAAACTGAAATTTTGATTTTTCTACAAAAACAGAGAAATAAGTGAGAAAGCATACTAACAGATTCAGAAAGGAAGGGAAAAAAATGCAGAAAACATGCAGGGAAGTAATTAATAAAATTGACAAAATCAGCAGGATTATCAGTGGAATTTTTTAAAAGATAATCTCAGCCAAATAATGAACAGTAATATTAAGAGATTTTAAGTTTAAAAACTTGGGGATCAGATGTGAGTCAAAATAAGTGCGAGAACAAGGATATTGCTCAACTATATAAAATTATTTATACCACAGGATAGTAGGATGCTAAACAGGGGATGCAATGTTGTTCTTGAAGTTAATTTAAATTTTCATTTAACTTTGCCCATTTTCAAAACACACCATAGATCTTTTCTACATGATGTTTCCCTATTTTGATGCTGTTAACATATTTCATGAGCATACATTTGCTTTCAATGCAATGTGAATTAGAAAACAGAAGAAAACATTCAACTGTTCTGGTTTGCTTCTGACCAAAAAGGATGTCTGTTCAAATCTCAATCTAGAGATTTAGGTACATAATCTAGGATAGCACATCCTTGCAATACTGAGGGAAGATTCAGAATTGCAGGAATTGTTTTTCAGGTGAGATGTTAAACCAAAACCTCATCTACTTGCTCTAGTGCACGAAAATGGTCCCCATAACAGTTTTCAAGAGAGAATAACAGCTGGGATTTTCCCCCCAAAAATTCTAAGTGTTGAATTTGTGTGAAAATTGGAATAAATCACACTGGTTCATTCAGTGGAGTACAGAGAAGAATTTCCTAGGCTCTGCACACTGAAAAATGCACTAATGTAAACAGCATGAAAAATCAGCGGGTAGGACTTATCCCCATTGGAGAGGCCAGCAGCATAGCGCTGAGCGGGCCACTACGCATGCGCCGATCTGTCAGTGCTGAGATCGGCACATGTAGAGTGGCCTCTGTCTGCTGGCCCACTCGATCGCTGGCCAGCCCCACAAACCTGCAATGCTGGCCCTCTCGCCCCTCCCCCCCTCAAGCTTGCCGGGGTTCAGCCTACCTTGATCAACATCACCTTCACCTCCTCCTACAACGCCTCAGCGCCAAGCATTCATTGTTGGCCTCCGTTCCTCTGCTCACAATCCCAAAGTGCAGACTGGCAGTGGACGTGTCCACTTCCGCCAATCCCATTAGGTCCCGTCTCAATCAAGCCCTGTCCTAAAGGGCAATGCCAAGGTGTCTCTTGGGCAAGGTTAGCAATGCCAAGGTGCCACTGCCCAAGGAACATCCCTTCCATCCACAGCGCCCAACCCTCTGGGCTTCGATTGTTCCCCCTTCACTCCAGCGGGTCAGGTCGCCACTTCCCCAAAAGTGGGAGCTACTGTAAATCCTGGCTGTTTAGGGGGGAATGCTAGTGGGCTTGTGCATCAATCCTGAGCTTGCTAATAGCATTTAAATTACTTTGAAATTCTAATTAACATGAATTATGCAACATCACACCTACTTCTGGCAGAGTTGATGTCACCAGAAATGTAATGCTGGGATACGCTGGGCATCAGGCCCCACTGAAATCTCTCATCCTGCTAAGCTACAAAAGCAGCACTCCTGGATGGGAGAATCGTCCCCAACATCTTTGTGTCCTGACTGGTACTTATCCAATAATATAATTGGTTCGCTAGTTATTTATTTTACAATTTTTAGCAATTGTGCCACCATATCTATCTGAAGGAAGAAATCATAAAAGAAATCCATACAAATACAGACGGTAATGTCACTATGTGACTGCATTATATAATAAAGAAGTTAGTGAAAATCAGAGTGTGGCCTTTGAGAAAATCTCAATAACAGCTCTTGAAAAATAAATTTTATTTAAGTTGATTAATGTTCCTATTTTGGTATATACATTTATGACAGTTGCATTTACCATATTTGTTTGACATAAGTTAATTTAGAAACATGGAAAACTTACTAGGGTTCAAGAGATCACTCATCTCAAAGTATGGAACTGAGCACAGTGATATTAAATTCTGCCTGAGAGAGAGACATAAAGATTAGTTTACAAAATGTTATAGGATCTCACAAATTAAAAACCAGCACATTATTTAATAGTAAACATTTGCTGCAATGTAAATGTGAACAGAATTCTATGAAACTTAAAATTTGCTTAGTATAAAACATAATACAAATAAACACAGCTTAACCGTTTAACATACAATTAATGTTCGTCACAATTTATCTACCAGTAAATAACGATGTAGAATTTATTGCTTTTAAAAAGGCAGCCAAGCTTTTGGATTAGATCAGTAACAGGGATATGTGTAGTAACAGCAAAGAGCTCCATCGACATGACAAATGACTACCAGAATCCCAGAAATGAAAAGCCAAGGTCAACATTATCACTAGGAACTTCATTGGGGTTTTTACCACTTTGGCATCATAACATCACAAAAAACCAAAATTATAAGCATAATAGGTGGGTGTTTCTGTCAGTCTTCAACCAAAGTTATGGTGAGGGAATGGAAGAAGCTGTGACCACAATTCCAATATATGTACAATATAAGTGTCAGTCACCACTGCAGAACCTCCTTTCCAAAATAAATGGATTGAGCTCAGAGGAGAATTTAAATTAACCTCAATTCTGCAGGCCAGAAAAATGGTTAATTGGTGACCTCACCAAAGCATCCAGAATATTAAACAATATTGATAACATAAAACTAAAACATTTTGAAGAAAGAAACATCAGGTCAGAGGGCATAAAGTTAAATTGATGCAAAGTCTCAAGTCTAATAAATCTGTAATAATTTGCCAGTCAGCCGAGTAGAGTCATAACCATTAGAACTAGATCATACACACCAAATAGCATATATCATAAAAGTGCCAAAGAAAAATGGAGAGGAAGCTTGTAAGGCACAAGTTTTTTTATAAAGAAAGCACTTGAGATCAGATAAAGTTCCTTGGAACTGGCACAATTAAAACACCTCTATTTTAAAAGCATTTAGAAATAATGGGAACCATTTTTAAAGAGTGGACTGGAGTTATAAGCAATAACTGCTTTTTCATCTCGGCTGTTTATGGGCATGACATGATAATTTATAAAAGTCTGGGAAGTAAAGGTTTAAGTAACCTTTAACTTGATATAGTTGGCATATTTCAGGAAGCAGTCATCAAAACAAAAAAGAAAATCAGAAGAGTGCACTCTTCAACTGTAAAGTCTGGCTTTGCTGGATATAAAATTCATAGAAACTAGGAACAGGAGTAGGCCATTCAGCCTATGAAGCTCCCCCATTCAATATGATTATGGCTAATCCTACCTCAATGTCAGATTCCTGCTTTCTCCCCATATCCCTTGATTACATTAAAATCTAACAACAAATCTATCTCTTTCTTGAATACATTCAGGCTTCCACAGCCTGCTGTGGTAGAGAATTCCACAGATTCAGTTTCCTTTGAGTGAAGAAATCTTTCCTCATCTCAGTCCTAATTGGTCTGCCCTGTAACCTGAGACTGTGTTCCCTGTCTCTAGACTTCCCAACCAGGGAAAATACCATCCCTGCATTCATTATCTCCAGTTAGAATTTTATATGTTTCAGTCAGATCTTCTCTCTGCGAACACAGGCCTAATCGAAGGAATTTCTCCTCATACGAGAGTCTCACCAACCCTAGCCTAGCAAATCTCCGGCACATAATATACACATCAGAGAGGTTCTTTCCTGGGTGGAGAGACCAAAACTGCATGCAATACTCAAGGTGTGGTCTCACCAAGACCTGTAAAACTGCAGCAAGGCACCCTTATTTCTGAACTCAAATCCTTTTGCAACGAAGACCAATATACCAATTGCTTCCTAATTGCGTACTGTCTCTCCATTTTCATTGACTAATGTACAAGGACACCGAGATGCCTTTGTAATCTCCAATCCCAACATAACAGCATTTAAATAATACTCTTCCTCTCTGTTTTTCATGCCAAAGTATAAAACTTCTCATTTAGCCATATCGTACTGCATCTGCCATGTGTTTGCCCATGTGATCTAGGTATCCAGATCACCTTGAAGCCTTTTTGCATCCTCAATTGACAATTTGCCCTCATGTGCGTTGTTAGCAAATTTGGAAATGTTACATCTGGTTCACTCATCCAGATCAAATATATAATGAACAGTTGGGACTCAAGCACAGATCCCTCTGGTCCCCCATTAGTCAATGCCTGCCTCTTAGAAAAAGGCCCATTTATCCCACTCTCTGTTCCTGTTTGTCAACCACTTTTGATCCATGCCATTATATTACCCCCCAATTCCATGTCCTTTAACTTTGCTCACTAACCTCCTATGAGAGACCTTACCAAAAGCATTCTGTAGGTCCAAATACTTTACATCTGCTGGTTCTCCTTTACCTATTCTACTAATTACATACTCAAAAAACTCCAGTAGATTTGCTAAGCATAATTTGTCTTTGGTAGACCCATGCTGACTTTGTCCAATCCATTAATGTTTTTCAAATGTTCTGTTATCACAGGCAATAAAAATACTTTTCAGGTCACAGGAGTCATCAGACAACGTCACTGAATCAGAGGAATATATAAGGTCAATGCAAAATTTGTGATGCACACTCATCCAATACCTTTCCTATAATCTAGACAAAACAGTTGTCAATGTTCAGGTTTTGGAGTTCATTAAAACTAATTAAATACGTAAGAGCCAAGTGCACAAACTCATTTTATTTATACAAATCACTCATGCTGTTTGAATCGGAGATTGTACCAAACCATAACAGATGTACTTACATCATTTTTACTTGCAACAGAAATAAAGAAAATAGGAGCAGGGAATTAGGCCCT
The DNA here is from genome assembly GCA_024679065.1 of Sphyrna mokarran. Taxonomy (NCBI): domain Eukaryota; kingdom Metazoa; phylum Chordata; class Chondrichthyes; order Carcharhiniformes; family Carcharhinidae; genus Sphyrna; species Sphyrna mokarran. The sequence goes on from JAGIQG010000009.1 coordinate 66,109,286, forward strand.
CAAGCCTGCAATGCCATGCAACGTGATCATGACTGATGGTGTACCTCAACTGAATACTACCGCTCTCTCCCCATATCCCTTGACGTCTTTAGCGTCAAGAAATCTATTCCCTCCTTAAATACATTCAATAACTTCAATTCGATCATTAATCTGATAAAAATCAAATGCTAAGACCTTCATTAAGGTTGATAGGTTTCTCCAGTATTCTCCAAAAAAGACTGAAAATTGATTGGTGAGGAATATTCAAACGATTAGAGTGAATAAAGGAATAAATACAAAAAGTTGTAATAGAGATTGATAGTTCACTTATGTACATCAAAGCTCCAAAAAAAACCTCATGTTTTATTTTCATATACATGAACATGCCTTGTTCCCCAAAGCAACTCTGATACTTACATGCAGACATACAGATTCATAATTGGGGTAAAACCTTCAGAAAGTTGAGGATATGGTGTATTTTCATCTCCAGGCATCTATGTATAAAACAAACAGGTTTAGTTACAATGTATAAAAGTGAACTTCAATAAATATATTCCATTTTCAAAACAACCCTTCAAAAGATGATTGAGAGGAGTTTTTTTGCAACAAAGAATGTCCTGCAACGTTAAAGTCAAATGCTTTCAGGTACTTTATCCAACATATCATGTTGCAAAAAAAGACACACTATTTCATGCAACTACTATATTCAAATTCTGATAATCTGGTAACGTTAAAACAGATCTAACTTACACTTATTTCAATCTATATCTTTTTAGACATTATTCTACCTCTGAATACCAACAAATCAATAATATGCATCAGATGCACTCTTAGATGACCATGCAAGAACTATTCAAAAGTGAGTGATCTGGTAGCATTCATGAGTGAGTCACTGGTATGCCAAAATTAACTGTTTATAAGTCAGAAGGATTAATGATATTGAAAATAAAGCCAAGAAATGCACTTTGCAAAGAACTGTTAGTGTAGATAAGAATAAATATACTCATATATAATTGTCAATTTTCATATGTTACAATGTGAAGCAAAGGTCTTCTACCTAGGGTGCGGGAGTTCAAAATTAGAGAACATGGATTTATAATGAGAAAGGAAAGATTTAGAAGAGGCCTGAGGGGCAGTTTCTTCCACAAGAGGGTGGTGTGTACATGGGATGAGCCGTCAGAGGTGGGAGAGGTGGTTACAATTACAACATTTAAAAGACAATTGGACAATTGGACAGTGATAGCCTTTTTCCTAGGATGGAGAAAGCTAACACGAGGGGACACAGCTTTAAATTAAGGGGTGATAGTTATAGGACGGATATCAGAGATAGGTTCTTTACCCAAAGGGTGGTTCGGGAGTGGAATGCCCTGCCTGCAGCAGTTGTAGATGCGCCAAGTTTGGTGGCGTTTAAGAGGTTAGTTGATAAGTATATGGAAGAGAAGGGAATGGTTTAGTTTGGAGGGGCATTGCTTTTTATATTGGTCGGCGCAACATCGAAGGCCGAAGGGCCTGTTCTGTGCTGTAATGTTCTATGTTCTAGTACATGGGTAGGAAAGGTTTAGACAAATATGGGCCAAATGTGACTAGTTCTGTTTAGAAAACCTGGTCAGCAAGAATGTGTTGGGTGAAGGGCCTGTTACCGTGCTGTGTATCTCTATGACTCTGTTACAGTTAACCCGACCATCCTACTACAGTTAACATGTGCGTAGAATTAGAACGCAAAAACAGTACATTCATAATTTTTCCCGATATTCTTCCCAAGGTCCTACTAACCATGTAAAAGCAATCTGGTCGTGCATCAAAAACAATCTGTAGACATTTCATATACAATCGCTGTACAGAATCCGGCTGTTGAAAAAAATAAAAATGATCAATATGCCAGAATAGTTAAGATCAAATGCTTCATGTTCAATGCAGGAAAAGAATCAACATTTTTGTGATGTTTAGCTAATAAACTGGTTGGCTGTGGTTATTGGATATCATAACTTAGGTTAGTAAACTGTTTGGAAACATTATATTTCAAATAATTGTTCGATTTCTTTCTTTGGTTTGGCTCTGTAACAAAGTATAGCAGTTGGAATGTTTTAGTTATATACTAAGCTTTTTTAACTTTATTTATTGCTGTCACTAAGTGGCTTACGTTAACACTGCAATGAAATCACTATGAAAATCTCCTAGTTGCCACACTTCGGCATCTATTCGGATACAGAGGGAGAATTTAGCATGGCCAATGCATGTCTTTCATACTCTGGAGGGAAATCGGGGCACCCAGAGGAAACCCACGCAGACATGGGGAGAAGGTGCAGACTCCATATAGATAGGGACCCAAGCAAGGAATCTAACTCAGGTCCTTAGCATTGTGAGACAACAGTGCTAACAACCATTCCACCATCATACTAGGCACATCCATAGAACTTTTTCCAGAGTAAAAATTTGTAAGTCCAATCCCTATCTATGTGAAAATGCAAAAGTTTGTTGGCACTGTTTTTAAAAACATGAAGTCACCTTACATTGATTCAGTTCTTCAAATAACTTTTCCCATTCTATAGTCAATCTATTAGTTTCCATTAGAACTATTTTATTTTGCATATTATCTAGCAGCATAGGCTCAATTTTCCATTCAAAAATTCTAATCAAAATACATATACTTCACTTCTCAGGAATCTTTTACAATTTTCTTTCTAAAAATGTGCCCTCATCCAAAATGCCATAGACTACGACCTCTCCTTCCAATTGCTAAATGTCTACCTCATTTAATAGAATATATATGTTACAGATGACAGTTCAAATATATTAATGGGCAAATATCTTAAAGAGAAAAGAAATAATATAACCATGTTTTCCAACTTGTTCAAACTCATTGTGAAGAGTATGGTGCTGTAAAACTGGCATGAAGAGGAATTAGCTTGAAGTTGAGCTTAAGAATGTGTTTATAGCAAATAGACCTCTTAAGACCAAAAAGAACATAGTTCCACCACAATATAAAATGCATTCCATTATTTAATACTCCTGTCCTTACAAAACAATGCCTATTTAGGTGCAAACAACAGTATGAAAGGGCAACTTTACAATTGCAAAATACTTACCTTTGATAAGTCAGCTTTTGTGAAGTTGTTAGCTTCTGATCCACTTAAAATGTGCTTGCGACAAAAATTCACAATAAAATCCAACTTGCAAATGGGATACGGAAGTCTGTTGTCCCCATCCATTTGGGCTATCAAGGAAACAACAATATTTTAGAAACCAGATTAGCCTTGTTTAATGTTTGTACACATAACACAGACTGTAGCTGAGCAAGATATCATTTCTTTTGTCTCAATTTATGAGTTACCAACATCTATGTATCATGTTTCTCCTTTTTTTGAATATAGATCATCACCTCTATACAAATACTGCATTACCAAAAAGGTAAACTCACAGATTACCAAATACTTTCACCATCATAGAAGAGAGCTTCATATGCCCAAGATCTTTGACACAACATATGAGAGCTTGAGAATTATTTGGCAGTGAGTATGAGCTCTTTAATCTCCTGAGAAATAAGGTCCAAGCAGCTCAATGAAGGATAAAACCTCATATAAAGAGGAAAATCATACTGAAAGTTAAGTTAACCTTCTCCTTATTTATTCACCAACCATAGGTTGATATCTTGAAGTTTCGGCATCCAGCGAGTGCAATGGATCCAGCAGTGCTTTTGTCTACAGTTGCCCTGCATTGAGATAACCTTTAAAGGTACTGCTTTTTGAACTGAATAATGTGCAGTGTAGAAAGTTATATTCAGCAAGCACAAAAGCACTGTTTGCAATGTCAACCATTTCTAATTTGTTATGAAGGTCTCAAGATTTAGCTAAAGAATTTGAAAAGTCAATTATGATGTGTTAATCTTCCAGTTACAAAGACAGTGTAACCAAAAATGAAAAAGCAAAAATAAGGACATTGGTGCTGACAGTAGCAAGGGAAAGAATATACAAGAAAAAATTGAGAACAAGGCATTATCAAAAGTTTTTGAGATCACTTAGGAGAAAGGGAAAGTCTGGTGACCTATTATTTTCCAGGTTGTTGGATCATTCAATGATATAGGGAAGATTAACAAATAAGAAATGATGCCTTTTTAATCATTTTCACAGTTAAACAAAAAAAAAGTTTTCTACGCTGATGAACATATCCAATTTGATCCATGGACATCACATATTAGATGGGTGTGCATTAAAGTGAAAAACAGTATCCAGTCAGTGGATACACCAATTATCAAACAAGGCTTCAAAAGCCAAGTGGAAATTTAACTCATAATACCATTCCTTCAAGTTTCTGATGAGAATTTATAAGGAATTTCTAAAATATTTGGCATTGTTTAAATTCACATGAATTAATATAAACTCATTACATGAAGCTGCAGTATTTGCAAAAGTTCTGCACTGACTTCATATTTGAAGAGCAAATAAAGTCACAACAGGGCACCTGCAGATAAGCATTGGCTGATGACCAATTTTAATTCAAAGAGCCAGATGCACTCAGATGTCTTCAAGAGAATGTTGCCTGCCAGAGCTAGATATGCAAAAGCAGTACATATCATCCTTACTAACTTAGCACAAGCACACCCACCCACAATTAATTACCCAGAAAGACTGATGCTTAGAGGAAGTGCATTTGATCCATATCTCTATAATTAATACAAAGCAAAAGACACTAATTCATGAACATATTAATATTTCATTGGCAATTCTGTACCAAAACAGAAACTAAAAAATCCAACATGCTGACTATTGGAATCCTGACCATGTCTTTAATTTTATTAGCTTTACTTGTATTGAGTGACTTCTACTATACTGGTATGGGCCTGACAGAACAATTAAACAAACAACATGGAGAACTTAACATACTATACATAATTGGAGAAATGAGCTTCAGCAATTCAAAAGTCAATTCTCATCTGAGACTTTGCATTAGAACTAAAAGTTTCACCTTTCAAATCATCACAAGCCAGTAAACATGTCCCAGAGAGAACCTAAATTATCATCTCTGAACCCCTATTTATCTATATTTTTAGATACTTTACTTTTGTCAGACCTTGTTTACAGTCATCTTCAGCAGTGATGACTGTTGGTACGTGGCAGCCAAATTATGTTGCAAGATGGCTCAACTAAAAAGCGGCATTTTCAAGCAGTCTTTAGATTAATAACGCTGAAAAGGGGTTCTGAATTTGCTATCATACATTTTATCTTTTTAAAATTTATGTGTAAGCAACTAAATGTTGTCATGCATCAATTCTGTCTTGATTCCTATTGTTTCATGTTAAACTTACATTTTACTTGCATTCTGCAACGATTTCTCCAAAGGTTATAATAAGCAACTTACAGGGTTCGATTCTCGGCTTGGGTCATAGTACAAACTCTGCAGAGACATTCTCCCCACGTCTGTGTGGGTTTCTTCCGGGTGCTCTGGTATCTCTCCACACTCCAAAGATATGCAGATTAGATGGATTGGCCATGCTAAATTGTGCCTTAGTGTCAGGAGAACCAGCTAGGGTAAATGCATGGGGCTATTGGTTGGGTTGGCGGCGCAGACTATTGATTGATTTGCCATCTCCAGTCTCAATAACAGAAAGATTCCAAACCTCCATAAACCTCAACTTGTCTAACCCTAGCTAAATCCCACTGGTTCACTATCTTCCAGTGGCCCAAATTTAAGATTTCAGTCCCTATATTTTAATCTGGACAATATCTTGTCCATTCCTATATATAGAACCTCCTTCAGCCTCCATTTTTCCAAAAAACTCCACTCATCTATTCTTATCCAAAACATTCCATCTCCCGTCTCCTTAAAAAAAGTCAATCCTTCAGCCAACATACTGAATTTATATCGCATATAATTTGGCAACACATGTTAAGGCACTTCACTGGAGTTTTATGATCAAAATTCATGGCAGTGGTTAAAGAGTTAGGGTTAGGGAGCATCTTAAGAGAACAAAGAACAAAACAGCAAGGGAAACAGGCCCTTCGGCCCAACGAGCCCACGCCGCCACCCCACCTCGACCCGTGATCCCTGTCTATGTTTATAGATCTATGGATTAAAAACCAAATTTGAGACAATTTAGGGAGAATTTGTTTTGCCAATTAGCCTAAGAGCACATCTTTGGGATGTGGGAGGAAACCGGAGCACCTGGAGAAAACCAACGCAAGCACGGAGAGAATGCGCAAACTCCCACAGACACAGGCCCAAATCCATGTATCTGCACAGCACAGCGATAGTCACTGAGCTGTCGTGTTGCCCATCAAATGGTCCAGGTCAAGCGTACACTAACGACGTGAAGCACTAGGATACTCTCGAAAAAAATCCAAGAGCAGCCCTCTCACGACCCATTGCGTGTATGCCCCTTGTTAGACAACAAGGTGGACCAAAGCACCTGTAGGATAAAAACAAGTACATCAATATCATCATCTATTTACACACTTCCCAGGGACTCCCAAGGCTCATGATCCCTATTTTAAATCAGTTTTCTATACCCCTCCATTCCCATTCTGTTCATGTGCCCATTAAGTATTTCTTAAATAACTCCAGAGTACCTGCCTCCACCACTTTACTTGGCAGCGCATTCCATAGCCCCACCACCCTGTGTGAAAAACCTCCCTCTAGCATCCAAATTATACCTTACCCCCTTCACCCTAAGCCCGTGACCCCTCGTGCTATTCAAGTCCATCCTAGGAAAAAACTTAACTCTGTTTCCTTTATCTATACCCCTCATAATCTTGTACACCTCTATTAGATCTCCTCTAAGTCTACATCTTTCTAATGAAAACAGTCCCAATTTGCCTAACCTTTCCTTGTAACTCAGACCTTCCATACCAGGCAGCATCCTGGTAAACCTCCTCTGCATTCTCTCCAGAGTCTCCACGTCCTTCCGGTAGTAAGGCGACCAGAACTGGACACAGTATTCCAAATGAGGTCTAACCAACATTTTATACAACTGCAACATTAAAGGCCAGCTCTTGTATTCTATACCCCTTCCTATAAAGGCTAGCATACTATATGCTTTCTTCACAACCTTCTCCACTTGCTCTGCCACCTTCAGAGACTTGTTCACCTGCACCCCCAGGTCCCTCTGCGTTTCTATACTCTTAATAGGTCTACCCTTTATCATTTACCTCCCCCCTACATTCTTTCTCCCGAAATGCATCACCTCACATTTATCAGGATTGAATTCCATCTGCCATCTGTCTGCCCAAGCTACCAGCCTATCTATGTCCTGCTGCATCGCCTGACAATGCTCCTCACTATCCGCAAGTCCAGCCATCTTTGTATTATCTGCAAACTTGCTGATCACTCCACTTACTCCCTCTTCCAAGTCATTTATATATATTACAAATAGAAGAGGTCCCAGTACCGAGCCCTGCGGCACACCACTAGTGACCGACCTCCAGCTAGAAAAACACCCTTCCACTATTACTCTCTGTCTCCTACTACTAAGCCAGTTACTTATCCATCTGGCCACCTGTCCTTCTATCCTATGAGCCTTAACCTTCTCAACTAACCTCCCATGACGGACTTTGTCAAACGCCTGACTAAAATCCATACAGACAACATCAACGGCTCGCCCTTCGTCCACCGTTTTCGCCACCTCCTCAAAAAATTCTACCAGATTTGTAAGGCATGACCTCTCCTTAACAAATCCATGCTGCGCATCCCTAATCAGATCGCAACGCTCTAAGTGCCTATACATCCTATCTCTAAGAATCCCCTCCAACAGCTTCCCTACCACTGATGTCAAACTCACCGGCCTATAATTCCCAGGGTTATCCCTACTACCCTTTTTAAACAACGGTATAACATTAGCTATTCTCCAGTCGTCTGGGACCTCACCTGTGCCCAAACAGACAAAGATTTGCGTCAGAGGCCCAGCAATTTCACCTCACACCTCCCTTAAGCAGCCTGGGATAAATGCCATCAGGCTCCGGAGAGTTATCAGTTTTAACGCTACCTAGAAGCTCTAACACTTCCTCCCTCGGTATGGATATTTCCCTCAATTTGTCCACAACTCCCTCAGAGACAGGAGCTGTCAACAAGCCCCTCTCCTTTGTGAATACCTACGCAAAGTATTCATTCAGGATCTCTGCCATTCCCTCGGGCTCTAAGCACAGTTCCCCTCCTCTGTCCCCAAGAGGGCTGATTTTTCCTCTAACCACCCTTTTATTCCTAACATAGGAGTAAAAAAGCCTTTGGATTTTCCTTAATCCTATCCACCAAAATCATTTCATGCCCCCTTTTTGCCCTTCTAACTCCCTGTTTGAGCTCCCCCCTACTCTCTCTATATTCCTCCAATGCTGTTTCCGTTCCCAGCTGCTTTGACCTATCATACGCCTCTCTTTTCTGCCTAACCAAGTCCTCAATATCCCGAGTAATCCACGGCTCTCTAATCCTGCCTTTCCCATCTTTCCTCTTAGCTGGCACATATCTATCTTGCAACATTTTCAGTATTCCCTTGAAAGAGTCCCACATGCCTAGCATGGACTTACCCTCGAACAACCGTTCCCAATCAGTTTCCATAAGTTCCTGCCTAATCCGACAGTAGTTAGCCTTCCTAGTAGAAAGGCTTAGGAAAGAATTTCAGAGCTTACTACCTAAGGTATCTGAAGGCACAATTACTAGACGTTTGAAGGAATCATGGAAATTTATAACCTGGAAGGTTATATATATTCTGCCTATCTTGTCTGCCCAGGAGGACAAATAGCGAACCAGTCTAATCTCATTTCACAGCTCTTGGTCCACGGCCTTGTAAGTTATAGCTCTTGCAGTGCATATTCATGTACCTATTAGATGTGAAGGTTTCTGCCTCTTCCACCCTTTCAGAGAATGTTTCAGATTCCAGACAACCGCTGGGGGAAAGAAATTCTTCTCAAATCTCCTCTTAATTTCATACATCTTCCCCTAAATCTATGCCTACTGGTTCTTGATCCTCAACCAAAGAAAACAGGGTCTTCTTATGCACTCTATCTAGACTCATCATTACTCTATTCACTTCGATTAGGTCTCCCCTAAGCTTCCTCCAAAAGAAAACAATTCTAGTTCAGCCAAACGCTTTCTTCATAACTAAGTTGCTCGACCAGGCAATATCCTTGTAAATTTCCTCTGGACCTACTCTGATTCAATCACATCTTTCCTAGAGTACTACATGTAAATAGAACCCCAGCTGTGTCCTAATAAGTGTTTCAGAGTTCCAGAATAACATCTATGTTCTTATACTTTGTGCTGGGTAATAAAGGCAAGTATCTGACTGTATATACCCTCTTGGCCACTTTACTAAGCTGTCATGTACACCAAGTCTCTCTATTCCTCAATACTTCTCAGTATTGGACTGTTTATTGTGTTTTTCTTTGCTTTGTTAGTCTTCCCCAAATGCACTTCTTCACATTTCCATGAAAAAATCTCTATTTTCTCATGTCCTGTGTGTTCATGCATTGACATCTTCTTGCAGTCTAAATTTTCTGGGGGTAAAACTTAGGATGAAAGACAGTCCCAAACCAAGGATCTTCTGTATAGTGGTGTAGGTGAAGTGACAGGTTCAGTGCACCACCCAAGGCTTGACAATGGGACCTGGAAGTCATGAGTTGGCAAAAGAGGAAAATGGCAACATTTCCCATGGACTGGTACTGTCTGTATGGAGTTTGCACATTCTCTTGTGTTTGGATGGGTTTCCTCTGGTTTCCTCCCACATGCCAAAGATGTGCAGGTTAGATTTATTGGCCATGTTAATTTGCTCTTTAGTATCATGGGGACTAGCAGGTTAATATGGGGGGTTATGGAGATAAGGCCTGGGTTGAATTCTTGTTTGCGCAGACTCAATGGGCTGAATGGCCTCCTGCACTGTAGGGATTCTATGATACTGCTTGCCTATTGGTGCCAACGCCAAAGACCCATCAGTATCATTATTCTCATTAACTCTCTATTACCGCATTAAAAACTCAATCAAATTACTTAAACTTAATTTGTGCTGATTTTCCTTAATTAACGCACACTTGTCCAAGTGATTTTTTTTTTCCGGATGACTGTTTCTAAAGATTTACCCAATACTGAGATTTAATACATTGGGCTGTAGTTGCTGGATTTATCTTTGAACTCTTATTTGAGCAACAGTATATTTTCAATTATCCAGTCTTCTGGCATCAGCCCCATGTTCAAGAAGAATTGAAAGATCAGGGTCAGTATCTCTTCACATATTCCTCTACTTTCTCAATGTTCGGGGATGCACCCCATCTAATCCCAGTGGTTTATCACCTTTTAAGTACAGCCAGCCTTTCCAATAGGAACACAGGGTTATAAGAAATAAGAGTAGACCATTCAGCCCCTTGAATCTGCTCCATTCAACTAGGTCATAGCTGATCATCCACTTCAATGCTATTTCCTGTACTATCACCACACTCTTAATGCTAACTAAAAAAGTGCCAATCTTTATCTTGAACGTACACATCACATAGTAACTCCACGTGTATCGTTTGTGGCAGAAACTGTCTCTCAAGAATTCGTCTTCACATCAATCAGCTTAGGTTCATCATATGAAAATACGACATTTAAATGGATTGTTGCTGCATCTCCATTATTTTCCGTAGATGAAAAGATGATAGTAGTTCAACAGTTAGCTACTAGTTAGTTGGCTGTGAAACACCAAACGTCATTCTTTAGGAAATTACAGTGATGCATAATATTGTTAATGCACTTCATTTTTAAAAAAATATTTATTCACAGGATGTGTCTCTCAGTAGTTAGGATAGCATTCATAGGTCTTCTCTAATTACTCTCGAAATGGTGGTGATGAGTTGCCTTCTTGAACGACTACAGCCCATGTGATGTAGATCCTTCAAACTGCACTGAGTGTGAGTTCCAGAATTTTGATCCAGCAACAATGAAGAAACAGCAATGCAGTTCCATGTCAGAATGGTGTGTGACCTGGAGGAGAACTGGTGAAGTTCTCGTGTGCTCATTGCCCTTGTCCTTCTAGATGGTAGCTAGTAGGCATGCGTTTGAAAGACCATAAGCTATAGGAGCAGAATTAGGCCATTCGCCCATCGAGTCTGCTCCGCCATTCAATCACAGCTGATATGATTCTTGTCGCCATTCTTCTGTCTTCTCCCCATAATCCTTGATCCCCTTATTGATCAAGAATCTACTTCTTTCTTAAAGACTGATTTTTTGACTTGATTTATTGTCACATGTATTAGCATACAGTGAAAAGTATCGTTTCTTGCACACTATACAGACAAAACATACCATTCATAAAGAAGGAAACAAGCAAATGCAAAATGTAGTGTTACAGTCATAGTTAGGTGTAGAGAAAGATCAACTTAATGCAAGTCCATTCAAAAGTCTGACAGCAGCAGAAAAGCTGTTCTTTACTGGTATGTGACCTCAGACTTCTGTATCTTTTTTGTGTAGGAATAAGGTGGAAGACAGAATGTCCGAGGTGTGTGTGGGGTTCTTAATTATGCTGGCTGGTTTGCTGAGACAGCAGGAAGTGTAGACAGAATCAATGGAAGGGAAGCTGATTTGTGTGATGGATTTGGCTACATTCACAACCTTTGGCAGTTCCTCGTGATCTTGGACAGAGCAGGAACCATATCAAGCGTGATACAACAGAAAGAATGCTTTTTATGCAAAAGTTGAAGAGTTGTAGCTGACATGTCAAATTTCTTGGTCTTCTGAGAAAATAGAGGCGTTGGTGGGTTTTCTTAAGTATAGTGTCGACATGGGGGGAGCAGGACAGGTTGTTGGTGATCTGGACACCTAAAAACTTGAAGCTCCCAACCCTTTCTACTTCATCCCCATTGATGTGGACAGAGGCATGTTCTCCTTTATGCTTCCTGATATTGATGACAATCTCTTCCATTTTGTTGACATTGAGGGAAAGATTATTTTGCCACACCAGTTCACCAGATTCTCATTCATTTACTTTGTCTCGTCATTGTTTGAGATCGACACAGTACGGTAGTGCTCTCAGCAAACTTGAAAATTGAATTGGAGTAGAATTTCGCTCCTCAGTCATAGGTGTATAAGGAGTATAGTAGAGGGCTCAGAACACAGCCTTGGCAGACATCGGTGATGAGGATGATTATGGAAGAGGAGTTGTTGCCTATCCTTACTGATTGTGGTCTGAGTTAGGAAGTTCATGATCCAATCACAGAGGGAGGTGGCATGGCCCAGACCATGGAGTTTGGAGATTAGTTTTGTAGGAATAATAGTGTTGAAGGCCAAGCTGTAGTCAGTAAAAAGGAATTTGACATATGTGTCCTTGTTATCAAGGTGCTCCAAATTTAAGCTCAGGGACAGGGAAATGGCTGCTGGAGACCTGTTGTGGCAATAGGCAAACTGTAGTGGATCCAGGTAGTCCAGGAGGCTGGAGTTGATTTGGCCACAACCAGCCTTTCGAAGCACTTCATAACAATGGATGTCAGAGCCACCAGCCGATGGTCATTAAGGCACTCTGCCTGGTTTTTCTTAGGTACCGGGATGATGGTCACCTTCTTGAAGCAGATGGGGGCCTTAGATTGTTGTAAAGAGAGGTTGAAAATATCTGTGAACACCCACACCAGCTGAAATGTGCAGGATCTGAGTACTCTATCCAGGCCAGTCACTTTCTGTGTGTTGACCTTCAAGAAAGCTGCTCTGACATCTGCAATGGTGACTCCATATACAGGTTCATCCAGGGCTTCCAGGGTGGAGGGCATGCTCTCACTGACCTCTCATTCCTCCTCATGTCAGTTTTAAAGGGCCATCCCTTTACTCTAAGGCTGTGTCCTCAGATCCTAATCTTTCCTACCAATAGAAACACCTTCCCCATTCCATCCAGGCCTTTCGGTATTCTGTAACTTTCAATTAGATTCCCCCCTGCCTCATCTTTGATGATACAATAGCACTGCACCACATGTGATCTGTTATCAAAATCATCTTCCTCATTTCTGCCATTAGATTTATCCAGTAAGAAGTCTGACAACAGGTTTAAGTCCAACCGATTTATTTGATAGTAAACTCACAAGCTTTCGAGTTTTACCTCTTCATCAGGTGAATGGAGAATTCATCAGAGTTCGATAGAGGTGAATTCACCTGACAAAGAAGGAAACCTCAAACGCTTGAGTTTACTATCAAATAAATCAGTTGGACTTAAACCTGGTGTTGTCAGGCTTCTTACTGTGTTTACCCCAATCCAACGCCGGCATCTCCACATCATTAGATTTATCCTACAGAAAGCAGCAATGTGGCCTCTCAGACAGGTAGCTGTCAGGCAGAGAGACCGACTAAGCAGCGGCCTGCTTGGACAGCCATTCCCACCCCCCCGCCCCATTATCACCAATACTATCCATCACCATCATCCCCCCCCCACCCACCCTCCCCGCCCCGCCCCACCCCACTCCGAAAAAGACCATATTTTAAATGTAAAAATTGCTAACATCACTGTTAAGACGAACGCTCATTGCAAAAGGCGATATAATGTAATAAACAACCCGGCGCCGGCAAGAAAACAAAACCGTCAGCGTCGCGGGGACGCAGTTGACGGAATTAATTCACATTAAAACGCCCCTTATTGCAAGATAAAAGACTGACTGACTGAGGCTTGCAGAAAGGCGGTGGCGGATACCGAACGGACGGGAACATTACCGTTGCTGAATTTCCGCCGCTCTTCCACTCTTCAAAAATTCAAGCTTGGCGCTTCCACCACCAACTGCCAGCGTGATGAACTCACTGCGCAGGCTCGGCCAATGGGCCATTCACCCGCCGGGGCAGCTGGGGGCGCTGTGTTTCCCACTCACATCAACCACAACACAATAACTTTCCAATAAAGTGATTAAACCTCACAATTAATACACATCCCATACTAAACATGCAAAGCCAAATGCTGCGGATTAAAGTTTGTGTGTCAGTGTCATGAGTAGGCTTGCATTATTAATCCTGCATTGAAGTTACTGTGAAAATCCCCCAGTTGCCACACTCCGGTCAGCGCCTGTTTGGGTACACTGAGGGAGTATTTAGCATAGTGCATGAACTTAACTAGCGCACCTTTCAGACTGTGGGAGGAAACCGGAGCACCCCAGAAGTACACACAGAGAATTTGCAGACTCTGCACAGACAGTGACCCAAGCCAGGAATCGAACTCAGGTCCCTAGTGCTGTGAGACAGCAGTGCTAATTGTGTGCCGTCGTGTCTGAAATACAAATGTGTTCCCGAGTATTTCCAGCATTTGCTGATTAACTATCAACACTAGCTTATTGCTACCAAATAAACCTGATGAACTTTAACCTGGGTGGTGTGAGATTTATTACTGTGTTTACCCTAGTCCAATGCCGGCATTCCTGAAGTCGATGATTTCTCTTTCATTTTGCTGACATTGAGGGAGATTATTTTTGTTGCACCAGTTCACCAGATTCTCTATCTCTCTTCTGTCCTCCATTTCATTATTGTTTGAGGTCCAACTCACTACGGTGGTGGTCGTGGCTTGACAGTGTGGTGCAGGCAGAAAATTCATAAAAAAGGATTGTTATTTGAAAATAAAGAATGTGCAGAATTGTGTGGAGAAGGTGAGAAAATGGTGTGAAGTGAGAGATCAAGTACAGACATGTTTGGCTGAGTGGTTTCCCACGTGCTGTCACAATCTGGTGTTTGGCTGAATGTTCTCCCCTGTGCTGCCACATTCTAATATTGGGCTGAATGGTCTCCCCTGTGCTGGAACAATCTGATGTTGGGCTGAATGATTTCCCTTGTGCTGTCACAATCAGATGTTGGGCTGAATGGTCTCCCTTGTGCTGTCATAATCTGATGTTGGGCTGAATGGTCTCCCTTGTGCTGTCACAATCAGATGTTGGCTGAATGGTCTCCCTTGTGCTGTCACAATCAGATGTTGGGCTGAATGGTCTCCCTTTTGCTATCACAATCAGATGTTGGGCTGAATGATCTCCCTTGTGCTATCACAATCTGATGGGCTGAGTGGTCTCCCTTGTGCTGTCACAATCTGATGTTGGGCTGAATGGTCTCCCCTGTGCTGGAACAATCTGATGCTGGGTTGAATGGTCTCCCTTGTGCTGTCACAATGTGATGTTGGGCTGAATGGTTTCCCTTGTGCTGTCACAATCTGATGTTGGCCTGAATGGTCTCCCTTGTGCTGTCACAATCTGATGCTGGCCTGAATGGTCTCCCTTGTGCTGTCACAATGTGATGTTGGGCTGAATGGTCTCCCTTGTGCTGTCACAATCTGATGTTGGCCTGAATGGTCTCCCTTGTGCTGTCACAATCGGATGTTGGGCTGAATGGTCTCCCTTGTGCTGTCACAATCGGATGTTGGGCTGAATGGTTTCCCTTATGCTGTCACAATCTGATGTTCGGCCTTGTGTGGGCGGTGACGTTTTATTTGACAGACAGTGGGCTTTGTCGAATCAGCTCCCGCGGAACGTGTTTGCGTCAGTGTTTGTTTATCAGGCATCAGTGTGGAGGCGGGGCCACGTGTGCGCATGCGCGGGGCTGCTGTTCGGCCGGGCCTGCCCGTCAAGCGGCGGCGGCGGGGAAGACCCGGAGCCTGCGGCCTTGTTTACAGGCAGGGCCGAGCCGGGAGCTCAGCCAGCCGGCCTCCTGTCATGGCATCCTACGTCGGGCCGCGTTCCCGACCACCACGGCCCAGGCCTCGCTACCATGCAGGCGGCTGGTACCCCGATCCCGAGCGGCTCGGCCCCAACCTTCCGCCCCTGGGCGTCTTCCAGGCTCACGGGCGGCTGTGGCGGGCGCAGCGGTGCCTCGGCAAAGGGTCATCGGCCGCCGTCTACCGGGTGACATCGGGGACAGCCCGAGCCGCTGTCAAACAGTTCATCCACGACACCAAGTCGGATTACGGTTTCCTGACCGAGAGCGGCGTTTTGGAGGACCTGCAAGGCCATCGGAATATTGGTAAATAGAGAGGCCGGTGCGGCAGGGCCCGAGACCGGGTAGGGTGGCACAGGGCCCCGCGGCCAGGCCTTTAGGCTAACACCAAGTGGTCTGATCAAGATCAGGGGCAATGCCATTTCTTATATGCCTGTCTTGTGGGGACCACAAATTGGATTCAGTTTGAATTTAGTTTTGGAGTAAACAAGGATAGGACTTTGTCCTGTCTACTCTGAACATTGGCTTCGTAATATTACGAAAGGGAACAGGTCTCTCTGGGCAGGGCGGGTTGTACCAGATGCCTGTGACACAGAGCCAGGTAGAGGTAATGATGTAATGGTAAAACTGGCTGAATTGTGCTCTAATAAGTTCATGATTCTGTTTAGATTGAACATGTCTGTTGGGATTGCTTTCTGTTCTGTATGATTCAAGATTAACTTTCTTTTCCCAAGTGCAGATCTATTGATTTTCCTACCATTAGTTTTTTATTTGGGATCATTTTGTCTGAATTAAGACTCAGTGCTAATGACTGAGAATGGCAGAACAGACTCAAGGGCCTTGAATAGTTTATATCTGTTTGTACAATGCAATGGGGTCAGTTTAGCTCAGTTGGTGATGCACTGTGGTGCCAACAACAGTGGGTTTAATTCCCATACTGGCTGAAGTTATTCATTAAGATTCTGCCTTTTGAATATTGCCTCTCACCTGAAGTGTGGTGGTCCTCAGGTTAAATCACCACCACTCACTACTTAAGGTCATCTTGAGTATGGTGACTTTCCCTTTTACTAATATTGTATTGAAAGGATTTTGTGAGACAGTAAGCTGAAGGGTTCAGATGACATTTGAGTTTTAGAGTAGTAGAGTATAGTTTTATTTCATTTTGGCCTGTTACATTGTGTGTATTGATTCAGATGTATGGTAAATGCAGTTGCCATTTGATTATTCTTTCCCTGGGTGCTTCTTTGTAGATAAAGATTTTCAGAAGGTTTATGCTAAAAAATTGTAGCCACGCTGCTGGCTAGTCAAGCCTAACCATGACTGGCAGATTCTACTACAATGGGTACAAGTGAAGGTCCAGTCACTGCTGAGGGCAATTTGTTATTCCCTTCTTCTGTTCTCATCTATACTTAGTTTCTAAGATGTCTGTAGCATCTCCAGGCATCACAATCTAGAGTCAGCACTTCTCACTGACAATGGCTGATGTGACACACAGGAACTTCTTCAGTGAACCCTAGAAACATCTGTGTGGGGCCAGTTTGCTGGTTGTCAGCTGTGTACAACACAATCCTGGCCAGCTGGTTGTCATCCCTCCAGAAAACATGGCCTGCCTGACACATTAGACTTCACATTATAATGGTCTCTACTGGAGATGTTGGCTGTTTCCAAGACTTTGGTCTTTGTGACATGGCCCTGCCAGCAGATCCTAAAAATTCTATGGAGGCAGCACTGATGGAAGTGGTCTGGAAGACATATATGACAATGGCACAGGACATGTGGCTCAGTGCCATGCAGAATGAATGGTGGTGAGGTCCTTTGACAAGTTCCGTCATGACAGACTGGTGCAGAAGGTGAAGTCGCATGGGATCAAAGGTGAACTGGCGATGTGGATACAAAACTGGGTCAGTCAAAAAAGACAGAGGGTAGCAGTGGAAGGGTGCATTTCTAAATGGAGGGCTGTGACAAGTGGTATCCCTGAGGATACCACTTTGAGTTTTACCTTTGCTGTTAGTAATGTATATGAATAATTTGGAGGAAAGTGTAACAGGATTGATTAGTAAATTTGTTGGTGACATAAATGTGGTGGATTTGTAGATCGCAATGAGGACCATTAGAGACTACTGCAGGATGTAGATCAGTTGGAGACTTGGGCAGAGAGGTGACAGATTGAGTTTAATCTGGACAAATGTGAGGTAATGCATTTTGGAAAATCTAATCCAAATAGGAAATATTTAATAAATGGCAGAATTTTTAAGAGTTTTGGTAGACATAGGGACCTGGGTGTGCAGGTGCAAAGATCATTGAAAGTGGCAACATAGCTGGAGAAGATATCAAAAAGACATACAGCATGCTTGCCTTCATTATCTGCTCATTGTGTTTAAAAATTATAACTTGTATCTTTATAGAAACTTAATTAGGCCGCACTTGGAATATAATGTTCTATTCTGGTTGCCACACAACCAGAAGGATGTGGAGGCTTTGGAAAGGGTACAGAAAAGATTTACCAGGATGTTGCCTGCTATGGAGGGCAACAGCTATGAGAAGAGGTTGGAGAAACTTGGTTTGTTCTCACTGGAACGATGAAGGTTGAGGGTGATCTGAAAGAAGTCTGCAAGATTATGAGAAGCATACTGAGTGGATAGTCAGAACTTTTCCCAGGATGGACAAATCAGTTACTAGGGGACATAGGTTTAAGGTGCAAGGGGCAAGGTTTAAAGGAGACATACAAGGCAGATTTTGTACACACAGAATGGTGGATGCCGGGAACTTGTTGCCAGGGGAGGTAGTGGAAGCAGATGTGATAGTGACTTTTTAAAAGATGCCTTGACAAATACATGAATAGAATGGGAATAGAGGGATGATTCCTTGGAAAGATACGGGGTTTTAGTTGAGTAGGGTAGTATGTTGGTGCAGGTTAGGAAGGCTGAAGGGCCTATTCCTATGCTGTAATTTTCTTTATTCTTTGTCTGTGGCTTTGTACGCATGAGTTTGGTCTGTGCTTTGGGGATTTGGTTATTCCACACTCATTTGTAGAGTCTGCCAAATGAATTGTTTTCTTTGGAAAGCCTATTGTTCACTTCCTAGTCAATGCTGGCATCAAAAGGGATGATGTTCTCCAGTAGGCAAATTGCTTAATAGCATTCAGCTCATTTCCCTTGATGGCAGTGCTTGTTGATTAATAATTCTGCTATTTTATCTTCTAAAATAAGTTGAAATGCTGTATTTTCTTGATATCTAAATTTATCATAGACTCCTAATAGCATTTCAGTGAAATTTCTCTCCCTATTGTATAAATTCCATTCTTATTTCACTTTTTTTTAAGTTTTTCCAATAAATTCTGACCTCAGTGCTTCCATATGACCTATGACTGTATTCTGAATGCAAGATTTGTACTCTTATTGGTAAACCCTATTCAGGTGAAATGTTTCCAGTTCACACGTTCCCCCTCCAACTTGTCCCTGACCTAAGTAACATAAAAGGTCAAGATGCCTTTATTACTCATTGCAAAACAACTTGAAGCTAAGCTTGCCAACGTAGAATAGTAAATTGCATCAAGGGCCACATGATGCATCTTGTACATATTCACTTACTACTTATTTGATATGGATTTTTGGAGCAGAAACTGTCATAACAGTTTTAATGGCAAGTTCCTAACTAGTCCAATGCCCTGCTGCAGAGCGACTGTAATTCCAGGTCACCTTTCAATTTGATTTGGGAGTGAGATATTATCACTCCATCATTTGGTCAAAGTTGTGCAGTCACAGCCAGGTGAGTTTTGTACAGCCACAGAGAACACATCAATCATATCCAGTCCGAATTCTACTGAGTTGTCCATATGCTCCAAGAATATTGAAGCCCGCTGGTTGAGATTTTAAGTTGGAGACTATGTGTTTATTTGGGAAGTTGTTTTTTGCCCAAGCTTTTCTCCAGATTTGATTAGTGTTTTGGAATTGGAGATGTTCCATTTGTGTCTAGAGACAGTTTGATCGAGCCACGTGGTGTGTTGTTGGGCCCTTTCGAATGGATTGAAAGGTGATCTTTGAGAGCACCATTGAACTGAAGTTGCTGTGAGTTCCTGAATTATTCTCATTACGGAGTGAAGTTGTATGTGATGACTTGGAGCCTATAAGGATGCACAGTACTCAGCTATCAAGAGCACCAGAACTGCAGCAGAAGTACAAACAGCGTTAGTTTTTGCACCCCAACTTGTGCTGGGAGCCACTTGATTTATTGTTGTCGCATGTATTAACATACAGTGAAAAATACTGTTGTTTTTGTGCGCAGTACAGACAAAACATGCCATTCATAAAGAAATGAGTGTGAAGAATGTAATGTTACAGATATAGCTAGAGTGTAGAGAAAGAGAATGTAAGGTAAGTCATTTCAGAAGTTTGACAGCAGCAGGGAAGAAGCTGTTCTTGTCAGTTGGTATGTGATCTCAGACTTCTGTATCTTTTTCCTAAAGGATGAAGATGGAAGAGAGAATGTCCAGGGTGCACTACTTTACCAAGGCAGCGGAAGTGTAGACAGAATCAGTGGATGGGAGGCTCTTTGTGTGATGGATTGGGCTACATTCACAAGCTTTTGTAGTTCCTTGTGGTCTTGGGCAGAGCAGGAACCATACCAGAAAATGCTTTTTGTGATGCATCTGTAAAAGTTGGTGAAAGTTGTAACTGATGTGCCAAATTTCCTTAGTTTTCTAAGAAAGTAGAGGTGTTGTTGGGCTTTCTTAACTAGTATCGGCACAGGGGGACCAGGACAGGTGTTGGTAATCTGGACACCTAAACACTTGAAGCTCTCGACCCTTTCTACTTCGTCCCTGTTGATGTAGATAGGGGCACGTTTTCCTTTACACTTCTTGAAATCAATGGCAATCTCTTTTTGTTATATTGACATTGAGGTAGAGATTATTGTTGCCTCATCCGATTCTCCATCTCATTTCTGTACTCTGTCTCATCATTGTTTGAGATCCAACTAACTACAGTGTTGTCGTCAACAAACTTGAAAATTGAATTGGTGAGGAATTTGGCCACACAGTCAGAGATGTATAAGGTATATAGTAGGGGACTGAGAACACAGCCTTGTGGGACATGAGGATGATCGTGGAGGAGGTGGTATTGCTTATCCTTACTAATTGTGGTATGTGAATGAGGAAGTTCATAGTCCAGTCACAGAGGGCGAAGCCCAAGCCATCTGTTGCATGGGAATAATGGTGTTGAAGATTGAGCTGTAGTCAATAAATAGAAGTCTGACATAGAACATAGAACAATACAGCACAAACAGGCCCTTCGGCCCACGAGTTGCACCGATCACATCTACCAATCCACAGACCTATCTATAACCCCTATCCCATTCGTTTCCATATACTCATCCAGAAGTCTTTTAAAAGACCCCAGCGAGGTTGCCTCAACAACCTCTGACGGCAGCTGATTCCATTCACTCACCACCCTCTGAGTGAAAATAGCCTCTGAGAGTCCACCCTATCTATTCCTATAGATGTCCTTGTTATCTAGGTGTTTCAGGGTTGAGTGCAGGGAAATGGCTGCTGTGGACTTGTTGTGGTGGAAGGCAAACTGTAGTGGATCTAGATAGTCTGGGTGGTTGGAATTGATTTGTGCCATGACTCATCATCTGAAGCACTTTATAATGATGTGTCCTCTTTTCAGCAGTCTTTTGGAAGTGGGGAGGGAAAGTTAAGGAGTGGTGAAGGTCTGTCCAGTGTAGGTCAGAGTCTGGGGGTTGTGGCGTATATTTTCTCCACACAAGGTGATGTTTAGGATGTTGTGTGTCATGTGATTTAAGATGGAATGCCAGAAACAATGCATTAGGTTGCAGTTTCCACCTGTAGAAATGTTCAGCCATTTTGGCACATTTAACATGGTTTCTATATCCTAGGAAAATTTTGTCTGAGTTGTCAAGGCAATACTGTCAGTGTAAATATATTTTGTAATAATGTGGTGGCTGTGTTGCTTACAGAGATGTTAAAACGTGTCCGTGCCAGATCATGATTTCACACCGCCTTTACAAATGAAAGTACCTGAAAAACACTGCAATTAAATCAGTAAATGTACTCTATAGGGTCACCTTTGGCTTTTTTTGCAAGACTGTGCTGCATGCATATTACACATGCCATGTTTTTAACAGACTGAGCTAAATACAGCAGTAAGACAATCTGAGAAATGCTGGCAATAATCAGGGTTGCAGCACAGGAGGCAGCCATTTAGTCTGCTGTGTCTGTGCCATGTCCGCTCATGCAATTCAGCTTGTCCCACACTCCTGTTGAGCTTAGTAGTACAGTAAGAAATCTCACAACACCAGGTTAAAGTCCAACAGGTTTATTTGGCAGCAGACACCATCAGCTTTCAGGGCTCAGCCTTTTCGTCAGGTGAGCGGGGAGTTCTGATCACAAACAGGGCATATAAAGGCACACACTCAGTTTACAAAATACTGATTAGAATGTAAGTCTTTACAACTGATCCTGTCTTAAAGGTGCAGACAGACAATGTGAGTGGAGATAGCATTAAGCATGGATTAAAGAGATTTGTATTGTCTCCAGACAGGACAGTAAGTGAGATGTTGCAAGCTCAGGCAAGTCATGGAGGTTACAAATAGTGTGACATGAACCCAAAATCCCAGTTGAGGCTGTCTTTGTGTGCGGAACTTGGCTATCAGTTTCTGCTCAATTACTGCACTATTGTGTATCGTGAAGCCGCCTTGGAGAACATTTACCTGAAGATCAGAGGCCGAATGCCCGTGACTGCTGAAATGCTCACCAACAGGAAGAGAACAGTCTTGCCTGGTGATTACCGAGTGGTGTTCGTTCATCTGTTGTCGTAGCATCTGCATGGTCTCCCCAATATACAATGTCTCAGGACGTCCTTTCCTGCAGCATATCAGGTAGACAACATTGGGCGAGTTGCAAGAGTATGTACCATGTACATAGTGGATGGTGTTCTCACATGAGGTCGTGGCACATCACGGGCATTCAGCTTCTGGTCTTAAGGTAAACATTCTCCAAGGTGGCCTTCATGACACACAACAGCGCAGAGTCGCTAAACAGAGATTGATAGCCAAGTTCCGCACTCATGAGGATGGCCTCAACTGGGATCTTGGGTTCATGTCACACTATGTGTAACCCCATGACTTGCCTGGGCTTGCAACATCTTATTTACTGTCCTATATGGAGACAATACACATCTCTTTAACCTATGTTTAATGTTACCTCCATTCACGTTGTCTGCACCTTTAAGATTTGATTAGCTGTAAAGATTTGCATTGTAATCAATATTCTGTAAACTGAGCAGGTGCCTTTATATGCCCTGTTTGTGATCAGAACTCCCCACTTACCTGACAAGGGGCAGAGCCCCGAAAGCTAGTGACGTTCGTACCAAATAAACTTGTGGACTTTGACCTGGTGTTGTGAGACTTACTGTGTTACCCCAGTCCAACGCCGGTATCTCCGCATCATGACTACCATCGAGCTTTTAATAGACAATGGAATGTAGGTACACATAAGGCTAACTTGGCATTGGTCATAAAACACAAGGGATGCTAAGCAATTATGTATCCAAATGCAGTAGGGATAAAAGTGGATTAATGAAAATGAAAGGTATTGAGGAAAGCAAAACAAGATTTACAAAGCTTGAAGAGAAGGTAGTGACTGGACCAAATTTAATATTAAGCATAAGATTAAAAAGAGGGAAGACCAACTGGTTTTAAAAAAGCAGCAAAAACAAATTAGTGCAATTGCTGGAGATTGAAGATTAAAGCAAGGTGCTGGGAGAATCAGTAATTCTGGCAAATTCTGTGGAGAGAAACTGATATATTGGGCTCAATGTTAACTTTGTTCTCTTTCCACAGATACTGCCAGACATGCTGAGTTTTTCTAGCTTTTTTTTAATTTTAAAAAAAATTCCCGACACCGGAACACATAGGGTTGAGGTCAAAATCTTAAGGGCACCTATGGAGTTGGCTGAGAATGGCAGGTGGTATAAAATGTACTAAGTGAATATTATTTTTGAATTTTTAGAACAAGAGCACGATAATCAAGTATTTTATGTATTCTCGGCCTTTGGCAGAGAATTTCGAAGTTAAACAGTAGACCTCTGACAGAGATGATCTACACTAAAAAAAAAAAAATTTTTTGAATCAGGTCAACAGAAGAAGGCTAAGACTGCCAATTAGCAAATATGGTTTCCATATTGAAAAAGGCTGTCTGATCAATGCCTGCTGCTATAGAGCTATTAGCCTGATCTAAAGAATTGAAATTTGGATAGCAACTATCAAAAGTAAAGCGAAAGAGCCCCCTTATTCTCAAAATAACTTAGTAAGTTGTTTCAGGAGTGGATTTTAACCAAAAAATCGAGTGAAATTTAGTTTTGAGTATTGCAAAAAAGAGTGCAACTAGACTTCTTGCAATCCTTTGATAAAAGTTCTAATTAAACAATCTTTTGCAAACTAAAATCAGCAGATTTAAGCCAAGATTGAAAACTCTTTAATGCTGGAATTTAAAGTATAAATACTTCAGTTGAAATGGTGGAGTGTTGGGGTTGTGCAATGGAGAAATGAAAACAGGATATGGGTAAAGAGTTTGTGCTGAGATTTTACCTGTTTTCTATAATACACGAATGGTCTAGATTTGCCTTCTTTGCAAGGCAGTTAGCATTTGGAGGTGGCAAGTGGATAAAGAAGGTGCGCAAAAGCTGAAGAGAATTTAAACTCCAGTGGTAAATTAGAATGGGTACGTATACAATGTTGATAAACTGAAGTTATCATGGAGGAGGGTGAAAGAGTTGTTATTAAAGAACTTGGCATCAATTTCTAAACAGTATGTAATGGCAATGAAAGAATGCCAAGTTATATTAATTTGAAGGACTGCATAAATGGTAGATTCTATGACTACGGCAGCTCTTTGACCATTTTTGATAAATAAAATATGCTTCAAAATGAGTAATTCTTTAACTGTAACCTTTATTAAAAGATTGTTTACTTCTTATAAAAAATACTTCCTGATATCACTTGAAATATTGCCCAGCAATTTAACCCACCGGCATAATTTTCACTAACCATTTGAAAAAAACACATTGGACTCTATTTTACCATTTTGATTTTAAGTATTGGATGGACTTGAAACTGGGACTGTTTCAGATCCAACTGTTAGAACCATTCTCAGGCGTCCCCATACATATTCTGCCTGAAAAAATATCAGCAATTCCAAATCATGCTGCACAATGCTGGGGGCTTAACGTGCCCAAAACCCTGCGGCTCCGATCGGCACCTCCAACTGTGCATTCACGGAAGAAAAAATGATAGAATGCGGCTCCCCTGCCACATCCCTCCTGGGTCAGATAATGCCCTCCCCGGACCCAACACACATTGTCCCCCTCCCTCCAAAACATTAGAGGTCCCCTTATCTCCTCATCTCCTCTGCCCCCCACCTCCTAAAACAGAGAGCCAGCAACGTTCAGCACCATTCACAACTTTAAGATATTGAAGCAGTCCATGTGCATAGGAACTGGATAACATTCAGGCTTGGGCTGGTATGGCATGTCTCCAGTGAGAGAACTTAATCACTTACCCATGACATTCAATGCCGTTAACGTCACTGAATCACTACTACTTATAGCTTGGTGGTTACCATTGATCAGAAGCTGAACTGGACCAGCCATAGAAATATGTGACTGCAAGAGCAAGTCAAAGGCTTGCTCTTGCAGTCACCATCTTACACATTCACATTCACCATCTTACACATTCACACTCTTGGCCATCAGCAATAGTTGCCACAGTGCATCTACACTGCAGCAATTCACCAGAATTCATTCTGCACTCTGTCCTTCTCCGTGTGCAGTATGTTTTTTGTATAGTGTGCAAGAAACAATACTTTTCACTGTATAATACATGTGACAATAAAGCAAATCAAAAGCCTCTTCTGAACCTGTGATCTCCCAACTCCTAGCAGGACAAAGGCAGGGAATGCATGGGAACACAAAATTCCCCTCGAAGTTGCTCATCTTCCTGAACTTGGAACTATGTCACTGCCATTCCTTTTCTGTTGCTGGGTCAGAATCCTGGAACTCCCATCCTAACAACACTTGGGTGTTCCTCCAGCAGTTTGAGAACGTGGTGATACCTTCCCAAAGGCTATTAAGGATAGTCATTAAATGCTAATTTAGCCAGCAACATCCACATATCATGAAAAAGTGTAGAAAAAAATGTGTTGGTTGGGACACAGATATCAGGAGGGCGACTTAAAACCATAAAATAGAGAAGAATTAGACCACTCAGTCCATCGAGTCAGCTGCGCCATTCAATCATGACTGATTTTTTTTTTTCTCATCCTCATTCTCCTGCCTTTTCCCTATAATGCCTGATCGCCTTCTTAATCAAGAACCTATCTATCTCTGTCTTAAAAACACTCAAAGACCTGGCCTCCCCAGCCTTCTATGGCAAAGAGTTCCACAGTCTCACCACTCTCTGGCTGAAGAAATTCCTCTTCATCTCTGTTTTAAAGAAGTGTCCCTTTAGCCTGAGGTTGTGCCCTCTGGCTCGAGTTTTTCCTACTAGTAGAAACATTCTCTCCATGTCCATTTTATCCAGGCCTCGCAGTGTCCTGTAAGTTTCAATAAGATCTCCTCCCCATTCTTCTAAACTCCGAGTACAGACCCAGAATTTTCAACCACTTCGCGTACGACAAGTTCTTCAGTCCAAGGATTATTCTTATGAATCTGATTTAGACCCTTTCCAAGGTCAGCACGTCCTTATCTATGGGGCCCAAAACTGCTCACTACTGCATATGGGGTCTGACCGAAGCTTTATGTAGCCTCAGAAGTACATCCCTGCTCTTGTAATCTAGCCCTCTTGACATGAATGCTAACAATCCATTTGCTTTCCTAACTAAACTTGCACGTTAACCTTAAGATAATCTTGAACAATGATTCCCAAGTCCCTTTATGTTTCTGATTTCTTAAGTATTTTAGAAAATAGTCTGGGCTTCCACTCTTCCTTCCAAAGTGCATGACCTCACACTTTTCCACATTGTATTACACCTGCCACTTCTTTGCCTGCTCTTCTAAAATGTCCAAGTCCTTCTGCAGCCCCCTGCTTCCTCAATACTATCTGTCCTTCTACATATCTTTGTTTCATTTGCAAATATAGCAACAGTGCCTTCAGTTCCTTCCTCCAAATGTACATTATGAAAAGTTGTTGTCTCAGCACTGACCCCTGAGATACACCGTCCCAAGAGCCGGTGATTTTAATTGCCTTCAGATGATACCTATTTGAATAGATTTAGTTAATCATTTGAAAGATGGCCATGTAGCATTTCTTGGATTCTGCAAGTGTTAGTAATTAAGCCCAATATATATTAAAATATAGAATAGAAGTTCTAAAATGAGAGTGGTTCAGAAGATATGAGAATCTTTTAGTTGCAAAATGACTTCTATTTAGATATTATATGGGTGAACTTATAGAAAGGAATTGATATCCTTATTTTTAAATCAGAAGGTTAACATCGCACTGCAGATTTGAAACCTGAGCAGTACAGATGCAATGCTACACTGTCAGAGACATTAAATAGACATTCGGGAGGGTATAAAAGATCCCAAGGTGATATTGAAGAGGGCAAGGCAGTTGTCCTGGCATCCTGGCCAACCATCTGTCCTCATTCAACATCACTGGATAGTTTAACGGATGTTCAAGTCATAGCCTTGTGCAAATTGGCTGCAGGATTTGCCAATAAATTGAAATGATATGGGAGATTAAGGGACCTAAGTTTTTTTTTCTGAATTAATGTACTTCTATAGATAAATATGAGCGTTGTTTAGATTTTTTAAGTGCAATTTCCAACTGCCAACTTCACCAGTGATTTTAACCAGTTACAACAATGACTCTTTCTCTTGTGGATTTGTTGAGCTTTGTTAAAGAAAATCTTTCTACCAGACTTGACCACGAGGACCGCATAGCCAGTTGCATTTTTCCACTGGTTACCTCACTTCAAATAGGGTCAAAGCTTTTGAGAGAGGCAATGCACGTAACCAAGATTATTGAGGTAACCTGAATCAATTATGATCTTTTGTGATTAGCATGCCTCTTCTGCACAATTCAGCATTTTCTCCAAGCAGTTCTTCATTTGATGCATAGCTCTGCACTCACCTGCTAAATTTTCAAAAGCAAGTACACAAGGGCAGCAAAACCCACTAAGTTGATAGTACACTGCCAACGTTTGCAGCTTAATAGTTATATACCTATTTAGAGCTCAATTTAGATAATTATTGTGAAATATTTGTACTTCAAGATTGACCATGACTTCCAAAAAGCAAATATTCACCATGTTGCCAGTTTATGCAAATAGAGATGTTAGCAAGCATGCTACCAAACATTGGCAAAGTAACAGGTTTGGTAGACCTAAAAACTTTGTGCTCGAAATGATCACCAGAGAAGGTGCTGATTTAGAGTTTGCTTTACATTTCCCAAGTTCAGTGTTGTTTCTAATGAGTTGGAAGCTTGTGACAACAATTGCAAAACATAGCAAGCCATAATTGTATTTTCTACTCATTCATATGATTTAATTTATATTCTGTTTATACCTCCAGTGACTTTATATGGGAGATTTTCTAACTTGTCCTACACAAACCAACGTTGTAACTGCATTTTGCTGGAATTGTTGGATGTCAGTGTCTCTGAGCTGCTGCTACACTCCATTAATCGAGGCCATTCAATGTGGATGATTCAGCACTGTGCACGGGATGTCTTGAATGCACTCGCTTTTATTCACCGTGAGGGTTACGTACATGCAGATCTTAAACCGTGTAATATCCTCTGGAGTGCGGAAGATGAATGCTTTAAACTTATTGATTTTGGGCTTAGTTTCCAAGAAGGAAATCAGGTAAATTGAGAGGCCAGATTCATTAATTTAGGAGTGAAGC
Organism: Sphyrna mokarran; assembly: GCA_024679065.1. Classification (NCBI taxonomy): domain Eukaryota; kingdom Metazoa; phylum Chordata; class Chondrichthyes; order Carcharhiniformes; family Carcharhinidae; genus Sphyrna; species Sphyrna mokarran. The sequence continues at coordinate 66,137,797 of JAGIQG010000009.1, forward strand.
ATAAATATTTGAACTGGTGATAAAAACGTAAATTGGGGAAAAAAATCTATTTGTGATTGTTGTTGCACCAAATATGTAACCAGACTGATTAAATACAAAGTACATTCATAGAACGTAGAACATTACAGAGCAGAACAGGACCTTCGGCCCTTGATGTTGCGCCGACCAATTAAGAACAAGCAATGACCCTCTAACCTAAACCATTCCCTTTTCATCCATAAACCTATCTACGGACCTCTTAAACACCCCCAAACTTGGCGCATCTACAACTGCAGCAGGCAGGGCATTCCATAGCCTTACCACCCTCTGGGTAAAGAACCTACCTCTGACATCCGTCCTATAACTACCACCCCTTAATTTGAAGCTATGTCCCCTCGTGCTAGCTTTCTCCATCCGAGGAAAAATGCTATCACTGTCCACCTATCTAAATCTCTGATCATCTTGTATGTTTCAATAAGATCTCCTCTTAGCCGCCTTCTTTCTAATGAAGACAACTTCAAATCCCTCAGCCTCTCCTCATAAGACCTTCCCTCCATACCAGGCAACATCCTGGTAAACCTCCTCTAAACTCTCTCCAATGCCTCCACATCTTTCTTATAATGTGGCGACCAGAACTGTACACAATACTCCAAGTGCGGCCGCACCAGAGTTCTGTACAGTTGCAGCATGACGTTGCGGCTCCGAAATTCAATCCCCCTGCCAATAAAAGCCAAGACTCTGTATGCCTTCTTAACAACCTTATCGACTTGATTGCCAACTTTCAGGGATCTATGCACATATACACCTAGATCCTCTGTTCATCAACACTATTAAGAGTCCTACCATTAGCCCTATATTCTACACATTCGTTATTCCTGCCAATGTGAATTACCTCTCACTTTTCCGCATTAAACTCCATTTGCCATATAGTTTCATTTCCATATAGTTTTTAACAATCTGCAAAAAGTTCACCTGATCTGTTATTTCCATTTCTGCGGGAAAGGTACAAGAACTGATTCACGGAATGTCAAGGAATATGTTACTGTAACTTGCAGAAATTTAGGCTGTTTCAAAATGATTATATACAATGAGGCAAAATGCAGAGTTTCCAGAATCGCACTTTTCATTTCTTGTAACATCTTAAGCTATATAGAATTTAGAAATTAGATTGCAGCTCTAAAAATGTTTTGAGTAATAACTTTTATACCTTGTAGTGGGGTAGTTAGGAAAAATTACTATACACATGAAACAAAAATCAAATTTCTAGAAGTTGGCAGCTCATAGGAACTGTGTACACTGAATCGGTTGCAGCAACGAGAGTCAATATTCACATTATTACATGAGATTCAAAGATTTCCGTTGCTGGATTAATCATTTGAGAAATTATTTCCCTTTAAAACTAGGTCACTTGACATCCTGAATGAAATAAGTAGGAACAGCTTGACTTCTGCCAAATAATTACAAATCAACTATGTAGCAAATGAGATCTATACATCCTCGAAGTAGAATTTTCATAATGCAAGCATAGCTTAAACTTTTGTGGATGTTGTTGCAAAGCTAGTACACATTGCATAATTTGTTTCCTGATGATTTAACTGCCCATGTGCAATAGAAGATGCTTAAGCAATGTGTTTTGTCCATGAAAAACCTTCAATACTGATCTTTATTTATTTAGCGCCTTAACATAGTATGAAGTCCCAAGGTGCTTCAAAAGAGCATTATCAAAATGCACAATTGCAATAACTTATTTAAAAGGCTGAACATTTCCTATGAGGGTAAAAGATTAAATTGACTTGATCTTAATTCTTAGCTATTCATTCTTTTGTCTACTGTATACAGGATGTTAAATATATTCAGACAGATGGTTATAGAGCTCCAGAAGCAGAGTTACATAATATCTTAGCACAGATGGGATTGGAAAGTAATACAGAATGCACAACAGCAGTTGATGTTTGGAGCCTTGGAATAATTTTGCTGGAAATGTTCTCAGGAATAAAGCTGAAAGAGACCATCAAATCGCCACAATGGAAGGTAAGAGACAAATCACTTACTGGGAAAGTAATTAGGCAATGACATTTAAAATAAGCTGTAAAACACTAATTTTTAAAATGTAAGTTCTTTACATGCATTCAGAAATTGAAATTTAAAAGAAACCAGCAAAAGCCAGTTAGATCAAACAGCCAATTTCAGCATTAAAAATAAGGGAATTTCATTCCACTACCATGTGCCCAATTGATAAACAAGGGATAAATTCATTGAGAATTTAGGAATTGGGTGAAAGAAAATACTTCATTTTCCTTCAGCTACTCTGTACCACTTTATGTTCTTGTCCGCAAATTAACAGATGAAGTGTAATTATGTGAGCAATTGTGGGCAGTTTGAATATCGATCAGAAAATGCTGGAACATTTTGGCAGATCTGACAGCATCTGTGGAGCGAGAATAGAGCTAACATTTCAGATCTGGATGATCCTTTGTCAACTCTGCTCTTTAAAGTTTTTCGTTTACACACTTGAGTGCATTTTGTCTCATAGTTTGTCATCTGTGAGAAAATTGTTCAGTTTGATTGGCTGCTTATCCTCCTGCTGGAAATCTAAAGGTTCCCTTGACTTGCTATCAAATTGGCATGTGGAAAAGAGATTCCATGCTGCAATGGTTGCTAAGTCTTTGTTCTGACTGTGAAATCCAGGCCACAGCATTCATTCCTCATTAGCAGCACATTTGCTTTGTTAACCTTAAATAAATATTTCAAACTATCATCCCCTCATATGCGGGCTGGCTGCACAGTAGTTAGCACTGCTGCGTCTCAGCTCCAGGGATTCAGGTTCAATTTCCAGTTGAGGTCACTGCCTGTGTGGAGTCTGCATGTTCTCCCCATGTCTGCGTGGGTTTCCTCTGGGTGGTCCTGTTTCTTCCCACAGTCCAAAAGGAGTGCTGATAAAGTGCATTGGCCATGCTAAATTCTCCCTCAGTACCCGAGCAGGCGCTGGAGTGCAGCAACTAGGGGAGTTTCACAGTAACTTGATTATGGTGTTCATGTAAGAGTGCTTGTGACTAATAAATAAACTTGACTTTTATCTGTATGACAAAGTTTTAATGCAAAGAGTTTCTGTCCCAAATTTACTTCTGTTCTTGAACTCATCATTACCATCGTGAGAACTGAAATGCTTCTACCAGAAGTATAGAAATCACTTGCTATGCACCAAGCTAACGGGTTACTAGAATTACATTTATGCACAGGTCAGAGCAAGTAAACTAATTCTTCCCTCCATGTTAGAAAATGGCACTGTAATTTATTTCTTTTCAAGTAATGTGTATTTTGCTGAGTAGAATGCAATCTGTGAAGGATTTCCCGCAGAATATCCAGTTAACCTTTATGCTGATGGTTAAGGGTCTGATGACTGCTCATCATAATACTATGTTAAACCAATGGAGGGTTCCAATAGGAGAGGGTTAGAATAGTGGAGAGGGAACGAATGTGATGCAATAAAGTCGAAGAACATGTATTCAAGCGTTCTTGTTGCAGTTTCATTCTTGCAGTTTTGGGCTGTAAAGTTAAAGTTTGGATTGACATTTCATGTCGTAAGGAGCTTATCCAAATTTTATTTCTTCTAGAACGTTCTGCATTTCCTACAAATCTGCCCAATATTGTCTTTTTTTACAAGATATATATTCAAGTTCTTTCCATTAGCTTAAAATGTGGGATCGGATAAAGTTTTCCAGAATTTTTAAAGCATTAATAATCGAAATTGTTACCATTTTGATTACACCTGGGATTTTTGCTCTGATCTAAATATTTCCATTTTATTCTATCTAGGCAAGCAGTTCTGCCATCATCGATTCCATTTTTGCAAGTAAAGATATGGTTTACTCGGCTATCCCAGTTTATCACCTCAGAGATGTTATCAAAAGGTTAATTATACTTATTAATCACCTTGAACATTGCAACTAACTTTTTGCCTGAAATCTGATATTTCTTATGAAACTTACTCTTCACAGACACTAGTAAACATTTATTTAGTTTAACTATACATAGTTTACATTGCCATAAAGAGGGAAATAATTGTATTGGAAGCAGTTCAGTGAAAATTCACTAGACTGAGGAAGGTTGAGCCGATACTTACTAGAATTTAGAAGAATAGAAGATGATCTTACTGAAGTATAAGATTGTGAGGGGATTGAAAGGATAGGTGCTGAATGCTGTTTGATTTTGTGTCTCATGGGGAATGTAGAAGTAAGGGGCACAGTTTAAAAATACAGTGTCTTCCAGTTAAGACAGAAATGAGCAATTTCTTCTCTGGATCATTTGCTTTTTGAATTCTCTTCCTGGGGAGCAGTAGCAGCTGGGTCATTGAATATATTCAAGGCTGAGTTGGACAGATTTTTGGTTGACAGGAAAATCCAGGAGCAGGCAGGGAGTAGAGTTAAGGTCACAGTCAGATCAGCTACAATCTTTTGAATCGTGGATTAGGCTCAAGGGCCAAATAGCCTACTGCTTCTAATTCTTATGTTAGGAATTATTATCCGTGGCTGTGGCAAGGGGTGCAAAAACTTAATGGAATGACAACTGAGGTTTGTTCAACCAGTGTTAATGTTCACAAGCATTTGTAGTTGGATAAAAAAGTGTCACAAAAAAAATTAAAAGTACTTTTTAAGTATCCTCTTTATGCCTACAAAATATCTCAATGCTTCATAACCAGTAAAATATTTTGAAGTATAGTCTTTGTTGCATGAAGCAGGGTCCCACAAACAACAATGAAATAATTAATCAATATTAATGAGGGAGAAAAACAATTCCATGCAACGTTCTAGCTTTATACTAGGAGAACTTCCCTGCTCTTCAAATAAACTTGCATGAAAAGACAGTATCATGCTCACCTGTGGGCCTAGACTGTGCTCATTATATGTGAGTGGGCGTTTAATCCATAACTTCTTAACTCTGAGGCAAGGATGCTGTCAAGGTGAGTTTAACAACTTTATTGCACTTTAAATTGGCTCATGTTATTTCACATTTAGTTAGTTTACTGCACTTTCAAGTCGTTATGTTAATTTTATTGTTATGATTAAATTATTTAATGAAACAAACAAAAACTTCAAATCGCTAGGCTTTTCAAAAGTAACTGAATAAGCACTTGTTTTGAATGTGTACTATCCCATTAAAATCAGACATCCAGCAGATATTTTGGGTATACTTGCTGATGATCATAAGTTCAAACTATTATCAAAATAATACTTTATAAAAAGATATGTTTCTGGTTGCAAGCCTACCATTTGAACATTTATTGAATGCAGCACTATCAGTCACTGTGCAATGTGTCTAATATCTAATTATGCTGTAGCATATCCCTGAGTAATAATAGTCCACTCATCTCATTTAGTTATTTGAAAATGGTAAAATAATGAATCACATGCCTCGTCTTTTCTGTGGGCTGACTTGATTGTGGCTTTATTCTGGGCAACGAGTGATTGTAAAGTCTACATTTTAACTTTATCTTAATGTTTCTGGCTCGTAGCCCTTAGTTAATTTACATAGTCATCTCAGAAAGGTGGATTTTCCATTAGTTATTTTAGGAATCGGAGGCACATGATGTATCTTCACATCTTTTACATGCATTGATTTAAATGCAAATCAGTTGCAAAATTGAAAAAGGTAACTGATCTAAACTCCCAAAATGTGACAGGTTGCATGAATGTTTATTGTAAATTGCCAGAATAGGCATTTCTGATTATAAGCTTTTTCCTTGTTGAAGTAGATTTCATTTTCTCATAAGCCTATTTTAATTGTAATGTATTTTACTCTTAATGCAGTCTGTTTCAATATGACAACGCTGATCTAGTAATTGTGCTGTATTGCAGAAATTATTTCAGTCCTGATGTTTGTACAAACAAATTAGAAAATTGTAAGAGCACATCACTGTTTGCAAGATGATCTTGCCAGTTGAAAAAGGTGTAGATAGTTGTATATTAAATTATTTCCTGTATAATGCTTGCCAATATTTAAATTATAGTATGCTTCATGACGATCCAGCACAAAGAACTACAGCAGAACATGCTTTATACAACCCTTTCTTCAGCATTCCCTTTGGTAAGTGCAGCAGAACATGCTTTATACAACAACCCTTTCTTCAGCATTCCCTTTGGTAAGTGCAATATTCTATCTCAATTTCCTCTCAGTAGGAGTCCAAAGCTTCACAATTTCCTAGAGAGCAATATAGTGCTAAGAGTTTATATTTAGTATGAATAAGTTGTGAATTATATTTGAGCCGCAAGACTCTGAAAACCTGCTCTTTATGTTCCTTTGTTTTTTATGCAACTTAACTATCTATAGTTAGCACAGATCGGAACATTGAACACTGGTAGCAAAGCAAATGAGAAAATCTGTTAATGTATATCTGAAAATGTTTTGTCTATGCTGCCAATTATGTTAAAAGCAAAATAAGATTTTTGGCTCTAGCGTATTGAACTGATTTAACATATGCAATATGCATTGGTATATCATTGCAAAGATGTAAATCTCTGTTTTTCATTCCTTCTGCTTTGACTTTAGGAAGGAACCTCACAGCCCAAAGTTGTTTAGCTGCAGCATAATTTCTTAATTTCATGTCACATGTCAGCAGAGCATTAACTTTCTCAATTTTAATTAAAACTGTGACAGTTAAAATGAAATGCTCAGTGTGTTGATTTCTCACTAATAGCACCCCACATTGAAGATTTGGTTATGCTACCAACCCCAGTGCTGAGACTGCTCAATGTCATTGATGATAGCCATCTTCAGTGTGAAGAATATGAAGGTCAGTTGGTGTTGTTACCTTTTTCACTTGCGGGCAGGTATTTTCCAAACAATTAAGTAATGGTAGAATATTGCAAAGGAAGGAAATTTGCCTTTGTTAGCTTGAATAGGTATTGTTTTTAAACACGTTACTGAATTTATAATACATTTAAAATCTAGTTTGCTTTTCCAAACAGACGTTGTGGAAGATGTGAGAGAAGAATGCCAGAAGTTCGGGCCAGTTATGTCACTGCTTGTCCCAAAAGACAATCCTGGTAAAGGTCAGGTAAGCATTTCCTCCGATATTCCTTTCTTCAATTTCCAAAGTAAGATAGTAGTATTTCCTTTGGAAAATGTAATCTCCTAAAGAATAGCAGAGCAGCTTGATCCAGAAACTAATGAAGAAAACACAGGTTTTGTGTTAAGGGCTTAAAATACCTGTATTAATATAGCACCTTTCACAAGCACTTTGAAAGCCAATTAAGTACACTTGTAATGTAGGAAACATGGCAGCCAGTTTGTGAACAACAAGTTCCCAAAAGCGGCAATGCGACAATGACCAGAAAATCTGTTTCTTTGTGGTGTTGATTGAGGGATAAGTATTGGTGAGGGCCTCGGTTTAACATCATCCAAAAGATGAGTGCAGGATTCCCTTAGTTCCACACTGGATTGCCAACATTTGTGTTCATGCCCAGAAGTGGGACTCGAACCCTCAACCTTATGACTCAGAGCAGCTGCACCACAGGTGACTCTTGAATGACAAAAGGTGTATAATGAGCAAAGTGTAGCAGCTTTCCTTTCCTGATAACTTGCTGTCTCTTTAGGCAGGTGGCTTGTTAAGTTTCAATGGTGAACTGGACCTGTGGGATTTGAATCTTTTTGATTTTTATTTTATTCCTCAATTAAATTACCTTCAGCTGTGATTTCTAACTCCTCGTATTCTTGGGCTTATCAAAGATGGCATTTCTATAGAATGGAATCTCAAAGAAAATTTGGACCCTTCACTCAAAAGATGAGCCTTACTGCATCAGTGTGCATTTTCCTATCTTCATTCTGGCTTTAGGCCTCTTCAGGAGTCCACAGTATTCCATGTTCACTCCACATGGTATCAAGAAATGACTGAAGGCACCAGATTTGGCAACAACTATGAGCCCTGATGTCATCTCACAGTAGTACTGGAGCACAAGTCTTCTGAACTTGCCACACCCCTAACCAAGCTGTTCCAGTACAGTTATGGCATTGGCACCTACCCATCAATGTGGAAAATTGTCCAGGTAGGTCTGTCCACAAAATGTAGGATAAACCTAATCCGGCTAGTTACTGCCCATTAGTCTACTTCCATCATCAGCAAAAAGTGTGCTTCCACAGTGCTGTCAGCAGTTTGGATCAGCAGAGCAACTTGACTCCTGACCGCATTAGATTCTTAGTCCAAAAATGAACAAAAGAGCTGAACCTGTGAGTCAAAAGTGACTGCTCTTCATTTCAAGGCAACATTTTACTGAGTGAAGCATCAAGGGATCCTAGCAAAACCTAAATCATTGGGAATTAGGGGGATGCCCTCCACTGATTGGAGTCATATCTAGCACAAAGATTGTGGTTGTTGAAGGTCAATTATCTCCGTTCCAGAACATTACTAGAGCTCCTCAGGGTAGCATCCAAGGCCCAATGAACTTCAGCTGATTCATCAGTGATTATAAGTTCCTTATCAGGGACAAGCCCAGTACAGTTTCCAACTCTCATACTGAAGGAGTCCTTATATATGTGCAGCAGGACCAGGATTAAGTTCAGGCTTGGGCTTGTAAATGGCAAGTAACACTTGTGTCACAGAGTGATAGACAAGGTCCATCTCCAATAAGAGAGAGTTAATTTAATCATCTCTCATTAACATTCCAAAGCTGAATCCCAAACCATCAACATCAAGTGGTTACCATTCACCAGAAACTGAACTAGACCAGCCATATAAATACAAGAGCAAGTCAGCGGCTAGGAATTCTGTGGAGAGTAACTCATCCAAACCATGTCTATCTTCTACAAGTCAGGCATGTGATAAAATGCCATCCACTTGCTTGAATGGTTATGATTCCAACAACACTCAAAGCTCAGCACCAGACAGGACACAGCAGCCCGCTTTGGCACCCAGTACACCATATTAAACTTTTGCCACCTCTACCACCAGCAAACAGCAACTGTAGTGCTCACTACATCTAAGATGCTCATCAAGGCTCCTTCAACAGTACCTTCTAACTCATGATCTCTAGCACCCAGAAGGACAAGGGCAACAGACGTCACCATTGGGTGCACCCTCCAAGCCACACATCATCCTGACTTAAATCTTTATTGCCAGTTTCTCAGTGCCTATCAGTCAAACACCTGGAACTCCCTTCCAAACAGCATGTAGCTGTAACTACACTAGGTGGACTGCAATGTGAAAGGCGGCTCACCACCGCTTTCTCAAGGGGAATTAAGGATGGGCAGCAAATGCTGGCCTTTCCAGTGACACTTGTGTATAATGAAAGCTTTTAAAAAAAGACCCTCTGGTATGCTTCATGTACCACAGAAATAAATACAAACTGATAGTAGGAAATAATTATCATATTTGATACAGATTGGCTATAGAGTTAGATTGATGTATTTTGCGTTACCACCCAGCAGGTACAATACCTCAAGATTGAGAGGTTTTCTATTAATTCTATGTTTACATCGAGCTAATCATTTTAGAAATAAGAACACAGAATTAGATAGCACAAGAGATTATTATTTTGTCCACTGTATTGTTAAGACCCAGACCAGGAATTCCAGTGTGTTTTATGAAGTTAGCCTAGGCCCTAAGTATACATTTGAATTTGACATGGGTGGGCATAAGGTGTTTCACTCCAGGAATGGTTCAAGTGACCCACTGGTAAGCTTTTCTCAAACAGTTTATTTAAGAACATAGTAAAAATATGACAAAATGAATTAGCATAATGTTTACCAATTACAAGATTAAACAAGACGCAATATAATCCTTAACAGCTAGCTATCTATGCTGTCCCAATGTAAAGCAACCCATAGACCTACACCCTTCTTCAGACTAAGTTAGCACTAAAGCAAGTATGCTCATGCAATGCTGGATTAGCTTTTTTTAAGACCCATGTGAATTGGTCCTTTGAATGTTGGATCAAATCTCTTGAGGCTGCCCAGTTTTGGAACTTTCAGAAAGTCTATCAGGGGGAGGAGAAGAGAGAGACACCGCCTTCTTTCACCAGCTTCTGGCAGCAGCTGAGAAACAAAATTAAAACTTAGGATGCTCTGAAAAATAGCTGTCCTTAGCCACATGACGTAACCCCAATTAACCCCAATCAGGTTCTACTCAGCAATCCCAGAGGACACATTAAACGCAGAACACTGCATTAGTTCAGATTGAAATCAACTTGCTACAACTATCCAGCTTCAGTAACACTAAAGGACACTGGTCACAGACAGCACTGTGCTGATAAAATCCCAGGGCCTGCAAGAAGCATCCTGCAGAAAAACATGATCAAAATACACCTCTTAAAAGAACAGTATAATCACAGTACCAAAGCTTTGCCAAAGCTATTTAGTCGCCTTTTGAAAATTATTGTATCTGCTTCCACTATATAACCAAGCTATGCATTCCATATCATAACTTAGTGTCTTAAAAAATTCTCATCTTTCCTCAGTTTCTTTTGCCAATTATCTTACATTTTTGTCCACTGGTTACAGCCTTACTGAATATAGTTTCTAAACATTGCATGATTTTGAACTTGATAAAATCTCCCCTAAAACTTCAATGCTCCATGGAGGAAATCAACTCAAACTCCGCTAGTCTTTCTGTACTTCTGTACTTTCTGAAGTTCCCCATCCTTCGTGCCTTACTAACCTTATTGAGTTTTTTGAAAAAGTGACCAAAGAGGTGGATGGGGATAAGGCGGTTGATGTGGTATATATGGATTTTAGTAAGGCGTTTGATAAGGTGTCCCATGGAAGGCTTCTGCAGAAAATGCAGATGTATGGGACAGAGGGTGATCTAGCTAATTGGATTAGGAATTGGCTAGCAGATAGAAGACAGGGTGGTGGTTGATGGGAAATATTCATCGTGGAGTTCGGTTACAAGTGGTGTGCCTCGGGTCTGTTTTGGGGCCCCTGCTGTTTGTAATTTTTATAAATGATCTGCATGAGGGTATTGAAGGATGGATTAGTAAATTTGTGGATGACACTAAAGTCGGTGGAGCGGTAGATAGTGAAGAGGGGTGTTATAGTTTGCAGAGAGACTTGGACAAGTTGCAGAGCTGGGCTGAGAGGTGGCAAATGGAGTTTAATGTGGAAAAGTGTGAGGTAATGCACTTTGGCAGGAATAATAAATGTGTAGAGTATAGGGCTAATGGTAGGATTCTTAATAGTGTTGATGAACAGAGTGATCTTGGTACATTTGAGCATAGATCCCTGAAAGTAGGCAGTCAAGTCGATAAGGTTGTTAAGAAGGCATACGGAGCCTTAGCTTTTATTGGTAGGGGGATTGAATTTCGGAGCCACAACGTCATGTTGCAACTGTACAAAACTCTAGTGCGGCCGCACTTGGAGTATTGTGTGCAGTTCTGGTCCCCACATTATAAGAAAGATGTGGAGGCATTGGAGAGGGTACAGAGGAGGTTTACCAGGATGTTGCCTGGTATGGAGGGCAGGTCTTATGAAGAGAGGCTGAGGGATTTGAGGTTGTTTTCGTTAGAAAGGAGGCGGCTAAGAGGGGACCTAATCGAAACATATAAGATGATTAGAGGTTTAGATAGGGTGGACAGTGATAGCCTTTTTCCTAGGATGGAGAAAGCTAGCACGAGGGGACACAGCTTTAAATTAAGGGGTGATAGTTATAGGACGATATCAGAGGTAGGTTCTTTACCCAGAGGGTGGTTAGGGAGTGGAATGCCCTGCCTGCGGCAGTTGTAGATGCGCCAAGTTTGGTGGCGTTTAAGAGGTTAGTTGATAAGTTTATGGAGGAGAAGGGAATGGTTTAGTTTGGAGGGTCATTGCTTTTTTCATAATTGGTCGGCACAACATCGAAGGCCGAAGGGCCTGTTCTGCGCTGTTATGTTCTATGTTCCTTCGTACCATTCTAGTAAAGAATATTTTATGCCCTCTTTAAGGACTTGCCATTCTTCCTCAAGTGTGGTGGCTGAAACTAAATGGTACTCCATCTGGGATCCAACAAGTAATCTAGAGAGGTTTAACATAATTCCATTCTTTTGTAGTTTATGCCTCTGATTCTATAGCCAAGGTTTGAGCCCATATTGTTTTATTTCAAAACATTCTCAGTTTGTCCTGCCACCTTCAGAGATTTGTGTACATAAGACCTCTTAGATCTCTCTCTTCCTGCATCCATTTTTAATGCATTCATTGAAAAAGAATTGTTCCTCTGATTTATTCAGCAGCTCTGTTGTTGATGCAAGGATTTTATGCAGAGCAAAGGACTCTACATTTACAGTGGTTATCTTACAAGATATTCAATATGTTGAAATTCTGAATGCCATGATTTTACCCAGTCAGTTCAGCAAACCTCTCGTTTGTTGTAAATTCTGATCAGAGGTGTAAAACTGAATAGCCTGGGCAGGATGAGGAATTTGTTTAGGAACACAGAATTCTTGCCCTCTGCTCCATCAAAACAGCATAGCAGTAACATGGAGTGGGATTTTCCAGTCCTGCCTGTGGTGTGCATTGATACATGCAGGACAGGAAAATTTGGAAAGCTGTTAAAAGTCGGTGGCTCTTCCAAGTTTTTCCATCCTATCCATGATGATGCCCACAGCTGATGGGACTGGAAAATCCTAGCCAACTTGTTCAAGTTGTTCAGCAGAACAGGTAATATGTGTAGAAAGAAACTGTTAATGTTTCAGGTTTTTCAGGCAGGGGTCAGCTGCTTTTCATCATGGTTCTGCAGTACATAGTGATAATTACATTCAAAAAAAAGATATAGAATCCCTACACTGCAGAAGGTCGTTCAGCCCATCAAATCTGCACTGATGACAGTCCCATACGGATCCTATCCCCATAGCCCTACTAGTCCCCCTGACACTAAGGGGTAATTTTATGTAGCCAATCCACCTAACCCTTTGGACTGTGGCAGGAAAGTGGAGCATCCAGAGGAAACCCACACAGACACGGGGAGAATGTGCAGACTCCACTCAGATAGTGACCCAAGTCAGGAATTGAACCAGGGTCTCTAGCACTGTGAGAGAGCAGTGCTAACCACTATGCCGCCTTACCACTGTGCTATAATGCTGCCCTTCAGACTTTAGTTCCATTAATATGTTCTGAGTTCCACTCCAAGGCAGTCGATGTAAACTCATTGTACTTAAAAGTATTACTTCACTGAGCATAACCCTGCTTGAAAGAAACCCAAATGCCAGACCTGTATTTTTTCACCCATAAAATCCAGAACACTACAAATAAACAGTTAATCAGGAACTACTAGAGGACAACAATGGAATTCAAATTGGTGCAATTCACTTTTATTTACAATGCCCCTGTCCATTGAAATAATTTGTGTGCATAGTCTTCCCACCAATGTCAAAAAATGTTCAACATCCAATAGAGGAGCAATTATTAGCTGCAATCTTGACACACAAACTTATTTTGAGGAGATGATAGTTTGCTGGCAGCAGTTAAAAAATCCATGTGGACTTTGAGAAACATTGATATTAACTCTAAGTCAAGGAAAGGATATGGAACCTAACAGAGACAAGGATATGGAAAGCACAAAGAGAGTTACCCACCATAGGACAAGTTCCGAAAGATAATCTTTAGCAAGTCTTTAGCATTATCACCTGGAATGTACTTGAACAACATCACATCATGTGTTGAGAACAGCACCAATAGAATGAATAATTTCCCACTCTATTTTTTAAAAACAGTATAACATTGTTTAAATTGGTTAGTAATTAATTTTCCAATGCAACAAATTCAAACTCTAATATAGCAAATGCCTTGGTAGTCTTTTCTAGCAATTCCAAATGAGAGTTTGTTCATAGTGAATCTCAACTGCTCATTTAAAAATCACTATATGCATTTCAGATTTTATAGGTATTAAGCCAGGCTAAACTTAACTTTCAGAATCATGGTTTTAATAATAAAAATTGGATCAAGCAAGTTTATGTGCATTACAGGAAATATGGTTTTACATTTCATGATTATGCAACATAAAAACAGACTATTCAGTCCAAGCAGTCCTTGTTCCATCTGAGCCTCCTGCTAGTCATCCTTATTTATCCACATAATCCTGCATTCCCTTTACTCATTATGTAACTTCCCCAAAGATATATTTATATTGTTCACCTCACTAGTACATGAGTTCCACATTTTCACCATTCTCTGGCAGGGTGGGAGGGGATTTTTTTTCTGAGTTCTATAATTGAGCATCAGGATTGGTGCTCCTTTAGATAGATACTTATTTTGCTGCTTAACTTACGCTGTGGCAGCAAAAAATTGTAATGGCGGTTTGATATTTTTCCGTTGTTCTAATTAATACAAGTGGACTTGAACAATTTAATTCAATCTCAAGTTTTGTTAAGGAAATGGTGAATAACAAAGTTTCAGTTAAAAGCTCTTAAGAGGATTTGGCTGTGTAGTTCCTGTCAGTACTCAGAAATAAAAGTAAGTGATTTTTTTTCATATTAAACGTTGGACTATGATTCTCTGTTTTCTTTAAAACTAGGTTTTTGTTGAATTCAGAAGTGCTGCTGACTGCAAAATAGCCCAGCAGATGCTGACTGGAAGAATGTTCGATGGCAAATTCGTTGTGGCTACGTTCTATCCACTGTGTGCCTACAAGAGGGGATACCTATATCATACTGTAGTTGCTGACACCTAAGCTCCAACTAGGCTCACCACCTTTTACAATCAGCCAGGTCCCTTTTGGAAATATTCCTCAATATAATAGTGTAAAAGGTTAAATGTTTTGCTCCGTTTCCTTTTGTGTGTAAGCGAGCATCGACTTAAGCAGCTAGTTTAGAGAAAAGGTTTACAAAGTTAGGGATTAATGCACTTAAGACTGCAAGTTATTAACAAAATCTATTTTATTACTAGAAATTATAGCAATCCGCGTTTGGTTTGTAAAATGCTAAAATAACACCTTTGCTGGCAGAGCTATCAAATACATTATTGTTAACGGGGAGCATGCTGGTGAAAATTATTCTATCTATACTTGAAGAAATCACCAATCGTTTTTATAAATGGTGCAAAAAGATTAAATTGGATTGGATCTGTGTCAATGAAGTCAAAAGAATCATATCGCAAGTGTGTATGTGCATCAGATGCAGGAAAGGATTTTAATGGAGGTGTGTAGTATATATACACCAGAGAACCCGCATTTTACTGTGGGCAAGAGAGACATATATTTGAGCACAACTTTTAGAATTCCTCAGTAGTGCTTTATTTGGCCTTGGTATAACAGCAGCTTCAGTGGTACGTGTGTGGTGTGGTGTAAATTTATTTATATTCTGGAAGATCTAAAAAAAGTTCCCTTGATCATTTCAGAGATTTAGAGATTGCATTGTATTGAATTTCTTGGCCTCGCATTGGGACAGTTTTGCTACTGTTGGGTGGCCTAGAAATGAACAAACTGACCATAGCAGGCCACAAACACTAAAGAATCAGCAACTTCCGTTTATGAATATATTTATTCAGATACATAATCAGACACCGATTGCCAAAAACAACATGGTTGACAGAGTTAGGGATGAAAACATCAGTTAATTCTTCACTGCAAAGTATACCTGCCTTCCTCAGGCATCTTTTTTTACCCAGTAATTCAGTATACATAAAAAACTAGTACTTCTGAAATAGCGAAGGCCGTAATTACATTATTCCCCTCATAAATTATTCATACATCCCAAATATCAAATAAAATAAGCCACATTTGGCTTAAGAGGGAAGAGAGAACAAGCAATGCTCACACATTATACAGTAATGAGTACAATTCATAAACCAGATTTTGCTGTAAGGCCAACATATACGCAAAGTCAAAAATAATTTTCAACAGAAACATTGTTGTTGCAATCATAAAAGATGCCTACCATAAATAGTTGAGTGCATCCCATTCTACCATATCAATATTAATGAAAAGATATGGTATTTTGTATCGATGTGTTAAATTGATCCATGCATTCCGATTAAATTTTTCTTCAGAGAGAAACAAGATCACTTACATCCTTCATTACTATTGGAACTAGCAATAATCATGGTACAAACAATATTTCCAGATATAACGATTAAAAATATCTTGCTGCCTTCAAGCTTTTCAATTCAATGCACATGGATCTAAAATTACTAGGACAAAAAGAAATAAAACGTTTAATAGAGATGACATCTATTTGTTTGATAAGTTAGCTAATTACCAAAGACAAATTGATGTAATGGAAAGCCTTGGAACCTGAGTCCAGAACCAGTTTTTGAAATATGATCTAAAGATGCATAGCAGTGATGATTTGTTAATGCACTGTCTGAAAGGATGGGGAAGACAGGTTCAAATCATGACTTTCAAAAGGGAATTGGGTGAACACCTGATGGAAAAATAGCAAGATAATGCAAAAAGCGCCAGGGCTAAGTTGCTCTTGCAAAAAGGTTGCATGGACCCAACAAGCCAAATGGATTCTGCCTATGCTATAACTATTCTGTGACTTTACATGCAAAAAATAATTTTGACGTGGTTATGAAATGCTTAGGCACTCTTTAAGAGATGGATTCTGAACTTATTTTTCAAGTATGTTGAAGGCAAAATTAATGACATTCTAAATATTAATGCCTTTGGTTATTTACCTCTGGCACCTTTTTGTTGTACTTTATAGAATTTCAAGCTGGTAAATAACTGAACTAATTTACATAGGAAGTATGGATTTTAAACTCAAGAAATTTGGACTCAAACTGTCTGAATTTAAATTTAACCAAATTACATTTGCTAAAAGTAAATCTCAGTTTATTCCAAGTTAGTTTTGTACCTAGTTAATTTTTGATTTTAGAACCAATGCAGCAGTTTTAAATACAAAAAAGTACCAAAGAAAATAAAAATTACAGTGAACATTTAAAAACCCAACATTTAGGAACATGTTCATGGTTACATGTTTCCTGTACCAAATTCTTACTACGCAACATGTTTTACCACCACATTGAATATGCTTTTTATACACTTCCCCATGCTGAATCATTACTCAGTACTTTTTGTGTACCCATAGGCGCTGCCTTTCAACTGCAGTTTTTGAAAAAACTTCTTGGATTAATATCGATGTTTAGTGAGAAGTCAAGTTTTGAAGCTGAACATTCATTGTTTACCTTACAGATATGAGCCATTAGTTACTAAATTGTTTTGGCACATCATTCACTGCAAAAAGATTTTTTTTTTAAAGGATCGATATCAGCAAACAAATGGAGCGTTACTATTCTGCTTGGGTGGAATTCAAACTAATGGATGAAATATTCCGCAATTGTTGAAATTTTTAAAGCTTTTGTTGAGTCAATGATTTTCCTCCCACTCTTCCACAGAGTTTATTGGCATAGGGATATATAGATAAGGTATTGCACTTTGGGATGTTTGTCATTTGTCCCACCTTGAATAAGAAACAATCTTGTTGCTTGCTTACCTACTTTCTTGCACAAGTTTAGTTATTTTCCTGGGGTGGGGGTTTTTATATTATAGCAATATTGTATTGTTAGCAATAGCTACGTGACTCAGCACGCCCCAACTTCAGGCAGCCTTCAAGCACTTTATTTGGTCCAATATATTCAACACCAAATCAGACAATCCAAAGGCCACGAGGAAGTTGAGATAAGATCCAAGCTAGTCGATGACAAGAATAATGGTGTATCATTTAATTTCCAAATACTTCAACTTGTGCGATGGTCAATAAACATTCTTCCCCTGCCAATCTCCATGAATTTCACCAATTTTCCAATTAATAGTGCATGCAATATGGCCCTTCAGAACAGCTCTCACCATGTATTCTGGTCATGTTCCTGATTTAGTCATTCTGATTCATGATCCAGATTATGAAGGATTATGAACAGTCTTTTAAATACCTTTAGATCTGGCTGGTACCCAATTTAACTTGACTTATTGACTCCATCTTCGCTGCAAATAATAAGTATCTAGTGAATGAGAAAACCCACTGGAAAATGGATCCATGCCCTCAGTTCTGTTATTGTGGATGTGTTGGTCATGTTACAATTACTGGGTATTTTACTTGCTGTGATAAAACATCAGCTGTTCAAGACAAGTAATACTGGCCTAATTCAGTTAAGCCAATGGTTCACATTGCCATTTAATTTCCAGACATTTGGGTCGCTTTTCAAATTTGAGTCTGATTTGCAGATATGACCTGAATTTCTGTATAGTAGATTAAATCAATTCTGCCAGACAGATTTTTTAAAAATCTGCAACAGTGAAATGATAGGTATAATCCAAGTGCACTTTATATCCTCAAACTTCCAGCTCTGTAGCCAGAATATTGTGTGGCTAATATAAATCACCTCATACTCATGTGTAAGCCCTATGTTCTAGTTCAAATCTTAAGGAGATTAACCATGAGTTTGGGGATAACCACTAAATTATGAACATAGTTAATGTACACAACTGACGGCATTCAAATTACATGTCACCTTTTCCTGAATCCATATACCAGGTTTTAAATATTTTAGTCACTTTCTGAAACAATTTAAAAGTAAATCAATATAGAAAATATTGATATTTTAACCATTAGTAGTTTTACTATCCTAATTTAGCTTTGGTGCAAAGGCAAAAATGAAATTACAGCACTAGTCCAATGTACTTCTCATGACTCCAGACCTAATGTCGTGGACACCAGTTGTAAAAACAAAAATTCTTCTGCCCCTAAATGCAGATGATTCTTATTGTATAAGTTCAAGGGTGACAAGTTTAAAATACAAATCACATTTGTGATTCAAAAAAGTGATGACTCCTTTTGAACTGAGGATGTCGCAGCCAAATCTTAGCCCTGTTATTGCTGCTGATTGTGGTTGAAGGAGCTGGATTTGGTACAGGCCTAGCTCAGTAGGCCTTGCTACTTGCACTTTAGAGATTTGGCCATTTATACAATGGCCTCTTAGTGTCAGCCATTCTCCAGAAAATCATTTGTTTTCACAGATCAAAATAGTATCAACTGTATTTGATTTTTTTTAAAAAAAAGTATGCCCAAAGCTTTTCCTAAGTATATTTTCATCCAGTGAGGGTGGTGCTCAGCACAAACATCTGACCGTGCTAACATGCCAATTTGACTTAGTTTCTTTTCTTCATACTGAGCTAAAGATCATTGAGTTTGACTAACTCAGGTTACCTTGTTACCTGGGGCACAATTTGTTCACTTTTTTTCCCTGTGGAAAGAAATGGTTTCTCAGTAAGCATCCTTCCCACTATATATACATCTTTTTGATGTGAATAAAATATTTACCCAGCCACTTAGCATAGCGAGGCAACCTTGTTCTCTGTCCAGCGATAGATCCACCATACAGTAAAGACTGCCATTTAAGCAGGCTGCATTCATTATTTCTGAACCAAAATCTTTGGAGATAATCATTTTGCAGCCATAACTTGCTGCTTTTTAGGAAACCCACCAGCTAAGCAAGACTGAAATTGAAACACATTAGCAAAGCATGGGCTGCAGAAATAAAAATAATTGAATATCTGCTTACATTTTGGTCACCAAATTGCATTACAGTTTGTTATGAAAACTTATTTTAGAGCATAGTGAGATTAATATGCAATTTTTAGAAAAGACAAGCTAAAATTTTGTGGATTATTTTTTAAAATTTGAGGCTTGGATCTCCAGGCTAAGGGAATTTGCCCAGTAATCAGTGTATTTATTTACTGAAGCTAGTGAATGATGTGGTACTGTGCATAGAGAATGCATGTTTCCCCCCTGTCATGGTGTCCTATGCAAAAAGACTTGAGCCAAAAGAGATAAATATGCTACCTTATACCATTCTTCACATTCCTCAAACAGTTGCATTGAGAGTGGGAATATTTGTGTTTTCACAGATGACTGGTGGTATTGAGATGAAACTTTCCAGTTCTTTAATAAATTGCAAGAGGAAGAAATTTGATATTTGCACTGTGTGAATGTGTATACAGTGTGAAAGGACCATTTTTTTAAGAAAGGCAGTATCGAGTACTATTTTGTTTGACTGTTGACTTCGTTCACATGTCCTTTATTACATTACCTGAAGACAAAGTTACCAAAACAGTACACATCTGATTTCAATTTGAGCTAATTGTCATCTCCAACAAAATTTAGTTAAACAGGATTAAAGGCAGCCATGCATTGAAATTCTGCAGACAATCACTGCCCTACAAGAATAATTCCAGTAGCTTTTTCTAAAAAAAAGGTATTTCCGGATCATCCCCAAAATGTTTTTCAATATCTCATTTGTAATCCATGTATGAAATGCACAATCATAGCCAAATTATTGTGACTAACAAGAATTATTCTTGTCTGGTGTTTCATGATATTCGGGTCAGTGTATGGATAATGTGAACATTTTGATTTGAAGTGCAACAATCAGACAAGACACCATGGTATTCAGAAACGCAATGCAGCTTGTAAGGTTGTAACCTCTAGCATTTGATATATGCAACTTCTGAGTTTCCCTGGGTTACTGCTTCACTTTGGATTTTTGATCTTTTCTCAAATCAATTCATTTAATGTAACGGTTATGGAACAGATTTACTTGTAAAACAGAAAAATAGCTGATAGCTTATGAAGCTTGTTGACCCCTTTTGTATTACTGTGTTCTATTTTCAAGATTCTTGTAAACTTCCTTATACTTAGTTAATGAAAGTTAAATCCTGGATATAACTTTTTTAATTGGGAGACTTTTTGAGAGAATTATATTCAAGCATCTGTTTGAAAAAAATGCTCTGCTGTATTTCTGGGTTTATGTTGTCCTGTAACACCAAAGAGTACAAATGGAATTCAAGTATCCACAATTCTTTGATTAGAAGCCATGTGGTCAAACTAATGCCAAGCCAGCTTCTGTTAATTTGTTCAAAGTTTCTGATTGTATCTGAGATTCAGAAGGTTTGGTAATTGCACAAATAATTGAGTAATTGATTGCCATTTCAACACAAAATGATATAACACCCATAACTTGTTCTCAATACCTTGAAATTTGGATGTCCTTGAGTGCACTTAAGTCCTCTGCATCACTCCTTCACCCATCAGACCTGCTGCTTGTTAGACTAATGCTAAATTTTTAGATTGCACATCAATAATTTTTGCTCTCAGGAAACTATTGCAAACATAGGCAAATTATTTGCATTATTGTTCCCTGATTCAGCATTGGATTTCTGTTATGAAACAGGCTTGAGTTTCTAAAAGCAAATTATTGAATGCATTGCCAGGCTCCCTCACTGCACATTTTTTTGCCATTATGAAATCTGTGTTATCAAAGCTGAATGCTCAACTGTATTTAAATCCATTGTCACCAGATGTTCAATAAATTGACACTTTCTTAAAACAACACAGCTATATATTAGAATAATTATATGGAAGTTCCTTTTATAAAAAAAATTTATAAAAATGTAATTGTGCCCTGTGGCTAGATCAGACTATGCCAGTGAAAATGGAGCCATTTGTATATGCTGTGTTCATTATAAAATACTGCTGAGTGCCGATTGTGACAGTTCTTTATCTAATATTTTGAATAACTACTGTGAATATTTGTAAGTTGTCTGTACAAGTGGTTAAACTGCAGTTTGTTTGCGTACATTGGTGCACATCAGTTATTATTTTAAGCATTTCCTTGGGAATTGAGTGTTAAAAGTTACTGCACTGTAAAGCTATATACTACATGGATGCATGTTCCTTGCACTTGTGCCAAGTAATCAAGTAATGAGGCCAAAATGTATTGCAGGTCTTTCCTACTTTTGAGAGGTGTAGAATATATTTGTAAAAGCAAAATGCAAAATACCACACAGGCAAAAGAAGCGTGATACTGTGATGGGAATTGCTGATGAGTTGTAAGCCGTAAAGTTGCAGTTGTTTTCCAAGCAGTTTTGTTGGGAACTCTAGTTTGATTGCTTATTTCTGCAACTAATCGTCTTCCAGAGGAGCAGTAATAGTTCCAGAAGGGATTTGCACAACCACTTTCCAAACTAATTCCTACTTTGCATAAAATCAAGATTTGACTGTAGATTCAGTGCGCTTCCAGGACTGAAGTCACCAGATGGAGATTCAGTTCTAATTTGTCGTTTTGCATTTGAATTGGGGCTGTTTTCTTAATACTACAACAGTCCTCCCTCTTCCAAATATTTTTGCATCACAAGTTCAGATCTTTGCCTTTTACAACACCGTCACTTTTATGTCACCGCAAAGTTATTTCGACTTCTCAGTAAAGCTGACACTATAACTGGACTTGAGAGAATGGCGCAAGGCCCTTACAACTGATAATTTGTCATCAACTCATGCATTTTCAAAATCTTGAGTAGGAGGTTTAGAACAATCTGGGCGCTTCATAAAAGTAGAGGAGCACTTGCTGAGTTGTTTTGTGTTCAGATGCAGCCATCCATCCTCTCAAAAACTTATTTTTATAGCTATGTACAATTCGCTTGTTGCTGAGAGTGAATTGAAGCCAGGAAATGTAGACATGGCACTGATTTTGGATTGATAATGTAGCTACCAAACTGTGTAACACCTTAAAACTTACTGCAGAGACATTCAAAGGGAAGAAAAAGTTACCTTAATGACTAGTATTTCTGAACATCTCCAAAACCATTGATACTCAACAGTGGATTTAATTTTGTCTCCATGCTACTTTTAACAGGTTTTATTGTATGTAAATTTCTGCTGTTATTTTAGCTCAATCATTCCTCTTTAAATCAACTGCTCAGAAATTTTCAGAAATGTTACAGGTGTTGCAGAAAGAGGTAATTAAACCTACATCTGTTTTTCAATAGCGTTTCATTGTATGATAAATGTGTTAAAATACAAGCACTGGAAGATGCAATACTGCTAAACTATTTCTACAATTCAGTGTGCAGATTGTAATTGAGTTCCCGTCCAATTCCAGTATGCTGTAAAGCAATTTTAATGTACAGTAGTGGGGCTTACCAACACCGTATCCTCCTACATTATGCAAGGATTTAGATATGTGAACTACTTTTGTCACCTTGGTCATTCTGCTGCTTTGTGTACCAGACTATCTTAAAAGGCATGCTACCGTATCTTGTAGCATTTATCTTCTTTTGGTAAAATATTGCCTTATGCTTTAGTGACAATAAAAAAACTACCTAAACAAAGGAGTTTGTGTTTTTGTAAAGCTTAATGAAAATTGATCTGTTATAGTATTGCATATTAAAACTTAATTTACAGTTTGCAATGAAAACTTGAATGTTTTAGCATGAATGTAAACATCCAAATTGTTAGCAATGTACGTTTCAGCCATGTTTTTGGCTCTTTTGTGAAGCTTGGTTGTCCAGGCACTAACCTTCATAGCAATATTTTGCCGAGCATGCTTATCTTCAAATACCTTATCTAGGAGTAGCATTATTCAACAATGGGGGTCAAAACTGAGACCACTAAAAGCAGTCAGGTCCAAGAAACAGTTAATTTTTCTCTAATTGATGTAAAATTACTATGGCCTGTTTTAGTACTCATATAGTTGTTCTGTTAGAATCTACCTATGCAACAGTTAGCTGGTTCTCTATTTTTGAAAAATCTTTTTAATATTTTTAAGTTTTTTTTCCAATGGGAAGTGATTATATGCAATTTGTTTTCAGCCTCCCAAAAGGTTTTATCAGGCAGACTTTATGTAGATTTGGGCTTCAGCTAGAGTATTATGTTTGTATTGAGAAATATGAATTTAGGAAGAATGTCAAGAATGCAGAGGAGATTTAATAGTTTAACAGTGATAATCAATTTATGTGGAGAGATGACAGAAATTGGCATTCTTAGAAACAGAAAAGGTTTAAGGGCAGATTTAATTACAAAGGATTTTGATGGGATAAACCAAGAGAAACTAATTACACTTCTTGGAGGATTGGTAACCTAAGAACACAAATGAAAAGTAATTGGTAAATGAAAGCCAAGGGAGATAAGATTTTTTTGACAGCAGATTATGATCTAGAATGCATTGCCCAAGAAGGCCTGTAGAAGCAAATTTATTGGTTACTGTCTAAATTGAACAAATCTTTTAACCATGTAGATTATGCCATTTCAATGAAAAGAGTAGGGAAATGAAACTAAATAATTAACAGAAGGAGGCCATTTGGTCCATCAAGTCTGCAGTGACTCTGACAGAGCATCTTAGCCAGGCCCTCTCCCCTGCTGTATCGCTATAATACCACACATTTACCATGACTAATCCATCTAAATTGCAAATCATGGGACGTTGAGGGGCAATTTAGCATGGTCAGTCAACCTAATCTACACATATTTGCATTGTGGGAGGAAACCCACACAAGCAAGGACAAATTGCACACCATTACCTAAGGCCAGAATTGAGCCTGAGTCCCTGGTGCTGTAAGGCAGCAATGCTAGCCACTGTGCTATCCATGTGCTATGATGTGAGAAAAGGCACCTTTTTCAGTAAAATAATTTAAAACAAAAATGTGGAATATATTCCCAGCAAAACCCAATACCATGGCAAGTTCTTTTTCTGAAAATAGTTGAGTTTATGTAAATGAACAAGATCCAAAATTATTAGTTCAGGAATTAAATGAAAACCCACTGAGAAGTTTGGAGGAGTAGGTTAAAAAGTACCAATGTTTTTCTGCCTAGTTCCTAAGTCACTTGATCATGTTGTTAGGGGTTACACAACAAGTGGTGTTTGCCTTAAAGTATAATTTGTAGGCACGCCAACAAATTTTACATTTAAAAAAAAGCATACAGGGTAGAGTTTCCACTTTAAGTGCAGTTGGCCAACTGGATATAAATTAAAGCACAGCACAAAAGTGTTTAATTCACTTTTCTACTCAAGTTGCAAAACTAAAATGTTTCGTGAACAACTGCAGAATGGAGCACGATTTTTTTGCTTCATGTATAACCTTGTGTTGTTATATTAATCATGATGTAAAGATGCCGGCATTGGATTGGGGTGGTAAGAACTCAGTAAGAATTTAGCAACACTAATTTTTAATCCAACCGATTTATTTGATAGTAAAATTGCGAGCTTTCAACACTCTTGTGTCTTCCTCAGGCAAATGCAGTGTTCTGGTCTGCAATAGCACACATCAGCACAGACAGTTACAGATTGCTGATTAGAATGCAAATCCTTACATCTAACCTGCTATTCAAGTGTTAAAGTGGCTAACAATGTGTGTGAAGGGGATCCTGAGCATTGGTTACAGAATTGTGTATTTTCTCCAGACAGCACAGTAAGTGAGGTTTTTTGCTAACTCAGGCAAGTTACGGGGGTTACAGATAGTGTGTCATGAAGCCAAGATCCCTGTTAAGACCGTCCTCATGTGTGCGGAGCTTGGCTATCAGTCTCTGTTCAGCGACTCTGCGATGTCGTGTATCACGAAAGCCCCCTTGAAGAACATTTACCCGCAGGTCGGAGGCCGAATGCCCATGACTGCTGAAGTGTTCGCCCACAGCAAGGGAACTGTTTTGCCTGGTGATTGCTGAGCGATGCTCATTCATCCGCTGTTGTAGTGTCTGCATGGTCTCCCCAATATACCATGCTTCGGGACATCCTTTCTTGCAACGTTGAGCATCGCTCAACAATCACCAAGCAAAACAGTTCCCTTCCTGTGGGCCTCAACAGTTGCCTCATTGCAGCTTCCTTTTGTAATTATTTCAGGTTTCTACCCTGATGTCCATTCCAAATGCTAATCGGGATCAGTGAAAAACTTGCTGACCTTGGTCTTAATATATTCTTTATTGTGAATCCATTCCCCCTCACATTGTCATTTAAAGTATATTCAAGCATATTTTAGCTTGGTGGTGGTGGAGGGTACAAGATAGGAAGAGGCAATGGCCAAGTAGTAGTATCACCAGACTGTTAATCCAGAAGCTCAGCTAATGTTCTGGAGACTTTGTTTTACCATTGACCAGAAACTCAACTGAACTTGCCATATGAACACAATGGCTACACAATAGGCCAGAAGCTAAGAATACTGCAGCACTAACTCCTCTTCTGATTTCCCCAAAGCCTATCCATCAATAACAGGAAACAAGTCAGCAGTGTGATGGAATACTCCTCACTTGCCTGGATGATGGCAGCTCCAATAACACTAAAGAAGCTTGACAACATCCAAGACAAAGCAGCCAGCTTCGTTGGCACCACACTTATAAAACATTCATTCCTTCCATCACAGATGCTGAGTAGCAGCAGTGTATACTATCTACAAGATGCACTGCAGCAATTCACCAAAGATCCTTAGCACCTTACAAATGCACAAATTCTTCCATCTGGAAGATACATGGGAACATCACAACCTGCAACTTTCCCACGCTACTCCTAACTTGGAAATATATCGCTGTTTCTTCGCAGTTGCTGGGTCAAAATCCTAGAATGAATTTAAAATATCTACAATTAAGAATATCCTGGTGAAATCATTGTCAGTTGTTAGAAAAACCCATCTGGTTCCCTAATGACCTTTCAGAAAGGATATCTGCTGGCCTACATATGATCCCCTAATCCAAAGTAATGTAATTAATTTTCAACTATCCTCTGAAATTGCCTAGCAAGCTAATCAGTTCAAGGACAACTAGGGATGGGTAATAAATGCTAACCAGCCAGTGACACCAATGTCCCCATAAATTAATAAAAAGAGGAAGAGTTGAAGGCCAACCACCTCATCTTCAGGACATCATTGCAGAGTTCCTTTGGGTAGTAGTCTAAGACCTAACCATCTTCTGCTTCATCAATGGATTCCCTCTATCACACGATCAAAATTGGGATGTTTGCTGATGATTGCCTGTTCAATACCATTCATTGTTAAGATGCAGAAGCAATCCATATGCAAATGTAAGTAAGATTTGGACAACATTCAGTTTTGGACTAATAAATGGGAAGTAGCATTCATGCCAGAAAAAGAACCAGGGAATGACCATCCCAACAAGAGAAAATCCAGCTACATCTCCCTTACATTCCACAGCACCTGAATCTCCCACTTGTCAACATTGTGGTGTTATAATTCAGGTGAGACACTCCAAAATATTTTATGAAGTCCACCTGGATCATAAGCTTTGCAATTTGAATTTGGCTAGGGTGAGCATGAGATGCTTCACTTCAGGCATAATTCAACTGACTCACTAGGAAGCTTTTATCAAACAAAATTTATTTAAGAATACAGTTATCGTGTACAAAAAGAAAATTAGCAATCACTTTTACCAAATACAAACCAGAAAGTAAAACAACAATGATATTGTGTAACCCTTAACAAGTATATGAAATGATCCAATCAAATAAACTTCCCTATCCAAAACTCTTGCCATTGGTTTAGCACCGAAAATACAAATGCTCACTGATGCTGGAACTTTGTCCCTTAGATAGATGCTGCAGTTCTCTTAAGACACACAGACAAGCCTGGAGTCAGAACAACTTTCCAAAACATCGGGGAGAGGGAGAGAGATACAAGCAATTGGCAAGCCAAGCACCAACAACAGATTTTTCACTCCAGGAAGGGAAGAAGCCTTGCTTCAGCTAGCCAGCAGAATTTCCAATAACAGGGAGAGAGAGAGAAAAACACTGCTTTTCAGTTTGACGTCCACCTTCTTCTAAGCTAAAACTGCAGCCAGCAGCCAAATTGAAAATGAAATTTTGAATTCATTACGAAAAAACAAAACTGTCCAAAACACATGACCTACCAACCAATCTTCTTCCTAAAAATGTAGGGTCATAAAATAAATCCCAGAAAGCATCTTAGATCCAGAGCAAAAAAAAAACAAAACTCCATTTAAACCATTAAAGCAGCAATAAAATAACTTCTAGAAGACAGCCTGGCAACAATTGTTGAGCGTGTTGAGCTGTAACATATCCAAATGGAAGATGAGGGTCTGTTCCTCATGTTTGGGTTAGACTTCATGGAACATTTGCAACAATATGGGTGAGAAAGCAAGGTGGCAAAGTAAAAATGAAAAGAAGCTGGATGATTAGGGTCATGCTTGCAGACTGAGCAGAGGTGCTTCCTAAAACTGGTCACCCAATTTGTTTTTGGTCTCCCTGGTGTTGAGGACACTCAGTGTGAGCAATGAACACACTGGACCAAATTGAAAGAATAGTAAAAAGTTTGTGGTATAGGAAAAAGCCAATTGGCCCATTGTATCTGTGTTAGCCAAAACACGAGTCACCCAGCTTAATCCCAATTTCCAGCATTTGATCTGTAGCCCTACAGGTTGCAGTCCTGCTGGTGCATTTCTGGACACCTTTTAAATGAGTTGAGGATTTCTGCCCCTATCACCTTTCAGGCAGAGTTCTCGACTCTTACAACTCTCTGGGTTAAAAAGTATTTCCTCATCTGCCCTCTGATCCTCCCACTAATTCTTATGCACCCTAATCATTGATGTGTCTGCTAAGTAGACCCTATCCAGACCTCTCACAATTTTGTACATCTCAATCAAATCCCCGCATAGCCTTTTTGGTCTGAAGGAGAACAACCCTAGCCTACCCAATCATTCCTTAAGGCTGCAAGCTAAGTTAATAGTGAATATTAGTAGATAGTTTATCTTCATAAGTGGAAACAGAGAAGTGAAGGAAGGGAAGTATTGCAGATGAAGCAGGTGAAACAACATCCTGGCCTTTTACCCAACCCAGACCCCTTTTCCCCTCTTCAACGGCATAAAACCTGTTAAATCTCTTAGTACTGAGGTGGCTTCTCAAGAATTACTCCATAGCTATGCATTAGGGAACACAAGTCTTTACTGAGTCTACTTGCTTCATATTCCAAATGTTGACTGCCAACTCAGGGGGTGTTGGCCTCAGGTGAACTCAGTTCACCTCACACCTCAGGTCAAAGGACACGGTGACAAAGTAGCTAGCACTGCTGCCTCACAGCACCAGGGACCTGGGTTCAATTCCCGACTTGGGTTGCTGTCTGTGCAGAGTGTGCACGTTCTCCCTGTGCCTGCGTGGATTTCCTCCGGGTGCTCCAGTTTCCTCCCAGGGTCCATTGGCTATGCTAAATTGTCCCTCAGTGTACCCGAACAGGAGCCAGAGTGTGACAACTAGGGGATTTTCACGGTAACTTCATTGCAGTATTAAAGCAAGTCTACTTGTAATACTAATAAATAAACTAAACTAAAAACTAAAAATGACTGGTTCCTTTAAAGGAGCTATGCCCCAATATACATTAAAAAATCCATCACATTTCAAACTTTGTTCAGTTCTAGAGAAGTTACATTTGATGCGAAACATGTCTTATCCTCCACAGTTTCTGTCAGACCCGTTGAGTATTTCCAGCATTTTGCTTTTATATAAAAGCAGTATTATCTCAAGTTAATGCGTTCTCACATACATCACTTGATAAACTATTATGGTCTCAGTGTGTAGAAATGAATATCATATTGCAATGTGGAACGCTATAAGGAAAAGCTCATTTCTTTCATCACAAAGTTATAAGCTGTGTTGAATTTCAATAAGATAAATATTTCTTCCCCATCAACAGCCAAGAACACAGAGCAGCAATTCATAGGATTTATTACCAGCAGTATTAACGACCTTTAGGCTGGCTTGCAGAGGCATGACATGATTTAATTTTATCCTGGGGCACAATCCTGGGAAAAAGAAATCATACTTATTTATAGCTGAATTTCACAAGATAACACCAGTTTACATAGGGTAACAGCAGCCCACCTAACACAGCCTCAATAAAAATATAACATACCTCCTCAATATGCATGAACTAATATATTGGACTGAAGATTGATGAACTAAACAGGTACACTGAATGCGATCACTCATTCTGATATTCCAGAACGCTAACCATCGAGTTGACACATCAAGTTGGCATTTGATATGACGTGAATTTTTTGTTCAAGAAGGATTGGAATAAATAAACCTGCCTCCAGAATCAAACTGCCTCCCTCTTTATACTCTTCACATTCTCACCCTAAATCTCATGCTGACAATTTTAATTCAGGGCCCTATTTTGCCCAGGTGAATAGCAGCAAGTTGACAAGTACAAACATAAAGCTGGGTCTCCATGCAAGGCAGGAAGTGTGGATTGCTGACATGATTACTAAATGCTTCAGGCCAAAATCTAACAAACAGTTGTGGATTCCAAATCAGAGAAGGCCGCACACTAGATTTTTATATTAGTAAACATAATTATGTAACTTTAACTACAAGTTTAATCTGTTAACATGGACAGTAAAACAGATTGTAAGTATTAATTCTAAAGGGGTGAATGGTCAGCAACTTGTATTGTTGTAATCCTTTCTGGACACCTTCTGATTATTATCTATATTATATTCCAACACACTGCATGCTTTTCAGCACATCTCTAAACATGCAATCTCTATTCATTAATAGTCCTGAGTTGCAGCTAGATAGTTTAATAAAAATTAGGCCTCAGTTTTAACAACTAAAGCATCGAAGAAGCACCCATGGGGAGTATGATGATGTGGATATCAAAGCAAATTTGATGACCATTCATGTCATTTTATTATGTAGCTAGCCTGGTAGATGCAGTGCTGTCAATTATCTAAGTAAGTGGTACTTTAGGGAAAAATAAAAGGACAAAACTAGGCTTACATTCCAATATACATCTTCTGTATCTGTGTGTCACTAAGCAATTGAATTGCTTTCTGTTTCAGTCAAAAAGACAAGCTGTTACCCCAGCCTTCTGTGTGGTACAGGGTGCCAAGCATCCATGAAAAAGAACTCATGAGAGAAAAGGGGCAAAGAATGAATATAAACTACATGTATATTAGGGCGAAGTATACAAGGGAAAACAAGCCAACTGTGAATCAAACAACCTTCATCACTTGACTTGTTACTCATGGTCACACTTTGACATATTTCATTCATATTGGTAAATGCAGTTTCTAAAAAATATAATTGAGGTGGAAAAAGTATGCAATTACCATTTTATTGGAATGAAAGATGTTTTGGAAGGAGCCATTTATACTGATAATAATTGAGAATAGTCAATAAGAACCAGTGAAATGGTGAATCTTTATCCATAGGGAAGAACATTTGACATCTGTTGCTGCTGTACCCAGAACTGAATTACCTCAATAAGGTGCAATCCTCCTCCTAGTTTCTGACCAAGTTGGAGAAGCCGACATCGAGTCGCATTTAAATCCTTAATTCCACCATTTTAGCTTATTAAACACGGCAACAAAAGGCTGTGAAGGAATACTGGGGGAAAGGGTGACGCCATCCAGGACAAAAATACCCGCTTGATCGGCACCACATCTACAAACATCCACTTTCTCCACCACCAACGTTCAGTAGCAACAGTGTGTAACATCTACAAGATGCAATGCAGCAATTCACTGAAGATCCTTACTCAGCATATTCCAAACCCACGACCACTTCAATCTAGAAGGACAAGGGCAGCAGATAAATGCAAATACTGCCACCTGAAAGTTCCCCTCCAAGCAACTCACCATCCTGCCTTGGAAATATATCGCTGTTCCTTCGCAGTTACTGGTTCAAAATCCTGGAATTCCCTCCCTAATGACACTGTTGGTCAACTCACAGTACATGGACTGACGTGATTCAAGAAGGCAATTCACCACCACCTTCTCAAGGGCAACTAGAGGTACACAATAAATGCTGGCCAGTCAGGTCTTAATTGGTATTTTTTTTATTAATAAAAGGCAATTGGAAGGCCCACTGTTCCAACTTTGGGTTTGCAAACTGAAAATGTTCCCAACTTTCCATCAAAATGCAGGGTGATAAGTATTGTGTTCAATTGTTCTGTTTTTGATTATGTGTCTATTTACGATGATGCTCACAGTGTTTGATTGGTAAAGCCTAGATGTGGACGAAGGGAGAAATAACAAAACTGTAGAAAGAGCAGAAAGCCAGTTCTGAAGCTACAAATTAATTAAAAAGAAACAAGCCACAAATAAAAAAGGGCCCTAAGACACTTCCTTGAGGGTCTCCAGAAATCATAGGTATTGGATTTGATAATTGCCCTTTAAGAGTGACTTCTTCTGTAGAGCCCAACAGAAATGATTTTATCACTAGCAAAATTTGCTTTTAATCCCAATGGGGCACTGAGTTAAAGGCTTTTCTTCTTGATCTCAAAGATATTTGAAAAGAAAACAATGGAAAATATCGTAAAATGCACTCATGACTTCAAACAAACAAAATAATGATGTCCATCAATGAATGACATTCTATTGCATAGCCACTACTAATAAGTGAACCTGATGAGGGGAATGCTTACGCTATTTTCTGAGGCTGGTGTGTTCGCAGTGAAAAATGGTAGAACAAAGAACAAAGAACAAAGAACAAAACAGCACGGAAAACAGGCCCTTCGGCCCAACGAGCATGCGCCGCCACCTCGATGTTCCCACTTCTACACAACTAAAATGAAGGAATTAAAAAGGGATTTGCCCAATAGATGTTTCACTATGAATGAGCTGTTGTTCTCAAGTCTGGCCATGTCTGCAGCACCTCGGTGTAATTGAGCAAAACCTTCACAGTTCCTCCCACTTGTATACATACCTTCTCTAAGCTGCTCGGTTGGATTCATGGCATGCAACTGAACCCAGCTGGGAAAGAAGAAATCTAAGGATTAGAGTTTTCATTATAAATATAAAGCAAGAAAATGTGGTATGAAATCTTTGGGAAAAATTCCATGATATTTTCAGAGTTGCACCACCATTTTTCTGTGGGACGAGGAAGAAAAATTTGAAGAGACTGGAAAAAATTTGTGGCTTCCTTATTCTTTTACTTTCCTTTTTGGGGTAGCAGGTGCAAGTATCATTATGTAGGGCTGGGGGCTGTTTTCTTGTATTCCTAACAGCAATTTCCAACCATGATGCCATCCAACATTCTGTTCTGCTCGCTGGTATTTTCATCTGCTGATTGACAGGCTTATGGAGGTTAGTCCTAGTGTTTTTTTTAATCTCAGTGTTATAAACCCAATGCACAGATGGACAAGTCAAGCCTTGACCCATCTCCTTGCAGGCTCTAAAAACAAATTCAAACTCAAATTGAATCCAATTCATGATCACACAAGTGACATACGAGATCCAAGTCTAGGCTTAACTCTTGCTCTCAGTTTTGATCCTAAGCTTGCTCCTTTCCAAAAGGCCGAGAAGCTTGCTCCTATCCAAAAGACTGAGAAGCTTGCTCCTATCCAAAAGGCCGAGAAGCTTGCTCCTATCCAAAAGGCCAAGAAGCAATGACCGACAGGCCTATGGGCTTAAGACCTGGAGTTAAAATCTCCCAGACTCTACCTAAGCCAAGGCTGGATTCCATCCATCTCATATCCTACCTCCACCAATTCCTCTCCACATTAAAGTCCGGCCTCCCATTAGGACCAAACCTTCATCACTTAAACTGTGAAAGGAGGTGTCAGCTTTCACTGGTAACCAGATTCCCTCTTGAGCAAGGCACCATCACTGTGAACAATTAATTTGCTCTCCTCTTTTCAACACAAATTCTTTTACTGCATGCTTTAGAAAATTCAAAATAGGATGTAAAGTTGTATCAAGTTAGAAGACATTTGTTTCATATTTACTATTGGATTCAATTTTATTACTGTTTTGATGAGAAAGTTTTCTCATCCTAGTAGAGGCAAATTTGGGAGCAGGGAGACCAGGAAAATTGAGAAAAAAATTATTCGTCCAGTATCCCAAAATGTTCCTGCTTCCTGTTTTTGTGCATTGGCAATTAATTCGAGAAAATCTGTGGCCGCAGCAGGAAGACAGTTAACTTCATTAAACAGAAGACAAAGAGGGATTTTATGCATAGATTCGCCATAGATTCTATGGTTCCTCTGATAAATGCTGCATTATGCCACCTTTCCGAATTGGTTGGCAGATCTGGAGCCAGGTCTTAATTGGTATTTTTTTTATTAATAAAAGGCAATTGGAAGGCCCACTGTTCCAACTTTGGGTTTGCAAACTGAAAATGTTCCCAACTTTCCATCAAAATGCAGGGTGATAAGTATTGTGTTCAATTGTTCTGTTTTTGATTATGTGTCTATTTACGATGATGCTCACAGTGTTTGATTGGTAAAGCCTAGATGTGGACAAAGGGAGAAATAACAAAACTGTAGAAAGAGCAGAAAGCCAGTTCTGAAGCACGGAGAAGATATTCCAAAGCACCATGGATAAAACGGCTATATACATAGTGATTATCACTGCATTGCACTAAGATTTGATCTATTATACCAGGATAGATCACAGATAAATTCCCAGGAGCAGGTATATGTATGTTTGTGAATAAACATTGATGCTGAAATTTTCAGTTGAAGAAATATATCGGCATCATTAACATTGATTTATTGGATATGGCTGTTAGATTCTTCTATAGGTCTGGAGAAGCACAGTAGTTAGCACTGCCACCTCACAGCAGCAGAGACCTGGGTTCAATTCCTAACTTGGGTCACTATCTGTGCAGAGTCTGCATGTTCACCTCGTGTTTATGTGGATTTCCTCTGGATGCTCCTGTTTTTTCCCACAGTCTGAAAAATGTACTGGTTGGATGCATTGGCCATGCAAAACTCTCCCTCAGTGTACCCAAACATGCATCACAACGTGGTGACTAGGGGATTTTCACAGTAACTTCATTGAGTCTTAATGTAAGCCTACTTGTGTCATGAATACATTAACAAATCTCCCTGCCCCATGAATTCAATCAATTACACAATATTCTAGTAAATATTCAATCCAATACAAAAATGGGGAGGAGATGACAAGACGGAACAATCCAAGGAATGGCTCAGATCAGAATGGTGTTCCTCTCCACTGTAAATATTTTGATTTGAACTATTATCATGTAATAGTAGACAGTGAAAAGTATTGTTTCTTTTTCACTATATCATTCATAGAGAAGGAAAGGAGAGGATGCTAGGGTGTTGGAGGAGCTTTTTTCAGAGATTATCTATTAAGCTGCCTTTCGGGTGGAGGATTTCACCTCTTAATTACGGCTCAGCTTATACAAAGACTTGTGGAGATAAAGATGTTTCTTTATATTCCAAGCTTGGTTCAATGTATGACAGAGAGAGATTTTAGACAGTTCCAACTCATTCTGAAATTAAATCATTCTCAGTGTTAGAATATTATTATATTATTAGAATTTTCAAAAAAACATTTGCCCACACCAGCTGGGGTATCAGCCAATCATTATGAGTATGGCCTTGGCTAATAACATTTACTTCTGGATAGCATGGGACTGTGTGAACAGTTCAAGAACTTTAAGAGTTTCTCACAGTCTCCTTACACTTGCTTATTAGGTGTAGTGTATGTACTACTCATTAAAATTGCCTGGGACCTCTGGGATTGTCTGGAGTGCACAATCACAAAGTTGCTTTTCCCTTTGCTCATTAGCCACGTTGTTCCAAGGATTTTTTTTTAACTTGACTATGTCCCATCATATGTTAGATCATTATGTCATTAGTCAAGGTATATGCTTTTGATACAGCATATTCAAAAATATGTCTAAATTCACAGTGATAATATGTATCTCACTGCAAAATGGGAGATAGAGAAGCAATTCAACTGACTGAATCCATAGAAAGCAGGTAGCCCAGATCAGATCAGTGGAAATATTCTTAAGCAATCTGATCATCAGTTGATAACTTATTTCTCTCTAGTCTTTTGTTTTGACAAGTATACTGTTTCTTGCTATTGGAAATCAGATATCATCATTTTGATTGCTAAGAATTCATGACCTGTGAGCTGAAGATAAAGGGCACTAGTTGGTCGGATCTCTGCCATCTCACCCGGCACGGACTCAGCGCGGGAGAGAATCCAACAATGGAAACCTCTATTGATTTCAGATGGGAATTTCTGGTCTTGCCTGAATGAGGTTGTAAAATCCTGCCCGTTTTAATATTGTTCTTACATCAGTGGTAAGGAAGTATTTCGAACCCATTGTGTTAAAATGTCTTTTAGATCCTCTTGTTCTATACATTGATCAGTTACAGCATGTCAGTTGACCTCATAAGTTAGTGGTTGATTTTGTTCTGACCTTGGTCCAACAGCACATTGATCAATTGAGCAACTATCCTCATGCTCCCTTTGTTGGTTTCTCTTCAACTTTTAATACCATGCAATCATTCAAGTTTATTGGAAAATTTACAAACCTTAATGTTAATCCTACTCTCCAATTTTGGAGCAGCGATTTCTTTTGGAATGGGAGTCAATTGGTGTTATTCTTCCAGATTTACTCAGACTGCATGTTAAAGGAGATTGGTTCTCCTCAGAGTTGTGTATCTTCACTTTTATTTTTCAACCTCTATACGAGTAATTGTCGATCAGGATATGACACATAACAATCCTGAAGCATGTAATGGGTCTCATTAGGAATAATGAAAAAAATACCATTGGAATTCGTGCAGAAGTTCAGAAAATGGCATGACAGCAATTCACTTAAACAGAACAAAGACTAGATGACATGCTGTGGCTAAGGGACATAATTGTACCTACCTCAGAATATTAAAATCTTTTTGAGTAAATCCTACCAGTATTATGGCTGTAGTTGAGGATTGTCCTGTTGTTTCAGGAAAGCAGACTCAATCATAGATCACTGAATCCCAACAGTGCAGAAGGAGGCCATTTAGCCTATTAGGTTTCCACCAACCATAAGTCCACCCAGGCCCCATAACCCATATTTTCACCCTGCCAATCCTCTGACACTAGGGTCAATTTAGCATGGCCAATCAACCTTTGAACTGTGGGAAGAAATCATGCCACCCGAAGGAAACCCACGAAGACATGGGGAGAATGTGCAAACTCCACACAGATGGGGATCGAAGGCCGGAATTAAACTTGAGTTCCTTATGAACAAAGAATAAAACAGCATGGGAAAGAGGCCATTCGACCCAACAAGCCTGTGCCGCCATTTTAACATTTCCACTTCCACCCATGACCCTTGTCTATGATTGCGGAAATCTGCATTAGAACCAATTTGGGGAGACAATTTATGGACAATTTATTTCGCCAATCAGCCTAAGAGCACATCTTTGGGGTGTGGGAGGAAACCGGAGCACTTGGAGAAAGCCCACGCAAGCACGGGGAGAATGCGCAGACTCCAACGGATACCAGCCCAAATCCCTGTATCTGCACAGCACAGCGATAGTCACTGAGTTGTCCATCAACTGGTCCAGTTTAAGCGTACACTAATGATGTGAAGCAATAGGCTATTCTCGAAAAAATCCAAAAGCAGCCCTCTCCCGACCTGTCGCATATACCACTTGTTGGACAACAAGGCGGACCTAAGTACCTGTAGGATAGAAGAGAAATACGTGAACAACATGCACAACTTATGCAATTCCCAGGAATGTCCCAAGGCTCATGATCCCTATTTAAATCAGTCTACTATATCCTTCCATCCCTATTCCACTCATGTGCCTATCTTAATATCTCTTAAATAACTCCAGCGTGCTTGCCTCCACCACCTTACTTGGCAGCGCGTTCATACCCCCACAACCCTCTGTGTGAAAAACCTCCCTCTAACATCCAAATTATACCTTGCCCCCCCTCATCCTAAGCCCATAGCCCCTCATGATATTTGATTCCAACCCAGAAAAAAACTTACCACTGTTTACTCTGTCTATATCCTTCATAATCTTGTACACCTCTATTAGATCTCCTCTCAGTCTAAAGAAAACAGCCCCAGTTTACCAAACCTCTCCTCGTAAATCAGACCTTCCATACCAGGCAGCATCCTGGTAAACCTCCTCTGCACTCTCTCCAGGGACTCCACATCCTTCCGATAGTAAGGCAATCAGAACTAGATGGAGTGTCCCAAATGAGGTCTAACCAATGTTTTATACAACTGCAACATTAAAGACCAGCTCTTGTACTCTATACCCCTTCCTATAAAGGCTAGCATACCATAAGCTTTCTTCACAACCTTCTCCACCTGTTCTGCCACCTTCAAAGACTTGTGCACTTGCACCCCCAGGTCCCTCTGCATTTCTATACTTTTAATAGGTCTAACCTTTATCATATAACTTCCCCCTATATTCTTTCTCCCGAAATGCATTACCTCGCATTTATCAGGATTAAATTCCATCTGCCATTTATCTGATCAATCTACCAGCCTATCTCTGCTGTATCACCCGACTCTGCTCCTCACTATCCGCAAGTTTAGCCATCTTTGTATCATCAACAAACTTGCTGATCACACCGCCTACTCCCTCTTCCAAGTTATTTATATATATTACAAATAGACGCAGTCCCAGCACTGAGCCCTGCGACACACCACTAGTGACCCACCTCCAGCTAGGCAGCTGTGAGGCAGCAGTGCTAACCCCTGAACCACCATGCTGCCCATTTAAGAATACAGAGATCACTAACTCAGGCAAGAAGGGTATTTGATGAGCAGAACTGTTTTGATTAAATCTGTTCTCGAAGAATTTTGAAGAAAATAAAGAAAGGGCTACGAACAATGTAAATCACCACTTGTTTCAGTGTTACTGAGGACTGCATTCAGGGAAAGGCTATAATCCCTTAGATTCCCAACAAATCTGATCCTTAACTCATTTGTGCCATTCTCCTTTAACAGGAGTTCGGTGAATGGTTGAAAATAGGCACTCGGGGTGATACTCCCTAATTATATTAATGCATTGGATAGATTTTAATCTGTATTTTAACTAAAGTTGAGTCTTTGCGAGAGGGTGATCTTCTTTATTTTGTCATTATCCAATTATATACAATGTACAAACAATGTACCTGAGATGTATTTCCACAGGGACAATAAAGTAAAATTGAATTAAGAGATATAAAATATACAACAGTAAGATTCATCCCTGTGTTACAATGGAAGACAAATAAATATGACCCTGTTTTTCAGTCAGTGACTTAATGTAATGTAATGTGATGAACATGAGTGAGGGACTCCTGTGTAAACACTTCATTGCTGTGGGCCCATTTTCAAATGGCGATTAATTAATAGTCCACGAATTGATAATCATGAAGTATTGATATGAGGATGGCTTTGTCTGTGTAACAAACGCTCTCAGTAATTCAATTCTTGCAAGCCCTGTTTTGGTTTATGGGCAATCACAGTAAGACACCCATGTCTTCAGACTCTGTTAATATTAATTCAAATTCCTTAGTATAACCATTATTCTCTCAGCATTTTTCCCATTAGTTATCTCTGCTCAGCAAGGCTCCTTTTGCTTTAGCCATAAAGACCTGGCAATGCACTTACACAGACATAAATCAAGATAGTCATGAAATAGCGCTGAAGTCAATTGCTGAAGTAAAACATACTAAAATATACGAATTATCCACTCATTTAAATGATATTTAGTTATAAAATGTATCTTTCATAGAACAAAAGCAGTAATAAAGAAGAAAGAACAACTTATATTTATAAGTGTCATTCGTGACCTCAGGAGCCAGGAATTTGAAGGAACACTCTCCACTTACCAAGGTGAGTTCAGCTCCAACAATCCTCAAAGAGCTGAACACCCATCAGGATAAAGAAGCTCAACATCCACTACTTGAATCATTCAGTTCCCCCACCACTGATGCCAAAGACTAGCTAATGTTCCTTTAATAGCACCATCCAAACGTATGACTTTCACCATCAAGAAGAACAAGGGCAGCCAACACATGGCAACAATGTGTTAAGGGTGGCACATTTGCAAAATGGTTAGCACTGCTCCCTCACAGTACCAGGGACTTTGGTTAAATTACGGCCTCGGGCTACTGTATAGAGTTTGCATGTCCTCTCCGTGTCTGCGTGTGTTTTCTCTGGGTGCTCCACACTCCAAAGATTTCCTCCCACACTCCAAAGATGTGCAGGTTGGGTGGATTGGCTATGTTAAATTGCCCCTTGGTGTCTCATGATGTGTAGATTACATGGGTTAGCCATGGAAAATGTGAGGAGTTACTGGGGTAGAGTCTGGATAGATTTGGAATCAAATATCATGAGGGGTCACAGACTTAGGCTGAGGGGGGGTAAAGTATAATTTGGATGCTAGAGGGAGTTTTTTCACACAGAGAGTTGTGGGGGTATGGAACGTACTGCCAGGTAAGGTGGTAGAGGCAGGCACTCTGGAGTTATTTAAGAGATACTTAGATGGGCACATGAATAGAATGGGAATGGAGGGATATGGAAGACTGATTTAAAATAGGGATTATGAGCCTTGGGATTTCCCTGGGAAGTGTGTAAATTGTGAATGATATTGATGTATTTCTGTTTTATTCTACAGGTACTTCAGTCCGCCTTGCTGTCTAACAAGGGGCATACACGCGATGGGTCGTGAGGGGGCTGCTCTCAGATTTTTCGAGAGTATCCTAGTGCTTCACGTCGTTAGTGTACGCTTGAACTGGACCAGTTGATGGGCAACACAGCAGCTCAGTGACTATCACTGTGCTGTGCAGATACATGGATTTGGGCCTGTGTCTGTGGGAGTTTGCACATTCTCTCCATGCTTGCGTGGGTTTTCTCCGAGTGCTCCAGTTTCCTCCCACACCCTATATGCTTTTAGGCTGATTTGCAAAACAAATTCTCCCTAAATTGTCTTGCAAATTTGGTTCCAATGCAGATTTCTACAAACATAGACAGGGATCATGGGTAAAATTGGGAATATCGGGGTGGCGGTGTGGGCTCGTTGGGCCGAAGGGCCTGTTTCCTGTGCTGTTTTGTCCTTTGTTCTTTGGATGGCATTCTGAATCAATGCAGATGGGATAAATGGTCTCCATCTGCACTGTTGTGATTCTATTCTATCACCATTTGAAAGATCATCTTTAAGTCACACACTATCCAACGTATCCCCTCATCATTACTGAGTCAAAATTCTGGAACCCCATATCTGATCTCGCACCCTGCAGACATTCAAGGACTAAAGACAGGCAACTATAACATCCATATCTTGTGAATGATAAATGAAAGTTGTCCTGAAGCAATTTAAAACCATGAGGTCGTTCTTCTTTGGCAATGTAATCATTGTTGTAAGATAGAAAACCCAATTTATTGGAACTGGGGCACGTCACTTGACTCACAGTTTAAGCTCTTGTCTGAACATCTGTTCCATAATCAAGATCAGGATATTCCACCTTGAAAACAGCCCCCTCCTTTATCTAAAGCTGCCCTCTCCTCCTGCTGTCAATTCTTCAATCAAACCACCTTGAAGCTCAATTTCTCTGTTGATCTCTATCCATCTTTCATCTGTCATCATTGACCAGTCATTTGGAATAAACCCACCCACAACTCTTTGGGCATTATTACACTTCACCCCACTTCATTCTGGCCCAATGTTCTGCTTCATATCAATTTCAAAATTCTGACCTGCCCTTTCAAATACCTCCCTGGTCATACATCAACTTATGTCTTACTTACAGGGCATCATTGTGCCACAGTGATTAACCACTGTTGCCTCACAGGAGCCTGAGTTCGATTCTCGGCTTGGATCACTATCTCTGCAAATTCTACATATTCTCCCTGTGTCTACATGGGGTTTCCTCTGAAAGATGTGCTGGTTAGGTGCATTGACCATGCTACCTTCTCCCTCAGTGTACCCGAACAGGTGTGGTGATAAGGGATTTTCACAGTAACGTGGTAAAGTGTTAATGTAAGCCTATTTATATTATTTATATTATTATAAAATAAGCTTTAAAATTCAGTTTCAGCTAGATGTTCAGGTTTGCACCCTTTATTTCTCTGAAATTGACCTATCATTTTAGCTCCGTCCTTTAGTACTCATTGCAATATTCACTTTGCATTCTCCCTTCCTGCTTTCAACAGTTTTCTTTGCCCTTGCTACAATTCCATCTCTCTCTTCTTAACTCCCCCTTGGGTGATTGGTAACCTCACTATGAATGATGCCACATTAAAGGACATCCTTTAATTGATAATAAAAAAGACATTATAAGGCCAATTCTGTGACCTGTGCTACTTAATATCAAGACATTTAATTAAGAAGGGAAGTAACTTGTGAAATTGTGGCTGCTATTAAAAAAGATCAATAATTTATGTGCAAGTTAAAAATGAAGGCTGATATTGAGATAGTGGAAGGGAAATTAAAATTGAAGCAGAGACTAATGGATACTGGAGGAAGAGAACAGGAGATTGAATTGATTCTGCTTTTTCAGGTATGTTTTGAATATTGTGTATTCGCTTGATGTGTTTGATACAGTGGGTGTGTGAAGCTCTGAGGCATGGGCCTGTGATTCGAAGATGATTCAAGAGCGAGAATCCTAGACAGAAATCAATGGGAGGTATATGAGTTCGTAAGACATGGGAATTTCACTGTATCTTCGGCTGCATATTGTTGGACAACTAACGTAATTCATGAAGGTTCCGGGGCTAGAATGAGGGACTGAAGTAAAGGTTAGAGCTATTCCCAGGTCTCTTGTTGGAGCAGACTCACTCCACTCTTCAGGGAGATCTGAACTTAATTATAATCAGGAAATGCAGATTGAGCAGCACCTGATTGGCATGGAGAGCTTGGATGGGATTTTCCACCCCTTCATTCCAAAACTGGAAAATCCCATCCAATGGACTTTTGCATCTTCCGCCAGATGGGAAAAATTCCACCCTTTGTTTTGGTTGTGTGGTGGAGTGAGTGGAGAGGTATGATTATAATATGCCAAATCAGTGAACAAAAGATACTGGGAGAAATTTGGTCTGAGCAATCTAATAAATTTGGATATAAGTAAGAGTGACCAAGAAGCATGATCAAAAGGCACGACAGTAAAATGTATAGGAGGCAAAAGCCACCTTTATAGAAAGATTATATGCAAGGTGTTTTGTGTATTGCAGACAGAGAACCACTTGTTGGAAGTAACAAGGCAGTACAATTTATTTATTCAGCTGATGTAAGGTACTCCCCTACAAACCTGATTGTAGCCTAAAGTACTGTTACAAAGCAGAGGGTGATCCCCTTCTGAGACCTAACACCGAAACATTCAAAGAGGAGAACCTCACCTTATAATCTGTAAAAGGTATGTGTCAAGTGTTGTCACTTATGCTTCAGCAACTTCTAGTGATTAAATACAAATAAATCCCTGACATTCTCTAAAGTCAATATGTAACAATTTATTTATCTAACTAACAATGAACAACTTTACTAAACTATTGACAAACTGAATAATGGTATGCTGTTCTAATAAATTCAATTCCCACTCATTAACAAAATATTAGAATTTAGTTATTCCCTAAATTGCAACTAGGTTTTGTAGCCTCCAGAATATTCTGAGGCTTCTAAATTGACTTTTCTGCCAAGGATCTCTTTCTTCTTTGGTATATTTGCTATCAAGATGTTGTTTTGAGCTAAGAGCTGTGAGCTGTGGCAAATGACAGTTGCTATCCCCTTTTTTGTCCCACTGCCCTGTTCTTTTATACCTGCAATGACATATCAATATTTCCCACAATAGGATTGGACCTAGGTTGTCAAAATCAATCAGATTTAAATTTAATAAGTCCTTTGTGTCCAAGTGCCTGATTCAAATTTATTGGCTGAAATAAAAAAATTCAAAAATCTTTTCCTTTGGTAACATCGGTGCTTGGCCTTTTGAAACCAGTGTTTCATTTTGGACTCCTTGTGTACTTGCATTTTTACACAGAAAAACCTCCACCTTTTAAAGGGGCCATAAAATACTTTCTCCCTAGCATTTTACAATTTTACAAACACCAATCTATGATTACTGCATCCAAATTCACAACAGTACCTAATTGTGATTCCAAGCTGTCCACTGATCATGTTTTCAATACCCACTCTCTCGATGGCCTCCAGAGCTCCACACCTAATTTGACCTATTCCCACAGATACCCTGCCGTGATTTCCTGCCCTTAGTTCCCAGCCCCGCTTGTCAACCGCTTAGTTGTGATTGGTAAACCAATCAACTTTAGGACAACTCATGTCAACAAGATACAATCATTGAAATCAACTGAGCTTCCATATTCCTGGACTATTCAGGTTCCCCCTCAACTTTAAACATTGAATCATATAATCTCAATAGGCTATTTGGCCCATCAAGCTTGCACTGACTACAATCCCACCTAAGCTTTACCTTTGTAACGCATATGTTTACCCCACTTACCCTTGACACTAGGGCCAATTTAGCATGGCTAAATCAAGCTACCTGCATATCTCTGGAGCATGGGAGGAAACCTGAGCACATGGAAAGAACCCACATAGGCACGAGAAGAATATGCAAACTCCTCACTGATAGTTACCCAATGTTGGAATTGAACCTGGGTCCTTGGCACTCTGAGCCCCATGCGCTTGATAGATCCTTTCTTGTAGAGCCTTGGCTAGAGCACGTTAAAATTGCAAGCGAAAAGGAAAGATAGATCAGTCTTTGAAACTTGGGAAAATTAAAGGGGAAAGTTCAGAGCATCCAGGGTTAGATCAAATTTCAATCTTTCCTACAATGGCCAACACATTTTCATTATTGACATTTATCTGATACTCTTGTAACGTTGAATTGCAAATGACCCCATATAAACAAATCAGATAAAGAATCTTCCACAGCAATCACTAAAGAAAATTGAATCTTTTAATCTTGTAATAGATCTGGACACGGCACAGAAATAGTGGTGTGGTTCTCAGATTCCTGCTCACTAATGTAATTGAGGTTAAGCAATCACAGAGTAAATGTATTCATTGATTCTTAAGCTCTATTTTCATGTTGAACTTTACAGGGTGAAACATTCAGACAGAAAAATGGAAAATCTATTAAAAAAGCCATTATTAACTGAATAATAGACAAAGAGAGAAAATCAGGGCAGGTCCAAACAAGATGATTCTTTACCTGAAACTAGAACTTAAATAATGCGCTGAGCACTTGTTGCTAATACATCTAATCTCTAATGGTGTTCTCTAACAAAAAAGTTCCATCAGTCTAGGTTGTGGAAATTTCAATTGACATATTGTTCACCAGCTTTGTGGGGGGAGGAAAA
Organism: Sphyrna mokarran; assembly: GCA_024679065.1. Taxonomy (NCBI): domain Eukaryota; kingdom Metazoa; phylum Chordata; class Chondrichthyes; order Carcharhiniformes; family Carcharhinidae; genus Sphyrna; species Sphyrna mokarran. The sequence goes on from JAGIQG010000009.1 coordinate 66,182,536, forward strand.
TGTTTCACCATCCGATATAAGAATGACAATTGATGCTCAATTATAATTAATTTGAATTTGAACATAAGAATATAGCAATTAGGAGCAGAAAAGGCAAATTCAGCCCTTCGAACCTGCTCTGCCGTTCGATCAGGTCATGGCTGATCTCTCCCTGGTTTCAAATCCACCTCCCTACCTGTCCCCTATATCCCTTTAACCTGTTTTTTTTTCCAGAAGTATATCTATCTTTTTCTTGAAACCATTTAATGATTCAGACTCCACCGCACTCTGGGGCAGCAAGTTCCACAAATTCAACGTCCTCTGCGAGAAGTAGATTCCTCTCATTTCCGTTTTAAATCTACTGCCTCTCAACCTGCACCTGTGATCTCTAGTTCCAGATTGCCCCCACTACAAACTGAGCTTGAGGCTGCCCAGGCTAATTCTCCTGGGAAAGGATAATTCCCATCCCATGATATTCAAAGACAGAAGTGACAGCATAATGCCATAATCAATCATGCCATCCAGTTGTTCTTGTAATAGAAGATTGGCCAGAAATAATTAAGGACCTTGCACCCTGGATATACTCTCTCCCATCAGGAAAAAGATACAAAACTCTGACATCATGTACCAATTGACTCAAGAAGAGTTTCTTTCCTGCTGCTGTCAGACTTTTGAATGGACCTACCTCGCATTAAGTTGATCTTTCTCTATAATTACACGTTATTTTACACTCTCTCCTTTCCTTCTCCGTGTACAGTATATTTTGTCTTTATGGCTTGCAAGAAACAATACTTTTCACTGTATGATAATACATGTGACAGTAATAAACCAAATCAGATGTTTTCACAAATCATCAAACTTCATAGAAATAACAACTTAAGTATTTCTGTGCACTTATGGAGATTATACTTTCCTTTCAAAACTGCTGAAAGCAAGATTCTGTAACAATTAAACAACTTTAGTCAACCTCAAATTGAATGATTACATAGGATACAGGGCACAGCTTTCCTGTTTTATTATAGACGTTGTGTGCATTACAGTACAGATATTTTCATGAATTTTTTCCCTTTCCCAACTTCATCTCCAGCTGCTGTGAGATATCTCTTCATCCTGGCTACAGGTAGGCAATGCACTTATTCTTGGCTATGTCGACACTATCACCCTAAATATAGAGTTTTCTATGACTATTTTGCCCTTCCACCACTAACCATTCCCCTCTAACCCCACAACCCCAGAGAACCTTCTGAGCCAAGGAACTGTGATCTGTAATGTGCCTGCTTTCCCTGCAATCTTTTTCTTTGTCCTCATGGGTAGCAAGTACAACATACAAGTTGAACAGTATCTGCAAGACCTCCCTTCTCAATTCCTCCTATGTCCCCATTGCTTGGTTCCTCTCAGTGGGACCCTCCTTACCTTGAATCTGTCTTTTCCTTTGGGGAATACTTTGATTCTGGACAGAACAGAAATTCCTCCCTCTCCCTTATTTGTCAGAGCTTCTCTAACTCAAACTCCAGCTCAATGATTCTGAATTGGAGAAATTTGAGGTGAAGACATCTCCTGCAGACGTGTTTGCTCTGACCAGTCTCGCTTTTCACAAATTTCCACATTCTGCAGCCCACACAACCTCCTATGATTTACTTTATTTAAGCTAGTGATTAAATATAGTGCTTAAAATTGCCTGGTTTTAGTTGAAATTACTGCCCTAGGTTAGAGGGGAAAATCAATCCTTGAAACATATGAACCAATCACCTACCTGCTTAACAAACTCATGCCTCTAGACTTCAATTCTTAATGATGGAGCCTCCACAGTCATGTGAGGTAGAGAATTTCAAAGATTCACAACTCTGAGTAAAAAAAATTCCTTCTCACCTCAGTTATTACCATATGGGAAAAAAATGGAGTATTTATGGGAATCTTAAAAGTTAAAAAAGACCTAATTTTATACTTTAAAATGGACACAGATCTGAAGATGGCTGAGAATGTGCAGTTAGCTACTTGCAGGAAATGTTGCAGGGTGATTCTCTAAGGGAGAATGGAACCCCCAGTTTCCTGACAAGATACTTCTTAAAACACCCTAAGAGTGATTACCATCTCTGGTAAGGATAAAAGAACATGATGACTATTGCATCTCAAAGATTCTGGGTCTAATTGTCTCGATGGACTAGTGTATTCTAGGTTTTATGGAAGTATATAGAGTGGGTCAAAAGTTAGCTGGAGAAGTTGCCAAGGGCCTGTCTATCGCACTGCATCTGTGTGCGCTATGTGAGAAGCAGCTGGATGTTTTACACTCTGAAGGTGTTGAGATGCACTCCCTGAATTAGCCCTGAACAGCAATAACCAACATTTGCAGGAATATCCTTCTCTCTGACTGTGGAAGTCAACCAGCCAGCAAAAAAGGAAAACAGCTGGTAAAAAAGGAATTGAAATAGCTCTGCCAAACCACAGAACATCTGAATGAAAGAATCAGGTACTTGCCTACAGAAGTCAACTATTTTGGAATCAATTCACAATGGCTGTGTGCATCATCGTCTGTTCCTTGAAAATCATAAGATTTTTTTATATAACTTTTTATTATAATTAGCTATTGCTGGACTCAGTTCTAACTCCCAAACTGTTTGAAGTTAGATGCATTTCTCCTTGCCTTTTTAGTAGTTAATAAACTTACCCTATGTTAGCTCAAGAAAAGCTGATCAAATTGGCCCATTTTTAAACTGAACTATTGGATCTGGAAAAGGTACCCATGGGAAAGGGAACCTTGTTAGATTAGATCCTGTTGTTACTGGAAGTTGAATAAAGACATGAAGTTTACCCAAGTTTGTAAAAACTTAGGAGTATCCCACGGGGTGGTGACAAATTGAGGGGTCTCACCCGGATCAACCTAGGGCTGGTCTTAACATCTCCTGAGACTATCCTCAGCCTATACCCCTAGTTCTAGACTTTCAATCAAAGGAAAGAGCCTCTATGATCCTGTTAAACTATCTCAGAATCTTATATCTTTCAACAAGATCACATCCTTTTCTTCACAACTCCGGATAGAACAGTGTAGAAATTTCAAAATTGGGCAGTCTCTATGATTAAGTTAATTGGGAAAAATATCCCAGTGAGAATGCACAGTATGTAAACATATAGTCCAGAATGATAAGAATTGGCAGTAATGTCACAGCCTCACATTTTAGCACCTGATATATTTAGCCACTATTTGCTCCAAGTTCCAGCAGCACATGGACTCTGAGCAAATGCCAGATTTCAAACTCTCTCTCCCAGAGGGTGCTGCCCATAAAGGCCAAAAACAAGTGAAACAAAAAAATTAACTTAAGCAGCATCTATCTATAAAGTTAAAAGCAAAATGCTGTGTATTCAGCAAGTCTGAAATAAAAACAGAAACTGCTGGGAATACTCAGCAGGATGGTGGAGAGAAAAATGGTTAATATTTCAGGTCAATGAGTCGTGCAATTCTGATGGACGTTAACTCTGTTTCTTGATCCGCAGATGCTACCTGAACTGAGAAGCATTTCCAGGCTTCTCTTCTATTGTGCTGGTTAGCTGGATTGGCTGAGCTAAATTCTCCCTCAGTGTACCCAAGCAGGCGCCAGAGTGTATGACTAGGGGATTTTCACAGTAACTTCATTGCAGTGCTAATGTAAGCCTACTTGTGACTAATGAGACTTTAATTTTTCTCAGAACAAAAAAAGGTTCATTCAACTTCTTTAACATTGTACCTGTGATCCAACATAAGAAGACAATCATTTCACTATTTTGTGCATTCCTCAAATAGAAACCTTGATAAATGTGCAGCATATCTGTAGTTTCAGTTCCAGTGAATACAATTTCATGGAAATTATTCCTTTTCTTGCTGCATCTTATATATTCAAAACATGCTTTTCCAGAAATTCAGTTTAATTTAGTGGGAACAAATAAATAACAGTGCATTTTTCCAAACTGACACTGTGTTCAGTGAACTGGGTTATAACCACCATCAGGTATTTGCTGAACAAGCTTGATATTCTTATGGTTAGATGTTGAACAATAAATCAATGCAAAGCAAAAGTGAAACAGCTTTTCATTAATTTTCCCACGACAGCATGAAATAACTCAGAACTACCACAGGGAGGCAGAAGAAACATAACCTATTGGCTTTTTTTGAAGTAAAACAATATAGTTATTATCTGCAGAGAGACTGGATTATGGGAGTGTTGACAAGTTGAATATATCAATGACTCCAATTCAAAAACCACATAGGACTTGCAGTTAAAAAAACCATTTGGTAAAGGTGCCTTCTACAAGCCTCATCAAAGAGATTCATGTGTAGGGGAATGTTTAAAACTGAAATGGCACACTTTTGCATCACTGTAATTGACTGAACAAACTGAATTAAGAATTATAACACTGCGTCCTTCAAACTTAACCTGGTGCATCATGCCATATCATTTTTTGTAAAAGGAAAATTCCGTTGATAAAGATAAATATCGGGCTCACAATGTTGGCACTGCTGCTTCACTGTGTTAGGATCCAGGTTCGATTCCCAGCTTGGTGGGGGGAATCACTGTCTGCACAGAGTCTGCATGTTCTTCCCATGTCTGTGTGGGTTTTCTTCAGGTTCTCTGGTTTCCTCCCTCAGTCCAAATGACATGCTGGTTAAGTGCATTGGCCATGCTAAATTCTCTCTCAGTGTACCCGAACAGGCGCCAGAGTGTGGTAACTAATGGATTTTCACAGTAACTTCATTAATGCAGTGTTAATGTAAGCCTATTTATAAGTCTTAAATGATGCCAGCATGTCTGCCTCCACCACGCTACTTGGCAGTGCATTCCAGGCTCCCACCACCCTCTGTGTAAAAGCTCTCTCTGCTATCGGAGTTATACCTCGCCCCTCTCATCTTGAGCCCATCACTTCCTATCTGGGAGAAAGCTTCCCACTGTTTACCCTACCTATACTTTTCATAATTTTGTACACCTCTATAGGTCTCATTCTCCGTCTTTCTAGGGGGATTTCCCCCAGTTTACCCAATCTCTCAGTTTATCCAATCAGTCTGCAACTCCCCAGCCTCCACTCTCTATAAAGCCTTATAGCAAGGGCTTGATCTAGAATTCTGCTGGTACACTAGGGATTGAAAGATTGAGGCATAAATGCTGCTGTGTCCACTGTGAGTCCCAAGACTGGAAGTTTCCCCAGGCAATCTCAGTTTAACATTTTGAGACAGTGATTAGTTATTTATAAACTTTAAAAAAAATCCATTCAAGAGTGTAGCTTCACTGGCCAGGCAAACATTTATTGTCCATTCCTAATTGCCCTTGTGAGGGCGATGCTGAGCTGCTTTCTTGAACCACTTCAGTCCATGTACTGTAATTACACCTGGCCTTCCAGATTTTCAGTAAAGTTTTACAACATCAATTTTAAATCCAACCAATTTATTTGATAGTAAATCCGCGAGCTTTCGACACTATGTGCCTTCGTCAGGCAAATGCAGTGTTCTGATCTGCAGAGGCACTCATATCCACACAGATAGTTACAGATTGCTGATTAGAATGCGAATCCTTACATCTAACCTGCTATTCAAGTGTTAAAGTGGCTAACAATGTGTGGATCTACTTCCAGATTTTGACAGTGAAGAAATGGCAGTGCTTCTCCAAGGCAGGATGGTCAGTGACTTGGAGGGGAACTTCCAGGTGGTGGTGTTCCCATATGTCTACTACCTTTGTCCTTCTAGAGGACAGTGTTCATTGGTTTAAAAGGTGCTGTTGAAGGAGTCTTGGGTAATTTCCTGTAGATAGAGTGCACTGCTGTTAATGTTCATCAGTGGAGAAGGCAGTGAATGTTTATGTATGGATGCCAATCAAGTGAATTGCTTTATCCTGGACACTATAACTTTGAGTGTTGTTGGAGCTGCAGGCAAATGGAGTCATCCATCATAAACTGTGAGCCATCCATCATTCTCCTGACTTATCTTGTAAATGATGGACAGGATTTGGGGAGTCAGGAAGTGAGCACTCTTTGAAGGATTCCTAGCCTCTAATCTGCCCTTGTAGCCAAAATATTCATATCGCTGGTCCAGTTCAGTTTCTGGTCAATGGCAAGCCCCAGAATATTGATAGTAGTGGTGAATGCCAGTGAACGCCAAAGGGCAATGGTTAGATTCTCAAATATCACTTGCCACTTATTAGCTGAGGCTTGAATATTGTTCAGGTCTTTGTGCATTTGGATGTAGACTGCTTCAGTATCTGAAGTGTTATGAATGGTGCTGAACATCGTGCAATCATGAGCGAACATCCCTACTTCTGACTTAAGCCAAAGGGAAAATCATTGATGAAGCAGCTGAAGATGGCTGGACCTAGGACACTACTCTTAGAACTCCTGCAGTGATGTCCTGGAGCTGAGATGATTGATCTTCAATAGCCGCAATCATCTTCCTTTGTGCTAGGTATAACTCCAACCAGTGGATAGATTTCCCTGATTCCCATTGACTCCAGGTTTGCCAAAATAAGAGCTGCAATAACAACTTCTGTTCTTGCTTGAGGTGCAGCAAGGGTTTACATTTTTGGACGAATGATGTAAAATATACTAGAGAGTAAAGAGTGTATGATTCGAGTCGGTTATCATTGATATTTGCTTACAAATTCAGTTACAGATTTTCTTGAGATTAGGGTTTTGTATTTTGAGCAAGTTGAAAATTGCCTAACAGGTGTGGGTTAGGTTATAAACACGCTTGGTAGCATCTTTTTTAAACTATGATGTGACATTACTAAAACCTGGCTCTGGGGATGAGGGAGGACGCAGACTATTGTATTCTCCACAAGGTACGGTGCCTGCCTCTGCCAATGTCTTTTGGTCTCTTCACATTTGCTTTCTCTTTTCTTTACTGTTTCTTTCCTAGGTGGCTCTTCCAACACTGTATTGTAAATCACAGTCAAACAAAGCATGTTTTGTCAAGACAAAAGTACAATTCTGCAGATACAGAATATCTCAAATAGAAGCAGGACATTCTGGAAGTACTCAGCAAGTTAGGTAGCATTAGGTAGAGAAAAACACAGTGACACTGGACTTTGATACCATTGTAAAGTGGGTGCTACAAATTCCAACAGGGCCTAGCTGCAAAGGTCTCCTTTCATTTGAAGTTTTTGAATTTCCATTTTAAGAAGTTAGAGACAGAGTACCTCAATCTTGAAATATCTTCTCTTTGCTTACCCTGCCATGGAAACCTGCTGCTCCTTTCAAGATGGAGGGCCTACTGTTCGCCATTGGGCTTCGAGAATTCACCCATTTTTGAACGGACCTACCTCACATTTAATTATTGTTTCTCTGCACCCTAGCTATGACTGTAACACTATATTCTGCATTCTCCCCTTTCTTTCTCTATGTATAGTATGCTTTATTTGTATAGCATGAAATAATACGTTTCATTGTATACTAATTCATGTGACAATAATAAATCAAATCAAAATCAAAGTCATCCTTAATTGAACAGTGAGTGCACCCTTTGGCCACTAATTGGCCAATATAGGGAAACAGTTAGTTTGAGTGAATGTGCCCCTACTTGGCTCTGTCAACAGGATCCTGAAGCCTGCGGGATATCCGGGCCTGAGAATATATAATCACAAATTGCAGCATTTCTGTGTCCATCTTTATCATTGTCCATCCTTAAAATCCGTGTCTATTTATTGGCCATATCATCACCTAAAACAATGATTAACACGTGCTTACAAAGCAACAGCAATTGTACGAATGCTAGAGGGATTAAGATGCCAAATAACTTCTTCAGTATTTTCCCAAAGTGAGACTTGACTGTCAATCATCATACTCCTGATGACAACACATGCATGTCAACAATCCAATCAAAATTAACCTTTCATGGAAAGCAGACCTTATTTTTCATTGATTAGCTCATTCAAGAAGCTAAAATGAGTAACAATTTTCATTATACCCTGTTTTGCATTAGAAGACACTTGACCAAATGAAAGAGGTTAGAATGAGTTCAACACTCTATAAATTTTACAGCACAAAAGCAGGCCACTTGGTCCATTATCCCATGTTAGCTCTTTGAGTGCTCCAATGAGTCCCAAATGTTGTTCTTTCCCTACTACCCTGTAAACTTGTTATTTTTGATTATTTATTCAATTTTTAAAATAATAAACCAGTAACAATTCTGCTTGCTTTGGATTCAGGAATTACAGACAGTGCTTTGGAAGACACTTCTGAATTGATAGTGATCCGTGCTCTAGAATTAGTAATGTCACAGCTCCACTGATAGCAGGCTGATACTTTCTTATCTAAAATATTGTCAACAATTGCAGGTAAATTGAATTTTTAATGCAATCTAACATGTCTCATTACAGCAACAAACTAGACCACTAAATTAAAAGGCATTTAATGAATAATTTTTCGGTCCTCTTTTCCACAGGTGCAGTCTATCTAATTACACAAAATATATGTATATGGCAGTGAGTTATAAAGAATGTGGGCTGCCTAAAACATTGCAAAGTAGAATAGTATATTAATCTGTGCAAATCAAGGCAGGAGGGCATTAATATTTCAGAGAGAGACACACACAGCAAACACGTACATTAAAATTTGGAATAAAACCACAAAACATTTATTTTTAAGGATTTCAGTTTATAAAATAACATGTAAAAATGCTAAAGATTTGAAGTGTTAACATTTGCATTTGAATAGAACAACTATATCTTGAAAAGGCAATCAAAATTGAGGATCACTTCTACAAATATCAGTAGATTATAGTTTTCAGAATGCTGACATGGGTTGGCAGTTATCTCCACCAAGGCTAATACCCCTATCCTCCTCCCACCAGCACTTCTTTAGTCTGAGTAATGGATATAAATCACATTAAACTATGAATAAATCATGCGCTCCCACAGCAATAGTCAGTGCAAGTATGAGTTTTAACAATTAGATCTGTGTATTGCTGAAAAATAACACATGTTGTCAAAGCTTTTCATCTGACAGAATACCAAATACAAAGTGAACAACAGACGAATCAAAGTCAACCTGCATGGTTTGAATTTAAACAAAGCTTGGCCATCAGGTAATGGATGCATTCTCCATGGATTCTCCCGACTATAGTCCATTTGCCAGCCAGCCAGCATTCTCTTCTCCTGAAGTACAAATTGTTGTTTTCTTAGAATCTGGCATTCTTGTGAATTGTCCTGATGAATGATGACTATCTTCAACAACATGTGCCTTTTTTCAGCAATACTCAAGTTCTGTACTGGCAAATGGCTATTTAGGTGTGTGTGCAGATTTGTTAAAAAACTCATAATGGATGCATAATTCCCTCTTCATTCCTGCCATGACAATGAACAAATATGAAGAGTACACACATGACCAGTATAGAAGGTGATGGAGGAGAGAGGAAATTGCCTTAATCTATTACTGAAACTCTGCTACATTCTGAGTAACAGAAGTAATTGAAACTAACAAATCGTAAACAAAAATTTGACTTCAGTGAAATACCTTTGGAAATAATTCCTGTCTAGACTGGAATTCTGGAGAGCAGCACATTGTATGTTAGTCTGAATATGTGGGGTCAATTAATACCGGGGCAACTATTGATGGTTGACAAATATTTGCAAGTAAGCAAATTGTGGTATACTTAAATAGCCCACTTCCTAAAACAGGATGTGCTTCTTCAAATAATTATGAAGGCAGTATGACACCTAGATTTCTTTTAATAAAATGATACACTTTATAAAAATTTATTTGATTTAGTCAGTGATGCAGTATTTTTAATCTAAAATAAATTCTTTTATCCTAAAAAAAAAACTACGATATCTTTCATTTTAAAATTACAAATCACTGTATATTCCTTGCTGGTTTCCCTTGTTCTGATTTTGTGATTCCAATAATCTACATAACACTCCCAACAGACTGTGATGTTTACTTCATTTTGCAGTCAGTTTGCAGAAAGTGTTCGTATGAAGGAACATTTAATGAGGCGTCAACTAAACAAAATTTTAGCATGGCAATGCTGTGAATGCACAAGTCTAATTCAGGCACTTAATGTTGTTTTGTTACACTATAGGCTTTCTGGATAGCCAAAGGTTATTAGTCACTTTGGTGAACAAGTAGAATTGTAGTTTAGTTTTCTTCGTTTACTTATTAGTCTCACAAGTAGGCTTACATTAGCACTGCAATGAAGTTACTGGGGAAATTTCCTAGTCTCCACATTCTGGAGCCTGTTTGGCTACACTGAGGGAGAATTTAGCATTGTCAATGCACCTAGCCAACACATCTTTCAGACTGTGTGAGGAAGACAGAGCACCCGGAGGAAACGCATGCAGACACAGAGAGAACGTGCAGACTCCATTCAGATGATGACCCCCAAGCTGAGAATCGAATGCTGGTGCTAATCACAATGCCACCATGCTTGCCTCTTTGCTGAGTTTCATATATTTAATCCGTATTAAAGATCTAGGCCTTGAAATTACATTGTGAGAAAGGAGGTATGAATGGTTGATGGATTGGTCCGAACTTTGTCTCTCCCTCTCTGCTTTTTTAGAGGGATTAATTTGTTTGAAATAAATAGTTAACCGCACAGTTAAAAATAGGACAGAGAAGTTAGGTCAAATGTTTAAGCCATTTGTACTTGAGTATAAGTTCAAGACCCATTTCTAAAAATTAACAGCATTCTACTTTAGCCTCCTCACAATGCTCCAAGTGTACACCGGACAAAGCAGCACTAGTGTTTGGTGGCTTCCTGTGACAAGTGTAAATTTTGGCCTCTCAGTGCATTTAAAGCTCGGCAGTCAAAGCCAAACTGCTGCCTAATCAAGGACACCGACACTAGTAATTGTACACCCTTTCATTCAGCTGTGATACCAAACTCCTTCCACATTTTGAAAGGATAACAGTCACGAGGTTTGGTGTGAAACTTCGGTAAAGACTAAAGTGAGATTACAGTGAATGTGCTTTTGAGACTAATCAAGGGAAAGGGATTCTGCTGTTCCAGTTATAGTCAGTGAAACGAGATCCCCACAGTGACCTAGTCAAATGATAGCAAGTCTGGGTGATGTTCTTCATTTTCAACACTTGAGCATCTTTGCCTTGGTACTCCAGAGTCCTCCGAGTCATTCCCTAAAAGGTCATCTTCACTAATGCTGATCCGCAAGCATGCCTTATCTGGATGTGGGGAAGAGGTCATTAGTTTCTCGTGGCCAGTTGACTTGAGTTTGGCATCCACGGACTCCTTGGTTAGGAGATCAGGCACAGAGAGGGCTGGCTTGGCCGTGTCCGCTACATCCTCCAGTGTGCTGCGCAGCTCACTCTCAGATTTGGCCTCGGCAGTGAGGTTGGAAGTTACATTCTCCACGCTGCTCACAAGAGCAGTTTTGACATCCTCGACCTGACTCTCAGCCGCTCCGTTCTTTTGCAGCGGCTTTTCATCGAGGCTTACGGTGGATGGATCGGCGACATCACCGCTGTTAACCACCGGTACCGATGATATCATCATGTCCTGAGTTGTCTTCAGTGCTCGAGGTGCCCTCTTTTTGACTGTTGGTGGTGGTGGCTCTAATCGAGGGAAGGTGTCCAAAAAGCTTTGCCTACAATGAAAGAAGCAGAACAGAGGTTAACGTCTAAAATATAAAACGTGAATCAATCAGCACGCAGACTTTCGGAAACCTAGCTGGGTGTAATTCCTCTTCCAATACCCTGACACCCCTTCTTAATGAAAGTGTTAAAGCTTTCCTTTGCTGCTTATTTAATTCTGCCACATTTAAAGGTCATTTTCTTAACAACTGGCCATCTAAACAATGTGCCAGAGCTTACGGAAGAATTTCGAATGCAGGAGGACAAAAGAATTAAAACAGTGTTGGAAGCCAGAAGCAAGCTGGCTTCTGACTTCCAACATTAAGTATTTAGAAGTTAATTGAAAACAGAGAACTCTATAGCTTTATCAAGACAAATCAATATGTTTGATGGTCCTGACTTCAGCTGTCAAGACTCTTGCTCTGGAATTCTATTCCTAAATCTCTTTGTCTCCCTCCTTTAAGATACACCTTAAAATCTAAGGGCAGGATGTTCACCTCCCCACTGTCCTCCACCCTGAGGTATGTTTTTGCCAATGGAGATGACCTGCTTCCAGTCCCATCAATGACATTTTGACTGGTTCACTAGGCTGTGACACCAGGAAGCCCTGGTTAGGGTCACCATTGATGGGATCGGAGGATCCTGCCTGCAGGGAACATTCAGCCCTATCTCTTCAATTAAACTGTTGGTCATCTGTCCTCATATCTCCTCCTTCAGCTTAGCATCAAATTTTGTCTGCTCTGGTGAGGCACCCTGGGACGACTGACAACATTAAAGGTGCTACATAAATATAAGTTGTCAATGTTGCAGTTTTGGTTTAATTCAGATGCACTTCTGAACTTGCCCTGTTGTGATTCATTCAGATTCACATGCAAATCTTTACCAACTGAGGGTAGCACAGCTCAGACACAGCTTACACTGAAGCCTAAGAGTTAACATTAACATGTATTGTTACCTTCAGTTAATACTGAGGACAATTTTCTGTGCCACATGCAAAAAAAAAGTCTTATTAAATAGCAGTGCTCAAATATTCATATATTCATTTAAATACAGTAGTTCAGTAGATATAATTAACATGTAGTCAGTCACCATGAAAGAAAATGCAAAAGTCAATTCTCTATGGTGAATTGACTCACAAACCGAAGATTGTAGCTGATGGGCATTCATCCACAAATCTTCAACTTCAAAAATCTTCCTTCCTCATTACTGCTGCCAAAACCAAATACTTCAGCACACATCTGCAAAAGGTCTGTGTGAGCATCTGTCAGGGAGAGGCTAGTCTCTAGAGCAGTCACTGTTACGTGAGTAAGTCTGACAGTTAATTTGTTCAAAAGAGCCTTCCCCGCAAATTAGTTAATGAGTTAAGAAAAATGCTTCATCTCCTTTTTTTCCATGATGTTGGTTCAAGGAGGAATGTTGGAAGGTCTCAGTTTAATGTCTCAATGTCAACACTTCTGACATTGTAACAGTCCCTTGAGATATTGAACTGGTACGTCAGCCTAGGTTATGTGCAAGTCATTTAGCTTGTCCCCATGACCTTCAGACTTAGTGTGGCAGTCTAACCAATTTGTTAGCAATGGCAGAACTGCTATAGGAACATACAGGCCTTGTTTAGAAAGAGTCTCCCACTATAGCAACATAAATGTACTGTTGATGCATTATTAAAGCCAAGATGTTCTGAAGTCCTTTTGTTCAAAATCAGTCAATATAAATAATGTTCACACTCCACTTTAAATAAAGCAGACCTTCTTCTTTGCACATTTTGGGTGAAATGCAGAAATGCAACCTGAATAATAAAACTTTAATGCAGAGTGAAGTCAACCTTCAGAATGAGTAACTGGAAAAAGGAAAAGTATGTTGGACTGCATGCGCCATAGATTTAGACAAAGGTACACACACTTGAAAGGTTAACTCTGTTCCTCTCTCCACAGAAGCTGCCAGCCCTGTTAAGATTTTTCAGCACTTTCTGTCTTTGTATGTGCCATAGGATTATAGCTGTAAGACATCACTGTAACTCTTTGATTGTATATACATTTTCCAAATCATTTGTACATTCTTTTCCAAGTTGGGATTTAAGGGTCAGAATCTTACCACTGTTCATGCCAGTGAGATTTTCCCATCTTGCCACACTAAACTGAGATTTGGGTGGCCGCCAAATTCTCCAACTTCGCTGCAGCGGGTCTGAATGGCAGGTAAGATTGCACCCAATAGCTGGAATTTTGCCGCTTTGCCATTGTCCCAAATGTGTGTAGATATGGTTTTGGTTTTGTGAAGGGTAGGTCGTGCCTTAGTAACCTCATTGAGTTTTTTGAAAAAGTGACCAAAGAGGTGGATGGGGGTAAGGCGGTTGATGTGGTATATATGGACTTTAGTAAGGCATTTGATAAGGTGTCCCATGGAAGGCTTCTGCAGAAAATGCAGATGTATGGAATAGAGGGTGATTTAGCTAATTGGATTAGGAATTGGCTAGCAGATAGAAGACAGAGGGTGGTGGTTGATGGGAGATATTCATCGTGGAGTTCGGTGACAAGTGGTGTACCTCAGGGGTCTGTTTTGGGGCCCCTGCTGTTTGTAATTTTTATCAATGATCTGGATGAGGGTATTGAAGGATGGATTAGTAAATTTGCAGATGACACTAAAGTCGGTGGAGTGGTAGATAGTGAAGAGGGGTGTTATTAGTTTGCAGAGAGACTTGGACAAGTTGCAGAGCTGGGCCGAGAGGTGGCAAATGGAGTTTAATGTGGAAAAGTGTGAGGTAATGCACTTTGGCAGGAATAATAAATGTGTAGAGTATAGGCTAATGGTAGGATTCTTAATAGTGTTGATGAACAGAGGGATCTTGGTGTATATGTGCATAGATCCCTGAAAGTAGGCAGTCAAGTCGATAAGGTTGTTAAGAAGGCATATGGAGTCTTAGCTTTTATTGGTAGGGGGATTGAAATTCGGAGCCGCAACGTCATGTTGCAACTGTACAAAACTCTAGTGCGGCCGCACTTGGAGTATTGTGTACAGTTCTGGTCCCCAAATTATAAGAAAGATGTGGAGGCATTGGAGAGGGTACAGAGGAGGTTTACCAGGATGTTGCCTGGTATGGAGGGCAGGTCTTATGAAAGAGGCTGAGGGATTTGAGGTTGTTTTCGTTAGAAAGGAGGCGGCTAAGAGGGGACCTAATCAAAACATATAAGATGATTAGAGGTTTAGATAGGGTGGACAGTGATAGCCTTTTTCCTAGGATGGAGAAAGCTAGCACAAGGGGAACACAGCTTTAAATTAAGGGGTGATAGTTATAGGACAGATATCAGAGGCAGGTTCTTTACCCAAAGGGTGGTTCGGGAGTGGAATGCCCTGCCTGCAGCAGTTGTTGATGCGCCAAGTTTGGTGGCGTTTAAGAGGTTAGTTGATAAGTATATGGAAGAGAAGGGAATGGTTTAGTTTGGAGGGGCATTGCTTTTTATATTGGTCGGTGCAATATCGAAGGCCGAAGGGCCTGTTCTGTGCTGTAATGTTCTATATTGCTTTTCGTGTACTATATAGTATGTTTACTTTAAGTTTCTGTCCTTGAGCATTTCTAACATTTTTGCCTCCTTTAAAACACTCCTCTTTGACCAAGCAATTGATCACCTATTCTAATGTCTCTTTTTGTAGATCGGTGTTAGATTTTGTCTGACTAGATTCTTGCGTTGTACCTTTGGGTGTTTTGCTATGTTAAGAAGAATGATTTACAATTAAAAGTTGCTGCTTTTGATCAGGCCAACAATACGCTGATCTCTGCCCTGTGGATTTATTATATGTGACACGCTTTGCCCCATTTTGCTGTGAAAGGTGTTTTGTAGTAAAGTTGCTTTCATCCGGGAAAAATGGCATTGTAATTTCGGAACTGTTCAGCACCCAGAGATGAACGCCCTCTTAAAATGGCTGATTGAGGTTTATTCCAGTGCGGAGACCATTCTGCGAAAATTAATAAATAAGATGAATGTTGCATTGTGCTATGATTGATAGGTGATTGGATCAAAGGAGAATATGCCAACATATGGACTTGATGGGCTGATTTGTGTTCCTCTATGTGGTAACGAATCAATATCAAATCAGAGGAACAAGCTCTAAATTCTAAAAAAATTGAAGTAATTGGTGATCTTGATATGAACTTTCAATGCATTTTTTACTGTGTACCTACATAAGATGTGATTTAGCACAATGCATTTCAGTCAAATGCAATAAAGAAGCACTTATATTTATATAGCAACTTTCATGATCTCAGTGTATTCCAACATGTCTTACAGACAGTCCTTATGAAGTGCAGTCACTGCTGTAAAATAAGAAACATCAGTGTTCTGGTTTGCTCAGTTGCACTGAAGACAAACTGGGCCAAGTGTCTGTTTATGCACCTATCTGTATTTGTAGAAGCAGGTGTCTCAGAGAGAGTATAGAAAGTGTGCTCAGCCAGTTGGTAAATATTTTAATACCACCTGATCCCATTAGCCGAGCAGCAACACAGACCTTTTGACAGATGCGGCAAGCTGTCACATCTGCTTTTCTACCTGAACCAGAGGCATGGTGGAAAAGGAGCACTTTGTATAGTGAGCAGCACGTTCAATCAGACTGATTTATGAGCAGACATTGACCTAGACTGTAAATCTGTCTTTGATGCAGCTGGATAGAAAGGAGACACTAATCTCAGTGTGCTCGCGGAGCCAGTCTGTGAGACAGCAAAGCTAATATGGTCGCTGGAGACACAATATCATTGTTGAAAATAGTGTGGTGGTCATCTTAAAACGTACCTCAATACCAACATCTCAGAATAATGTGCAAACATAATTATTTGAATCCCTCTACTGCTGTCTTGTTAGGAAGAAGCGTGCTGTAAATTCTCATTTCATTTATGCAACTTGTTACGAGAAAAATGTACATTAGCAAAATGCCCATGTTCAGACCACTTGCTGTTAGGCTCCTATTGGCTGCACAATGGGAAGAATAGTGGGGGGAGAGTGATGACTTCTTTAGTACAGTGTTGCAAACAAAGTTTAAAGCTTTTAAAAGTTTAAAGATTAAAGTTTACTGATGTCACAGGTAGGCTTACATTAGCACTGCAATGAAGTTACTATGAAAGTATCTTAGCCATTACACTCTGGCATCTGTTCGGGTGCACTGAAGGAGAATTTAGCATGGCCAATGCAGCTGACCAGCATGTCTTTCGGACTGTTGAAAGAAACCAGAGCACCTGGAGGAAACCCATGCAAACACAGGGAGGACATGCAGACTCTCCACAGATGTGATCCAAGCTGGAAATCGAACCTGGATTGCAGGCGCTGTGGGGCAGCAGTGCTAACCACTGTGCCACATGCTGCCCTGGCAGTTACCAGACTCTTCTAACTGTTTACGATATATGGTGATATTGATTTCCTCTTGTCCTAGGGTGTATGTAGCACTTCAGGCTGATACTCCCAGTGCAATACCGAGGAAGTGCAGCTTGTCAAAAGAGTTGTCCTTTGAACGAGATGTTAAACCAAGACACAGTCTACCTCTTCAGGTGGACATAAAAGATCCCAGCGCAGTATTCAAAACAGAGCAGGGGAGTTCTCCCTGCTCTCTGGACAATAACTATGCCTCATCCAATATCTAGAACAGATTGATCTGTTAGTGGTCACATTGCTCCGTACATAGCAACTACCCCATTTCTTGTATAGCATCACTGACTGGCCTTCAAATATGCATGTCACAATGATGAGGTTTATAAGATTATTATTTTTTGGGACTGTAGCTTTAAAATTAGGGTAAAGGAAAGGAGTCATATAACCTGTTCTGCAATCTGGCTGACAGTAAACCTAGGTGATTTGAATGTTAGAACTTAAAGGAACACTTAGATTGTTTTGCAGAGAAGATAGTACAAAGCATTTACTCTAAGAGTTTACAACGAGCAGACACTGGGTGCTGAATTTCTGAGGAAATGGTTAGACTTAGTGACATAACTAAAATGGTCCTGGAACCCAAGGAGTTCTGCCCCTGTATCCAGCCCTGGGAGAACAGACATATTTTTCACAGAGGCAGCGGCATATTTAAAAGTGAAGTTCCTTCACTCAGCATTCACTCCCTAAGAAAGATCCAAGAGCAGATGAGGTGGATTAGTCATGCTAAATTGCTCTTTAGCATTCAAAGATGTGTAGGTCAGGGGGAATAATGGAGTAAATGCCTGAGGTTACGGAGATAAGGAAGGGGCTAGGTCTGGATAAACTGCTCTGTCAGAGAGTCTTGTGGATTTAATAGCTGAATGGCCTCCTTTTTCACTGTAAAAATTCTATGAAAGTTGCTATGTCAACTGGATGAATATACGGGAACTAATGGGATAGGGGGTTATAGATAGGTCTGTGGATTGGTAGGTATAGATGTGATCGGCGCAACTCATGGGCCGAAGGGCCTGTTTGTGCTATCATGTTCTATGTTCTGTGTCAATCATCTGTTTAAACTTTTCCAACCAGGTACACAAGATGCAAGAATGGTCACTCCCCCTTGTCCATCACTTAACTCGAGCTCACTTTTTAGTTTCCCTCCTGCTGAAAGTCATGCTGGAGTAGCAATGCTCATTAGGCAGTCACCTTCTTCAGATGGAAAATGAACCAAGGAAGATGGAGGAAGATTAGGGTAAGAGTTCCTGAAAATGTGATTGGAGAGTAGAATGCTGCTAGCACAAGTTACTGAGAAAAACACATTTGGTGTCAACTGTCCATGAGTCCTTTGGGATCAGTGAACCAAACCCCATTGTCACCATAGAACCCCTACAGTGCAGAAGGAGGTAATTTGGCTCATTGAGTCTGCACCGATTCTCCAAACCAGGATCTCACCCAGACCCTAAATATATACTGTTGAGATATAGACTAAAAGTGGTCATGGACATGAATGGGGATGGGGGAGATAACAATAGGTCGGTATGAGTTGGCACTAAGTTTGTATAGGTGCTATAAGGGATCATGGAAGTTGGGTACGGGGACATGGTTGGCATGGAAGGTATGATGGGCTATGGGGGCTGGATGTGGAACATGAGGTTGGCATGAATAGGGCATGGGAAGAGTGTGGGGGTGAAAGGCTATGAAGGATGAGGGGAAAAGGATGTAATTAGTTTCGCTACAACTTGGACAACCCACCTTTGCACTGTTTCTGGGAGCAGTGAGCTGATTCCAGCACACATGTAAGCTATCCATTTATTTCTTAAACAAAAGAAAGTTGGACTCCAAGGAACTAATCTATATTCCTACCTAGATATATGATTAATGTGTTTTATGTTGTTTTGGGAAAGAGGGAAGAAGAAGGCATTTGATATCAGGTTACAGGCTTCCCTATATATCAGTGACTATCACAAACAGATGGTGATTGCATGCCATCAGCAGAGAAAAGGGACTGTTTTTGGCTTAATGACTCACCACAAGCAGATGGAGAGGGAGATATTCTGCAGCCAATGAAATGCATTCTGCAGCCCTCTCAGGATTCTAAGAAATTCATCCTGGCATGGTTAGAGGGAGAAGGATCATAGGAACAGACTTTCCCACTGATGGTTGGTTTAAGAAAATCTCCAAAAACTTAGAAAAGCATCTGGAGATATTTACTCCAAGTTACTTCTGAGTGAAATAAGGATAAAGGAAGCTTGCAGCAACTGTGGACTGCTCGCTATAAGGGTTGTAATTCTGCACGGAATGTGATGTGTGGCAAGTATAGAAGGGGATAGTGTATAATGTTGTGAAATTCATTCAGTCTGTGTGCTATGTAAGCTTGTAGTCCACGAAGATTATAGCATTTAAATTACGGGATTTCCACTGCTTGTTGTCATTGTTTTTGTCTAGTAACACTCTTGGAGTGTTTTGATACATCGAGAGTCAGTGAGTAATTAGTGTGGGTTAGTCAGTTATTTAGTTTTAAGATGAAGAGACATGAGCAGGTTCCAGCTGAGTTAAGAAAAGGGGGAAGAGTGTCCAATTAAAGAAAGGGGTGGGAGGAGCAAACTTTAGGTAAAGAAGGCCATTGGGGCAAAGATGCCCCTTTGCAGCACTGTTGCCCTGTTTGGCATGGCCCAAGATCTGAAAGTGTGCTTGTAACTGAAACCCTGTAGGGTTGCCATCATCAAAGCTGTCCAGGTGGGAACACCTTTTGGAGAGAATTCCAAAATGAAATCTTTGAAGGTGTAGATTGGAAATCTTCGTGATTGGAATTTCAGTGAGATTGATTTACTCATTGTTTAACTCATATCTGGGTGGGTTATTGAGAAATCTTTGGAATGAATTATAGTCACATTTGTCAACTATGTTGTAGTGTGGTGTGTCTGCCACAGTTTGCTTGTTAATTCACATGTACATTAGTAGAACACATTCTAAAGGCATTCTAATCAGTAATCTGTAAACTGTCCGTGCTGTTATGTGTGCTGTCTGAGACCGAACACCTCATTCATCTGACGAAGAGAAGAACCTCGAAAGCTTGTGAGCTTACTATCAGATAAATCGGTTGGACTTAAACCTGGTGTTGTCAGACTTCTTACTGAATTCACATGTACCTCATACTTACTGACAATGTTAGAGTATAAAATAGATATTGTAAATTGTTTAGTAGGTTGTTTTGTTCAAAACCTATGGAATCTTGTGGCTCTACTCACTTAGTAAGAGTCTTGAATCTCAAACTTTGTCTACTTTAAACAAAGTGTTAATGGTCCCACTCGGGATCTGGCTAAGGATCTTAACAATCAGTACAAAAGCATTCTTCCCTGAACTTTAAAGTATAAGTTGCCTGTAGAAAAAGTGAAGTAGCTTTTAATTTGTTACAGTAAAAGTATTAAAATGTGAAATATTGCCACGTTAATCTTACAGCTAATAACTGGAAGTTCAAATCTCTGTGCTTGTACAGCCTGCCAGCAAAGCTAAAATGCCAAGGTACCCAACTGTTCTTTCACAAGAATTGTGCACATTTATATTGGTGCCACAGAACATGGAAAAGAACAAAGATATTCCAAATCCTGTATGTTTAAGATCAAATAATGGCTGGGAAAGGGTGAGGCTGAGAGAATGGCATTCTCTGTTGACTTTGGGTGAGATTGTATGAACCTTGGGCAGACGTGCAGTAAGATTTTGCGCAACTTTTACATTTTTGCTTCAAACATTAAAAACCTAATAGGTCAGGCATATTGCACACCATTTCAACTATTGCTAATCTAACTAGGCAATGGCCTAATGGTATTATCGCTAGACTATTAATTCAGAAGCTAATGATCTGGAGACCCAGGTTCAAACCCTGCTAAGGCAAATAATGGAATTTGAATTCAATAAAAAAAATCTGGAATTAAGAATTTACTGATGACCCTGCAGTCATTGCTGATTGTCTGAAAAACCCTTCTGGTTCACTTTTGTCCTTTACGGAAGGAAATCTGCCGTCCTTACCTGGTCTGCTCTACATGTGACTCTAGAACCACAGCAACTGCCCTTGGCAACTAGGGATGGACAATAAATGCGGGCCAGCCAGTGACACCCATATCCCGTAAATGAATTAAAAAACACATATTCACAGAACATATTGAAGGAGAGGTAGATAAACAGATGAAGGAAATGGAAGGTTATGAAGATGGGATGAGATTAATTCTGATGGAAGGATGCTTGAGTGGAGCAGGAACACTGCACAAACAAGTTGGGCTTTATTACCTATTTCTGTGCTTCTAACATTATATAATTCTGCGTAAGTTACCATGGAGACTGAAATGACCATCACATGCTTCTCATCCTGTGTGTAATGTTTAGCTATATACCAACTGAACACTCTCTTTGTTAAGTCAGGGAGACTCATTAACACTGAGCAGCTTGACTTACATTCCATTGTTGTCCGTAGCTCCTTTCTCATCCCGGCCAGCCATTGAGACTGCCCCCTCTGCATTCTTGTTGACTTCGGTCACGCCAACCTCCATTGTGGTGTTCTGCTCCTTTCTTCGAAGCAGATCGTTGACCTTTGCCCCCATGGCTTTCCCCAGGTTGATGGCACTCTTAAGATGCTGGCTATTGATGCCTCCACTGCCCGATCTCCCACCCAACTCAGCAGCAATGGTTGTCGAGGAGCCAGTCAGGGCTCCTTTCGTGGAGGCAGCCCTGCCGTGGTGAAGTTTTGGCGTGGGGGCAGTATTAGAATTCTCAAACATGCTTTGGTCAACTGTTCAAAAGAAATGAAGGAAGAAAAACACGTTAGTAGTTTCCTTCTTTCACCTGACAATGTGATTAGCGCACTTTTAATGGTAGCTATTGCTAGTGCAGACTTGATGGGCTGAAGGGCCTTTTCTGTGCTTGAATGACTCCGTGACATCCAAACAGAAAACAGCCTTGCCCGCAAAACTGGTTGCAGCCTAAAACCAAAATAATCATGGCGGCAAGATTTCACTATTTGTGCTTGTGTTCCACCCTTTAGAGGTGGCTCTGAAAATTAAGCTTCAAGTCTTTCTCAGTTATTTAGAATTGGGTCCCTCATGAGTGATAAACGAGACACTAACTGTGAGTAAAAGTTCTCATCATTTTGCACCCCATTCATCAAACAGTGACAAACGCCCCTCAGGATTGACCCCTCAACTACAAAAGTTGCTAGATTTGCACTGGACCAAATTGAAACTCAATATCTTTTGCACTGGTTCGATCAATTTTGAGTGAAATTTTACAAAGAAAATCCTGTCCAACTTAGTGAAAAATCAGGTCAATATTTGTCAATGGAAAGAGCGTGAAGAGGGAAGAGAGAGGATGGAAAAGAAGTTCTCAGATGATGTACATGTTGGGAGCAAACGTCAGAAGTATCTTACCTTGTAAAATAAGAACTCAGACAGCGTTAAAGCAAAAAGGAAAGTCAAGGAGAACAAGATATAGCAAAAAAAAGAATTATTAATCAGCAGTCAAAGATTTGTACAAATTCAGTAATAGTAGCCCAGAGGCCACAAACCCAATTACAATACACTGACATCTCACTCTTCATTTTGCAAAGGCTGAAATTTTAACAGCAACATAGTTTAAAAATTAGCTTATTAAATAAATGTTCATCAGTGTTAAGAGATGCAATATTTAAATATTCACAATTTTCAGATCAATCCCCACATTCCAAAATATCTGAAACAGACTAGCAATTGCAAAAATGAAACATGCAGAATATTCATATGACATTTTAAAACAGTCATCAACTTGATTAGTATATATTATAGATGTATTGCACAATTATTATCAAGTATCACAAATCCCCTGTTTAAATTCAAAATTAGCTTAATTACACCTTCCATCTATTTCTTCTACACCCACAAGACATGGTGCAGCACAGTGGCACAGTGGTTAGCACTGCTGCCTCACAGCGCCAGGGGCCCAGGTTTAATTCCGGCCTTACATGGCAGTCTGTGCCTTCTTTCCCTGTCTGCGTGGGTTTCCTCCAGGTGCTCCAGTTTCTTCCCACAGGTCAAAGATGTTTGGTTTGAGTTGGTTGGCCATGGCACAGGGGTTACAGGAATGAGGCAGAAGGGTGGACCGAGGTGGGATGCTCTTTGAGTGGGATGGTGCAGACTCGATGGCTCGAATGGCCCCTTTTTGCTCTGTCGTGATTCTATGACTTATCAGTGTTCTTCAGACGGTCATATCAGAGTCAAGCGTGCTTCAACACTTTGTGTCAGTCTTTCTCTTGCTGCCTTGTAGTTGTTTAACGAGAGAAATCTCTGCTGAAGCAAGGTAAACCTGCTTCCTTTCCTTTCCTGTTCCCCAAATTCGCTGCTTCACCAGCAACATTAGTGCTAAAAACAAAATCAAATGTGGTGTCTTTTTACTTTAGTAAGCATTGCTATTCCCTCAGAGTCAGGAGAGTTTTTTTTATATATCTTTGAGACTGTTTGTGATTCTGGATTGGGAATCAGATGGGCACTTGGAGGAAATGAATCTGCAGAGCTACAGGGGTAGAGTGGCAGTGGAGGGAATGGAATTGGTGATTGAATTGCTTCACAGAGGATCAAATTACTTCCTTCTGCACTGTATTGACTTCATGACAAGTAGCTGTCCCCAGAAACAGTGGCGGCCATTTTGCATGCCAACACCACAAATTGGAAGCTTCCAAACACTAGTAGGAACATCATCAGGAACCTGACAACACTTAAAGAAATTAATCTGACCCTCGGAAATTTGCCTGGGGCATGTGGCAGGCCAGTCAGACTAATGGAAAAACTGTCTCACTGCATTTCTATCCACACAGGCCCTGGAGAGGAATGTCCCAGCCTATTTGATTACAGAATGCACACAGATATTGCATCCTGCGAAGGAACAGAATTTTTTTCTCTCCCAAAAAGCTCTTCATCTCGGACTTAAACTAAAGTGACGTGCTCAATTACTTTGTTTGATTACTCCTTGTGAGTGGCTTCCGGATTCCTGGTATTGCAATCTTCGGCAATAACCATTCATGAATAAACAAGTT
Source organism: Sphyrna mokarran (assembly GCA_024679065.1). Taxonomy (NCBI): domain Eukaryota; kingdom Metazoa; phylum Chordata; class Chondrichthyes; order Carcharhiniformes; family Carcharhinidae; genus Sphyrna; species Sphyrna mokarran. Next base: position 66,206,491 of record JAGIQG010000009.1, read on the forward strand.
GAGCTTGTACAAGTACTGCCTGGTTTCCTGATATTATCGGTCTCTCGAAGTGACAAGAGACATAACGTATCTCATATAATTCCCAGCAGCAAGTTTCCAACAATCAAAGGACAGTAATGGGATGCCACAGTCCACATACTATTTAACACACAAGGTTAGTTATTGGATTGTAGACAATGCACTTCAGCTTTAATCCAAGTTCTTTCTTTTAAATCTTGTGGTTGAGTCAGAAAGAAAAATCTATCAGAAGCAAACCTCAATCAAACTTACTAACAGTTTTTCCCCATTAGATTCAAACAAGTTCCTTCCTCAGAGCTTCAGAGGCAAGACCTTCTTAATTCCAACAAGTTTAATTTGTGGATCTCTTGGCTCCCTTCCAGTGGATCAATCATGTTATAATCGCTATTCCCATGTGTTCTCTTCATGCCAACTTGCCAACTATAGTTTGCTATGCGGAATTATCGAGCGCTTTGTTGAGTTTGAAGAGATGTTGTTTTGGAAACTAATTAGCCCTTTCTCATTACAGCATGGTGGCACAGTGTCAGGGATCTAGGTTCGATTCTGGCTTTGGGTCACTGTCTGCATGACATTTACACATTCTCCCTGTATCTTCATGGGTTTCTTTGGGTGCTCCGGTTTCCTCCCACTGTCCAAAGATGCCCACATTAGGTGGATTGGCCATGCTAAATTGCCCCTAGTGACCCAGGATATGCAGGTTACTAGGATAAATATGTAGGGTTACAGAGATGGGGCATGGCTGGAAGAGTCAGTGCAGATTTGATGGGCTCAATGGCCTCTTTCTGCACTGTAGGAGATTCTATGATTAAGCCATATCATACGTACTCTCCCCAAACAGCAGGTCTTTGACTCATTTCTGCTGGCGCTTCATCCTGAGCTGTTTCCTTGGCAGTTTTTGTCAGTAACTGCTTTGTTATTGCCTTCTGCACTCAGGGTGAATGGGGAGCTCCCAAGTCAGCTGGAACAGGAATTGCACGCTTTTGGTGTTATTCTGAACCCCATGCTAGACAACAGAATTAACCTCTTCCCCATCCCACCTATCTGTTACCAAAGTCCCAGTCTATGTGCAAGGTGAAAGCTCTCACTGTTACTACATTTTCGTATAGAATTCATAACAATGGAACAGTCCATTTGAACCAACTATTACCAAAGGAAAGATCAAGGATAGGTTAACTGGACAGTGCAATTCACCTGTGACAGAGGCGGAAAGAACTTCAATTTATCGTTCTTCCAATCAAGTTTCTATCTCTGTATCTTTGCCCCAGTCTGCCCCCCCCACCCGCCTCACATATCTGCTGCTGAGAATCTCATTTCATGCCTTCATTAACTTGGGTGGACGGTGGCACAGTGGTTAGAACTGTTGCCTCACAGCATCAGGGACCTAGGTTCAATTCCTTGGGTCATTGTCAATGTCAAGTTTGCATGTTCTACCTGTGTCTGCATGGGTTTCCTCCAGGTCTCCAGTTTCCCCCCACAGTCCAAAGATGGGTGAGTTAGGTTGACTGGCCATGCTAAACTGACCTTAGCGTCAGAGGATTCGCAGAGTAAATATGTGGGATTATGGAAATAAGGCCTGGGCAGGATTGTGGTCAGTGTAGACTCGATGGGCCGAATGGCCTCCTTCTGCAGTGTAATGATTCTCTGATTACCTCTAGATATTCATGGCTGGTCTTCTACCCTTACCCTTCCATAAGGTCATGCAAAACTCTGATGCCTGTTCGCTCATTACCGAGATGCTTGCTGGCTGCCAGCTGAGCAACACCTTCATTTTATCATTTCATCCTTGCTTTCAAATCACCTTGTGGCATTGCACATCCCTACCTCTGTAATCTGCTCTAGTCCAGCAATTCCCTGAAGTATTCACTGCTTCAATTCTGGCCTCGTACCTACCCTCAATTTTAATTGCTTATCATTGACCTTAAGCTGTGGAATTCTCTCCCTAAATCTTTCCACTTTCTTCTTTTAAGATACTTCTTAACACCTCTCTCTTTGAGCAAGGTTTTGATTATCTACTCTAATATCTTCTTATGTGTCTTGTTGTCAAATTTTGTTTGAGAATGGTCTTGTGAAGCATCTTGGGATGTTCTATTAAAGATGCTATCTAAATATAAGTTGCTGTTTTTATTGTTCTTGTTCAACAATAAATTCAAAATGTTCATTTTTTGTCTTTATTTTGTCACTGAGCCTTTCACTATGCGATCAGACATCAGTCTTGTCTCTTCAATTATCCACTAGCCTCTTACTTTCCTTATTCACCATCCCTAACATTTCATTTGTCCATATCATAGATGTCATTGTGTTTTGTGTGCTGTTATTTCTCTGTGCTACCTCATTATTTCAATGTGCATCTTAAACATCTCATCAGATCATATCAGTGTTCACCATAAATTTATCCCAGAGTCACAGAGGATGTAGAGGAAATATTTAGAATAAGGAGTTTTGTATCAACTAAAATATATCAAAGTCACAGTTTAATATGTGCTCAACAATTCCTGCATATTACAGACCTACAATGATCTAATTCAGGGTTTCCTGAACTTTTCCAGCCATGGAACCCTTCTGAGCTCCCAAGAGTAATTATGAATCCCTAAGGAACATTGTTTTTGTGGAATAGATACAAGCTTGAAAAACTTGACTATATAGAGGTTTTTTTCTATTTTTTAGATGCATACATTTAATATAATTTAAAAGTTCTCTTAATAAAAAAATTAATTTTTACATATCTGTCATTGTTAATAGGAAGAGTGCTACTCTTTTAGTTTAATTGGTTTAATGGCAGAAGTGCTGCTGGAAAGCTGGATTCTCATATCAAACAATTCTCTGTCTTTCTCTCTCACACACAGGCACTCACCTCTCCCTCTCACATACACATATCCACTTCTCTCCCTCTCACATATACACATGCACCTCTCTCTCTCACACATATACACATGCACCTCTCTCTCACATACACACATCTACCTCCCTTTCTTACAATTCTCTCTCTCACACACACACCCACTCACCCACCTCCCTCTCTCACACACACACCCACACACCTCCCTCTCTCACACACCCACTCACCTACCTCCCTCTCTCACACACACACCCACACACCTCCCTCTCTCACACACACACCCACACACCTCCCTCTCTCACACACACACCCACACACCTCCCTCTCTCACACCCACACCCACACCCTCCCTCTCCACACACAACCCACACACCTCCCTCTCTCAACCACACCACACACCTCCCTCTCTCACACACACACCACCCACCACCTTCTCTCTCACACACACACACCCACACCTTCCTCTCTCACACCACACACACACAACCCTTCCTCTCTCACACACACACACACACCTCCCTCTCTCACACATACCTCTCTCTCTTGTAAACACACACTTCCCTCTCTCACACAAATACCTCTCTCTCTCGTACACACATAACACTCTCTCTCCCTCTCACACACACACGTACCCCTCTCTCATACACACATGTATCTCTTTCCCTCGTACACACACCTCTCTCTCTCACATACACATAAACACATATCTCTTTCTCATACACACATATATCTCTCTCTCACACACACACCACACACACCTCTCTCCACACACCACACACACACCTCTCTCACACACACATGTATCTCTCTCTCACACACACACAACACCTCTCTCTCTCTCACACAACACACACCTCTCTCTCTCACACAACACCACTCTCTCCACACACACACACATAATCTCTCTCACACACTCACACACACATCTCCTCACACACACACATCTCTCTCTCACACACACACATCTCTCTCTCTCACACACACACATCTCTCTCTCTCCACACACACACATCTCTCTCTCTCACACACACACACACATCTCTCTCTCTCACACACACACACTCTCTCTCTCTCACACACACACACATCTCTCTCTCTCACACACACACATCTCTCTCTCACACACACACACATCTCTCTCTCTCACACACACACACTCTCTCTCTCTCACACACACACACATCTCTCTCTCTCACACCACACACTCTCTCTCTTCACACACACACACTCTCTCTCTCTCACAACACACACATCTCTCTCTCTCACACACATCTCTCTCTCTCACACACACATCTCTCTCTCTCACACACACACATCTCTCTCTCTCACACACACACATCTCTCTCTCTCACACACACACATCTCTCTCTCTCACACACACACATCTCTCTCTCTCACACACACACATCTCTCTCTCTCACACACACACATCTCTCTCTCTCACACACACACACATCTCTCTCTCACACACACACACATCTCTCTCTCTCACACACACACACATCTCTCTCTCTCACACACACACACATCTCTCTCTCTCACACACACACACATCTCTCTCTCTCACACACACACACATCTCTCTCTCTCACACACACACCATCTCTCTCTCTCACACACACACATCCTCTCTCTCTCAACACACACACATCTCTCTCTCACAACACACACATTCTCTCTCTCACACACACCACATTCTCTCTCACACACACACACATCTCTCTCTCACACCACACACACCTTCTCTCTCTCACACACACACACATCTCTCTCTCTCACACCACACCTCTCTCTCCACACCACACACATCTCTCCTCACACACACACACATCTCTCTCTCACACACACACACACATCTCTCTCTCTCACACACACACATCTCTCTCTCTCACACACACACACATCTCTCTTCTCACACACACACACATCTCTCTCTCTCACACACACACACATCTCTCTCTCACACACACACACATCTCTCTCTCTCACACACACACACACATCTCTCTCTCTCACACACACACACATCTCTCTCGCTCACACACACACATCTCTCTCTCTCCTCACACACACACACATCTCTCTCGCTCACACACACACACATCTCTCTCGCTCACACACACACATCTCTCTCGCTCACACACACACACATCTCTCTCGCTCACACACACATCTCTCTCTCTCACACACACACACACACATCTCTCTCTCACACACACAACACACATCTCTCTCACACTCAAACCTTTCTCACACACATACCTCTCTCACACACACACCTCTCTCTCTCTCGCACGCACACACACACACACACTTCTCTCTCATACACAAAACCTTTCTCTCACACACACAGCTCTTTCTCTCTCTCTTACATACACACAACTTTTTCTCTCACCTCATTCATACACACTTTCACCTCTCTCTCTCACACACACTAACTCATCTCTCTCATAAATACACACAAACAAAACACATCCGCAACTCTCTCTCATTTGCCAGAAGTCCCTTTTCATCCTGCACTCCAACCCTTGCCTCATCTCCCCCCCTTGCCACTTTTTACTCCAACTCCGAGGCCCATCTTCCCTCATTCCTACTCAGAGACCCACTTCCTGCCTGCTCTCCCCTTCATATCACTCTCACCCCGATGTGTTTAATCCTAAATATATAAAACTGACCATCACCCTTGAATGAGAAATTCAGCTGTTTGGTGAGGTCAGAAGTCCTGTTGTTTTCTGCTTTTGAACATTTTCCAAGCTCTCTATTGAGGAATTGGAGCCTGGTCTCCTGTGTGATTGGCAGGGATATTGACCATTCTACTACGGAGGAACCCCTTGGTTACGTATTGAATTGTTTCAGTATTTACTGCATTTTTGTGCTTTTGTGCCACAGAACAGCAGGAACACTTTTGTCCATTCATGTTTAACATAAGAATTTGATAGTTTTGAGGTTATATTGGGCGTGGGATGGAGATGCAGAGTATTGGGTTAAAATTTATAATCATAAGACCACAACGATATTAATAATGTAATTGTGACATTAGGGCCAGAATTTTACTGGCATGCCCGGGGCAGGTAAGGCTCGCAAAATGGAATTCTCTGTTAGTTTTAGGTGGGATTTTACAATCCTTGCCCGAGTGAGGTTGTAAAATAGCAGCCAAGATATCTGTGAGGCTCTGGGAAAGTTAGATGCTGAACAATCTTTGTCCTGAATACCATGTGCTCATTTTGATCCCTTATTAATATTGTAAATACGGTAAAACACTTCCGTCACTCTCAAGTCAGTTGAAAACCTCACTGAAACTGTTGCGATTGTATTAAGTGATAAGGAAAGGGGCCTTTCTGCCATATTACATGGAATGGTTGAGGGGAGTAGCATTGATGTCTTTCAATGGAATTTAGATAGAACCATGCAGGAGAAAAAAATGACAGAGTGAGTTGAAAATGTTGGAAGGAGAATCATGTGTCGCATAAACACTAGTACGTACCAGATGGACCAAATGGGCTATTTTCTATATTGTAAGTATTTTGAAATACTTTGCCAAGCCCTAAAACCCTCAGTGATCTCAGCTGAAAGGTGCAAAAGAGGACAGTAATAATTTTAACGTGGCTACCAGGCTCCTATATCAGGAATGGTCACTTGGACCAATGATATTTAATATGTATATCAAGTAAAGTGAGGAGAAACCTGCCCTGGGAAGGGATCACAGAATCCCTACAGTGCTAAAGGAGGCCATTCGGCCCATCGAGTCTGCACTGACTCTCTGACAGAATATCTTACCAGGCCCACCCCTTGCCCAATATGCGTAACCCCACATATTCATCCCACTAATCACCTTAACCTACAGATCTTGGGACACTATGAAGCAATTTAACATGACCAATCAATCTAATCTTCTTATCTTTGGACTGTGGGAGGAAACCAGAGCATCCGGAGGAAGCCCATGTAGACATGGGGAGAATGTGCAAATTCCAAACAGACAGTCATGCAAGGCCAGAACTGAACCCAACCCCCATGAGACAGCAGTGCTAACCACTGGGTTGCAGTGCCAGAATGTTATATTAAAGAAATAATGTGCAACATTATAATCAAAAGTTGATGTTGGGTACGTCCCTGTGATGTCTGTATTGGATTGGAGGAAAATGAAATCAAATGAGGCAGCCCATCCCAGTGAGTTTATTATTGCTGCAAGAACAGTTTTCTCTTCGGGAATGGAGAGGAGTTAGGTTTGTATATCATTACTCACAGTTAGGAAGTTAGTCTTAAAAACCCTAGGCAAATGTATACCTCCTGAACACAGTTCAAGATTTTAGACTTTGCACTTTAATGTGAGTTTTAGCCAGAAATCTTAAAGGGACTGCATTTTTGGAAAAAAAAAATGCTTGGGAGAAAAAATACAAAGCAGCCATGAGTACAAAAGTAGGTTTATTAAGCAGAAAGCAGATTGAGGACAGCAACACGATAAGTGCACTTACAATACCACGAGAATATTGTCAGAGAGAGCCAAGTATACAGAGTCAAAGTAGGAAGAGAGCAATAAGCTCTTGCTGCATTAGTTAGAAAGATTCCAAAGCAAATATCATAGCAATAGTTAGCACAGTCTTTGCCTCAAGTTAGATTTTCACCGTTAGTGTGGACATACAGTGCAAGGATCACAATTATTAACTTTCAGTCACTCTTGGGAACAAAGGAATCAAACCAGGGTTGAAGGGGTTAAACTGTTGAGGGCAGACGGCATGAATGTGGCATGTGAGATTAGAAGAATGAGAGATTCTTTGTATCATTGTACAATGATTCTTTAAATCATTGTATTTAAAGTTATAAGGGGGGGTTCGGCAATGTAAATCTGTGTCCTCTAGTGGGTGATTTCAGATAAAGAGGCTATCACGTGTAAATTAAAGCTAGGCCACACAGGATTGAAATCAGAAAGCTTTCTTGGATAAAAATTGAAGGTTAGAATGTTAAAGAACAAAGAACAATACAGCACAGGAACAGGCCCTTTGCCCCACCAAGCCTGCTCCGATACACAGTTTCCATCGCTCTGTCCGCTTCCCGTTCATGCGTATATTAAGATACTCCTTAACTGTTGCTATCATGCCTGTTTCCACCACCTTCCCGAGCAGGTACCAACACTCCCATCTCGTCCCCCACTCCAGCCCCAAAAGGGGAGTGGAAGTTTGGAGCTCATAGGCTGTGGGAAATTGGAATTTTCGAGCATGAGTTCCACATTATTTGCTGGATAAGGACATCAAAGAGGAGGAACACACACCTCAGTCTCAATCTAATCCATTGACCTGCTCCTGTTCTGGCATTCCTCTTAGTTAAACAATCAACAGTCACCACTTCTGGGGATGGACAGCAGGTACTGACTCAGGAATCAAATCTGAGCAAGAGTTAGGACTTCAGGAATTTGATTGTATGAAGTATAAAATAATTAGGGCACTGAAAGGTTCTCTGCATTTGAATTCAACGACTGACTCAGAATGGGTTCAGAAGCTAACATTTCTGATCAATGGGGAGGTAGGCATCATTATGGAAAATGTCAATGGAAAATCCCAATATGGGTTCCAAAAAGGCACCTGTCATTGTCAAGGGTGACAGTATCAAAGAGCAACCCCAGACACACTTTTAAAACACTGTGGAACTTTCTTGCAGAAGAGTTAACAATAATTATGGTAGTATAATTCTTGCTTTGCTAAGCCTGTCAAGCATTCATTGAATAAGAAAGATTTGTTCAAATATCATTAATAATAATTATAATGAATGATATCCCTTATGAAATACTTTGTTGCATGATTAAATGCAACAAAGTATTCCTCAAATCCATTCTGAACAATTCTTAAGCTTCTGTAATGATGGGATGGAACTGAGCCACATAAAGAAAAAAGTTTGTCTTACCATGTGACTATTTGAAAATGTGGATATCAGGCAAGAGCAAATTAAGGTTTGGAATCATACTCAGTACCTAGGTTCTTGATATAGACTTGATACTTGAGCAATGCAGCTATTGAATTGGGGCAGTACTGCTTCCTCACAGCACCAGGGACTGGATTCAATTCTGGCCTCGGCTGACTGTCTGAGTGGATTCTGCATGGGTTTCTTCTGGGTGCTCTGGTTTTCTCCCACAATCCAAAGATGTGCAGGTTAGGTTGATTGGCCACGCTAAAATTGTCCATTAGGGGATTAGTGGGGTAAATAAGTATGGTGATCAGGATAGGGCCTGGATGGGATTGTAGTCGGTGCAAGCTCAATGGCATTGTAAGATTCTATGATATAAATCACTGCCTTCAGAACCAGGACAGCAATGCTACAAGGAAAAGTGGCCTGTATTATAAAGTCATACTTGATGAAGGAAACATTCTGACATGTTGTAAATTCAAGGTTAAGAGACGAAAAGGAAGAATTTTCCTTTCCAGGCCTCCATAATGTGCCTGAAAGGGACATTTTTCCATTTTGGGGGCATTGCTCCAGAAGTAGGAACAGCAACAATAATAAAATGGTGCACCTCTGAGGTTTGTGGCTACAGTCCTAGCAATTGGCTCCGAGTTCATCCAGGGAGAAGTGGGAAGGCAGGGGAGGGGTGGTGGGGAAAAGAGGATTATTTCAATGGCAATTTGGACCATCTTTTCTCAGAGGGATCAAGCGACCCTTGCAAACTCACCATTCCATGGAGGGTTCTGGTGCAAGGCTCACCTCCACTTGGTCAGCCATCTGTAATGTTGGAAGAAAGTGAGTCGGGAGGTTTGGAACATCACTGTCAACACTCAGCAACTTTGCTTCCTGGCAGCAAAGTTTCCGACGGGTGTAGGCCCCATGGGGTAAGAACAGAGATTGTGGATTCTTGGGTATTAAGAGACATAACAGATACAGGAATACTATAGGGAAAGTCAAATTGAGGCGGAAGATAAACCATGCAGGCACAGTGGTATAAGATTGAGGAGGCATTGGAAAAGTGGGGGCGATCTGGTGGAGGCAGAGGCTGAGAGAATGGAGTTCTGTCCTCGTATGCCCTTTCATAGTATAGTACAGTGCAGGAAGCAGCCATTTGGCCCATCAAGTCTGCACCAACCCCAAATCCCACTCACATCCTATCCCCATAACCCCATGCATTTACCCTTGCTAGTCCCCCTGACACTAAAGAGCAATTTAGCATGGTCAATGAACCTAACCTGCACATTGTTGATCTGTGGGAGGAAATAGGACTACCCAGTGGAAACCTACGCAGATGCTGGGAGAATGTGCACACTACAGGCCAGGAATCGAACCCAGGTCCCTGGCATTGCGAGGCAGCAGTGCTAACCACTGTGCCATCTGCTGCTCTTTGATGTACCTGGGAACTGAGCACTCTGATGGAATGGAGAGAAAAGTTGTACCTCAAAACTTCATGCCACAAAGTGTCTACTTGATGCACTGACTCCTGGGATAGGAACATTGTCCTATCAGATGTGATTAAGTGGACTAGGCTTCTATTATCCAGAACTTAAGAGAACGTGAGATGATCTAATTGAAGCATTTAAAATTCTTAAAGGACTTGAAGGGTGGCTGGTGGGAGTGTGATTTCCTCTGGCTAGGGAATCTAGAACTAGGGGTCACAGTTTCAGAATGAGTGGTTGGCCACTTAGCACAGAGATGAGGATAAACTTCTGCACTGAAAGGGTTATGAAATACTTGGATTTGCTCTCCAGGAGAGTTGTAGATGTTCTGTATTTTCAGGACAGAGATTATGGATTTTTGGATATTAAGGGATTCAAGAGATATGGGGGTAGTCCAGGGAAAGTGAAGTTAAAGTGGAAGATAAACAATGATCTTAGCGAACAGTGGAGCAGACCTGAAGGGTTGAATGACTTTCTCTTGATTCTATTCCTTACGGTCTAATGTTTTGATGGAAAAAGTGGTCCTCAGATTTCCTATACGCTTAAGCTACACAGATTGTACCTCATTTGCAATCTGCAACCTGTTTTTCTCATTGTTCACATAGAGCTTGGTCTCTTTACTCCTGTCCTATGTCCAATATACCCTCTGACCGCAGGTCCTGACCCTCCTATTGGAGGACCTTGACACATTTTGTTTTGTTAAAGGTGCAATTTAAATATAATCTATTGTTTGAAAATGAAGGATGGAATTTTCCCATCATGCCTGCCATGGGAATTGTAGTGGGCAGGATACAGACCATACAATGGCCTAATGACCTCGGGTGGGATTTTCCATTCTTGGGATGAGTGCAGCTAGAAAATCCTGCCTAAGAAGTCCCATAAAAGGCAATCAAACTGCTGATGATTGAAATCCTTGTCCTGAACATAAAGAGTGGAAAAAACATTTTCGGTCACATCATGTTAAGATATCCTCATGTCTGGTCCAAAATATACTTTGCTTTCCTAAGGACACTACCCCACTTCACTCCCATGAGACTCATGGTCTGATGGTCTTTACTGTTGATCTGCAAAGATGCAGATAGATTCAAAAACAGCTCAGGAGTGCTGGTGTAACCATGTACGCAACCTCACGAAAGGGATGCCACTAAGAAATGAGAAAACAGGGAAGCCTCGGTGCTGGTTTTAAGACAAAGCTATAAAACAGGTGGTTATGTTGAATCCACCACACTTGCCTATATTTAGACAGTAGAAGTTGCTTCTTGATTACTGATGCAGTGTGAGTCAATTAAAGAGCTGTGTGTAAACCATTTCCATTAGTCTCCAAGTGCCTAGCTTCATAATCATGGCACCTCAGCCGATGTGCATTGTAAGCAATAAGCTGATTTATTTCAGAATTTGCCTCCGTTTGGAGGCAAAAATCGGCCAGTTTAGGGAAATATTGCAGAGACGATCGATAGGAAAGCCTGCCCTCATTCCCATGTGGTTTAACACAGGCCCACGTTTACCTCCAATCAGCAACAAGAAAGAAAGTAAAAGATATTTCTGAATGACTCAATGGCCACACAGAAGCTTCTGTTCTCTGTCAGTACAAAAAATACTGTATTTTTCATCACAAAATACTTTCTTATTTATATAAAGAAAGTGAAAGAGAGCTCGGTCTGGGCATGCATATAAGCTTTGGCCATTCCTGCTAATTCAGGGATGCACGACTGTGTAATATTCTTTAATTGATTGGAAAATGGGGCTGTGATTGGGGGATGGGGGGTTTGCACTTGGGGAAAGTACATTCTCCACATTCAGTTACGGTATTGGCATAAATGACAATGAAACAGAGCTCAGTGCTACATACAGAACAAGGAGCAGATACAATTCTCTCAACTCTTATTGCCCGAGTGCCTCTTGCAACTTTCAACATACTTGTGGATTTTAAAGGAAGTTCTGCAGTCAGACTGTCAGCTACTTTTTAACAATACTTAAACAACCACGGAGAACCACAGATTATACTCAGCGCTCAACCATCTTGGTAACAATTTGGCCACATTTTCCCGCAGGCTGCACAGTACTACTAAAAAAGGGTGAAAATGCTTTGACAATCTACTTTCCTTCACCTTTGGCACTTGGAGGATAACCTATTATATCTCATCATTAAATATGACACTCTTTACTCTGCTGAGGGTTCCAGCCACAGCTCCCTGGGTAAATGGTAATAGAAGGCGATCCACCAGGCCTGAACTAATATGAAGACGTTTCATGTCTCCACCCTCTGCTGCTGCCTATTTAACCTTGTCCATTTTTTTTAAATGTATCTCTGCAGTCAAGGGGTGTCTTCAACTTTCAGAGTTCAAGCTCCTTCTTTCACCAAAAATCCTGCAAGGGGGCAATCTTACCAAAAAAGTTCTCAATCCAGGATAGGCAGGAAAACAGGTACGTTTCTCACCCATTTCGTTGGGCAAGTTCAAATTCAGAATCTTGTACACTTAGTGCATGAAAAAATGAGCTAAACTATTCCTCACCTGTAGGGAGAGGGGGGGCAGGGCTTAAATCACGAGCCAGCCTCCTGTAGCAGCAAAGGGCACTATTGCACTAGTGCAGACCTCTATGGCTGCGCAATGGCAACCAGCGGAGGTCTGAGAGAGTGAGAGAGAGATCTTAGAGATCTGTCAGGCCTCTGCTGCTGTCAGGCCTTGACTCAGTACCCCCCACCCCCCCACCCCCCACCCCACTGCCCCAGCTATTGCAAGGGCCCATGGCCAACTGTGAGCTCCACACCCTGGAAATGTCATCCATTGCACCCCCCCCCCCCCCCCCCCCACCCAGACAATCGCCCTCTTCCCTCCCTATTGACTTGCAGAGTGGCAGTGCCACCCCTCCCCTTTCCCATTGATCGCCTGCAAAACAGTAGTGGGGTCCCCCTTCCCTTCTTCATCAATCGCAACCACAGAATGTCTGCAAGGCCCTCCCGTCCATTCCCCACCGAGCGCAACTTCAGAGTGAAAGTCTATTGGCCCCCAGTTAGGTCTCACTCACCAGAATGCCCTTCCCTTTAGTTCCTGCCCCCTTGGTACCATTCAGTGCCCGGTGGACAATGCCAGAAAGCCAGGTTGGCACTACCCAATGGGCATTCTCCCCTTGCTCCCAACTTCTGGAAGTCCTTACTGGCCTCCGATTCATTAAGACTGGTTCTCAGTCATGCAGACCAGATGTTTTCCTCACTCCTGGTGAGGCTACAAAGGCAAAAGTAAGGGCAGAGTTTTTTTTAGTTTACTTGGGGCTTCACACTTTGAATCCAGATGATAAAATCTCGGGCTCACTAATTCCATTTAAATAAGCTTCAGCCTACATTTAAATAACTTATTGCATCTCATACCGGAAATGGGCACGAGGCTGAACTCGCTGGATATTCGGTTCCGATAAGATCGTGAGAGGTGAGAAATTGGATGGGCACCTAATTTCTCGGCTCTGGCGCTACATTACTAACTCACTCTGACTGACTGACAGCGGGGCACGATGGTAAGATTGCCCTCCCATACCTTTCCTTTCCAGACTTGTTTAGGATGCCAATTAAGAGTTAGAACAGAACACATCTTGAAGCGGTATGTTTCTTAGCACAGAATGGTCTTAGAATGAACCAATTTATTTGCCACAGTTTTCATCTCAGAAATAAATGGTGAGCCATGACTCAGGGATGAAGGCAAATTTGAATGATAAGTTTTAATTCCTGCTTTGCAGAAGAGTTTTGATTTGTATATATTTTGAATAAAATCCATTTCCCCAAGCAGCTTTCAGGCTGGCCTTGATTCCAGGATTCAAAGCGATGGGCCCAGTCAATGGAGTGGTCTGTCAGTCAGGGATACCCAAATAGAGGGTCTCCACTTCGAGTGGAAAATTGATGACTTAAATCTCTCACAATTTATTTCATGTAAAATGGTGCCAATTTCAGATTTTCCATTTTGGACACATTACAGGACCTGGATGGCACAGTTACCAATGGTTAGCATTGTTGCCTCATAGCACCTGGGACCCAGGTTTGATTCCTGGCTTGGATTACTGCCTGTGCAGAGTACGCACATTCTCCCTTGTCTATGTGGGCTTCCTCCTGGTACTGGGGGAGGCAATGACCTGGTGGTATTATCGCTAAACTATTAATCCAGAAACTCAGCTAATATTCTGGGGATCCAGGTTTGAGTCTCACCACGGCAGATTATGGAATTTGAATTCAATAAAAAATATCTACTGATGAACATGAAATTATTGTTGATTGTTAAAAAAACACATCTGGTTCATTAATGTCCTTTACGTAAGGAAATCTGTCATCCTTATCTGGTCTGGCCTGCATATGACTCCAGAGCCAAAACAAAGTGGTTGGCTCTCAACAACCTTCTAAGGGCGTGTCGGCAATAAATGCTGACCAGCTAATGATGTACATGTCCCATGAATAAAAAAAAGCTGTAATTAAAGTAGGGAAGGTGATGAAAGGGAATTGAATGGAGGTGTTCAAACTCATTTGATTTGATTTATGTAGGGTTTAAATGGACTAAATAAAGAGAAACTGTCCATACTGATGGGAGGAAGATAAATGAACAGAGGACGCAGATCCAGAATAATTAACAAAAAAACTGATGGGAAGGGGGGGGTAGAGTTGCAATGAGATTTGTTTTTAATGCAGTGCCACCATTTTCTACATCATAACCAATTCTCATTCAATATATAGCATATGGAATGCTCTCCTTCATTGGCAGAGATATAGAATATAAAAATAAGGATGTAATGTTGGAATTGTATAAAACACTGGTGAGGGTGTAACTGGAGCATTGTGTGCATTCTGGTCATTATATTACTGCAAGATATAACTACTCTGGAGAGACTGCGGAAGAGGTTTGCAAGAACGTTGCCAGAGCTGGAAAAGTGTAGCTATGAGGAGAGGTTGGGATTATTTTCCTTGGAACAAAGAAGTCTGAGGGGTGATTTGAGAGGGATGTGCAAAATTATGAGGGGAAGAGATAGAGTGGACAGGATGAAATTGTTTCCCTTGACGGAGAATTCTAGAACCAAGGGACATAGATTCAAGATGAATGGTACTAAATGGAGAGAGAACATGAGGACAATCTTTTTTATGCAGAGGGTAGTGGGTTTCTGAAATTGATTGCCTGCATTGGTGGCGGAGGCAGAGACCCTAAACTCTCTTAAAAAGTACCTGGATCTGTACTTTAAATGTTCTAAGCTACTGGGCTATGGGCCGAGTGCAGGAAGATGCCTTTGAAAAGAGCACCTTGGTGTCCTTGGCCTGGCATGGACAAGATGGGCCAAATGGCCTTCCTCCATGTTGTAACTTTTCTATGGTTATAATATGGCTGCTGAACTCAGCTCTGCCTATCAAGGTGGCCACAGGAAGTCACATGACAGACTGATGCAGAATCAGCAAGGATCATCTGTCTAGCCTTATCAGACCATATAAGCCGAGTGCTGAGCCCTGTCAATGTAGGAAGCTTTACGGTGAAAGCCAGTGAAAATGTGACTGTGTAAATGCACCACATGCTTTGTCAACAATGAACTTGATTGAGAATTTGACTAAGGATTGGATGAAAACCACCTTGACAGCTGGCACCTTTTCTGCTTTCACGTATAAGGAATTAGCTATGTGCCTTTGTATGGGTTAATTAATAAATTCTTTATTAATTGGACTTAAGACTTCTGGGTACCCATGTTATATTGCGGAACCCTGCCTATAGCATTGCCTGACCCCTTGAAACATCACAACAGTAATCTTAATAAAAGTATGGGGATGTGGGGAAAGAGTGAGCCAATACAACTAAGTTGACAATTCTTTTGAATTAGCAGGAACAAGCATGGATGACCTCTTTCTTGCTGTAAAATTCTGAGCTTTGAGTCTCCCTGTGACTTACTTTTCCCATGACAACGAATGCCCATAGTCATATTATAATGTCAACAACATCAGTTCTTGCTAGCATCAGAAAGTAGTGGAGGGACAGGCTAGTGAAGTTAAAAGCATTTCTCACGTATAAACATTCAAAGCTATTGTTTCAATATTATGCTGTCTTAAAGAGCAGCGTCTTGATGAAAAACTACTTGGCAAGACCTTCGTTTGTTTTGAGTGTATAGAGTAAAAGGGTTTGTAATTCATTTTCAGCACAGTGACACCTAAGATATGTCACTGTCTACATGCAGCCTGCAGTTTTAAATAAGGTTTGGCCAAATATTTTTCAAAAAGCCTTTTCAATATATCCCTTTGCCTTAGAGCTCCCACAAGGTAAACAGCTTGCATTTGATGTTTTTCTCTCCCCTTGTTTCATCAAAAAAAATTAAAGCAGAGTTGTCTTTTAAGGGAGTGCTTTGGTAAACCTTCTGCTAATTATTGGCCAGCACGGTGTCTTCCTGTACAAGGTGCATCGCTGTGTGAAGCATCGCTGTGAGCCAAGAGGACGCACAGCTTCTTCCTCAAGGAGCAGATGCCCTTTAAACAGTATGGGGGAACGATCAAAGAGAAATCTCAAATGAAACACTGCTGTTATAAACCACACAAAAAAATACCCCAGCAGCTCTATGCAGTGGTTGAGGAAACCAAGCTGAAAGTCCAATTTATACAGAACCCGCTACTGAGCCACTGGACTGAGCTAATGAGGCTGGCATTTCACAGGCAACCTTCATTTAATCTCCTCTGCAGCACTAGGCCTAGTGAGGCTAATAAACCTTCACTTTACATCCAGCATTATTCATAATCCATTTTAAATGCCACATAGTTGAGGCTGGTTTAAAGAATATGTTCGTAAGGAGAAATTACGGCATATACATATATAAAAAAGCAAACACAAAGTAAACCTTGCTTCTGGCAAACCACGTTTTTAAAAAAAAATCAATGTAGTGGGTAAAATATTAGAATAAGAAGTACCAGTTTATGTACTACGTTGACTATATGTACATCGATTATCCACAACAGAAATTATTATTTGATTTACAGTTGCTTCTCCTGCAGCTTGACCAGGGCACAGAGAATGGGAAAGTGCTAACAAGCAGCCATTTGATGCTCACAATATGAAGCAAATTTAATGCACTCCAATTATTCACAAAGCCAATGCCTATAGACCTCTACAAATCAGCCTCATTGATCACAGGATTTTAAGGGGAAAAAACAAATATTTTTCACGTAACTAATTCCAAACAGAAGAATCTAAAGTGAACAAAGAGGAGGCGCAATGAATAGATATGAAGTGAATCACAATTCCGAGGTCAGACTTAATGGCTGGAATTTTACCATACTCCCATCATGGGAATCGGAGCATTTGAGGGGTGGAACATGGTTTCGGGATGAGCAAGCCCTTAAAATCCCACCCAATATGTCCAATGTTCCATTATTAAAGGGAAATAAAATCAACTATCCAGTGAAGATTTTAATGTGTAATGTATAGTATCTGTCATGTATAGGCCACCTACTGTACCTGATAGTGAATCTGTACAACAGCACAAAAATCAATATGTCATGACTCAAATTAGCAGCACTGTCACCTCAAGTCAAAAGATTCCACATTCGACCTCACGACCTGATCATTAAAAACAATCAAGGCTGACACTCCAGAGTGGTGTTGATGGAGTGCTATACCTGTTAAAGGTGCTGACCTTCCGATGGATGAAACATTAACCAGCATCCTATCTGCCTCCCCCAGGTTGATACAAAAGATCGCAAGGCACCTTTCAAGGAACAATAGGGAAGTTATCACTGATAACCTGGCCTACATTTCCCTCTCAATCAACATCACAAAAATAGATTATCTGATTATATCTCTTTGCTGTTTGTGGAGCCCCTTGCTGTGTTCCTTACATTATTACAATAACTACACTTCAAAAGTATTTAATTGGATTTAAGGTGTCATGAAAAGCATGAAATAAATGCAAGATTTTCTTTCTAACGAATATATTCAACTATTTTCTGTTCACTACTCTGATTCTCATACAGACCATAAGAAATAGGAACAGGAATAGGCCATTTGGCCCCTCGAGCCTGCTCCATCACTCAATAGGATCATGGCTGATCTGACATTCTTTATGTCCACTTTCCTGCCCTTTCCCTGTAACACTCGATTCCCTTACTGATCAAGAATCTATCCATCTCAGACTTAAATATTCACAAGAACTCTTCCCCCACAGCTCTCTGTGGCAAGAAATGTCATAGACTTTTAACCCTCAGGGAAAAGACTCCTCATTTCAGTCTTAAATTCTAAGACTATGCCCTCTGGCCCTATACTCTCCCATAAGGAGAAATATCCTCTCTGCATTTACCCTGTCAAGCCTCTTAAGAGAATCTTACATGGTTCAATGAGATCACCTCTCATTCTTCTGAATTCTAATGAGTAGAGGTCCAGCCTGTTTAATCTTTCCTCAGAAGACAACCTCTCCATACTGGCAACACCATATTGAACTTTCTTTGAAACTGCCTCCAATGAAATAATATTTTTCCTTAAATAAGGGACAAAAACTGCTCCCAATGTTCCAGATATGATCTCACCAATACCTTGCACATTTGCAGCAAGACTTCCCTACTCTTGCACTCCAACTTTCATGAAATAAGGGCCAACATTCCATTAGCTTTCCTGATTACCTGCTGCATCTGTGTGCTAGCTTCCTGAGTTTCACAGACAAGTACCCAAGCCTCTTTGTACTGCAACTTTCTACAATTTCTCTCCATTTAAATAATATACTGTTCTTTTGTTCTTCCTTCCAAAGTGAACAACTTCATGTTTTCCCACATCATATTCCACTTGCCACCTTTCTTCTCCACTTACTTAACCTATCAGTATCTCTTTGTAAACTGTATCCCTCTCTCAGCTTGCTTTCCCCCCTATTTTTATATCATCTACAAATATGGCTAAAGTCCATTCACTTTCATGGTGAAGTGCAGAATCCCCACTCTAATATTAAATCCTTCAAATTATCCTTTCAATTTAACATAAATGCAGCATGACAATATGTTGCAATTCATTGACAATGATACATAGATTTGGAAGCACCAAATTTATTGAGATTGAGACAGTTTATGAACTCAGCAGTTTGAGATTGTGGATTCTGCAAAGTAACATTTTGAACCTGCAGAGATAGATTAAGGATTGTGCAGTTTGAGATTGTGAATTGTGCAAGTATTTTTGTGAATGCCATGTCACAATGTGCAATTGTGCATTGTGCAGTCCGAGATTGTGAATTCTACAGAGTGAGACTGTGGATTCTACAGTCTGAGAATTCTGACACTCAAATTCATTTTTGATAGTATAGCATCTCATCATACCAAGATTCTGAAAGCATATCCCATAGCAAATTGCTTTCGAAGCACAGTAACTGTCACACTATCATGTATGTTATAAATTAAGTTAAATAGTAAATAGCTTATCAACGCTAAATACAGAACACTAAATCGAGGTACATTTTGATAAAAGAACATGGACATAAGCTCATTTGAGGAATGGCAACTCTGTAGCAGATGTCTGGAACATGGGACAAATTTTATAACTCCGCTGTCATGGGAATCGGAGTGGGTGAGGGATAGAGGCCATAGAAAGGTCCGTTGACTTCAGGTGGGATTTTCCGGTTTCAGGGTGAGCGAGGCTGGAAAATCCAACTCTACATATTCATGTAATATGTCACAGGCTGGTGATAGCAAACCACTTAAGTGACAAAAATCTGTGCGGGGGATGGGGTGGGGGGAGCGGAGAAGTGGGCTGTGGTTTTGCACATTTTTCCAGATGGCTGATTAGGTCATGTGTTGCCAGGCCTTCATAACTTTGCACCCAATATCCTGACTTTACTTCTCACTCCCTTGTTTATCTTTGGTCTCTCTTGGGCTTGCACTCCTTGCTAGTAGCTAAGATATCTTTCCTCTCTCCCCACTTGAGGAAGTTTGCCCCTTCCTGATTCCTATCCCATCCCATTACTATACTTCCTCAATCCTTTTCCCCTGCAGTCATGATGGACATGAAGAACCATAGACTGCACTCTTGCTGATATTCTCCCATTGCATTTTCTGACAGCCACCCTCACCACCACACTACTGAGTCTGCTGACAGATTTACAATCACTGCTCTCTTTGAATTTCCCTTCAGAATTACTTATGGACAAGACAGTTTCCTCCACATCCTGATTGTGATAACATATGTTGACATCGTGGCTCATGGATGTTGATCTCTTGTCCCTTAAGACAAACTTTGAAGCACTGTGTGAATTTTCTTCTGTTGGTAGCCATGCCCAGAATATCACAGCCAAAGAAAGTTTTCCAGACATTCTCTTACTAGTCTATGTACAATGCATGAGAAAAACAAATGTTCCATAGTGGAATCAGCCATTAAACCAATTTAACAATTGACTTGCAGAATAGAATGTTTATTTGCAGCTGTTTAATTTAATGTTTTTATTCGTTCAGGAAAATGGGCATCGCTGATGGCATTTATTGCCCATCCCTAACTGCCCCTTGAACTGAATTGCTTGCTAGGCCATTTCTGAGGTGAATCAGATGGATTTTTACAATAATCGACAATGGGGTCATGGTCATCATTAGTTTTTAATTCCAGATTTTTATTAAATTCAAATTTCAAGTTTCAAGTAATTTGAGGCAGGAAGTGGCAAATGCTGCTTCATGCATGGGACGAAGTGGTGACTTTGAATTGCTGGTTTTGAAAGTTTTCCACTGGAGGATTTTTCTTGCCTCTTATCTGGATAATTGTAGACTCGTTTGTGGACTGTTTGATTGCTCTGATTAGTCAACAGCTCCAATATCATATCAAGCCATCACCAGGTTGGTATCTGAAAATTCCTACGCTACCGTCCATTTATTGCCAAGCCTACAGACAGTTGCCACAACGTATTCATTCCCCTGGCTACCCAAACTGGGTCTGAGAATTCAAACATGAATGCTTGGTCTGTCACACAATGATCTACATGGGGTGCAATGGGAAATCAAATCTAATATTTATTGGGATGCACACAACCGACTGCAATTGTTGGGCAGGTTAGTGAGTTTAAAACCATAACCTTCAACTATTGCAGTTTGCAGAGAGCATCTCAAATCTCTTATGCTTCAATTCGTCCTCTCTTGTTCAAAATACACCACCATATTGGAATATTCAGCACTGACTATAAATAAAACAGCCATAAAAATGCAATCAAGGCTAGAATAGTAGATAAGATGATTAGACAGTAATATGAAATCAAGGCGATTTCTATAATGCAGAAATCACAAGGGTAGAGCTAGAGTCATTTGTAAGCAGAATTTGACTCCTAATATTAAACTGTCACCCAGAAGTCCCTTTTTCTGATATTGTTTCCAGCTGGAATTTATTTGCTTCCAGTTTTATGCGAGGTATATTCTTCTGCTCCAGATGTCATGCCTTGATTTAACCCACATTTAAAACAAATCCAAAAGACCCCAAATGCCTGAAATGTGAAACATCACTACAGCAGCGTTGCTTTAACTCTGGAGCATAAACACATTGAAAGAATTCTGAACTCTCTGTCACCTCCTTTCGAAAAAAAGATTTTAGTTTGAACACAGTAATCATGAAAATCCTCTGATATTCCTCAATAAGCTAATGAGATATTATAGTCATAAAATATCTATTCATCATATTAAAAATACATTTAAATAGCCTGTGATATAAAATAGTTCCCCTGGTTCCCTTCTCTCCCTATTCTTTTCCTTCCATTATTTGTTCCTATAATCAACAGCTCCTATTTTATCCTATTTCACCCTTTATCTTGCACCTATTTTGCTTTACACATTCAAAACTCTTTGTTGATAGGCCAAAAATGAGTTCCAAACCCTGTGTTATTTCACTAGGTTGACGGGAGATTAATGCTGGCCATCCTCATTCTGTCAGCTGAACGACAAGTTCAAAGGTCGAGTCTGTTTTGAGCTGACATTGCAGGCAAAGCATTCGACCAAATAACTTTTCACTATCCATCTAGGAGACTGGGGTGTGATCAATGCGAGGTCATTAGTCTGACTAACGGCAACTGAAAGAAAGAATTTCCTTCCTCATCCATCATAACCCAACACTGTTTCAGATTAAAGGTCAATTTCTTCCCTCATCCATACCATTGTGCAAAAGTAGACAGCATTTACTAGCTCACGGTACATTAAAGTCCTTGTGTTGGGGAACTTCACTGCATGGGTTACATGGAATGCTATCACAACACAGAGTGGACAATTCTTCTGGGTCTTAACCTGCCAAAGCCAATGATAATTCATGTGTCCCTCAAGTCAATAACCAACTGATTTTTATTTATGGTGGGGATCTCTGCTGCAGCCATGAGTGGCTAATTTTGCTTTGTGGCAGGGAAAAGATCCAGAATGCCCTGGATGTGATCTCTGTCCTTCTCTCTTGCGTATCTTCACACCCAGACAATGTTTCTTTTACCTTTAAGGGAATAGTGGGGGAAGTAGAAAAAGTATTGATTATAAACCCGTTGAATCGCATTAAACTCTCCTACTCTGGGCAACAAGTCCTGGGGTCGGATTCGAACCCGGAGCTTCTGGTCTAGAGATAGGAATGTTATCACAGTGCCACAAGGCCTCCTGGATGTGACGACATCACATGATAAAAGTGTGATGTTCGTGTGTATCCAAAACAAAATTAAAATGATTTGCCAAACATTTTTTTCTCAAAGACAGGGCTCAAAATGTCGAATAA
This sequence comes from Sphyrna mokarran, assembly GCA_024679065.1. Lineage (NCBI taxonomy): Eukaryota > Metazoa > Chordata > Chondrichthyes > Carcharhiniformes > Carcharhinidae > Sphyrna > Sphyrna mokarran. The sequence goes on from JAGIQG010000009.1 coordinate 66,229,401, forward strand.
ACCTTCCTGAAGCTGATTGCACGGTAGTGGACCTGCTGCCTCCACATTTTGGAAGAATGCAGGACATTTCTGTGCTAGACAGTGCTTTAAAAAAAATACTTCTCATGCAACATGGAACAGGTCTGGATTTAGGGGTGCAAAGTCTTCACAAGCTGTCACATTCTCACCTGCATTGCAAATAGTGCTTGCAGTAATTAATTTTCAGAGAGATGCGCAACCAAGAGTTACAAAAGCTTTCAAATATCCACCATTAGTGTTCATGTGACCGCCAAGGTTATTCCCAAAGTGACTATGACAAGAGAACAAGCATCAGATACAGACACTCCACTCCTGTCTGTTGCTAACCGACAAAATATGTAATTGGTAAGTAAAGTGCTGGTGTGGCCAGCAGATAGGATGGAATGTTTGCTGTTACAGCGATTGTGACTACAATACACAAGTAACCACTTTATTGATGGTTCAAAGGCTTCAGTATAAAGAGGCATTACCTACACTGATCAGTTTGGCTAATTGTCTATAATTTTATTTCTGCAGTCATCTTCAAATATTTCTAAGTTTCTACCATTTCTCAAAGTTTAAAGAATATGAGGATGCTTCAATTTCATTTATTTAAACTTAGGAAACTAGATATTTAAAGAAGCAAGGTACAGGTTGATTTTTAAAACAGATTGCATTACCATCACTTTAAATCAACAGGATAACGTCAGGACTGAAAATCCCTCACTGTTATTTACATGTGACAGCTCTGTTTGGCTGATCCTTGGAAATGCATCACGTTTAGATTTCTCTCAGAAACAGAACCAGTGGCTTTTACACTGCAATTTCATCATCAAGGCAATCCCCCAATTCCTGCCTCTTCAGCACCGTCATTAACCGAACTGACTCTTCATTTACCCAGCAGTCCCTCTCCTCACTCTCATCTGTATTAGACTCATACTCAGACGCTATTCCTGACTCTCGGAATTTGATCAGCTCCAGGCTGCCCATGAACTCTTCACGGGACTGCGTCTCATTGTGCAGAAAGTGAAAGCACTCCAGTTTTACCAGACAGTCATCCATACCTAGCGGACTTCCCAGGGGAAGAGGGAGGTCCGATCCATCGCAGATGGACGGCAAGCAGATGTCCTCGGGTTTAGGTGTTGTGGGGTCGCACAGCACTGGTGGCACCGTTGATCGGTAGGTGATCTCCAACAAACTGTCCTGCGAGCCTGCTGAAAGAGCAAGGAAGAAAGAAACCATGTCAAGGCAGCTGCTCACAACATCACTTTACCCTGAAGTCTCAGTTTCCATGGCCAGTTCTTCAGTGAGGTTATGGGGTGGAGGACAAAGGGGGAGACCCAATCCAATGCAGCCATCTTGAACTTAGAAACTATAATTGGTGCCAAGTTTTATTCACCCATTCTTTCAAATATCCACCAATTGTGTTCAAGTGACCACCAAGGTTATTCCCAAAGTGACTACAACAAGCATCAATCAGGTACGCACACTCAATTCTTCTCCGTTGCTAACCAAACAAATACACAATTGGCAAGCCAAGTATTGATATGGCAAGTGGATAGGATGGAATGTTGGCTATTACAGCGATTGTGACTACAGTACACAAGTGACCACTTTATTGATGGCTCCAAAGCTTCAGTTTAAAGAGGCATCACCTCCACTGACTGAATTGGCTAATTGTCTATAACAGTATCTCTGCAGCCGTCTTCAAGTGTTTCCAAGCTTCTATCTTTTCTCAAAGTTTAAAGACTATGAAGATATTTCAGCTTCTTTCATTTAGACTTAGGAGGGGGCTGCAGTAAGGATCTGGTGGTGTTCAACGTTTTGTTTGTAAGAGTCAGCCTAAGACAACCACTGACTTAAAAAGATCTACAAATCTGAGATAGCGCTGACACTTTATTTGGATATGTGTTTGAATGAACTGTCAGGTCATCAGGACAGGTTTAAGACTATTACAAAGACTGATTTTGATGAAAGATCATAAATCAGTAAAATTATTCATTTCTCTGTCCGCAGACTTCTGAGATCTTCCAATGAATGATTAACTTCATTTTTTTTATTCTTTTCCCTCTTTCTAGGAATATTTTAATATAAACAAAGTGTACTTCATGAGATCATATACCAGAACAGAAATTACTTGACTTCACCTATATGTTTAGACAAGAGTGCAGGATACAGAATTAGGGCTCCCATGTTATCATCCATCTCAAATCACATTTGGCAGAGTGTCAGAACCTATGCTCAAACTTACTTGGCAGGGAGAGTGAATGATCAGGCTGGTTAATCTCCCAGGCTTAGGGTAGAGTCTTTGATCAGAGTAGCCAAAGAGGTTTAACCAAGGTGTCGCCTGATGCAATTTTTCAAAGCCATATGGCCTTTTGACTAAGATGAGAAGTCAGAACAAGCCCAAGGTAAAATGCAATGCCTCATCTTGTAGTTTGGATCTTGTCTCTTTTGTGGGGGGCCATGAATTGGATTCAATTTGAATTTGTTTTTTTGGATGGAATAGAAATGAAAAAAAAGGGGTGAAATAGGTTTAACAATTGAAAAAATGTTGCTTCTTAATTCATTCTCAAGAATGTGGGCATTGGAAAGGAAGCCATTCACTGTCCATCCTTGATAAGCTTTGAGAAGGTGCCTATTCCTTGAATCACTGCAGCCTGTGATGTGAAAGTGTTTCCACAGTGCTGTTGGGTAGGGATTTCCAAGTGCCTTAATGATTAGTTCAATTACCTGGCCTCACTTCTGTTCCATCATACCAGGGTTCAAAATTACTCCAAGCTACTGCTTGATGCTATCTTGGAACAATTCTTCCCACAGAAAATCATCACACAACAGTATATAAAGATAGCAGGACAAACAGAAATAGACAAAACAAATTCTATCTGCATATAAAGGTATTTTTTTAACAAGAGATATTGATCAGTACACATTCTCTCAAGTTTTACAGCTGAACAGGAAACTATTCAGCCTTTAATGGTTGCAGTTAACAAACATTTCAAAGGCATTAATACATTAGGGAAGCTGTAAGATAGCATTGTATGGGGTAAAATGGAACTGTACATTGATAATCAGACCTTAATAGATATAAAATTAATGCAATTCCATCACAATAAATGCATTCTTTTACAAAAAGGACAATGTTGGCATTCTTTGAAGATGATAACAGTGATCCTGCAGTACAATGAAAATTGCACACAACAAACAGGGCGCCACGATGGCACAGTGTTTGGCACTGATGCCTCACAGCTCCAGGGAGCTGGGTTTGATTCTGGTCTTGAGTGACTGTTTGTGCAGAGATTGCATGTTTTCCCTGTGTCTGGGTTTCTTCTGGTTGCTCCAGTTTCCACCAGACTCAAAAGATGTGCATGTTAGGTGGATTGGCCATGTTAAATTGTCCCTTAAGTATCCCAAAATGTGTAGGTTAGATGAATTAGCCATGGGAAATGTGAGAAATTCCAGGGATAGGGCAAGTGATAAGGATATTCTGTCAGAGAGTCAGTGCAGACATGATGGGTCAAATGGCCTTTTCTACACGGATGGGATTCTATGATAATTCAAGAATTTGGATGGAATTTTCCTGACCTATCCACCATGGGATCGTAGTGGGCGGGCCAGGGCCATGCAAAGATCTTTTGACCTTGGGTGGGAATTTCTGGTCTTGAGGTAAGCGTAGCTGGAAAATCCTATCCATGGTGTCCCAAAACCGGTCCAATCAGATTTCAGGTCGGGCAGTTTGGGCTGTAGGTAGTTCGGGCCAAGCCAGGTTAGATGAGGTCAAGGGTCACTCAATCAGCAGGAATACACCGGGGTGGGAAGCAACGAAGAGGGTGACACACCTCAGCCACTGCCAATTATATGGCATCTAGCTGAATTGTTCAGGAAAGTTTTTTTTTAATATTTGACTCAATAAACATTGATTCATGGCACAATGTAAAAATGTTTGGTTTTTGGAACACCTGGATTTGAGGCAATGGACCTTGTGCAGGCTTTTTATAAAATCTTTCTCCAGGCTCAGCAATCATAGAATCACTATGGTGAGGAGGAAAGCCATTCGGCCCATAGAGTCCGCACCGACTACAATCCCACCCAGGCTCTATTCCCGTAACCCCATTTATCTTGCTAATCCCCCTGACATTAAGGGACAATTCAGCATGGCCAATCAATCTAACCCGCACATCTTTGGACTGTGGGAGGACACTGGAGCACCCAGAGGAATGCCACACAAACACGAGGAGAACGTATCAACACTTCATAGGCACTGACCCGAGTGGGGAAATCAAACCTGGGTGCTTGGCGACGTGAGGCAGCAGTGCTATCTCTGTGACACCATGCTCCCCGAATGTCACTTTGCTGCCCAATGTTTATGCTCGCACAGATTCCCACAGTATTACAAACATGATGTGAATGTTTGGCTGCAAACATTACGAAGCTTTACAGGACTAAGCGCTCAAAGGATCAATTATTAACTTGTGTCCCGTTAAATAAACAGAGCTTGTACGATTTCTTGGCACTACAAACTCCTGAAGAGCTACATTTCGAGACCTAATCACTTTCTGATGTCAGTCAGCTGCTAATAACACTACAGCAGCTGCCAGAGCTGGAATATTTATTGTAGGCTGGATAGAAAAAAGTTACTGGTATTTCCTTACTTGAACTGTGGCCAGCTAGTTTGAGCTCCAGCTCCTGCACTTGCTTGACGAGCAGCGATATGTGTTTGAGTAGATCCTTGTTCTGCAGCAGCAGCTGATGGACACGAGCCTGGGCTTCAATCCGAGCGGCTGCCTCTGCCGCCAACTGATCCTTCAGTAAGTGGACCTGTCCCAGCACAGAAAGGACAGAGTTAGACTCCACATTTCAGATCCATTGTGGCTGCAGCACTCACCTGAACAGTGAGTGCTATAAAGTCTGCGTACGACAAATGCCCAGTGCTCACTTCAATCCAGAATTTTACATTTTTTACTGAGATTTATAAAGAACAATACAGCACAAGAACAGCCTAACAAACCTGCGTTGATATGTGATTTCTAAACCTCTGTTCATCTCCCATTCACGTATCTGTCAAGGTACACCTTTTTACCAATGTGTCTGCTTCCAGTACCCTCATTCGCAGTGCATTCTAGGCACTCACCACCAGTTGTGTGAAAATCTTCCCCCGCACGTCTCCCCTAAACTTACCACTTCTCATCTTAAACCCATGTCCTCTTGTAATCAGCCTTTCACCCTGGGGAAAAACCCCTGACTATCCATCCCGCTTATGCCTCTCATAATTTTGTAAACTTCTATCAGGTCACTCCCTCAGCCTCTGTCCTTTTAGTGAAAACAATCCGAGTTTCTCCAATCTCTCCTCATACCTAAAACCCTCCAGACCAAGCATCATCTTGGGGTAAGCATTCTTTGCCCCCTCTCCAAAGCATCCACGTCCTTTTGGTGGTGTGGTGACCTGCACGCAATATTCCAAATGGGGCATAACTAAAGCTTTACACAGTTTGATTGTTGTATTGAAATATCACCACAGAGTGAGTTATTGGGTTGAGCTACAGCAGGCGCATTGCCAAAGAGGTGAGAAATAGGGAGAAATATTGGACAGAAAAAGTGATCAGCCAACTGTATGGGGGTTGGGGATGGAAACATTCCCCATTGTCATGGCCAGTAGCTAACTACCACTCAATCTCTTTGTGTGAGAACCTGGTATTTACAAACATTTCCTACTCTATCATACTGGATTCGCTTCATAAATACTACACTGGAAAAAACTGTCGGATGTCCTGGGGCGCAATGCAAATGCAAGCCCTCGTTTCTAAATTACTTCAATATTTAAAAAAAAATGCCCAGAGTTTAATTACAGAATACAATCAGGCAGGCCTTCTGGAACAAACCAATATCTATTCTTCTCTGAAGGAGAGTCATGCGGACTCGAAACGTGAACTCCATTTCTCTCTCCACAGATGCTGCCAGACCGGCTGAGATTTCCCATCATTTTCTGATTTTAGTTTAGATTTCCAGCGCCTATTTTAATATCAGCTGAGTCCTGCTCAGGGGCTACGTGTGTATAGGCTGGGTTCCTCAGTGATATCCCTCAAGGCTCACCCATGAAGAATGAGTGTGTGGGTGGCGAGCACACAAATACATCCCAGTGGAAGTGGGCACCCTCAGCTAGGAGGGAGGAAAAATGCACACAATTGGGACAGAAAAGATTTAAACACTCCCCCATCCCACGTATTGTAGTCTTACTGCCTTGTTTTTTTATATATCTTTGTCACAACTGATTACACTCTTTTAATCTTTCATCATAGCTTATTAATTTAAAATATTAACATGAATATATTTGCCTCCAACAGTACATGTTTTTGCTGCTGGACAGTTTATGAATGAAATACAGCAATTATCTCACTACAAATATGATAATTAACTACTTGTTCTGTCAATTAATTACTAATCCTTTAATATATCTATGCAACTTTTTGCTAATGCATATGTTATCACAGCATTTTCACACAGAATTTACTAGAGCTTATTAATGAACGAGGGATGGGTGGGGGAATTGGCTGGGAGTGGGGGTGGAGAGTTGTTGGGGGGTGGGGTGCTGTGACATGCTAGAGGTTGTTACCAATGCTAATACCTTATGTATTAGTCTATCACTTGCCATGGTGACCATATGGTTTGTCCTCCTCTGGCCCAGAACCTTACACTTGGCCAAACTCCCAGGCACTGTACAGGGATCCTCGCATAATATACTCAACAATGTTCACAACTTCCAGGATTTTTGCTCTGAGCACCGAGAACATATGGAATACAGCAAATAAGCGATTATTCAGTAGCAGCAGCATTTTATCTTTTGTTTTCTTTGGCAGATTTTGGAGAAAATACTCAAATTAAATACATGTGCTTGAGGCTCCAAAGTCAATAAAGTTCTCCATTTCAGCAGCACTGCCATACAATGGCTACAATCACTGGCATATGCAATGATAAATACTTTTTGAGCTATCCATGCAAACTGCAGCTGGAAGACAAATTCCAAATTGGCATCACAAACATCCCTTGACTCATTATGTGCGATGAAAGTTACTTTTTAATTGGTAAAAATGTTAAAAAGGAATTGGAGTCTTTAACTTCATAGCATCCCTGCAGTGCAGAAGGAAGTCATTCAGGCCATTGGGTCTACACCGACTCTCCAACAGAATACCTCACCCTGACTCTGTCCCCAGAATCTTGCGTGTTTCCTCCGCTAATCTCCCTAGGGACAATAAAGCGATTTAACATTGCGAATCCATCTAACCCACACATCTTTGGACTATGGGAGGAAACTGCAGCACTCAGACGAAACACATGCAGACACAGGGAGAACGTGCAAACCCCACAGTCACATGAGGCCGGAATTGAACCTGGGTCCCTGGCACTATGAGGCAGTCGTGCTGAACACTGTGCCACCATACCACCCATCATATCACAAGTTTTCAAACTGGGCTTCTCAGGCAGTGCAGCCTGTGAGTTCATCAGATTTTTCTGCCAATTTGTTGAATGAGTAACACATTATTTCTGACCGGTAAATAAGCATTTTGTGTAATGAGAGCACTGTTTTCCTTTAGGGGTCAGAGTGTAGATTACAGGAAATGTCATTAAATACTGTGATAGGGAAGCGCAAAAAATGTGCTGAACCCTCAACTGAATGGAGCATTAACAGTTAGGCAGTTACGAGGTAAAGATTTGTTGCCTCTCAGCATTTATTTGCCATTCAGATACACAGAACCCCAACCAACGTGGGATTGCATACAAGTGGGACTCGCTTCCTGCCCATCCATTATCCAACAAGCAGTCTTTAAATATGAAGACATCCTTGGCTTTAAAGTGATGACAATCAAAGACTCGTCCACAAATTGCAGAACAGAGGGCATTAATTTAGTTACAACTCAAAGTATAGAGGTGGCTGACATGCTGACGGTCTGAGTTGGTAAACAGCTTTGCATGCTTTCAAGAATCGAGTCTCCAATTCCCCAGGTAGCAGCAGCAACAGATTGCGGTCACTGGAACTGAAGACTTGGATGACCCTAGAACAGTTTGTGCTGGCAATATTCACCAGATCACAAGCCACAAGCTAGACACTGTACAGGAAGCTGCTGTAAATGGAATGGACTCCACACCGTGACACGCTGCAACTTCGACTGACACCATTTTATTGGCTGAATGATCCAGAACATGTTTTCTTATTCCTTGTTTCTGATTACATTGAAGGCGGGTAGCACCAGGGAATCAAACCTTTAATTTTTTTGAATTGAAAAGCCCACACTTACACTGGCTAATCTTACAATAAGAATGGATGTTCAAAACCCTGTTTGCTGACCCCACTGGCAAAGTGTCAAATTACTCCTCAGGGCCCAATTTTACCAAGAATTCGCAGTAAATTCAGGCGTTGTGTCTTTAATGCAATCTGCACCCGAATCTAAGCATATCGCAGCTTTACCGACACCCGATTCGAGTGTAGATCCAGCAAATCCCACTTTATAGTCTTCTGGTCCGTTCCAGATCCGAGCTGTAAGCGACCTGCTAAATAAAAATCCAAAGCCGATTTTTATTTTGCAGGGAATGTCCGAAGTGGGTTCAGAGCCTGCAATGGCTCCCTGACTCAGATCATCCTCTGGGAGGGGCGGGAAGGAGGGGGGGGGGTTGGGGGGGGGGGTGCGTTCAGATCATTCCTGATTGGAGGGGGAGGAGGGGAGTGAGGTCACATCGTTGTCTGGCTGGGGAGGGGGAGGGGGAGGGGAGGCGAAGAGGTGGGTCAGATGTATCTTGGCGTGGGGGGGGGGCTCCTCATTGTCTGGGCGGGGTGGGGGGAGGTGATCATTGTCTGGTGGTGAAGGAGAGGAGGGGGAGAGGTGATCATTGTCTGGTGGTGAAGGAGAGGAGGGGGGAGAGGTGATCATTGTCTGGTGGTGAAGGAGAGGAGGGGGAGAGTGATCATTGTCTGGTGGTGTGGTGATGGGGGGGGCTGATCATTGTCTGGTGGTGGTGGTGATGGAGGGGGGCTGATCATTGTCTGGTAGTGGTGCCGGGGGGGGGGAGGGTTGATCATTGTCTGGTGGTGGTGGTGATGGGGGGGCTGATCATTGTCTGGTAGTGGTGCCGGGGGGGGGGGAGGGTTGATCATTGTCTGGTGGTGGTGTGAGGCAGTCAGATGTTCCTCTGGAAGGGAGGGGCCGAGAGGCCAGACTATTCTTTGGAGGTGGGGGGTGAGGGGGTAAATGAGGCCAGATCATTGTCGGTGGAGTGAGCTGGGGAGAGGGAGCTGGAGTCAGGCCAGACCATTCTTGAGGGGAGGGGGGTGTGATGAGCCAGATCATCGTCTGTGGGGAGGAGGGGGGGGCAAAGGGAGGCGGATAAATTGTGTATCGGGAGGGGGGGTACAGATGATCTCTCGTTGGGGGGGGGGGGAGGGCAGATGGATGTCTGGTGGGGGCGGGGGATCACTGCCACTTTGCAGGTGATCGGTGAGGGGAGAGGGGGAGTGGGGGGCAGTTGCTCTGGGTAGTGGGAATGGACCTGTCATGGAGAGAGAGCAACAAGGAACCAGCACAAAAGAGTGTGGGAGCTAGCACTTGGACTGAAAGGACCAAACAGTGTGGATTTGAAATGCTGATGGAAGATTCGCCTAGCTTGCACTTGAGGGCAGATCCCCAGAGAAAACGCTCACCATGAAACACAGTTCTGTGCTTGAAAATAAAGAATGGAAGTAGATCCTTGAGAGCTAAAAATCACCCCCAGCCCACTACCCAGACTGACTGCCACCCTTGTCCCCTCTCCACCCTCATCGATTGCCTGCAGAAAGGCAGCAGATCCTCCTGCCCCCCCAAAAAGGGATCTAACTGGCCCCCTCCCGAGATACACCCTCGCTCCTGCTAGTTGTTCCCGGGCCGCTTTCTCCACTTTCTGTGGCTCAAGAGTGATCCGACATGGGTACACCTTTTCCAATTGTTTTCTAACTGCGCTTGCGCAATTCAGATCTCTGATCATTCCAGTAGCACTAAGCTCCACCCACAGTGCAAATCGGACTGGAGCCAGCAAAAAGCGTATGGGCGCATCGCTAAGAGGATTCCAGGCTCGGATCTGTATTACCCCCAGATCCAGCCCTTAGACTCCAAATAGTAAAACCGGGCACTTAGTATCAGGGGATTAGCAGGGTAAATATGTGGGGGTAAGGGTTGGGCTTGGATGGGGTTGTGGTTGGTGCAGGCTTGATGGGATGAATGGTCTGCTTCTGCATTGTCAGGATTCTATGATTATTTTCAAAAATGAAAGCAAATGGAATTTAAAGAAACTTGTAAAATGGGTAATGTATTGAATAACAGGAGAAAAAGAATAAGGATTGTTCTTTCGTATAAAGATTGTTCACACAAAATAAGGTTTTTTCTTTGCTTAGTGGAACATGACAGATGGTGTTCCTTAAAAATCCATGCAATAGCGCTACACTTATGCTTAAAGTTTCGGAGCTCCAAACTCAAGGCATTTTTATTATTTGAAATCATGTACAGCTCATTAATAGGCATGGACTGTTATAGCCTGAACTCACTGAACTTGCACCCAACCAACGAGAAAATAATCTTTTTCTTTCCTATCAGCTTCCCAGGCCGACTTCAGTGCATAGTGCCAACCAACTGGCTTTTAGAAACAATCCTTTCATCATCTCAGTCAGATACTGAAGTATAAATTACATCACCTAAGTGACAACGAGAGAATGCAGTTCCTGGGTAGCCTACATATGAGATACCAAATCAGTGTAATGGTACATTTTCCACACACTGAGGTTTACATACCCACAGTGAGTGCCTTGCATTGTTAAAATGAATTGTGTCTCTCCCTTCTCCACTTGGATTCATTCAGCCACTAAGGTGAAGGACCGGATAACTACCAATGCCTGTCAGAGCCCATGGCACCAGAATGCCCATGGCCAGGAAGAAGATGCAATTTGATTTGATTTGCCAGTGGGGTCCAGTGAAAAATATTGTTTCTTGTGCACTATATAGACAAAGCACACCATTCATAAAGTAGAAAGGAGAAAAGGAGAGGGTGCAGAAAATAGTGTTACAGCTACAGGTAGGATGAAGAGAAAAATCAGCTTAATATATGACAGGCCTATTCAAAAGTCTGATGACAGCAGGGAAGAAGCTATCTGTCAGTACATGTTTTCAGACTTTTGTATCATTCAGAAAAGCAAGAAAAGTTTAAATTAAAAAGTGAGCAATACAAAACATTCAAGCAATGTGAAAAGCAATTGTTATCAATTCAGCGTTTATCATAGCAGTGCCTTTCTGTATTAGCAGTGCTTGTTGTCTCTAGCCTAATTTATGCATCATAACGAGCAACTTGTCTGAATATATCACTGCAAGACTGGAGGAATAAACAGCAACAACACAGCAGGGAAACACACATTGAGCATTTTTGCAGCACTCTTAACACTGAGAAAATAAACCAATAAAAAGTTGTATTATTTTGACAAAATGTACAACCCATCCTTCACAATCGACAGAAAATAAAATAATGATCAGTCAGCTCAAATAAAATGTTACTTTTTTATTCCTATTTAATTTGTCGCACATCAAGTTTTTTTCTGAAGGCTGGTAATGCTTGCCTAAGGCAGACTTGGGCTGCATGCAAGGCCAATCCCTTGGATTCCACAAGCTATCAGCATTTCACCCAAATCAACTGTTGTTACCCTAATCTGCATTTAATTCCTTAGCAAAGGGCTGAAACTGAAGTTTCAGGATGATTAAACAGGATCGATTCTTTGTGGTATTTTGTGGTTTTTGTTACAACAAATGAGTCCAATGTAAATGGGGATGGTTTGTTTGTGTGTGTGTTCGTGTATGTGTGCACTGTGTGTGGTTGTGCATGTCAGTGCTTGTGAGTTTGTGTTTGTGTGAGTTTGTTTATCTGTGTGTCAGAAAGAGGAAAACGCAACAGAGCAAGCAAGAGCAGGAAATAGCAGGAGAGAGCATATGAATAATGGAAAACATAAGAGAGACATCACGAGATAACATATTTGCATTTCTGCAATACTTTATGGCATCTCTCACTGATGTCCAAAAGTCCTGTAATTAGTTACTTCTTAAGTTTTATGTAGATAAATGATGAAAAACATGAATGAGTAAGTACAGGATTAATCTACATTGCTTTCTTGTTGGTCCACGAGTTGAAAATATTCTGTTTGCATTAAACGACAGTGGAGGCAAAAGCACCAGAATCACAAGATGTCAAGCCAGCATATTAATTTGAAAACCTGCAGAAAACCTACCTGGATGAACCGTAAGAGTTGATGCTATGAATTGAGAATGCTGAGGGTTGGCAGAATCAAAGTAATCAAAGCTCAATTGGAAAGTGAGGATTGAAAATTGCAGGAAGCAAATTTATGATTCCGTGGAGAAGGCAAAAAGTTAACACCTTCATTATTCAGCTTGTGATCGACATGTCCTCAGAAAGATCTGGCTCATGGAAACTAGACTGATCATGGTTGGACTCCAAAGTGTGATTGATGGCTGAGATTGTGTCTTTGTTTGGAGGGATTTGTTTCACCAGTCAATAGATGGAAGTCAAGAGGATAGGAAGCAGCAATAAGCTAGTCTGGAATTAGAGGATGCTGTGGCACTCATTGGGATAGATAAGGGGATTAGCAGGTTATGCGGGTAGGGCCTGGGTGGGATCATTGTCGGTACAGGCTCAATGGGCTGAATGGCCTCCTTTTGCACTGTAAAGATTCTAAGAAGCTAAAGCTTGTGAATTGATAGCAAAATAATATGACAACAGAGTAAAAGAAAACCAAAAAGATGCTGAATCAGGCCAGATTGTTATTCTATTAGCAAAGATCAATTTCTACCAAGGAGGAAATAGTGTGTTAGGAAATTTCTAGACTCAAGCTACCTTCCTTGATAGTGAAAATCCTCCATAGATTCTTGTTCTCATCCCAATATGTATCATTTATGTTTATCTGGTCCTTGGTTTGAAATATAAAGCCTGGCAAACTCATTCATTTGTGTCATTAAAAAATATGCATCAGTGTTTTTGCCATTTATACTCTGAAATTTTAATTAGGTTGGTGTCTGATCAGCTTTTGCATGGGCAGACTTCACATTAGGGGCACATATCCAGTTTAACCTCTTCATTAGAAATATTAGCATCAGTAGAAAGATCCGCGAATGTTGAGATTTTCGCTGTCTCAGGCGTGGGCCTGAGATAGAGTTTTTGAGAATGCTGTGTCTACAGGGCCGGTCAAACCTGGAAGCAGAGTGCCTGGTTCCAAGGTGGTATGCTTAGAAGGCTGCCGTTGGTTCCCTAAGGCTTTTGTCCAGTTGTATTAAAGGTTGTTGGCCCTCCAGCCCTCACAAACCACCCACTGCCTATGCCACCTCCATGTTTTCCATGCCAACTCATGTTCCACACCAACCCCAATGATCCTTTATACTACCATGCCATTGGAAACCTTTTAAAAGTTAAGTTTAAGACACCTTATCCATGCTCTTTCTGTGCCCTCTCTTTTCAAGTCAGTGCGAACTCATGTCTCCCACTCACTCCTCATGGTCCTTCATCTCCTCAATCATGGCTGAATAGACATCCATTCATCCAGTATTTCATGACGTACAAAAAAATGAGCCATGCAAAATGAGGCCATTTAGTTCCACTGAAGTAGTTCATACATCTGTCCTCATTTTGAATGATTTTCTGAGAGCCCACATTCATAAAAAGATCATTGGAGAGAACTGTTGACTTTGCTTGATTGACACCTTTAAGTTGTTATAACCTGCCATTTTCCTGTGATCTCTTTTGTTAATGTCTCAATGTTTATCTGTTGAGAGGTGTGAAGTGTTTGAAACGTATGTTAATGATAACTGAATGAGCTGCATGATTGAATCTTGTTTTTATTTTCAAAAGAGGATTTGGGGTGGGTTTTTTTTCTCTGAGTAGTTCTATACATGCCATTGCTGCTGAATAGCTCATTTGTCCTATACTTAGTATACACAGGGTGAATGGGCATGTAAAGGTAATGTGTTAACATGGAGGGTACAAGGGCCATGGAACTGGGTGAGGTGCATGAACTGGCAGTGAGTTGAAATGATGGGTCATAGAAGAGGCATGGGTAACATGTTTTGAGGGATCATGAGCCAACAGTTATATAGAAACTGGCCCATTACTATGGAAATTATGGGAGCTAGAGATGCCTACTCCAACAATGGAATTGACTAGATTAAGAATGCAAGGCATGGGCTTGTTACCCGCATCCTTATCCCATGCCAGTGAAAATTGGGAGAGCCAGGATGGGGGATAGGAATCCTGGAACCAAATCCTGCCATTTTAAAATTGTTTTGACACACAGGAGATCTGGATCTAGGTCTGATGAAAAGGTGATCAAAGAGGTGGATAAGGGTAAGGCAGTTGACGTGGTGTATATGGATTTTAGCAAAGCATTTGATAAGGTTCCCCATGGAAGACTACTGCAGAAAATGCAGATGCATGGGATTTAGCAAATTGAATTAGGAATTGGCTAGCTGATAGAAGACAGAGGGTGGTGGTTGATGGGATATATTCAAACCGGAGTTTAGTTACAAGTGGTGTACCTCAGGTATCTGTTTTGGGGCCACTGTTGTTTGTTATTTTTTATAAATGACCTGGATGAGGATGTAGAGGGATGGGTTAGTAAATTTGCTGACGACACCAAAGTCGGAGGAGTTGTAGACAGTGAAGATGGAAGTTACAGTTTGCAGAGGGACAAAGGTAAGTTGCAGAACTGGGCTGAGAGGTGGCAAATGGAGTTTAATGTGGAAAAGTGTGAAATGATTCACTTTGGTAAGAGTAATATGTGTGCAGAATATAGGGCTAATGGTAGGACTCTTAGTAGTGTTGATGAGCAGAGAGATCTCGGTGTACAGGTGCATAGATCCCTGAAAGTTGGTACTCAAGTTGATAAGGTTGTTAAGAAGGTGTACAGTGTGTTAGCATTTATTGGTAGAGGGATTGAATTTCGGAGCTGAGATGTCATGTTGCCACTGTACAAAACTCTGGTGCGGCCGCATTGGAGTATTGTGTACAGTTTTGGTCACCACATTATAAGAAAGATGTGGAGGCATTGGAAAGGGTGCAGAGGAGGTCCAGGATATTGCCTGGTATGATGGGTAGGTCTTATAAGGAAAGACTAAGGGACTTGAGGTTATGTTCATTAGAGAGAAGAAGGCTAAGAGATGACCTAATTGAGACATACAAGATGATCAGAGGGTTAGATAGGGTGGACAGTGAGAGCTTTTTCCTCAGATGGTGATGAACACGAGGGGACATAGCTTTAAATTAAGGAGTGGTAGTTATAGGATGAATGTAAGAGGTGGGTTCTT
Organism: Sphyrna mokarran; assembly: GCA_024679065.1. Classification (NCBI taxonomy): domain Eukaryota; kingdom Metazoa; phylum Chordata; class Chondrichthyes; order Carcharhiniformes; family Carcharhinidae; genus Sphyrna; species Sphyrna mokarran. Next base: position 66,244,766 of record JAGIQG010000009.1, read on the forward strand.
CACTCAGTAGTAAGGGCGTGGAATGCCCTGACATGAGCAGTTGTGGACTCGCCAAGTTTAAGGGCGTTCAAATGGTCAGTGGATAGGCATATGGATAGCATTGGAATAGTTTAGGTTAGAGGGTCATAAAATTGGTTCCATTGGTCGGCGCAACATCGAGGGCCGAAGGGCCTGTACTGCGCTGTAATGTTCTATGTTCTATGATGGTCAGCTAGTCAGAGAGCAAATAGGGAACTCTGAAGATCTGGCTAACTCCAGAACTTAGGGCCCTGATGGTTGAAAACAAGTCCGGCAACAGTAAATTGAAAAGAAACTGGAATCTGAGGAACACAGATTTCGGAGCATTGCAAGGCTGCAGGAGATTAAAAGGACAGGGGAGAATACTTAGAATATATGTTTGCACTTGAAATATAGTGTTCAATTCTGGTTGCCACACTACCAGAAAGATGTGGAGGCTTTGAGGAGGATACAGAAAAGATTTATCAAGATGTTGGTTGACATGGAGGGCATCGGCTATGAGGAGAGGTTGGAGAAATTTGGTTTACTCTCACTGGAACAATGGAGGTTGAGGGGCGACCTGATAGAAGTCTACAAGATTATGAGGAGCACGAATAGAGTGGATAGTCAGAAGAATTTTCGCAGGGTGGAAAAGTCAATTACTAAGGCATAAGTTTAAGGTGTGAGGGGCAAAGTTTAAAGGAGATGTACAAGGCAAGTTTTTTTTTATACAGAGGGTAGTGGATGTCTGGAACTCACTGCTGGGGGAGGTAGTGGAAGCAGATATGATAGTGAGTTTTAAGGGGTGTCTGGACAAATACATGAATGGGATGGGAATAGCAGGAGGGTAGGAGGTTTTAGTTCAGTCAGGCAGCATGGTCAGTGCAGGTTTGGTGGGCTGAAGGATGTGTTCCTGTGCTGTAATTTTCTTTATTCTTTGAGATGTGCAGACTTTCCTGGCTTGACTCACTGTCTGTGAGGAATCTGCATGCTCTTCCTGTGTCTGCGCAGGTTTCCTCCAGGTACTCTGGTTTCCTCCGACAGGCCTAAAGATGTGCTGATTAGGTGCACTGGCCATGCTAAATTCTCACTCAGTACCTGAACATGTGCCAGAGTGTGGCGAGTAGGGGACTTTCACAGTAACCTCAGTAACTGCAGTGTTAATGTAAGTGTACTTGTGATACTAATAAATAAACCTGAAACTTAAAGCATGATCAAATATGAAGACAGTTACTTGAAGCATAACTCTGTGGGGACAGAAAGGGAAGGACAAAAATCAGAGAGCAGAAAAAAGAAGATTCTTTAACTTGATGAGGGAATAAAAGGAATGATGGATTAATTATGTTCATAGGGTTATCTTGTTCTTCAATCTCTTACATTTCATTCTTGGCAAAAAAAAGGTCGTGAAATGTTTTGCACACTGCTATTAAAGCATCTGTACCATACAAGGAGATCCATTGAAATGGAACAAGCAAATGGGGAAGGATGAAGTTATCTTAATTATCATGCTTTCACACCAGACAGCTCTTTTCTATAACATGGAGTGCGACAACACCAATCAGTAGTACGTTTTGAAAGAACATTGTATAGATGAAGCATACAAATTACAGCACAGAAAGAGGGCACTTGGTCAATCAAACTGCTGCTTCTCTCTAATTGAGCCGCCTACTCTCATCCCCCTTGCTCCCCATGTCCACTCAAGCGAAGCTGGAATTATTAGAAGTCGAGAGTAGTTGTACTGGTAATCCTGTACACAGCTTCCGCACCATCAGAGCCTCGTGAGCTGGCTCTTTCTTACCTGAGCAACAGCCACCTGTGTCTGCTGCTGCTGCTGCTGTAGTTGCTGCTGAAGGAGCTGGATCTGATGGTGAACAGAGAGTGGGGTGCCCACTGGCAGCTGGCTGGCTGAAGGAAGCAACATCTTAGGCGTGGCCATTAGAATGCTGGGGCTATCGTCATGGGGCTGAAAGAAATGGAAGGGGGAGAAAAGCATTGAGAATTCATGTCAAGAGACAGCAGAAGAATTCTTTTTAGTTTTCTCACTTCTGTTATTTCACATTTTCCAGATGGCAATTTTTGGAATTTTCCCTTTTTTTTTATTAGCACTGCCTTTTTATTAATTCCGACCTTACCATTTCATGAAGTTGATCATTGCAGAAGTACGCCTACATATGAGGGATCAGTGATGAAGTAGCCAAGGGCATTAGCATTTTAATCACTGCCCTTCATCTCCAGATTCATTAATGTTATTCCTGAGAGAAGGCAAATGAGCTGAATCATGTTAAGGCAGTAATGTTAAAGTTTCAATGCAGACTCCTGCTAGAATAATAGTGGGTAAATGTTAAAGGGATATCATTGTCAAAAATACTCACGTTTGTTTGTAAAACATGCGGGCAAGATGTTATTTGGGTTAAAGTGCAGGATTGTGTCCTGTAACATTCTTGTTCAAAGAGATTTTCCCTTCTCTCAACTTGACCACACATTTTCACAAAGCATGTCCCTGTCATTGCAATCACACCCTCTGAAGAATGAGAACATGTTTCCCTTCCATCACTTTGTCCACTTTGCAGATCAAACTTTGTGGATGGAATTTTCTCAAAAAAATTCGAAGAAAATGGGAGGCTTTCTTGTTGTCTCTTTCAGTGAGGTAACTATTGGGAATTTACTGCAGTCTGCGCAAAACAGAAGCTGTAATGTGACTTTCGCCAGTACAGGGGGAGTGGAGTCTCAGCTCACCTGTGATGCAGGCTGTTGAGCTCTAGGATGCCATTACGCAGGTGCTCCCAGCTCTCCGTATACTGTGTACATGCAGACATGAGGAGAATGTGCAAACTCCAAACAGCATAACCCAATGCCAGGATTGAATCCAAGTCCATGATACTGTGAGGCAGCAGTGCTAACCACTGTGCCACCACACCACCCAATTTATGACTTACTTAATAATTAGCTTGAAGGTGTAATATCTCCTTATCTCATGGTTAACCAGAATTTCAGTTACTGCCAATCAAGTATGCAAGGCTGTTTTTATACAGTTGAACTGACAGTGGGTTTTTGAGACAAGTCCAGAAATTGTTAATGGATGAAAATTTAACAAGTCAGCCTTAAGTGGCTACTTGCATGTTGAAATTTTGATTACAACCAGAGGAATTTTACACAAAAAAAAACATGTTTATTATTTGTCCCTGTTATCAAACATAATTTCTTCACTGTAATGTGTTGTTTCCTCTTCATTGTTTTTACATTTCACTCAAACAGGAGATCAAATATTTCAGTAATTTTTGACTTCTAAAAGAAAAGAGTCTCCTTGTATTCCTACTGAGAAGCCATTTCATTCAGGGAAAGTGATGTAAGCTTTGCCACAGAAAGGCGTATATTAATTGGTCTCTATTCTTTGCCTGGATCAACACAAGAAGTCATAAAACTACAAATGGGTTGTGAACGTAGTCCAATTCATCATGCAAACCAGCCTTTCATCCATTGACTCCATCGACATTTCGCACAGCCTTGGAAAAGCGGCCAGCATAATCAAGGACCCCACAGAATATGGTGCAATTTTACCATCCTGCCTGCCAGGGGAATAGGAGTGGGCGAGGGACAGACATTGGGAAGGCCCATTGACCGTGGGCAGGATTTTACAGCTTTGGGATGAGCAAAACCATAAAATCCCACCCATACTCTCTTCCATCTTCTTCTTTTGGGAAAAAGATACAAAAATCTGAGATCATGTCCCAATCGACTTAAGAAGAGCTTCTTCCCTGCTGCTGTTAGACTTTTGAATGGACCTGTCTCACGTTAAGTTGATCTTTCTCTACATCCTAGCTATGACTATAACACTACATTCTGCACTTTCTCCTTTCCTTCTCTATGTATAGCGCGCAAGAAACAATGCATTTCACAGTATACTAACACATGTGACAATAGTAAATCAAATCAAAAATCATGGTTTCTATCTTGCAGCTTAAAATGTCTCTGTCCAATTTTTTGAAGTGGAGATGCCAATGTTGGACTGGGATAAACACAGTAAGAAGTCTCACAACACTAGGTTAAAGTTCAACAAGTTTATTTGTAGCAAACACCGCTAGCTTTCGGAACTGGCTGTTTCTTTGTCAGGTGGGTGGGAGTTCTGATCACAAACAGGGCACATAAAGACACAAACTCAATTTACATGAAGAATGATCGGAATGTGAGTCTTTACAGCTAACCAAGTCTTACAGCTACAGACAATGTGAATGGAGAGAGCATTAAGCGCAGGTTAAAAAGATGTGTATTGTTTCCAGACAGGAAAGTTAGTGAGATTTTGCAAGTTCAGGCAAGTTGTGGGGGTTACTGATAGTGTGGCATGAACCCAATATTCCGGTTGAGGCCATCCTCATGTGTGTGGAACTTGGCTATCAGTCTTTGCTCAGCAACTCTGCCCTGTCGTGTGTCGTGAAGGCCACTTGGGAGAACTCAATGCTCTCTCCACTCACATTGTCTGTACCTGTAAGACTTGATCAGCTGTAAAGACTCACATTCCAATCATTATTCATATAAATTGAGTTTGTGTCTTTATACGTTCACCCATCTGTTGAAGGAACAATCAGTTCCGAAAGCTAGTACTGTTTGCTACAAATAAACCTGTTGAACTGGTGTTGTGAGACTTTTTACAATTTTTTGAAGCCAGGTCTCATTGCTTTTACACCAAAACATCAGATTACTACAGATATTCCACTTATACATCCCACAAATTTAACTACTCATTTTGTTGCAGGAATGAAATTTCTCATCAAATCTTGATTCTTTTCAGAGCTGCTGGCATCACCTATGGGAGGGTTTGTAACCCAATGAGGGGAGGCATTAAATTAAAGAGTCACTGAATACAGCTGAACTTAGCTCAATAAACGATACTTCACAATTGTGTAAAACAATTACAAAAAGGACTAGGCTGAATAAACACCACGGTCTCAGAAATTGGGATTGAGACAGTGCCATGGAGGCTTTTGTGTTGCGCAAACAAGTCTTCTAATGAAATGCGAGCCATCTTTCTACACCTCTTGTCAATAAAATAACATTGACTGCCCCACACATTCAAACAAAAGGACACAAAAAATAAATTCCTCCACGGTATTAAGGATTCTACAAACCAAGCTTATCTTATTAAATCTGGGCAAGCCGTTCTGACTTGCTGCCCAGTTAAGCAGTCAGAATGTGTGAAAGTACAACAGGATACAAGATAAACTCCCCGACACAATTAGCACCTTGCACAATTATTATTTCTGATCTACAAAAGCTGGGCAAATATGGCTTGTTATTAACTAAGAGTTATGTTCAGTGAGTTGCTCCGAGATGAAAATTTGGTTGCAGTATTACCAACATTTAGAAATCGCTTTTCCACAGCAAGCCCCATATGAGAAAGAGTGACTACACTGTGGCATTTAAGCCTCTATTCAGAAGGGTCATGGGTTTATGCTGATTGAATGAGTGGAATTGTGCTTTTATTATTTTGTGATTGTTTTAAAGACAGTACTACTGGGATCACATTCTGGGATTCTATCCATTTTTTCTCAAGCTAATCTATCAAGACAATGATCAACAGCTTCCAACCTTCCACTTATCCACTATTTGAAGATCCAGAGAATAATAAAACTTCCCTCAGTCTTGAAAAGAAGTAGTTGACATGGGACCTTTACGTGGTAGCAAACTGTTGAAAAATGGTAAATGTAAGTTAAGTTTGGCCACAAAAGTGGAACATGAGGCCAATCTATTCCGATACAAAACAAATTCAGTACCAATATCGGAATGGCTTTTATCTTCATTGAAAAGAGTAATCCATAGAGGGGGAAGACCACAGTTCATGAAAACTCAATTACATGCTGTGATGGGAGGATTGTAGCTTTTTTGTTATACCAATGTTCACAGAGGAAAGTAGCCTCCTTAGTTCGTGAATGAAGCATATTCCTCCACAATGGACACTGGGAATTTTCTGCTTATGCCATTGAATTAGTGGGGAACGTAACTGACTGTAAAAGTTTCTATAGATGTGTAAAGAGAAGAAGGTTGATAAAAATGAAGGTAAGATTAAGATGCACAGTGTTACAGATAATGTTTTAGCATGGATAGAGGATTGGTTAACTAACAGAAAGCAAAGAGTGGGAGGTAAACGGGCGTTTTTCTGGTTGGCAATCAGTGACTAGTGGTGTGCCTCAGGGGTCAGTGTTGGGACTGCAGTTGTTCACAATTTACATAAATAATGTGGAGTTGGAGACCAAGTGTAGTGTGTCAAAATTTGCAAATGACACTAAAATGAGTGGCGGAGCAAACTGGACAGAGGACGCTGAAAGTCTGCGAAGGAATACAGATAGTCTAAGTGAATGGTGAGGGTCTGGCAGATGGAGTACAATGTTGGTAAATGTGAGGTCATCCATTTTGGTTAGAATAATAGCACAATGGACTATTATTTAAATGATAAAAAATTGCAGCACGCTGTTGTGCAAAAGGACCTTGCAAGAATCACAAGGAGTTGATTTGCAGGTACAGCAAGTAAATGGGATAGAGTCTAAAAACAGTCAGGTTATGTTACAGCTGTATAAGGTGCTGATGAGGCCACGCATGGAGCACTGTGTATAATTTTGGTATTTACCGGCAATGGAAGGGGTGCAGAGGAGATTCATTAGGTTGATTCCGGAGTTGAGGGGGTGGCTTATGAGGACAGACTAAGTAAACTGGGGCTGCACTCATTGAGATTCAGAGGAATGTGGGAAGATCTTATAGAAACATGTAAGATTTTTTCACTCAGAGGGTGGTGAGAAAATGGAATTAGCTGCCGTCGGAGGTGGTGGAGGTGAACTCGCTGGGGTCTTTTAAAAGACTTCTGGATGACCACTTGGGATTAAATGGGATTGGGAGTTACAGATAGTTCTATGGCCCAGTAGGTATGGGTGTGATCGCAACTTGTGGGCCAAAGGGCCTGTTTGCGCTGTAGTGTTCTATGTTCTATTACGGAGAGAACGATAAGATAGACACAGGGAAGTTGTTTCCATTGCCGAGTGAAACTAGAGCTAGGGGGCGTGGCCTCAAAACAAAAGGGGAGCAGATTTAGGATTGAGTTGAGGAGGAACTTCTTCACACAAAGGGTTGTGATTCTGTGGAATTCTCTGCCCAGTGAAGCAGTTGAGGCTACCTCATTGAATGTTTTTAAGGCAAGGATAGATAAATTTTTGATCAGTAAAGGAATTGAGGGTTATGATGAGCAAGTGAGTAAGTGGAACTGAGTGCATGAAATATCAGCCATGATCTTATCGAATGGCAGAGCAAGCCCGAGGGGGCAGATGGCCTAATCCTGCTCCTAATTCTTATGTTCTTACAAATGTAGGCCCCTTACAGACAGAAACAGGAGAATTCATAACAAGGAATAAAGAAATGGCTGAGGAATTAAATTTGTATTTTGCTTCAGTCTTCACAAAGGAAGACATGAATAATGTACCAGAAATGCTGAGAGAAACATGTTTTAGTGAGGAGCTGAAAGAATTCAGCATTAGCAGAGAAATGGTTTTGGGGAACTTGATGGGATTGAAGGTGGATAAATCTCCAGGTACTGATAATCTTCACCCTCGAGTAATTAAGGGAGTGGTGCTGGATGGGTTATAAGTAATGCTGATTACTTGAATGGGTATAAACTGAGAGAGGTGAAACTCAGCAAGACCCTGGAATCCTTGTGAAAATAAGTAACAGTTGCTCAAAGTAAGCGCGCAGGTACGGCAGGCAGTGAAGGTAGGTCTGTTGATGTTATTTTCCAAAATTCTTTGGGCTCTGTAATAGCTCCTACAGAATGGAGAGTAGCTAATGTAAGCCTGCTATTCAAAAAGGGAGGTAAAGAGAAAACTGGGAACTATAGACTAGTGAGCCTAATGCTGGTATTGGGAAAGTTGCTAGAATCTGTTATCAAGGATTTCATAATTCGTCATTTGGAAGGCAGTGATATAATCAGACAAAGGCAGCATGAATCTAATGGAATTTTTTCAGGATGTAATGAGTAGAGTTGATGAAGAAGAACCAGTGGATATGGATTATTTAGACTTTCAAAAGGCTTTTGAAAAGGTTTCATATAACAGATTACTATGTAAAGTTAAAGCATGTGGCATTGCAGGTAATGTCTTGAGATGGATAGAAAGCTGGTTAGCAGATAGGAAGCAAAGAGTAGGCATAAATAGATCATTTTCTGATTGGCAGTCAGTGACTAGTGGGGTTCCACAGGGATCCGTGCTAGGACCATCTTCCAATGATTTGGAAGAAGGAACTGAATGTATTATCTCCAAATTTGCAGATGATACAAAGTTGGGTGGGAGGGTAAGTTGTGAGAAGGATGCAGAGACGCTTCAATGTAATTTGGACAGGCTGAGTGTGTGGGCATCTGCATTGTAGACGCTGTATAATGTGGATAAATGTGAGGTTATCCACTTTGGTAGCAATAATAAGAAAACAAATTATTACTTGAATGAGTATAAACTGAGAGAAGTGAAAACTCAGTGAGATCCTGGAGTCCTTGTGAAAGTAAGTAACAGTTGCTCAAAGTAAGCGCGCAGGAACAGCAGGCAATGAAGGAAGCAAATGGTATGTTCGTCTTCATAGCGAGAGAATTTGAGTATAGGGGTAGGAATGTTGGGGTGTTGATGAGGCCATACCTGGAATATTGTGCACAATTTAGATGTCATTATCTGAGGGAGGATGTTCTTGCTTTAGAGGGAGTACAATGAAGGTTTACCAGGCTGATTCCTGGGATGGCAGGTTATCATATGAGGATAGACTAAGTCAGTTAGGACTATATTCACTGGAGTTGAGAAGAGTGAGGGGAATCTCATAGAAACTTATAAAATTCTAACAGGGTTATACGGGGTAGATTCAGAAAGAACGTTCCTAATAGTGGGGGAATCCAGAATTAGCAGGTCATAGTTTGAGGATAAGGGGTAAACCTTTTAGAACTGAGATGAGGTGAATGTGTGGAATTCATTAACACAGAATGTAGTTGAGGCCAAAACATTGTCTGACTTCAGTAAGAAATTAGATATAGCTGTAGGAGCCAAAGGGATCAAGGCTGAATAAGGATATTGAACTTGATAATCAGCCAAGATCAAAATGTATGACGGAGCAGACTCGAAGGGCTGAATGGCCTACTCCTACTTTTTGTTTCTATGTTTCTGTGAATCAGAACAGGAAGCATTTCTCTGAAGATCCTCCTCATATAACTGCACATAGTAGCTGCAAGTCTCAATTATCAATGCAGCAAATTAAAAGGCAGTCAAATATGAAATTGCTACAACATGTGCGAAGTCATTTCCCCGGCTATCTAGACTACTACAATGTGAACCATATCACATATCACATTTACAGCGAGCTATGTCTGAACTGACAGCCCAAGTACATTGGGGGAAGTGTTTTTTATGGAGCTTACAACAGTGATAAAGGTAGAATGGGTGGGGTGGTTGACTTAATTAGGTAGGATATGAATTTGATTTCGCAACAGTGGGTTGAGATGCAGCTGTAAGGTCAACAATGTGTTTACGATATGTCAGGCATTATGTCAACTTGTGGCAGGTTTGAACGTCTAACGCATTTGCATTTCACGAATATTCATTAATGAGAAACAATTTTGAATAAAGTCCGACCTTCAAAATCAAGTCACATGAGAATCTCGTGGCACCTGGTTTAGGCACCTGGTGTGCACCAGTTGGCTTTGTGCGAGTTGTGTGGAAGGACAGTGGTTTTCTTTGTTAAATTCCATGGGCACAAAGGAGGGGGAGCAAGAGAATGGACTATTGCTTGGTGGTCAGGACTGGTCGGGGTGAGCCAATGTTGGGAGGCGGTGTGGAATTTTTGTGGAGTGGGGGTCTGGAGAATGGAGGGTTGGATGAGGGATCTGAGGGAGGACAGAGGATGGGGTCAGGGTGCAGAGAGTGGTGAAATGGGCCAGGTCAGGTGTGGTGAGGGTATGAAAATGAAGGACCTAACTGTCCAAATGTATATCCATTTCAGATTGGCAGAGTCTTTACAGAGCTTCGAGTTCACCTATAACATACCCCACTGGGGATAATCTCAGACAATATCTTTTACAATACACAGAAGGGAGAGCCAGCAAGTTCAGCCATATTCCACAGAGTGGTAAATAATAACACTGGCCATCAGTGAGTGAATGCAAAAACACACCATTTTTTCTTCCACAATAAATTAAATATCGTCAACTCCTCTGTAAGCATCAATGCTTGCAAACCATATCAATATAATTAGCTCTTTGATTAAACTAGTCTCAACAAATAGCAGTGATGCACATGAATAAAGTGAAACCACTGTTATGTGAAATACTTGCATGTGAAATTTAATTTTGAAAAGCACCCATGCTGTTAAATTCTAACAGTGAGTTGGTAATGAAGTCTTGATTGAGCTTTATTCTCAATGACACAAAATTCATTCATCACCTGTTTTCCTTTATATGCACCAGTGATATGCTTAACTAATAAGCTACAATTAACAACTTAAACATTCCTTGACTGATAACTGTTTTGCACCCTAATCCATGCCACTTTTGTGCTTGCAAGTCTTTTGTAATTTGTAATGTAGTGGGGCAGGAAATTTGTGTCCATGATATGGACCTCCCTGTCTTTCAAAACAGCATTGATCATCTGACGGCGGCTTTTATCAATGAAAAGCTTCCCTCACTACAAAATACGTTTTGTGTGCACACAATGGACACTTAGGATTTTAATTAAAATTGCATCGGAGAATGCAAAAAGACAGTGCAAGTGGCCACATTGGGAATTGGACGCTGCAATCTCAGCCAATGTGTGGGACGCAGATAATGTGATGTAAAGTAGGGAAGTCTTCTCCCCTGCTTCTCCAGTTAACTGCTGTTGAGGCAGGCCATCAACCCCATCAGTGCCTCTACTTTCTCAGAAGATAAAGTATCAGTGAAAGGGTTATGGGCAGCATCTGTCTATCCAGCTATTTCATTCAAGATTCATTCTCACATTTGATATCACAATGTTTACATTGTTGCCCTTAGTCTCAGTTGCTGAGCGTTTGAGATAGAATTACAAGCTCAAGGCCAACATAATGGTCCAAACTCAATGACAATAGGTGAAATTGAATGTTGGCAGTAGGGGAGCCCCTCATTGCTTCCTCTGGGGGAGGCTCACTGGAATTAAATGTGTGGGATGTAAGGAGGTCCTGTGCAAATCAGAGACCAGCAGCTCTTCACTGTCCTTCAGCAGCAGTAGATGTAGTGGCAACTGTTAGAAATTTATCCACCAGACGCCCAGAATCTGTGAGGTAGCAATGTCTTCAATGCATGAGGTGGTGATGGGGGGTCACAGGAATGGGGAGCAGGTTGGCTTGGTATGTGGAGGTGGGGGGGGGGGGGGGGGGGAGAAGAGGTCAGAAAAAGGTCAATAGTGTCTCTCAGCAGCACCTCCTCTCCCCTGTATTCCCTCTCTTTCCGGATGCTGAGCTCTTTGGTCAAGCACGGAAATCTGCGAACAAACCCAGCATGTGTCCACTTCGGAGGCTCTCCCCGTTGCCAGTGATGTGTCACCAAAGGGCAGTCACCACATGGGAAACTCAGAATGTAAACCCTATCATGTCTGCCTGCGGGTTCCCGAGGGGATCCATTGAACAATGCCTGATTGAGAGACACAGCATTGGTGAGGAGGGTGTGCCCACTGAAAGTCATCTCCTGCTCTGGCAGGTAACACCCCCTCATCCTTTCTACCATAACTCCCAACCCCTGACCCATCCTCCCTCAATCGCCTATGGCCTGGGTCTCTCATGGCCTTTCCTGGGTACATTTTTGCAGCTGCCACTGCTTCTGATGGTGCTGTCTGTAAATGTACAGTTGCCAACTTTGCACAGTTGCCGGTGGTAGTGGTGGTGGGGGACGGGGGCAGGATTTTGGTCCCCGTGTTTCCCAATCCCAGGGAAGTCCTGCTATTAGCCACTTAAATGCCCAAGAGGCACTCAATATGGTAATCTTTCCAGCTGTCAGGTAAGACCCTCGTTGCCTCCATTAAATACCTCCCTTTGAGGGATGAGGTTTGGAGTCAGAGAATGGAAGTTTGACAAGCATCACCCGAGGAACAGGAAACAGAGAAGAGGAAAAGAAGTGGTTCAACGAGAATAGTGAAAAGAGAAACACTCGATAGCATTGTGAAAGTGGACAATGCCATAATAGTGGCTCAGTGCATACGTGACAGAAGACACAGGGCAAGTATAGAAACCCTTTCATTGTTTCTTTGCTTCATCTTGCTGTGCTGACTTTCACACAGTCAAACACTTATTTGCATTCACAGCTTACATGCAGACAAACACGTTGCACACATGCACACACACTCGGCAAAAACACACAAAGACACATAAAGAAACATAGGAGCAGGAGTCAGCCACTTAGCCCATCAAGCCAGCACTGCCATTCAATATGATCATAGTTGATCAATGCACACACACAAGTGCGCACACATACACATGCACACACACAAGTGCGCACATATACACACACGTGCACATAATGCACGCACACATACACATAAAGCACCGAAAGCTAATAAGGAACATGGCAGGGGCCATCTGATTGCCATATAAATCTCACATTTTGATTGTTCTGATTAAATGTAGCAGCAAGTTGTGACTCTATAAATTTATTCCAGGCTGCAGTTTAATTAACCAGCCCTTACTCTGACTTTATATTACTGGACAGGTTCCAAACATCAAAACTGAAGCACTTTCCTCCAAGCTAAATCTGTCCAGACTGACTACTGAGTGAATTTAATAAAAACGGAAAGTGTTGTGACAATTACCCCGATGCCGGGGTGATTTGGGATTGGGTGGGAATGGTTTTGGTAAAGCAAACATGTTTGAATCAGGCTCAGCCCCCGACTGCGAGCAGCTGCCCTTTAGCTCTGAGCCGTGCAGAGTAACAGCTAGTCAAGGAGGGATTGCCCCCAGTGGAGCTGGTGTCGGATCAGTAATGCTGTTAGCACTCGTACCACGATAGACAGCTCCACAAGGTGAAGGGTGCATCACTTTATCTAACAAGGATACTTCACACATCCAAGCACAGTTCATTTCAGCTCATCCTCTTCCTGTGAATAATGACATTTCACATATCCAGCAACTGAATGTTTTGAAGGCCTTCCTGTTACAAGGTTCAGGAACTAATTTTTAAATTAAACTTGTGGGAATGATACTACACCTCCAAGGGGATATATTGGAAAGCTAATTATCAACGTCCTGGAGGTTACCATTGACCAGAAATTGAACTGGACTAGCTATATATTGTGTCTGCAAGAGCAGGTTATAACTCATCTCCTAACCCCATCACACACCTACCCCGCCAACCTCCCCAAAGCCTGTATACCATCTACAAGGTACAAGGCAGGAGCATGATGGAATACTCTTCACTTGCCTGGATGAACGTGGCTCCAGCAAGATTCAAAAAGCTTGACACTACCCAGGACAAAGCAAATGCTTGACTAGCATCCCACCCACAAATATTCACCTCTCCAAAGTAGCAGCAGTGTGTATCAGCTAAAAGATGCATAGCAGGAACTCACCAAGGCTCCTTAGGCAGAAAATTCCAAAGCACTGCCATCCAGAAGGACAAGGGCATCAGGTACTTGGGAACACCACCACCCAGATGTTCCCTTCCTATCCAATCAGCATCCCGACTTGTAAATATATCACCGTTCCTTCACTGTTGCTGTGTAAACTCCTGGAATTCACTTCCTAACAACACTGTGGGTATAGCTACACTTCAAGGACTGCAGCATTTCAAGAAGGCAGCTCACCCAACCTGTTCAAGAGCAATTAAAGGTGGACAATAAATGTTTTCCAAACCATTGACACTCACATTCCATGAATCTCTACAGCTGGATTAGGCTATTGAATTAGGTGCTCAGCCATGATTGTGATGTACAGTAGAGCAGACTTGAAGGGCTCAATGGCCTCCTCCTGCTCTTATCTTCTATGTTTCTATGAATGAATAAAAAGAAACCAGGTGAGGAGACTATATGAACAACTGACTCATATCTCCTCTGTAATGTAGACAAAACACCCGTTTCATACTCATTATTATGACAGCTGCATGCTGTTCATTGGCTGCGTGCAGCAGCGGGGGACTCAGTATTGCTGCTCTTTCCAGCATTACTTAAAATTAAAAGACACTGCCTAAAGGGAATGTGCATTCTGGCTGTTGGAGGTGATTCAGAATGGTACTATATAACAAAGAGTAATACTGACTATGGTTTTCCATTATTGCATTGAAGATGTTGGTGCAAGAGTGGCAGTGGAAATGTGAGAAGATATCCACATTTCGAGGCATGCGAGGAGCAGGCAGTGGGAACGGATTGTCAAGAGGTCAATACCAGAGGTTTAATCCCAAGGACTTGGGTTCAGTGCTACAAGAAGTTTAATGTGTGGTCAAGGTAAGTGATCCCACCAACTGCACCACTATCCTCACACACAGGTCAATTCAGCAGCACCCTATCACTCCCCAGCATCAATCTCTATTAATCGGGATTCATATCTAACATTGAAAGCTCCCCATCACTCTCACACACCCAAGGCTCACATCCATATTTCACAGCCTGCACCCTCTGCCAGCTATTCAACCATGACAGTCACAGCAGTGAAACATTTTGCTCCACACTCACTGACACAGTCGCTTCTTTTTCGGAGGGAGATGGTGCTGGTCGTTACACGTAGAACCATTGCTGAGAGCCTGATCACTAGCTGGGCTAAATCCATTGAAACAAACAGTATCCTCATTTCTAATCCTCCTTCTCACATCCCATTTGTGGTGGTGGAGTAGTGTTGGTGGTAGCTCTGAAGGTGTTCATGAGGTGTAACATGAACCTCATTCCTCCTCCTGTCACTGCCACTCCACCAGAGACCTTGCTATTGCCTTGCAGATGGTGGAATTTGAATTCAATAAAAAATATCTGGAATTAAGAATCTGCTGACGACCATGAAACCATTGTCGATTGTTGGAAAAACCCAACTGCTTCATTTATGCCCTTTAGGGAAGGTAATCTACCAACCTCGCTGACCTGGCCTAGATATCATTCCAGAGCCACAGAAATGTGGTTGACTCTCAATTGCCTTCGGAGAACAAGGGATTGGCAATAACTGTTGCCCAGCCAGAGACGCCCATGTCTAACAATTGAATAGAAAAACACTGTGCTGGGTGGGGTGGTGTATGGTGGGATGGGTTGGAATGGGGGGAGACAATGAATATTGCTTCGCGCATGTTAATTTGTACAAGGTCAAGGGGGGGCACAGCTTGGAGTTTCAGCACTACCATCCACCTTTTCTGCACACACCTGGCAGATGTCAACTGCGTGCCTTTACCTTCAAGATAGCAACTAATGCTGTTGTGTGCAGATGCCATTTTGGAATTGTAAGAGCTCTCATTGCCTTCAAAAAGTAAGTTCTAGTCTACCTTTTGTAGGGCCCAGAAATACCGGCAGGTACAGTAAAGCCCAGGTTCTTGCTGTTACAATCTGTGAATAGCTAAGAGTGAACGTCACCAAGGAACAGAGACGTCAAGAGCAGATTAAAACATCAGCTGCTTGAGGAGATAACAGGATTACCTGGCAATAGTGTTGATGTCAAACCATAGCTCACACATCAATCTGTCCAAGACACAAAGCATTCCGACTACTACCTAATTCCTGCAGCAATGTGTGACTACACTTTTTAAAAAAACTATAACGGAAGGCCAAATAAATTCAAGTCTTTCTTTACTGGATTTATATATTTAATAATAATTATATTACAAGTGACTATTTGTACAGCAACTGTTTTAACAGTATTACTAAGCACAGTTGGAGCATTCACTCTCCCACTGGTACCACCCAAAATAAATTTAGTTATTTTCTGGCCATTTTGTAAGTGCAAGCAGTCTGTTTTTGATTGGCCAATTAGTCATTGGTACAATTCGTAAGAGCCAGCAGGACACATACTTTACACATCTCTCCTTTGAAATTTAATGCACTGCTATGTGAATCCATAGTACCCTGATTTGTGTAATTCAACAAGGATCTTGCCTTGGACAGACAGGCACCAATAGTGGGCCCAGATAAAATGGCAGCTTGCAGGTTAAGAATGAGAAGGGACAGTATGTGCAACATTTCAGTTTTAAAGCAGCCAAATCTCCATTCACTTTCAGCAGCACTGGAAAATCCCAGCCGCGAACAAGAACACAAAATTTCTGTCGATGATTCTTGTTTCAATGAACAAAATACCATGGAAGAAAAATCATATTTCAATCTTCTATTAGCATACTGTGGGAACCTATATTAGTTTTATGATTGGAGTTCTTGTAAGGCAGTAAGCAGCACCCCTGTCTCTGAGACAGAGACAATGAGTGGGATTTTATGGCCTCATTCGGACAAGATCATAAAATCCCGCCCGAGGCCAATGGAGATTTTTGTTTTGGAACAAATAGGATTGGAGGTGAGGTGATAGGGTTTTGGCCTCTGGGTGGGATTTTCCCATTCACCCATCGTGGGTGGGATATGGAACATACAAAGGACCATTGACTGGGGTGGGACTTTCCGGTTTTGGGGCAAGTGCGACTGGAAAGTCCTGCCCTCTGTGTTAACATCCCACTCAGGACTTGATGGCCAAGGAAAGTATGTTCCTAACATGGCCAAATAGGTTGTGCATTAACTTGTAAATCCTTCCAACATAGACCAGCGGCAAACAGTAACAACAGTAGAGATTCCTGATCAGTCATATGTTGGAAAGAGAATTGGAACCTCTACCATCACTATCTATAGCTCCAGGCTGGAGCATGTCTATAAGCGGTCAATCTATCACAGCAGCTTGAGAGTTGGTAGGCTCAGTTGGCTGATGTAGATCAGATTGGTGTTAGTGGCACAGGGTTCCTTCCCTGTTCTGGTTGAGACTTGTCTCCATGTTCTGTCTGGAGTGGAGGTCCAGGTTGCTTTGGGTCAGACCCACCATAGGACGGAGGACTCAAAAAGAAGAATTAATTTTATGGAATGCATTTTATGTAAATAGCTTCCTATTTGAGATTCCCTTGCACACAACCTCCTGTCTTGTCTTCTTGGTTCATTTTATGCTGAAGTGAATGCACTGCAAACCTCACCACAAGCTAACCAGCTCCTCTGACGATGTGAAGTGTGCAATTGCACACACTGGCAAAAAAAATATTTAGTTCTTGCACTAACTTTATTCATATCACTTTTTCAAGCCATATAACCCGCAGCAAGAGTTCAAGAAAACAGGAATGTGTTATACTAGCATTGAAGTTTCTGTTAAAAATTAAATGTAAAATTGATTTCAAAATATGAAATGAAATTCAGATGCTGGCACTGCACAGCTATAGCCTTGCATCAGTTTAAGCACTGAAGTCCTTGTTAAAATTCAAGCCACGAACTTCCTCACTGTATAACTGATGCGGATAAGTGGCAAGGCCTGTTGGATCAATTTTTAGATGAAGAACTGTCATATTATGCCTGTTGGCAGAGTTGAAACAATATGTTTACGCCAGGGCAGTATAATTTATTTATGTAAAGCTGTGGAATCAAACCAATATTTTTTCCCTGATCTTTCTGCCAATTTCCTACCCACTCCTGTCATACTCTCCAGAAGCTTTGAAAGATGCTTTGCCAGATTCTGGTCAGGGGATTAGGAAGGCAGATCCAGGCTGAGGCAGCTAAAAGCTCTTCCTTAACTCTCCTACCATTGAGCTTCATCCATTCCAAGAACAAATCTTCACTGGCAGACTCAGTCATAGAATCTCTAGAGGCCATTTGGCTCATCGAGTTTGCACTGACCACAATCCCACCCAGCCCCAATCTCCATAATCCTATGTATTTACCTTGCTAGTCCCCCGACACTAAAGGACAATTTATCATGGCTAATCAACCTAACCCGCATATCTTTGGAGTGTGGGAGGAAACCGGAGCACCTAGAGGAAATCCACACAGACTTGGGGAGAAAATGCAAACTCCATACAAAGAGTCACGTGAGGCCAGAATTGAACCCAGGTCTCTGGCACTGTGAGGCAGCAATGCTAACCACTGTGCCACCATGTCATGTTACAGTGCAATGTAGGAATACGCCAACATGGAAAAAGACCCACAAGGCAAGATAAGTACTATGAAGAGGAGCAACAAGACCTATTCTCCAACCTATATTCTGTTTGAGTTGTCTGGTTCCTTGCTGTTCATGGTCAATGAATTTACTTTGCTGCCATCAACTCAAAGGAACACTGTGCTGTTGTTTACTGGACCATTCTTTGTCAGAATACAGCAACAGAAAGGCAAATGGTAGCATAGTGATAATGTCAATGAACTGGTAATCCAGAGGTCCACGCTAATGCTCTGGGTTAAGAGTTCAAATCTCACCATAGTGGAATTTAAATTCAATGAATAAAATCTGGAATATAAAGCTAGAATCAACAATGGGGACAATGAAATTGATTGCCATAAAAACCCAACTGGTTCCATATCATTTCTTTTAGGAGAAGGAAATCTATCTCCTTATCACAGCAATGTGGCTGACTCTTAATTGTCCTTTGAAATGATTTAGCGAGCCACTCAGTTCAAGGGCAATTAGGATAATCATAGAATCTCTGCAGTGCAGAAGGAGGCCATTCAGTCCATCGAGCCTGCACCAACAACAATCCCACCTGGGTCCTACCGTAATCCCAAGTATTTACTCTAGTTAGTCCTCCTGACGCTAAGGGCAATTTATCATGGTGGGTCAACCTAACTGCACATCTCTGGACCGTGGGAGGAAATCCATGCAGTCACCCGAGGCTGGAATTGAACACGGGTCCCTGGTGGTGTGAGGCAGTCGTATTAACCACTGTGCCTCTGTGCTGTTCTGAAAGAATAAACTTTAAGAAGTAAACTTAAAAAAAACTTTATAGTTACAAAAAAGAATGGTATGATAGATAAACAGTGATCTGGTGACCTTGCAAATCTATCTAGTCTAGCATATGAAAGTCTCATTGTAGGAGCATTAAATGAATATTAATAATTAGCTTGCATTCATACTTGTCTTTGAGCTCAAATAAAAGCAAGAGGAAAATCTAATTAAAAATATGGGATACACCTCTTACCTTCTGGGATATGGTTATCCTGGCTTAGCTTGTCACTTGTTTCTTTCTCACTAAATTATTTCCCTCCTCTCTTGAAGCTACTGCCTCTGGGTTGGGATCTATAAGCAATGATCACTCATGTAACTCACCCAAATAACCATCCTTCTCAGAGAGGCATTTCTGACAGCAGAGACATTACAGCTGAGCCCAGATTCAAGTTTTTAAAGCACAGGTTGCTGGATGGTAAACATGGGAGAGGATCCCTAACTGGGCAATTCTAGCCACCTTGACCACCTCTCCAACTGAGAGCATGCAAGTTATTAGAGCCTAGAGAATAAGAGCGGAACTTCCATCCTCTGTTGCTTATTGGTTAAGTTCACCAAAACAACTGCAGGAAGAGAGAAGTCTGATTTCAGCAATTTTGTTCCCTATCAGAGACTTCTAGAAAGGGGAAGAAATTATTCCCAGTTCTCAGTTGCGGAGATATTCGGGAGATCCAGAGATCACTTCTCCTTTTTCTCTAAACCTCCTCCACCCCACAAAAAGGACCATTTGATGGGCAACACGACAGCTCAGTGACTATCGCTGTACTGTGCAGATACATGGACTTGGACCTGTGTCTGTGGGAGTTTGCGCATTCTCCCCATGCTTGCGTGGGTTTTCTCCGAGTGCTCCGGTTTCCTCCCACATCCCAAAAATGTGCTCTTAGGCTAATTGGCAAAACACATTCTCCCTAAATTGTCTCAAATTTGGTTTTTAATCCATAGATCTATAAACATAGACAGGGATCACAGGTAGAGGTGGGAACATCGGGGTGGCAGCGCGGGCTCGTTGGGCCGAAGGGCCTGTTTCCCATGCTGTTTTGTTCTTTGTTCTTTGTAAAACACCCAGCTAATTATTTTGGAGTGAGTCATTTGTTACTGGACAAGCTCCTACATTTGTCTCTGTCACCCAACCTTGGCCTCCAACCTTGATCTCTCTGTATACTTCCTGGTCTAGTACATCGGCATTTTCCAGATGCCAGCCCAGTCAAACTCCAGCTGTTTCAATCAAATCCTGAGGTTGCTGAGGCTTCCAGCTGCCTGCTGAACCAATCTGTATCCCCACTTGACCAAGGACCTTCAAATATCTCACAAAAACCTGTGTGAGATTGCACTGAAGCACAGGCCTGTACTGGCAGCATTGTGGTTAACATTGCTACCTCACAGTACCAGGAACCCAGGTTCAGTTCCCAGCTTGGGTCACTGTCTGTGCGGACTTTGCACATTCTCCCCGTGTCTGCATGGGTTTCCTCTGGGTGTTCTGGTTTCCTCCTACAGTCTGAAAGATGTGCTGGTTAAGTACATTGACCTGAACAGGTGCTGTAGCATGGCAACTAGGGGAATTTTACAGTAACTTCATCACAGTGTTAATGTAAGCCTTACTTGTGACTAATAAATAAACGTTTTAAAAAAAAGCTATATGACCCATTCAGAAATCCAACAGTTTGATGAGGATGTTTTTCCTGATAGCAGTAACAAGACTGGAAAAAGGCTCCTGCAATAGTTGACCCGTGTAAAAATGGATTTGAATAAAATGAGCCTGAAGTGTGATTCAAAATGCATTTACTGAGATTCCGCCCATTGAACCAGGGTCTCAGACCTTTTATTCTTTGATATCAATTTTTAGTTTTCCCATTATCCAGTGGCAATCTGAATTTATTAATTGAAAGCTAACATTGTTTTGGCTGCTACCTTTGTGCCAAGAAGCTGCTACTCACATTTTTAATTAGCCTGTAGCTCCCCAGATGTACTTCAAAACATTTAAGAGAAAATAGATTTGGATGGAAGCCACAGATTATGTAACCACTTTTGAAAATGAATTCTATATGTGGAGGGATGTGATGAATGATGTTTCATTGTTTGCAGTTGTGTAATTGGGTTTCAGTGACAGTTCAGGCCTCCTTGGATACTCTATCAGAATTGCAGACTCCAGCACCTCACCCCTGCCACAGAATCATTCACCTTAACAGCACAGCTGGAGGCCATCGTGTTTGCACTAGCTGACAAGCAAAAATGAGGAGATGCCGGCGTTGGACTGGACAAGCACAGTAAGAAGTCTCACAACACCAGGTTAAAGTCCAACAAGTTTATTTGGCAGCACTAGCTTTTGGAGCCTCAAACTCCTTCTTACTGGAAAAGCAATAGTCCAGCCTAATCCCACTTTCCAGCTTAGGTCTGCAGCTCTGTCATTTCTGGAACTTCGAATGCATCTCCAAGGGCTTAATAAATGTCATGAAGATTTCTGCTTCTACACAATGAGTTCTAGTTCCCTATCACCCTCTGAATCAAGGAATTTCCTCTCAAAGTTCCTCTAAACCTCATACCTCTTATGCTAAATCTATGCCCCAAAGTTACCAACCCCTCCAAATAAAGAAAATTAGGCCTTTCTATTCGACTCCCCTGTCCTAAAGGAAATGATGTGGAGATGCTTGTCTTGGACTGGGGTAAACACAGTAAGAAGTCTCTCAACACCAGATTAAAGTCCAACAGGTTTATTTGGTAGCAAAAGCCACAACCTTTCGGAGTGCTGCTCCTTCATCAAGTAAGTGAGACTTCTATTCACAAACAGGGCATATAAAGACACAAACTCAATTTACAAAATAATGGTTCATTAATGCTGTTCCTCTATATTTCTCAATATCCAACTATTTATTTTGTATTCCCTATTGCCTTGCTTTAATAGCCTTCCCCAAATGCATTATCTCCTTCAAGAAACTGTTCATTATTATTCAAATTTATTCTTTGCCCTTGGTCCTTTCTGCCTTATTCATAAAAGATAACAAACAAAGTGGCAGAAACAGTGGCATAGGATTGGTATTTAGAGGTCGTGATCTCTAGGGTAAGCTGTACTGATGGAGTGACTGGAACGGGCTCACATGCTTCTTCTGTACTTCATACATGTTCATTATAAACACAAATCCAAAGATGTGCAAGTTAGGTGGATTGGCCATGCTAAATTGGCCCTATTGTCAGGGAGATTGGCAAGTTTAATATGTGGAGTTATGGGGATTGGGCCTGCATGAGATTGTCCCGGACAGCTGAATGGCCTTCTTCTGCACTGTGGGGATTCTATGATCCTAATGACAAGTTCTTTGAGGCTTCAAAGCTAAAAACAGCTAAAAGATGGCAAACAAATCCATTTTGACAAGTGGGGCTGTTAAAAGATGGCAAGATGAATTTTTTGTTCCCTACAGGTAAGAGTTGAGAGAAAGTTGATCACTTTGTTCTATTGATAATGACGCACATGCTTGACATAATACCAACTCAAAAGGGGTGGAAAAAATGAACATCATATCAGTTTTAATCCACTTTGTATCAGAATCCATGCAAGTGTTAGAATGAAAAGATATTTAACTTTCTGTCTTGAATTTTGTGAGAAAAATAAGATAGGGTAATTAATGAGACAACAAAATAATATGGTTCTATGTTATACTGCTGGGAAGCACTTTCCCATAGCATATTTGAAAAAGAAACCAACTATACAATTCTTGCATTATGCATTATTGGGTCTTGATTATAAAGTCACAGAGCCATCATCACCATTATCAAATTGATATTCCTTGCTTGATCCATGATTTTCCATTCTCTAAATACTCCAGTAATGGAATTTGGAGTGAGTTCACAACAGTATCTGAAGCAATCCAGGCAGATGGTCTTCTGCTGTTAACTTATTACATAGAAAACACAACAGAGAAACAGGCCATTTGCTGGTGTTTGTTCTCCGCACAAGCCTCTTGTCACCTTGTATCATCTCACTCTATCACCCTTTCTCCCTCATGTACTTATCGTCATGAACACTTTGCTGGTACCACTTATCAATTGCCTGTCTTTCAATTCTTGGGCAATGAGCTGCAGGTAAAGGTCTGTGATACAAGCTTCTCCTATACCAGTTGCCTTGTCAAATTAAACAAAAGGACTTTCATCTCAAAACTTGTTGTAGACTTCTACCTGACAGTATTGTGCCACTTTCATTTATCATTTATCTTCGTTTATATGAGTAATATATCTAAAACAAATATCTGTATGGACAATAGTCAAGATAATTGGGGTGGCACAATGGTGCACTGCTGCCTCACAGTACCAGGGACCCAGGTTCAATTGTGACCTTGGGTCACTGTCTCTATGGAGTTTGCACACTCTCCCTGTATTGTCTGAGTGGGTTTCCTTTGGCTGCTCCCGGTTTCTTCCTACATTCCAAAGATGTGTGGATTAGGTGGTTTGGCCATGGTCAATTTCCCCTTCGTGTCAGAGTGACTAGTAGGATAAATATGTCAGTTTATGGCCTGGGTGGGATTGTTGTTGGGGCAGAATTGATGGGCCAAAAGGTCTCTTTCTGCACTGTATGAATTCTGTGATCCTATGAAATCTATTATTGCAATCCTCACAAAATTGGAGTTTCCAAAGGTGGACTGGCTAAGGTGCCACAAGATGTGCTTCTGTTTACCATTTACAACCCCAACAAAAACCAATCTTCCCCTTCAAAATATTACATTGCATAAGTGCATCAAAACGCTCCACTTTAATTTTTTTTTACTGAAGAATCCCATTGCCTTGCCTCTTATAAGCTTACATGGAAGAATTATTTCCACATTTCCCCCTTTATCTTGGAGGCCTCTTCCTCGTCCCAATGAAAGCAAAACTCCAAGGTTGCATCAGTAACAAGGTGAATCATCCTCATATCGAGATCTGCAGCATGACTTTATAATGAAATCAGTAAACAGAATTTGCACCAGGGTTGCATTCTGGGACTCAAACGTCTGTTAAGTAAACAAAAAAAAATTCCTACAACTGAACTGAGTGAAAATAGCTTGAGGTCATCTTCAAAAAATTTGCTTTGGGTGAACTTAATTTTCAGCAGAATTCCCTTGGGATATCAATAGTCATTATTTACAAAGAAACTGCAGACAACATATGCTCTACGGATAAACAAATCGATGGATAGGCCAGCTATACTGTTTATTTTGGTTTCAATTAAAGTGATTTTGAATGTACTTCAAAAGAGAAGCAGTAGCGCACTGTACAAAAGCAAAAGGTCATGAACATTGGAATTCCAAAATCCAAACTGTTATGTATTGTAAATCAATGCAGCTTTGATTAGTCACAAGACGTGTAGTGAGATATTTGCAGATAAAGTGAGACATTTGCAAGTGAAGCTCGACTCTTGCTGTACAAGTGAGCTGGCGACATTATTATATAACAAAAACAGGCAATGCTCAGCAAGTCAGGGGAAAACTGTGGAATCATAGGAACCCTGAGTGCAAAGGGATGCTATTCAGCCCATCGAGTCTACACCAATTACAATCCCACCACGGCCTAACCCTCACAATCCCATGCATTTACCCTAAGTAGTTCCCCCCCGACACTAAGGAGCAATTTAGCATTGCCAATCCATCTAACCTGCATGTCTTTGGACTGTGGAAGGAAACAGGACCAAGTGGAGGAAACACATAGATGCAGGGAGAACATGCAGACTCCGCACAGACAATGACCCAAGCGGAAATCAAACCTGGATTCCTGACGCTGTGATGCAGCAGTGCTAAATACTGTGCCACTGTGCTGAGTTCAGGTCAATGACCTTGTGTCAGAAGAAAAAGTTAAGTGATGCAACACATCTGAGCAAGTACAGAGTCAGAGAAAAGGGGGAATGAACAAAAGGAAGAGTCTATGACAGGATGAGGGCAGGAGAGATTCAATGACAATAGGGATAACAGTAACACTAAACAAGATGATCTTGGAACAGGGAGAAAAACAAAGGATATATATGGAAAATGATTCCAGGGATAAAGAACTTTGGCTATGTGGATAGATTGGACAAGTTGGGACAGTGTTCCTTGGAGAAAAAAAAGGCTGAAAGCAGTCTTGACAGAAGTATTCAAGACGCTGAGGAGTATGAACAGAATAAATAGTGAGTAACTGTTTCCACTACAAGAGAGCATCAAGAACGAGAGAGCACAGATTCAAAATGATTAACAAAAGGGCAACACGGTGGCACAGTGGTTAGCACTGCAGCCTCACAGCACAAGGACTTGAGTGCTCTGGTGCTCTAAATGTAATTCTATTAATATGTTATCTCACTTTTTTTTAACTTAAATTCTCACTGCTCATTTTTCACCAAGCAAAGGAGGGCGGCTGACATACTAATGGTACAAGTGAATAGTGGTCTGAAAGGAAAACTTGTTTTTGGTCCCGAGATGTGCGGATTAGGTTCACTGCCTATGCTAAATTGACCCCAGCATCAGCGGGATTAGCAAGGGTAAATATGTGAGGTTACAGGAATAGGGCCTTGGTGGAATTGTGGTCAGTACAGATTTGATGGGCCAAATGGCCTCCTTTTGTACTGTAGGGATTCTATGATTAAAACTGGTTTTAGGAAAAAGGTTTTCATCCCAAAAGGCTTTTGGAGTCAGGAACAAACTTCCCGAGAGGATGCTGGAGGCAAATTCAATTGAGATATTGAAAATGGAATTGGATTGCTGTCTGAAAAGAGAAAATCCATAAGGTTATGGGGAGTGGGATGAGGTGTATTTCTCTTTCCATAAGACTGTGCAGACTTGACAGGCTGAATGACTTCCTTTTTGCACTGTAAATGTGATGTTGTGAAAATGTAATTTGGGATACAGGGCTAAAAAGCAGCAGCAACAGTTATAATCTGAGGATTTGAACTCGATGTTGAAGATTGTAAAGTACCTAATTGTAGGATGGGATTTTCTGGCCCATCCCACCGACAACATCATCCAGTTGAAGTCAATGCTTCATGGTGAATTCCCTTACGACAGAGTGGGCGAGCCATGCAAAAATCCATAGATTCGACAGGACCAGAGATCCCACCAACAGGCTCATCTCATCTCCTGGGAGGGTTGGAAAATCCCGGCCATAAGATGTGGAGTTCTTCAAGTTTGCATTGAGTCAAAACCATGGAATTACAGTACAGAAGGAGGCCATTTGGCCCGAGTCTGCATGACAATTCCACTCAGGTCCTATCCCTGTAGTTTCAGATATTTAGCCTCGTAGCCCGACTGACAGTAAGGGACAAGTTATTGTGGCCAATCAACCTAACCCATACATCTTTGGAGTGTGGAAGGAAACTGGAGCACCCAGAGGAAGCCCATGCAGACATGGGGAGACCATGAAAACTCTACACACCCGAGGCGGGAATCGAATCCAGTCCATGGCTCTGTGACTGTGTCCATGGCTCTAACCACTGTGCCGCTTTGCTAGAACAACAAAGGGAACTAAGGAAAAATAATTAAAATGACAGGTGACCGGAACTTCAGGTGCCAGTCACAAATGCAGAGTAAATGGAGCTGTTCCACAAAGTGGTCATCCAGTCTGTATTTGGTCTTTGCAGTGTAGTTGAGGTCATATTGCGAACAGTGAATACATAGAACATAGAACAATACAGCACAGAACAGGCCCTTCGGCCTTCGATGTTGTGCCGACCAAAATAAAAAGCAATGCCCCTCCTAACTAAACCATTCCCTTCTCATCCATATACTTATCAACTAACCTCTTAAACGCCACCAAACTTGGCGCATCTACAACAGCTGCAGGCAGGGCATTCCACTCCCTAATCACTCTTTGAGTAAAGAACCTACCTCTGATATCCGTCCTATAACTCATACCCCTTAATTTAAAGCTGTGTCCCCTCGTGCTAGCTTTCTCCATCCTAGGAAAAAGGCTATCACTGTCCACCCTATCTAAACCTCTAATCATCTTATATGCTTCAATAAGATCCCCTCTTAGCCGCCTCCTTTCTAACGAAAACAACCTCAAATCCTTCAACCTCTCTTCATAGGACCTGCCCTCCATACCAGGCAACATCCTGGTAAACCTCCTCTGTACCCTCTCCAATGCCTCCACATCTTTCTTATAATGTGGGGACCAGAACTGCACACAATACTCCAAGTGCGGCCGCACTAGAGTTTTGTACAGTTGCAACATGATGCTGCGGCTCCTAAATTCAATCCCCCTACCAATAAAAGCTAAGACTCCATATGCCTTCTTAACAACTTTATCCACTTGACTGCCTACTTTCAGGGATCTATTGACACATACACCAAGATCCTTCTGTTCCTCAACACTATTAAGAGCCCTACCATTAGCCCTATACTCTACACATTTATTGTTCCTGCCAAAGTGCATTACCTCACACTTTTCCACATTAAACTCCATTTGCCACCTCTCGGCCCAGCTCTGCAACTTGTCCAAGTCACTCTGTAAACTAAAACACCCCTCTTCACTATCTACCACTCCACCAACTTTAGTATCATCTGCAAATTTACTGATCCATCCCTCAATACCCTCATCCAGATCATTTATAAAAATTACAAACAGCAGGGGCCCCAAAACAGACCCCTGAGGCACACCACTCGTCACCGAACTCCACGATGAATATCTCCCATCAACCACCACCCTCTGTCTTCTATCTGCCAGCCAATTTCTAATCCAATTAGCTAAATCACCCTCTATTCCACACATCTGCATTTTCTGTAGAAGTCTTCCATGGGCCACCTTATCAAAAGCCTTACTAAAGTCCATATATACTACATCATTTAATTTAATACAGCGTGTCAAATTGAAAGAAACACAACTTATTCTTTCACCTGGAAGAATTTTATGGGGTCTTAGATAGTCATACGTGAAGAAGTGAAAGCGCATGTATTGAATCTCCTCCTGAAGTTGCATGGAAGGGTGCAGTGGGAAGGTGAGGGGGTTTTGAGGGTCAGGGGGAGTGGACCACAGTATTGCAGAGGAAACGGTCCCTTCAGAATGCCCTAAGGAGGTGTACGGTCAGACGCGTTTGGTGATGGCATCACGCTGAAAGTGACAGAAATGGTGGTGGGAAGTGAGGACAATCCTATCCTGGGTCTGGGATGGAGGGAAAGGGGCAAGAATCAGAAATGTAGGAAACAGAACTGAATTTGGTCAAGGGTCCCATCAACCATGGTTCTGTGAGGGAAGAAATGAAAAAGAGCAGAACAAATAGAATTGAAAAGGCAGATATTTTTTGTCAAAACAAAGAAAGCCATGTGGCAATTCTTATATCTTGGAAGTTGGTAGGTGCCGAGCACTGGGTATCTAGTCAATCTAATTTTGTTGATGATTGATCACCCAATTTGGTTCAACAAACTTCAAATGTAGACCTGTATGTTAGGAGTTGCTATTTTCTCCATACCCCAATCTTCAGGTGACCCTCTAAGTCAGTAGGCCAGTGGGAAGGGTGACAATGGCTGGACAAGCTTTCAGAAGCTTACTACCTATTTAACTGAGCACAATGAAGTTCCAACTGTCTAATCTCCCAATATTGTGACCCAACTACCTTGTTCCTTTAAGAATAACAGAAAATACTGGAAATACTGTGCAGTCTGGCTGAGGCCTTTCACTTCAGACCATTTTTTAAAATTAATTCATGGGATATAGGCATTGCTGGCTGGCCAGCATTTATTGCCCATCCCTAATTCCCCTTGAGGAGGTGGTGTGAACGGCTTTCGCTAAACTGAATCGCTGCAGTCCACGTAGGTTGACCCACAATGCCATTAGGCAAGGAATTCCACAATTTTAGACCCAGTGACTGCAAAGGAACAGCAATATATTTCCAAGTCAGATTGGTGAGTGGCTTGGAGGGGAACTTGCAGGATGGTGATGTTCCCATGTATCAGCTGCCCTTGTACTCTTAGATGGAAGTGGTTGTAGGTTTGGGAGGTGCTGCCTAAGGATCTCTGGTGAATTTCTGCAGCCCATCTTGTAGATGGTACACAAGGTTTCCACTGAGTGTTGCTGGTGGAGGGAGTGGATGTTTGTAGATGTGGTGCCAATCAAGCAGGCTGCTCTGTCCTGGATGGTGTCAAGCTTTTTGAGTGTTGTGGAGTTGCACCCATCCAGACAAATGGGGAGTATCCCATCACACTCCTGACTTGTGCCTTTTAGATGATGGATAGGCTTTGGGGAGTCAGGAGTATTCCTAACCTCTGACCTGCACTTGTAGCCATTGTGTTAATGTGGTGAGTCCAGTTGAGTCTCTAGTCAACGGTAACCCCAAGAATGTTGACAGTGGGGGATTTAGTGATGGTAATACCATTGCATGTTAAGGAGCGGTGGTTGAGAATGTCTCTTATTGGTAATGGTCATTGTCTGGCATTTGTGTGGCACAAACACCTACAATATAATTGGACATTCAGATCTGTTTTATGCTGTCCTGCCTCCTGACGCCTACTGAGCTATTATCCTGCTCTTTTCTTTGAGTTGAAAGGTCATGGTTCAAGTCTCATTCCAGAAATTTGAGCACAAAATCTACTCTTTTGCATCCAGTGCCAGACTGAAGGAGTGTTGCACTGTGCAGGCATTGTCTACCTGATTAATGTTAAAATGAAACTCTGCTTTGCACTCTGAACGGGGCCTAAAAGACCCTGTGACATGATTTCAGAAGGACAGGGGAGTTGTCTCTGCTGCCCTTAGCTAATATTTATCAGTCAATCACCATCACCAAAGGAAGCAGGTTATTTGCTCATTAACATTGCTCTTTGTGGGATCTTGCTACGTGCAGATTGTCCGCTGCCTTTCCTGTGTTCCAACAATGGTGACACTTCAATTTGTGTTTTATTGATTGTGAGAAACTTTCGGATGTCATGAAAGGTACTATATAAAGGCAAACTTTGCTTTAGTTTTCAATTCCCTTGTTATAGACTCCCTCTGCTGGTTTGTGTAAAGAAAGTACTTCTATCCGGGGACATGCTTCCCCGTGACAACCTTCAAGCCTTCTCAGCTTTCCATTGGCAACAATCAGCTCATAAATTAAACAATTCCTATTTGTTTTATGTATTAGCTACCAGCAATTGTGGCAACTCTTTACGTGTTGGCATTAGGGCAACCCACAACTAAATGGCAAGTCAATGCAGGATTCGTTTAAACTCAAGTCTTACGCTAAAATTCCTTTACAGGATTAAATGCTGTAGTTGGGAGATGGGAGGCCATTTCAAACAAAACCACTGGGACCATTTCACTCTAAGTAAATTCTTGGCAATACTTAACACAAGAGTTGAGCAGATTAGCTCTCAACTTACTCCCTTGAGCTAGGACCATAGTGTCAGCCAAGCACACCTAAGCTGCAGTTAAGTACCCCAAAGTACCACTGGAATGATGCCAAGTATTAAAATAATGCCAGAAATCAAATATAAATGGGGAGTTTCAACATCAGCAGGCAAAATTAACTGATGCCAAATTATCCCTGGGCTTATAACTAGAATTTTACTCAGATCCCATTCCACTTGAAGGCAGCAAAGTTACTTTAAGCTAATGTGATAGAAATGTTGTCAATCTTTGTCAGTCACTAAATAAAAATCCAAGCCAAACAAAATGATGGGATGCACAATTCCTTCTCACAATTCCTATTTTAAAATGGATTTTTCTGGAGCAAAAAACAAAGTGGTGGCCAAGTCATTGAGGACAGAAATGGAGAGTTCTTGATTGATAAGGGATCAAAGATTACGGGGAAAAGACGGGAGTATGGGTTGCAAAACATTTCAGCCAAAATCAAATAGTGGAGCAGACTCGATGGGTTGAATGACCTAATTCTGTTCCTATATCTTATGGCTTTACTATAAAATAAACGGTAAAAGTATTTATTAAAAAACGACATTGTTCTTCCGAGGATCACCTCACTTTAATCTTCTGTCGAGTAAAATTTCCCTAAGTGTAGGTGAGTGCTGATACTGGCCCAGCAAGTGACATTCCAGGCATTCCTGCATCTT
Source organism: Sphyrna mokarran (assembly GCA_024679065.1). Classification (NCBI taxonomy): domain Eukaryota; kingdom Metazoa; phylum Chordata; class Chondrichthyes; order Carcharhiniformes; family Carcharhinidae; genus Sphyrna; species Sphyrna mokarran. The sequence continues at coordinate 66,275,647 of JAGIQG010000009.1, forward strand.
TCTGAGCATGTTCCTGGCCCACTAGAGGCACTTCGAACTGGTCTGGAGTGTCAGTCATTTATAAAAGCCTTTCAAATCAAACACAATAGACGAGTGATGGAATAATAAACTACACACTCTGTGTACACAGATAAGCATTCACCCAGAGCCAATATCCTTTCTAGTTAGACCTCAATTGCTTCTAATTGTTCTGAGCTCTATCACCACATAAGCTCTTCAAACAGCTTGATCTATGGCTATTACTGCTAATGATTAATAAGTACCATAAGTGATCCTGTACCACACCACAGAGCTACTCCAATCCTAGAAAATTCTGCTGAATTTACCTGTGGTTGCTCAAGAGCTGCTGCAATTGGCAGCTTAAAAAATGGGCTTGAAGTCCCATGTGTCATGAATCGATTTGCATCCGAGTACATGGCATAACTCGTAACTTCTATCTACTGACATCATTGCAACATAGAAATAGGACTCCTCGAATACCTGTACTGCTATTATTTACTATTGCTCCAATATTGGGTACTAGAGCAATATTGCCCAACAGAAAGAACAACAGAAAAAACAGTGGACTTCATTCAGTCTTAAAACCATCATAACATCCACATTATCTTTAGAGAATGTAAGTTCCAAATCTTTTGTGTGGAAAATGGATTTCTAAATGAGCTAACTTCAATTTTAAGCTTGTATTTCCCTGTTCTCGATCTCCCTCTCCCTCCACCCCCTCAGCAAAGGATATCGTTTTCCTATATTAATTTTATCACATGCATTAACATTTTAAACACCTGAAACACATTATTCGGGATTCTCCCAGCCTGCTGCACTGCTGGAGTAGTGCAGTGGGCCAGGAGATATCAGCGGGAGAGCCAGTGGGACTCCCAGGTTATTTTATTTTCAATATTTCCATATAGAATATCAAGCCCGAGGCGGTAGTATCCGGACCTGGAGAGATTTCCACCAGTGGGATTTACAGCTGCTCACCACCAATGGGGAACAAGTGTGCTCACCCCACTGGCAGGGGCAGAGGCCAATGAGGCCCTCGTGAGTTCAGGAGCAGGGGAGTGCCCCTAGCGCGGTGCTCACCAGGCATTGGGTACTATCAAGGGATCATTGGGCAGTACCAAGAGAGTGGGGCTTATTAGGGGCAGTGGTGGGGGATGATCCCACTCTACAGTGGAATCAGTGGGGGAGAGAGTGAGGGATGGCTATAGGGGAGGCAAAATTAGGGCTGGCCATGAATGACTGGCCGATGGAGGGGGTGTGGGGGGTTGCGTAGGCCATCAATGGGGAGATGGGGTTGGGTAGGCCAGCAATGGAGTTTGGGGAGGGGGGGGCCCTGTAAAAAATGGAATCAGAGGTCAGTGATCGGGAGGCCAGTAAGGAGGTAAACCAGTATGCAAACAGAGTGGCCCACTGAGCACTATGCTGCCAGCCCCGTGGGTGGGATGAAGTCCCGCTGCTCTCTTCCCCTTTACTGCCATGAATCTCCCTGAGGCACTCTGTGACGCACAGAGTGTTGGAGTGTCATTTGGCCAAGTGTGCCCAAAGAAAGAGTGGGAAATTCTCCTGTTTTCCCACCGGTTGGGCACATAGATTTTCTGGGGAGAATTCTGGCCGTCATCTCCTGTACTCTGGGAAATTCAGATCAGTTTTATACAGCTGGAAGTTTCGGAGCCCACTATCATTCTGCATGTATCATTACAAAATCTGTGTTAACTATTCATGTCACAGGCTTTCAATAAGGGCCACAGGTTGGTCAGCTTTTGAGACAATCGCAACCAACCTTTGAAAATTTTCTAGATTGGCACGTATAAAGATATCCCGTAAGCTTAAATCAGTGTCAATCAGTATTGTGACTGGTCTTAGCAATTCAATTTGTCACTGCTGTAATTAGATATTCCTTTGAAATGCCCGGCAGCTAGTCAGTAAATCTGTTTCTATAAGAAACATGGGTTTAAAATAGAGTGTTTTTTATGGCTTCTTTTAGAACTAAGGCAAAGAGAAATTTCTTCACCCAGAGGCTGCTGAGTGTGTGGAATTCATTACCACAGAATGTAATTGAGGCCATAACATTGCCTAATTTCAAGAAGAAATTAGATATAGTTCTTGGGGCTAAAGAGATCAAGGGATATGGGGGACAAGTGGGGGGGAAATCATGGTATTGCATTCGATGATCAGCCATGATCAAAACGAATGGCGGAGCAGGCTCGAAGTGCTGAAGGGCCTACTCCTGCTTCCAATTTCTATGTTTCTCTGTTAAATAGCACTGTTGCTGCAGCAATGACCGACATGAAATGCAGACGGAGTGAGGGAGGATTGACTTATAATTGAGGGGACTGAATAAGACACCAAGTGCAAGCAAAGGTCTTAGCATCAAAGACCTGGAGATTGGCAGACAGTTAGCTGGGGTCAACAGCCATGGCATGCAAAAGGTGCAGTAAATGGCAGCCAATCATATGCATCAATGTAGACATCTTTTTCATTATTGTTTCTTGGATTTGCTACTGTCCTTTCCTCGATCTAGTTCCAGATTATTTGGTGGTGAAGAAGCCAGTGTATTTTGGGTGACAATCTTTGATGATAATCGCCAGAAATCTCCAGGATGTTATCACCATTTTGTTCTGCTAATGGGGCTAACGTTAAGGGTGCCCACTATTGACAGGGAATCTCACAATACACAACAAAATGGTTAGCTTGTGTAGGTTTAGCTCAAAGTGTTGTACTCTTGACTTCGACAGTAGATGGTCATAGGCTCAAACCCATTCTAGGGTTTGAAAACAAGGTTGTCAAATACATTAGCCACAAGTAGCTAATTGCATTTCTGAACAGGAAAATCAGAAAGCAATAATAGTCACAACCATTAGGCATCTGATCTCAATACTCATATTTGCACAGCACATAACATTTTTGTGCATTCATTAATAAAAGAGAAGGTGAAAAGGAGACCATTTTCCTCTGATCACAAAGGGTGCTTTTCTTCTTTGGTTACCCAATGTTGATAAAGGATTATAAAGTAAATATATCCGTGTGAAGTACATTTTATCTGCAATGTGTGGCTAAAACACTGAAGCTACATCTATGAGCTAATTAATGATTCATTCTGGACAAAGGAAAGCAAGGCTGATTCTCCAGTACAGTGGGAAAGATTTGCTGGCCTCCCAGTGGTGTGCTTCTTGGTGATGGGAAGTGGTCCACCTTTGGCCAGCAGCTGTCAATAGGATTTTCCATTGATTCTACTCCATTCTGCAATGGAGCCCGCAGTAGGGGTGCACCATCAGCGGGATCAGAAGATCCCACTGCCATCAACAGCAGGAAGATCAAAGAATGTGGGAGTTTGGAATTTTTGGAGGAGATGTTAAGCATTGCTGCAGGTCAGCCCTGATTCAAACAGTGAAACAGACTAGAGGGGCTGAAAGGCCAATCTCATCCACATGGTCCCCAAGTCTTTTCAGATGGATACAAAATGTCCTGCAGAATTACTTGAAGGGACTTCTCCTGTTGTCTGGATAAGATTTCATCCCTTAACTGCTGCTACCAAAAAGAATAGGCTAACTTGCCATTTATTGGATTTGCTGTTGGCAGGATCTTGCTGCGTTTATATTAGGTGCTGCTTTTTTGGAGGAAACAACAAAGCCTACATTTCAAAAACGATTAAATCGACTATAAGGTATTTGAGATGTTTCTTTAAAGGTGCTGAATTCACAATACATTCACACTGACATACGATGATGTATGAACCAAAGCACGATCAATAAATAGATTAATCAGTTTCAAAGACAAATCTTCTGATCTTTATAAGCTACTGTAATTAGTCGCAGAATACTCTGGTTACTATGTAATTTATAAGATAGCAAATCTTCTGATACAATATACAGTGGTTGAACTGCTGCCTCACAGCTAGGGACCCAGATTCAAGTCCAAGCTTGAGTCACTGTCTGTTCAGAGTCTGCACATTCCTCCTCTGTCTGTGTGGATTTCCTTCAGATGCTCCGGTTTGCTCCCACAGCCTGAAAGATGTGCTGGTTAGATGCGTTGGCTGTACTAAATTCTCCCAAGGCGTGCCCAAACAGGTGCCAGAGTGTGGAGACTAGGGAAGTTACTTTTCACAGTAACTTCTTTGCAGTTTAATGTAAGCCTACATGTGACACTAATAAATGAACTTTAAATCAAAATAATTTCCTGTTCGGAGGTATTTATGAACCCTGGAGTTCTGAAAATGAAAGATGACGTACCCCAGTGTATTAAGCGGAAATAAACTTCAGTGTGTGGGGGCAACATTAACTGGGCTGCAATTAAACCCAAAAAAGCTTTAAGACAGAATTGGAATCTGGGTGGATTTAAACGCCTGACAATTAATTACATTTCACAAAATTGATATTAGGAATCCTTATGTTTCACGAAGATCACCTTTGGGAGAGAAATTAAAAGTTATCTTCGTTTTGTCATCATCTGAATTTCCTTTTAAGTACCGGTGTGTTGAGGTTTGGGAATTGGAAGCTACTTTACATGTTTGAGGCTTCGAGTTAATGAGGAGCCACTCAACCCATTCTGGATCGGTTCATACGCCCTGAATTTAAAATGTGTTTCCAATCAACACATCCGAGTGTGGGTGGGAGAGCTCAGATAAAATAAAAGTTTTAAATGCTATAACCTCCCACTCCAAACAGGGGGGTTCTCATCCAAGGGAGACATCTTGATTAGTAGCTCAGCAAGGCAAAACCTGACACAAGGCTAAGACGGAGTGGGGGTGGGGAGTTCAGAGGTCAGCTTTTGTCTCTCCTTTCTCCTGGGAGAAGTCAATTTAGGATCAGCTCAAGAAAAGATGGGGGATGGGGGTGGTGGAATTTACAACCAAATACCAGATACTTACTTACATTTTAAGGTTGATGCATTTGTCAGCATTGTTTAAAATGAAAGATAAAAGTAATCGATAGCAGATTGTCTAGCCGATCACGGATCACTCAGCAATCTCTTTCCATTTTTCTCCACATTTCTTCAGCTTTCTGAAGAACCTTCTGATGTTTAAATCACTCCAGAAATCAGTTATTCCTTGACATTCAGTTTCCCTCTGGCACGTACTGAACTAATTTTCCTTTGACCTTCTGTTATTCATGCATTGAATACTGACAATAAAGTTCAAGGGCCTCATGATTTAATCAATTCTGCATTTAATGAAATAATAAAGATTTTACCATTTTCTTGATGGGACATCACATACAGGCTTCAACTTAATCAACATGGCCACAAAACCCATAAAAACAGCCTAATATGGCAAGATGCTAGCATAGTGATAATGTCACTGGATTCGTTATTCAGAGGCCTAGGTTAATGTTCGGGGACATGGGTTCAAATCCCACCACCGCAGCTGGTGGAATTTAAATTCCATTAATAAATCTGGAATATAAAGCAAGTTAGTAATGGCGACCGTGAAATCATTATCAATTGTAGTAGAAAGACATCAGTTGTTGTTGTAAAAACCCTAACGGCAGGAAATCTGCCACATTTACTTGGCCCACATGTGACTCCAGTCCCAATGCAGTTGACTCTTAACTGTCCTCTGAAATAGACTAATAAGCCACTTAGTTCAAGGGCAATTAGGGATGGGCAAGATATGCTAACCTTAAAATGATGACAAAAAGAAAAAAAATAACAGAACTTAAAACAGCACAATAATTTGTAGGGACACACAGTAACATTGTAGTTTCACCAAAGTACATATTAATGATGTATACCATATTTAAGTAGGAGATGGTAGGGGATGGCAAATACTATTTCACATCTTTTTTTAAATGGATTTGACACACACAGGCCCATAAAAAGGATTGCAGAAATATTAACAGATTTAATTCATTCCAAAGGAGATTACAAGAAATAGATATGGATGAAGAGTCATCTAGACTCAAAACATTGGCTCTATTCTCTTCCTACAGTTGCTGTCAGACCTGCTGAGATTTTCCAGCATTTTCTGTTTCTGTGTTAAAATGAATAGATATTTTGGACAGATTACAGAGAAAAGTGCTCACCATTGAGTTCGGCAAGGTGTTCAGCAGAGTATGATGACCTGATTGACCTTTTTTCCTCTTGAACATTGGTATGCTAAACTTTTTCACATAACGGGATAATTTGTTACATTTTTCAAACCATACCTTTACTTGAACTGAAGTCTATGCGAGTCAGAATGAGGTTTATGCAATAATTACAGGATTAGAAGATGTTTTGATAGGTGCAACACAGCTCAGGGTTTAGAGGATGTCAAATGATACAATCTGCTACTTATTCAAAACATAGCAAAACAGCTTTCACATACAATGCACATTGCTTGTTCTTGAGTCTCGAAGAGCTGAGTGATCAAAGCTTGCAATTTTGTGCCCCCAGTCAGGTACATTTCTGGATGTGAGGATGGGCATGTAAACCCACCCTACCACCTTCCCGCCCATGACCGAGCATATTACCATTATCCAGGAGGGTGAGACACATTAAAATTCTCAGCCTGCCCGCCATATTTAAATAGATGATCAAGTGTTAATTCCGCTCATTAATAATAATAATAATATGGTGGTTGGGTGGGAGTGGAGACGCTGCTTTTTCAGCAGATTTGTAGATCAAGGGCAGTCCTTTCTTCCTATCCATCTGCTCTATTAAATTCACTATTCCCAGCCATCCCATTCTCTCGCTAAGCTGCCTGAACTCTTCCTGTCTAAGGACCTAGACATACCTGGTTCCCAAGGTCACTGCTGGGACTTCTTGAGTTATCAAATTGACTTTGTTTCCATGGATGGGCAATCTGTCTATCTCCAACTTCATTCCTCCAGCAACCTCAACCCCTGTTATATTTGGTTGCAAATATTGAATTAGTACAGGATCTACTTACTAAATCTCCTTTCTGTGAATTGTTCTGAGGTTCTCTATAGATCCAGATCTTTCACAAAGATTAGAACCCACAGTGGATATAATTCTCAACCCAATTTATAACATGGACTCTCAGATGGATGTAAAAGATCCCATGGCACTATTCTGAAGAGCAAGTGGAGTTCTCTCCAGTGTCCTGGCCAATATTCAACCCTCAACCAAAATCACCAAAGCAACTTATTTGTTGGCTCTTGTTGTGTGCAAAATAGGCTGCATGGTTTCCTGCAACACAACAGTGATTTCACTTCATAAGTCACATCCTTGGTGATATAATGATGATATCCCAAAGCACTTTACAGCTTGGGATATCCTGAGTCAGTGGTAAGCTTGATATAAAATGATATTTTTCTTTGTAAAATCACAAATCCTCCCATTTCTATTAAAATCTTATAATCATTCTCCTTCTGTTATAGGGTACTAGATACTGTCCAGTTGGGCTTAATGAAGTATTTGTATCTTTAGTCAGCTGGCTGTATAGATTTATTAACCACAAGAATTATGTACATATATCCAGTAAAGTATCCAAGCTATGAGTTGTTTCCGTGCTTCCCTCAACTCATGGCTCTGTCCAACACCAGACTGAAATCCAAATGTGGGTCACGTGTTGTCTTCCATCACTGTGTGGGCAGTACTGTACTGTACCCATATATGCCAAACCCTTATACTATACCTGCCATGATCCAAAGCCAGGGTACAATACTGAGTGGAGATACTTTTGGAAATGATGAATGCTAGCTGATGAAAAGTATAAACTCCAACAGCAGAATTCAGTGGAGAAAGCTCATAAAAGCAGGTGAGAGAGTTAAAGGAGGTGAATGGAAGACAAAATCGAACATATAATAAGAAAAATGACAGACATCTGAAAGTACCTTCAACTACACAACAATCAAACATGGCGTTTAAATGCAAATTTTTTTCAATACAAAATAGAGTTAAAATTGGACATAGCTGAGTGCTTAAAACACCTAATACCTCTTTTGCCTCCTGTGTTACAACATAGCCAAAATTTAGAGTAATGGGTAACTAGATGGAGTGCAATAAGTTCTATTTTACATGCCCTCTCACCCCAAGATCTGGTGTCCCAATGCTGCAAGGGAGAGACAAGCTCATTCACTAGTATAGCCAGCAGTTCGGAGAAGTTGTTGAAGCAGAGGGTTGATAGGCTATGGATTACATTCGTAGAAATGGGAGCTGAAGTTGAACTAATAATAGTTTTTAAAAGGGCTATGGGTAATTACTGGAACATTCAAAATGGTGCCAGGGGAAAAGAATGGGGAAAAGTGTGACAGTAAGTGGAAATTCTTTCACGGAGCTAGCGCAAATGATATCACATTCCTTGTGTGATTTAAGGATGTTAGGACTGAGGCCCAGAACTTAAAGAACAATCCCGAAGTCCCACGGCTTCTTCACACTGATAAATGCCAGCAGTATTTATGTTTGTTTTTGTTTTTTCATTGCCTTTGAGGGGGTGGAGATTGAGGGGCAGGTGATTCGATGAAGGAGGCAAGGCCAACAACTAGAAAGAACATTTATTACCAGAGGCACTTGGTGTCTTGTTAGACAACAGGGTTTAAATCTTTCAATCCAGTGGACAAGCAGAGGATTACTAGAAAAAGAATCAGTTATGTACAACACTGACAATTGCGTAATGTGTGTGTTGGTTGCCAGCTGTAAATGCTATAACTCACATCGCCACTCCCAGCGACAAGTTCCATTCCTGTGGCACACACAATCCCTCACAATGTTGACAGCAGCAACACAACCTGTGTTGATCAACTCAGCACCAGGGGCAGGAAAGCTGGGAGGGGGAAGGAGGGGTGTAAAATGGAGACGGGAAAGGAGCTGTTCGCAGTCAAACACGGCAAAGCGTTAATGGCTTTCTCTCCTCTGCTGGGAGATTTCACAATCAGATCTAACAAAATACAATGGATAGTTTGCTTCTTCCAACATGAAAGTGTTGCTGGAAAACATGACAAAAAAAAGCACAGCATCTCTTCACCCTCTTTCAAGTGAGGATCCACAGGAGAGAAGCCTTACATTGTGCCTGCTTGTATACCTCACTATAGGAGGAAAGGTGGGGGAGACAGAGTTACCAAAAGTATATTTTGGATACTGGGGTATTGTAAGAGGTTTTTTTTTTCATGTGCTGATATAAATTAAAACCCCATGAAGCACTGACCTATGAGGAAACAATAATTTCCTGTAGTTCAGTATTGCAGAGAATGTGCAATTATGACTCCAAGCTAATACAGGTTCCAGAGCTTGCCTTTTAAGCTGGTCTTGTATGTTGTTTCCTAGGGGGCTGCATGGATTGTGCTGAAATCTTATTAAATGTTCACATTAAGAGTTCTACATGTTTCATAGCACGTACCTTCACCTTTCTAAACCAAAACTTCTCTAAGAAGGCATGAGAAGAAGCCGTGAAGCAATGCAGTTACAAAAACGGAGTCGACAGAGAGCCCAGTTATAAATACAGAGCCATATGATGAAAAAGAGTGGTCCTCCTATGATGTAGGGATTAAAAGGTAAAAGCAGAGTTCATCTGCTGGGCAAAGATTCCGAAGTGTAAAACATGCCTGGGCACAGTGGTCATGGACAACAAAATACTGGAGCACAGATACATCCTTTAGTACAAGGCAATAGGTGGCCTCTACATCACCTCGACAAGGCATTGATAAATTATACATACAATACAATCCTTACAGTGCAAAAAGGAGCCATTCAACCCATCTAGTTTGCACCGACAATATTCCCGCCCAGGCCCTATTCCCGTAAGCCCACATATTTACCCCACTAATCCCTCTATTCATCCCGGAACACTAGCGGGTAATTTAGCATGGCCATCAACTTAGCCTGCACATCTTTGGACTGTGGGAGGAACCTGGAACACCTGGAAGAAACCCACACAGACATGGGGAGAACGTACAAACTCCACATAGACAGTGACCCAAGCTGGGAATTGAACCTTGGAGCTGTGAGGCAGCAGTGCTAACCATTTAGTCTAAGAGATTAAAATCTAACAATGCGTAACCTTATGGATGTCCCTAAATCACTTGTCATTACACTAAATCCTGGAAATTGAGTGTAGCAAGGAAAGGACCATCATTTGGCTCTTGGTAGCCTGTTCACTTGAAGGATATTTACTAAAATGAAGGATGTTAACTAAAATTAAGGATGTTGCCCAGCATGTGTGCTCACATTCTTCCTGCTGGTTCAGGTTTTTTTATGGTATAAACATTGGAAGCACGTAGAAAAATTTTTAGACTCATTGGATTCACTCTAGCATCTCTGAAAGAAAAGTAAAGTTGCTATAGTGTAGCAATGATACCTAATTGGGATAGAGTTAGACTCTGTTAATCTCTGCTTGGGGATTTAATATAAATACTGCTTTAAATATTGATGGATATCTTAAATACATCTCTGTAACATTACTTAAACCTGGATTCCCTGATAAAAATAAGATTATACTTTATTTTCCTAGACCTATCAATGCCTCAACTATCTTGATATCAGAGAAAATGGGGTAGTAGGCTGTTATTCTCTGGTGTTTGGAAAAACAAAAAGGGAGTTCCATAAAATGTTTAAAATGCTGATAGAGCTGGATAGACTGGATGTAGGGATGATGTCCAAAAATATGCAGGTTAGATGACTGATCATTGCGAAATTGGGCCTGGTGTCAGGGGGATTAGCAGGGTAAATAGGTGGGGTGTTGAGAATAAGGCTTGGATGGGATTGTGGTCAGTGCAGACTTAATGGGCCCGATGGCCTCCTTTGGCACTATAGGGACTCTATGCTTTCTTCACTGGGGAGGGAGTTGGGAAAGATGTGGATGGTGAGGTCTAGAGTTCGGAGTCACAGCCTCAGAATATGGCGTAGGCAATTTTTTGGACTGAGATAAAGAAAACCTTTTTCACTCAAGAGGGTGGTAAACCTATGGCTGGGCAGGCCAAGTCACAATGTATTTAAGGAGGCAATGGATAGAATTCTCAATTCTAAAGAGGATTGACCATGATCAGATTGCATAATGCAGCAGGTTCAAAAAAGCCAAATGACCTTCTCCTGCTTCCAGTTCAATGTAAATGTGAATTGCATGTTTGGCTCCTTAATAAACTTTTATACAATATAGAAAAATATATTGGCTGGGATTTCCCCATCCCCAAAGGAACGGTGTATTTCCTAAGGTGGAGGCAGCCCACCATTGCCACTTGGCAATCTGCACAAGGGATCGGCTTCAGTGGAGCCAGAAGATCATGCCGGCGGAAAGGACCAGAAATTTTCGTACAGTTTTCCACATCCAAACTCAAAAATCCATCTCTTTGCACCTTTCAGTGCAGACACACAATGTAAAGATAAAAAATTCCTGGATCCTTATAATATCTGGATCTCAATAATCCAGCTAAAACTTTTTGAAAAGGCTATCTGTAATACAACAATATTCTCAACTGGCTCTGTTCCTTAATGAAGAGTTAGAGCCAGGTAAGTGTCTGTGAGACCTATCTTTCTCAATCTTAAGTTAAGAATAGGTACCTGAAGAAAATGCCTGATTGGGCACAGTCCAAAAAAGGGTCTCATATTTTAATTCACTACAAAGCATAATGGATATGTGGGAATAGTTACAAAGGCTAAATTCTCATTGCTTCCATTTGATGAGTCCTTTCAAAATTATGAATTGAATTTTGCCTCAAAGTTATCACAGGAAACCAGATGACAGCAATGCCAAGCTGTCAAATGCAAATCTCCCTGCACTGGTTAGCCATTGACAATGCGATGGCTCAAAAGCTTATTAGAAAGTAACTAAAAATTCGATTAACTAGTCCTACAACTAGAATACATTGTGAATCTGGGAAGACCACCAGTCCAGTTTTGAAACGGATGGTCCGATTTTTAAAGCGAGCTTTGCAGACACTTTGAAAAGGAAATCGAGAAGCAGGACCCCCTCTACAATTCCTTTAAACAATAAATGAGAAGCTACTGCAAGACAACCTGCAGCTAATGAGCATTAGAGGCTGGCACATGACTGCAACTGCAGTTCTGTCCCTCAACTCAACATACCAATCCTCCTCCCAATCTCTTTTCTCAACTCCAAACAAAAACACATTATTCATTTGAAAGAGAACTGAAGCATGCTTTTGAAAATAAATGTTCATTTTAATCATCAATTCGGATAAATCTTTCCAAAGCTCTGCGCGGAACACAAACCAAGAAAGGAAACACCCCGTGCCATCTTAAAATGTCCAAAAGTGCTTTACAACTAACGAACAGGCTGATTATTATACCACACCAACAAATCTTCCAGGTTCCAGCATGTTAAATTACTATATAAATATGCACAGATAGACTGTCAATATACCCATCTGTAAATGTCAAGAATAAATGCAAGGTACTATGGAAACTGGTGTTTGGGAAAAGGGAAAAAAGCCTATCATTTGTGCCGTGTCTTTCACAATGACTGGAAAACGCAAAATGCTTTATATCATACACAATTTATAGTCGATGAAGTACTTTTGAAGTGTCACTATCATTTTAATGCAGGAGAAGCAGCAGCTAGTTGTCACGCTGTAAACTCCCAAAAAACAGCAATGTGACAATGACAAGATGATGGGTTTTTTTGCGATGTTGATTTTAGGATGAATATCAGTCAAGCCTGCTCTGCTCTTCTTTAAGATAATGCCATGGAATTTATTTTTCCCCCATTCACCCGAGAGGGGCCTGGAGAAAGCTTAACTGAAGGACTGCACCTCCGACACTGTAGCACTTCCTCAGTCTTGCACAGAAGTCTCAACCTTGGTATTTTGCTGCTGTGAAGTGTGAGCATATTCTTCTGTCTCAGATACGAGAGAATTATCAACTGACCCACAGCAAGGAAAGAAAAATGGTTGCCTAACTATTGCTATAGGAGCTCTGGACCAGTGATAGCAGAATGGCCAAACACTTTAAATTGGGTACTCTGGGGATGATTTTGCACTACGTTCAGCGTCGCCGAGAACAGTGTTGTGGGCGCAAAATACGGTGAGAATCTGGAAACGAGTTTCTAACCAGCATGATCTTGATTCCTGATTTTTCCTGCCTCTCGCCGGTGACAGAGTGAGTTTCCCTCACCAACACATTTCAATGAATTTATGAAATACTAAAGGACACACACATCATATGGTTCTCCCTTCACTGAATTTTCAAACCTCGATGTTTACAACAGCTTTAAGATGGGAAGCAGTCGCCAAGGTTTTGCAATAACCCCCTGGGAGAGATGGACTTGTCCAGATAGTGTCCTGGCACTGCCTCCAAAAACAGGTTGGCATTGCCATGGGGGGGTAAAAGGTTTCTGTGCCACACACTTCACAAAACTAATTTCTCAAATCAACACCGCTGCCACAACCCATTCAATGGAAAGATAACCCGGCCCCACCGTGATAGGACCTGCCACAGGTCAGCCAAAAATCCATTGACCTTCAGCAGGTCTGGAAAATCTCGGTGGTGGACTGGGCCAGTAAATCCCGACCAACATACAACATGGCGGGAAAATACATCTTTCAGCAGTTGGAGTGAAGTTGACATGTCTACCCTGTCCTCCATGGCAACAAATTTTGTTTAAAAATGTAATTATCATTTTTGAAAAGGAAGGCTTGCATTAATACAAGATTGTATTAATGCCAGATTGTGCCAGATTGTATGGCATCCCAAAATGTTTCACAACCAGTAAAATGGTGCAGCTAGGTCCCACAACTAGCAACGAGATAAATGAGCAGGTTATCTCTTTTGCAGGCATTGGTTGAGGGATAAACATTGGCCAGGAGAATAAGGCAATGTCCCCTGGTTTTCCCTCAAATAGTACCATGGAGAGCAGGACTCAAGTTTAACACCTAACCTAAATAATCGCATCTCAACAGAGTTGCATGCCCTCAGTACTGCACAGGAATGCCAATCTAGAATAAGTGTTCCACCCTGTGAGTGAGACTTCAACCCATGCTCTTTCATTCAGAGGCAAGATGATTGAGGCACATCTGATTGCACGGTGCAACTGAAAACAACAGCAGCGTGCGCTTGGTAAGGCTGTCTTTTGGGATCAGAAAATATCAAATGAAAATCTTTGCCTGTGTTGACTGATGCCTTGGAATATTTTTTAAAAAATCAACCAAAACTACTTGAATAAAATGACGACAATTGCTTGTTGTTTCAATTGGCTTCCCTTTCAAATATTGACTCACCCTGACGGCTGTCCTTGCTTTTTCGGTTCTGTTTCAAGGTCCAGCAATTTATCCAGTAAGCATTTATTCCCAACTGCAGAGTCTTCAAGTACGCACTGATTGATCAGCCAGTACTCGCCATTTCCAGATTACTCTCAGTGGAAATGCTCTTTAATTTGATTGCCTCCTCCAACCAACTTCAGAATGAGCTGGAACTACACAAGGACAGCGTCGTGTGATTCCATGTGTTGGCCCACAAATTCCTCGGAGCTGCTTCACTCCACACCAGTTAAATTCCAAGAAATGCTCCAAGGAAACTCCACGCTATCCCCTAGGAATGTGCTCAGCAGCTTTTCAATCGTTCAGCACAACTAGGGTGGAAGACAGTCAGATACCATACATAGTGGCTGGTGGATAGGGAGAGAGAAGCTTCATCCTGACACTAGTACACCAAACTATCATCATAAAAGTGAATGTGACTCTTGTAGCTGTCCCAAGAGGAGAGGATTTGGGTTTCTTTTAAAAAAATGAAGATTCTTTGTATTATGGAGGCTGAAGGGAGAGGGGGAGGGTACACATTAAGATTTCAAACAGGCCTGTTTGGAGAGTGTATATGTTTTATGCTTTGCTTCTTCATTGTCAACAAGATGCATAGTTACACTATGGGTGGGATTCACAAGACAACGTGTAAGACAATCCTGCCTAATGTGTATTATGACTAACTTCAAAAACGCCTATTAATGAATTGCATTGAAGTCCATGCGGCATGCCGGTAAGCAACAAAGAGTATTATACACGAGAATTCTTGCCGTTCCCTAGCATTTAAAACCGAGTAATAATAATAAAAAGTGGAATGCCTGAGTAAATGGGAAGCGTGACATTAAACCCATCAAATGTTTCAATAGTTTCAACTCCACTGGAACCCCTGGGAGGTCCGCGAGATGGAATTTAGATTCTGTTTAGCCATTTGCATGCCACCTTTTTTCCCAGAATTTGTCTGACTCAGTGGGGTTGAGAAACACAACTATTGAGCTTCTATCATTCTGGGACTGTTTTACACACTGCCTCCTTCTCTCCATACTCAAAACAGAAGGTACAATGGCAACCAGAGACCTTAGAAAGGCACATCAGGGAGTCAGAAGCACACATCAGGGAGCCATCTGACGAAAGATCTCAAAGAGGCAACTGCTTTATCACAGTTTACCAGAGTCATGGCAATCATTACAGAGGCAGGCAGCTCCTGTTTTTATTTTGTTGTCAATTTTAGTCGCTGAAAACAGAAATAAGTGACAGTGGGAACTGTCAGGAATTAGAATTAAAACAAGACAAGGTCTGAAAAATGCTCTCTTTACTTTCCAAAGAGTTTTTCAGGATAAATTGAAAACGCTGCTCTGTTCTTGGTATTGAGAACGAACCGCATCGTAAATCGCATGGCCTTTTTCGCAAAGCATTTGGCGAGAAAAAAATATTGGTTCATATTTCCAGATGTATCACTGGAATCAAAATTGTGCAAATGCTGCTGATCTATTTTATCTCTCCCTCATATGCAGGATTTCATATCATCCATCATCGTCTTGCATTATCTTTGAAAATGGAAATTCCAGCTTGTGTTTTATGGATGGCTGCATTGCAGATCATCGGACCTCAGGAATGACATGTTTGGGTAGATGTTCATTTGTTTCTACACTTGCTGATATTGGGAAACTGCACAGCTGTCAGCAATGATTTTCCACCCATTACTTTTAATGAGAACATTGTGTCGTAAGGTTTAAATCAACAGCCTCATTAACATGAATATATTTCAAGTTGTTGAGTGCTTCGGGTCTTTGTGTTGTGATTAAATTCACCAGTGAGACAGCAGCGTTAAGGACAGACCATTCAAATTCTCCAGGCCCTCAAGCCGGTGATTAAGGAACAAGCCCTAGTGTGGAACTCTATCCTGAACTTCTCAAATTTAACATTTGTGTTGTGTTCAAATTCCTTCTTGTCCCTCACTATCTCTGTAACTGCCTGTGAAACCAACATCCTCCCAACCCCTCCCCAACCCTGCGTTTCTCTCCTACTGACCGAGTCAATCTGCAAACCTGAGATTCCAGTGCACGTCCTTTCCGCAGCAACAGAGATCTCTCCTGTAGCGCTGCGGAGCACAGGCACCACTGGCTTCTGAGTGGCAAGACTTCTACTCTTGGGGTCTTGATTCAAAGACAAGGCCGCAACTATCCTCGCCACTTTCTGACTGGCTTTTGGTGAAATTGGCCTTCCTGAAAAGGATGCTGGACTGAACTTTTACAGAAAAATTCTAATGGTCAAATGGTATTCTCCATTTTTTCAGCTTGATAGGTAATGTTAATTTATGCCGCTCTGTGATACAGAGGCTGTAATGTGAATCTCACCAGTAGGGGGAAGACTGGAGACTCAGCTTGCATGGAAGCCAGTTGCTGAGCTCCAGGGGCACCATTGTGCAGGCGCCCTGATCTCCCAGTATACTGTGTACACTGTGTACACATAGTAGACTAAGAGATCTGTCACTGCAACCGCACCCCTCCCCACCACCCCCCCACTATTCTGGGTATGAAGGTGATTTTGCTGGCAGAATGGGACTGGCAAGATCACATGAGACAAGAAATCGACACAAACTCAATTTTTCACTTCTTGTCCTACCTGATGGGCAACTCGACAGCTCAGTGACTATCGCTGTGTTGTGCGGATACATGGATTTGGGTCTGTGTCTGTGGGAGTTTGCGCATTCTCCCCGTGCTTGCATGGGTTTTCTCTGGGTGCTCCGGTTTCCTCCCACATCCCAAAGATGTGCTCTTAGGCTAATTGGCAAAACAAATTCTCCCTAAATTGTCTCAAATTTGGTTTTTAATCCATAGATCTATAAACATGGACAGGGATCGCGGGTAGAGGTGGGAACATCGGGGTGGCAGCGCGGACTCGTTGGGCCGAAGGGCCTGTTTCCCATGCTGTTTTGTTCTTACTGGCCAATCAAGCGGCATGGCGCGTGCCGATAAGATCCTGCCCACAGTATGAGTCTCTCACCTGTTCTCCAGCTGCTAGCCCAGACCCGATGCCTAACAAGTTTCCACCCAGATTTTCACCTTTCCATCCATAGCATTGGGACATTTTAATAATTCATAAGATGAATGCAATTTGAAAAATGATTGTTTCCCCCAACAGTCTATGTGGCTGAAGAAAATGCTTTTCTCTCCCCCTTTTTTTAAATCTGACACTGAAGCAGTTTCACTGCCACTCACATACAAAGGTCCTTCACGCATTGGGTCAACTATTAACAGCAATCAAAAAGTAACAACAACAGCATGAGGAGAATGAAACAGGAATGTACCATTGCTTCAAAACTTCCAACTTTTTTTTCCCAAGGAAATTATGCAGTTCCTTGAGAAGCTCAGACAGTATGAGATTGTCACCACTTCACTAAGAAAGGCTACAGCCATTAATGCCACATTCCCTTCACTTGTGGCGTGACTCCTTGTGAGAGTGACATGATTGAATGTCGAAGCAAGGCTACACATCCCACATCTGGAGAGCCATTTCAATCAGTCAAAGACAATAAAAACGCAATGTTTGATTGACAAGCCAAACATTAATTTAAATGAGTGGAGGTTTTATATTCTGGTGATGCCAAAGGCATGAGGTAAACTCAGGGAAGAATTCCTTAAAGCAAGCAAGAAGTCTTTGGAGGGCAGCAATGGATGAGCTTTGCTCATGGATTCCACATACACACAAATCCGTAGAAATTCTGCACTTAATGAGCTCAGGCTCTGTTGAATACTCGTAACAAAGCAAACAAATAGATTATTGATTTGCGAATAACATTTACTTGTGACAACAAACTGATTATAGAAGAGAAATGGCAAATTAAGGTTCAAATCTCAATAGTAACTGTAGAGAATTGGGACTGCTTGTGCCATGTTTGGCACAGTGGTTATCACTGCTGCCTCACAGTACAAGGGACCAGGGTTCAATCCTGGCCTCAGGTCACTGTCTGTGTGGAATTCTCCCCTTCCCTGCATAGGTTTCCTCTGAGTGTTCCTGTTTCCTTGCGCAGTCCGAAGATGTGTTTGGGTTGATTTGCCATGATAAATTGAACCTAGTATTAAGGGGATTAGCAGGATAAATGTATGGGTGACGGGAATAGGGCCTGGGTGGGATTCTGGTCGGTGGGCCAAATGGCTTCCTTCTGCACTGTAAGAATTTTGCACAGGGTGCACGGAGTCACCAACCTCTGCGCCCCCCCCGTCACCGAAAATTTCCACCTGAAGACAGTAGAGCTTTCAATGATCCGTGAATTGTCCTGCCATTAACAGGAGTGGGAAATTTACTCCAAGGGTAGTCTCGGTTTCAGTGACCAGTCTTTAATAAGTTGGTTAATTGCAGTCTGCATAAGGATGATGACCGCTGCAAAGCACAAATGAATATCGACGGTTACACTATCCCTTCACTGCCCATTATTACTGACTGGGTGAACGACAGACTTATTCACATGTATGAGTTGTGGACTATTCACTCATGCAGTCTCCAGTTGCTTCTGATGCTTTCATTAGATGAAAGCTGTTGACAATGTCATTCCTTCTTGCATTCTCCCCCACCGCCACATTGAAAGAGAAAGGTGCACCATTGGGAAATCACTTCCAGCTTGGAAGCATGGGGATCAGTGGTTCATGATCATCTTTCATTGGATTTCTGTTTCTGGAAAAGCACTTGGGAGCAGAGTTGCCTCACTGAGATGACCCAACGCATATCTTCCAAAATTTCCCTTGAGCTTAGGACAATGCAGCCCACATGCTCAGAGACGACAGCATTATGACGCTAGTCAAACTATCTTAGACTCAAGCACAGGTTGAAAATAAATTAACAAACACCTTAATCCGAATCCTCCAGCCCAAATTGGCTGACAGTCACATTCTCTTTACAGATAAATAAGACAGAATCAAAATAATAAGCTGGTTAACTTCCTGGCTCATTCCTTTCCTTGATTGAGTATTGGAATTTGTCAATCTGCAGTGGTCTCAGTTTGTAAGGAGGAGGAGTGCAGAAGGAGGCCATTTGGTCCATTAAGTCTGCATCAAATCTCTGACAGAGCATTCTACTCAGGTCCTATCCCAACACATACTTACCATACAAATCCCTCTAATCTATACCAAGGAGCAATTTAGCATGGCCAATCCACCTGACCTGCACATCTTTGGACTGTGGGAGGAAACCTGAACAGCCGGAGAAAACTCATGCAGGCATGGGGAGAATGTGCAAACTCCAAACATACAATAATCCGGGGCCAGAATTGAACCTGGCACTGAGGGGCAGCAATGCTAACCTGTGCCAACCACATGTTATTCGTAAGGCCTTTTGGGAAAATGATGGCTAATAGGCTGAGACCAACAACAACTTGCATTCACATAGCATCCTGAATGTAGTAAAGCATCTCAAGGTGTTAAATAGGAGTGTAACCAGACAAATCCTGAGTTTGCACTGAGCCTTGAACAACAAACCAGGTTCCAGAGGTTCTGTTAAATCTTTCAGGAGATCAGCAATGCTGCAGGCATTTACGTTATGCAAATTATCAGCTACTGATGCTCATCCTCTACACATTATTTCTGCAGGGCAGCACAGGTTATGGATGCTCGGGGGGATTACTTAGTGGACAGACAATGGGCTAACACTGGCCTCAGGTGCCCACAGATGTTTATACATGACATTCTACAGCCAGCTGTATTTTATCCCTTGTCAGGCAGAGGTGATGCACATTTGGGAATGGAATAGGAGGGAGGAAATGCTTGGACTGGTTGTTGGATGATAGCAAAGGAAACACCCACAGCAATATTTAAAACTATTAGTTATCCCAGAGACTTTCTTTTCTCCGTGCCTGTTTCCCCAGTCTTTCATGAAAAGGTTTGAATGTGTTTTCACGTACACATTGTTAATGTCCCTGCTAAAATAAGAGGAGTGGCAATTTCAAGTCAGTAAATCAATTGAGTATTGACTGATTATTATTGACTGTAAGCTTTCTGTCCATTGTTTTTAAGTGTCTGAATTATCACAGTTAAGTTGACGGGTCTCCATTAGCAGATAGTCAGTATAAATGATTCTTATTGGACTTAAAACCTATGGCCATATTCTGGAAGATTACATTTATCAAAAAGCTGTTCAAATGCATTGCAGCGCAGGCTTACATTACGAAATTAGAAGATCTTGCCAGTATAAGTTTCAGAATCTCGCTCTCTTCAGCAAGAAGGGCGGCATGGTGGCACAGAGGTTAGGGACCCAGATTCAATTCCAGCCTCAGGTCACTGTGTGGAGTTTCCACAATCTGCATGGGTTTCCCCCAAAATGCTCCTAGTTCCTCCCACAGTCCAAAGATGTGCAGATTAGGTGGATTGACCATGATAAATTAACACTTACTATCCAAAGATGTGTAAGTTTAAGGGGACTAGTGGGGCAAATATATGGGATTACAGGAATAGGGCCTGAGTAAGATGGTCTACCAGACTGAGTTGGCGTGCTCAGTGGGCTGAATGGTCTCCTTCTGCAATGTAGAGATTCTACTAAGGCTTCTGGTCAATCATCGGTCACAGAAAAATGTTTTCCCATATCACTTTCTCAACCTGGACAGATTGACACACAACCTGAGACACTTCCTGACATAAATATTTGGAAAGGAAATGTTCACCGAGTTACTGTAGCGATGCACTTTCAGACACTTCATTAGTGAACAAAAAGGGATTTGTTTAGTGATATTCATGGGCAGCATTATGTTGCAGCAAGTTCTGAAAATACTTGTGCCTAAAATAATTCCTCCCCACTGAGGTGATTCCCTACTCTTAGTCCTCATTGGTCACCCATGCCAGGTGACCCTTACTCCCCTGTGTAGTCCTGAAGAAAGAATCACCACAGTTATGGAGAAAAAAAAATAGGGAATAGGGCTAACTGGATAACTAATTCAAAGACCTAGCAGAGACACAATAGGCTGAATGATCTCCTGCTGGATCCCATGATTATTGAATGGCAGAGCAGGCTGAACATTGGATTCAAGTCCCTTCAAAAAGAGAATTTTCACTTCTGATCTTCCATTCGAATTATAGCATCACAGAATCACTACAGTGCAGAAGGAGGCCATTCAGCCCATCGAGTCTGCACCAACAATATTCCCACCTAGGCCCTATCCCCGTAACCTTATGTATTTACCTTGCTAATCCTTTGACACTAAGGGGCAATTTATCATGGCCAATCAACCTAACCTGCACATCTTTGGAGAGTGGGAGGAAACTGGAGCACCTGGAGGAAATGTACACAGACACAGGGAGAATGTGCAAACTCCGCACAGACAGCGACCCGAGGCTGGAATTGAACCTTGGTCCCTGGTGTTGAGAGGCAGCAGTGCTAACCACTGTGCCACCGTGCTGCCCTAAATGTCCTCCTGACTTCGTTCCTGACTTCATTGACTCATTCCCAACTTATTTGCCGACTTCACTGCACAGAGTGTAGGCGACGTCACCACGGACAAACACGACCCGGGGTATCTCCCAAGCGTTTTTGCTTTGTAAAGAAGTACCAGCTGCTGTGTAAATGTTGCAAACTAACTGGATTAGATGTGCTTGTCATTCTGTCAACATGAAGCAGAAATCAGGCTGCTTCAAAATAGGAGCAAAATGCATTATAAAAGGATTAACCGCACCAGGAATCACCTCCCAAGAGAAATGTGGTTTCTAAGGACCCGGGCATCAATAGAGTCACTCCTCATGTGGCAAAAGTCGGACGTTAGAAAGGGCAGCTTTAAACTTACCTTTTTGACTTTGTGAAGATCCTGTTCTTTGCGTACCGCGTCTAAGTCAGTCACACCTCGGCTGAAATCAGCCTCCGTACCATCATGTAGAGGCGGATCAATAGCATCTATATCAGTCTCTTCTGAAGCCTCTTTCTCTACGTCAGTGAGCTGTTGAACTGCAGCCGACCAGAAAGAAACACAAAAGGATTAATCAGTATGAGATACTAGGAGATGCAGAAATAAACACATACCTAGCAAAAATAGAAATGATTTAGAAAGAGCCAATTTAGTATGTTTCGAGATGAGTGACTTAAGTAGAAATATAGGGCTAGTACTAGACCTCATTGTGTCTATTCTATTATTCAATCCACTCATCTCCACCTTAGCAGCATACAATGGCCAATTTTGGAGACTAAGGTCTCACATTCAATAGACAGCTGGAAGACTTTGACTCGATATTGGGTCAGGTGATCATTTCAGAGCTCACTTAGACATTTGAAACAGATGCGAAAACCCTGACTGGTATGAATGAAGGGTTTCACATCCATTCTGGGGAACCTCATTCTAGCTGATGTTGCAGACGGGAGCAGGAGCCTAAGAATTTCCCACAGATAGCTGCTGGCCTTACTTCCTGGAGTGCGCCAGATTTGATTTTCACCAATTTGAAATCAATGCCCTCGTGCTACCTGGAAACAATCAGTGGAACAGAAATCGAAGCAAAGCAAAAAAAAAGATTACTTTCTGCTAACGGTCGATGATCTCAATTTAGGCAGCCAATACCAGAAACAGTCGGGGACCTGACTGAATTATTGAGACGAGAGAATCAAGTGAGCTTCACATCAATCTGCACTATTCTCTCAAACTGTCCCCAAATCATGGACAGTATGGGGACCATTCTAAGGGCTAGTTAAAGGTATCAGTAGTTGCAAGAGAGCATATGCACTCTTGATTCATGGGAGAATTTTGAGGCTTCATTAACTAGAATCACTAGACTGCAGGAGGAGGCCATTTGGCCCATTTCAGCCTGCACCAACAACAACAATCCCACCCAGCCCTTATCCCCGTAATTCCACTGATTTACCTTGCTACTCCTTGTGAACCTAAGTGGCAATTTAGCATGTCCAATCCACCTAACCTGCACATCTTTGGACTTGAGCAGATCCATGTTGCTGTACATGTTCTTTAAATGTCTCCATTGATGAACTTATTAACAGCAGTCAATTTGCAACAATTTATTATAAATTTATAGTAAGAAAATATTCAATAATCCTCTATCTCAACACACATGTAAATCATCTGAAAAGCGGGACTGGATGAAACTGAACAAAAGTCTAATTTGCTTAAACTAATAGTGGTTTTGATACATTTTCTATTTGAATCTTACTTAACTATTTGAGTCCAAAGTGTCCCAAGATGTGTAGGTTAGATGGGTTAGCCATGGTAAATGTGCAGGGTTACAGGAATAGATGGGGGAGATGGCTTGGGTAAGATACTCTGTCAGAGAGTTGGTGCTGACTTGATTGGCCAAATGACCTTCTGCACTTTCACGATTCTATTATCTAACTAAGTTGCCCTGTCAACTTCCTCTGCCACCCCTGTCCCTCCTTTGTTGATCAGTGCACCCTTGATTCCTTGCCTCCCAGACACTGGGAATAGCCCAGATATGATAATGGTGTTCCCCATAAGCACCCACTGAACCTTCACAGCTCCGATAGCTCAGAGGAGTCCCACATGCCCATTCTGCCTGACAGAAAAGTGGCGCCAATATATTTTATGAGTGCAGACAGTCTCTAGTGTGATTAGTAACCTCATTTATGTTGATTATGTTTTTATAATAACCGTAACAATCCAGTTTACAGCAACTGAAATTGGATATTTACAATGGCTGGTGTCCAGCAGTTAGTGAACAGCCAGGTATTAGTCTGTCCTGTTTAAATGACAAACTGATAAGTATCTGAAAAGGTATTAGGGCCTTAATCAACTGTTTAAGTGTACACTGTGTAAATTTAAACAGAAATTGCTCTTCTAAACAATAGCACCTTACGGCTATATATAATGTTATCTTTTGATTTCCACAGACCAATTTGAAGTGTTGTGCTAAAAGATTAAAGTACAATCCTGTAATGTGTATGTACACAGGGATTAACTCCCACCACTGATAGTTTTATCCTCGTGAATGAGCTGCTTCTTGCTACACACCATCCAGTATAGCCTGCATAGCACATACTTTTCACAGAAATTAAGCATGTAAAGAACAATAACAGAACATACTGGAAAATCTCAGCAGGTTTGACAAAATCTGTGGACAGAGAACAGAGCCAATGTTTTCAACCATGATGATTCAGTAAAATTCTGGGATTAAAAGTCTATTGATGACCATGAATCCATTGTTGATTGTTGTAAAAACCCATCTGGATAGGGAAGGAGATCTGTCGTCCTTATCTGGTCTGGTTTACACATGACTCCACAGCCATAGCAATGTGTTTGACTCTCAAATGCCCTCTGAAATGGCCTTCAGTTAAAGGTTAATTAGGGATGGCAATAAATGTTGGCCCAGCCAGCCAGGGATGCCGACAACCCATGGTTGAATACAAAAAAAAGTTTCAAGGGATAATTCTAGACCCAATACACCAGGTCAGGGAGGATTAGGATGAGGATGGTGGCATTCCCTTCCTCGCCAGCGATAAAGTCGCCATGAAACAGCTCCGTGGAGCAGTAACCGGCTTGACACAGGCTTTCTGTACCATTCAAATCTGATTGGCTGGCTGCTTTTGGTCTCAGCAACACCACTGGGAACAGGGTAGCCACTGCTGGAACTGCATCCAGTCCCTGAAGAAGAAGAGTCAGGAGCTGGGTGTCAGGTAAATTTGGAGGACGTATTGGGGGGTGGGGGGGGGAACTGTTCTTGGCAGGGCCAGAAGAGAAGGACATGAGGGCTGGGTATGGAAGAGGATGAGAGGGAGGAGAATTGGGATGAATGGGCTCAGGGACATGAGGCGCCCAGAGGTATTGTAGGAGGGGGAGGTGGTGTGGTCTTACTACATTTTAAGAGCTGTGCAGAATGTATCCCTTCCTCTCCACCCAAGGCAAAAGCAAGATTGCCTGCCAGGTTTCCCATCTGGCACTGACCTCCTATGGGCAAAAAGATTTCAGCCTGGTAGTTAGAGGCACTGGAGAGATGATTAGTTAGCCAATTGTGGGCCTGAGTTAGCACGAGGATGGATGAATCACACAAGACCTCCCCACCATCTGTTAAATCACAGCCAGATCAGGGTATGTAGGTAGGCAGCAAAAGAGGCATTCATGGAATTTTACAGCCACCACCCTCACCCCAAAACTCGGCAAAGTTCTGCTCAACGCAACAGCACTTGGAATGGAATAGGATAGGAGTTTTAGATCAGTTGGTGTTAATGGAAGATGAGACTCCAGTCAGGAGAACACACAAGTAACAATGTCTGAAGATTGGACTAGCTGCTTGGGCAGCAGGTCGGATCCTCTGCTCAAGGTTAGGCCAGAAGATGAGACTTAAACAATAGAGAAAGTAGCCATGAAGAAGTGGATTCACTGGTATGGGCGTGCAGCTTGTGATTGGGGTCAAAGACAATGGCTGCTACTGGCCATTAGGACCTCTAAAGGTAAGCAACAAAATAAAACAAATCACTAACTGTTCAGAGAGTGGGACGCTTAAATAAGAATATTGGTAATTTTTTATTTCAAAAAGAAAACACATTTGTTAAAATCCTTCTTTGGATACCCAGGACAGAATTTTCCTGTCCCACCTGCCACAGGAATCATAACAGGTGGGACGCGAACCATGCAAAGGTCCATTGACTACAGATGGGATTTTCCGGCTTGGGGATGAGCGTGGCCTGAAAGTCCAGAATTTCACTGAAGGGGGACATGGGTTACTATGGTTACCTACAGCTCAGGGGTCTATTAGTTGTTTCTCTGGGAGAATGTTTAAAGGTTCATTCTCCCCTTACAGAATAAGTCATTGAACAATGCTATACCTGGGTCATTGCTGTTTTCAGCACTCTCTTCACTTTCGTGGTCTTCCTCTCCGGCTGTATTTTGCTCAGCGTGTAGGAGACTTAGCTTGTGGCACACCTCAAAGGCTTGTCCTATCGTTCGCACGATTCTCATTGCTTGACTCTGTGATGGAGAGCAGGAAGAAGGAGACTGTTATCTCAGTGCACCTCAATGAACTACTGCTGGCATTGTGCAAATGAATACAATGAGTATCTTTACATGATAAAGCTTTCAGAATGGTGATTACGTAAATAGATCATCGCTTCATAATAATAAGGAATACAGTACAATTATGTGCACAATACAGCCCACTCACAATGAGGCTTACTCCTTCACCTTCCTTGGTAAGGCCACAATGCTTAGAATCATAAAATCCCCACAGTGCAGAAGGAGGCCATTCGGCCCATTGTGTTTGTACTGACTTTCTAACAGTGCATCTCACAAAGACCCTATCCTCATAATCTCACATATTTACCCCACTAAGGGGCAATTTAGTGTGGTCAAGCCACCTGACCTGGACATCACTGGACTGTGAAAGAAAACTGGAGCACCCAAAGGAAACTCACACAGACACGGGGAGAACATGCAAACTTCATACAGACAATAACCCCAAGGTCAAAATTGAACACGGGTCCCTGGTGCTGTGGGACAGAAGCATTAACCACTGTGCCACCATGCCACCCATGGGATTTAGGGCTGATTTTCTAATGAAAAGTATTTATTTAAACAGGCTCTTGGTGTTGTTTCCAGAAGTCATTGTGTAGAGAGGATATACTAATTATTCACAGACAGCTTCCATTCCCTTAACGATAATCATTAGCCTGGAGAGTAATTTGGACATGTCTCCCTGGGTTTGGATATGCAGTGTGGATAGGAGAAAAACTCTGAGTGGACGTGTCCTGCAGAATTTCTTCACCAGAACCAGGGCATATTCTTAGTTATTCTGCTGCTCCGTTTATTCAACAGGAAAGCTTTGCAGCCATTGAATAGAAGAAAGCTCCACCTCAGCAGCAGGATAATACATTGTGTGCAGCACCATGGCCAGAGGTGCCAGCACTGATCAAACAGTACCTCATCCAACCTACCATGAGCAACGCCAGGGAGAGAACAGTGCTTGTAAAGTGTGAGTCAAAGGTGGTTTATAAAGTATTCATGGTTCCAATGGATACCACACCACCAGCTCATAAGACCATAAGACATAGGAGCAGAATCAGGCCACATGACCCATCGAGTCTGTCCTGCCATTCAATCATCACTGATATTCTTGTCATCCCCATTCTCCTGCCTTTTCCCCATAATCCCTGATTCACTTATTAATTAAGAACATATCTATTCCTATTTTAAAGACACTCAATGACCTGTCCTCCACAGCCTTGTGGCAAAGAGTTCCATAGATTCGCCACTCTCTGGTAGATCCCTACCCCCTCTTCTTCCTGACTAGGGATACTTTTCAGTGCCTCCCTTAAATATTTCCTGCTTAAGTACTGGTCTGTGACCAGGCATGCAGAGTTTTCCTTTGGGCAGGATGCTTGCCATTCCATCCAGACAGTGTAAACAGAGTACTTACTGCCTGGCTGAAATCCACATCACAGTTACCATTTTCAGATGAGGAACTGCACTATAAACACCACATCAAACGAACAATCAAACCACCATTTCATTTCTTGCTAACAAGCTGCTGAAGGTGCAAATCTCTCTCAATAGGATGCCCAAAACCTGGCTACCAAAGGGGTCCCACTACAACATGGAATGTATTCTCTCCCATTGCTTCTGCCTGCAGGAAATGGACATTTCCTCGTTTCAGTCACTGTTACTGAACACATTTGCGGGGACACGTGCGGCTTCTGGCCATTTAGTTTCAAATTCTTCACAATTTATTTTTAATGTTGCAACAACCTTTCATTCCAAATGAATGTGTGAGCAAAATCCCAAACATAACCCGCTGACAATTAAGGTTACTGTGCTTCAGACAGCGATTACAACTCAACTTTGGCCTACCTTATGTACACACTAGCCGTAAGAGAGCGAATTAATCTGCAGCCATATTTCCAATTGATTTTCCCTCATTTCTTCCTTCTTTATTACTAAAGCCAGTAATAGTTGGAGACTGAGCCAGTATTTAACTGTACAACTCTATCTCAGTGCTTCAAGAGCGCAGTATTCAAATTAGTCCACTAATTCAATCGCGATTCATAACAACCCACATTAACACGCACTTAAAGTAATCACATGCACTCAAAACTCATCCATCAGATTCTGGAAACAGCCACCCAGAATTGATAATCGTGCAGGTAGTTCTCCGTTCATCCCATTGCTGAGAAAATTAAAACCATTAATTTCAGCTTCTGGTTTCCATATGTCACAGTCTCAACAACAAATTGGCTGATGTGAGCATTTGCACACCTTTGGCATGGAGTGAAAACAAATGCTAATGCAGAGTGCAGGACCAATCATTGGAGCAAGTTACTGACATTGGAAAATACAGACATGTTTCAGTCTCTGCGCTGGGCATGGTGAGTCCTGCTGAAATGAAAATGTCATCATTTTAATATTTTCAAACAATTTCTTTTCATTTTGCAGGAATAGCTCGCACACAGGGCAAACATTTGTAAGTAAAATGTTATAATGTTTGATTTAACCCAGTGCTTCCCAAATTTTTTCACAGCCAGATTCCATTTGTTTGCATTGATGTTGTGTGACCCTGGGGAGTGCAGAGACAGGCACTGTTGAACAGGGCAGGGGGCTTTGGTTGTTGTGTAGGAATGGAAAGGCCCAAGATACCCACCTCCCCTCCTTCAAACCCCCACCATCGCCCTTTGTTATCCATCTCCCAGTCTTCCCCTCCATCACCTATGTTTCCTCTTCAGGCACGTTTCTGCTTTCTTGACCCCTTTCCCCATCCTTCACCCTCAATTTCTCCCTCCTTCAACTTGCATCTCCCCTTCCTTCATTCTCCATCTCTCCCACCATCCTCCATCTCCCCCTCCTCCAGCCCCTTCTCTCCCCTTCTTCACCCTCCATTCTCCTCCTTCACCCTTTATTTCCCTCTCCATCTCCCCCTCCTTTACTCCCCATTTCTGGAGGGTGCGAAGAGTGCACAGGGAGTTGATGAAAAGGCAGGGTTTCTTCCTCAAAACAAACAGCACCAATCTCTTCATTGCTGCTGCAGACAAGGCAATGGGGCCTCACAGTGCACAGCATTAAGTCATATCTACCAACACAGAAAAATCATGGAAGGGGTCTTGTGGCTCTCAGAAATCAGTCCAAGATTCACAGCAACCACTAACACCTCAAGGCTTACAATACCAAAATGTTATTTAACTGCCTCACAGTTTGCGTGGTCCTGGCCTAATCTATTATTAACCAACATATAGTTCTAATAACAAATGCATAGACGGAATCACTGAAGGACATCTATATACCTACTTCTGCCCCCTCTCCCCCCCAGCAGGTGGGCCTCAATCCAAAAGCTACTTCAGATTTGGGCATCTTTCTCCCTGGGACTAGAGCTCCTGGCTGACCACTGTTGCCATAATTGCTCTTCCCCCGACACCCAGGGCATCTCTTACTCTCCTGCCACCAAGAACCGCCCTCCCCGCTCCCCCCCCTCTAATTTACTTTAAAAACAGTCCAGGGACTTAGTTCCAGGCAGAGTGCTTCATTACCTGTTCTGCCTATTGTACTGCTGAACTTATACTCAGCATGGACCAGTTAGGCTAATGGGTCTGTTTCCGTGCTATATATCTCTATGGATGGGTTGGAGTGTTGTCGGCCAATCAGACTGGCTGATAATTCTCATGGATGGTACTCCCTCAAAACAGACGGAAGTTCCATTCATTGCCAATCAGAGCTCAAATGAACATGAGGTAACAGTGGGCTTCTGAGAGGCGGTGGAGGGGGTGGGGAGGGCGGGGGGAGAGGGAGGGAGAAAAAATTGCTTGCTGATTCTTAGGACGGCAAATGCCAACCACTTGTCATCCTGAAAGTTCTGTCCAATATATATACACAAACACATTCATACCTACACACACCCATACATATATATTAAAATCAGTAACCCACATATGTTGAACACAAGTGCAAACTGATATCTGCTAACTGTATAAAGTAATCAATTCTACTCTAAAAAAATGGTAATTTAGAGTTTAATGAACAAAGAACAAAACAGCAAGGGAAACAGGCCCTTCGGCCCAACGAGCCCATGCCGCCACCTTGATCTTCCCATCCCTACCCACAATCCCTGTCCATGTTTATAGATCTATGGATTAAAAACCAAATTTGAGACATTTTAGGGAGAATTTGTTTTGCCAATTAGCCTAAGAGCACATCTTTGGGACGTGGGAGGAAACCAGAGTGCCCGGAGAAAACCCACGCAAACACGGGGAGAATGCACAAACTCCCACAGACACAGGCCCAAATCCATGTATCTGCACAGCACAGCAATAGTCACTGAGCTGTCGTGTTGCCAATCAAATGGTCCAGGTCAAGCGTACACTAACGACGTGAAGCACTAGGATACTCTCGAAAAAAAATCCCAGAGCAGCCCTCTCACGACCCATCGCGTGTTTGCCCCTCGTTAGACAACAAGGTGGACCAAAGCTCCTGTAGGATAAAAACAAGTACATCAATATCATCATCTATTTACACACTTCCCAGGGACCCCCAAGGCTCATGATCCCTATTTTAAATCAGTTTTCTATACCCCTCCATTCCCATTCTGTTCATGTGCCCATCTAAGTATTTTTTAAATAACTCCAGAGTACCTGCCTCCACCACTTTACTTGGCAAAGTAAAATCACTTTAATGATGCAAATAGGAAAATTGGTTTTGACAAAAAAAGCAGCCTTGTGTACATCCAATCGTCTATGACCATCATTGAAAATGACATTTTCCTCTGTAGGTTAGAGTACATATAGGTGAAACCTGAGACCCACACTGCACCCCAGGACAAAATCTCATCTTGAACTGTTTTTTTTAAAAAGATGAGCATGAAAATTAATTCATTACATTTAGGCAGTATTGGAACAGCAAGGAAATATAATCTATAAAATTCATTAATATTTGAAATGTTACTGACACAGCGAAAAACAGAAATACTATAAATGTGGTGTTTAGAATTAGAACACAATTCAATTAACCAAAAGCTTTCCAATAATGAAAATAATGAAACAAACTACATTAAAGGCATGATTATGTAGAGGTGAATGTTCCTGCCAAACTTCTTCTTGTACAACAACAATCCTAATTTCCATTTAAATTGTATCTAGAACATAAAATAATATTACAAAGCGCTTCCCGGAACAGCAAACAGATAAAAGAGAATGCTAAGCCAAAAGAAGACAGGGTGACTAAAAGGTTGGTCAAAAGGTAGTTTTAAAAGAGAATTTCAATTGAAAGAAAGATCATAATTTGAATGTTCCTGTTTAAACCCTTCTGTTTAATTATCAGCTGAGTGGTCAAATATGTGGCATTGTACTATTTTTCTCATCTTCCTTAGAAAGGCTCTGACTTGCTGGGTGTACAGTCTTGCATACTCTAGTTTGCAGGAAGCTCTCTGCTACCTCATAGACAGATGCTAATTCATATGGGTGAAACTATTGGATCATGGAGTACATTGACTGCAAGTCCAGTACCCTCACACTATTCTTCCACCAAAACTCATCTCCAAATTCCATGGCCTGGGCCTCAGCTCCTCCTTCTGTGACTGAATCCTAGACTCCTAACACCACAGATCGCAATTACTAAGAACAGGCAACAACATTTCCTCTATGATCTTTCTCAACACTGCTGCCCCACAAAGCTGTGTCCTTAGCCCCTTACTACACTCCTTACACACTTATGACTGTGTGGCCAAATTCCCCTCTAAATCAATTTTCAAGTTTGCTGATGACACCACCACAGTAGGCTGGATTTCAAACAATGGCAAGATCAAGTACAGGAAACAGATAGAGAATCTAATGAACTGGTGCAATGACAATAATCTCTCCCTCAATATCAGTAAACAAAGAGATAGTCAACAACTTCAGGAAGCATAGTAGCAAAAACAAGCATCTGAAGGATTTTGAACTAATGAAAATCAGCAATGATTTTTAAAAGACAGATCACACTCGACTCAGCTAGCTGAATATTTTGATGAGGCAACAGACAAGGTTGGGAATGTGGTAGATGCTGTCTATATGAATTTTATGTTGTTTGATAAAATAACAGATTTTGGTTACAAAATTGAGGCTCATGGAATAGAGAGATGCAATTGAATGAAAGAAATGGTTTTACAACAGAAAACAACAAAGGTTAT
This sequence comes from Sphyrna mokarran, assembly GCA_024679065.1. NCBI lineage: Eukaryota > Metazoa > Chordata > Chondrichthyes > Carcharhiniformes > Carcharhinidae > Sphyrna > Sphyrna mokarran. Next base: position 66,307,838 of record JAGIQG010000009.1, read on the forward strand.
TTTTCAGCTTGAAGGAGGGTAAGACAATGGGGTCAATGCTTGGATAACTTTTTTTGCCGCCTATAAATTATTTGAATCATTGCGAGCAGAGTAAAATTTCAGAACTTGTTGAAAATAATAAAATTTGAGTTGACAGTGATGATGATTTTAAAAAATCACCCTCAACTTGACATAGGCTATTATAAAGGACATGTAAAAGCAATACAGACCTAATAACACTATTTTAAAGTGGGCAGGAAGAGTGGGATCTGATGGTACTTGTACACTGCTTTTAAAATGGTAGGATTCACTGAGACAGTGATTAGCAAAGCATATGGGATCTGGGGCTTCCTAAATAGAGGTAGTGAGTAAAATGCAGGGAAGTTACGAAAAACCTTTATAAAGCTCAAGTTAGACCTCTCACACTAACAGTTCCATCCCTCTCCTTGGCAACTATCTGAGACTGAGCTAGACTCTTTGAAAATTTGATAACATATCCATGCCATCACTAACATTGCTTGTTTCCACCACTGTAATATCATCTGATACCCATGCCATAGCTCATTTGCTGTTGAAACCCTCATCCATGCCTTTGTTATCTTCAAATGTCCTAACTCTGCTCCCACATCCTACCCTCCCTAAACATGAGATCATCCAAAACTCTCCAGCCCAAAGTCTCTGTGGAGTCTTAACATCACCATTCACAAGTTCCCCTCCAAGCCACTCATTCACCTTCCTGATTTGGAAATAAATCACCGCCGCTCCCTCCCTGTTGCTGGGTCAAAAGCTTTCTTAATAGCAGGTGTGGGTGTAGCTATAACACATGAACACAATGGTTAAAGGAGGTGGCTCAGTTATCAAGGGCAATTAGGGATGGGCAATAAATGCTAGCCTAGCAAGTGACTTTCACATCACGTTAATGAGTACAGGGGAGAAACTCATTAAACATCACCCTAATCTTAAAATTCTCCTCTTGCTTTCCAAATGGAACCAGAGATTTGCCTCTCCATAAGCTCCTCAGTCCTACAACCCTCTGACCTCTTTCTCTTAATTCCAGCCTCTTGAACTTCTTAAGATTGTAACTACTCCATCACTGGTGAATGTGCCTTCAGTGGCTCCTCCTACTCTTCTCTGACTCTCTACTTTGCACTCTTCCATTAAGAGGCTCTTTAAAACACAGCCCTTTGACCAAGCTTTTAAAACATCTGATCTAAAATTGCTTACTGTAGATCAGTGTCATACTTCTTTCTCTGCAAAGTGCCTCAGGAAGTTTTATGATGTCAAAGGTGCTATGTAAATGTCAGTCGTTGCCACAGTGTGTGTGCGGCCAGAAGCCTCATGCCACTTGGCTGTTCCAGGATTAGGGCTGTCAGTCAGATTTAGTCTGCTAATCCGCCTGACACTAAGGTTCAATTTAGCATAGCCAATCCATCTAACCCACACATCTTTGGAGTGTGGGAGGAAACCAGAGCATGTGGAGGAAACCCATGCAGACATGGGGAGAATGTGCAGACCGCACACAGACAGTGATCTGATGCTGTAACTGAACCTGGGTCCATGGTGCTGTGAGGCAGTAACACTAACTACAGTGCCACCTTGCCGCCCCATAACTTATTTGTATTTCCCATTTCTAGATCTATTTTGCAGATTTGCAAAAACAGCACTATTGCAGGGTTATTGTTCAGGGGTAATGAAAGTTCATGCACTAAGATATAAAGATCAAAAGATGAAATGAAGTTCGAGTATGGCAGGGATGGAGAAAAAGTGTCATCAGACATAGCTGTAATGTTGATGGACTGCAGAGTTCTGTTGAAATGTAATTACACCACATTTTTGGAAACAAATTGTGTAAACAGATGCTGGGACATTTATTTCTTCTGGTAAGATAGCATTTAAGATTGGTTAAAATTCCACTGTTGACAAACATTAAACTAAAACCAGTGATTTGATGATAATGTTAAAAGTAGACAAGGAGATGACATATATTCTGGAACAAGAGCAGAGGAAGAAGAAAACAATTTATTTGCCAGACTCTTAGTATTGATACAATTTATGGTCCACAATATGAAAGAAATCCAACCTTAGCTTTCTCATAAATTTCAATCTTTCCATTCCTCAGCCACTGAAGATTTCCTTGGGCATGTTCAGTATTAATAGAAAGAAATGGAAAAAAATTGCATTTGTATATTGCCTTTTATAATTTCAGAATTTCCCACAGCATTTCATGGCTAATTAACTATTTTGAAATACGGTCATTGTTGTAATATAGGGAAATACAGCAATCAATATTGACCCAGTAGATAGGGTCTCATAAACAACACGAAATAAAGAATCTGCAGTTATGAAAAGGTTCAAGATGAACGATAAATGTTTGTCAAGACACAAGGGAGAACACTCCCTTTCAGCTTTAAGCAGTACCACAGGATCTGTACATCCACCTGAGGAGAGAATGGATCTTGATTTAATGTCACCTCCAACAGTGTAGGGCTCCCTCAGTGCTGTTTCCACAACAATGCAGCACTCCCACAGTACCGCCCCTCCGACACTCCCACAGTACCGCCCCTCCGACACTCCCACAGTACCGCCCCTCCGACACTCCCACAGTACCGCCCCTCCGACACTCCCACAGTACCGCCCCTCCGACACTCCCACAGTACCGCCCCTCCGACACTCCCACAGTACCGCCCCTCCGACACTCCCACAGTACCGCCCCTCCGACACTCCCACAGTACCGCCCCTCCGACACTCCCACAGTACCGCCCCTCCGACACTCCCACGTACCGCCCTCGACACTCCCACAGTACCGCCCTCCGACACTCCCACAGTACCGCCCCTCCGACACTCCCACAGTACCGCCCCTCCGACACTCCCACAGTACCGCCCCTCCGACACTCCCACAGTACCGCCCCTCCGACACTCCCACAGTACCGCCCCTCCGACACTCCCACAGTACCGCCCCTCCGACCGTGCGGCACTCCCACAGTACCGCCCCTCCGACCGTGCGGCGCCCCCTCAGTACTATCCCTCCAACAGTGCAGCATACAGACAATACTATCTCTCTGACAGAGTAGCACTCCCTCAGTACTATCCCTCTGACAGTGCAGCACCAACCTCAGTACTGTCCTTCCGACAGTGCAGCACTCCCTCAGTGCAGCACTCCCTCAGTACTGTCCCTCTGACAGTGCAGCACCCCCTCAGTACTATCCCTCTGACAGTGCAGCACTCCCTCAGTATTGTCCCTCCGACAGTGCAGCACCCCCTTAGTACTACCACTCTGAGAGTGCAGCACCCCCTCAGAACTGTCCCTCCGACAGTGCAGCACTCCCTCAGTACTGCCCCTCCAACATGCAGCACCCCCTCAGTACTGCACAGGAATGACAACAGAGTCTCTGAAGTGTGGTATGAATCAACGAGCTTCAAACTCAGTGGGTTAGAGCTATATGGTTAGTCAAGCCTGACACCTAACTGGAGCACTAAGGACATTCGAATAGGCTCGATGATATTATCGCTAGACTATTAAACTCAAATAATGTTCAGAGGACCAGAGTTCAAATCCCACTGTGGCAGATAGTGGAATTTAAATTCAATAAAAAATGATATCTGGAATTAAGAGTCCATTGATGACCATGAAACCATTGTCAATTGTCAAAAAAAAGTCTGGTGTATTAATGTCCTTTAGGGAAAGAAATAGAACGTAGAAAAAATACAGCACAAACAGGCTCTTCGGTCCACAAATTGTGCCTACCATGTTCACCTACAACCCTCTATTTTACTAAGTCCCATGTACTTATCCAAAAGTCCCTTAAAAGACCTTATCGAATCCGCCTCCACCGCCATTGCTGGCACCTAATTTCACGCACCCAGCACCCTCTGAGTGGAAAACTTACTCTGACATCTCCTCTGTATCTATTCCCCAGCACCCTAAACCTGTGTCCTATTGTGGCAGCCATTTTACACCTAGGAAAAGGCCTCTGAGAATCCACATCCTTACATGATCTGGCCTACAAGTGACTCCAGAGCCACAGCAACATGGTTGTCTCCCAACTGTCCTCTGAACTCAGACGGGCAATAAAAGCTGCTCAGTCAGTGATGCTTAGGTCCCACGAATAAATAAAATAAAACAAAATCAATGGACAAAGAAGCTCTCTAAGTTCTCTTGACCCTTCGAATCCTTGGATATATCCCATTGGGCCTTGGTTCTTTGTCTCCCTTCAGTCTAACTAACTTAGCTAACATTTTTCTTTTAACCATCATAATGTTGCTTTGATGAAAGATCATCAACCTTAAAAGGTTAGCACTGTTTATCTCACCACACATACTGATGTTCCAATCATTTTCTGTTTTTACTTTAGATTTCCAGCACCTACAGTATTGTGATTTTGTAACGTTTATCCCATCCTCAAACACTGTCAGAATCACCTGCTCTTTAATACTCTTTTAAAATTCAATAATCAGAAACCCACATATATCAAACGTGTAGACAGCCACCGTGTACCATTTCGCTGCTTCGTCTGACTTAAGGTTTCTCCCCTCTGTTTGTTGACTGGATTGGCTTTTGGGTCATCAAGATGAAAGCCAATAATTGAATTAGCTGCTTTAGTGAGCTGCTGCATCCATCCATTTCTTCTTAATGAATGCCAAAGTAACGTTCGCTCTGTGATTTACCAATCCATTAAGAAGACTGTTCAATTTAATAACACTAAGTATGCAGTGCAATTTATTAATCATACTCGGAGTTTGAAAAGAATGCCACTACATTAGGTGGGGTCCAATAATTGCTGTTGTAATGAATGCTTTAAATACCAACTAAAGTGAAAGATAACACTGCATCAAAACAAAACAGAAAGCTTGTTGAGTGGTTTAAAATAAATAAAACATAATTTTATGATTAGAAGCTGCATGCTTAGTCACAGCCGCACATGAACTTTATGGAGAAAGGAACGGCTTTCCACTGAACTGGTGCCAAATTCAAACCATTTCAATTTGGTTCCTCCCCAAGGCCTCAATTCAAAGTACAGACTCCAGCCAGTTGCATGTTTCGACTCCACTGTGAAGAAAAAGTTGGTCATATAATCCCAAGTAATTACCAGGTTCACCTCAGTCTTAGCCTAACAGATGAAAAAATAGGTTTGAACTTGTGCCCTACCCCCAATATAATATTCTTCAATGCAATTCTTAATGGGAATCCTTGCAGGTTTTCTTTTCATTCCTTCATGGGAGGAGGGCAATGCTAGACAAGGCCAGCATTTGTTGCCCATCCCGAAATGCCCTTAAACTCAGTGGCATTTCAGGGGGTAGTTAAGAGTCAACCACATTGCTGTTGGTCTGGATTCACTGTAGGCCAGAGCAGATAAGGACAACAGATTTCCTTCCCTATTAGACATTAGGGAACCAAATGGGTTTTTATGACAACAGATGCTAGCTTCACAGTTACCATGGTAACTGTGATGGTGATTTGAAGGTGATTTAGCAGTTTGGATTAGGAATTGGCTAGCTGATAGAAGACAGAGGGTGGTGGTTGATGGGAAATATTCAACCTGGAGTCCAGTTACAAGTGGTGTACCTCAAGGATTTGTTTTAGGGCCACTGCTGTTTGTCATTTTTATAAATGACCTAGATGAGGGTGTAGAGGGTTGGACTAGTAAATTTGCTGACGATACCAAAGTGGGGGGAGTTGTAGACAGCGAGGATGGATGTTACAGTTTGCAGAGGGACATAGATAGGTTGCAGAGCTGGGCCATGAGGTGGCAAATGGAATTCAATACGGATAAGTGTGAGGTGATTCACTTTGGTAGGAATAACAGGCATATGAAATATAGGGCTAATGGAAGGACCCTTAATAGTGTTGTCGAGCAGAGGGATCTTGGGGTACAAGTACATAGCTCTTTGAAAGTTGGCACCCAGGTTGATAAAGTTGTTAAGAAGGCGTACGGTGTGTTAGCTTTTATTGGTAGAGGGATTGAATTTAGGAGCCGTGAGGTTATGTTACAACTGTACAAAACTCTGGTGCGGCCGCACTTGGAGTATTGCGTACAGTTCTGGTCGCCGCATTATAAGAAAGATGTGGAAGCATTGGAAAGGGTGCAGAGGAGGTTTACCAGGATGTTGCCTGGTATGGTGGGAAGGCCTTATGAGGAAAGGCTGAGGGACCTGAGGTTATTTTCATTAGAGAGAAGAAGGTTACGCGGTGACCTAATTGAGGCGTATAAGATGATCAAGGGATTGGATAGGGTGGATAGTGAGAGCCTTTTTCCTCGGATGGTGATGACCAACACGAGGGGACATAACTTTAAATTAAGAGGTGGTAGTTATAGGACGGATGTCAGAGGCAGGTTCTTTACACAGAGGGTGGTGAGGGCGTGGAATGCCCTGCCTGCAGCAGTTGTGGACTCGCCTACTTTGGGGGCATTCAAATGTTCAGTGGATAGGCATATGGATGATATTGGAATAGTTTAGGTTAGAGGGTCCACTGGCTGGCACAACATCGAGGGCCGAAGGGCCTGTACTGCGCTGTAATGTTCTATGTTCTATGGCTGAGACCAGTGCCAGAATTCATCAGCCATTCACGTCGGCAGGATTCTCCAGTCCTGCCTGCTCACGGATTTTCCACCAGGATGGGATGACATCAATAGGAGTTCCCATTGACAATGGCAGGACCAGAGAATCCTGCCGTGAGCAAACAATGAGCCACCTCCCACCAGCTGGAGACATGCAGTTGGGAGGTTGGAGAATCTTACACAGATTTATCAATTGGATTTAAATTTCATCAGTTGCCGTATTGGGATTCGAACCCATGGCCTCAGGTCATTAGCCAGGGCATCTGAGTTGCTAGTTCAGTGACCTTACCGCTGTACCACCATCTCCTCCTAATAGAAGCACAGGTTAATGTCATGGGCTTTAATTGCTGACCATCACACACCTCGAGCAATAATTACAGCTAGATCTGACAACACCTCAAAAAGGACAGGAGAGGCCAAGAATTTACAATTAATTAACAGACCCTGATGAAAATTACAGAAGCATTAAAAAAAGTTTGATTTTTCTCAACTTCCTTCATTTTGTTAACTTCAAAAACATTTTAGATGGGGAAAAGGAGCATTTAACTTGACAAGTAGCATCCAATCAATTCAATGGAAAGCCTTCCTGCATTCCAATTGGCTGTGTGGCTACAGAGTGCCATTGGGATGAGCTGTCAATGGAAGGAGCCTGGGGGATGCACCATGAGGTAAAAGCCTCCAGAAATGCCTTTAGCAACCCGTATATCCAGAGCACAGGTCAATGACAAAGTACACAGCATTCCTGATGTGAATGAAAACATTAGAATGGACCTGTGAAAAACGCAAACTATGTAAAGGTCTGTGAGGGGTCACCGATTAATATTTGCAGACTATCCTTAGGAGACATCTCTAAATTATACTGCCCAACCATCATATTGTAATTGCAATGGAGCTCCATGTTACAGAAGCATTGCTGGGATTCTTCCAGGGAAGATGCCTTTCCACATTGTAAGAACGTTCCGACAACAGTCATTCTTTCCTAAAATTACAACTCCAAAGTACTTTTTTTTGTAACATCCTCAGAAGGTGCAGCACCCACACAGTTTTAGAACAAATTTAGAATCACACACTGCATAAGGCAGCCTTTCAACCCATTGTGTCTGCACTGGCTCTGTGATTAGAACCATCCAAGTAGTTTTATTTCTCTGCCCTTTTCCCACAACTGCACAAAACATTTTGCCGTCCGATATTTATTCAAGTCTCTTTCAAAATTTACTGTTGTATCTGCTTTCGCAGTTCTTCCAGGCAGAACATTCCAGCTTTCTCAGCCAGTTTTAATCTGCAGCTGTTAATTCTGAGACTATATGGTGACACAGTAGTTAGCAATGCTGCCTCACAGCACCAGGGACCTGGGTTCAATTCTGGCCTTGGGTGACTGTCGGTGGAATTGGCACATTGTCCATGTATCTGTGTAGGTTTCTTCAGGCAGCTCCGATTTCCACCCACACTCCAAAGATGTGTGGGTTAGGTTGATTGGCTGTGTTAAATTGGCCCTTGTGTCAGGGGGATGAGCAGGGTAATTATGTGGTTTTAAGGGGACAGGGATGGGTGGGATTGTTGTTGGCACAGGATCAATGGGCTGAATGGTCTCCTGCACTGTACAGATTCTATGATTCCATTCTATGATTCCTCCTAAAGATGATTTGGTGCCTTTTGCTTCAATGCACTCTGGAACAGCCCAAAATCTACTCCGCTGTTGCACACTGACCTGCTTCACGTTAACATGAATGCAGTGGGACAGGTCTACAGCAAGTCAGACAATCCATGTAAACCCAAAGTTGGTGGAAATGTTATACAGCTTTGAAACAGGTAGTTTGTAAAAGGACACATTTTCTGCTCCTCACAAATGTGAGGACATGTGAACTTACTTCTTTTTCCTGGAGCTTTCACCTACAAGGTATGAAGGTTCTTCAAAGACACAGAGCAGAATTAGTTACTCTTTGAAGTTGTACGAAATGTCTGATCAAATCAGCACTGACGACAGCATAGATCCTCAAAGCAAGAAGTATTTTCTCACGAGGAACTGTTCTTTAAAACACCATTGGCCCAGGCATATTGGTAGGGTGTGTGTGTGTGTGTGTGTGTGTGTGTGTGTGTGTGTGTGTATAGAATGTGGTGATGGATGATACCCACACTGTTAGCAGACCCATGATGGGGTACACTCTTGGCAGGACCAGAAGATCCCAGGATGTTGCCTGGTATGGAGGGCAGGTCTTATGAGGACAGGCTGAGGGATTTGAGGTTGTTTTCATTAGAAAGTAGGCAGCTAAGAGGAGACCTTATTGAAACATATAAGATGATTAGAGGTTTAGATAGAGTGGACAGTGATAGCCTTTTTCCTCAGATGGAGAAAGCTAGCACGAGGGGACATAGCTTTAAATTAAGGGGTGGTAGTTATAGGACGGATGTTAGAGGTAGGTTCTTTACCCAGAGGGTGGTAAGGCTATGGAATGCCCTGCCTGCTGCAGTTGTAGATGTGCCAAGTTTGGGGGCGTTTAAGGATAGGTGTTACCTATCCACAAAGGTTGTGGATAGGTTTACGGATGTAAAGGGAATGGTTTAGGTTAGAGGGCCATTGCTTTTTCTTAATTGGTCGGCGCAACATCGAGGGCTGATGGGCCTGTTCTGTGCTGTAACGTTCTATGTTCTATCCCAGCAGCATGAACAGCTGGAGAATTCTGACCAACATCTACAAGGTTGGACACTACATTAGGCACTTGAACAGGGTATGCACAATCCAGCAATTGTTGCAGCCAGGAGAAGACCTTTGGTCTTCTTTGGTCCTTTGGTCCATCTAGCCCACCTGTTCACAATGTTCCTTAATACATTTTGAATAAATCCAAATCCTATTGTTGACAAGAACCTATTTTTCTTCTCTTCTTGAAGCCCATTCAGGGACATGTGTTTTGTATTTTGGTAACACATACAAAAAGGAGGAGCAGGACAAGGCCATTTGGCTGCTTGAGACTTCTCTGCCATTTGATAAGATGGTCTAGTTGTGGCCTCAAGTCCTCTCTCCTGTCTGGCCCCTATATCCTTGACTCTATTGTCTATCAAAAATACTCTAACTCAGCCTTAAACATGTCTAATGAGCCAGTCTCCACTGCTCCCTTGGGAACAGAATCCTTCTGAGAGAGAATAAATCTCCTCCTTTTCCTTGTGTCCTCCAGTTCTAATCTTCCCCCGAAAGGAGAAACATCTCTGCACTCACCTTGTCAAGATCCCTCAGGATCATATATGCTTCAATATGATCACCTCTCTTTCAGCTGAACTCCAATAGTATAGTCCTAACATCACTGCACCCTCTCCTTTCCTTCCCCACTATGTACTCTATGAATGGTTTTGTCTGCATGGCGCGCAAGAAACAAGACTTTTCACTGCATCCCAATCCATAATAATAAATCAAATCAAACACACTCAACTTTTCCTCATCAGGTAATTCTTCATCCCAGTGAACCTACTCTGAACTGCTTCTAACGTAATCATATTCTTTGTTTAGAAAAGGAGACCCTTTTTGTAAAATGCTCTTCTTCCCCATTTCCTATTTTATTCTGTTAACTTCAGTTTGCAAATAGGATCTTTGGTGCTGAAATTCTACACGTTACTTGGCTCTAAACTATCCAAACTCTTTGTAGTTTTAAATATCTTTGTCACATCACAGGAGCATAGGAATTAGGCAAATTCAACCCTTTGAATGACACAGCAGGCTCGATCAGATCACGGTTAATTTCTCCCTGATCTCAAAACCACCTCCCCACCTGCTTCTCAGGTACCTCTTTCCTTTTCTTAAATCAGGAATATGTCTATCTCCCTCTTGAAACCATTCATCTATTCAGACTGCACCATGCCATAGGACATAAAACAACCTTTAAAGTGACCTATCTGAATTTATAAATGGTATATTCCATTCTATGCACCCCCTCACTCCCCTAGCTTTTTTCACAGACAGAGACCATTTTGCTGATGGTTTTAATCACTGATAATCCAATAGCATGTCCTAGCTCTGATACCTCAAGTGCATTTCCACTTGGCACATAATTCACATCAGTCAAGAAAAATACTTCAGATTGAAAAGTAGCAAAAAAATGTAAAGGAGGTGGAAGGACTGGTTGATGAAAGGCAGCGGGAATGTTAACTATAACAACACGTACCCTGAGTTCTCCTTTCCTTCTCTATGAATGATATGTTTTGTCTGTAAGTGCACAAGAAATAATATTTTCACTGTATATTAACACATGAATAATAAAGAAAGGGTGGCACATGGTTAACACTGCTGCCTCATGGCATCAGAGACCTCGGTTCAATTCCTGGCTTGGGTCACTGTCGGTGAGGAGTCCGCATGTTCTCTGTGTCTGTGTGGGTTTCCTTCAGATGCTCCGGTTTCTTCCCACAATCCAAAAGTTGTGCTGGTTAGATGCATTGTCATGCTTAATTCTCCCTCAGTGTATCTGAACAGACATTGGAGTGTGGCAACTAGGGGATTTTCACAATAACTTCAATGCAGTGTTAATGTAAGCCTATTTGTCACTAATAAATAAACTTTAACTTCAAATCAAAATCATAGCTATCAGACTACTTCAGCATTAGGAGGGGAAGAGTTCCAACATTTAAGTGTTTGCAAAAATTAAGGAATGAAGGGAAATTGTCAACATCTATCAGTGGGACATCTCAGGAGGAATGAGTGACCCTGCCACACTGCGGGCTTGTTGAGTGGCCACCTCAGGCCACCGTGAATGCACAACATGTCTAAACAGACTCTGTGTTGCAACAGAAATGGCAGTAAAAGCACTGGGAGACTGCAGAATGTTTCAATCAGCCTAAATGCCTTGTAGTGCAGGGTGGGTCCAACTCAATCGTGCAACATCACCACTGCTGATATTTCAAGGTGAACCATCTTTGCATATTTTGAAGTTAAATAATTCAGCTCCTTTTGACAGCTATTGCTTTCTCTTTCCAATCTTTTTCAGCATTCTGAATTTGTTTGTCACACAGTTTGTTAGTTTTTAATGTCTCGTGGTCAGCCTGTCAGAATTTATGATTCCATAGCAGCGACTGCTCAGAGCCTTAATGCGGAGGAGTGGAGGAAGATGGAACAGAGAAGACATTTTATGAAATGTGCATTTTTAAAAATCTTAAACAGGTCATCAGAGATAGAACATACCCTCTGAGGGGTAAATCTTTCTGTCAAATAGGCTATCTGTATGCAGATTGCTACTCGTTGCCATCAGTCTTCACCGACTAATTCAATTAGAATCTGTTCAGTGTTCACAGAAGTGAAAGCTTTATTGTTGTATTCTGTGTTACTATTCCAATCAATTTGCATTTCCGCTGATTCAGGAAGTTCCGCTGCCTCGGGCAGGAGGCTTTACCCACTATCTTTAAGAGTACTTCTGGTACTGAAAGGATTAAAAGTAACATTAGGTAGTTCACAAAATCCATAGAATCCTTACATTGCAGAGTCTGCACAGTGATCGAGGGAAGATCAAGGGTAATTCTCAGGAAGCAGCAGGAAGGGGAGTAGGGAGAAGGAAAATTAGCTGAGAAATATGGAACTCTTCTTTTGGGCTGCTCTTCGTATCTCACGTAATCCACTGTGACTAATACATGCAGTGGTCTGAGAGCTGGCACCTCAAAGATACAGGATGTCTATCTCTCAAAAGGGATGTGGAAAGGAAGAAAGCAGAGGTGCAGTTATAAAGTTAAAATGCCCCATAAAAAGAGAAAAGGAAAGATATGGGGTAGGATCTTACTGGTTCATCACATCGATCGATCTATGTGTACACAGCACACTGCGAGAACAGGGTGCCTGCGCAATGGTGCCCCTAGAGCTCAGCAGCTGGCGTCATGGTGAGACTCCAAATCCCCCCCCTTCCTCCCTGGCGAGATTCACATTATGGCGTCTGTATTGCACAGGGTCCAGTAACATTACTTACTTTGCTGGAAAAACTGGTAAGAAAACTTCCTGCTTTCTCAGTCCTTTTACATTTATAATTTTTTGAGAAAATTCTGCCCATGATTGAAAGCATTTCTCTGGAACAGGGAAGACTGAGGAACAATCTGATGGAGGACTTAAGGTTATGAAAGCGTTTACCAGAGTGGATATAGAGTGGATGTTTCCATTTGTGAGGAAAGATCAGATCTAGAGACCATAATTATAAGACAGTCACTAATATATCCAATGGGGAATTTGAGAGAAATCTCTTTTCCCTGAGAGTGGTTAGGATGTGGAACTTGCTACCATGCAAATTGGTTAAGACAAATAAGCAGATGGGCTTAAAGAAAACAAGACACGTACGATGGATAAAGGAGTACAATAAAAGGGTACATTGATAGGATGGGATGTTGGAGGGGTGAGAAAGCTTGGATGGAGCATCAAAATGGACCAAGTGGATTGTATGGCCTGTTTTTGTGCTGTACATTCAATGTCAGAGTACGTATTCTCTCAACTGTTACCTTCTTTTTAGATTTGAAGACATTACATCTGAAAATGTTACTGGAACCATCTCTGGCGATGTAACTGAAGATCTTGAGGTCTTGGGAGTCATGTGACACATAGAATATCCTGTGAGGAATGAGTGTAAAGAAAGCTGGTTAGGTTGATTGGAAGCTACGTAGAGTCTCATATCACAAAGAGTAAAAGCAGAGGTCATCAGCCGCTTACTCTATAAAGCATCGAGTCCAGGGAAGTAAATCAAAATTATACAGGTTGCTAAATGCAATAATTTCAGCCCTCATTCATTATTTAGGAACTGTGCTGCAGTTGCCAGGAAACACTGCACTAAAGCTGATGTACTTTGTGTCCTGAGGACTTAGACCAATCTCAGGAGACTGACTAAAGGTGATCATTAATTGTAAAATACTGCAGATGCTGGAAACCTACCAAAAAACGTCAGAAATACTTCTAGCAGAACGGACAGGGAGAGAAACAGAATTGACTGGCTCCCAGGCTGCCTGGTTTGCCCAATGTACGTGTCCTGTAGCTTTCTGTTTTAATTGCAGACCGCCAGTTCCTGGAGTAATTTGGATTTTTATTTTACCAATCCCTGGAGGGTGTGATTGTCCTTTCATTATCATGAAAATGTCTTAACTTTTCCACTTCTGTGAAGCAAACTGGTTAGAATGAATCGTCAAAGGTGAAGAGGAATAATATAACTTCACATACAAATGAAGAATACGCTTTTAAAAGAAACTGCTCAAATGACTGCTGCAAACTGTCAGAATGCACTCAAATGCCAAACCCCATTCATTTTCCAAAAGTACAATTTCCTTTTATTAGCCTGATATCATAAAATAATCATGTGCATTGAATTAATTCTTTAGAAGAGTCTGTTTTTTTTTCAATTCTTTTCAGAAACATCAAGTTCTTTTCCAACAAACCTCAGAGTAATTGGTTTGCCAGTGTCACTGGATCAAGGGTTTAAAAGGAACTGAAATATTTTTCACTGTAATAAAGTAAATAGACATTGAAATGATTTAAATTCAAATCATCTTCAGAATAAATTCCTGCAGATTATCTAAAAGAGGTACATAGGCATTTCAAAGTTTCCACTGACATTGTATTTCTGTGTGTATGTGTTTCATTTATTGTTTAAGGATTTGTGGATTTCAGTGGCAAGGCCACCATTTGTTACCTCAAATGCTCTTAAAATGGGAATTGTACGTGGGCCATGCCAGGTAAGAACAGCCTTACCAAAAGGAATTCATGGGCCAAATGGGGTTTTTACAATTGATGCTCATTTTCATGGTGATCATTAGTGAGGCTGCACATATATTCCAGATTTAATAATTGAATTTAAATTCCCCCAGCTGCCAAGGTGGGATTTGAACCCATGCGCTCAGAGCATTAGGCTAGACCTCCTGATTACTAGTTCAGTGACATTACCACTACGCCATCATCTCACTCTCTTTAAGTCTATTACTGTTGCTGGCAAGCTCCTGGAGGAGTAGAAATCCTCCTCTAACTCCTGCATAATAATGCAGCCCACTGCCACCCGGGGTTTTACCTCATCACCTGATTATTAAAAAACCATCACCTTCATCACCACACCCTTTCCTCCACACCCTCAACTGCCCTGCCCCCACCAACACCACTTGACAATCCAATCTAGCTGCCAGTTGCATCAACCTTCAGACTGTCAGTTTGGTGCCCAGTTTATTTGTTGATATGGACCTGATCTCTTACCATTACTAATTGGGCAGTAAGATGACACTCTCCACCAATTTCTTTTTAATGCATTGTTTTGTAGGACATGGGTGCCAGCATACTTATTGCCCACTCCTAATTACCTTTGAGAAGATGACAGTGAACTGCTTTCTTGTACCGCTACAGCCAACAGTGCTGTTAGAGAGGGAATTCTTGTTTTAGGATCCAATGGCCATGAAGGAACGCCGATATATTTTCAAATCAGGATGGTATGTAGTTTAAAAGCAAACTTGCAGTCATGGTGTTCCCATGCATTTGCTGCCCTTGTCCTTCTAAATGGCTGGGGTTACAGATTTGGGAGATGCTGTTGAAGGAATCTTGATGAATTCCTGAGTGCATCTTGTAGATGGTACACACTGTGCAGCAGGGAAGGGGGAGTGAGAGTTGGGAGTGGTGGATGGAGTGCCAATCAAGTGCACTGCTTTCTCTTGAGTGTTGAGCCTCTCGAGTGTTGTCGGAGCTGCATTTATCCAGCCAAGTGGATAGTATTCCATCACACTCCTGACTTGTATCACGTAGATGGTGGATTGGCTTTGGGGAGTCAGAAGGTGAGTCACTTGTCACAGAATTCCCAGCATCTGACTTGGTCTTGCAGCCATGGTAATTACATGGCTGGTCCAGTTCAGTTTCTGCTCAATGGTTATCCCAGGGTGTTGGTAGTGGGGGGATTCAGTGATGGTAATCTACTGAGCGTCAAAGGGCGATAATTAGATTCTGCCATTGGTGTAATCAGTGTCTGGGTTTGTATGGTGTAAATCAGGATACCAATAGTAGAAATCTACCCTTTGATATCTTATATATTGGAATTAGATTTGTGAAAGTATAGAAATATCTCACATACTGCATATTTTAAAGTCAGGAGAAAATTCAATAACTTTCAAAAGCATCATTTGTCCTTGATTTGAGCTGCAGAAAAAAAAACCTAACTAGACCTTGTACGCTGGCATTCAGAGACTGTGTTCCAAGAGTTATTTGCCCACAGGACATCTTACTTTTTAAGAACAGAATTAGAATTAATGTTAAGTGACATGGTGAAATTCCAGAGGTCTAATGAAAGAAGATCTGCACTCAAGCACATACACTGAGGGGCTCAAGCAGGCTCATAGGCAAAATGTTTCATTTCAACATAGAATTTCTGCAGTACAGAAGGAGGCAATTTAGCCCATCGAGTCCGCACATCCACAATTCCACCCAGGCTCTATTTTCCTAATCCCACATATTTACCCTGCTAATCACCCTGACACTAAGGTGCAATTCAGCACAGCCAATCAACCTACCCCACACACCTTTGGAGTGTGGGAGGAAACAGGAGCATCCAGAGGAAACCCATGCAGACACAGAAAAAACATGCAAACTCCACACAGATAGTGACCCTAGGCAGAAATTGAACTGTGTCCTTAGTGCTGTGAGGCAGTAGTGCTAACCACTGTGCTACCATGCTGCCCCAAAACATATTTGCAGAAATGATTACAGCACCTCATATCTCTTTGGATGCAGCCATGGAAAGCAGGTGAAAATGGTGACTGAACAGATGATCCAGTGCCCAACTAATGCCAGGGCAACTCCAGATAATCATATTCAAATTGTTACCATGCATAAAAATTCATGGGATAAAGGGAGCTAAAATTAGCCAAAGGAAGAGAAAAAGGGCACAACACTGGGGGTGAAGCACACTGGAACTGCATCAAGACAATGTAATGTTGATGGCTTTAACGTTGATTACCAGGAGCTTGCTCTGGAGTATCAGGCAAAGACATTGGCATAAAAAAGACCTGCATTTATATGGTGCCTTTCATGATCACTGGATGTTTCAAAACACTTTACAACCAATAATGTACTTATGATGTGTATGCAAATTGCTGTAATAATGCAGACCATTAGCACTGCTGCCTCACAGCACCAAGGACCCAGGTTCAATTCCCAGCTTGGGTCACTGTCTACTTGAAGTTTGTATGTTCACCTGTTGTCCTAACAATAGTACCATAGCATCTTTTACCTGAGGACAGATGGTTTAATGTCTTCTCCTAATAATAGCACCTCTAACTGCAACATTCCCTTCACATTTCACTGGTGTCTGTCTAGATCTTTGTGCTCAAAGTCTGGAGTGGAACTTGAACCCACGACCTTCTGACTTGGTGGTCAGACTGCTACCAATTGAGCCACGGCTGATGCAATGCTGGAACAATGATTTAAATGCTTTGATAATCTTAGAGGCCCTTTCAAGGCCAATCTCATTGTTCCCTAGCTTTGCAACAGGCACAGGATTGAGGCAAAGCATTTTATAAGTAATTTGCTGCAGACTTTGAAAACATTCCACAACAGACCAACTGTATCAGCCCAGTGAGGGAGGGATGGACAGAGTTTCGGGTGGACACAGTTTCAGGCTGGCAATTCAGCAGCTTAGGTTTCCCCGCAGGCTGTGGAGTTTTAACTTTGCAAAGCTGTATCTTATGACCCTAAGCAGTTGCCTGCCTGGAACATTAGCCTGATTGACAGGCGCAGCACCTAGTTAGGCACAGGAACAGACAGGCCTGACCTCTAACTTTGGAGTGGATGGTGTCGGTGTCATCTCCAATCCAAGGCAGGCTTTGATTTGGGAGGCCTGGGAAGAAGCACTTCTGCTCCTGGCCCACAAGCAGTGCACTCACCCTCTTTCTGAAGCTGTACTTGCCTTGTTTTAGTTGCTGATTTTCCCAGAGCAAGTTGCAAGTCAGCTTAAATCACAAGCTGCCAGTCTTATTAATGTAATTAAATTGCTAACCTTTCCAGGAGAGGGTTGGCTGTCCCATCCCCGTTAAACTCAGAGATGGATGAATTCAATTAGGTTTCACACTTTAAAAAAAAACTCAGTCCCAATCCCAATTAAACCCTTACATTCTCTCTAGTTGTCTGTCTGTTAGCATCCGTATAAACGTACAATGACTTGTATTTATACAGCACCTTTAAATGTAGGCAAATATCCCAAAGGTATATGGCAGGAGCATTATCTAAAGAACAGACTCCAACCCAAAAATGGGGTAGATGGTTAAAAGCTTTGAAAAAGAGATTGTTTTCAGGAGGGTCTTTAACAAGACTAGAGGCAGACAGGTTTAAGAAAGTTAAGGGATTATATGTTTGCAGGCACAGTTGTCAATAGTGGTCCAATGAGGGGGATGCACAAGAGTTAGGGGAGGCAATGGCCTAGTGATATTATTGCTAGACTCAGCTAATGCTGTGTACATGAGTTTAAATCCAACCATGGCAGATGGTGGAATTTGAGTTCAATAAAAAAAAATCTGGAATTAAGAATCTGCTGATGACCATGAAACCATTGCCAATTGTTAGAAAAACCCATCTGGCTCACTAGTGTCCTTTAGGGAAGGAAATCTCCATTCTTACCTGGTCTGGCCTCCATGTGACTCCAGAGCCGCAGCAATATGATTGACTCTCAACTACTCTCCAAGGGATGGGCAATAAATGCTGGCCAGTCAGTAACACCCATTTCCCACAGTGAATTCAAAAAAGTCCAAAGTTGGAAGAATGCAGAGTTCTTGGAATGTTGTATGGCTGAAGGAGGTTACAAAGCTACAAGCATTTGAACGCAGAGGAAGAACGTTAAGAACATAGACATGTGGCACACAGTGAGGAGGATAAATGTCAAGAAGTCACAGACAGGCTGCTAGAGTGGGCAGATACATAGCAGATGAGATTCAATGCTGAGAAGTGTGATGTGATTCATAACGCAGGAAAGATGCAGAGAGACACGGACTAAATGATACTTTTTTTTTAAACAGGGGATGCTAGAAGAGAGAGAGAGAAAGAAAACTGGAATAGTTTGAGTCCATGTTTTTTTTTTAAAGGAATTCGAACTGGTTAACAGAAGTTAATAAAACAGATGGGATCCTAGGTGTTATAAATAGAGGCAAAGAGAACCACAGAGGGTGGGATTTTATGGCTGTGCTCATCCCAAGAGGGGAAGTCCTGCCTGAGTTCAACAGATCTATGCATGATCCATGTCCCACTTGCTACGATTCCCAATGGCGGGAGGGGTGGGAAAATTGTCCCACTATTGACAACCATGCCTGCAAACATCTAATCCCTTAACTCGGGGATCTCTTTCTTAAACCTAACAGACTCTCCACCCCTCTCTTCTCGCTAAAGACCCTCCTGAAAACAACCTTCTTGTCGAAACTTTAAAAAGGATGCAACGATTTTGTTCAGAGTGCAGAAGAGATTGACTAAAATGGTTCCAGAGATTACCCGTCATGTGGATAAACCAGAGAGAAGATTAAGGGGTGATTCGATGGAGGCATTTGCAATCAAGAAATGTCCAAATTAAGACATACTGTTTCAAACAACCAGATAACACAAATGTTTGACGAAGTGACCTGAGGAATTTTGTAAACAACGTGTGGTTGTGTTACGGAACACACTGCATGGCAGGATAGTGGATATAGATTCAGGTGACCTTCAAAAAGGAATTGGATAAATACTTCATAGAATCACAGAAACCCCACAGTACAGAGAGAGGCCATTCGGCCCATCGAGTCTTGAAAAGATGGAAAAAAATATTGCATAGATCCGGGAAAAGAGTGGGGAAGTAACAGTTTAGCTGAAACGAGATGGTGGTATTGCATTTCAAAAGGGCCAGCAGACACCCAATGAGTCAAATGGTCACCTTCTGTTTTGTATTATCCTATTATAGCAGTGAGGTATTGATGAAGCAGGAGGATTGTGGAAGATTTGATCTGTCCTGTATTTCAAATAAGTTCAAACATGTAATTGAAATTGTACATTACAACCAGAACAAAAAGTAGGGAACTTTCACACATAGACTTACAATGTTGCTAGACAGGAACTAGAGGAATTGTTAACTCCAATCTCTTACTCGGAGATAAGGCATATTGATCTGAACAGCTTTTCTTTCTTTGACAGCAAGTAACACGCTATTAGCTTGCACGCACAATGTTAAAAGAGCAAGCTGAGGAATCCTGTTCACACAACAAAAGAAAATAAAAAGCAGAGGGAAATGAAGAGTAGATAAAAATAATTCAAGCAGAATTCTCCTTGCCTGACACAAACACTCACAGACAGCTTGAGATTAACTCAATGGTCTGACTGCTGAATACCTTTAGTGTTGGAGCAGCTGAGGCTTCTAATGGATTGTCTAATTCTGTAATTATCTGTTGCGTTTCTCGGGTGATGGCATGTCTTCAACAAGACTCTCAGTGAACAAAGATAAACAGAGGCTATTTCTATGCCTCATGAAGATTATTTACTACCTTTCCTAAAGCAAGGTTATAATTCTTTCTCCTCTGCTATTGAATGTATCAAACACAGAAATAAATCTCATTAAATATATAGGTGTTTCACATCAACCAGCTCCTTTCCTTGCACTGATACCGATTCCTTTCCATTTTTCTCCATTTCCCTGAAAGGTGTCAATTCCTGCTGGAATACAGTTGTGCCATCAATACATTGCACAAATGGTCATTCTTCATGTGCATCATACAGAGTGAGTGTCAGTAAGTTATGTAGAGACACCATTGGGGCGGGATTTTGTGGCATCACTCGAGCGAGACCAGAAATTCCCTCCCCGAGGTCAACGGACATTTCTGTTATCTACCCCTCGCCCACTCCAAATCTGTGGCAGCTGAGACAGAAAATCCTGGCAAAGATACAGATTCTGTCTCTACCTAGCATCAACCAGCAAACTGTTTGCAACAACATCAATTAGAAGTTGGAACTTCCGTCAATAATTTCTTCCTGTGTGTCAGAACCCCCCACACCCCCAAACCCCCCGCAACCCCAGCCTGATGACAATGGTGCCAATTACTATCTCATTTCAGCTAAACTGTCACAGACTTGAACCCATGGGGTTCAGTAGCCCATGGCGGTGCCAACTGCAACTCCAACTGTGATGATGCCAAGGGCTGGGATTTTCCAGTCCCGCCAATAGCAGGCATCATCGCTAGCGAGACTGGAAAATCCCACCTAAGATTCCTACACAGACTAAAATGGAAGTTAATTTGAATGGATCCGTCATGGATTCTTTCTTCTCTGGACCGGATACCCAGGTTAAGGACCAGTAACACTTTGTTTAAAGCTGCACTCCACAGTTATGGAACAAACAAAATAAGCAAGAAGAAGTTAGATAGATAAAACGATTTACAATATCTATCTTACACTCTAACATTCAGGATTAACACACGGTCAGTGTGAATTAACAGGCAAGCTATTACATCTAACACCATTCTGCACATCAAAGCAAATGTGGTAAAGAGACATCCCATGGATATCTCAGCAACCCACCCAGATGTCAGTGCGCATGGTCAGCCCACTGACTCCTTTGAAACTCTGACTCCCTTTATGAGGGATTACAAATTTTCACCTTTACGTTTTGAAGATTTATACTTGGAGTTCCTTCCAAAGGTCTCTCCAACTCAGACTGTCTGAATGATTGCTCATCTCTGCAATTGAAAGGGTTTTCAATCTTGCCTCCCGAGACTCTGTTTCCCTGGATTCCTGAGTCTGTACTCCAGCACCAATTCGCAGGCACAGTTTTAGTTCTTCAGCTGTGCAAAGCAGTTCACCATGCTCCAAAGCTTTATCTTTGTCCAATTGCCCACAATATGGAGTCACCAACTTTCTGTTGCCTTCTCTGACCTCCAGGGCGTCTCTCCCATGCCCTCAGTACTTGAAGCCTGGCACCTATCACATTTTTACTGCTTACAGCTTCTTCCTTTGCACCTCTTCCTAGCGGTCCCTAACACAGACATACACACGCACATACACATATACACACACACACACACACAGATATCATTATGTTATGACTTAGAAGATCCGGAAAGAAAAAATTAAAGATACAGCAGGATGGTTTTTCCAAAGAAAAAGGATAAAAAGTATTTTTTCTGAACTGAGAGCTTGTTGCAAGGTTGATGAAAGGTGATAGATGATATAGCAACACTTATTTAA
This sequence comes from Sphyrna mokarran, assembly GCA_024679065.1. Lineage (NCBI taxonomy): Eukaryota > Metazoa > Chordata > Chondrichthyes > Carcharhiniformes > Carcharhinidae > Sphyrna > Sphyrna mokarran. The sequence continues at coordinate 66,329,534 of JAGIQG010000009.1, forward strand.
GATCATATACAAGATATTTATCCATCATCACTGTTGATAGAGTATAATGTTCAAAAGATTGAACATTCTGCCTTCCTGTTGGAATTTTTGTTTTTCTTTCACAAAATGATGATCCAACACACTTCTTATCTGTGCCTTCCAAAATCCTTGAGGATTCTTAAGCTTTACCAGACAATCAGTAAGTGAACATTACATACCCTGTCCCCTCCCATACACTCATTCCAGAATAGATTGTGGGCTAGAGCATCTTGCACTCTGTCTACCGGAGGGGTACAGAGAAAGGAACAAATGTGTAAAATACAATCACAATCCTGACAGTGTTCTTATTACTGTCAGCCCTTCCCCCCCATCTCGTTCACATTCTGCAGCTCCACATCATCCAAGAACTTTGCATTCCTTGGATTCTGGCCTCTTGTGAATTCCTGATTTCCTTCGTCCTGCCAATGGTGGTTGTGCCTTTGTGTGTTTAAGATCTAAGCTTCCAATTCTCTCCACACCTCCCACCTATCTAACTCCTTACAACTTCCCTCCTTGGCAATTCCTACCTCCTTCTTTGGCTTGGCATCAATTGCTTTGTCTGCTTCTGTGAAGCACCTCGAGACAGTTTATTACTTTCAAAGGAATGAAAATGCAAACTGTTGTTTCGTGCGTTAAAATGATACCAAAAATGTTAACTGTATTGGTCAGCAGAGATTAAAGATACTTTTTATATTCATTCATGGGAAGTGGGCGTCGCTGGCTGGACTTGCATTTATTGCCCATCTCTGAGGGCACTTATGAGTCACCCACATTACTATGCAATGGGATTCACATGCAGGCCAGACCAGATAAGGATGAAGAATTCCTTCCCTAAAGAACACCAGTGAATTAAGGATTTTATGACAATTGACAATAGTTTCATGGTCAGCATCAGGCTTTTAATTCCAGATTCTTATTGAATTCACATTTCACCATCTGCCAGGATTATGTTCAAATCCAGGTCCCCAGAGCATTACCCATGGTCTCTAGATCAGTAGTCCAAGTGATTTCATTTTAAAATACTTCATTTCAAAAGAGAACTTTTGACTCTTCTTTCCTTGCTCTGGTTCTTTCCCACATAATTTGTAGCCATGATATGTAGATACCAGCGTTGGACTGAGGTGGGCACAGTAAGGAGTCTCACAACACTAGGTTAAAATCCAACATGTTTATTTGGAATCATGAGCTTTTGGAGTGCTGCTTCTTCCTCAGGAGACTGACCTGAGGAAGGAGCAGTGCTCTAAAAGCAAATGGACTTTGGACTGGGTATAAATGAGCCCATTGCACCATTTCCATATAGAGCAGAGACCTTCCCTCTGGCTTCCAGCATCCAATATCTATCCATCAACAAACAGCATTAAAAATATCTGATCATGATCATGTTGCTAAATGTGGGAACTTGTTGTGAGCAAATTGGCTGCCTAATTTCCTGCAGTACAATAATGGTTACATTTCAAAGAACAAAGAACAACACAGCATGGGAAACAGGCCCTTCAGCCCAATGAGCCTGCGCCGCCACCCCGATGTTCCCACCTCTACCCGCGATCCCTGTCCATGTTTATAGATCTATGGATTAAAAACTAAATTTGAGACAAATTAGGGAGAATTTGTTTTGTCAATTAGCCTAAGAGCACATCTTTGGGATGTGGGAGGAAACCGGAGCGCCCGGAGAAACCCACGCAAGGAGAATGCGCAAACTCCCACAGACACAGGCCCAAGTCCATGTGTCTGCACAGCACAGCGATAGTCACTGAGCTGTCGTGTTGCCCATCAAATGGTCCAGGTCAAGCATACACTAATGATGTGAAGCACTAGGATACTCTCGAAAAAAGATCCAAGAGCAGCCCTCTCACGACCCATCGCGTGTATGCCCCTCGTTAGACAACAAGGTGGACCAAAGCACCTGTAGGATAAAAACAAGTACATCAATATCATCATCTATTTACACACTTCCCAGGGACTCCCAAGGCTCATGATCCCTATTTTAAATCAGTTTTCTATACCCTTCCATTCCCATTCTGTTCTTGTGCCCATCTAAGTATTTCTTAAATAACTCCAGAGTACCTGCCTCCACCACTTTACTTGGCAGCGCATTCCATACCCCCACCACCCTCTGTGTGAAAAAAACTCCCTCTAGCATCCAAATTATATCTTACCCCCCTCAACCTAGGCCCGTGACCCCTCGTGCTATTTGAGTCCATCCTAGGAAAAAGCTTAACCCTGTTTACTCTATCCATATCCCTCATAATCTTGCTTTTTTCATAAGTAATTCATTGGCATTGAAGTGCTTTGAGTCACAGAGATCCTGAGAAGTGCTATAATCAATGCAAATCTTTTGTTGTTTTAAATGGGATCTTGCTCAGCCATAAGATGGCTGGTGTGGAAGATTGGGGGAAACATGTTACTCTACTAAAGCAAGGAGTATCTTTCTTATATTGGGATGTTATTAGTAGAACATTCATAGAATCATAGAAGCCTACAATGCAGAAGAAGGCCATTCGATCCATCAAGTCTTATCCCCATAATCCCATTCATTTACCTTAGCTAGACCCCCTGCCACTACGGGCAATTTAGCACAGCTAATGCACCTAACCCACACATCTTTGGACCGTGTGAGGGCAAGTACATGAATTGGATGGGAATAGACAGATATGCACCAGGAAGGATATGGGGTTTTAGTTCAGTCGGGCAGCATGGTCAATGAAAGTTTGGTGGGCCAAATGGCCTGTTCCTATACTGTCATTGTTCTTTGAAGCTGGAGCACCTTAAGGAAACCCACACAGACATGGGGAGAACAATGTAGACTCCGCACAGACACTGGCCCAAATCAAACCTGGCTCCCTGACATCATGAGGCAGCAATGCTAACGACTGTGTCGCCCCAAACTGAGAACTTTACACTATAACTACCTGTGTCACTTCCAACTTGGCAGCACTTAACACAGACTCCTCTACTCCTGGAGCAATACCTTTGCTTATTGAAAATGGAGCAAATGTTCATACACATAAAGTCAGAGAAGGTTTCAGATATAAACAAAAAAAAGCACAAAATACAATTTGTGCACACAGACAATTCCACTGCACTGACAGAAGGCTCATATTAAATAGAAAAAATGTTTTTACAAAAGCAAGATTTACTATACTGACTTCAGATATTCTCCCCTCGCTTTACACACACACACACACAGTATTCAAGTCAAACTTTCATTAATTAAAATGGGTGAATGGCTTCTCTAGCATACCACAGCAACTGTTTGAAAAACCTGTGCTGTTTTCCCACCTTATCATTTAGAAGCAGAAGCTTGTATATCATCAATCCACTTCAATGACAAAAACAAGCAGAATCCAGCACACAGAAATCAGCTCTACAAAGGTTAACCTTGAATTACCACAACGCATGCCACACTCACTGAAAAGCCAATTTTCACCTGTCAGTTTGCCTGGACTAAGTTTGGGGACATGTGACTTCAATTCCTCCCCCAAGCCGAAGCAGATTAGTATCACTAAAATTCAATTTATTTCAAATACCACATTTATTTTGATTTTTTCTCTGCTACAAGATTACTGAAGGATGACTCGCCACTCATAGAAACAATTGGACTAAACTGACACCGCTCACAATTAGCAAAGAAAGTCTCTTGGGAGGAATTGAAGGGCCAACATTATTGGGCATTTTTACAGTTCAATTCACATCACAGGACATTGCAAGAACACAACAATGCATTGGCTTTCAATTGCTTTCCCTCACTGGTAAATCACGAATTTTTAAATCAGTAAACTTGCCCTTTCATCTTCAAGTACAAAGGAGTTTTAACATGCTATAAAAGAACTTGAATTTAAGCACCTGCTTTTAACCTCTTAAGGTTTGGAACAGGAGAATTATCAGCCAGAATTATCATCTCTTGCTGGTCACGGTTTGGCAGTGGGAAGGGCATTTATTTTATGGGATCGTGGGGTACTCAGATCTCAGAAACAAACTTGAGCTAGGGGCCTTTTTACAATTCCTATCCACTAACTCTTCCTTAGTGGTCAGTTTGGAGAAGATTAATGGATGTTAGGAAGGGAGCTGAAGCCATCAATAAAGATACCCCAATGGGTTAAAAGATTTTCAAAACCAACAGGTTGGCAAAATTGATTTAATTACGGGAAGCAGAACATTTCCCCAAATCTTAATGCAAAAGCATTGAGCCCTTCACCCCTTCAACTGCTTTTCATATTTATATGAGCAACTAAGTCTAATAAAAATGAATGTTCTCAGAGGGAAGTTAAAGAGGTGTGAGATGATCTTGGTTAGGTTACTGGAAAATAAACAGTTATGATTGCATATTTATTCATGGTTAGTATAGACCAGAGAGAAAGAAAATTCTTTGATATATATAATGCCTTTCACAACTTCAGAGTAACCTAGAAGGTTTTACACAATGAAAATCTTTGCATGGTGTAATGACAGATGAAATGAAATTGCCTCATGTTTGCACAGTGGTTAGCATTGTTGCTTCATAAAGAAAGGGGTCCAGGTTAAATTTTGGCCTTGGGTCACTGTCTGTGCAAAGTTTGCACATTCTCTGTGTCTGCATGGGTTTCCTTCAAGTGCTCCGGTTTCCTACCACAGTCCAAAAGTTTTGTGGGTTAGGTGGATTGGTCATCTAAATTGCTCCTTGGTGTCAGGGGGCTAGCAGGATAAATAGGTAGGGTTAAGGGGATAGGGTCAGGATGGGATTCTACTTGGTGCACACTCAATGGGCCAAATGGCCTCTTTCTGCAATGTAGGGATTCTATGAACGTAAAAAATGTGCTCCCACAAATGGCAATGTGACAAGGACCAGATAATCTGCTTCATAGATGTTGAATAAAGGATGAATATTGACCAGGACACCAGGGGTAGCTCACTTGGTTTTCTGTCAAATGGTGCCACACAATCTTCCATGCCCATCTGAGACAGCCGACACAGCCTCACTCGAACATCTCAACTCACAATCCTCTGATTCTGAAGTGACTCTGCGCCACAGCCTGTGATTGACAGGCAATTAAAAGGTTCAGTAGCACAACAGTTATGTGACTGGACTGGTGACCCAAAGGCCTACCCTCATAATCTAGAGTTCAAATCCCACTGCAGCAGCTTGAGAATTTGTACTTAATTTAAAATAAATGTGAAAATGAAAAGTTGTGACCTGGTAAAAGTTACCATAAAACTGTGAGACTGAGATAAAAATCCATATGGTTCACTAATAGCTTTTAAGGAAGGAAACCTGCCATCCACACACTGCTAGGCCTATATCTAACTCTTCTCTGATGCTGAGGTGATTGACTTCCAACTGCCTAACAATATCAAACCACAAGAAGAGGATAAAGCAAAAAGGATCCCTTGGGTAGAGTACATTGAAACTGTTTTGATGTAACTGGGAACTCAGCTGAGGCCGAGGAATAAGTGTAGTCCACAATATTCGCAACAAAAATAACAAACATTGACGTTAACACCTTTAACATTGTGCTTCACAGCAGCATTACCAAATTCTGACGCTGAACCACGTGAGGAGAAGTTAGGAAAGGGAATTAAACAGTTGCTCAAATACATCTGTTTTAAGGAATGTCTTAAAGAAGGAGTGAGAAATTTAGTAAGGGAATTCCAGACGCGAATTAGGATAGGGGCAGCAGAGCTTTGGATGGACTCCTTTATATATGGGTTGAAGACGGGTCACTGGCCAGGAACAGTCAAGTTTATTATAATGTAACCAATGATAACATTGAAATCTGTTATAATGTAACAAATGATAACATTGAATCTGTTACATTATAACCAATAACATTGGAATCTGTTATAATGTAATCAACAACACTGGAATCTGTTATAATGTAACCAATGATAGCATTGGAATCTGTTATAAAAATGTAACCAATGATAGCACGCTGTGAGGGTGAGCCAACCAGGTATAAAGAGAAAGCAGGTTGGGATTGTGGAAAGCTGATGTTGTTGTAATGAAGTTTCTTTATTAAACCTATTTCTTTGATTTACTCTGTGAATTCTTTAGAAAGAAAGTTAATCCTTTCATTGCTTGCAATTGAAGATCCTTACTGCTGGATGAACAATTGTGAATGAGCGTACACCTTCAATAAGGAAGTACCCTGTGTGGTGTGGAAGTACTCTGGCCCACCTCATGATTCTCTCGCTGTCTTTTTGTTCACGGAAGCATTATTATAGGAAGATCTTGGAAGAAACGTGGAGCAGCATCAAGTTTGTGAAATGTCAAGTGGGTTGCCACTCCTCAAGGCCCAGGCCATTGTACTCGCAGGAGCCACAGATACTGACCAACAGACAGAGTTGGAGCTTGCTTTGATCTCAGCCTACTTTCCTTCTCATCCAGCTGACTTTTTAGTTGTTGTGAAGGGGAAAGGTCAAAGGTCCACTCAGCCGCAGCTAATGAAGGCTGCCAAGGGAAAGCAATCAGAACTGATTGGCACGCTTTCCTTGGATGTGAAAACTCAGAATTCTGTGAGCTGATTTATATTTTCGTATAAACGCCACAGCAGCTCACAGCTAACAGAAAGAGGATCACTGACTACTACAAAAGCACGTTAATGAATCACTCACTGACAGGCCACAGCTGATGTTAACAGTTATTTGGCCAGATCTTTTTCTCTCTTAGTATCCAACAGGTGCAGCATAACTCAACTGTTGTGTAGCTTGAAGAGGAGAGATGTTAATTTGCTTGGTCCAGGTTGTTTGCTTAGCCTGTGGCAGGGCTTAGTATGGAGATTAAGAGAAGCAGGCCTGAATTCAGAGCTGTCAAGCCTCTGGGCTTGTCCTAGAGTTACCAGGAATTGCAGATTAATCTCTAGGACACAGCTCCAGGTGAAAAATAAAGAATGTCTGAATGTAGAATTTGTTCAAACTTCAATTTTCTCTTATTATGGAGAAGAACAAAGAAAAGTACAGCACAGGAACAGGCCCGCCAAGCCTGTGCCGCTTATGATGCCCTAACTAAAGAAAAAAAAACCTGCCATTGCTCAGTCCATATCTCTCTATTCCCTCTCTATTTTCCTATCCAATCCAGATGCTTCTTAAATGTTGCTAATGTGCCTGCTTCCCCACTTCCTCTGACGGTGCATTCCAAGCAGCCACCACTCTCTGCGTGAAAAAATTCTCACGCACATCTCCCTTAAACATTCCCCCCTCACCTTGAACCTATGCTCTTGAAAAAAGCCTCTGACTATCCACCCTGTCTATGCCTCTCATAATCAAGAGCAGCTTTTTCCTTGCTGCTGTCAGACTTTTGAATGGACTTATCTTGCATTAAGTTGACCTTTCTCTACACTCTAGCTATGACTGTAATACTACATTCTGCACTCTCTCATTTCCTTCTCTATGAATGGTATGCTTTGTTTGTATAGTGCACAAGAAGCAATACTTCTTACTGTATGTTAAAACATGTGACAACAATAAATCAAATCAATTTTGTAGATATCTACCAGGTCTCTCTCAGCTTCCATCTTTCCAGTAAAAACAATCCTAGTTTATTCAACCTCTCCTCATAGTCAACACCCTTGAGACTAGGCAACATCCATTTTTGCGCTCTCTCCAAAGCTTCCATATCCTTCTGGTAATGTGATAACCAGAACTGCACACAATACTCCAAAAGCAGCCTAACCAAGGTTTTATATAGCTCTCTTTTCATTTTCTGTGAATAAAGATGGGTGTCCTCTTTCCTTTCAGACACAAGACCAGCTAGTCTTCTCTTGCTGCTGCACATATTCCCAAAACCTTCCCCTCAAGATTTTTTTTTCATTTTCTTTTAATATATGAATGGCATGGTTAGCACTGCTGCCTCACAGCACAGGGACCTGAGTTCAATTCTGGCCTTGGATGACTGTTTGCCTTTGTGGAGATTGCACATTTTCCGTGTGTCTGTGTGGGTTTCCTCCAGGTGTTCTGGTGTCCTCACAGTCCAAAGATGAGAAGGGTATGTCAATTGGCCATGCTAAATTGCATCTCAATGTTCCAAGATGTGTAGGTTAGGGAGATTAGCAAGGTAAATATGTGGGGTTATAGGGATAGGGCCTATTTGAGAGTCAGTGCAGACTTGATGTGACAAATGGCCTCCTTCTATACTGTACAGATTCTATAATTTTTATTTATTACTTTGGAAATGTGGGGGAAAAGGCTCTTTGAGTTTGAATAAAACACATCAATTGAGTAACAAAGATCCTGGTCACTTTCCTATTGGTCTGGGAATGCAAAGCACCCAGAGGAGGAGCCAAAGGTGGTGTCAAAGCAGTTCGAGGCAAGAAATCCAGAAACAGACCCAATCAGGGTTGGCATAGCTGCAGCCGTAACTCTGATAATTAGAGGTTCAGCAGCAGAAAGGCACATAGACACTAACATCAGTCGATTGGATGAAAAATAGACAAAGTGGAATTGCCTAATCAATCTTTGGGTTTTTTCCCCTTGGATTCCCAAATCTTTGCTAGGAAGTGCCAATGCAGAGATGTCAGCATTGACTGGGGCAAACACAGTAAGAAGTTTCACAACACCAGATTAAAGGTCAACAGGTTTATTTACCCTATTTGTGATCAGAACTCCCCAATCACCTGACGAAGGGGCAGAGCCCCGAAAGTTAGTGGCGTTTGCTACCAAATAAATGTTAGATTTTAATCTGGTGTTGTGAGACTTCTTACTAGGCAGTCCCAATGCCAGGCAGCTTTGGTCTTTTGTTAGTCTAGTGATCTGAATACTTATGTACACATATGCATGAACACATCGTTCTGATATCTTGTTGGAATAATACAATAATCACACTATCCATACGACCTATGCACAGGAATGCGAAGTGGGAATCAGTGACATCCCATCACACCTCATTAGCATTCTAAAATGGAGCCTGCATCGATACCAGCCGCAGATCCAGTCAGGCTCCACTGGGAGAAAGTCTGCAAATCACACTGAGTGAATCCATACACAGCAAAGTGGGATACAGAAGGAAACTGACCCTGCTCTTTCTGGTTTTCTCGTTAACAAGATATTCTCCAACAATCAATTCTAGAATGCAGCAGAGCAAGTGTCAAATCTATGTACAATAATTAGAAGTCACACTCTCTCACAAAGAAGTGAGTATTTTTTTGACAATGTACAGTGCAATTTTATGTGCTGATGTAAAGCAGATTTGACTCTATGTTGTCAGATAGTCTAATGCGGCACCAAAAGCTAGGTTGGAACCCCACTGCCCAAAGCTTAAAATCGAGTAGAAATGTATGACAGTGCAATTCCATCTCAACAGTCACTGGCTTAATTTGTACCTCACGGAGATTAGATTATGATGCTTGACATGAGAAAAACACCAACAGTACAGAACATTGGAAGTGGCAGGTTCAAAGTCAGATGTTCCTTCCAAGCGTGTTATATTTACCACCCACCATGCATCAAACTGCTCAGTGATACTGAACAGGCTCGGAGTCCAGTTGAACCAAGTGATTGACACTAGAATTTATCGACCCTCTTTTGCTCACCACTGCCCACAAAGCACTTGGATAATTAAAAAGTGAACTGTTTAAAGCACACGGGATGGTTAAATCCAAACGGTTTACATTAAGGTCAGGCAAGGTTTACAAAATGAGGTTGCACAGTAGCTAACAGTGCTGTCTCACAGCATCAGAGCCCCAAGTTCAATTCTGGCTCGGTTCATTGTTTGGTGTGGATGTTGTACATTCTCCCCATGTCTATTTGGGTTTCCTCCAGGTCCTCCCACAGTCCAAAGATGTGCGGGTTAGGTTAATTGATCATGATAAATTGAAAGCAACCCTACAGCCTACACCACTACTACCCCCTCAGCTCCCACACACAAACCCCATGATCCATCGTACCCAAGAAGTTACTTCATGCTCCCTACCCACTCTCCATGGCCTTTCATATCCCATATGCCAACCTATGTCCCTCTACCTTCCCCTTTTATAGGTCTTCAGAGCCTCCATGCCAACTTACTGCCAAGTCATGCCCCCCATGGGCAACCCTTTGTCCTTACACCCTCAATACCAACTGCATCCACCATGAGCAAATCTTAGGATACATACCGAGATAAAATAAAATATATTCTTATGTCTGGGGCAGGTAACTAGCATTGCCACACAATGCTAGTGTGGCAATTAGCATTGAAGTGCTACTCTGCGCTCAATTGTTTCTGTGAATTGTTTTCCAATCAGATTAGTTAAAAGCCTCATTGCAATTTAAAGTGCTCTGACAGACCAGGGAGAAGGTAGGTGTCTGAGGTAAATGGATGGGATTTGGAATAGTCAGGTAATTGGAGGCCAGTGGATAACGTGACTGCCTCACAGCACCAGGGACCAGAATTCAATTCCGGCCTTGGATGACTGTGTGACATGTCACCAGGGACCAGAATTCAATTCCGGCCTTGGATGACTGTGTGACCCTAGCGTCAGGGGAATAGCAGGGTACGTATGTGGGGTTACAGGAATAGGGCCTGAGTGGGATAATGGTTGCTGCAGACTCAATGGACTGAATGGTCTCTTTTTGCATTGCAGGGATTCTATGAAATTATCCAAAGACAGGGAACACCAACAAATACCCTAAGCACTTTGCAAATCTGTTATAACGCTGCACTGAATCCCCATCTGTATGGTATCAAACTGAAATAAGACACGACCATTGTCCCCAGGAAATGACTCTCCATTTTACTCAGTAGCTAGGTCAGGCCCTGTTGCTGAATTTACAATGCAAGTTGAGCACTGCGGCAAAGATGCAGTTGCCTCCCATCAACAAGCAATGACAACGTGCAAATACATTCTCAATAACATCTCGACAAATACTGTCACAAAATTCAAAGTAATTGATGCTCAATAAAGGTATCTTGTAAAATAAAGATTTTACAATCCTGGTAAAAGTCTGAATGATACACAAATCAGAGACTGCTTTCTTTTGATTAGAATCCAAAACTGAATGGGAATCATAGTTTCAAATACCTGGGACTGCTCTATGGATCCAATCCCTGCACATCATAATGCCAAAATGTACAGTGGTTAGCACTGCTGCCTCACATTGCCAGAGACCTAGGTTCGATTCCCAGCTGTTTAAAGTGTCCTGTATCTGTGCAGAGCCTGTACATTCTCTTCATGTGCTCCGGTTTTCTCCCTCAGTCTGAAAGAGGTGCAGATTTGGTACACTGGTACAATGTTAAATTCCTCAGTGTACCCAAACAGATGCCGAGTGGGGCATCTAGAGGATTTTCACACTAACTTCAATGCAGTGTTAATGTAAGCTTACATGTGACACTAATAAATAAACATAAAACTTTAAAAAAATTGCTTTAGTCCAGCCATGGGAACTAAAGCACTTGCAACAATATCAGATGCTGTGTGTGTCTGGACCTGTCCCTGTTAACAGGTCATGGACTGGAAGCTGGCCAAGTCTGAATGGATCAATGCCATTCTTCCAAGCATAAGGGGCTCGCAATCTGTAAGTTATCAGTTAGAAAGATTCTGAGTGGGATTTTCCATTCCCCCCTGGCCACCATAGTGACCAGTGGCGGAGGCGGCTCATCATTGGCCACCAGTAAGATCTTCCAGCTCTGTTAAGATCGACGGCCATTTGAGTTGCTCACCAGCCATGCTACTGGGAAAGTTACCTCGGGAACAGAGAGAAGGGCCGGGGATATCTTCAGCTGAACTGGAAGATCCACCTCTGGCTGAAACCCATCGCCTCGCCCACCCCGATTAAATGGAAATCTTTGTTGACCTCGGGCAGGATTTTACAATCTCGCCCTCTGTATTTTCTACATTTGCTAACTCACTAACACATTTAATGTGTTCATCTATTTTTTGATGTATTGCCATTTCTAATGTGGCTTACGGAGGTGCTACAAAATGAAAAAAAACTGAAGTAGGTCTGAGCAAAGATCAAGGAACCAAACATTTGTAATAAAGTACTGAGAGAAAAAAAGACACTTATTCCTGAAAGGTGGTCATGATGTAAAGACAAATTCTGAGCAAGCAGAATTGCTAGAAATTTTTTAGCTGGAGATTTATAACTTGGGAGCTGGGACTCTTTATAAGTAAAGAAATTGATCAATAACTGTTAAAAAATCAAGGCGATTTGAGTGCCTTGGGAGTATACTTCATTTGCACTGAAATTTTGCCATCTTACTTTACAGCACGGTGGGACCGTGGTTAACACTCCTGCCTCAAAGCACCAGGGACCCGGGTTTAATTCTGACCTCAAGTGACTGTGTGGAGTTTAACCTTCTCTAGCTGTCTGTATGGATTTTCTCCAGGTGTCCAGTTTTCCTGCCACAATCTAAAGATGTGCAGCCAAAAGAGAAAATGCTGGAAAATCTCAGTTGTTCTGACAGCATCTGTAAGGAGAGAAAAGAGCTGATGTTTCGAGTCCAGATGACCCTTTGTCAAACTAAAAGGCATTGAAAGTGGGAAGTATTTATACTATAAGATAAGGGAATGAAAGAGCTACAGCCACAAAAACAAAGCAAAAGAGCACTAATGTTAGTCCATAGAGAGAGTAAAAGGTATGAATGGCCACATGGCAGAGAAGCTGAAATCAAAGGGTAAGATGACAGATGAAGATGTGGGGTGGGGTGGGGTGGGGGGAATGGGTGGAAAAGGTGGGGGGGGGAGGTAAGAAAAGGAGGGGTTAAAATAGAGAGGTGGGGGAAGAAACATAGAGAAACGACAATAAAAATGGTAGAGAACAGTTAAAAATGAAATGAAAAGAAAACAAAAAGGATAACAATGGGGTAGTGCTGGGGTGAAGCTCAACGCAAACTGGAGGAACAGCATCTCATCCTCCGGCTAGAAAATCTCAGCAAGTCTGGCAGCATCTGTGAGGAAAGAAAAGAGCTGATGTTTCAAGTCGAGATGGGAGATATTTATACTGCAGGGTGAGGGAATGAAAGATGAGTCATAGCCACAGAAACCAGGGAAGAAGACTCCGAATGGCAATAAAAAGGTTGTGAATGGGCAAACAGCAGAAAAGCTAAAATCAGAGGGTCGACTGTGACAGATTAAAAAGTTTGGGTGGGGGGGCGGTGCTGGGGGGAGCCCTCCGGTCTTAACACCAAATTCAACAGCTTCAGACAATTCGCTCGACCCCACTTTGACCATTTTGTTTTCATTTCATTTTTAAACTGTTCTCTATCTTTTATTTCTTTATGTTTCTCCTCTCTTCCCCTATTTCATTCCCCCTTTGCCTCAATTTTACCTCTTTCCACATCATCCCTGCCTCGCTATCTTCCTCTGTCACAGTTGACCCTCTGATTTTAGCTTCTCTGCTGTTTGCCCATTCACACCTCTTATTGCCATTCGGAGTCTTTTCCCCTGGTTTCTGTGGCTGTGACTCATCTTTCATTCCCTCACTCTGCAGTGTAAGTATCTCCCATTTCCTGTGTCTTTTAGCTTTGGCAAAGGGTCATCTCGACTTGAAACGTCAGCTCTTTCCTTTCCTCACAGATGCTGCCAGACCTGCTGAGACTTTCCAGCGTTTTCTCTTTTGGTTTCAGAGTCCAGCATCTGCAGCAAATCGCTTTTAACTAAAGATGTGTGGGTTAGGTTGATTGGCTGTGCTAGATTGGCCATGCTAAATTACGGTCCAAAAATGTGCAGGTTAGGTGGATGAGCCATGGGAAATGTGTGGAATACAGGATAGGGTGGAAAAGGGCTCTGTGCGGGATGTTCATTTGGAGAGTTAGTGCAGACTCCACGGGCCTGGTGGCCTCTTCCTGCACAGTAGGAATTCTTTGGTTATAAGCTGTGTAATTGCTTTATAACTGATTTACATATCTTTGGCTGCAACTACACAGGCAATTCCAGGCCCACTGGACTGTTTTTCAGACTTCAGTATAGAGAAACGAATAGGTAGGAATTACTTACCTATTAAAGGTAGATCCATTCATACCATAGGGTTATGCAAACATAACTGGTTTATCTATGATTTAAACATTAAAAGCTCATACTTGAACATATACTGATCAAGCAATAGAGAAATATTGGCATTTAAAAGTTGGAAAAAACAAGGTATATTTTCCCCAGTGGATGTGTGCATTGCTGGATTGTCTATAACTTTATATGGGATGCTGGGTTTGACAGGAAACAGTAACTCCTGACTAACGTTTTATAGCGCAGCACTTTACTGAGAATGAATGAGTCGGAGCTAAGTAGGAAACATCCCAGGAAAGTGTTGTCTTGCTTTATTCAACAAATTCTCCAACAAAATTATCCTGAATTTACTCAAGAACATTTTTTTTAAAGCAAGAGGCAATGAAAACAAATTAAATTTTGGGATGGCTGGAATCTATCTAACGCATTAATTCCGACTCTTGCGTATATTTCCATTCGTAATTTCATCCTTCATGGGAAAGTAACCTTCTCACAAATGGCAGGAATTTCCTGTATACTAACCCACAAATCTGTCACCTTTAATTTAATTAATTGTAGACCATAAATAAAGTGCTGGTTAAAACCCATGTTACTAATGGCAAACAAAGTGAATTTCCATATGTTAAAACTTTGCCTATGGTGCAAAGTGGCAATTTCTCGACAAACAGGAAGGGCGAAAAGCTTCCTTTTTTTGTGCAGGGACGGCACTGATAACTGGCTAGTTTTGTTTCAGTTCCACTGGGGAGTAGACTGTACTGACCACCCACAGGGAATGAATAAATCCATCATGCTCAGTGCTAAGATGGTCAAGGTCATCATCGCATCCCCATTCAAATTGCACTCCGGCAAGTTTAAAATGGATGAGGCTTTTTAAAAAAAACTAATCAGAAATGACAAACGTCACCCATCATTATTCATTGCAAGTCTCAGATGACAGATGGAGATTACAGATTCACACTGGTGGCATTTCACCCTTGGTCACTTAGTCATCTCCCAATTAGTTTTGAGTGATATTTGAGCCAAAAGGTAACACTTGCTTTTGATAAACATTAAAAAAAAATTAGTGTTTCATTCAATATTAGCAGCAAGTTACATTTCATTAGTTGCATACTCTCTACAGGTTTCTCTTGCCTGTTATCACACACCAGCGTTCCAACAGCAACCTGCTCCAGATCTCAGTCAATACCATGCTATTCAATATTTCCCAGGAGATTGTAGAAGGATTTAAGGTGATTTGTCTTTCTAAATTCCCTTCCCCTCCCTCGTGAAAATTTCACATTCCCTCAATAAGTCATCTATCAGCCATTCTGTGTGATCCTGGACGATGAGAATCAATAAGTTAACTGATTGGGAAGGTATCATCGTGCCTTTCCAAGTCCTATGTCTGAATTTGCATCACCAAATTGGGAAAACTCCTGAATCAACAATTCTGACTCAAGAGGAAGTGTCCTGGATGGTCTGATTTCTAGGGGGTTGGTGTGTTAACAGGTTTCAGGTCCACCGCCCCAGAGTCAGCAACTGGAGATGTAGGTGTGGTGGTGGCAGACTGTGTGAAGGGCCCACCCAGAAGATCTGCAACTTGGAACGAGCTGTAAAAAAAATGCAAAAAGCAACCCTACAGCCTACACCACTACTACCCCCTCAGCTCCCACACACAAACCCCATGATCCATCGTACCCAAGAAGTTACTTCATGCTCCCTACCCACTCTCCATGGCCTTTCATATCCCATATGCCAACCGATGTCCCTCTACCTTCCCCTTTTATAGGTCTTCAGAGCCTCCATGCCAACTTACTGCCAAGTCATGCCCCCCATGGACAACCCTTTGTCCTTACACCCTCAATACCAACAGCATCCACCATGAGCAAATCTTAGGATACATACCGAGATAAAATAAAATATATTCTTATGTCTGGGGCAGGTAACTTCCCAGTGTGGCAATTAGCATTGAAGTGCTACTCTGTGCTCAATTGTTTCTGTGAATTGTTTTCCAATCAGATTAGTTAAAAGTCTCATTGCAATTTAAAGTGCTCTGACAGACCAGGGAGAAGGTAGGTGTCCGAGGTAAATGGATGGGATTTGGAGCAGTCGGGTAATTGGAGGCCAGTGGATAACATGACTGCCTCACAGCACCAGGGACCAGAATTCAATTCCGGCCTTGGATGACTGTGTGACATTTGCATGTCCTTCCTGTATCTGCATGGGTTTCCTTTGGATGCTCTGGTTTCCTCCCACAGTCCAAAAATGTGCAGGTTAGGTGGATTTACAATGGTAAATTGTTCCTTAGTGTCCCAAGGTACGTAGATTAGGGGGATTAACAAGATAAATATGTGGGAGTAACAGGGATAGGGGGAAGGTGAAATGATCTGTTGGAAAGTTGGTAGAGAGATGATGAGTCAAATGGCCTCCTTCTGTACTGCAGGGATTCTATGATTCCATAGCCATTGCCATCGGCACTTGTGTGGTTTGAATGTTACTTGCCACTTGTCAGCCCAAGCTTGGACATTGTCCAGATCTTGCTGCATTTGGGCATGAACTGCTTCAGCGTCTGAGTAGTTGGAATAGAGCTGAATATCTGCGAACATCCCCACTTCTGATGTTTCAATGAAAGAGAGGTCAGTAAGGAAGCAGCTGAAGATGGTTAGGCCTAGGACACTACTCTCAGCAACTCTTGCAGTGACGTCCTGGAGCTGAGATGATTGCCTGCCCCACTGGTCCCAGTTAGACTCCCGATAAGTACCCAAATTGGCCACTTAATATAATCAGCAGGTTTGAAGCCTGATTCAAATACTTCCCACTATTCTGGGCAGCAGCAGATGGGAACATGGCCATTGGATCTACATCCTTCACTCCCGCTCCTACACTAGGGGCCTGAGGTGCCAGACCAGGATGTCAGTTCCAGTGCACCATGGGCACTGCCAAGGCACGTGCAGGGGTGCCGAGGGCTTGAATGGGGAGAGTGGGTCTGAAGGGAGAGGGGGGCCTTAAGGGAAAGATAGCCTAAGTGGAGAGGGGCTGGGTTTGGAGGGTTTGAGGGGGAAGGGAGGCTGAGGAGGAAGGGAGCTGAGTGGAGGGCCTTGGAAAGGGGGGGGGGTTGAGTGGGGTTCTTGGAGAAAGGGGGAGCTGAGTGGGATCCAAGTGGTGAAGGGAGCTCAGGTCACCCTCATGTCTCTATAGTGTGTGGGGGTGCAGTGACCCATTATGTGGTTGTGGGGGAGAGGAATGTCCCTCTTTAGTGTAGGGGCTGGTGATGCCCACGGCCAGTGGGAAGGGCACCATTTTACTTTTGGGTGAGGGGAGCCTGTGAGGAACAGCAGATGGCTCAAAATGAGCTCATTGGCATCTTACAGATGGGTGAATGCCACCTGACAGAGACTACCAACATCAGCAGGTAACACTCACATTTTCCTTCCAGCACTTAGTCTCAATTTGGGAGAATTGCAGCTGAAATTTTAAAAAAATAGGAAAGGCTGCAAATACTCAGCGGATCTGGCAGCATCTATGGGGAGAGAACGCCACAAATGCTGCTATTCCCATTGAGTATTACACAACACTTTCTGTTTTTGGTTCACTGTCCTTAGCAGTCAGGTTTTCACTTTCTTGTTCAGGTTACAGCAATTGGTTAAATCTTCCTTCACTTCACTAACCAGTGACAGGAAGAGTTAGGTGTTAATGAAAGCAATAAGGATTTCAGATTACCTTTCACTGCACAAAGTAAATCAAATATTGTGCTAACAGTTTTCTTGCTATATCTTTCATCTCCTGCGTATAATGTTTTTTGCAAGTACACTTGACAAATCATTTTACGCTTTTGCACAATCTGATGCTATAGAAATTGCCACAAAGAGCTGACGGGGAGAAATAGGGTAGACAACTTGGACTAGTACAGTGGTTAGCACTGCTGCCTCACAGTGCCAGATACCCGGGTAACTGTCTGTGTGGAATTTGCACATTCTCCTTGTGTTTGTGGGGATTTCCTCCTGGTGCTCCAATTTCCTCCCACAGTCCAAAGATGTGCGGGTTAGGCAGATTGACCATGCTAAATTATCCCTTATTGTCAGGGGAATTAGTAGGGTAAATTAATAAGGTTATGGGGATAGGGCCTGAGTGGCATTGTTGTCGTTGCAGACTTGATGGGCCAAAAGGCTTATTTCTATGAACTCATTTGCTGCTCCCAACAGAAACACTGCCCCTTAACTACCAATCCATCACTCTTCCTGCCTACTGTCTGAGGCCAAGCCAAATTGCTCACAACCTATTTGTTCCTAAACCACACTTCCAATCCCTCATTCTCCATTGCCATGGCTACCTACTTCACTTTCCTAGTATTATCTCTCTCTGGCCCAGTTTCACACCACCTGCTGCTAAACAACAGACCAATAGTATATCCCAACTTGTTTAATACAATGCCTGTTGGGTTACTGCACCATCTTCCATTCTGTGTAAACTTCAACTCATCCAAACTCCGCTGCCCGCATCTTAACTCACACCAAGTATTGTTCACCCCACAATACCCGCTGCTTTCTGTGTGTTCACTGATTTACGCTGGCCATTAGTTAAGCAATCTCTTAAATTTCAGATTCTCATCCATTTCCAAGTTCCTCTATGACCTTTGCCCTCCCTGTCTCATTCCAATCTGTCGCCCTCTGGGAATATTCCATCCCTCCAATTCTCTAGGATTTTCCTGATTACCTCTGCCCCTTCCATTGGCAGCCATGCCTTCAGCTATTCAAGGTGGCATGATGGCACATTGGTTAGCAGTGCTGCCTCCAGCACCAGGGATCTGAGTTCAATTCTGGTCATGGGTGCTCTGGTTTCCTCCCAAAGATGAGTGAGTTAGGTGGATTGGCTATGCTAAACTGTCCCTTAGTGTAGGCGGACTAGCTAGGGTAAATAGATGGGATTGTGGATTGAAGACTCGATGGGTTGAATGGCCTCCTTCTGCACTGAAGGGATTTTGTAATGCTCCTGCCCCTCTGCAATTGTTTGCTGTTCCTGCATGTTAAACTTTCACATTCCTTGTATGCGTAGAATTTGGACATACTCAAACCCTAAGTGATATCATAATCTTCTGTGAGTCCATTTGTGAAGGATCAACATGGACATCCACAGAATTGGCAGTTAATGATTTTATTGCTGCTTAGAAGAACCTCTGTAACTGTGCCACCTCAGGGCACATTGGCCATTATTATACTATTGGCATAGATGGTCCTCAAAACATCAGTGCTTGGCCTCACGTAGATCGATCAGGTGTGGTGCAAGAGAAGTGGTCTGCAATGCAAAACAGTGAAAGGCACTTTCTTAAGGGTGTCTTTGTATCACTTGTACCAAGCATCTTGATGCTTCTTACCCCCCCAAGATAGTTCCCCTTCAGCAGACCTGCTTGGGAATTCTATAACCATCCATGTAGGAGACATGGTTTGTCCATCCAGATTGAATTTTCTGTCATGTCAGTATGATGAAGGACTGCATTATTTGTGATATCACATCCTCATAACGGGCTTTGGTGAAAGAGTTCCAGAGCTTTGAGGTGGTGCCAACAGCAGACTCAGGATTCTGTACTGTACCACAGGCTGGTAAGGAAAGTGGCCTGGTGGAGTTTGATTTTAGTTTTCAGCTTAATGCTACCTTCAGGCTATGGAATTGGCCAATGTGTTTTCTGGATGCGTGCATGAATATCTGCATCAATACGCATATTGTTCACCCAAGTCTCTCTGAATATCAGCACTTAAGATTCACATCTTTTAGAAAATATTCTGCTTTTCTATTCTCATTACATAAAGTGAATAAGTTCACAATTCCCCACATTATACTCCTTCTGCCGCACTCACTTAACCTGTCTAAATATAGCTCTGCTTTACAAAACCACTTCTTGTGTTCTATCAAATCATGGATCTTAAATTTTATCCTTACTCTGTGGATCAATGCTCAAGGCCTTCCTGTTCCAGGCTGGAACATTGTTTGAATAAAAAATGCAGCCATTTCTCACCACAGAACAAAGGGCCAAGGCTGACCATTAGAGCAACCCAACAAATAAGCAGTGTATTCCAGCATGTCAAATTACTATAAAATAATGCACAAATAGGCTGCCAATTTATATATAGTAAACATCAAGAATATATGCACAGTGTCTTGGAAACGAGCATACACATGATTATTGAGTTAATGAAAGGGAAAGATTTCCTTTTATAAAGTTCTTTCATGACCACCGGATGTCTCAAAGTGTCTCCCAGTCAAAAAATACTCTTGTTATGTTGTCACTACTATATTATGTGGGTGGCACAATGGCAAAGTGGTTAGCACTGCTGCCTCAAAGCGTCAGGGACCTAGATTCGATTCTTCACTTGGGTCACTGTCTGTGTGGAGTTTGTATGTTCTCCCCATGTCTGCGTGGATTTCTTCCAGGTGCTCTGGTTTCTTTCTACATTCTGAAAGACATGCTGGTTAGGTGCATTGACCTGAACAGGCAGTGTTGGGTGGCGATTAGGGGACTTTCACAGTTAACTTCATTGCAGTTTTAATGCAAGCCTTACTAGCAACTAATAAATAAACTTTACTTTAACATGGCTGCCCATTTGCAGATAACCAGCTCCCACTGCAACAATGTGATAATAGCCAGATAATCTGTGTCAGGAATGTTGACGAAGGGACAAATATTGGCCAGGTCATTAGGAATGACTCCCTTGCTCTTCTGCGAAACAATGCCATGGCATCTTTCATATGAAGATGGGTAGGAGAAGAAGTTGTGAGGAGGATACGAAACATCAGGGAAAGGAAACCGGTAGGTTCAGCGAGTAGGAAAAAAACTGGCAGTATAATGTGATATGGTCACGTTAGAATAAAAAAAGCAACATACCATTTAAATGCAGAGTGCACAATGCTGTGGGACAGAGGGATCTGGGCGTCTGCGGACTGGAATCACAGAACTGCCCAATGGAGATACAGCAAGTGATTAGGAAGGCGAATGGAACATTGGCCTACATCAGAAAGGGAATGAAGTATAAAAATAAGGACGTTTTAAATTCCTGTCCCAGGAATTTGTGAGACCCCACTTGGAGTTCTGTGAATAATTTTGGTCTCCTTTCATAAGGACGGACATACTTGCATTAAAAGAAGGTCAGAGAAAACTCAGTAGGCATATTCTTAGGATCGAGGAGTTTTCTTAGGAGGAAAGGTTGGGCATGATGGAGTTTTTGAATTCAGATCTCACTGAGACATACAATCTCCTGCAGGATGTTTTGACAAGGTTAATGCTGAGGGAATGTTTTCTCTGGAATCTAGAAGGGAGGTCACATTTCAAAAAGAAATGACCTCTCAATTATGATGGAGATGCAGAGAAATTTCTTCTCTCTGAGGGTTCATCTTCAGAATTCTTCTTCCCAGCAAGCAGTAAAGGCTGGATCATTGAATATATTCAAAACTGAATTAAATAGGTTTCACCAACAAGGAAATTGAAAATTATTAGAAGGGGGAGCAAAGGGAGTCATAGCCACACTCAGATCAGCCATGACCTCTGGTGGAATAGGCTCGATGGGCTGAATGGTCTAGTCCTGCTCCTATTTCTTATGATCTTTACATGCACCTGAGCAGGCAGTTGGGGACTCAGTTTAATATCTCATCGAATGACCAACATGTCCAACAGCACTGGAGTGCCAACCCACACCATTGTGTGAGAATATGTTATCAATATTGCATCAGTGTTGCCAAAGACTCAGGTATTGATCAGAGAGACAAAGTGTGTGAAAAACCAGTGTATCATTTCCGAACTGAAACTATTCTATCTGAATAATTAAGTGGGAAAATGTTTATCAGTTTCCCTCGTTCTCTCTGTAATCTGTTTGCTAGGTTTCTCCACATAAATAAGGATGCACGGATCTGCAGGAGTTCACAGCAGTGAATGATTCCAAAGGTTTTGTTGAATAATTAATAGCACTAAGTAATGATGCTCTAAGGGATCCATCTCTCAAATAAATTATTTGAAGGAACACGTACAATTGTTCTTTCAGCTATTAAGCATACGTTCCCGAATTTCCTTGCCAAATCCATTTAAATGTTACTTTTCTCACTGCTTTTCCTGGAATCCTGCCTATTCTCAGCTATTGCTTCCGAACTGAGTTACCGGGATTGCAAATTCTCCGGGATGATCCTGGAGCCTCCAAGCAGGAAAGATCAAGCTGCTGAATATAATTTTGACCAACCCAGGAGAGGAAAACCTCTGAGGCATTGAAGAAATTCTGCCTCCCCTTTTCATTTGCTTCTGAGCATTCAGCTTACAGAAACATTGCGGATGTGAAACAAGGTTGTCAGACTGGACCAACCCATCGGGGGCCGGAGATCACATCAGGAAACCTCCAGCAATGCATCCTACAAGCTCCTTGGAGACTCCCAACTGCTTCTTCAAAGAGTCTGCAGCGAGGTCTCTTCCTCAAAGCTCAGGGAAGGGATCCTGTATAGAAGCCCCTGAGGTTATTTCCACTCTGGGCTCCAGGGGAAAAATAAATCATTCAAGCACTGTGCTTACAGTCTAAATTATCTAAAAGACACTGCAATTACTGGCAAACATGATCAATGCAGAAAGATTCGAAAATAAACGGCTCAAAAAGGTAGTACATTTTGTCAAGAAGTTTTTCTCCACAGAAAATCTCAGAACACAAGGCACAGGAACATATCTGGTAATAGTCAACCAGCTATTAACTGTTAACAAAGTCCAAGTTAGGGTGTATGAAGCTAACTTCATTTTGATTTCTTTTATGTACAGAGATGGAGAATACACCAGATACCAGTCCCATCTTAAGCAGAGCTGTAAATGACACATTCGATTACTACTCAGGCCCAACTTTCTTTAAAAGAAATGAAAATGGGTGGCACAGTGCTGCTCACAGTGCCAGGGACCCAGGTTCAATTCCCAGCTTGGGTCACTGTCTGTGCAGAGTCTGCACATTCTCCCCATGTCTGGTGGGCTTCCTCCAGATTCCCTTCCACAGTCCAACAATGTGCAGATTAGGTGTATTGGTCATATAAATTGCCCCTTAGCGTCAGGGGATTAGCAGGGTAAATGCATTGAGTTATGGGGATAGCGCTTAGCTGAGGTTGTGGTTGGTGCAGACTTGATGGACCAAATGGTCTCCTTCTGCATTTAGAATTTCTAAGGTTCTATGATTCATCCTTGCTCAGAAGCACAATAGCAAAATTTAATGGAATGTGTTGAATTGAAACAGCAGCAAAGTCTGTGTACAGTTACTTAGTAGCATTGCCTCTGAGTCAGGAGGTTGTGGGTTTAAGTTCCAATCCAAAGCCTTAAGCAAATCATCTGGACTACACTGTCACTCCAGTGCAGTACCGCACTGGAGTACTGCTGCACTGTCAAAAGTACCATCTTGTGGATGAAACTTCAGGACAGACAGAGGTCTTGATTTTTCAACTGTAATGGGAGCAATTTTGTGCCCACATTGTTCCCACCCAGAAACGTTAGGGACCTCTCTTCAATACACTAACAGCTGATTAGGTGGCTCCCCTGCTGTATCATCCCCTCCCATTAGAAATTTCCCAACCAGGTTTACAACAAGACTTTAAAAACTGGAATAAGCAAAAGGGAACCAGTCAGAGGTATACACGTAAGTACAACTTCTGAGGGAGGGGGTGTGGGAAGGAAACATGGCTGGGTACTGTCCTGGCAGTGCCCCGGCACTATCTTAACACTGCCCCAGGCTCAGTGCCAGAGAGCGGAAATGGGACTTCATTTGGATAGCTCCATTCGGGGCTGGGTGGTTCCAATGTCCTGATGGGTGGGAGGGTATGATAAGGATCTTTATCTCCGTGGGGGGTCTTTTTTTTAAAAAGATCAGCTGGACAGCCAACACTGCACTTGCCTGATGAAGACACAGGAGTGTTGAAAGCTCGCTATTTTACTATCAAATAAATCGGTTGGATTAATAATTGGTGTTGCTAAATTCTTACTGAGTTCTTACCACTCCAATCCAACGCTGGCATCTTTACATCAGCCAACATTAACAGCTCCTTCAAGCCCCACCCATTAGTGTGACGGATGAGACACGCCTCCAGCACTTTTGTTTTAAAACCACACCGGACAACATGGAGGGAAAGACAGCTAACCACCAGCTTTCTCACCTGGTCCAGCATTTAGAAAAAAAATGGAAACTTTTGCCCAAAATATCCATTCTGCTAAAGGTTTATTGATCTGAAACATTAGCCAGGATTCTCCGGCCCCACCCACTACCAGGATCTTCCAGCTCTGATGAAAGTCAAGGGACTTTTGGCAGGTCTGCCATATCCACTGTGGCAGTTCACATCAGGACGGAGCTGGAAAATTCCAGATGTTAACATTGCTCCTTTCCTTAAACGCTGCCTGGCTGTGTGGCCTCTCTCTGATAGGTATAAAAAATCCCTTGCACTGCGTGACTAAGGCCATATTGCCTATGATGCCATGGATAATACTTATCCCTCACACAGTGTCACTAAACCAGATTATCTGCTCAACATCTCACCATTGTTTGTGGGAGCTGGCTTCATACAAATCAGCTGCTGTGTTTTCCACATTGCAACAGCAACTACAATTCAAAAGTACTTCAGTGACTATAAAGTGCTTTGGGGTGTCCCAAGATCATGATAAGCGCTCTGTAGATGCGGGACTTTTTCTTTTATATACACCAGTAAAATATATTTATAGTAAAGACTGGAAGTGCAGGTTAGTGAGTAATCGCATTTGTCAGCATATCCGAGTTTTTCAGTTTAACATCACAGCTATGGGTCATAGTGGAATAATTCAGCCACCTCCTTTCAATACCTCCTTGACCTGGTGTCTAATCTCACAGCATGGTTAGATTTCATTTGGGGTCTTCTATCTTTAAACCTCGTATAAAGATGCAAAGCACTGCATGTCATTACACATGACAAGAGGGAATATTGAGGCATGTGGTGGTCAGATCTGCAGAACACCCCTGCCTAGTGAAATGATATCTAACCTTGGCCATCTCTTAAGTTAAGTATTAGTATCAACAAAAGGTTCATATTAACACTGCAATGAAGTTACGATGAAAATCCCATACAAAACACCGAGGGAGAATTTGGCTTGGCCAATAGACCTAACCAACACATCATTCAGAGGAAACTACATAGACACAAGGAGAATTTGCAGACTCAGTACAGACAGTGACTCAAGCCATGAATCGAATCCAGATCTTTGTTGCTGTGAGGCAGCAGAGATAATCATTGTGCCTCCATGCAATCCATAATTCTGAAAGCCAACAGTAAACCCCAGACTAGCTTGGGCTGCTGCACCTATCTCATCATGGGCCACTCACTTTAACCCATGGCTGAATAATATACAACCAATAGCAATGGGAACTTACAGCAATTTTACAGCATGCATTGCCACAGATCACCTCCATAAGTTACCATCACTACATTAAACACTGGAGTGTTTTTCTTCTGCCCCTTACTGAGCTGTAACTTACCTTGGCAAAACTCTGCATTTTAATTTTGCAAAATATCCGTAACAAATTCATTATCATCGCTCATCACATTCTCAAACCCAATCGTCACCCGGGCTTCTGACATGGATTATAGATCCTGTGATGTTCCAATTATTTTTTGTTAAAATGGTCAATTAAATTTTTCTTCTCCTTCCCCTGCCAGTTTGAACAATTTGTGCTGTTCCCTTTGCCATCTTGTTAAATATTAAATTGCGTCATCCCAAAGACTCCTCATTTCTGAAGCAAACAATCCCAATTTCCAAAACCATTCCACACAGGACATCAATTCCTAATGGAGTTGAGTTAAAAGAAGCTGTGTGTACATTACACGTAAACATGTTTTAAACATTAGTTTTCATTCAGTCTGAGATTACTGGAAAACCCAGACCAGATTCTGAAGAAGAAGCTGATGATTAGCTCCTGATAGTCTTATATTATCCCCTCTCCTATGTTATTGAGAAAGGGAAATAATGACAATTAAATAATAATTCATAAAATAATGAGATTTGATTCATTGTCACAAGTATTGGAATACAGCGAAACGTATCATTTCTCATGCACTATTCAGACAAAGCATACTGTTCATAGGGGAGAAGGAAAGAAGAGAGTGCAGAATGTAGTACTGCAGAGGTCTTAAAAATAATTTTCAGCGGGAACCATGTAGATTTGAACAAATATCATTTACTTACAGGAGTTTGAAATAATGAGCAACTAAGGCCCCAGAGTAAGGGAACTGAAGACAGCACTCTCTTAATTTAAAAAGTTGCTTGTTTCTGGGTGGTCTCAGGATAATCAATGATGTAAGAGAGAAGATAATGATTACTCAGAACAGCATAGTTCAGGCTTAGATACCAACCTGCACTTTACAGGATCTTCTAAATAAATGCTGAAAAATTAATTTGAAACATAGCTGGACATCAGAACTTTAATTACGCCAACATGGTTTTGTACTGCCTGTAACACAGTGATGGGCAACCAAGGATATTGAGTGGACTCTTTCATCCCAGTGGGCAATGAAATTGAAATCAGACTTGGTCACTAAACATGACACCATGGAAAAGATTAAATACATTTAATAAATGCCAAATATTTCATGATGAGTTTTAGAAAGTATTTAATTATTTGTATATTAATAGAACCATCATCTACTTCAAGTGATAAAAATAAAAGAAATATTTACAGTTTGGATGCAGAGGGAGTGCATGACTCTCCTAATACAGTGTGTAATCAGCGTGCACCTCACTTCACTTGCCCTTGCTTCAGTCATACTGGTAGGAAAAAACTAGGCAGTTGGAAATCAGCAGAATGTAGCAACCCTGTGCACGAGTAATGGTGAACAAAATGATTCCTGGGCTGCAGTCTGGACCCAGATAGGCTTCATGTGGAAAAATATTGAAGTCAACTGAACTCAGCCATCTCCCTGATTTGTAGTTATATTAATTACAGACAATACCGGAGGTCAACACTGAGCAACAGGCAGCAAGAATGGTGGCACAATGGTTATCACTGCTGCCTCTCGTCATCAGGGACCCAGGTTCAATTCCAATCTTCAACGATTGTCTGTGTGGAAGTTGCACATTCACCCTGTGCCTGCATGAGTTTCCTCTGGATGCTGCGGTTTCCTTCCACAGTCCAAAGATGCGCAGGATAGATTCATTGGCCATGCTAAATTGATCCTAATATTAGGGGATTAGGAGGGCAAGTTTGTGGGGTTATGGGAAAAGCGACTGAGTAGGATTGTGGTCAGTGCAGGCTCGATGGGCTGAATGGCCCTCTTCTACACTGTTGGGATTCTAAAACAGCAGGATAACAGTGTGTCTGCAATGGAATGAGAGATAAAATGAGACAGAGAAAGAAAGAGAAAGACGGGAACAGTCAAAAAAATGGCAGACAGGGATGGGTGAGAGCTGAGATAGAGACAGACAGAACAGGGAAGGGAGTAGGAAAACGTGAGTGAGTGAGAGGACAGCAAAAAAGGAGAGAGAGAGAAAAAAAGATGTGCGGAGGGACAGTGAGAAACTGAGTGGGGAGAGGCAAAGCTAGAGGTGGAGATTAGCAATAGATGTGTGTGTGTGTGTGTGTTGGTGTGTGTGTGTGTGTGTGTGTGTGTGTGTTGGTGTGTGTGTTGTGTGTGTGTGTGTGTGTGTGTGTGTGTGTTTGTGTGTGTGTGTGTGTGTGTGAGAAGAGAGAGATGGGGGCTCTTTTGATGGCCAAAGGGCAGATTTCTTCTGCTAATTCTGTATATAATCTCACCAGCCCACAGTGTGTCCAGGGGAATCTCGCCTTCCAGATAATGACTAGGCTTTATCGCTGACCACAATCCCATACTGCTCACTCCCAAAATGGAGGAAAAGATTACTGAACTTCTAAATGTGTCCTTGGAAACTATTCATTTAAAGAGAGAGAGGTAGAAAGCTCAGTTCTATCAGATCAAAATCTTTCCTGTGCTTTTAGGGCAGCATGAAATACAGGCATTAATGTGCTGCTACCACAATGCCCTGAACCCTGTTCAGGTAGGCCAAGAATAACTCAGAACTCTGGCCAATACTACGCAATGGTGTCTCAAGGAATATCTAGGCCTCGTTCAGTTCCCAAGAGCTCCTGAGGCAAAAGGCAATGGGCGGGATTTTATGGTCTTTCTTGTCCCAAAACCATAAACCTCTAATGGAACATCCCATTGTCAGCTCCGATTCCTGTGGCTGGCCAAAATATTCACGTGACCAATTATCTGTGATTCCAAAAGAAATAATTTTTTATTTCTTTCAACTGAAGCTTATAATTCTCTCCACCAGCACCCCTCCCACCCATTCAGGAATCTAAAGTCCCCATCTCCACCCCACATCCCGGATGCTTCTTTTGACCAATTTCTACGGACAGGCTTCAAATGGGAACTTATCTTCACGGGTGTTTCTGTCACATTAGCCGAAACCCCTCAACCTGTTCTGAGATTTAAGTGTAATTATGAGAAATTGTTGACTGCTGGCCAGCCATATCCTTTGATCTTACTCGAGCATGCACTGATCTGGCAATAATGACTGTTCCAGCGTGTTTTATTTTAACAGAGAGTTGATTAAAGTGTGATGCACAGCTGAATGCTTT
The DNA here is from genome assembly GCA_024679065.1 of Sphyrna mokarran. Lineage (NCBI taxonomy): Eukaryota > Metazoa > Chordata > Chondrichthyes > Carcharhiniformes > Carcharhinidae > Sphyrna > Sphyrna mokarran. The sequence continues at coordinate 66,358,032 of JAGIQG010000009.1, forward strand.
AATCAACTCGAGGTCCCTGACTCAACCATAAAGCTCACTGAGACGTGCCTTGGTATCCCTGGGTAATCTTATGTTCAGAAATCCAAGCCTTGGCTGTACATTAACTCTTCTCATGACAGCCCCATGTTTGGCCATTTTCTACAATTCATTTGCAGACGACCCAGGTTCAATTCCAGCCTCGGTCACTGTCTGTGTGGAGTTTGCACATTCTTCCTGTGTCTGTGTGGGTTTTCTTTAGGTGTTCCTGTTTCCTTCCACACTTCCGAGATGTGCATTTTAAGTGGGTTGGCCATGCTACGTTGCCCCTTAGTATCCCAAGATGTGCAGGTTGGATGGATTAGCAGTGCAAATACTTGGTTATAAGGAACAGTTCTGGGTAGGATTTCCCCTTAGTGTCAGGGGAATTACATGACGTTACAAGAGTAGGGGCTGATTGGGATTTTTGTCGACGCAGACTCGATGGGCAGAACGTCCTGATCGTGCACTATAGGAATTTTACGATTCTACGTGGATTGAAGTGTAGGACTGACCCAGAAGCATGTGAAGATGATAAGACAGCACGCTTGACCTATTATGATCTCATGCTAAAACATTTAACCAGAATGTTCATATTATAGCATTTGTGAACTACCAAGTGATAATGAATTAAACCAGGGAACATAAAAGCTGAAACGCATCAGCTATCCTACGTGACAAATAAAGAAGTCAAAAATGAAATCTTGAACAAAGGCATAATCATGTAAAACATCATGGCTGACAAAATATGTGCTGCACTCTGCAAGGGCAGTATATAATTACTGTCAATCCAATCTTCCAGATACATGGCAACTACCATAGGATTTACAAACCCAAGGATATAATCAGATCTTTTTTTTACTTGTTAGCGTCGCAAGTAGACTTACTGCAATTAAGCTACTGTGAAAAACTCCTAGTTGCCACACTCCGGCACCTGTTCGGGAAAATTGCGGGACAATTTAGCATGGCTAATGAGCCTAACCAGAACACCTTTCAGACTGTGGGAGGAAACTGGAGCGCCCAGAGAAACCCACACAGACATGGAGAGAACGTGCAGACTCCGCACAGGCAGTGACCCAAGCTGGAAATTGAACCAGGATCCCTGGCATTATAAGGCATCATTGCTAACCACTGTGCGACCAAATCAAGACAGGAGAGATGAGTGGTTTGCATCTGCTGGAGTTCTTCCCATCCTGTGTAAGAAGCCTCATCAATCCATATGTCAATTAATTAAGCAGCATGGATCACACCAGATAGAGGGACAGAACGCGTTAGCAGTCTCCTCTCATCCGGTGAGACGCTGCTGAAACCTTGCATTGAACAGTATCTGAGGCAATGACAGAACTTCTTAGATCTTTAAGCTAAGGAACCCCCGTAACTTGCCTGGATTAGCAAAAAACCTCACTTACTGTGCTGTCTGGAGAAAATACACAATTCTCTAACCAATGCTCAGGATTCCCTTCACACACATTGTTAGCCACTTTAACACTTGAATAGCAGGTTAGATGTAAGGATTCGCATTCTAATCAGCAATCTGTAACTGTCTGTGTGGATATGAGTGCCTCTGCAGATCAGAACACTGCATTTGCCTGACGAAGGCACAACATAGTATCGAAAGCTCGCAGATTTACTATCAAATAAATTGGTTGGATTTAAAATTGGTGTTGCAAAACTTTACTAAGGAACAGAGACAGTGCTCTGTGCTCATTTGCCTCACTGTAAAGCTGGTGGTCCTTTACCTGCCATTTTGTGCCTCTATTTTTCAGTGCTGCAATCAAGCTCAGCCCCAGCTCCATTGGCAGACCCGTAACACAAAAGGCAGCAGCACTAATACCCAGGTTAGCATGACGACTTAGTACAGGAGGCTGCTTTTCCACACACTCATACTGTCACTCAGCAGAAGGGATTGGGCAGCGGCAACATTTGGCCAGCCAGCTCCCATGGGCCAGCGGATTTTCTCAGCTGGAATTAGAATGACGGGTTCCGGAGTTCCAGGCCCGAGTACATGTTGTATTCATGTCAGTTGTTATTGCAACTTCAAACATACATGAAGCAAACTGATGAGTACTGGGCACCTCCAGCGAATTGCTCAGTGTGGAAATGGTTCACAATACATTAAAAAAACCCACCAGATTTAATTCCCAACTGCTTTGCCAGAATAGGGAAATGATTTTCTGAAATGGAACAGGATGAATTAAGTCTACCTTGTTGTGTTTGAATCATCTGCTGCGTGACATTTGCTTCACAAACTGGTCACTGTGCTGCCAGGCACTCAAAGCACAAGACCATTTTGTTCTTAAACAATGGTGTCCATTTAGTTTGGATGATAGGAGATCATCCTTGCATCAGCTGCCTATTTACAACTCTCAAGTTGGCATCTAATTCTGACTGCAACACACCAGCACCCCCATCGCTCCTCAACATTGCACCTTGACCTGCTGGAAAAAGATGATGAGCTGCCTAAGCCAGGGAGTAAAAAGTCTTATAGCACCAAGTTAAAGTCCAACAGGTTTATTTGATAGTAAACACCACAAACTTTTGGAACACTTTCGTCAAGTGAGTGGACAGTTCTGATCAGAAACAAGGCATATAAAGGCACACACAATTTACAGCTTGTGGCACTTACGATCAAATAAACCTGTTGGACTTTAACTTGTGTGTTGTGAGACTTCTTACTGTGTTTACCCCAGTCTAAAGCCAGCATCTCTACATCATGAGTTAGAGAGATCAGAGGTCTTTCTGGTCAGAAAGTGCGAGTCAGACCTATAATGCAAAAATTTTGCCACGGAAATAAACAGAGACAAAACAATCCAGACACAGGCATGTAAACATGAACATCAACTGTGAAAAACCATGATCTGCTGGATGGAAGGCAGGATAGTACTGACAGCAGACACATATCTTGGACAAACATCAGTCAATGGTAAGTCCACGAGGGACAAGAGACTGACTAACCAATTGTTCAGCTAATGGTACAATTCTGTTATTGGAATAAGGCAGCAGACATTAGTAGCATAAACTCTGAAAGGCAATGAGCAAATATTGCTCCCTCATGCAGAGTTTTATGTACTGTTATCCGCAAGAGTTCCATTTGCTTTTAGAAAGCCAGATGTCTATAACCTCCCCACCAGAGACCATTAAAGACCCAGTTTCATTATGTAAAAGGTTTGTGAAATATTGTAAAGTTTTCAAATTAAAATTCCAATTAAATCTCAGCCCATTAAAATTGGATCATTAAAAAAAATTGATTAACTGGATTTCTGATACCTGTCTTGAAAAACAATTTTATTCATAAGAAAAAAGATGGAAAGGATTAGTTTCATCTCAGCAGTGCATTTTTTTTCCTTCTGAACTAAAGTTTTAAAAATAGGTATGAATATGTAAAGCAACAGGAAAATAAAAGCTGGAAGCAGGCTCGGCATCATGTGTGGTAAATTCCAAGTTCAGATTGGAGGGTATGGGGAGGTCATACTGTCATATGACAAACGTGTTTCAAAAGAGAAACTTGACAACAAAGATGCCTTTCAACCTTTATTGCACTCTCGTGTTTAGCTGGTGAATGATAATCAGATGTAAAACTAGAGATATTAAATCACTGGAACTTTTCTGTACTTCCACATATACTGCCCAACAAACTGCTTTCAATGCCAACAATCTAGATTTAGACAGCATCACGCTGGCCGAGTGGTTAGCACCACTGTCTTTGAGCACCAGGGACTTGGGTTTGCTTCCCAGCTTAGGTCACTGTCCATGCGGAGTTTGTACATTCTCTCAGTGTTTGTGTGGGTTTCCTCCTACAGTCCAAAAGGCGTGCTGATTAGGTGCACTGACGATGCTAAATTCTTCCTCGGTGTACCCAAACAGGCACTGGAATGTGGCAACTAGGGCATTTTTACTGTAACTTCAGTGCAGTGAAGCCAAGCCCTGACAGTAATAAATAAATTTAACTTTGTAAAAGATGCTTCTCAGTTGTGCAATTAGACAAAATTTGAGACCCAGACATATAAAGCAATATTAGGGAAGGAAATTCCAGCCCCATCCACCACTGAGATCTTTCAGTCTGCCAAAGTCTTTTGAGGGGCCCTCTGCATTCCCATTGGGGCATCCTGCCTGAGCAGGGCTGGAAAATCCCAGCTGAGGCCAGATGATCAAGTTTTTGGTCAAAGAATTTGGCTTTAAGGGAATCTTAAAGGCAGGAAGAGAGATTGAAGATAAAAAAATTTCATACAATCACAGAATGGTTACAGTGCAGAAGGAGGCCATTCAGCCCATCATGTTCCTGCTCTCTGGAACAGCAATGCACCAACTCCCACTCCCCAGTCTTTTCCCTGTAGTTCAGCAAATGTCTTCACTTCTGCTAAACATCGGCAGCACAGTGATTAGCACTGCTGCCTCACAGCAGCAGGAACACAGGTTCAATCCTGGCCTTGGGTGACTGTCTGCATGGGCTTTCTCCCAGTGCTCCAGTTTCTTCCCACAGTCCAAAGATGTGCAGGTTAGGTGACTGACCTTGCTAAATTGATGCCTGGTGTCTAAAGAAATGTCAGTTAGATGGATTAGCCTGTCAGCGTCAGGGTAAATACGTGGATTATGAGGATAGGGTCTGGATGGGATTGTTGTCGACGCAGACTTGATGGGTCAAATGGCCTCCTTCTGCACTATAGGGATACTATGAAATAGCCAATTTTGTTTTCGAATAGGACCGCGATTAAGTTTGCCTCTGCCACACTCTCAGGCAGAGCATTCCAGATCCTAACCACTCAATGTGAAAATGTTTTTCCCTGCATGCTGTTGCTTTTTATTGCCATTCACCTTAAAAGGGTTGTCGTCCCTTGTGCCAGTGGGAACAGTTTCCCTTGGGAAACATTTCTGTCCACACCTTTCATGATTTCGAACACTTCTATCAAATCTCCTCTTAATCCTCTTGTTTCCAAGGCAAAGAGTCCCAGCTTGTCCAATCGATTCACTTGGCTCATATCCAAAACCATCTTCAGAAATATTTTTCTGTATGCTCCCTCGAATGCCTTCACATATTTTGTAAAACGTGGTGCCCAAGATTGGACACAATAATCAAGGGAGTGACTGGCAGAGCTTAGGGGCTAGACAGCTGAAAGCACATTTGCCAAAAGGTAGAGTGATTGGAATTGAGGATGCCCAAGAGACCAGAATTCAAGGAGTGCAAACACCCCAGAGGATTAGATGACTGGAGGGGGTTTCAGACACAAGATGTGATTTGAAAACAAGGATGTGTATTTTCAATTTGAAACATAGGCAGTCTAGTTACATCATGCACTAGAGTTCAATTGAATGAATACGCTCCTTGTAGAACATCAAACAGAGTCAGAGTTTTACAACAGAAAAAGAGACCCTTCAACCTGTCTGTACCAGCCGTCAAACACCCAACTATTTTAATCCCATTTGGTCCAGAGCAGCAGAGTTTTAATTCCAAAATACCCTTCCTCCCAGGGGAATTTCCAATGTATCCATGCAAAAACAAAACACTGGCTATCAGGAATACAAATAAGAAATGCTGGAAATGCTCAGCATCTGCAGAGAGAAAGAAAGTGTACTTGATGACCCTCGTTAAGACAATGCATGGTGCAAGATTGAGTTAGGTGAAGCAGCCCAAACTTGGATTATTTCCTTTGGCTCCATCTTAGCTAGTTTTAGTTCAATGATTTTGGCACTGAGATGGCAGAACTCAGATCTCAGCATGAAGACTGCAGTGCTAATAAAAACAAATTTATTTAATTTATATGTTAAAACCAAGCGTGAGCTCAGAGTTCCTTGTTGATACAGACATCTGCCTTTACTCAAACAGAGATCCAATTAAAGCTTGGATAACACCCATCCCAGCAGACGTGTACAGATTTTAACTTCTTCATCTTGTATCGTGTTGAAATCAATCTCCCTAAAAAGACAACTGGTTTAACATTGTCTCAATCCCATTATACCCCAGAGTAGACAATATTCTTTGCTTGCTCTCTTCCAAAAACAACCAAGAATAGATTAAATTAAATAGAATGAATGGCAGATGCAATGACATGGATAAATATGAGGTTATCCACTTTGGTAACAATAATAGGAAGACATTTTTATTTGAATGAGAGAGACAGATACTTAGTGAGACCTTGGTGACATTGTGCATCAGTCACTGAAAGTAACATGCATGTACAGCAGGCAGTAAAGAAGGCAAATGGTATTTTGATCTTCATAGTGAAAGAGTTTGTGTATAGGAAGAGAAATGTTTTATTGCAATTGTGTAAGACATTGGTGAAACCACACCTGGAGTATTGTGTGCAGTTTTGATGTCTTATCTGAGGAGGGATGTCTTTGCTATAGAGAGAGTACAATGAAGGTTAATCAAGCTGATTCCTGAGATAGCAGGTCTGTCATATGAAGACAGACCAAGTTGACTAGGATTATATTCACTGGAGTTTAGAAGAGTGAGAGGGGATCTCATAGAATCTTATAAAATTCTAACAGGATTAGACATGGGAGATTCAGAAAGAATGATCCCAATGGTGGGGGAGTCCAGAATTAGAGGTCATAGTTTGAGGATAAGGGGTAAGTCTTTTTGGAACAGGTGAAGAGAATCAACCTAACCTGTACATGTTTGGAGTGTGGGAAGAAACTGGAGCACCTGGAGGAAACCCATACAGAAATGGGGAGAAGGTACAAACTCCACGCAGACAGTCTCCAAGGTAGGAATTAAATCTGGGTCCCTGCTGCTGTGAGGTAGCAGTGCTAACCATTGTGCCATGTGAATATGCTCAGCCTACAGGCCCATGGGGTTATAGTCAATTCTATCAATCCAGATTATTGGATCACAATTAGTAAAAGAATATCTAACCACAGTCCAGACACTGAGGCCGATTACTGCCTTCACCAGTAATCAAGGGTCAGCAATGGTATAGATTATGGCTCAAAATGGAGGCCTTTACTCATGGCTGAGTAAAAGATGGGTCATATATAATACAACACGTATTATCTGGGGTTTTAGACTTAAAAAAAGCTGAAAGGTTGGTATAGAGATTGAACAACAGAGGCTTCTTGCTTCTGCAAATGCATCTGACAGTGAAGACTAACCAAAACATGTGGGAAGGAATTCACTGAACCTGCCTCTCAGTGGGGTTTTCCAGGCCCGCTGCCATGAATGGAGATTTGGCTGAGCATCAAATTCACCGTTCTTGCTGGTAGCAGGGACAGGGTGTGCGAAATTGGAGAATTCCGGCTGTGATGTGATAACAGGAAGTAATGCAATATATATTTACATAAGTATGAATTCAAGTAAATAGACTGATTTCATCCAACATATGTTTTACCAGAAGCCTTTGGGGATCAACAGTTTATAATATAAGCTATCATGAACGAATGGTTATAAATGTAAAGGTCATAAACAAAGCCTAGTCCATCACGCAAACCAGCCTCCCATCCATCTACTCTGTCTACATTTCCTGCTGCCTTAGAAAAGCAGCCAGCATAATCAAGCACACCATGCACCCCAGACATATTCTCTTCCACCTTCTTCCAATGGGAAAAAGATTCAAAAGTCTGAGGTCACAAACCAATCGACTCAAGAACAACTTCTTCCCTGCTGCCATCAGACTTTTGAATAGACCTACCTCATATTAAGTTGATCTTTCTCTACACCCTAGCTTTGACTGTAACAATACACTCTGTACCCTTTCCTTTCTCCCCTACTCTATTAAAAATATGTTTTGTCTGTATAGTGCCAGAAGCAATATTTTTCACTGTATACCAATACCCAGGGCAATAATAAATCAAAAGCATTTGACTGGCCTTCTATAGTGCTTTATGAAAAGTGGCACGACAATTTGCTGACTGTCAGGACACAATTTTAATAAGACAATTCTCCGATCTTTCCCTGGAGGGCAATAAATTGAAACTGACCTCTACAACTGGACAGAGAGAAGAATTGTTGTCAATCAAACTCCGAAAATTGAATTTTTATTCCCAGGTCAGGAATGACATTTGGGACAATTCCCACTCAGCAACCCGACTTGCAAATTCCCAGATAGTTGGGGATTCGTTCTGGTGTTGGGTGGGGTGAAATGGTAGTCAGGCCTGGTGCGCAGGAATGGAGTCTGGCTGGGCAAAAAGGCCAGTTATCTTTCTGTGAAGAAAAGAATGAAACCAATAACAGTCCTCCAACTCTCACCCTCTCCCAGAAACTCATCATAGAATCATAGAACCCTACAGTGCAGAAAGAGGCCCTTCGGCCCATCGAGTCTGCACTGAACACAATCCCACCCCAGGCCCTACTCCCATATTCCTACACATTATACCCACTAACCCCTCTAACCTACGCATCCCTGAACAATAAGGAGCAATTTCTTAGCGTGGCCAATCAACCTAACCCGCACATCTTTGGATTATGGCAGGAAACCTGAGTACCCGGAGGAAACCCACGCAGACACAAGGAGAATGTGCAAACTCCACACAGACAGTGACCCGAGCCTGGAATCGAACCCAGGACCCTGAGGCTGTGAAGCAGCAATGCTAATCACTGTGCTACTGTGACACCTGATATCGGAGAGGAAGAGGCAGTGAGCTGCTATTGTCGCTCCCACAGAATGCGGGTGGCAGGTGTGCTCATATTGAAGAGTTAAAGTTATTTATTAGTCACAAGTAAGGCTTACATTAACACTGCAATGAAGTTACTGCAAAATTCCTTAGTTGCCACACTTCAGTGCCTGTTCGGGTGACTGAACTTAACCAGCATATCTTTCCAATTGTGGGAGGAAACCACAGTACCTGGAGAAAACCCATGTAGACATGGGGAGAATGTGCAGACTCCACATAGACAGTAATCCAAGCCTGGAATCAAACACAGGTCCTTGGCGCTGTGAGGAAGCAGTGCTAACCACTGCCATTGTGCCACCCGAAGTTTGTGAGAGTATAAATGAGCTGGAAAGTTTGCTTAGCTTTGGCTAAAGAGAACAATCACTAATTTCTTCCTCACCATGAAAGCTAGTCCTAGGATTAAGAATTACTCAGCTGGGAAAGAAAAAGAATAGAAACAAACCCTTGGGACCTAAGAATCATTTTTCACTGGTTCCTGGAGAATGAAGTGTTCACTTAAAGAACAGAGTACAATATAACCATGGGCAAGAGTGGAGTGGGGATTTTCATCTCTATTAGAAGTTCATGGGGAAGCTTTTCTGTACTTTAAAGTACAAGCTGCCTTCTGAAGTAATGTTTAATATTGTTGTTAGTTTGTTTGTTACAGTAAATATCTTAAAATCTTGTTGTGCAATCCTTCTGTCACTGGGAGCTCACTTTCTTTATGAAACTATAATCCCCTTAGATATTGAAAACTTGTTTAACATGAGGTATTGCACACATCTCCTCCTGCGCCATGCCCTCACCCTGTTCACAACTCTGGATTCCCTCAACACTCATTACTATTCCCCAGTCTCCAAGGCCTCAATGTCTGATTGTACAGCAGCTTTGAAAACAGCTTCTCAGTACATGGGAGATGGGGGAGAGGGCTTGGCATGGGGGAAACCAAAATAGTAAAATAAATGTGAATTGAGGAAGGACAAGGCAGCCTTTTCTGAGAGATGGAAGTCCAAATTCCTCACACAAACATGTAGATATTTAAATACATCCAAAGTAAATACAGACTCAAATAACAAATATGCAGATAGCTATTGCTTTCGACTACCTGATTCAATGAAAGAGTCCAGATATGATTCTTTTAATAAAAAAAACATATTTGTCATAACATCCTTTAGTGAAGAACATTTCAAATCTTTACACGCAACACTGGAGCCTTTTGTCCATTCCCATGGCAACAATAACATACTATAACTTCTGGGAATTAAACATACCTCTCCAAAATATGAACTTACTGAACCATACCACCACTCAACAGATAACGCTTACCAGAGAGCTCTTGAAGCGTGTATATTTTTTGTGTTTTAATGCACAACAGAGGAATTGTAACTCTGATAATAAATCATTCATTGCCTGGCTATACAGCAGATTGTGTCTGGCTTTACATAGGCAACAAGATGTTTATTGGCTTCCTGTGAACTTTGAACTCTGCTAAGTAAAATCACGACGACCTCATGTGCTCACAAAACCGCTCTACATGAGGAGCATCAACTCACCTGTAGATAGGATCCTGCATAATCATCATCTTGCTCTCATCCCAGGTCCACTCTTTTTTCTAAAGAGAGCAACAAACAAAGAAGGGAAAATTACTCGGCAGTAATAAGTTGTCAACAAATTGCAAGTGTTAGACAAGCAGTAATACAGAGTCAAATGTGCCATTTGTCCGGGAAATGGTTGTCAACATTGTGTGAAATTCCTGCACTAAGATGCTATGCCAATCTAAATTCCAAAGGAATTGAGTATATGGATTAGGGCCACATTTGCAGGAAAAATAAACATTGCCCGCATGCGCTGCATTCCATTTTTCTCTGAAAACAACTTAGATAAAATTAGCTTACAATCCTTTGTGCAGAAGAGATTAAGAACACATCTCATCAAGGTGTTTAAAATATTCAAAGGTTTCGTTGTATAGATCCAGATAAACAATTTCTGCTGGTGAGAGAAAAGTTGAGAGAAAGTGGAAAATCTTGAGGTTCCTACACTTGCATGTTAGCTGGATCTACCCATCACTGAAAATTAAATCAGTTTGAGTGTTGATGAAAAAAAAAGAGACAAACTGTCAAATCTGCACTCATCAGGACAGATGCAAGAATACCAAATTTCAAAAGTAACAACTTGCTGACCTACACTGGATTCCAGTTTACCAAGACCTTAGTTTTAGAATATTCATCCTCATGTTCAAATCCCTCCAAGATCATGCACTCTTCATCTTAGTAACTTGCTTCAGTCCCATAACTTTTGAAGGACTCTACTTTTTTCCAGTTCTGATCTCTTTTGAATCCTTTTCATTTTCACACCTTCAGCCGTCTAGGCTCTAAGCACTGCACTTCCTGTCCAAACCTCTCCATTCCAGTCTTTCGCTCTTCTCATCGAGATTCTTCTCAAAATTGAACTTTTTGATCAAACTTCTGGTCATCTGTTATAACATTTCCTGCTGGTGGCTCAGTGTCAAATGGGTGCCTGGTTGGGCTACAGTGAAGCACCGAGACATTTTACTGCACTAAAAATGCAGTTGATGGGAAATATTCAACTTGGAGTTCAGTTACAAGTGGTGTACCTCAGGGATCTGTTTTGGGGCCACTGCTGTTTGTCATTTTCATAAATGACCTAGCTGAGAGTGTAGAAGGAATGGGTTAGTAAATTTGCTGATGACACCAAAGTCGGAGGAGTTGTAGACAGTGAGGATGGATGTTACAGTTTGCAGAGGGACATAGCTAAGCTGCAGAGCTGGGCCAAGAGGTGGCAAATGGAGTTTAATGCAGAAAAGTGTGAGGTGATTCACTTTGGTAAGAGTAATAGGAGTACAGAATATAGGGCTAATGGAAGGACTCTTCGTAGTGTTGACGAGCAGAGAGATCTCAGTGTATATGTGCATAGCTCCCTGAAAGTTGGCACCCAGGTTGATAAAGTTGTTAAGAAGGCATACAGTGTGTTAGCTTTTTTTGGTAGAGGGATTGAATTTCGGAGCTGTGAGGTCATATTGCAACCGTACAAAACTCTGCTGCAGCCGCACTTGGAATATTGCCTACAGTTCTGTTCGCCGCATTATAAGAAAAATGTGGAGGCATTGAAAAGGGTGCAAAGGAGGTTTACCAGAATGTTGCCTGGTATGGTGGGAATGTCTTATGAGGAAAGGCTGAGGGACTTGAGATTATTTTCATTAGAGAAAAGAAGATTAAGAGGTGACCTAATTGAGGCACACAAAATGATCAGAGGGTTAAATAGGGTGGACAGTGAGAGCCTTTTTTCTTTGCTTGGTGATGGCTAACACAAGAGGACATGGCTTTAAATTAAGGGGTGGTAATTATAGGACGGATGTAAAGAGATAGATTCTTTACTCAGAGGGTAGTAAGGGTGTGGAATGCCTTGCCTGCAGCAGTTGTGGACTTGACAACTTTAAGGGCATTCAAATGGTCAGAGGATAGGCATATGGATAAGATTGGAATAGATTAGGTTAGAGGGTCATTAGATTGGTTCCATTGCTTGGCGCCACATCGAGGGCCGAAGAGCCTGTATTGCGCTGTAATGTTCTATGTTCTAAAAATGCTATATAAATCCACACACTGTTGTGGAATTCCCAGTCTCAACAACAATACATTTCTGAAGGGTAGATGGATTCACTTTCCTCATGAAGATGAGAGAATTTAATCCATTCCTCTTCTGCAGCAAGACCTGGACAATATCTAGTCTTGGGCTAACAAATGGCAAGTATCACACACACCACACAAATTCCAGGCAATGAACATCTCCAATAAGATCATATCTAACCATCATACCTTGACAATCAATAGCATTAACATCTGAATTCCCCACTATAACCATCCTGGGGGTTACCACTGACCAGAAACTCAACTGAACTAGCCGTATAAATAAATACAATTTCTCCAGGTCAGAAACTAGGATTCCTACACGTGTAACTCACCTCCTGACTCCACAAGCCTGTTCACCATTGACAAGGCATAAGTCAGGAGTGTGGTGGAGTATGCTCCATTTGCCTAGAAGAATACAGTTCAAACAACACTCAAAAAATTCAACATCACCCAAGGTAAAGCAGCCTTCTTGACTGGCACCCCATCACAAACATTCACTCCCTCCACCAATAGCATATAGTAGCAACAATGTATACCATCTACAAGATGGTACAAAATCTACAAGGAACTCAGGCTTTTTAGACAGCACCTTCCATACAAATGACCGCTACAAATCTAGAAGGACAAGAACAGCAAACACATGGGAACATCATCATCTTGAAGTTCCCTTCCAAGTTATTAACCATCCTGACTTGGAAATATATCACCATTCCTTCACTGCCATTGGGTCAAAATCCTGGAAATTTCTCCCTAACAGCACTGTGGATGGACCTACACCACAAGAACTGCAGTGATTCAAAAAGACAGCTCACCACCACTTACTTAAGGGTAATTAGTGATGGGCAATAAATGCCAGCCTAGCCAGTGACGCACACGTCCCTTGAATGAATAAAATAAAACAGTAAGAATTTAGCAACACCAATTTATAATCCAACCGATTTATTTGATAGTAAAAAAGCGAGCTTTCAACACTCTGTGTCTTCCTCAGGCAAATGCAGTGAACACTGCAGTGAACACTGCATTTGCCTGAGGAAGACACAGAGTGTTGAAAGCTCGCTTTTTTACTATCAAATAAATCGGTTGGATTATAAATTGGTGTTGCTAAATTCTTACTGAGTTCTTACCACCCCAATCCAACGCCGGCATCTGTATATCATAAAATAAAACACGCAGTCCTTAATTTCAGGCAATCCCCGGGTTGGAATTTTGTGTCAAGTTGGGTCCTGCAGGAATCGTGCTTGGACTCCAACTATCAACAGTCTATATCAACAATTTGGATGCGAGAGCCAAACAGAATGGGCCTGAGCTTCTGTGGTGTGTCAGTCAGAGTCAGATTGCCACTATGCCCCTACTGCTTAACTGCAAATCTTCACGATCCAGTCTCTCCTGCCTTCAGGCTCAGTGAGCACAGTGCAGGGTAATGCACCCCTCAGCACTGCAATACCAGACAGGAAGAGGCTGCAGCTCAGTTTTGTGTCACACCAGCTGCCCTAATTCAGTGAGTTTACAGATGCTGTCACTTACAAACCAGCCAGAAAATAGGCCGCCAGTTATGTGACTAGAATTTGGTAGGCAGGTTGTGGTTTGCACTCAGGAGAAGTTTGACAGTTGGTGGGAAGCCAGTCAGGGGGTGTGACTTTTGAGGGTACGTAACAACATGAGAAAACACTTCAACAGAGGCAGTTAAATACTGACCAAGGAGACATAGGAAAGGAGACCGTGAAAAAAGGCCTTCACTTTAAACATTAGTTTGTCCTTTCTTTTTACAGATGTTAATTGACTTGCCTGTGTGTTTTCAAACTATTCTCTTTGTGTTGATCTGCATTGTATCCTATCTCTTCAATGTAGCTTAACAATTTGCTGTTGCGAACAATACTGCATGATTTCTTCTGCTAAACTGAGGGTCATCTCACATTCTTCAATGCTGCCTTTCGCCTCTATCCAACTCTTGAAGATCATTTTATGCTAATGTCACCTCCTCCTCATCCATGTTGTAGCTCTGACTGCACCTTGAACTCTCACCATGAAAACTCATTCTTCATCTCTGAACAAACTGATAATAAGCCCATTAACAGACTCAACTGGCCATTTAAAAAATTTGGGTGGATTGCCAATTACACTTTTGAAAATGAAATGTCTTACACCAAGAAAGGGCATGCTGACCCGGGGATGGGAGCTTTAAGCCATTAAGGGCAAGTGTTCAATGTTTTATTATTCATTATTCATTACCATAAGAAGTAGTTGGTGCCAAATCATTGAATGTATTCAAGAGGTAGCTAGATATAGCACTTGGGCGAATGGGATCAAAGGTTATTAGGAGAAAGCAGGATTAGGCGATTGAGTTGGACAATCAGCCATGATCATGATGAAAGCCAAACAGCTTCTTCCCACTCTTATCTCTGTGTGTCTAGGTCCTTCTTAACAAAATGGTTTTATGACAAACAATAAAACTTTTCACCACTCCCACTATTGATAAGCAATGTGTTTGATCCTTGCTTTTAACTATTAAATAACAACTTATTTTTATGGAAGCATCAAGTAAGATAGTGCACTGCATAGGGAGATAAGTACACAAAGTAAGTTTTAAGGAGTGTCAGAAGGGAGAAAGGGGAGGTAAAAAGGTGCAGGAAAGACATTTCAGAGCTTGGGATCTTGGCAACAAAGCGTAGCCACCAATGATGGAGTGACTAAAATTGAAAAAGACACCAGGATTATAGGAGTGCAGATATCTCAAAGGGTTGTGGAACTTGAGAAAATCGGAGGGAGGGGGAGAAGAGAGAGAAAGAGAGAGAGAGAGAGAGAGAGAGAACGAGGGGCAAGGTCAATGATGGCTTGCAAAACAAGGGTCCAATTTTTAATGTTTGACAAGGAACCAATCAGAAGTTAGTAAACACAGGGGTGACAGGTAAACAGGATTTGATATGAGTTCAGGCATGAGCAACAGAGTTTTGGTTGATCTCCAGTTTATAAGTTCAAGAATTTGGGAGACTAGCCTGGAGTGCACTGGGGTAGAGAAGTTATTAATGCCAATGACCTTCCCATAGAATACTGACAATGCAGAAAGAGGCCATTCAGCCCATTGAATCAGCACCAACTCTCCAAAAGAGCATCACAGGTTTTCCTTCTGCACTACCCTGGTTATCATTTACCATGGCTAATCACCTAACCTACACACCTTTGGACATTAAGTGGCGATTTAGCATGGCCTTCCTACCCATCCTGCACAGTTTTGGACTGTAGGAGGAAATTGGAGCACACACGGGGAGAATGTGCAGACTTAACACAGATAGTGATCTGAGGCTGGAATCAAATCCAGGTCCCTGGTTCTGTGAGGTAGCAGTGCTAACCACTGTGCCACTTTAACAAAAGTACACCTTTTATTATTTTAATTGGTCTAACATAGGTCAATGTTTAAAAGATGAATTCTGATTAAAGATCCTGCCTCAAAATGAAACTCTTTCAAATTCTAGTACATTCCTCAATCCTTTCTGCTTCATATTTCTAGTTATTAAACAATTTTTCATGCCTATTTTTAAAAAATTGATAGTACAAATATTACTTATTATAAAAATTCAATGAAAAATTCAGAGATCTACTGCTCTGATTTAGAAACGAAACAGCCAATTTCATATATAATAAAAGAGAATGTTATTTTTCAATAATATTGTAATTTAGGTTTGCACTAATCAGAAGAAATGCTGATACATTGTAACAGATTTGGAGAGCATGCATAATGTGTTACCTATCAAAAATCTATTATCCAGGCATCAAGAATGACAAATTATACAAGCTCCAAAACTAAATTATACATTAAGAATGCCAAAACATTGAACTCATTCAAGAGGCAGCTAGATAAAGTACTTGGGTCAGATGGGATCAAAGGTTATGGGGAGAAAGCAGGATTAGGCTATTGAGTAGGACATCAGCCACGTGCGAGGTGAATGGTCGAGCAAGCTCGAAGGACCAAATGGTCTCCTCCTGCCCTAACATCTATGCTTCTATGTCCCTCCTAATAAAACAGTTTTATGACTTCATAAACCTTCTCCCAGAGAGCTGAAGAACAAAATGGGGAGGCTAAGGAGTGTCGGACTGAGATGTACAAGATAATGGAGGTTGGGGCAGGTGTGTGTGCTAGGTAGATGGGGGAAGACTTTTTTTTGAGGAAAAACAGATGTGAGATGATTTGTTGACCGACTGGCCCTTTGGAGTTTGCTGCTTGGTTTGGCGGTGGAAACAAAAACTCCCAACACATTTAAAAGATGACTGGAACAGCACATAAACTGCTGTAACCTGCAAGGTTACAGACCGGATGCTGGAATAGAATGAGCAGCTAGTTTGTTTTTCTCTTTCCAACTGGCGCAGAGACAATGGCAAAATGGCCTCTTCCTGTGTCACACCTGTTCTATAGTTCTATATAGTGAGATGCGTGGAATGACTTGTGGTGCTGAGCCCAAAATAAAATTGGACATTTGGAATTAAAAAATTGGGCACTCTAAACTACAAATCAGTTCCAGCAAATCACTGGCAGGAAGTCAAACCTGGCCAAAGTTTAAAATACAGAATCAGACGGACTGCTGGGGCATGTCTGGATCCCCCTTATCAATAATCCATCAAGTGATCATGGCTTCTATTTGATATGCACCGGCCTATTATCCACAGCTGGCGCAATAAATTTTATTCAGAGAGAATGTCCACCAATGACATGTAAATATATGCTAATGAAGTTGCTGACCTTGGAAATAACAACCTCAATGGGAAATCCCACTGGCTTAAGAGTCATTCTGGAATTCCCATTGATTCCTCTGCCTCCATCCCTCCACCCCCTCTCCCTGCCACCTCCCATAGAGTTCAAAAATTGTCCTGTCAGTGGTAGCTTTCTTCCACTTTGTCTGGATGTCAATAATAGGTCCTGTCCAGAAGGGTGCAATGTAAATATGTTTACACAGCAAGGGGAAAACATACCCACCTCCACCCTTGTCCTGATGGCCACGTTTATATGCAGCTGCATCAAGCTCTGTGTAACCTCAGTACACAAATACCAAGTGTCACTATATGCTGAGGTCCTTTCCCAGGTGTTGTCAAGTATGGTAACTTTGTCCCAGAATTCTCAAGCCCATTGGACTCTCCATCTCTTGTTGAAAGGTTTATGTGGAAAAAAACAATTTTGACCTAGAAGGTTATCAAACAGGTCTGCACGTAACTTGCTCACAAGATCCTGTGGGAATAGTAGATAGTGCATCCTATCTGATGATTCGCTGAGCAGATTATCAAAAAAACATTTGGCAGAATGCTGCATCAACAGAACTTTCAAAGAAGAATCAAAGAACGTTGCCCAATTGGTGGGGAGAAAGGCCCTCCCTGTTAGATCACGCCCAGAGTCTCACCCTTTCCACACACTGCCCTTGCGACAGCTGCAGTGTGGGGGAGACTATTGCTCACCTTCTTCTGGGAATGTGCCTTTAGAAAGAAGATCTGTACAGAAATACAGTGGTTTTTATTGAAGGTCACCCTAAACAACTCTGTATTTCATACAAACAAGAAGAACATTCTGTCCCTCAAGCCTACTCCGCCATTTAATAAGATCACGGCTGCTGTGATAGTAATCTCAAATTTGCATCTTGCCTGGCCGAGATAACCTATCATTTCTCTCTCTCTCACTAAGAATCTATCCACCTCGGACTCAAAAACACTCAAAAGCTCCGCTTCCACTGCCTTTTCAGAAAGAATTCCAGCGAATCGCGAACTCAAGAGAAAAAGTTTGAACTCATTTCTATTTTACAAGAACGATCCCTTATTTATGAAAGTGATTAACCTTAGATTATAGATTCTCCCATAAAAGGAAAGATCCTCTTGCCAAGACTATTAGAAGTGTTGCAGCACTTCCCAGGGACATATACCTGAGATGAACATAAACTATGGCTGGAGAGCCTTCAATGCAGTGAAAGACACTCTTTGGGTCCACCCAATACCTGCCACTCTTCAGGTGAAAAGACTTGTCTGAGACTGAGTGTAGCAGACTGACAAATTCAAAAGTCCAGGACTAAGTGCTTCAGGATGTACTGCCACAAAGATCTAGGCCAGAATCTTATCACTGCTTATGCCGACAGAATTTTCCTATCCTGTTGCAGTAAACAGAGATTTGGCTGGTTGCCAAATTCTCCGACCTCACTGAGGCGGGAGCGTGGTGTGACAGCTTGTCCAACAGCACTTTCCAAACTCACAGCCACTACCTCTGGGAAGAACAAAAGGCAGCAGGAGCATGGGAACACTACCAACTGCAAGTTCCCCTCCAAGCCACTCACCATCCTAACTTGGAACCATAATCGCCATTCCTTCACTGCCACTGGGCCAGGGTAAACCCTCCCTAACAGCACTCTGGATGCTCCTACAACACATGGACTGCAGCAGTTAAAAAAGGCAACTCACCACCACCTTCTCAAGGGTAATTAAGGGTGGACATTAAATGCTGGCTGAGCCAATAATGTCCCATGAATGAATTAAAAATAAGCATGACTTGCTTTGCTTTTTACTGTATATATTGAATTTATGTATGAATGATAAAGAACATCTGTTTCAAATATATTTTCAAAAATATATTTGCATTAAAAAATGTGCAAACAATGTTACAATGTAGAGATTTAATATTCCAAAACGACTTACAAGGAGAGTCATCCAGAATGAAGTCGGGGTCACTCTCCTGGCCTCGTCCTTAGCTTCTAGACTCTTGGCAATCTAAAGTGTACAATAATCAATAAAAGAATTAATAACCCAAAATAGTAAAACACCAATAAATTACCAAAAAGCAAAAAAAACCCTCGCTTCTACTGTGATCAGCTAACGCACCACAAGAGAAAGCAGTATAAAAATATACTTAGTGCTTCGATGAACCAAATTGGGAGGATGCAAAAAACGTGCTGAACTGCAGGAACAGCAAGCCATCGGTACAATAATATAAACATTATTTATGATAAAATATTTCAGTGTTTGAGTAGAGATCCATTTTATAATAATTATATTTCCCAAAAATAAATCAGGAACGGTATACCTGAATGAATGAATTTCATATATGAATGAAAATTCATTGATTAATAATGAAAGAAAAATCATTTCCATTCTTAGGGCAAAATGAATGATGATCCAATTATATGTATGTTTTTCTTTTTCAAATAGGAAATCAATCAGTTGCCCCCTCCTTCATAAAACAGGAACATCCAAACACCCGCAAAAAGTCCCAAAGCTTCAAATGTTGCACCAGGAAAGGACTTTTAAAACAAAGGTCAAAGCAAATCTCAGTTCAACTCAGCACTTCCGTAAATGGACAATGAACAGAACTGATCCCATTCTGACAGAGTATTCAGCTGTGGGATAACTGAGTCTGATCAGCGTCTGTTCAATTCCTTCTCGCTGTCTTTTCAAGGCTAAATTAAATCAGAGTCTTTCTACATATGCCAAACTACAATCTGAATCACCATTCAACCGAAGCTGTGATATTCCTTCTGAACAACACTGCGGTAAAATATCCACTTGAAAATGGTGTGTCTTCCAAGTGTTTGGAAAGGATGCCAAAATCTTTCATTTTGAAGTGTTCCCCTTTAAAGCACATCGTGTCACTCTGGGCGAGTGAATTCAATTGGTAACAGCAGGGCAATAAACACTTTATCCACGTGTCCTGAAAATTACTCGCAAGTTTAGTGCCATTTTTGATTCACTTCTTGATGAAGCGCAGAATGTAACAGAGGATCCAATAAAACATTGTTATTTCTGTGATGAAAGTTAGAACCGAATGTATCAAGATAATTTCCCCTCACTTTATTCCAAGAAGTTCTCTCTGTGCTCATTTACATATCAGCCTGTCGTAGGTGTATAGCCAACGTTTTCAATTTATTAGTATGAATTCAGTGGGAAATTACAGTCAAAGTACACATACTCCAACGTAGCTGCAGTCCTGTTGCACTGCATTATGTCCAACGTAACAGATTTCGCACCTGGCTGTTGCAAATCAGGCTGTTAAATTAGAGTCAAAAAGTGGATGAACAAAGTTTATGAATGGATGAGACAAACTGCACAAGGGTTCTTTCAGACATCCTGATTTCTTTACCTGACAATCGCGGCCACCCCAGTCAGAAGGCGGTTAAAAAGTCACTAGGGATCATCTGCTCAATGGGAGCCTGATTAGTCAAGTAACTTAACCAGTGGGAATTTCATCTGCATCCAAAATCCAGTACTGTTAAAATTGGGAATGGAGCAGGAAATGGAATCAGTCCATTTGGATTGCTCCCCCCATTCCTTTCCCTCTGACCCAAGAACTGTTACTGTTCATCTTTTACTACAGCAGTGAGGAGTGGAACCCACAATGGAACAATGATGTGGCAGGTCAATTTTCAACATGGTCTCTGCGTGAAGTGGTGAGCAGAAACCCAAATATCCTCCTGATATGAAAGAGAGAACAAAACTGAATGACAGGACCATTCACTAACCCAGGCAGAAGCATCTAACTGCACCAGACAATGAGAATCCAGTCTAACGTTTTGGAGTGAGTTAGGAGGAATTAACTCAAGTCAAATACTAGGGCAGAGAAAGCAAAGCAAACACACACTCATATACTTGCAACACTCATTTACGAAGGGGTTACTTCTTTGTAATCTTGACCACCATCATAAATGGAAATAGGATATCGCTCATATTATTCGCTCAGAGGTCCTTAGAGAAGATTATTACTTCATATGTAAATTGATTTTAAAAAATACATATGACAAATTAAGAAGTATATACACTTACACAAACTATTTCCCAGCCTGTGCCGCCTCGTGGAAATGTCCTCCTTGCCTTTTTCTGCCACGCGGAGGCATTTCCTGTATGGGCTGCTGCTGCATACCTTCCATTAACTGTCCTCGCCTGTTGCCTGGATACACCTTGGCGGGCCATCAGGCAGCAGAGGTCCCTCTATGGAGGGGTCTCCCCCAATTACCTGGGGTGCAGAGTATATATGTAGCAGTTCCGTACAACCGTAGGATTCACTGGTTCATGGGCTCCGAAGCTTGACCCTTCTGTGGCCTTGGAGTCAGCAGACCATGTCTGTTTCATGTCTTAGGTTGCACTCCCTTTCCGTTTTCCTGAAGAACCTTTTATTGATGTTTTGTTTGCACTTCAATCCTCCACGCTCCTGATCTATGGACACCTGTGCGGAGAAAGGCGAGTCAGGATGGCGACCTCCGTATGAACCTGCTCCTGGGTTTGGTGAAACGCACCATTTACATGTCCAGGCAGCGGGCGATTGAGGGGGCGTCCGTCCTAACTGTCTGCCCCTTTACCCCAGCTACGTTCACAGCCAGGTGTCCCTGAAGAGGGAGCATGTGAAGTCCACAGGTGCAGTTGAGGTCTTCCATGCCCGTTGGGCACCGCAGGGGCTGAGGTCCATTATCGACCTTAAATAATCACATTATCATTTGATGTTTTCAAGTTCCCTTTGTACTTTGATTTTGTTCAGGCAGTTCCCCCTCCTTTTAGGGAACTGCCCCTTTTATTTTGTCCTGATTTAGTTTGAGTTTGTTTATTTGGTTTGACCTAAAAGAGGCCATATACATATCTTTCAACTACTATTATGTGCTTAGGATATTCCTGCGCAGGACGTGGGGAAGTCTGAATAGTAATAACAATGTGTGCTGATGTGTCTCGACTCTGACCAAGATAACCAAACTTCCTTCACCACTACACTCTCCCCTCCCTTCCCCCTTCCTCCAGTCCACTAGGAACATCTGTTACATGTCTCAGGTGATCCTTTGACACTTTGCTTACCTTTGTTCTATTAATTACACATTCTGATCTCTTAATGATCGCCCTTCTTAGCCATGATCATCAGCATTTCTATTCCCTTTTATCTTTTGTCCATACCATCATTATCCGTTACCAACTCACCCTTACAATGAGAATATAAGATCATCAAATTATCTTATATTCTATTCTCTTCAGTTCTGACGAAGGATCATCCAGACTCAAAACGTTAGCACTATCCTCTCTCCACAGAGCCTGTCAGACCTGCTGAGATTTTATAGCACTTTCTGTTTGTGTTTCAGATTCCAATATCTGTGATATTTTGTCTTTATCTTGGTGTTTAACTCACTGTTACTTCTCTTGCAGAGTACCTATCCTGAAGAAGTATTGTTCTTCTCTGGCAGGATTTCCATTTGTCTCTTTCACCCGGTGCACTATCACTGCTTTCCATTTCCATCTAGCGTTTGACAAATTTTTAACCAAAGCTCGCTTTCACAAGCATATTATCTTCCTCACCAACTGTCTCCATTTCCAATTTACTCAACGTCGATTCCACCACTCATGTTTCAAATCTGCCAGGATTACAGGTATCTCCAGGACAACAACGCTCTTTGAGAACTGCTGTTCTTGCCACTCTCTGTGCCATGCACTGTCACATGCACACCCTCTCTCCAGCAACTCTGACTCACTCCATCTCAAAGCTTATCCCCAGTTTCATTTCATTCTTTGTCTCACCTGATATCTCAACAAGAAACTCTTCCTTTCAGGTGTAAGGAACATAAGCTTCAACAACTCAAAGGAGATTTTCACAGTAACTTCATTGCAGAATTAACGTAAGTCTACTCATAACACTAATAAATAAACTCTATACCAATGCCCATCCAGGACTCTCTTCCCTTTCCTGCTCCTGATTCCATCCCCCTGAATCTCAGTCTTTGCCATGTATTCACCACCCTCTGACCTTTGCTTCACTGATGCTGAGCGTACCATATTCAACAAAAGATTTAGCTTTGTACCCTTATGTCCTCACCTTCATGAATCTCACGCTCAATGCAATGCTGAGCTCTTCCTTTGCTGCCTTTGTCTCCGTGTTTTCTTTGGGTAGGAGTCCTCCCCCCGTTCAACAGATCCTTTCACTCACCTACAGCACTTTCCCTCTATCAGGACCCCTCTCTCCAGTCTCTTACTTGCTCTTGATGTTTTCATTGAGAACTGTAGGCATGACATTGGCTGGCTGTCTCAATTTCTCTACTATTCTGACCTGATTCCTTCTGAACTTGCATTTTGCTCTCTCAGGTTCAACTCTCGCTTTGTCATCAAACCGGCTGACAAGTCTCCCTTGTCCAGTCCCTTCCCACCAGTTGCTGTCTGCCATACTAATCTCTACCTCGCAGAGGCTGAATGCCAATTCTCAGACACTTCTTCCTACCTTCCCTTGGATCGTGACCCTACAAACAAACATGAAGTCACTGTTTCCAGAACTGTCACTGACCTCATCTCCTCTGGAGATCTTCCTTCCACAGCATCCAACCCCCTGGTCTCCCAACCCCAGACAGCCCACTTCTACCTCCTTCCCAAAAATCCAGAAATAGGACTGCCCCAGTCAGTGCATCGGACGGGATTTTACAACCTCGCTCATCCAGAAACCGTAAAATCCTGCCCAAGGTCAACAGACCTTTCCATGCTCTACCCCTCACCTGCTCCAATTCCCATGGTAGACAGGACAGTAAAATTCCAACCATCGTATCAGTCGGTTCCTGAACTCATTTCTTCCCATCTTAACTCTATTCTTCCTCCTCTTGTCCAGTCCCATCCCACCTACACCCAGATATCCTCCAGTGCCTTATGTCATGACAACAATTTCCAAAGGTCCAAACCATCTTTTCCTTACCGTGGATGTCCATTCTCTCTGCACCTCCATTTCTCATCTGGATGGCCTGAGAGCTCTTTGCTCCTTTCTCAAAACGGAGACCTGAACAATCTCCATCACCACCACTTCCCCCTCTGGCTGAACTAATTCTCTATTCAACAATTTCTCCTTTAACTCGTTTCACTTCCCTCCAGATAAAAGATGTGGCAATGGGCATTTGTATGTGTCCCAGTTATGCCTATCTCTCTATGGGGTATGTGGAACGTTCCCTGTTCCAGTCCTTTTCCAGCCCGTTCCCACAACTCCTTTAAATGGTAATCAATAAATATTTTGGTGCACTTCATGCTTTCATCTGGATCTGAAAAAATTTGGTTCACGAGCAGGGACCGGACTTTCCTGTCGCTTGCCATTTCAACACATCACCCTGTTCTCCTGTCCATTCTTGGCCTGTTACACTGTTCCAGTGAAGCTCAATCCAAACTGGAGTTTCAGCATCTCATCTTCCAATTAGGCACTTTCCAGTCTTCTGGATTCAGCTTTGAGTTCAACAACTTGAGAGCATGAACTCTCTCATTCACATTCACTTACTCCCTTCCATTTTTTTTCATTTCTGCTATTGTTTCATTTTGCCACCTTTTTTTAATCTCACTTTCCAGGTTTTTCCCCCACCATGGTCTCCATTGTCCCCAAGCCACCTCAGGTCACCTGTTATACGCCTCAGGTTATCCTTTGACATTCTGCTCACCTTTATTCTGACATTTACACATTCTGATCTCTTAATGGCCACTGTCAGCACCCTTCTTAGCCATGATCACCAACAGTTACATTCTCCTTTTCTTTTTATCCATGACATGTTTGTTAATTTGGTCCCCCCACCCCACCTCACCCTAATAGTATAAATATCATCTGATATTCTATTATCTTCAGATCTGACAAAAGGTCCTCCAGTTGTGAAGTGTTGTCTCTATCTTCTCTCCACAGATGCTGTATGAGTACAGTCAGTAGTTCTGATGAAATCCCAGAGGGCCAAGGTTGGCCTTTTAACCAGAATTCAGCGGCCCATGGCTACCTCTGATGTGTCCATATCCCGAACAAAACAAGGCTACCTCCCTATTGCTCCCCCTGCCCTGCCCCAGAACTCTTCCCCCTCACCCATCACCAGAACTCTTCCCCCACCTCACCCTGCCAATTTAGGGAATTCCAGCCCTGCCTGTGTGACATTACACTGGCAGGGTTTAGATGTTGCCTGGATTGGGAGGTATGCCTTATGAAGATAGGTTGAGGGAGCTGGGACTCTTCTCCCTGGAGAAACGAAGGTTGAGAGGTGACCTGATAGAGGTTTATAAGATGTTGAGAGGAATAGATAGGGTGGATTCTCAGAGGCTATTTCCCCGGGCTGAAATGGTCGCTACCAGAGGACACAGATTTAAGGTGCAGGGAAGCAAATACAGAGGGGATGTTAGGGGTAAGTTTTTCACTCAGAGGGTAGTGAGTGAATGGAATCGGCTGCCGTCGGTGGTGGTAGAGGCGAACTCGCTGGGGTCTTTTAAAAGACTTCTGGATGAGTATATGGGAACTAATGGGATAGGGGGTTATAGATAGGTCTATGGCTTGGTAGGTATAGATGTGATCAGCGCAACTCGTGGACCGAAGGGCCTGTTTGTGTTGTAGTGTTCTATGTTCTAAAACTTGCATTTACAAAAGTTCTTCCCATAAGAGGCCTAAAATTTAGGTGGGGGCGGGGTAGAAAGACGATCATGCCCAGACTGTACCTGGAGCGCACATACACTTAGCCGTGGCCTGGCAATACTGGGGAACATCCTTTGCAAAAGTTGGGGGTCAGTGAGGGTCCCCCTGTGGGTGCAGGGGGACTTTCCCCCTGTCCATGACACGTGTCCCATGCCCATGAGGTGTTTGTGTTTTCATTATCTTTTTTAAAATCAGGACGCTCTTTATAAAAAGGGTTCCGATCTTTCAAAAACCAGAATTATTAGCAGGGCAGGGGTAGGCTGAAACACAGCTGGCCCTCCCTGCGTGACATCATGGGCCCAACCTTTCCACCGTTTTTCCAGAGTTTAAAAATATGGCAGGAAAGCCGGCAAGGCAGCATGTTGGCTGCTCTGTCAAGCAAAACTTTGAAATAGAAAACTTGAAAATTTCATCCTGTATCTCAAATGAGATAGCACCGTTTCTTTTGCAATTCATCTTCTCACAGTGCTATTTGTAAACTAGTTAAATTTAAATAAAAATACATGTAAAGCCAATGCAACTGATTTCTCGATCATTACTCTGGGGAAAAAACATGGATCATTCACAGGCCAGCAATTGTAACGAGTGGGAAGCCACAGGATTCAATGCTGGACCTCAACTATTTACAATCTGATGGCTTGCATGAAGGGATTGCGTCTACTGTACCCAGATTTACTGGTGACATGAAAGTAGGTAAGAAATCAAGCTGTGGAGAGGATGCAACAAACCTGCAAAGGGATTTGCATAGGTTGAGTCAATGGCTGAAAAATTGGCAGATGGAGTATCATGTGGGAAAGTCAGAGATTATCCACTTTGGTATATGTAATAAATTAGCAGAACATTATCTAAATGGAGAGAGGTTGCTGCGGTTCAGAGAGATCTGGTGTCCTGATGCATGAATCATAAAAGATTATCATACAAGTACAACATTTAATGAGAAGACAAATAGAATGCCGGCTTTTATTGCAAAGGGACAGATATTAAAGTACAGACTCTTTCTGTAATGATATAGGCCATTAGTGAGACTGCACTGGGACTAAGGAAGCGTATACTTGCCAAATCAGAGATGGTTCACTGGGTTGGTTGCTGTGATGAGAAGTTGCAGATTATACGTGCTGGCTTTGGAATGAGAGATGAATTTATTGAAACATACAAGATGTTGAGGAAGTTTGATAGCGCAAATACGACAGGATATTTCCCCTCTGGGGAAATGAGGAGGCATCTTTTCAGAACAAAGGGTCTCCTATTTACGACAGAGGTGAAGAGCAATTTCTTCTGAGATGGTCATTTATCTTTAGAATTCTCTATCTCAGATAGCAGTGAGGCCTGGATCATTGAATATACCTAAGGATGAGTTATTCAGACTTTTGATCGACAAGGTCGAGAAATAATCCTTGACCCCATCATAATGAGGTCAAGCAGGGAGATAGAATTGAGGCCACGTTGGCATCTTATTGAATGATGACAGGCTCGAGGGGCTGAATGGCCTGCTCCTGCTTTTACATGTTCTGCTCTCAAAAAAAAAGTCTATAGATGAGATCTTATCAGTCTCTTATGACATGCTCCAGCTGCAGCGAGGTTGGAGAATTTGGCACTCAGCTAACTCCCCATTCACTGCAAAGGGATGGGAAATTCCTTCTTTCATGAGTGATAGTAACATTCCGGCCTATTTCCTCAGGTAAAAAAGGGACACGAGATCCTTTAACTGCAGTTGGATTTCTGTGTCCTCACCAGGAGTAGTGTTGCAGTGTTGGGGGACTTGGAGGGCCATAAATAAGGATGAGAGAGTTGCAACTCCAAATAGATATGGAGGCGGCATTGAACTAAAATGAAAGGAAGCTTTCCCTCCCCTGTTTCATTCAGCATTATCAACGAAGGGCAGAACATCTCAAGGAATATTGATCAGTTCGATTAGAATGTCTGAGAAACAGGCCAGCAAGGTTGTAATAACTTTAATCAGATCATTATTGGTCTATTGGAATATAAACTCTATGATTAAGAGACTAAATAGGGAAGACCTTACTTCATATTTAGTGTCTTTATTTTGTATTTGTGTCAGTTTCTCTGGGACTTCCAAAGATAGACTGCTGACTGACAGCACTGTGGATCCTGCTATTGGAATTGGAAATAAAGGGATTCTGGTGACGGGACTTCTGCCTCCATGAATTTATTACTAAGGTAAAGAGGACCAAAAACTGGGAAGCTGAGATAGTTTAACAACTTTCTTAATTTGGAACTCCGACTGCTAGCTAACAGCCCAGCTGCATTCTCTGAATGACCATCTCCAGATGTACATCCTAAACCGCAGCTGGTTCTCTGGCAGGGCTTTTTTCATTCTCCCACACAAGTAGAAAAATATAACATGCAGCATTTTTTTTAATATATTCAGGCTTGATGCAGATCGCCTGAAGTCTCCAGTTCCGAAGTGCCTCACGCAATTGTTAACAGACACATCTGAATCAGAGATACTGATAGCAATTCCATCACTTTGCAGATGTGCTGAATGAGTAGTGGCATGTATAAACAGATGTCACATTCAATCATCACCACAGCCAAGGACCAAGACTTTCACAGGCTCTGCCAGCGACCAAAGCAGAGTCCGATAAATACGCAATGGGTCAAACATCTGAACTGCCATAGCAATTGTAAGTTAGTAAATTCCACAGCAAACTGCTTCTAGCTGCAGACAGTGACATAACAGAACTGGAAGACCTTCAGTAGACATTGACTGAATGTTCCATATTGGCAGGGCACAGACTTTGCTGTAACTCACAACTCCAAAGATCAATTAGGGTCAACTCACCTTCTTTTTCTTCCTGAGGAGAACTTTAACACCATCCACTGACACCATTATAGTCACTTTCTTTTTCTTAATATTCTTGGCCTTGAATTCATACTGAAATGAAAAGGGACGGAAGAGCTATATTAATAAGTGACGCCATCCTTGAACAACAGGAAAAATATGGTCAATGTTATTTTCCTCGTTTCCCTCAAAGGTTCACACAATTCTGCCCCACCCACCCTTCCACATTCCCTCTCCCCTTCTAACTACAAACAACTGTGGCATTGTATGTTCTGGATTGCTGGTGGATCACAAGATTTTACTCAAAGATATTTGCTCCATCGGAGGAGGAATTTAGACTGGGTCACAAGAACAACTTTACAGTAGGCAGCTTGTACCTTGTAACATGGAACTGAGTTTTTGATGCACGACACAAGATGGGACTGCTGTGGGTTAGTAAGCAGTAAGGAATCAATGGTCACGGGGATGAGTTTGGAAAGTGGAATTGAGGATTATCACATTAAATCAGTCACAATCTCATTGAATGGTACCTCAGACTCGATGGGCCCAATGGCCTACTTCTGCTCTTATGTCTTATGGTCTGAGGGCCTTATGGGTCAAGAAGATGGTTCATCATCACCTTCTCATGGAATATTAGGGATGGGAGGCATGATGCCACAGTGATTAGAACTGTTGCCTCTGTGCCAGGGACTGGGTTCAATTCCAGCCTTGGGTAACGGTCTGTGTAGAGTTTGCACATTAGAACATAGAACATAGAACATTACAGCACAGAACAGGCCCTTCGGCCTTCGATGTTGTGCCGACCAAAATAAAAAGCAATGCCCCTCCAAACTAAACATTCCCTTCTCTTCCATATACTTATCAATTAACCTCTTAAACGCCACCAAACTTGGCGCATCTACAACAGCTGCAGGCAGGGCATTCCACTCCCTAATCACTCTTTGAGTAAAGAACCTACCTCTGATATCCGTCTATAACTCATACCCCTTAATTTAAAGCTGTGTCCCCTCGTGCTAGCTTTCTCCATCCTAGGAAAAAGGCTATCACTGTCCGCCCTATCTAAACCTCTAATCATCTTATATGCTTCAATAAGATCCCCTCTTAGCCGCCTCCTTTCTAACGGAAACAACCTCAAATCCTTCAACCTCTCTTCATAGGACCTGCCCTCCATACCAGGCAACATCCTGGTAAACCTCCTCTGTACCCTCTCCAATGCCTCCACATCTTTCTTATAATGTGGCGACCAGAACTGCACACAATACTCCAAGTGCGGCCGCACTAGAGTTTTGTACATTTGCAACATGATGCTGCGGCTCCTAAATTCAATCCCCCTACCAATAAAAGCTAAAACTCCATATGCCTTCTTAACAACTTTATCCACTTGACTGCCTACTTTCAGGGATCTATTGACACATACACCAAGATCCTTCTGTTCCTCAACACTATTAAGAGCCATACCATTAGCCCTATACTCTACACATTTATTGTTCCTGCCAAAGTGCATTACATCACACTTTTCCACATTAAACTCCATTTGCCACCTCTCGGCCCAGCTCTGCAACTTGTCCAAGTCACTCTGTAAACTATAACACCCCTCTTCACTATCTACCACTCCACCGACTTTAGTGTCATCTGCAAATTTACTGATCCATCCCTCAATACCCTCATCCCGATCATTTATAAAAATTACAAACAGCAGGGGCCCCAAAACAGACCCCTGAGGCACACCACTCATCACCGAACTCCACGATGAATATCTCCCATCAACCACCACCCTCTGTCTTCTATCTGCCAGCCAATTCCTAATCCAATTAGCTAAATCACCCTCTAAATCACCCTCTAAATCACCCAATTCTTTCCCTTGTCTGCATGGGTCGCCTCCGGTTGCCTCCCACAGTCCAAAGATAAGGGCCGGATTCTCCTATCCTACTGTACTAATTTTTTTAGGGTGAGAGGAATCCGGCAGAGGCCAATTTGTGGAATTTGCGCAAGCTTTCTCGCCCCGATTGTCTCCCAGCAGCGGATTTCCGGTGGAGTCTGCTCCACACTGAACATTGGTGGGGAGATACACAGACCATTAAAATGGTTACTTCAATACAATTTGAATATCATTAGTAAGCCTGAGATTGAAGTCTCCGGCCCACTAGCGTTTCCCATCTTTCCTTCCTGGCCCACCAGAGTATTTCACTCTAGCGGGGATTACATGAACTCCATAGTTCCCCATGACCTGACCCTGCTGGAGTGAAGGTAAATCAGGGCTCCCCTAGACAGTCCGGCAGGGGGTGTACCCTGGCCATTAGCACCCTGCCAGTGCCAATCTGGGCCCCCAAGCACTGCCCAAGGGGCAAAATGCCAATGCCCAGGGGACACCTTGGTACTCTGCTCATGTCTAATGCACAGTCAAGGGGGTAGGGCAAATGGGGCTTGGTGGGGCAGGGGTCCTGCTGCCACTCTGCATAGGGATGGGGGTGGGGGGGGATAAAGGAGGCCGATCTTTGACTAGCATGGCCAGTCTGCTGGGGGTGGGTCAACACTGTGGGCCAGGGAGAAGGTTTGAGGCTGGGCCCAGCAATGGTCGGGGAGCCAGCAATCCAGCTTATGGGGTGGGTGGGTGGGTGGGGGAGCAGAGGAGGGTTGGAGCTGGTGTCGCTGGAGTCGAGGGGCTGGCGATGATGGAGCTAGTCAGCAATTGGAAGGCTATCAATATGGAGCATGCACCGATCTCGGTATTGACAGAAGGATGCATGAGCAGTAGCTTGTTCAGGATGCTGATTTCAGCCTTTCCAGTGGGGCTAGGCACCACCCCTTGAAACTTGATGATATTCACGCTGGTGGCCTCAACAGGGCACAGAGTATGGGAGATTCTTCTCTGAACTCCCACTGGGGAAAAAAAATGTGAATTACTCCAGTTTTTACATAAATTTAACGCACAAAATTTTTTGGGAGAATTCTACCCCAGGCTAGTAGGATTGGCCATGGTAAATTGCCCCTTATGTAGGTTTCAATTTATGTACGTCCAATGGATTAGGGATTATAGGGATGAGGCAGGTAAGATACTGAATCGGTGCAAACTTGAAGGACCGAGCGAACTCCAGCTGCAGTGTAGGAATTCTATAATATGTTGGCTAATGCCCATCCCAT
This sequence comes from Sphyrna mokarran, assembly GCA_024679065.1. Taxonomy (NCBI): domain Eukaryota; kingdom Metazoa; phylum Chordata; class Chondrichthyes; order Carcharhiniformes; family Carcharhinidae; genus Sphyrna; species Sphyrna mokarran. Next base: position 66,389,614 of record JAGIQG010000009.1, read on the forward strand.
GAAAGAGATTGAAAACATGTAAAAGATTATTTGTAGAAAGTCCAAATTAGTATTTAGATCAAGGCACAATTTGGGGTATGCGTCCAGATGATCATTTAACTCTTTCCCTGTGAAAGACAAAAGGCAACAACTTTAATAGTTGTTGCATACAACAGCACAGTGTGTCATAGTACAGGACAACAGTGTAGATGGGGAATGGTTTTGCACTATTGTAGTAGTTTTCTGAGAAGTTAGTAAAGCTTCTGCATCAATAATCAAAGTAAATATTAACAGAATCAAAACTCCTTGCCTGCAATGCCTGAGTGAGCTAATCCAGTGATTAGCCGACCCATACCATTAATGTTTCAGGTTCTACTCCAATTTCTGCTCCAACAATGAGAATGTCATGGTTGGGCTGAGTGCTTTTGAACTAGTAAGGGCTTGACTAACCAGCATTCCTGCTTCTATTCTCTATATACCAATTCTTGCCACAAGTGGCTACAACCAAATATTCAAATAAATTGGTGGATAGCCATGTCCACGGTAGCACAATGATCAACACTGTTGCCTCAGTGCCAGGCATCTGGGTTCGCTTCCGGCCTTGAGTCACAGTCTGTGTGGAGTTTGCATGTTCTCCTCATGTCTGCATGGGTTTCCTCTGGATGCGCCGGTTTTCTCCCACAATCCAAAGATGTGCAGGTTGGTTGATTGGCTGCGCTAAATTGCCCTTTAGAGTCAAAGGGATGAGCAAAGTAAATATGAGGGATTATGGGAATAGGGCCTGGGTAGGCTGGTGGTTGGTGCAGACTTAATGGGCTGAATGGCCTCTTTCTGCACAGTAGATTCTACGATTCTACGAGCAGGAGCAGCCAGCATAAAGTTATCAGTATCAGTCAACAGGAGCAAAGTTCTTATAATTGGACAGTGTGTGAATGGTTACAATGGCAGAGGCAACAAATTTCCTTTATGATCAGCTTTGGTGCTCAGAAAAAAATTCTCAGTGCCTCATGTGCATTCCTGTCTCATTAGCAAGGCATTTTTGATAACCGCCTCAGTATTCAACTGTTGGAGATGGACCATCATTTCAAATTGTTTGGTCAAACGGACTCTGACTGTGTGAGCTTCCAGGCATGAGCTAATCAAGTCACCTTGGAATACATGGGCAAAGTCCTTTTTTTAAATTTTCCTGCAAGTTGGAGAGAGAGAGAGTGTCACACGACAAGCCAACCCTGTGTGTGTTTTAAGTAAATGATTTCTCAGCAGAATTGAAGACAATCAATCAGCTTGGCGAGAAGATCAAAGCGGGACCTGTCCTGCCTCCCTTTCTCTCCAACCCACCGGATACATTTTGAACCCTGTTTGCTGACTGTTACCATCTAGGGATCTGTGGTGTGAGCAGAGATTTCTGAAAAGACCTACTTTTCACAGTAACTTCATTGTGGTGTTAACGTAAGCCAACCTGTGACACGAATAAATAAACTTTAGACCCAGCACTATTGTCTCCTGAAACGCAGCCAACCTACTCATTTTCATCTTTAAATTGAATGCATTAAACCATGGGGTTCAGCTAGAAGCCAGCCGAGTCTCCAAAGCACAAGATGTGTATTCTTACAATATTTTTTGAAGAAATGACTATACTTTGGCCCACTAATCCTTCCCCACTCTTCAACTAGTAGTTGTCTGTGTGAGCTTCAAGTATGTGCGCGTAAAGTTGGTGTCTGCTTTATTATTTGCTTGGAACAGTTTAAGAACAATAAAGCTAATTAATCTCTTTCTTTGTTAAACTCAAGAAAATCTGTCCTATTGCTTCTTTTATAATCACAGCGAGTAAACGATTAAGCACTCACTGAATGGGCAAGAACACGCTTTTCAATCAAGACGCCTGCTGTGGTCAGACAAGGAAAAGATTAAGAGGGAAGCCATTCGACTCTGCCTCACCTGGTCCAACGTGGGCAAGGTGTGCAGCAGAGTTGGAAACAAGATGTCAGACCTAGAGTTTGAATTTGGGAGGCCAGCAATAAGAGTTGAACAAGTTGAAAAAGAGTAGAAAAAAAATAAGGTCATTAGCACCAATCTGAAGGGACAGGTTCAGAAATTTCAACAAGTACATGTGGCACAGTGGTTAGCACTGCTGCCTCACTGTGCCAGGGACCTGGGTTCGATTCCTGGCCTTGGCTCACAGTATGTGCCAAGTTTGCACATTCTTCCCTTGTCTGTGTAGGTTTCCTCCAGGTACTCTAGTTTCCTCCCACAGTCCAAACTGTGCTGGTTAGATGCATTGGCCATGCTAAATTCTCCCTTGGTGTACTTGAACAGACACCAGAGTGTGGTGACTAGAGGACTTTCATAGTAACTTTATTGCAATGTTAATGTAAGCCTATTTGCGACACTGATAAATAAACAAACTTATTTCATAAATTCTGACTAGTTAGGTTAAGTTGCAAGTATTAGCCAGTAGAAAGGAAAGCTCTAAGTGTTCACAAAGCTTGACAATATAGCAATGCTTCAAAGTGCCGTTATCATGGACAAAGCTTAAATATTGGCTCTTTTTAAGCAATGCCAAATATGAACATGCTTGAACTGCTACAGGCATTTATACGACACTGTCACTGGGGAGAATTTGATGATACAATGACTGCACTAACATCAAATGCCCTTGTCACCAAAAGTTAGTGTTTTCAGTCTTAATATATTCTCAAGAATACAAGAAATAAAAATTCATTACAAATGAAAAAGCATTTTCCTTCAGCATTATTTAACCCCTAAGATTGAGATTGTAAAATAACATCTACGTTTCCTCAACTGATTAACCGCATTCCATTAATCCTATTGCCTCGCAGACGTCAATATGCTAAATCGCACCAGTCTGACATAAATTAGTTCATTCAGGCTCGAAAATGAGTTCATTCGGGTGAGCAAATGTTGACAAATGTATTTCCTCTCTTTGGCTTGCAGCTTCCCGAACCCTCCACTCCCAGGCCCTGAATTATTTGCATTCTTAAATAAATGAACAACATATCCAACATAAGTAAGCAATTGCAGAAAGGTGAATAAATTGTATCATTTCTGCACGTCCTCATTAACTAGAAACTGGGAATGTCAGTCCATTTATGCCGCTGAAACTTAACCTTTAGCGAAAGCTAAGTTTAGTCTAAGTTGTTGGGAGCAATGCATAGACACCTGGAAACCCAAAAATAAAGAATCCTTAAATCCCATTTAAGGATATTCTGTTCATAGCAGGAATAGTGACAATGGCTCTTAAAGTACCCATTCTTTAAAATGATATTCAACATGCTGCCAATTTACTCTGATTTTAATTGAATTCAAATTTCACCACCTGTTGCAGCAGGAGTCCCAGAACATTAGCTCAGTTTCTGGATTAATAGTCAAGCGAAAATGCCATTAAGCCATCATCTCCTCCATGTCTATGATGGAGGAAAGAGATGGATATGGTGTCACTCAAGTGGGCTGAATTGTTCTAGATGGTGTTGAGCATTTGTCCAGAAAGTTCAAGAGTATTCCATCATACTCCTTACTTGTGCCTTGATGATAGACAGGCTTTGGAACTTCATGAGGCAAGTTATTCAACTCCCACCCACTGACTCTGTTTACACTCCCACTGCCTCAAAAAAGCAGCAAGCTTAATTGAGGACTCGCTGCACCCTGAACATATTCTATTCTATCTTCTTCCGTCGGGAAAAAGATACAAGAGATCACATATCAACCAACTCAAGAACAGCTTCTTCCCTGCTGCAAAAAGGCTTTTGAATGGATCTACCTTGCATTAAGTTGCCTTTTTCCATACCCTAACTATGATTGTAACATTGCATTCTGCACTCTTTCCTTCTCTATGTATAGTATGCTTTGGCTGCATAGCATGCAAGGTACAATACTTCTCACTATATGCTAAATCACGTGACTAATAAATGAAATCACAAAATTCTCACATTCTGACCTAGAGTCATAGAGGTTTACAGCATGGAAACAGATCTTGCCGGCCGAAAAGGCATGGAAACAGGCCTTTTGTCCACGCTGCCTTTTTTTTAAAAAACCTCTAAGCTCATCCCGATTGCCCGCATTTGGCCCATATCCCTCTATACCCACCGTACCCATGTAACTATCTAAATGCTTTTTAAAAGATAAAACTGTACCCGCCTCTTCTCTTACTTCTGGCAGCTTGTTCCAGACACTCACCACCCTCTGTGTGAAAAAATTGTCCCTCTGGACAATTCTGTATCTCTCCCCTCTCACCTTAAACCTGTGCCTTTGAGTTTTAACTTCCCTACCTTTGGGAAAAGATATTGACTATCTACCTTGTCTATGCCTCTCGTTATTTTATAGATTTCTATAAGATCACCCCTCATCCTCCTACACTCCAGGAGAGAAAAATCTCAGTCTATCCAGCCTCTCATTATAACTCAACCCATCAAATCCCAGTAGCATCCTAGTAAATCTTTTCTGCACTCTTTCTTGTTTAACAATATCCTTTCTATAATAGGGTGACCAGAATTGCACATAATATTCTGAGGATGGCCTTACCAATGTCTTGTTGAAGTTGCAGAAGACATCCCAACTCCTGTATTTAATATTCTGACCAATGAAACCAAGCATGCCAAATGCCTTCTTCACCAATATGTCTGTGACTCCATTTTCAAGGAGCTGTGAACATGTACCCCTAGATCTCTTTGTTCTGTAACTCTCCCCAGTGCCCTACCATTAACTGAGTAAGTCATGTCTTGATTCAATCTACTAAAATGCATCACCTCGCATTTGTCTAAATTAAACTCCATCTGCCATTCATCAGCCCACTGGCCCAATTGATCAAGATCCCATTGCAACCGGAGATAACTTCCTTTGCTGCCCACTATGCCACCAATTTTTGTGTCATCTGCAAATTTACTAACCATGCCCCCTATATTCTCATTCAAATCATTAATATAAATGATAAATAACAGTGGGCCCAGCACTGATCCCTGAGGCACACCGTTGGTCACAGGCCTCCAGTTTGAAAAACAACTCTCTGGCTTCAGTCAAGAAGCCAATTTTGTATTTATTTAGATACCTCACCCTGGATCCCATGAGATTTAACTTCATGCAATAACCTACCATGCTGTACCTTGTCAAAGACCTTGCTTAAGTCCATGCAGACAACATCAACTGCACTGTCCTCATCTATCTTCTCGGTTATCACTTCAAAAAACCCAAATTTGAGAGACATGATTTTCCATTCACAAAGCCATGCTAACTGTCCCTAATCACTCCTTGCATCTCTAAATGCCTGTAGATCTTTTCTCTCAAAATACCTTCCAACAATTTATCCACCACAGATGTGAGACTCACTGCCTGTAGTTTTCAGGTTTTTCCATGCAGCCCTTTATAAACAAAGGCACAATATTTGTCACTCTCCAATCTTCAGGCATCTCACCCGTAACTAATGATGATTCAAATATCTCATCTAGAGGACCTGCAATTTTTTTGCCTATCCTCCCACAACATCCTGGGATATACTTCATCAGGTCCCAGGGGTTTATCTACCTTGATGTGCTTTAAGTCTTCCAGCACCTCCTTCTTTGTAATACATACACTTCTCAAGACATCACTATTTGTTTCCCTAAATTCCCTAACAACCATACTTTTCTCAACAGTAAATACTGATGAAAAATATTCATTTAGGATCTCACCCATCTCTTGTGGATCCGCACACAGATGACCTTGTTATCCTTAAGAGTCCTTACTCTCTCCTTTGTTAACCTTTTGCCCTTTATGTATTTGCAGAAGCTCTCTGGATTTTCATGTGCTTTATCTGCCAAAACAATTTCGTGTCCTCTTTTTGCCCTCCTGATTTCTCTCTTAACTCTATCCCTACACCCTCTGTCCTCTTCAAGAGATTCACTTGATCCCAGCTGCCTATGCATGTCATGTGTCTTTTCCTTGTCTTGACCACTGGTCCCAAAGTGATCCCTCACTAATACTTTTGTCACTTGCCCTTCCTTATTTCCCAAGAGGAGGTCAAGTTTTGCCCTCTTTCTAGTTGGGCCATCCACATACTGAATGAGAAATTCCTCCTGAATACATTCAATAAATTTCTTTCCATCCAATCCTCTAATACTATGGCTATCCCAGGCAGTGTTGGGAAAATTAAAACCTGCTCTTGTGTCCACGGTATTTATATGACAGGTACAGAAGTGTGGGTACAAATCTATCCAATCTCCAGGTAGCACAAGGAGGATTTGTATCATCTAACTCAGTGGAGAACAGGAACCAATCTGCAACAGACTGCTAGTGGGAAATGGATGCACACAGGCAACATGGATCCATTAGATCCCTGTCAATTATTCAAATTCAAGGGCTACTGTTATGAATTATGTAAGTTGAATTTACATATATTTGTGTGTAAAGGACGATAAAAATGTTTTCAATTTAATTTAGGTTTTGTTTATGAGCCTTGGTGCCTAGAAGTCTGGATTTACTTAACTAAAGGGTTCCAGGTCTTTCGGATTTGTTTGTATAATAGACATTTGTAATGAGGTATTAGAACCACTGAAGTTAAAAAAAGGGTTAAAAGGAGTTGAAAGGTCAGTGATTCTGAAAAGAAATGAAGGAGAAAAACTTTACCAATGCTGAGCCACAGTGATTTAGTGACACAGACACAGAAAAGAGAGAAGTTGCGAAAGAGTACGACAGAAAGAAAGGAGAGGAATTTTAAGCTTTCTGGAAAGCAAAGTTATGAGACTAGTGGGACAGTAAAGTAAATATTTAGCAGAGGTGCCAGTGGAAGATTGAGTTTAAAGAACTCATTTGTATACTATGTAGTTGAAGAAACGGTGAGTTTAAAGTGCAATTTTGGATGTCTCGAGGAGAGATACAAGTTGGGTGAGAAGCATCAAGTAAATGCTCAGGAATTCACCATAAGAAAACTGTTTGAAACCGTGCCAGTCCCAATGCGATGTCTTTGCACCAAGCCAGTGGTAAGCCCTCATTAAGGGTACACAGACATATTACTGGGGTAACGAAGCGGTCATATGAGAATTATCTTCTCATGTTTGTATTTAGATCTTCCTGATCATCTTGTCTCGTGTAATACAGTTCATTTTTCTTGTGAAATAAATATGTGACTCTTAGTCTGAAAAGTTCATCAGCAGATTCTTGAGAATTTGCTCAGTAACTTTCCGCCATGATTTCTGAAAAATACATTAAGGTCTACCAAGCCAGGCTTCACCCTGGGATCTGATCTGTCTAGTATCAGCAGCAGCAGCTAGGATTGTAACAGCACAGATCCCATTAATCTGAATCCTCCAGTGAGTAGGGCCTAAAGATGCTATGGGTAGCTGGAGTAGAAAATGGAAAGGTTATTCAAACTCCATAATACTGATCAAAATTCCTTGCAGCACAACTCTTTCGTCCCTTTGTGAATCGACAAGGTTACAGAAGGAATAAAGCTGCCCTTGCTGATGTTTTTCAAGCATAGAAGTAACTCATTAGCTCATAGAGACAAGCAGCATCTGTCCTGCATCTGAGGTAAGCAGAGATAAATGGAGCCATCATGACTTAAACTGGATCACACTGACATGGGTTTTGAATAAACCAAGTCCCTTGGGTAGAGTAGGTACTAAATTGTGTAGTTTTTCTTCACAACATACCAAATGAATGGATGTTATTTGGGTGGTAAACCCAAGAAAATCTATTCTCTGGCCCATTTCATTGTACAGATCCAATTAGTAAGAAATCTATCCGACACTTATGGATTTTTTGTAGATCTTGGCAGACAGAATCCTATATTTGTACATACACGTTGTCTCTTGGTTTGTTAGAGCAGTTAGAAAAATTGCAGGAGGTTTCATTTGGTTTCAATTGAGATGGGGAAGGGAAGGAAAACAAGCCAATTGGTGTGATTTAGACATCCTTAGAGTTAATAAAAGAGTGTCTCAACAGCAATAACAATCTTTCTGAATGGTGCTGTTCTGAATAGACTGCCTTTTTAGCAGGTTTGGCTGCAGTGGAGATGACCAATGCCCCTTGTTCAATAGGCAAAACAATGAAAGCTTTGCTTTCTTCAGGGAGATGACATTAGAAATGGATGTTTAGAACTTCTATTTAGGTTGTGTTTCTAGATTAACACCTTTGCTTCATGTTGTTATTTCTAATTTATTCATTTTTTAGCCTATACATGACCAACCTTATGAATAATATTGAAGAGGATTAGGTAACACATCACAAAATGTTAAATCCATAATGCAGTTGAATATATAGCTGGAGCTTGCACACTTCATAAAATCGTAGAATCCCTATAGTGCAGAAGGAGGCCATTCAGTTCACTGATTCTGCATCGATTCTCTGACACAGTATCTTACCTACACCCTCTCTGGTGCCCTATTCCCATTACCCCACAAACCTAGCATGGCCAATCCACCTAATCTGCACATCTTCGGACTCTGTGGTGGTGGGAGGAACCCATGCAGACAAGGGGAGGATGTGCACAGCCGGAATTGAACCCTCGTTTCTGGCACTGTGAGGCAGCATTGCTAACCACTGTGCCAACATGCCACTCTAAAAGGGTACAGCCCCAGAATGCAAATTGCTATAGTCTATGTGTAGAAACCTCTTAGATGGTTGAAAAAAGTGACCATGCAAAAATCCTGTAACTGCAAAATGTCTTTAAGATAATGCAGGGAAAAACAAACAAACAAAACAAACAAACAGCAGGAAAAGCCCATTTTTAAATCACATTTTAATGCTGCAGATCACTTAATTTTGTATGAAAGTCTGCTCCAGACTTCCACCTCCCTTCATGCAGACTTTTACAATATTGTATGATGCACGTGCGCACAGATTTTTCAAACTCACTGCCCATCGATTTAACCTGCTTTAATCTATACAGCAGGATATAAGCTCAAATCAAGAGCTTATTCAAACATCTGGCTGAAAAACCACATATTTCATATTGTTTTTACTTCCAGCAACAGAGTACTCTGTTGTAGAGGAGCTAACCCCAGCCAGCGGGATAATCAAAAAGCTGCATCGGGGCAGCAGAGTGACACAGTAGTCAGTGCCAGGGACCCAGGTTCAATTCCTTTCTCGGGTGACTGTCTGTGTGGAGTCTGCACGTTCTCCCACGTCTGCATGGGTTTCCTCCGTGTTTTCCGGTTTCATCCCACAACGCAAAGATGTACACGTAAATTGACCCTAGTGTCAGGGGATTAGCAGGGTAAATGTGGGGTCACGGGAATAGGGATTGGGTGGGATTGTGGTCAGTACAGGCCCCATGGGCTGAGCGGCCTCCTGCTGGACTGTAGGGATTCTATTTGTTTAGCACCTTTAAATGTAGTAAAATTACTCAAGGTGTTTTGAAGCAAAATGTTTCAACGAGTCACAAAAGGGGCTAATGACCAAAAATTTAGTGAGAGATAGATTTCAAGGTGCGTTGAAATGAAGTGAGAAAGACAGAGAACGTTTAGGATGAAATTCCAGAGCTTAGCACCTTGACAGCTGAAGGCATGATGTGGAGATGCCAGCATTGGATTGGGGTAAACACAATAAGAAATAAGAAATCTCACAACACCAGGTTAAAGTCCAACAGGTTTATTTGTTGTCACAAGCCACTAGCTTTCAGAGCATTGCCTCTTCATCAGGTGAATGGGAGTTCTGTTCACAAACAGGGCACATAAAGACACAAACTCAATTTACAAAATAATAGTTGGAATGCAAGCCTTTACAGGTCATCAAGTCTTAAAGGTTCAGATAATGAGAGTGGAGAGATAGTTAAGCACAGATTAAAAGAGATGTGTATTGTCTCCAGCCAGGCCAGTTAATGAGATTTTGCAAGCCCAGGCAAGTCATGGGGATTACAGGTGGTGTGACATGAACACAAGATCCCGGTTGAGACCGTCCTCATGGGTGCGAAACTTGGCTATCAGTCTCTGCTCAGCGACTCTGCATTGTAGTGTGTCATAGGGGCCAATTTGGAGAATGCTTACAGTCAGAGGCAAACGCCCATGACTGCTGAATTGTCCCCAACAGGAAAAGAACATTCTTGCCCGGTGATTTTCGAGTAGTGTTCAATCATTCGTTGTCGTAGTGTCTACATGGTCTCCCAGTGTACCATGCCTCGTGACAGCCTTTCCTCCAATGTATCAGGTAGACAACATTGCCCGAGTTGCAAGTGCATATACCTAGTAAATAGGTGACCTTCACGACACACAGAGTCGCTAAGCAGAGACTGATAGCCAAGTTCTGTACACATGAGGATGGCTTCCACCGGGATCTTGGGTTCATGTTACACCATCTGTAACCCCCACGATTTGCCTGAGCTTGCAAAATCTCATTAACTGGCCTGGCTGGAGACAGTACACATCTCTTTTAACCTGTGCTTAACGCTCTCTCCATTATCTGTACCTTTAAGAATTGATTACCTGTAAAGACTCGCGTTCCAACCATTATTTTGTAAACTGAGTTTGTGTCTTTATATGCCCTGTTTGTGAACAGAACTCCCACTCACCTCATGAAGGGGCAGCGCTCCGAAAGCTCGTGGCTTGTGATACCAAGTAAACCTGTTGGACTTTAACCTGGAGCTGAAGGTATGACAGGCGGAGAATTGAAATGGAGGATATCTCACAAATGTCTCTTGAGTGTAGCAGTGATGTGGATTGCTTATTCTTCAAACAAATCTCCATATTTCCAGGACAGAATGAGGACAACATTGGAGGAAAGAAAAATACGGTTTAGGGCACAATGGTGGAAGGGGTTTAAAAAAAAAAAATGGAGAAAAGAGCATATGAAGATGTACTCAAAATTACAAAATACTATATAGTGTAGATGAGGCCTTTCAGCCCATCGAGTCCACATTGGCACATGAAAGGCTCTCTCGGAGGCTTCTTAATTTGAATAAACAAATAATTTACAAGGTTGCTTCTGTAGCTGCTTGCTTCAAACTTGTTCATAGTACACGTGTAGATGGGTTAGCCGTAGTAAATGTGTGGGATAGAGCAGGCAGCGGGCCAGGGTAAGATACTCTGTCAGTGAGTCAGTGCAGATTTAACAGTCCAAATGGCTCCTTATGCATTGGAGGGATTTTATAGTTCTCTGATTTCCAGTTACTTTCATGACTCTGGATGTCCTAAAGTGCTGTACAATCATTTAAATGTGCACAGTTGCTTCCAGTCAGTAGACTAGACAGGCGTGCAGTGCTCATTCAAAATTCACAAAGAGTTCAGATCTTCAAGGCTAAGGTTAGTGTCTCGAGCTCACATGTTGCAATGTTGCTAGGTTTGTTCCTTTGCAACATTCACCTGATTAAAGAAAACACACAATTATGTCCCATTTTCTCATTAAAATCCAGCTACTTCATGGCCCAGTGAGTAACGCAAATATCAAAGATTCCATTCATGTAGGCCAACATCAGTAACACAAGGGGAGTGAAAAATGCATTGATTATTCAGAATTAGGGTTTTATAAAAGGGATACATACAGGGAATGGAATGGCTCAGCGGATATTCTCTATCCGAATCAGAAACTTCGGGTTCAAGTCCCATGCCAGGGTGGCAAGTTGGCACAGTTGTTAGCACTGCTGCCTCACAAAACAGACCTCAGGGGTCTGTTTTGGGGCCCCTGCTGTTTGTAATTTTTATAAATGATCTGGATGAGGGTATTGAGGGATGGATCAGTAAATTTGCAGATGATACTAAAGTTGGTGGAGTGGTAGATAGTGAAGAGGGGTGTTTTAGTTTACAGAGTGACTTGGACAAGTTGCAGAGCTGGGCCGAGAGGTGGCAAATGGAGTTTAATGTGGAAAAGTGTGAGGTAATGCACTTTGGCAGGAACAATAAATGTGTAGAGTATAGGGCTAATGGTAGGGCTCTTAATAGTGTTGAGGAACAGAAGGATCTTGGTGTATGTGTCAATAGATCCCTGAAAGTAGGCAGTCAAGTGGATAAAGTTGTTAAGAAGGCATATGGAGTCTTAGCTTTTATTGGTAGGGGGATTGAATTTAGGAGCCGCAGCATCATGTTGCAACTGTACAAAACTCTAGTGCGGCCGCACTTGGAGTATTGTGTGCAGTTCTGGTCGCCACATTATAAGAAAGATGTGGAGGCATTGGAGAGGGTACAGAGGAGGTTTACCAGGATGTTGCCTGGTATGGAGGGCAGGTCCTATGAAGAGAGGTTGAAGGATTTGAGGTTGTTTTCGTTAGAAAGGAGGCGGCTAAGAGGGGATCTTATTGAAGCATATAAGATGATTAGAGGTTTAGATAGGGTGGACAGTGATAGCCTTTTTCCTAGGATGGAGAAAGCTAGCACGAGGGGACACAGCTTTAAATTAAGGGGTATGAGTTATAGGACGGATATCAGAGGTAGGTTCTTTACTCAAAGAGTGATTAGGGAGTGGAATGCCCTGCCTGCAGCTGTTGTAGATGCGCCAAGTTTGGTGGCGTTTAAGAGGTTAATTGATAAGTATATGGAAGAGAAGGGAATGGTTTAGTTTGGAGGGGCATTGCTTTTTATTTTGGTCGGCACAACATCGAAGGCCGAAGGGCCTGTTCTGTGCTGTATTGTTCTATGTTCTACAACTCCAGGGACCGGACATAATTCTAGCCTTGGGTCACTGTGCGCAGTTTGCACGTCACCCTCCCCCTTCCTGTGTCAGTGTGGGGTTTCCTCTAGGTGCTCCGGTTTCCTCCCACAGTCCAGAGATGTACAGGTCAGGTGGACTGGCCGTGCTAAATTGCCCCTTAGTATCTTGAGGTGGGTAAATTAAATGGATTAGTCATAGCAACTGTGTGGGGTTATAGGGTGGAGAAGAGGACCTGGGCAAGATCCTCTTTCACAGTCAGTGCAGGCTCGATGGGCCAAATGGGCTCTTCTTCACTGTAGCAATTCTATGACTTGATGGTCAGGAAAGGGGCATTCATAAACACAACCAAACAGATTGCATGTCAACTTAGAAATCCTTCCAATACATGCCAACGGCAGACAATAAAAATAAGAGAGCTGGGAATATTTGGCTCGGAATATCCTGGCCTCTGCTCATTCCGAGCCGTGGGTTTTCTGATAGCAGATACATGCGGCTTTTGGTCAGTGATGGGATCTTCCAGTCCCACTGAATTCAACTGCCATTTGCATGACTTGCCAGAGAACCTGCTGGTCAATGGCAACCCGCTGAAAACCCACTGTGGGGAAGCTGGAAAATCCTATCCCTTAATCAACTATGTGATGAAGGATATTGGAATCTTTAACATCATTATTCATATAACGCCAACTACAACGTGCATACAGAAGTGTATGTTGCCACAGCAACAAATGCTCACCGAGAGAACTACAACACAGCACCAAGAGGGATATATAATTAAAATGGAGTTCAATTCAAAATCAATGCAGCATTTCATTAAACTCTATGTCATCAATTTTAAGATATAATATAATCACATATTTATGAAACACCAAAAATATGTAGAGTAACTGCAGGGGAGAATTAACTATACAGCTCGCAAAGACTTCTAATATTTACTGAATATTGATATTCAGGCCTTATAGCTAATGATTTGCAATGTATCTGTGCATTTTACTTCAGTTGATGATTGAGTTGGTAATTAAAGCAATGGGGTCAGTTGAGGTGGGTGGGGAGGAGATGTTGGGAACCAAACTCAGTCTGGTATAACAGCATCATCAAGGGATGTGGATGTGTTCTCCATCTTTACCTGACATTGGGTGACACAGTGGTCAGCACTCCTGCCTCACAGCTTCAGGTTCAATTCCGGCCTTGGGTCAGTGTCAGTGTGGTGTTTGCACATTCTCCCCACACTGATATTTGACACTCTAGGTGTGCTGACAAGAGTAGAATTGCTTCCTTCAATTAACCAATGATAGAATCCCTACAGTGCAGAAGGAAGGTCATTCGGCCCATCGAGTCTGCACCAGAACAATCCCACCAGGCCTCATCTTCATAACCCACAGATTTACCCTGCTAATCCCTCTAACCTATGCATCCTGGGACACTAAGGGGTAATTTAGCATGGCCAATCAATGTAACTCTCATATCTTTGAAGTGTGGGAGGAAACCAGAGCACCCAAAGGAAACCCATACAGACATGGAGAGAATGTGCAAACACCACACTGACACTGACCCAAAACTGGAATTGAACCTGGATCCCTGAAGCAGTGAGGCAGGAGTGCTAACTACTGTGCCACCCAATGTCGGGTAAAGATGGAGGACACGTCCACATCCCTTGATGATGCTGTTGTATCAGCCTAAGTTGTTTGGCCTCTCAAATATCCAAATCAAGCAAAAGCCGGAACACACACTCTGATCATCAGTTATTTTTGTAAATCTTCAGGATCAGTTGATGGTTGAGGCTGAGTGCAGAAGCATCTTGAACAGACAACAGCAGCTACTCCAAAGGTGTACAGGTTAGGTTGATTGACTGTGCTAAATTGCCCCTTAGTGTTGGGGGATTGGCAGGGTAAATATCGAGTTAGGACCTGGACAGAATTGTTGTTGGTGCAGATTTAATAGGCTGAATGGCTTCCTTCTGCACCGTAAGGATTATATGATTTTATTTCCATTACATTTTGTTTGGGCGTTTACTTGTGGCACTATTGTATTTTCCCCTCAAAACGCACTTTGATCTATATATCATTGTCAAACTGTTTACATTTTCCTGTCATAAAATAATTTATTCTCATTTCGACTGCCAAAGACAAGTTCCCTTGAGAGCTTTAAAAGAGATGGTGCAACACAAGTCCGACCTTGTATACTACAGTCATCAAACAGTACTTCCTCTGGGTGCGTAACTGGTGTCGGATGTATATTCCCTGGGGCTCACTGATTTGGAGCAATTCATATTCCATTCAATGGAATTATTTTGACAAGTAGTTACGCATGGGAAGTTGAACGACAAGACTGTTGGTTGGAATACATATGATAATTGGCCAAAAAAATGCTTTTTTTTTTATAATCGATGCATTAAGAGGAAATTTATGTTCCCAACTGCATCTGTCACTCTACGTTACAGTAAAACTATGTCAAGTACACAATGGTACAAAGGAATATAAATGCTTATATCTATTTATATAATTATTTGGTATAAAGTAAGCAATTTTTATACAGATCAGCTATCATTAAATTCCTGTTTATCTGTTGTATCAATACTTGTCTGTAGATGTAACTTGATTCTCCAAACTAAAAGCACTGATATAATGTAGATTTTTTTAAACATTTTTGTCATCACTGATGATTAATATGATAAGAAGGTTAAAGTCCAACAGCTTTATTTGGAATCACGAACTTTCGGAGCACTGCTCCAAGTTCCAAATAAACCTATTGGGCTTTAACCTGGTGTTAAGATTTCTTACTGTGCCCACTCCAGTCCAAGGCTGGCATCTATACATCATGATTAATATTATGTACAATTCTATCTCTTATTATTTTAATCTTTTGTGTCTAAAGACACAGCATGAAAATGCTGTGAGAAAAGTAAAAATAAAAACAATAAGTTATTTTTAAAAAGCAGCCACTTGCATTCATATAGTGCCTTTTTTGCAGCAAGACGTCCCCAAAGGTACTTCATAGGAGCACAGTCAGACATCATAATAAGGTTCAAGAAACTTCTTAGAGTAGGTGAGAGAGGTACAAAAATTTCAGGAGATATTACAGACCTTCCAGGCATAGGCAGCAGAAGGCACGGCTGCCATTGGGGAGTGAAAACAGTGGGGAATGCACAAGAAAACAGAGCTGGAGGAATGCAGAATTCCTGGAGGGTTATAAAGCTGGAAGAGTTTATAGAGAATTGGGGTGGGGTGGTGGGATGGGTGGGGGAGGAGGCCATGAAGTATGACTGTAGGCCGCAGCCACTAAACTGCAGTTTGTAAGAATTGCCTCCAGAATTCCAGGTAAGAAAGTGGATGGTTGCATTGCCTCAACACAGTGATTTTAATTAAAATTAACAGAGTTGCTGAACACAAGCATCAAAACAATGGCAAGCATTCTGGAATTCTTTGCAATTAATAAAGAATTTGACCAATTATCCAATCACTATGGTCCTGTCAATGGGTTAAAGGCAGATGTTTTAATAATGCCTTGAAATTCCATTAGTTTTCCACTGCTGTCAGACAACAAATACAAATCCAATAAGTAGTTGTAAAAAAACACAAGTATGAAGATACAGAGCTGGTTGCCGGATACTGCATTTACAATACTCTCAAGGTATAATTTATAGGTTTAAAAAGCATTAAGGTGTCAATTTAAAGAAGTATTTACTCATGAGAACTTCATCTCGATTCCCAACTGCATGTTATAACTTTCACAATCTCATCTGCTTAGTCACAAATAACTGCCTTACCAATGAATAATGAATGACCTAAAAGCCATAGAAGAACTGACTGAGAAAGTTATGTACTCCAACAGATTATCAATTTTTACAATTGAGTTTAGTATGCAAATGGTCTTAAACCTGAAAAAGTGCAGGGAAGGCACATATGCATGGATGCATTCAGTGAGTTGTGAGCCTCACTATAAAGCAGACCTCACTGTTAATGGCCAATGAATCAGAAAAAGAAGACAGGGACATAAGTTTAAAAAGACCTAGCTAAAATATTCATCCATCCAAGTATCATAATTGCAGGAGACACTAGGAAACAGATACAAGTTTTTCGTTTTTATGACTATTACTTGTGATAGAATCCCAACAATACAGAGGCCATTCAGCCCATCAAGTCTGCATTGACTCTCAGAGGTCATCTTGCACAGGTCCTATCCCCATAACCCTACATATTTACCCACTAATTCCTCTACCCAAGACATCATTGGGCACTAAGGGACAACTTAACAAGGCCAATCAACATAATCTGCACATCTTTGGACTGTGGGAGGAAATCAGAGCATCCAGAGGAAACCCATACAGACACCAGGAAAATGTGCAAACTCCATACAGACAGTGACCCGAGATTGGATTTGAACCCAGTTCCCTGGCACTGTGAAGCAGCAGTGCTAACCACTATGCCATTCAAGTGTCAATCACTATCCCTGACCAGACACAACAGCAACAACAGCTTGCATTACACAGCACTCTTTAGAGTGACAAAACACTCCAGGATACTTAAATACTACAACACTGAAGCAAACCATGGACGCTTTACCTGACCTTTGTTGAGAGCAGTCAATTTAGTACAGGTATGTGGGACCTGGAAATTTCATAGGCTATCTGGCTCAGTACAACATTCGGCTAATTGACATAGGAATTGCTCGATGGTAAAAGACTAAAGGTCACTCCAATGCACCATCCTAAAATTGCTTGAAAAACTATTAAATTGTTTGTGATTGTAAGCTTATTTTATTAGTGTCACAAGTAGTCTTACATTAAACACTGCAATGAAGTAACTGTGAAAATCCCCAACAGAATTGGGGAGAATGTGCAGGTTCCACACAGACAATGACCCAAGCAGAGAATCCAATGCAGGTCCCTGGTGCAGTGAGGCACAGTGCTAACCACTGTGCCATGCCTTGTTGAGCACTAGTAGCAATCAAATCTGTCAATTGGTCTCCAACGGACTCAGACACAGAATGGGTAAATCCCAGCACTGGTCACTTTTTTTCCATCTCAAGAGCATGAGATTTACCTCATGTCATCTCTCAAATTACTCATATTGCATCCCAAAATGTTATTTCCTTGAAAAAAAATGTCCAACCTTTCATTTGAACGAATCGATACAAACTGCTTTCATCCTCTCCCTAGGATGTTTACTCCCATCTGGATAAATAATATGACTTTATTTAAGAAAAAGGCAACATACAATCTTGTTTATTTCAAGGTCTTGCCAACTTAAATTAGTCAAAAATCAAAACACAGGGATCATCAATATTATGGATACATGCACTCAAACCGCTATGTCACACAAGTACTATTCAATCAAATAGTAACAGGCTCTGGACATATAGCTTGATGGAGAGAGGGGAAGAAGGCAACATGTGACAATGGATAAACTGGTTAAGTGAGACATTTTAACTGAGATCAGTTCAGGTTGTCAGTCACTCATTCAACACTCCAACCCATTTAGTATGAGCTATTAGTTTTAATCCCTGTCATCTTCTATTTACAAACATGGCTGTTTCACACATGACTGCTGACAAAATGCTCCCATTTTCTTCTGGGCCAACATCCATTTCAGAGCTCCCCGACTGAGCTACGCAGGCAATTTCAGATTGAAAACTTATGATTGTTTATGGAATTTTTCACACTATCTATTCTCCCAGCTGTCACCATTGTTCAACTCTCAGTTGGTATTAGAAGCAGAGAGGAGAGAAGAAAAAAAACGCTCAGTTGCTGAATAAAGCTCTTGTGACATGAACGTGATGGCATGGTGAATTATTGAATTTTATCCCCTACTGTGACCAGCAACAACTGACACTCCATTTTCCTTTAACCACCTCATTATACAACTGTCACTGTTATCATCCCTTTCCCAATAATAATGCCAGCTGAAGGTGACATTTCAGCTGGAGATTTTCTTGCTCGGCGATCAATGTAACTCAGCATATCGGAAAGAAACTCCGAGCAGAGAAACAAAAGCCCTGCATTAGTCACAAGTAGCTCTTATACACTTATAATTGACATCAATCGGACTCACTGTTGATAAAACAGCAGGTCAAAGGCTAGGAATCTGGCAATGGGTAACTCACCTCCTGACTCCCCAAAGCCTGTCCATCATCTAGAGGTAAAGTTGCCATTGTCCCAAATGACCAGAGGCTTCTCTTCCCTTTGAAGGAGTGACCTGATGGGTGGTGATTTAACCCAAGGGTCATCACATCTCAGGTGAGGGGCAAGGTTGGCAAGACAGGCCTTTATGAATAACCTCAGCCGGTACTGGAATTTAACCCGCGCTGCTGGTATTGCTCCCAGACGTCCAGCCAACTCACTCCCCAACGAATACAAGATCCAAATCAAGATTATGATGGAATACTCGCCACTTGCCTGGATGAGTGCAGCTCCAATAACACTCAAGAAGCTCAACACAATCCAGGACAAAGTTGCCCACTTGATTGATACCCCTTCCACACACATTCACCCTCCACCACCAACTAATTGTGCCAGCAGTGTGTATCATCTACAACTTGCACTGCAAGAAATCACCAGGGTTGCTTAGACAGCACAATCCAAATACACGACCACTACCATCCAGAAGAACAAGCGGAGCAGATACCAAGATCCCCAAGTCATTCACCATGCTGGCTTGCATATCTATCACTAGTACTTCACTGTCGCTGGGTCAAAATACTGAAACCCCCTCCTAAATAGCACTGTGGGTATATCTACACCTTACAGACTGCAACCATTCAAGAAGGCAGCTCATCACCACCTTCTCAAGGGCAAATAGGGATGGCATTAAATGCTGGCTTAACCAGTGACTTCCACATTGCATATTTTTTAAAAAGCATGAATTAAATCAGGAGACATAGCTGAGAAGGTGGAGAGCGGTGCAAGGAAGGAGGATGAAGGAAGAGAAGAATATTAGCTAAATGTATAGTCATATTCCTGCCACAATATTTTAATGTCTGACTCTATGAAATGTTGTCAAGCACCTGACCGAGAAGACCAAAGATGTTTGAATTGATATTCTTCTTTTTAGAATCCATATTCTTCGTTTCACACAAAAAGCGGTGGGTATCTGGAATACATTGCCAGATGAGACAGTGGAAGCAGACACATTAGCAACATTTAACATGGGTACATGAATAGGGATGGAATAGAAGGATACAGACCGAGTAAGTTTTTTTTGTAGTTTAGTTAGGGCATTGTGATCGGCACAGACTTAGAGGGCTGAAGGGCATGTTCCTACGCTGTACTTTTCTTTGTTGTTTGTATGACCTGAATGCTGCTGTAGACAGATAATATTACAAAGAACAATCTCAAATTTGCCACTGTTCTCCAATCAGCTAGATTTTCAAAACTAAATCTGCATAGTCTCAGCCCTCAAAAGAGTTGTGCAATAAATGTTAACTAATTCACTTTTCTGATAATTGGAGCCTCAAATCAATATGGAAAGTTCAGCCAGCTGTACAGTGCTCTGCCTCAGTTTGGCCTCAAGGTTCAATGCATTCAAGAGTGATATATTCCAAAATCCACTTTGTAAGTTATTTCTGGAAATCAACCTGTTAAAGTCAACATTCCCCAGATCATCAATGTTTACCAGACAAGGTCGATCTTCAGCCCAAACTGTTATCCGGAGGTGTTTTCAAATGCTGCTTTTTTTTCCTGCCCAGTAGGTTTATGAGAATAGTTGACTTTGGCAGCATCAGCTAAAGGCAAGTTTCAGCAGACACATGGACATGGGAAAAATATATTCCAGGTACCACTAGGTCAACATTCATTAGCATCATTGTACTTTGGGGTGAGACTGGGAAGACCACATTGAGAAAATATTTTGATCCAAGGTCACTGGACGTTCTGAGGATGGAGAGAGAGAGAGAGAAAAATACAAATGATGCAGTTCAGCTGAAGAAATGTGTGTGTTTTGATTTTTAAGTTCTCAGTCTCTCCTTCACCTCTTGCTTTATTCAGACTCCACGGACGGAATTTTTCCAAAAATATTCTAAATGCCGTAAAGATGAGGGAACAGGAGTGTTCGATACTGCTCTCCTGGGTGCATTGCGCATCGCACTCTTCTGACAGTCATTTTTTTTGGAGAGTTGGAGCTTGGTGCTAGTGATGGGGTATGAGGTTGGGGGGGGGGGGGGGGGGGGGGGGGGGGGGACAGAAAATGGAGTTCAAAATGCTGGCTTCCAGCCTCAGAGCATTCAGCAGCCGTGTCACGAGAGTGCCCTGATCTCAGGGTGTACTGGGACACTCTTCCAAACCACCTAAACTTCATCAGTAGCTTATTCTCCCCCAACCCCAATAAAGATTACCCCACATTAGGGTTTTCCGAGCTCACCCCTAGTGTCGACGTCCCACCCCAGCCCCACTTCTAAGACAAGTGTGAAGTATTCCAGGATATGATTTTGAAGAGAAGCCAGAAATTTCTCAACATTGTATTGGCCAATATTAATAAAACAAAATGTCATCTTCTTATCTCATTGTTATTGACAGAACTTTCTGGGTGAGGTTTCGGAGGATAGTAAGGGCGTGGAATGCCCTGCCTGCAACAGTTGTGGACTCGCCAACTTTAAGGGCGTTCAAATGGTCAGTGGACAGGCATATGGATACATTGGAATAGTTTAGGTTAGAGGGTCATAAGATTGGTTCCACTGATCGGCGCAACAGAGGGCCGAAGGGTCTGTACTCTGCTGTAATGTTGTATATTCTGTGTTCTAAACCTTGAGGAAGTGAGGGGTTGCAATGGTGGTAGTAGGTGGGGGGAGGGGGGGGTGATCTAGGCTACCAGGTTTGCTTGATCAGTAGGTCAGCTGTTTTCAGGAAGGCCTGCCCCATCCAGGGCCACGGGATAGCCCAACAGCAAACCTTCTTCTAGGATCAAAGACCCCAGAGGTGTGCATCCTGCACCAATAGCTCACAGCCAGAGGACAGCAGCTCTTCTGTACTCAGCGTTGCCACCAGGAAGGCAGGGGCTAGTGCAGATATGACATCCACCTGTGCCTTGGCATTGAGGTGCAGCGTGAATGCTGGTCTGATGGGGGTCTGGAAGGGAGAGATGGAGGGGAAGGTTTTGGGAGAAGGGGCAAGAGCGTGGAGCAACAAGGGGCTGGATCTCACTGGGTTCCCCTTCCTGAGCCCCTCAATCAGGAGCTGAGTGCCTTTGAATGAGGGACCCGAGCATGGACTCCATCCTACCCCACTGGGAGCTATGAAGGAAACACCCCAGGGTGCTCACGCAAGCCCCCCACCCATTGGGTTAATATCAGCAGACGCAGCATGAGGGGCCCCCAACTGGACACCAATTCACAGAAAAGCCATGAAAAGTATGTTTGCCGGGGGGGCAAGAAGCCTGTCCACAGGCCTTCCTGCTCGGGACTCAATCACGGAGGAGGTGGGAAGATGGCAGGATCTTCACCACTATCTCCTAAATAAATGCCTCCTGCCACGAAGCTCACCATGGGGGCGGACACAAGGTTCTGCTCGCTGTCTGCAGATTGGAGAGTTCCACCTCCAACAATGGCTACAATTTCAAGCTCCCAATTGCTTTTCTTTTTATTCATTCATGGGACATAGTCATCGCTCGCTGGCTGGCCAGCATTTAGTCGCACTTGAACTAAGTGGCTTGTCTGGCCATTTCAGAGACTAGTTGAGAGTCAACCACATTGCTGCAGTCCTGAAGTCACATGTGGGCCAGACCAGGTAAGGATGGCATTCCCTAAAAGTGAACCAGATGGGTTTTTCCAACAATGGTTTCAAGTCATAATTCCAGGTATATTTTATTGAATTCAAATTCCACCATCTGCCATGAGCTGAGTTTCTGAATTAATAGTCTAGCAATAATATCACTTGGCCATCATCTACCCTCATTCAAGAATTAAGGGCCAAGAAAGTACTACTTGGCCTATTGCTCTTTCCAGCTGACTTTGTACAATTCACATGCTTATAGATAACCTTAATTCTAATTCGGTGGAGTTGGGGTTTAGAGTTGGGAGAAAGGATCCGAGCAACTCAAAAAGCAATTCCCATAAATAAGAAGCTCTGTGAAATTTCTCCCTGTTCTTGAAGGTAATCAGGCAGAAACTCAAGCTCAGTCAAATATAACTATCTTTGTTATTCAAACTTGGCTGTGTATGCTGAATAAATGGCTTTCCCATGAATCACAATCTTTTTATGGGGTCAGTGATTACCTGTAAGTACAGGGAACTGCATCAATTTAAACCAATATTAAACCATAAAGTCATCTAACCCTTAACTATGAGTTATTAACTGGTTTTGTAGTTGTATCTATCCTGTATGTCTGTTATGAATGGAGTACAGGAAAAGGTAATTCTTTTTCACCTCCAGCCTTGCTGGAAGCTCGTGAATTCTTCTGCTGCTACCAATAGCTCAATTACAGGAGCAATGTTAAATTAATTACTTTCGTTGATGCTTGTAATGTTTTAGAAATCTGGATCGTTCCCACTCTCTCAATCTCTCTGATTAAACAGGAAGTCCAGATTTCAATCTCAGGCTATTCCTGCACAGAAGTCACAGAATGGGGTTTGATTTTTAGTCCCTATGATCGGAGGCTAGAAGATGCTAAAAATAGCACAGACAGCCTGCATGGCCTGTTTATCAACTCCGTCCCAACCCAAGACTTTTCTCAGTGAGACAGGATGAGTGGTAACATAAGTTACCCACATGGTGGAATAGCTGATTAAACTGGTTAAGGGCCACCTTAAAGGATCCAAAATGGGATTTTCCAGTCAACCCCCAGTATCCTGCAGCTGACAGGACAGTTTTAACTGCTTGGAGGTGGCCCCTAACCAGCAGGGCTAACACTCCCAAATG
Organism: Sphyrna mokarran; assembly: GCA_024679065.1. Lineage (NCBI taxonomy): Eukaryota > Metazoa > Chordata > Chondrichthyes > Carcharhiniformes > Carcharhinidae > Sphyrna > Sphyrna mokarran. The sequence continues at coordinate 66,413,003 of JAGIQG010000009.1, forward strand.
CAGAGGTGCCACTTTTCCGCATGCAGGTGCTGTCATCTGCCACTCTTTGGAGGACCATTTCCCCACCCACTCCCACAGAGGTGGGCCAGATGCAAAAATCATTTTCTAACTTTCATTTCAAAACAAGTTGGAGACAAGGCTTTGAAACCTATTTTGGACCATTTTGAAACCCTCTTCCTCACTCACTCCTTTTTGGAGTCATACTCTATTTAAACTCTGTTTTAACTCTGTTTTCCTCTCTCCACAGATGCTGCCAGATGTGCTGAATTTTTCAAGCTCTTCATGTATTATTAGGCTCTATTCAGGAGAATTGAGTGAAGAAGCTATTCAAAGAAACTCAAGTACCAGTTTTCGCAGTTGGAGGCAAAAAAATGGGCAGCTGCTTTGATTCAACAGACTCACGTGGTAGAACTTTCTAGCCGCTCTGGAAAATCCCACTGGAGGGCAACAGATCTTTGTGTGATTCATGTCACACCCATTACAATACCTGTGGCAGGCAGGACAGGAAAATTCTGTCGCAGTCTCAGTTGGGCAGACAGACCCAAAAATGGAGACTAAAAATCGCTAATACTGTGTGATTCATAATATGGAGATGCCAGCGTTGGACTGGTGTAAACACAGTAAGAAGTCTCATTAACCTGATATTGTGAGACTCTTACTGATGCTGTGCGAAACAGAGAGAGAGATAGACGAGAGACCGGTTTTGTGTTAACCACCAAGCAGAATGCTGGTGAGAATATATTCCATGTTTGAAGAAATGGGACCAGTGAAGATATAAAGGCCCAGGAGTCTCAAGAAGCTGCCTTGCTGCCAGAAGTTAATTAGATTTGACTTGGCAGGTTTGAGTGAAAAAGCTGTACAAAAGAACACTGGAGGACTCAGCCTTGTGCAGCAGGGAGAAAAAAGCCTGTTGCATTGCTTCAACTTCATTAGAAGGTAACGCATTTGCTAAGATTATAGTATAACATTTAAATGTGATGTAAGGTTTTTGATTGTGGTAACTGGTTAATGGGTGAGGTTTAATGTATTAGTGGCCTACTCAGTAATGCTGGTTAATATTGGTTATAGTTTTCTTATTACAGTAAAAGCCTTAATCCTGTGTGATTCTTTGCGTGGTCACTGGAAAATTCAGATTGCTTCTTAAAAGTTATCGGTCTGTATGGGGATCAGAACAACTCCCAAGAGTCAAATTGAATGTCTCTGGTGCCTATACGTTAGTCATAATTGTCGAAAAGCAAAAATTTGTTCTTCTGCAATCATGGACTCTTGCGAGTTCTCTAACATTATTTCCAAAATGTCAAGGATGCTTTAGCCAAAATAAATAATTGAACAGCATCTGGATAACGGCGAGATCATTTTCACAGGGAACATAACCTAGCCCGAATGGATTATCATCAGTTTAGGCCAAATCTAAATGGGCGTGAAAAGTGAGAGGGTGGAAGTAGAAATTGTTAATAGACCATTCATCTGCAGCTGGCTACTTAACAAGCTACTCATCGCTATTTCACAGATGTACAATCAAATCGAAGAACAAATATTTTACTGCAGTCAGCATTGGGACTCGTGAACTTAACCAACAAAAACCTTTTCAAGTCTTGTTGCGCAGCAGTGATCGAAGTGCAAAATGATTTTTATTATCTTGCCTCAGAATAGCAACTTGAGGAATATTTTCTATCCAAGGGCAGCCACAGGCAGGTTCAGCACAGCATACAACAGCCATACAAACTGAAGGCAGCTGCAAACTGCTGAGTGTATACAAGCTACGAGCAGAGCTGTACAATAGACAGCCTACCTGACGTAAGAGGGGAGGACTTTAGAATAAGGAGGGTCTTTATTCTCACAGAGGCAGTGGGTTCGATGAGCCACCTAATCAACCAGGACCCAAGGACGAATCGGGCATCTGCAATCATTGGCAGCAAGAGTGAAAAATAATGTCAACTTTCAATCCATGTGGCACCTCTATTTTATTAATTTGTTCAAAATAGCTGCTTGAGAAGTGGTCATAGGTTAACATGAAAAAAGGTGCACTGTGATCAGAATCTATCCCTCCCCACCCCCTCCCCCACACACACCACATTACTTGTTTCAGGTTTTCCACGTTTAAACCATTTTGGGCAGCATGGTGGCACAGTGATTAGGAACACTTCCTCACAGCTCCACGGACCAGAGTTCAGTTCCAGCCTTGGGTACTGTCTGTGTGAGTTCGCATATTCCCCCCACATCAGCATGGGTTTCCTCTGGGTGCTCTGAATCTCTCCCAAAGTCCAAAGATGTACAGATGTGGATTGCCCATGCCAAATTGCCCCTTAGTGCCGCAAGATGTATAGGTTAGTTGGATTAAGTATGGAAGCTGTGTGGGGTTACAGGATAGGGCAGGGAACAGAGCTTGAGTAAGATACTCTGTCAGTGAGTTGGTACAGACTAGATGGGAAGAATGGCCTCTTGTGCACGGACAGGCCTATGATTTCATTGAGCTGACCTTAAAGAAAAAGTCCTCCTACTTTTGACTGGGTCAAAATTCTGGATCTCCCTCCCAAACAATCCTGCAGTATACCACACGGACTGTAGCTGCTCAGCTCACCACTATCTTCTCAAGGTCAATTAGGGATGAGCAACAAATGCTGACATAGCCAGTGGCATTCACATCCCATGAAAGAATACAAACAAAATTACTTTTCAAATCCTGTTAAAAACACAGTATGCAATGGTCAAAACTAATAGTGACTAGCTTTCTAATCCATATTCCCTACATTCCATCCCGATAATCCAGCAAATAAGCTTTTTAAATTAATGTTTTGCAGTGCGAATGTTGCTGGTGTGCAATAAGAACACCATTGCCCATGATCAAACACTTTACAAAAGCTTCGCTTGATCAGTAGGGGTCCAGCTTGTTCCATATGGAAACTCTTGATTTCAGCCACTAAGATTTGCCTGAATTCAGATTATGCACTGCAGAAGGATGGCCCATTGAGTCTGCACTGACCACGATCCCACCCAGGCCCTATTCTCATAACCCCATGAATTTTCCCTAGCCATTCCTCCTGACATGAAGGGGCAATATAGCATGGCCAATTCATCTAACCTGCACATCTTTGAACTGGGGGAGAAAATTGGAACACCCAGACGAAACCCATGCAGAGATGGGGAGAATGTGCAAACTTCACACTGACAATGGCCCCAGCCAGGAACTGAACCCGGGTCTCTGGCTCTGTGAGGCAGCAGTGCTAACCACCGTGTCCCATCAAATCATAACCAGTGCTCCCTGCAGTTGCTTGAAACATCAGGAAACTGATGGGACATCCTCCACACTTCAAAGATGTGCAGGTTAGATTGATGGGTGATGTTAGATTGATGGGTGATGTTAGATTGCCTCTTAGTGGCAGGGAAACTAGTAGGGTAAGTGCATTACAGGAATAGGGCTAGAGTGGAATTGCTGTCGGTGCAGGCTCGATGGGCTAGGTGGCCTACTTCTGTACTGTCGGGATTCTATGAAATATCACAATGTTAAAGTGTCGTAAGAATCAGGAAGAGAATTTGAGTAGGTCATGACCAAACACTGAAGATAATTATATTCAGGGTTTCCGATGATCCTCAAGGAAGATCGATGATTAACTCCAAGGACAAAGACCAAACTTGAGAAATTGGCCATTAAGGGATAACTCCTGTATTGCGTAATATGCTTCACTTGCAACGATAAGGGGAAGATTTCAACATCCAGTTGCTTCTTGTGCATAGGAATGACAAAACACTATTAGAATGAAATTACCATTTGCAATTACTGAAATTCTGAATGCCAGCCAATGAAAGCAACAAAGTGTACACCACAGTTCAATGATATCAGCCTAAATTTTAACCTTGTCCTTGGACGTGAATTGAATCTTTTAGATTAAACTGAAAAAATAACAGCATTTGTTCCAGTTCAGTTCCAGGAAAGTGTCTCAGGGTTTTTGCTGGTTATGCAGCTTCTTTCGGGTCCCACATTTAAGGAGCTTCCACTCATTGTCTTCTGCATTGCTGCCAACAGTTAATTAGTGGCAGCTCAATCAACCCGCTCTTGGCTCTGACATATTAATTGCGCCAAAGCAGATTTAATTCCAAACCGAGTTAGAGAGCTGAACCCAAAATGGTCAGACGCTAGGAACATCACTTTATCTTTCTTAGCACTTTCTTAAAGAGCAGCACCGATCAGCCCACTCTACTGTAAAGCTGTTGAGCCTGTGAAACACAAGATGACTTTGTAGTTAATTGATCTTGTGTAACATTTAGCGGAAGAGACTGTAATTACTGTAGATGTATTTGGGACATGTAATTACTTCAGGCTGGAAAACAGTGGCACAGTAAAACTTTAAAGAGACAATTAGCAATATAAATTCCTGACACCAACCGTTTAATCTGCTTTAGCTGTCTGCTTTTCTCCTCGACACTGTTAACTAGTACTCTGTCTTCTTTTCCAACAGTGAGTACTACACTGATAGCCTACATTGATCCAGTCCTGTGGCTTTGACCCAGCTGATAAGTCAGATAAAATTTTACTTTCATTGGATGTCCAAAGAATGTCATCTACAACATGCACAAACATTTATCCTTCTCATGAGTTTAGCTATATGTCAGATCCAAGGAAGTGCAAAGATTGGGGAAGTATATGTTGCCATGATGACACTCTTCAGGAATAAAAGCTCATTGAATAAAGTCCAATCAAAACACTGCTTTATTTTTTTAACCACAGTGACCCAGATGGTAGTTAGTGAATAACTATTTGCCATGAAATGTAGCTTGCTTCTTGTGAAGTCTAAGCACCGCACACTCACTCAGTTTAACTGATGGGCATTTAATCTTTCAGTTTATAACCTGCGCAGTTCTCACGGTTGTGTTCTGGGAGGTGGACAGTGGCCTGGCACTGAAATTAAATTGTTCCAGGAATACCTCCCACTTGATTGTTTGTTCGCATCCCAGACTGCACTGTCCCACAGGATTGTGGCCTTGATTCACATTCGTTTTGCTGTCAACGATCGAGATAATTCACCAGCAGCATGGCCAAGAATAATGCAACATATGCACCTCACACAAAGTGGGAGCAATTCAAATATTCTCAACAAAACCAAAACAAAAAAATCTACACTTAAACAGTCATCAAACGGAGAATCAGGCCACCATTGCAGTGGTGATCAGGTGTGTGCCAGTGCCTGACCGACAATTGAGAGAATGCAACAGTGTTTTCTCAGGGAGAGATTCCCAAATGGCAGTGCCATCCAGGTGGCATGATTCACAGTGGCTAGCATAGCTGCCCCAAAGTACCAGGGACCAGGTTCAATTCCCAGCCTTGGGTGACTGTTTGTGCGAAGTCTGCACATTCTCCCCATGCCTGTGTGGATTTCCTCCAGGTATTCAAGATTCCTCCCACAGTCTGAAAGACATGTTGGTTGGGTGCATTTTACTATGCTAAATTCTCCCTGAACAGGCACCGGAGTGTGGCAACTAGGGGATTTTCATAGTAACTTCACTGCAATGTTAATATATGCCTACTAATAAATAAATTTAACCAGGCAAATTACTCCTCTGCACTTCAGATTCCAGCATCTCTCCAAGCATCCATCAAACCAAATCTCTTTTTAGTCTCAGAGTCAGTTTCCCCAGAGACCAGAACTTGCCTTTGCACTTCAAGTCCAGTATTTTTCACCCAGTTTAAAACAAAATTGGCAAACCTTTGGCAATATTCAAAGAGTGATTGAATTCTCAATGTCTGGTCAACAATAACACTCAACCAAAGCAAAACATTAAGCTTCAGCTTGCCTCCCTTTGCTTAGGAATCAGAGTCCAACTCATGCTCATTTAAGCACTCCCACTCATTTAGCTGATAAGCATTTGATCACCCTGATCATGACCTACATAGAAATATTAACTTCACCCATCTATCCATAGTGTGGCAGCACAGGGTTTAGCACTGCTGCCTCACTGCGCCAGGGATTCAATTCCAGCCTTGAGCGACTGTGTGGAGCTTGCACGCTCTCCCTGTGTCTGCGTGGGTTTCCTCCCACAGCCCGAAGATGTGTGAGTTAGGTTGACTGGCCATGCTAAATTGCCCCATAGTATCAGTAGAACTAGCAAGGTAAATACGTGGGGTTACAATGTAGTGCCTGGGTGGAATTATTGACTCAATGGGTCAATGGTTCCTTTTTTGCGCTCTATGGATTCTATGATGCTATCTCAATACTGCTTATGGGAACTTGCTGCATACAAAATTGTCTGCTGTGCTTCCTCATTGCTACAGGAGCTGATAGGAGAAGTGTCTATGAAATGCTTTGGCAACGCACTGAAGTAATGTGAGGCACAATGGAAATGCAGGTGGTTTCTTTCTGGTATCTCATTAAGCTGGCAGTTGATTCATTATGAAAATTGGTCCCATTTGCCTGGCTCTTTTGAAAAGTGAAAAGCATTATCCTGTTGATCTGGGGTATTATTGCACACTATGCACCCTAAAACAAAAATCAATCACTTCTAGGTCAGGTACAGCGCAGATCACATCAGATCCAGAGCAAAACGCTATTTTGCCTCTGAATGTCCCTTATGCTCCACACTTGGACCTTTGCCACACCAATTTATCTTTACTTCTCTCCAGTGTCTTGCTGGTGAATAGTCACAGAGATAGAAACCAAATTTAATTAGTTTCTAAGTGGACCAGATGCGCGTCGCTTAAAAAAAATGACAATGACACAGCTTCTTTATGGTCATTTAATTTAGAATTCCAGCCCATGAATTACCGGATTTATTGAATTCAATTTCACAACCAACTGTAATGGGATCTGAACTTATTTCTAAACTCTAGTCCATTATACCAACACATATAATGCCCACCCTGTCTTTATTCTCATGCAAGACCAACCTGGGTGTATGATTAAATTCTTCTCAACAGCTATTGTTAAGATTTTAATTATTTCCATCTTTGATAGAATAATTGAAAGAATTAGAGAATGGATACAATGCAGAAGGAGGCCATTCTGCCTGTCAAATTCATGTAAGCACAACTCAGCTACTCCCACTCCCCTTGCCTTTTCCCTGAGGCCCTGCGTCTTTTTGTTTTCAGGTGATTATCTAGTTGTCTTTCAAAAGTCACCCAGTTGAATCTGCCTCCACTTCTCCCTCAGACAATACATTCCTGATACTAATTGCTTGCTGCGTTAAAAAAGATTTTCCCCATGCTGGTATTGGTTCTTTTGTCAATCATCGTAGATCGCTGTCCTCTGGTTTTCAATCATTGCACAATTGGGAAAAGCATCTCCCTGCTCGTTTAAGCACGCTATCAAATCTCCTTCTCTAAGCAGAATAGCCCCAGCTTCTCCAATCTATCCATGCAGCCAAACTCCTTCACTTCCCAACCACTTACACAATCTTTTCAGCACTATAAAACCATAAGACATAGGAGCAGAATTAGGCCACTCGGCCCATTGAATGGCAGAGCAGACTCAATCACAGCTGATTTTTTTCTCATCCCCATTTTCCTGTCTTTTCTCCATAACCCCTGATCCCCTTATTAATCAAGAACCTATCTATCTCTGTCTTAAAGATACTCAATGACCTGGCCTTCATAGTCTTCTGCAGCAAAGAGTTTCACAGATTCACCACTCTCTGGCTGAAGAAATTCCTCCTCATCTCTGTTTTAAAAGATTGTCCCTTTAGTCCGAAGTTGTACTCTTTGGTTCTAGTTTTTCCTCCTAGTGGAAACATCCTCTCCAGGTCCACTCCATCCAGGCCTTGCAGTACCCTATAAGTTTCAATAAGATCACCCCTCATTCTTCTAAACTCAATGAGTACAGACTCAGAGTCCTCAACTGTTCCTCACACAACAAGTTCTTCATTCCAGGGATCATTCCTGTAACCTTCTCTGGACCTTTTCCAAGGCGAGCACATCCTTCCTTAAATATGGGGCCCAAAACTGCTCACAATACTTCAAATGGGGTCTGAGCAGAGCCTTATACAGCCTCAGAAGTACATCCCTGCTCTTGTATTCTAGCCCTCTCGACATGAATGCTAACATTGCATTTGTCTTCCTAATTGCCAACTGAACCTGCACATTAATCTTAAGAGAATCTTGGAGATTCTTATTCAATCATCTTTTCCAGAACAGTTTTGTTTAATTGGCCACTCCTCAATTAACACAAGAACTATTTGTAAATAGTCAATTATTAGCTTGCACTCATTCTGGTGGCAACACTCCATTAAATAAAAGAAGGATTTTCCCTATTTGACACAAGATGAACACTTGTCTTTTGTCACACAGCATTTTTCTGAAGTTCTATTACCTTCTAATAGTTCCAGTTTAATCTTCTCCAGCATGTCCTTCATAGCACTGCCTTTTAGAATTGCAGTATTCTCACCTTATTTTTCTTATCTCTAACCTTCAGCGTGCCAAAGTAACAATTGTTTTTGCTAAGATGTTCCTTCCTCTCAAAACGATGACTATTTTCAATTTACCACTGACTCAAACTTCGTATCTTTCCTCAGATCTGTGTGATCTCAAACTCACTAAATTCATTTGCTTCCTCAGCAATGATCTACATTCTGCCCAATTTATTACAGAATAATTACAGACACACTGGAATATATAGTCCCTTTTCCAGCAGCCTCCTATTCACAATGTAACTTTTGCCAGCATTATTAAAAGTAATTGCTAAGGGTGTAGGGGTGATGGGGGGAGGGTGGTGGAATGGAGCAGCCATATTAATTTTCAATGGAATACTCAATTCACTTGTTTGGGGGGCTCGCTATTCCTGACCATCTTGTGTTTGCTAGTAATTTAATATATTATTGCAAATTGAAACAAAGCACTCCAATGTCAGCATTGTCTACGTGGAACGAAGGTCTCGTCAGGGCTGATAGCAAGCAAAATTGACAACTTTAACAGCGATTTACTGAAACAGAACACTACACCCCACAGTGCTGCATAGGAGCATTATAAAATAAAGCATGATACTGGTCACATAAGGAGATAGTAGGTCCAAGTCCCAAGCTTGGACTTTCAAAAAGACATTACATGAGAATGCAAGGTCATTACAATTTATTCAAATTAGGTAGTAATGGGATTACTTCCAGAACATTTAGATAGTGTATATTTCCCTCACGCCACTTTTCAACGCTAAGTATACATCAACTATGAACGTGAGGAAACTAAAGAAAACCTTCAATGGAATGGCTTAACTGGCAAGCAGTAGTTACAGCTTCATTTCTAAAGAGTGATGGATGACTTCAAAGCTCTAATGATTGCATTCAAAGATAAAACTGATGAGAGATTGTCATGTGCCGCAATTCACTGTGGGTGATTGCAACGTGTTGAGTTCTTGGTAACACTCGCGGAGAGTCATTCCGTCATTGTCACACATTTAATCAAGAGGTTCCTCCCTCAACTCCACACAGAAGATATTAAATTGAAGCCAATTCTGCCTTCTCAGCTGCATGTGAAAGATCCCACTTTCCAATTCAAAGACGAACATTGGAGTTCCCCCTCGTGTTCTGGGCAATATTTATCCCTCAATATACATTCTTAAAACATGACCATCTAGTCATGATCATGTTGCCTTTCATGGAATTTTGCTGTTTGCAAACCGGCTGCTGCGTTTTCCATATTACAACAGTGATCACATTTTTAAAAACACATCACTGACTATAAAGCACGTTTGGACATCCCGAGTCCATAAAAAGATTCAATGTCTCAAATCCAGATACCCAAAAACTGGACTTGTCTGAAATGCAGATATCTTAAGAATATGCCATGCAGAAATTTTACTCAGATAAAGTTTTTTAAAAAATCTGCCTGGGCAATTAGCTGGGCGCAGCATAATTAACAGGTCTTAACAGGGATCTTGGCTTCATGACACACTATCTGTAACCCCCGTAACTTGCCTGGGTTAGCAAAAAACCTCACTTACTGTGCTGTCTGGAGAAAATACACAATTCTCTAACCAATGCTCAGGATTCCCTTCACACACATTGTTAGCCACTTTAACACTTGAATAGCAGGTTAGATGTAAGGATTCGCATTCTAATCAGCAATCTCTGACTGTCTGTGCTGATGTGTGCTATTGCAGACCAGAACACTGCACTTGCCTGATGAAGACACGGGAGTGTTGAAAGCTCGCTTTTTTACTATCAAATAAATCGGTTGGATTAATAATTGGTGTTGCTAAATTCTTACTGAGTTCTCGCAGCATAATTGGCATAGTGTGGCTCCTGACTCGTTAATGGCTCCCTTGACCCAGCCAGATCTAACTTGGCCCAAAATATTCAAGGCCTGAGTCATCCGACTCAAAATGAGCATAGCCCTGATCCTGAGACTGCTAGTTTTGAGACACAGGGAAAGATTTTCTAGCCTCCCCTTAGCATTGTACTCAGTGGCAAGAGGCAGTGTGCCATTTGCTGTGGCAGGATTCTCTGGCCCTGCCTCTGTCAATGGGATTTCCCACTGAAGCCATTCCACTCCACCAAGAAACCCGTGGCAGGGGGTGCCCTGCCAGAGGATTCTACTGGCATGGATGGCTGGAGAATTCCAGCTGCATGCACTCACATTATTAATGAAGACTACTTATTATTGCAGCTTCTATCACCATATGTAACAACATCCATCATTTAACAAAGCACATTCTGTGTTTGATTCACTCTACACTAATTTGCTGCACCTAACCTGCTGTGGCATCATTTCTTTCCATGTTTCTTTGTGGTAAAAGCTTTGCTAGCATTAACGGTGAGGAACATGTCATATGTGCCTCAGCAGGGACGGTATCTGCTGGTAGAGTTCTGTATTTGCTGTGGGGGAAATTTTCTCCTACTGTTATACAGGGCACTAGTTGCTCCAGCCCAGAATCTCACCAATGCACTGGCGCCCACTCTGAGTGTCATCTTTTTAATCTGGATGCTTTTCTCCTTGGTGTCCTGTTTCTTCAATTCTCCATGTTGATTCTAATCTAATGTGCAATACTGGGGAAAAATGCAGTGTAACCAAAACAGCAACATTACTGTAGGCAGCTGGCAAAGAAGGAACTTGTATTAATTTATTGAGATTTTTTTCTCCTGAGGATGTTCCAAATCCCCTGGCGACTGTTGCTAATGTGGGACATTTGGTGTTCAGCAAGGTCGGGGCGGCACAGTGATTAGCGGTGCTATCTCAGAGTGGCTTGGGTCACTGTTGGTGCGAAGTCTATATGTTCTTCCTGTATCTGCGTGTTTCTCCTGAGTGCTTTGGTTTCCTCACAAACCCATAAGATATGCTGGTTAGGTACATTGGCCATGCTAAGTTCTCCCTCAGTATACCTAAACAAGCGCCAAAATGTGGTGATGATGGGATTTTCACAGTAACTTCATTGCAGTGTTAATGTAAGCCAACTTGTGACATTAAGAAATAAACTTTAAACCTTCTCACAAACTGTAAGTGAGCCACCAGTATCAGATGCTTTAGGGAGGAATGTTGATTGGGACGTCAAGAAAATCTCCAACACTTGATGAAACTGTGCTGAGGTATTTTATACCCTACATCAGGCAGGTATAACCTAGGTTCAATGTCACATCCAAAAGATAATGCAGCACTCCCTCATTACTGCATCAAGGAATCAGCTCAGAGTGGAGCTTGAACACAGGTCCTTCTGATTCTTAGGGGAATTAGGCACCAAATGTAGCCAAATTGGTACAAGAATGTACCAATGCATAAGAATTTCCAAGGTTTACAGAGGATTCAATAGAATCATAGATTCCTACAATGCAGAAGGTGGCCATTCGATCCATTGAGTTTGCACTGACCATAATCCCACCTGGGTCCTTTCCCCACAACCCCATGTTTTTACCCTAGCTAGTCTTCCTGACACTAAAGGCCAATTTAGCATGGCCAATCCACCTAACTTCAACACCTTTGGATTGTGGGAGGAAACCGGAGCACCTGGAGGACACCCAAGTAGAGTCGGGTTCAGTAACCGAAGCCGGATTCAAACCTAGGATCCTGATGCTGTGAGGCAGCAGTGTTAACTACGGTGTCATCATGCCAACCGTACAATAAACATTTGCTGGTGCCTGTGGTAAACCCCATCATTCTATAGAACAGTCATGTGGACTCGAAATATTAACTCTGTTTCTCTCTCTACAGGTGCTGCCAGAGCTGCTGAGTTTATCCAGCATTTTCTGTTTTTGTTTTAGATTTTCAGCATCAACAGTGTTTTGTTTTTAGTCATCATTTTGATAATGCTAGATAGAGCACTTCTTCTCCTGTCATGTATCTGACTCGATAAGAGTTTTATACTTACCATGGCATCCAAAGCTAAGGTTTCCCTAAGCTTTTTATTCATTATATTACAAAAAAAAAATCACACTCTTAATTTTATTTTTAAAAATCAACAAATCCTAGGACATTTGTGACAATTGCAACTAAGATTTTGATCATAGTATGAACCTCCACTGATATGATCAATCCTTAATTTAACCAAATCAAACAGTTGAATAATTCGTGTAATCAAAGAAGTTATGTTTCAACATCAATGCTACACCACATGTGCTGTTGCTCTTTAATTACAGAACAGCCATGGCAATTGGTCCTTTAAATCACTTCCAATATTTCAGCATATCTCATGCAAAATTGTACATTCTGAATGCTGAAAGCTGTCCTGATGAGCTCATTGGTTCACTGCGCAGGTCTGACAGCTCTGCAGAGGTGCAGCTAGCAATAGAAGTATAACTGTTTCCCAATGTATGATGGGCAGGCAAGAGCCAAAAGTCTGACATTCACCACAAATCATGTGTATTGCATTATGCAAAAAATTCAAGTTGCCACTTTGTTTTCCAATCTGCTATTTTCCAATTAGCCCAATGGACAAGGTGCTGACAGACAGAATGGTACATTTTGTACATAGACCCTTTAACAGAGGGGAGAAATAAATCCCAATAGCTTCACATGGCCACAAACCTGACATTGAGTGAAAGGTGGTGACAGTGGGACAGGTGATCACATTTACAGTTGAACAGAGAGCGGACAGATTTGGGAACTGAATTCTAGAGGTGAGGGCTTGGGCAGTTGAAGGCGCTGAGTGGTTGGGTAAAGGAAGTGGGGTGTACAAGAAGTTGGTGTTAAGCCATGCTTTGGAAGGTTGTAGAACTGGAAATTGCAACACAAATAGGAAGGGGTGAGGCAATGGAGGAATTTGAAAAGAAGGGATGAGAAATTTAAAATCAAAATGCAGATGGACTGGGAGACAATGTGCAATATAGTGAGCAGAGGGGTGATGAAAGAATGGGACTTAAAGTGTCAGGATATGCTTAAATAGTATTTCTGAAGAGCTTGAGGATGGAAGATTTGATTTATTGTCACATATATTGGGAGACAGTGAAACATCTTGTTTCTTGTACGCTATGGAAGAATCTCTGTAAAGTAAAAAGGAGGCCATTCGAGTCTGACCGACCACAATTCAACCACAATGGGCTATTCCCATAACCCCACAGATTTACCCTGCTAATCCATCTGACACTAGGGTCAATTTAGCATGGCCAATCAACCTAACCCACACATCTTTGGGCTGTGGGAGGACACCGGAGCATCTCGAGAAAACCCAACCACACATGGGGAGAATGTGCAAACTCCACACAGTGACCTGAGGCCGGAATTGAACCCGGATCCCTGGGGCTATGAGGTAGCAATGCTAACCACTGTGACACCGTGCCTCCAAACAGACAAAGCATACCACACATGGGGTACATAGGGGGAAAGGAAAGGAGAGGGTGCAGAATGTAGTTTTACAGTCGTAGAGCATTGTTCAAGAGTTTTATAGAGATAGAGTTATGTTTTAAAAGTATGGAATGAGTAAAAAGATAGAATTAGAGTTTGCTGGAGACAACTTGCAAGAAGTCACCTCACTCCGGTGCCCAAGATGGGAAGCCAGCAGTGGAATAGTCAAATTAGAGGTTAAAAATATCATGATTAAGGGTTTGAATAATTATGCCAAAACTGTCTCCCAATATAGGTTCAATCCTAAATAGATGGTTATGATTGATGTTACAAGTATAGTTAATGACAGGCCTCTTCATCCCTCAGACAAAATGCCTTTTCAGAATCATCACATCTGCTGATAGGTGTGAGTTTAGGACAGCATGACTTTCCATTTTGATTTGATGCTTATGGTCATAAAGAGCTAGGAGTGAGTAGAGATCTTAAGAAAACAATTATCAAGACAGTGATTGGGATGTCTTGCACAGGGCTTGAGCGAAACGGGCGTCCAATGTGCAGGGGGTTGTGAAATGCTATTCTGGAGAAAAATTGAGTGAGTCAGTTGAAAAGAATACAGGAGCAATAGAGGAATTTTCCGGATGGTGGGAGGAAGAAAGATTGTTAGTGAGCATCATTGAGAAAAGACAGCAAGGTTGGACTGGCCATTTCCTAAGGTTTGAGTGCTTGCTGAGGAAGGCATTTGAAGGAAGAACGAAGGGATGTAGACCCAGAGGGGGAAAGAAAATATGTTAGACAACTTGTAAATGAAAATGAGAGGCTCCTACAAGCAACAAAGGAAATCACAAGGCCGCATGGTGTGACAAAATGATCAAAGAACCTGCCCTAAGGCAGACCACTCAAATATCAATTAGTTCTCTGAGGCCAGTGTCAATTTTAGTGATTTAAGCATTGTTCATGATTGGACTCACAATCGTCAGATTGCCATGAATAATGCTGAATAGTAGAGTAATGCAATAAATTTAACATCTTTTAACATTGGCATAGTCAAATGTAGGGGAAAGAAATTGCCCCTACATTGATGTTGTGTCTTTCACAACCTCAGGATGCTCTGACTCTAGCTAAACATTCCTAAGAATTATACTGAAATCCAATTTAAGATTATCAATCAGGCACACAGCATGGCTCATTTACAGATGCTATTAGCCACATACAATCACACAATGAGCCTTTGCAGATAGAACAAACATGTATATACTTGACACCTTCGCTAAACAAAAGCTTAAGGGACAGTCGCTCACTGACTTCTTCCCCAAGACATGGTCCAGTTTGCATCTGAACAAAACTGTTCTATATCACATTCATGATATACAGATGCCGGACTTGGAGTGGGGTAAACTCAGTAAGAGGTCTGACAACAACAATTTTAAATCCAACCGATTTATTTGATAGTAAACTTG
This sequence comes from Sphyrna mokarran, assembly GCA_024679065.1. Taxonomy (NCBI): domain Eukaryota; kingdom Metazoa; phylum Chordata; class Chondrichthyes; order Carcharhiniformes; family Carcharhinidae; genus Sphyrna; species Sphyrna mokarran. The sequence goes on from JAGIQG010000009.1 coordinate 66,428,150, forward strand.
CAAGCTTTCGTCAGGCGAATGAGGTGTTCTGGTCTGCAATAGCACACATATCAGCACAGACAGTTTATAGATTGCTGATTAGAATGCAAATCCTTACACCTAATCTGCTATTCAAGTCTTAAAGTGGCTAACAATGTGAGTGAAAGGAGCACTGAGCACAGGTTAGAGAGATGTGTATTGTCTCCAGACAGCACAGTAAGTGAGGTTTTTTGCTAACCCAGGCAAGTCATGGGGGTTACAGATAGTGTGACATTAAGACCGTCCTCATGTATGCGGAACTTGGCTATCAGTCTCTGCTCAGTGGCTCTGCGCTGTCGTGTGTCGTGAAGGCCCCTTTGAAGAACGTTTACCCGAAGGTCGGAGGCCGAATGCCCGTGACCACTGAAGTGTTTGCCCATAGGAAGGGAACTGTTTTGCCTGGTGATTGTCAAGCGATGTTCATTCATCCGCTGTCATAGTGTCTGCATGGTCTCTCCAATGTACCATGCTTCGGGACATCCTTTCTTGCAACGTATTAGGTAGACAACGTTGGCCGAGTTGCAAGAGTACGTACCGTGTACCTGGTGAATGGTATTCTCACGTTTGATGATGTCATCCATGTCGATGATCCGGCATGTCTTGCAGAGGTTGCCTGGGACTTGATATACAAGATGGAGTACAGTATGAAGTATCATTATAGCATTAGACTTGATTGTTTGAGTAGTTAACGGGGAGTACCTTTTCTATGCTTTGATGTATTAGTTGTCTATTCAATAATGTGTAATCGATGTTGATTGTTTATTTGTTACAATAAAGTCGTACAAGGTCAAATCATGTGGCATGATAATCTGAGTCAGTAACTAAGGAATTCACATCACATTTTAAAAGCCGTCGGCCTCTATGGGCATCGTAACAATGAACCTCAATGTATATATCAGGGCGTGTGCATCAACGTTTACGGCACTTGTACAGGCTGACATTGGGAAAGTTTTTAGGAAAAAGATTTAATCAATCAATTTACAGAGCTAACTGATTTTACAAACCATTTAAAACAGGAAAACAATTTCAGTTTAAAAGACTAAGATGCATCAAACGACCTCTGTCTGGAATTTAAATTTGAGAGTCTCACTGCGCAGGAGCAAGACTAGACAGATCTGAGTGCTCGTAATCTTAAATGCAGTTGTCACCTACATGCAAGACAATTGAAACAATGGCACTTTAATCCTCTGAGTGATGAACAGTTTTTGAAGCTTTATATGTACCTTTGACCCAAGAATAAGCTATCTTGATAATTTATAACACTTGGCCACGCAACAGAGATCCTCCAGCTGATTTGTTGTCAGCTACTTTTCCCATATTGACATCATTTCACAGGATTGTTTAATGGTTTTATTTATTCGAGTCATCAAAAAAAAAATCAGACTGTGTGTGGGATGGGAATTTCTAATTAGACTCCCTGGCCTTGCACGGACATTGACAGGGGAAACTTCTCAGATGAGCTGGCATTTCAAGACATGTTAATAAATGATAACGAATTCTTTGACAATACCAAATTAATTAGACAAACAAAGACATTGGAAATGTTCAAACAAATCAGATTAATACTCTTGATTAAAGAAATTGATGTTGCTGGTTTGAGGTTCACGGTTCTTGTTTTAAAGTCTGCCTGTCAAAATATCATCATCAGAAAGTTAGTTGCTCTAATCAAATTCTTTGCAGTTGCTTCCTTCCAACAACTTTTTCAAAGTTACTTGATACCTATTTCACATCACATTGATGAGTAATTGTTTGGAGGTAAAATATGTATAAAGGGAATATACTCTGATTAGATGGACTAGCAAAGGTCTGGACTGGGGCCTCAGCTTCTTCTTGTCATGTCAATGGCTAGCTGAGATTTCCCTACCCTGCTATAGAGGACCTGCCTCGAGCGATGCAATGGGCCAACTAAAAAGTGCATTGACTTTCGGCCTGACAGTGGGTGGGGCTGGAAAATCCCAACCAGTAACTTGGATGAAGGAATCCAAAAGACAAAAAAGTGTGAGATCACGTACCAACCAACTTAAGAACAGTTTCTTCCCTGCTGCTAGCAGACTTTTGAATGGATCTACTTCGCATTAGGTTGATCTTTCTCTACACCCTAGCTATGACTGTAGCATTACATTCTGCACTCTCTCATTTCATTCTCTATGCTTTGTCTGCATAGCGCACAAGAAACAATACTTTTCTCTGTATACTAATACATGTGACAATAATAAATCAAATCGAATCCAAGTTGACAGTTGACACTGAGTTAGAGGCACAATAAGTTGCGTAGATGGGAGCAGAAAGTTACAAAGAAAAATTGACAGATTGGATGGAATTTTCCATTCTATACACAGAGTGTTAGCTGGTGGTGATAAAACCAGTGTGCAGCTCTGAGATTTCTGTCTAAATGATCTGATATTTTGTGCACAAAAGGTTTGGGGGCATGGTTTTTGCCATTATGCCAATAAGTTGGGGTATGATAGAGCTAGCAACACCTGCTCTGCAGAGATCAGGGCGCAATTTTTATTGAATAAGGGCAAGTTAAAGAAGGTCTGATATTTGATTAAATCAAATAGCAGAATGGACTTAAGAGATCAAGTGGATTAAATGGACTGTGCCAGTTCTTATTTGTCTTTCAAAAACAAAATCGTTGTCAGAACGTCTGTACCTAGGATTTGGGAAAAAACTCCTATCAATCACAATTAAATAAGGAAAGCTTCCACTAGTAGAATCCTCTGGTCCCACCAAAGTCAATGGACAAGTAAATGGCTCACCAGAAATTCCATCCAAACTATTTGCTTAGTTTCTCTGCCATTTCCTTGCTCCCCATTATAAACTCTCCTGACTCCACTCATCATGGACCCACATCTGCTTTTGCTAATCTTTTCCTTTTTAAATACCAAAGTAGCTTTTAAAGTCCCTTATGTTTTTTGCCAGTTTACTCTCATTTCCATTCCCCTTTTTTTAATCATCTTCTTGAATTCCAAAATGTTTCTAATTCTCAAGTTTACCTTTTTTTGGCAACTTTTGTACATCCCTTCTTTTGTTTTGATACAATCCTTGATTTTTGTTTTGTTAGCTGTTTTGTTTCCTTGCTAAGTTTTTATGCACTAAAATGAATGTATTTTTGTTTTAAGTATGTATTAATTCCTTAAATGTTAGTCATTGCCTGCCTACTATCATACCTTCAAAAGCAATTTCCCAATCAACTATAGCCAATTGCCCTCAGTTTCCTTGTTTAAATTTAAAACGTCTCTTATTGAATTATACTGCATTCAAAACAAGCGATCACTGACTTGCTTTTAAAATCTGGTATAGATGGTTAGACAATCATTTTCACTCAAATGTTGGTCTCTTTATATCCTTTTGAGAAAAAGAATCTGCCATTCCCGCTCCACCTGGTTGACATGTGACTCCAGTGTCGCAATTGCTTTGATATCTTTAAGACAATGAGTGAAGGGGAATAAATGCTGCCTTGCCAGTGATGGCTACATCACATTTCTTTCAAAAAACTATATGTACACACTCACACAGAAATTAGTCCAACTGAGAAATTCAGTAGAATGAATGGGTTGCCAGTAGACAAGTAGCTCACCCATCCCCAGTATGAAAATAGAGATATACACATGAAGAAGAGGCCCTTTATAAATTGCCTGTTTGCACATTTTTTATAGAATTTACAATTGATTTTTCTGAGTAACTGTGGAGAAGATTAATATACATGGGGAATAAAGACACCGAGCAGTCATCAATCCCCGATCACGGTTTTTCCAGCCACCATATATGAACATCAGAATTTTCTGTGCACTGTCATATTGTTTGTTTCTGGGCCAGATAATTGGTAGAGATCGATTGCTTGGGTGTATCAACAATTCTATCATCAATGTATGTATCCACCACTAGGCTGATAGAATGGAAACTAGACAGGTCTTGGTCCAGCCATCCTAACACTCCTGGAATAGAGAACCGAAAATCAACCGTGTTTTTTGGTCCTAGTCACTAGCCAGTGTTCTGAGGGAAATGGTGAGAGTAAACAGACCATAAGGACAGGATTCAGACTGAGCTGAATGGTGTCTCTTGCTCTGTATCAAGGTTGAATACAAGTCTAAGCTCAGCAATTTACAATGGACATTTAGACAAGATGGCATGGGGTTGCCCGTGAAGCTGAATTCCAAGACAAACAGCCAGGTCTTTGAAAGCAGATTAATTAGCATAAATCTAAGGAAAGTAAAATTTTGCTGTAGTACCATCACTGTAATTTTCAAAGGGTTGATGGTAAGTATCACGTTGAGTTTTCCATAATAAGCAAAAATTGGTGGCTGCACATGAGGATGTCCTGTGATGCAGTGGGGCATCCCTACCATTAGAGCAGAAGCTCCAGGTTGGAGTCTAACGCTAGGACTTGTTGGTCACAAGGGAATGCTTAACATGGTGCTACAGGTTGATAATCAGCTAGGAAATACTTCCACCACTTCCCTATTATTCTCCAAAGGGAAAAGAAGTGTAAATATGAAAATACACCTTTAAAAACCTGAACAAACTATTGAACTGGAAAAACAATATCGATTCTCTGCCTTTTGAGTTAATTCAGGCAAAGATGCAAATACAAATCTATTCTGCGATCTCTTCCATTCTTCCAGCTTAGCACTGCAAGTTTTTTTTATTCCTTCGCTCCCCAGCATAAACAGAGCAGCAAGTAGTCAACCTGATTAAACAGAGATATAACTGGTGACAAAATACTTAGAGAGTAAGTTTATTCTCAGGATGAGTATTCTGAAGACTTGAGTGTTTAACTGCAGATGTGGTCCGCACCTATTGTTATCTTACAAATGAAAAATGAAGTCTGCTCCCAATTACTGCATTAAAACATCAAGTGACCAATACTAACAATGTCAAAAAATTGATTCCCATGTCCAAAAGAATTACTTGGCTGACATATTTGGATACTTGAGAGCACAATGAACATCTCACTGGGCCAAGTATGAAGAGCCATCATATATCACTAATATTTAATGGAAAAGCATTTTCACAGAGATCATTGAAGATCTCTGAGGATTGGCGTGGGGGTGTCAAAAGATTGCAATTTTGCCAATGCTGCGACTGTTCCCTCGAGAATATTGAAATTAGAAGCAGGAGTAGGCCATTTGGCCCTTCGAGCCTCCACCATTCCTTTTGATCATGGTTGTGGACAATTCACCGATACCAGAAATAAAAGCTCCCCGAATAAGCCTGAAGCTTTACTCCTTTTAAACCTCAACAGACCACAACACCAACCACCCCCCCACGCCCCTCCAACCCCATCCCGTAATTTGCTATCTGTTTTAGATTTCATCAGCAGATGAAAAAGAAAAACTTACGTTTTTGGAGTGCCTCTCACAACTGCAATACATTCTAAAAGTGCCTAACAGCCAACTGATCACATACAATGTCTGAAACACAGCAGCACAGCAATAAGATAATGTTGAATTTTGCCATCCTGAAGTATCCTAGTTTCATGTCATACCATACTACATGCATCAGAAAATAACTAATCATTTAGTAGCGCAGAACTGGAGCATTTCTGGAGAAAAGTAAAGGAAGGTTTGTCGAAGATTTGCAATGCACTGATGAGTCCAGACAAAAAAGCTTTGATAACAAATCTTTTTTCAGCAAAATACAAGGTTATTTTCATTCACAGCTAATTATGTAAAAAAATTTATTAAAAAAAAACAGAACTTTGCTACATCAGTAAGAAAAAGGATTCAGAGAAATTATCCAGAAAATTCCTGGCCACTTAAATGAAGTCGGGGGAAACTAAAAGTAAACGTAAAGAAATAAATCCTCAACGGTGATATTTTTAGTGCTCCAGTTATGCTATGAGGTGGCTCGCAGAAAACATCTAATTGAACAAAAATAAGTCTGACAGCCAGCCAGAAAAATCAGGAGTTTCACATTGCTGGGCTGTCAAAATGCACTTGTCTATCTGGGGCCATTTTGATCAAGTTGCTAACAGGGCTGCCAGATGGAGAGCAGAACACAAGGAAGATATTTTAGTAGAAGTCTAGAGGGGAGTGCGGAGAGGAAAATAACTGGAAATAACTGCAGTGATAGCTATAAATTATATTTAAATTCAATTCAGTGGACATCTTTAGGTGGCCATGATATGCACTCTTTTTCTGATTGAATGGGTATATAAGACCTCAAACATTAGGTGCGTTCTTATCCATCACTCATGGCAAGCTCTCGCTGCAGTGAAGTCGGAGAACTTAGCAGCCAGTGAAAACTCCATTCACACGCAGCGGAATGGAAAAATCCCACCAGCCTGAATGGTAATAACATTCCAGCCAAACTTTTGTTCTAGTAGTAATAAATTGGGAAATAAAACAGGAACAGGGATATATGGTGTAGTGGTAACATCACTGGACTAGTCATCCAGAGATTTGGGTTAATCATAGAGTCCCTACAGTGCAGAAGGAGACCATTCGGCCATCAAGTCTGTGCCAACCCTCCAACAGAGCATCCTACCTAGGCCCACCCACTACCCTATCAAATAACCCCACATATTTACCCCACTACTCCCCACAACCTACACATCTTTGGATACTAAGAAGCTATTTAGCATGGTCAATCCACCTAACATGCGCAGAAACTACAGCACCCGAAGGAAACTCCTGCAGACATGGAGAAAGTGTATAAAGTCCACACAGACAGTTACCCAAGGCTGGAAGCGAAACCGGGTCCCTGATGCTCAGGCTGCAGTGCTAACCACTTGTGCCACCCCTAATGCTCCAGGAATGTGGAATCAAATTCCACCATGGCAGCTGCTGGAATTTAAGTTCAATTAATAAATTAAAATATAAAACTAATCTCAGCAATATTGCCCATGACAGCTATCATCAATTGTTATAAAAACCTATTTTGCTCACTAATGTCCTTTAGGGAAGGAAACTTGCCATCCTTAAATGATCTGGCCTGGCCTATGTGCAGCATACTCTTAACTTCTGAAATGGCCTCACAAGCTACTCAGTTCAAGGGCAATTGGGTATGGCAAACAAATGCTGGTCTTGCCAGTGGTGTGTACAACCCACAAAAGAATTGAACAGGAACATCAACTAATCTATAGACAGGTCAAGACAATATAGAAAATAGGAGCAGGAGAAGACTATTTGGCCCTTTCAGCTTCATTTTGATCATGGCTGATCATCAAATTCAATGTTCTGATTCCTCCCTTCCCCCCTGTTAGCCCTAAGAGCTATGTCTTGTTTCTTATTGAAAATCAGACAACTTTTTGTCTTGAACTACGTTCTGTGATAATGAATTCTACACATTCACTGTCCTCTGGGTGGAGAGATTTCTCCTCAACTCAGTGCTAAAATGTTTACTCTTATCCTCAAACTATGACCCCTAGTTTGGACACCCAAATCTTTGCCAGGAATCAGCAGGTATACCTTCACTGTACTTCCTCTATATCAAGGACATCCTTCTTTAGATAAGGACAACAAAACTGCACATAAATACTGCAGGTGGGGCCTCACAATTGCCCTTCACAATTGCAGTAAAACATTTGCACCCTATACTCAAATTCTCTCACCATGAAGGCCAATGTACCATTTGCCTTCTTTACAACAATAGAAGCATCAGAGCAGTAGGGCCACAAGTCAGAAAGATCTCCTCATTACCATATTTCCAAATCCACATCTCCGGCAGTCAAACTGAAATCAACTGCTCCAGTCAGTGAAGGTGCATTGCCCTGAATGTAGAAAGAAATTGATTTTCTTAATGCAATTCTCCTACATATCTCCAATGGCTTCATCAAATGTAATTGAAACTAAATTTCGTCCTTCAAAAATGGGGCGGATTTTGGTTCAGATGTTAAAATTTTAAAAACCTAAAATCTCACCCTCCACCTTCCAGGTTTGAATGAATTGGGAAAGCCATCTGCATCCAGGTGGTGAGTTTGCAATTTCAATATTTTAATGACTTAACTCATGTTGCAGGTTTAATCCTGGTCGGCTGGGTTTTCTGAATAGCTGAATGAAGGCAAAATAGCTTTAGAGAAGAGGTAACAGCTTTTACAGCACTGCCTGTGGGCCAAGAAGAGCAGGAATCCTCCCCCACTGTACACCCCTCCATTCCTGCAAGCTCCCCAGACTCCATACAAACAAGTTACAGTGTCGCAAACTGCTCACACTCCTGCTCTGGAGCCATCCTTGTCAGGAATGCCAAACCGTTCAAGCTGACTTCTGTTAGAGGAATCAGTCAAGCAAGAAAGTTGCTTATATGGAAAGCAACTTCAGGTTTTCCACCTGAAGCTGCAACTCAACTCCGCCTACCCAATATCCTTGTCAATAAAGCAGCCCACAATTTTGAAATATTGTATTAGGTTCAACTTATTCCTGTATAGAGAGTTAATCCCATACAACTGTTAAATTGCAGAAACTGCTCTGCGCGTGTTGGGGCTCTCAAACTACAACATGGACCACAGCAGAATCAATACAGATCAGTGTTTACATACGTAGCCAAGCAACCAGTAAGTAAAATACCACAGATGCTCTAAATCTGAAAGACAAACATGAAGCACTGGAGACGCTCATTTAATCAAGCCAAGCTCAGAGAAAGAACCCAAATCAACACCTCATCCCTTCCACAGAACTGGATCAGAATTCCAGAGCTCCCTTCCTAACAGCACTGTTGGACTGCAGCTGGTCAAAACGGTTCACCACCACTTTCTCCACAACAATGAAGGATACGCAATAAATGCTAATCTAGCTAGTGACACCAATACCCTGTAAATGACTGCGAAAAGATAATTCAGAGGTGAACAACATTTAGAAAGGAATGGGAAAGAGAATCATTAAAACACACACAACAATCACACACAAACAATGGCATGTATTTATATGGCACCATTACATTTGCATCTTGATGGGGACAGGTTTTGGAAGTCAGGGGATGAATTATTTGCCGCAGAATTCCCAGACTGGCCTTTGAGTAAATTTGCAATTCTCTGGTCTTCCAGTACCTTCATGGCTTCCAGTACCTTCCCCATATCAAAGGGGGAATGGGAGATTATTAGAAAAACCTCTACAATTTCCAATTTTACTTCCCTCAATAATCCAGGATGGATTCCATCCAGACTAGCTCCAATGCAAAATATTCTTTGGACACAGGGCACCATCAAAACTCTCACATTTTTTGTCACTAGACTCCCACTACATGCCAGCTGGCTTGGAATTGGAGAGGCAATTTGAGTCTGAGAGACAGAGCCAAATGAGTATTTTTAAAAAAACAGCTATTAATACTTCCCTTCAATAACACCAAATCAAATTCAGAACTGCAGATAATGGAAATCAGGAATGCTTAGGAGAAGATTGGGCAGCATCTGTCAAGAGAGCAAACCGATGTGGCAAATGGATATTTTTGATCAGAAACCCAAAGATTGGCCCACACGAAGACAGAAACTTGCATGTCCACTTGCCAAATGAATGTGTTTGGCTGTAATTCTGACTAAGTGGGATGGTTCTCCACCTGTAGAGGTGATACATACACCATTTAGTATACTAAGCAGCTCTGCTTTCTACATCACCACCGGCATGGGAAGTGCACAATAATTCAACTGCAGTAAGTGAGATTGGAGTACTAACTCCCCTCTGAATGGGAGCCTCATCATAGCAACCATTTCAAGTATGTGTTAAATTCACTTAGGGTGTTTGTGCTTAGCAACAGGAGCTTGAAGAGTTACTGAAGAGTTCTTGCTCTCTCTGAACTAGTTTAATGCTGTACAATGCACAGAGCAGAGACCTGTGCATTACAGACCAATGGGTCAGAGTTGTGGGAGGATATAATTGAATCTATTGCACTTAAAAACATCCTTCAACCCCAGCAAATTGGCACCATGGCAACATGCCTGGGGCAAGGTCTTTCACTAACCAATAAACACCAGTCCCTTTAATAAAAGTCTGTAACCTCACCCTCATTCTCAAAAACATAACCCTCTGCCTGTAATGTTTTTCTGTGCCAAGTGCTAACATGAAATCCCGCAGAGTCAAAACCATTCAGATAATTTACAGTCTCAAAAGTCCTAAATGCAACCATTAGATCTCAGAGGGGATACATGCGCTAAATTATACAAGTGAATTTTTGTAGCAATTAAATGGCTATTAAATCATCCAATTGTAAATAAATAGAACTTTTTCCTCCTCGTGACCACTGGTGGAAATATAACTCCCTAATTGCAAAAGTTGATTTTTAATCAGAAATAACTTTTCTGATAAAAAAAAAGTCAAATATATTGACAACATTGCTAAAATACTCTGGAGATGATTTTGGTTGATACATTTATTATCGTCACATGTATTAGTATACAGTAAAAAGTATTGTTTCTTGCACGCTATACAGACAAAGTATACCATTCATACAGAAGGAAACATGAGTACAAAATGTAATATTATAATCATGGTTACGTGTAGAGAAAGATCAATTTAGTGCGACGTAGGTCCATTCAGAAGTCCAACAGCAGCAGGGGAGAAGCTGTACATGTCGATTGGTACATGACCTCAGACATTTGTATCTCTTTTCTGGCAGAAGAAGGTGGAAGAGAATATGACTGGGGTGCATGGGATCCTTGATTATGCTAGCTACTTTACGGCAGAGGGAAGTGTAGATAGAGTCAATGGATGGGAGGTTGGTTTGCATGACTGTTTGGGCTACATTTATGATCTTTTGTAGTTTATTGCAGACTTGGGCAAAGCAGGAGCCATACGAAGCCATGATACAACCAGAAAGAATGCTTTCTATGGGTGTCCAGGAATTGCAGTACCATCTATCCTGGCGTTTTAACAGAAATTAATTTTTACAATAAAAACAGAAAATACTGGAAAAAATTTCATCAGGTCTTGTCAGCATCTATGGGGAGAGAATAGTGCCAACGTTGTGGTCTGGATGACTCTTCTTTTAATTTGATTAGATAATTAGAAACACGGAACCAGGAGGAAACTGTTCAATGTTTTAATGTTCCAGAATTTAAATAGATTGTGGCTGGCATGTACATCAATGCCATTTATCTGGCTTTTCTCCTCATCCCTTCATTATTAGCTAATATCTATTGCTTTCAGTCTTGGAAGCTTCAAGTGACCGGAATCCACAGTCTTCTGAGGAGTGAGTTGCACATTTCCATTACCCTTCTGTGTGTATCTGTTCCTGTAAGGCCTATCTCTAATTTTAACATGATGTCCTTTGTTCTGCACTCTCACCCAAGGCAGTAGTTCCTCTGAATCCACACTTATCAGGCCCTTTCATCGCATGAAGCAACTCAATCAGCGCACCTCTCAAACTTCTGAATTCAAAGGAATACAACCAAGGAGTTATGCAACATTTCCTCAGCATTTAACCTGCAAACTCCAATAATAGGGATTTTTTTAATTCTTGCATGAAATATAGGCATTGCTGCCTGGACCAGCATTCATTGTCCATTCCTAATGGAGATTGGATAGACTGGGGTTGTTTTCCTTGGACACTGAGGGGGAACATGATTGAAATGTGAGAGAATCCCAGCCAAATAGGTGGGATTTTATAACCCTCATCCTGGCAGGCATTGTCACAAGTGGGGCAGACAAATTTGGACAGCTACTGACTTTCCAGCTCTGCAAATCTTTATCCTGCCTACAGCTCTCAGAGCTGGAAATTCCCATCCAATCTATGGAGTAAAAATAGATAACTTCAGAAATATTCAGCATGTGATGCAGTGCCTGTGGATAGAGAGAGAGATACAGAAGGACAGATACAGGATTAATATTTCAGGTCCCTGAACTTTCATCAGATCTGGAAGAAATCAGAGATAGTACAGGCTTGAAGCAAATACTGAGGCAGGGGAAAAAGGGTGGAAAAAAACAAAATTTTGGTCTGATTTGATTAGATTTATTATTGTCACATGTATTAACATAATGAAAAGCATTGTTTCTTGGGTGCTGTGCAACAAACATACCATTCATAGAGAAGGAAACAAGAGAGTACAGAATGTAGTTTACAGTCATAGCTAGTGTAGAGAAAGATCAACTTAATGCAAAGATAAGTCCATTTAAAAGTCTGACAGCGGCAGGGAAAAGGCTGTTCGAGTTGGTTGGTATGTGACCTCAGATTTTTGTATCTTTTTCCCAATGGAAGAAGAGAAGAGAAAATGTCTGAGGTGCATGGAGTCCTTAATTATGCGCGCTGCTTTGGCAAAGCAGCGTGAAGTGTAGAGAGTCAATGGATAGAAGACTGGTTTGCGTGATGGATTGGGCTACATTCACAATCTTTTGTTGTTCCTTGCAGTCTTGGACAGAGCAGGAACTATACCAAGCTGTGATACAACCAGAAAGAATGCTTTCTATGGTGCATGGAAAAGTCTATGATGGAGCAGGAGATGGAAGAGATTAAATGGTGCAAAAAGAGTTGGAGCTAAACAGATAATGGAACGATCCACCTCAGCTAATTCTGGCCTAGTTACACATGGACTGAATGGCAGACTCATTGTATGTAGGTGTATATACCCAAACACGCACTGTTATCCAAGAATCATCCAAAACCTGCCCTCAGCAAATGATTCCAAGTCCCCGTCAGCTAGCTACGTACCAGGTTTAATTAGGCGCATTGACATCCCAGCTAACAGCCTGTGACCCAGCATCCATCAGGAAATGTTGGAGAGAGAAAGGAAAATTCTTGTTCTGAATCTGAGCTAGCATTCTTTGGAAATTTCCACAGCACAGTCACAAACGGCAAAGACTCATAACAATACCATTCTTCACTATAAACTCACCTCAAGGAAAAGTAATAGCCTTGCCAGCGTCTGAACTATTGCAGGTTCCTGCATAAAACAGCAGTCCGCGGATCAGGATTCTTGGCAGGAACTGGTTTATAAGTAAGCTATTCATTTAACATTGAAATGTTTAACAGCAGCTGAACTACTGTGGAAATCACAAATAGAACACATATATGACCACACTATAACTTGATAATGCAGCAGTGCACTGGCAGAATAAACACTGTAGCATCGGAAATATAAAACAGTGCAAGATTCTATTCTCTGCAGTGAAACTTGTCACTCCATCCCACTTTTCCACTGCTAACGGTGGACAATTCCAGAGATACGGCTAGATGATTGTCACATCACAGCTCCAGATGCCCAGATTCGATTTCCAGCTTGGGTCACAGCGTGTGTGGAACCTGCAAGTTCTCCCCATGTCTTCCTCTGGTTTCCTCCCACAATCTGAAAGATGTGCTGGTTAGCATTTGCCACGCTAAATTCTCCCTCAGTGTACCCGAACAGGTGTGTGGCGACTAGGGGCTTTTCGCATAACTTCATTGCAGTGTTAATGTAAGTCTACTTGTGACACTAATATATTTAAGAAAAGGATAATGATCAGGTTATTGCCCACAGGTAGGCAAAGCATTCAGTGCATCAAAATAAAATTCAAAGCTGAAAAGGTGCACAGAAATTAAATGAGAAAACGACAGGCCTCTACTTTCAATGTAATGGTATATTTTGACCTATTATACTTGCATTCTGATTGTAGAATCCCTTACAACTAAGGGCGGACTGTAGAGGTTTGAAAATAACAAATTACGCCAGAAGCAGAGACTTTAATACGTGAACTTGCAGGCAAATGATTTCCTGCACCAAGTACTGGGGATAGAAAATGATTTTTTTCAAACAAGATATGATTATGCTGCATTTCTCCTTCCTTAGCTTTTAATTTCTTTAAAAGTTATCCCAAAAAGCGTGCTGACATAACAAAGATTGATGTGCTGTACATAAACTGTTCCTTTAAGTACTTGCGTGCCAACTAATGTGCCAACCTTTGTTGGCGTCGTTTCACTGAATGTATTCCATTCACAGTCAAGATTGGCCTTCCTATGTGCTCTATTTGTCCTTTTGATGGTGAAATAAAGGGCAGTACAACTTCCAGCATGCTGTAAATCCAGCTGGAACTGAAGAGAAAAGGCCTCGGGACAAGATTGGAGTGGTGCCAATAATTTGACTTAAATATGCCCCTCTACATGTCACAGTAAAACAAGATAACTGATAGCGGAACTCAAAGTGAATTTTCATTTGAACTATGTCTGAAAGGACAACACACTTAAAAATAACACATTGGCACACAATCCCAATTACATACAGAAGCCTTTCAGAGCACAGGAGCATAGCAGTTATATTAATGGACTGGCAATCCAGAGGTTTGGGTTAATCCTCCAGAGATACACAAGTTCAAATCCCATGATAGCAGCTGAGGAATTTCAATTCAATTAATTAAATAAAGATGGCATGAAAAACTCCAGTAATGGTGACCATGGAGCTACCGGATTGTTCTAAAGATCCATCTGATTTACTGATGCCCTTAAGTAAAGGAAATCCTCCAGTCTACCTGGTCTGATCTCCATTTGACTCCAGCCTCACAGCCATGCGATTGACTCTTAACTGCCCTCAACTAAAATGCCCCAGAAAATCACTTGGTTGTATTCAAGAAGCAGCTTGCCACCACCCAAGGGATGGGTAATAAAAATGCAAGCAGTGCACCTATCCACTAAATGAATAAAAATAAAAGATAGCCTCTACACTCTGCAATTGACTTACAAAGCCTGAAGTCAACAGTTGAGTTTCTGGAAAGCTTTAATCTACTGAAGCTAAGCATTTTGTCCGTAAGTTTACATGGAAGAGCAACACCAGTGAACTTGCTGGAACTTGCTCAGCCATTGCAGAGGTGATATTCAAGTTGCCAATTTTGATTGGATGTATACCTTGAGGTTTCATCACTCGACATCTTGCTTTCAACAGCCTCTACCAGTAAAATAATATTTCTCCACACTCAAATTCTGAAAATCTTCAGCGATCAAAAAAAAAACTAAACCAAATGCTAAGAACAGGATTTATTTCTCTCAGGCAAGATACCTACACAATGGGTCAACTTCATGGTGCAGGTTAAAAAAAGAATTGAGGGGAGAAGTTAAGTGGGAGATGCTGATTTTAAAATCCAATCTTTTAGATTACGTGTGAATCAGTGTTAAGGGGAAACATTGATAACAAGGGAAAAGACAGGAAATCTAGCCAGGATTCCAATACAAACAGGATACAAAATGTAGGACAATCATAAAGTCATAAAGGTTTACTGCCCAACTTGTCCATGCCACCCTTTTTAAATGCCTAAACTAATCCCAATTGCCCGCATTTGACCCATACCTCTCTATATCCATCTTACCCATGTAACTATCTAAGTGTTTTTTAAAAGATAAAATTGTACCACTTCTACAACACCACCTCTGGCAGCTTGTTCGAGACACTCACCAACCTCTGTGTGAAAAAATTGTCCCTCCGGACACTTCTGCATCTCTCACATCTCACCTTAAACCTATGCTTTCTACTTTTAGATTCCTCTACTTTGGGAAGGGTATTTAGCTGATCTGTGCCCATCATTATTTATTTTATAGACCTCTCTAAGATCACCCCTCAGCCTTCTATGCTCAGATAAAAAAGTCTCACTCTATCCAGCATCTCTTTATAACTCAATCCATCAAGTCCCAGTAGCATCCTAGTAAATCTTTTCTGCACTCTTTTTAGTTTCATAATATCCTTTGTATAATAGGGTGACCACAATTGCACATAATATTCCAAGTGTGGCCTTACCAATGTCTTGTACAACTTCAACAGGACGTCCCAACTCCTGTATTCTGATCAATGGAACCAAGCATGACAAATGCCTTCTACACCTCTCTGTCCACCTGTGACTCCACTTTCAAGGAGTTATGAATATGTACCCCTAGATCCCTTTGCTCTGTACCTCTCATGCAAGGCAAGAAGTGGAGAGATTAGGAGGGAAAAATGAAAGACAAAGAACAAAAGGTAAAGTTAAAACAACAAAAAGGTAGAAAATGGGAGCGGAAGGCAAACAAGAGAAAAGTCTGGCGACATAAGACTGAACTTGTATTCATTTGGCACCTTATCACTTTCTCAGGACAACTCAAAGCACTTTATAACTAATTAATTTAATGCTGTTCTGTAAGCAAACTTAAACAGACGACTTAACTGTGGCATACCTCAAAAGCAGATGAATGATCTGTTCCTGCTGCCATTGATGGAAGAAAGCTGGTCAGGCCATTGGGGCAGCTTTCCATATCTCTTCAAAACAGTGCCACAGTATCTTTCTTGGGCCCAGCTGAAAGGACAGCCTGTGCCTTGGTATCTAAGTCATGTGCTCAAATGCCTGGATTGTCATTGGAGGCTATGGCCTTCTGACTCAGAGGGAACTGCAGGTGGCATTGGAAATAACGGCTCATGGACTTTTCTCTTCACATTAAGGTTTGGTTTACAGTGCAGCTGAATGTGCATCAATCTCACTCACTGTTTATATCTGTTATGGAACTGGCATAGTTTCAGCATTAGATTCATTACTCAACTGGGAGCTAAATTAAATCAAAGCTGTTCAGTTTGTAGAGATACATGCTGAACAAAATGGATCTGACACAGGCTACTTTGAAACTGTGTTTCAAAAGATTTTGATGAGATGTTCAAGATGATACCATTTACTCAGCATCATTGAGGCAACTTCCTGACCTGAGAAATCTTGGGTTTAATAAAGGCCAGAAGAATTTTTCTCAAATACCATTCCTTACTCAAATCCAATATTCAGATCAAAACAGATTTTCTTCTTGGCAGGATTTATTTATCTGCTCCCAATTAATGACATCTCCAATTCAGCAACCACAATGCAAGGCTGCTGCAGACAAAGATGTCTACGACCCACTAAGAAGAGGTTGTTGCCATGGCAACCTGAGGGGGTCAGGCATGCTGTGAGCACTGATGGGCTGGGAAGCTTCATCCCCACAATCTTTTCCATTTGATGATCTGCATGGGTCTTCCTTGCTCAATTGAGAAAATTGCAGGGAATGGGCCATTGCTCTGTTGCTCCAATTGCTGTGGACACAACATACAGAGTGTCGCCAAAGTCTCAGGACACTGAGACAATTCCATTACATACTCGACATTTTACCAATTGCAAAAGTATGCTGGAGAGATGGAATGAGTTTAAAAGTCAAATCATTAAAAAGGGCAAATTTTTCCTATCTTTGGATTGGCAAATAGCAGACACCAAATCAGTGACAAATCAGTCAAAGAATGAAGAAAGTTTCCTTCAGGGAAATTTAGACAACAGCATCATGCATCAAGACTTCAAATGAAGTACAGGGCTGAAATCCTTCATATAAGCTACAAAAAAGATAACTTCTGTAACTCTTCTTCATTTTAAACCCAGCACATCATATGAATCTCTCAATGAAGAAAAGATTGAAAATGACTATTGTGTACCGACAAATCAGAATAGCAAACAGATTGGTTTTGTACAGGGATTTACGTGGACTCAGTGCAAGGGTATTTTAGTAATCACCAGTTTACGAAGAAAAAAACTCTGTAACCTGTTATTGCAGAGCCATTCAACACTTGGGTTCAAATAGTAATAGATCCTTCACCATTACTGAAGATGTAAAGGCAGCTATCAGAGCATTTCACTGAATTTCTGTCTGAATAGATTCTTATTCCATTTCTGTTTAGCACTGGATTAAACTGAGCTCCCAAGAGATTGGTGCATTAATATTTAATTGAAAGTGACCAAGGAGGTGAAAGAGCAGGATTGAAAATGGCCTATTCAGGGCCAAAAGCCTTTGTTGCAAAGATTCTGATTTTTATTAGGTAGAGACTGAAGTGAAAATTCAATTACTCCAGTATAGAAATCCCTACAGTGCCGAAAGAGGCCATTCAGTCCACTGAGCCTGCGCTGACAACAATCTCACCCAGACTCTAATCGCCCTAACCCCACATATTTACCCTACTAATCCCCCGACACTAAGGATCAATTTAGCATGGCCGATCCACTTAACCTGCACATCTTTAGACTGTGAGAAAAAAAATCGGAGCACCCAAAGGAAACCTACGCAGACACATGGAGAATGTGAAGACTCCATGTAGACAGTTACCCGAGATTGGAATTGAACCTGGATGCCTGGCGCTGTGAGGCAGCAGTGTTAACCACTGTGTACTTAGAACTGGTATCATAACACCAAGAGTGGAAGATAAGTAGGAGGGGCTGCTATGAATCAAAACAATAGCTGATTGCATCAGGAAAAACAATAGAGAGTTGGGTAAGTATCCGGTGAGGATTTGATAGGGAGGAAGGAAAGGTAATGCCACTGTAATCAGCCAAACAAACTGCAATTGTTTCTCCATCCACCGTTTAAAATAAAGAAATTTGCTTCCCTTCCATCTCGCTTCATTTTTGACAAAACCTAAGTGGTTCTTTCATCAAAACCATTGCAATGCTGCTAAACCACTGCACACACTTACCAACCTTTCAGTGAATAAATTACTATCGCGTTTCTCTTTATTTTTTGCTGTCCTTAATCTGAAAGCATTCACATAAATTCTGTACACGTTAGGTGAGTTTACTTGAGTCCAGTTTATCTAAAATCTTTTATCGCTTTAAAACACACCAACCAATGTCTTTTCAAGGGGAAAGGTTTCAAGGTTAGTCCACCTTGCCTCAACGTAATTGACTGACACCCTGGGATCACCCATGTCATTATTAGTAAACGCAGCAGACATACGTTTAGAGACAGAGAGAGGGAGACTAACATCAAGATGCTACAGCCTTTTTCCTCTCCACGGGGGGGAAATGTTCAATTTAATAAGCTTCTGAAGAACTAGTGAAGTGATTCACTGGTCCCGGACAAGCAAGGGCATTGGGACATTCATATCAAAATATGTTTTATACAAGCATTATCAAGCTAAATAGCAAAAAGGAATTAGCTACTGGCCACCACACATCAGAAAGGCCCTAGCAGCAAGTGAGGTGCACACTGGCTGAAATGGATTTTGTGGCTACTCCTCTGATCTCTTCCAAACACATTTGACTGACAAAAACCAAAAAAGAGAAATCACTCACCGACAAGGAGGAAATTATTTTGCCCTCAAGTATTCGAAATGAGATTGTATCAGGTAATGGAGCAACAGATAACTCCAGCAAATTGCACAAGTTTCCAGTTTGACTTGACAAACTCATTGACTGGGTCAAGTCAGAGAATGTGGTCAAAATTGCAGGGGTGTGTTTGTGTGGTTCATGACTTATTTGCTACCAGATCAGGCTAGGGCATATAAACTATTACTGAGTCGTGCACTCACTTGCAGGAAAGATTTCCTTTCTCCACCATAAGTGGCATTAAAACCTTTCTCCTAGCTCACCTCCTCCACTCTCACTTCTAGCAATTAAACATAAGGAACTCATGAACCTTTGGATTAAGGTTGAGACCACCGAACCAGCTACATCTCTCCATTTCACTTGGTCAAATCTCCTCTAAATCACTCCTTCCCCTCATCTGGAGCTCACATTCTTCTCTAGTTTCTCCTCTCATGGCCTCTCCTAATTCATCTTGTTCGTGAGACTTTTCTCCTGTTGCTACAAAATTAGTAAGAAGTCTGACAACACCAGGTTTAAATCCAACCGATTTATTTGATAGTAAACTCACAAGCTTTTGACCCTATGGCCTTCGTCAGGTGAATGAGGTGTTCTGGTCCTCAACAGCACACATATCAGCGCAGACTGTTTACAGATTACTGATTACAATGCGAATCTTTACACCCAACTTGCTATCCAAGTCTTAAAGTGGCTAACAATGTGAGTGGACGGAGCACTGAGCACAGGTTAAAGAGAAGTGTATTGTCTCCAGACAGCACAGTAAGTGAGGTTTTTTTGCTAACCCAGGCAAATCATGGGAGTTACAGATAGTGTGACATGAAGCCAAGATCCTGCCGCTCACATTGTTAGTCACTTTAAGACTTGAATAGCAGGTTAAGTGTAAGGATTCACATTCTAATCATTAATCTGTAAACAGTCTGTGCTGGTATGTGTGCTGTTGGGGACCAGAACACCTCATTCACCTGACGAAGACCATCGGGTCGAAAGCTTGTGAGTTTAGTATCAAATAAATTGGTTGGATTTAAACTGGTGTTGTCAGACTTCTTACTGTATTTACCCCAGTCCAATGCCGGCATCTCTATATCATGGCTACAAAATTGCCAACTTCCCCTCTTACTACCTGCATTTGCTGATAATGTTAGCAATTCTCTCCTTTCAGATATTGTCCATTTCTCTTTTAAATCTACCTACTCATCAATCCACTCCTCAAAAACAAAATCCAGCTTCTCATTCTTGCTTCTTATCCTTTCTCCAATCCCTCCTTCCTCTCCAAAATCTTTGAATATCTGTTACTTCCCCAAACCTGTTTCCTTTTTCCCTGGAACTCCACATCTGAATCCCACCAATCAGATTCCTCCGCCAGTCGCACCTGCCCAATCAGATTCCTCCACCAGTCACACCTGCCCAATCAGATTCCTCCACCAGTCACACCTGCCCAATCAGATTCCTCCGCCAGTCACACCTGCCCAATCAGATTCCTAGCCGAAAAGGGTGCACCTCCCTTTTCAACTGTCTACAGTCTCTGACACACAATTGGCCACATCATCCTCCTCCGTCACTTTCATCACAGAATCATAGAATCTCTATAGTACAGAAAAAGACCATTTCACCCATCAAGTCTGTACCAACCACATTCCCATAACTCGAGACAGATATTACCTGCTAATCCTCTGACACTAGGGTCAATTTATCATGGTCAATCAACCTAACCAGCACAGCTTTGGACTGTGGGGGGAAACCAGAGCACCCAGAGGAGACCCATGTAGGCACAGGGAAAATGTGCAAACTCTGCATAGATGGTGATACAAGACCGGAATTGAACCCATTTCGCTGGTGCTATGAGGCAGCAGTACTAACCACTGTGCCACCATCCCACCTCTTTCCATTTTTCTTACTGGGTTCTTTTCTGATCTCATCTAATTGTAGTAAGAAGTCTCACGACACTAGGTTAAATTGGTAGCAAAAGCCACCAGCTTTCAGAGCGCTCGTTGCCCTTTTATCAGGTGAATGGGAGTTCTGTTCATAAAAAGAGCATATAAAAACACAAACTCAATTTATGAAATAATGATTGGAATGTGAGTCTTTACAAGTAATCAAGTCTCAAAGGTACCGTCAGTGTGAATAGAGAGAGTATTAAGCATAGGTTAAAGAGATGCGTATTGTTTACAGACAGGACAGTTACTGAGATTTTGCAAGTCCAGGCAAGTTGTGGGGGTTGCAGACAGTGTGACACAAACCCACATGTCACACGACAGCACAGAGTCGCTGAGCAGAGACTGATAGCCAAGTTCTGCACACGAGGACGGCTTCAACTGGGATTTTGGGTTCATGTCACATTATCTGTAACCCCCGTGACTTGCATCGGCTTGCAAAATCTCACTAACTGTCCTGTCTGAAGGCAATACACATCTCTTTAGCCTGTGCTTAATACTCTCTCCACTCACACTGTCTGTGCCTTTAAGACTTGATTACCTGTAAAGATTCGCATTCCAATCATTATTTCGTAAATTAATTTGTGTCTTTATATGCCCCGTTTGTGAATAGAACTCCTATTCACCTGACAAAGGGGCAGCAAGCAGCCTGAAAGCTAGTGGCTTTTGCTACCAAATAAACCTGTTGGACTTTAACCTGGTGTTGTGAGACTTCTTCCTGTGTGTACCCCAATTCAAAGCCAGCATCTCCACATCATCTCATCTAATTGTAACCAAAGAATCACTTGCAATGGCTTCTCTCCCTGCTTTCTTACTTCTGGTGTTCTTCAAGGACAAATCCTTAATCCCCATCCTATTTCTCATTGGGTGATGTTACTGAGGTGCAGCATGCTAAAGGCACAGCATTAACTTACACATGTATACTGACAAAACTCAGCTCTACCACAACACTCTCTCTTTGGACACCTCTTCTATTGCTAAATTATCAGACTGCTTACCTGACTTCCAGTACTGGATGAGCTAATTTTCTCTAAATTTTCTGGGAAGACCAAAGCTAATATTTTCAGTCCTTACTCCAAATAATTCATAGCTATTGACTCCACCTCTCTCTTTGGCGAGAGTCTAAGACTAATCCAGACTGTTTACAACCTTGGTATCACAGTTGACTTCTGAGATGAGTTGCTAACCACATATTCATGCCATCGCTAACACAGCTACAACTTGGCCAGATTTCACCTGTCTCAGCTTATCTGCTGCTGAAACCCTCGTCCAATGCTTTGTTAGCTCCATACTTGACTACTCAAACATACCTCTGGCTGGTGACCCACATTCTGTCTTGAGGTCATTCTAAACTCTGCTGCCCACATCTAATTCACACAAAATGTTCTTCCCCTATCATCCCTCAGCTCCTTGACTTACGCAAGCTTCCAATCAAACAATCTCTTGATTTGAAGACTCTAATCCTCAACTCTCCCTATCTCTGTGTTCTCCAGTTCTATTTCCTGCAGAGATATCTATACACTTGCAATTCTGGCCTCTGAATCATTCCCAATTTTAATTACACCACCATTGCTGGCATTCAGTTGCCTAGGCCCCAACATCTAGAATTCCCTCCATACAACTCTGCATTTCTCTAACATACTTTCCTTCTTTAAGGGACTCCTTAAATCTATACTCCGCTATACTCTTTGACTATGCTTTCAGTCAGATGATTTCTGATCTCCTACTGTGCCGCCATGTCGTATTTTGTTTCATAATGCTCCAGTGAGACACCCTGGGGATCTTTCATCATCTTAAAGGCAAGTTGTTGTTGTTGAAAATCAACATAGCGACATGGTGGCACAGTGGTTAGCACTGCTGACTCACAGAGCCAGGGACACGGGTTTGATATAGGTTTGGGTCACTGTCTGTGCAGAATCTGCGTAGGTCTCCTCCGGGTGCTCTGGTTTCCTCCCACAGTTCAGTTAGTACATTGCTGGTTAGGTACATTGATCGCGCTAAATTCTCCCTCAGTGTACCCAAAACAGATGCCGGAGTGTGGCAGCTAGGGGGATTTTCACAACAACCTCCTTGCAGTATTAATGTAAGCCTATCTGTGACACCAATAAATAAACTTTAAAAGCTTTAACTTTAAACTGTGTTCCCCATTTCCCTCAGTGTTGTTCCCAATTCAGCAACTCAAGTTGCTTTAGGCTACCCATGAGTGCCAGGGATCCAGGTTCACTGCCCATGAGAACACTCTCCAAGGTTTTCTGCATGTCAGTAAAAGAAGACAAATTGCTATTGTGGTTGAAAATTGGACTGAGAGGTGAAAGTTGTGGGTAAACGCACCACTTTGAGTGACACTAACCCAACCCAATCTATCCTCTATGCACTGGCTTATCTAAACCACGATGAAGGGCCAACAACCACCTCAGCATCCCTGCCACCTTGGCGAGGAAAAGGTTAAATGGGGCAAGGTGCCTACTCTGATTTCACCGTCTTACTAAATAGATGCCAGGCAAGGAATGAATTGGCCGTACTGTGATGTCACAGCCAGTGCAATATTCACTGTGCCAGCTCTCCCGTGAAGATGTGCCATGGCTGGAGCCCAGCAGAAGAGACAAGGGTGTTGGGGAGAGGGAAATGGGGTAACGGGATGGATAGGAATAAATCCCATTCTCAGCTCTAGTTTCCAAAATGTTCCGTGACTTCTCCTCGCCAGCATCGATGTCAAGACTGTGAGTTAAACAAAGCATAGCCAAGCATTGATTTTTCACAGAGAGAAAAAAAATGACGAATTCCCCAGCCCTGTGAGTTCTGACCTCAAAACATCACACACTACCAAGCTCATCAGATAATACCAGCAATAGTCTCCAGCTTCATTCACACGCTGTCATTGCAATCAAATCAGATTTTTGCAGGATCGAGGGGTGGGGGGTGGAGGGGAGGGGGGAACCATGCTACGTAAACAATCTGCTGCCTCGATTTATTGAGGGGACAGGCGTAGGGGAAAGCTATTAATTATCTCCGTTCTGCATTTCATACACTTTTAAAACAGCAATCATGCTTTGACAGGCCTGAAAATTGGTAAAGCTACTTATTACAAAGCTGCTATACTTACATAAAATTCCCCCCAGAAGAAGGGTTTAAAAAAAAAGGACATGGTTTGCTTCCAAAAGGAAACCCCAAATAATTTTGATTTCACAGAATCTACAGTGCAGAAGGAAGCCATTTGGCCCACTGAGCCTGTATTGACAACATCCCACCCAGGTCCTAATCCCAGAAACCCATACATTTATCCTCTTAATCCCCCTCACACTAAGACGCAATTTAGCGTAGCCAATCCACCTAACCCGCAATCTTTGGACTGTGGGAGGAAACTGGAGCACCGAGAAAATCCATGCAGACAGTGAGAATGTGCAAACTCCACAGCGACAGCAATCTGAGGCAGGAATTGAACCTTGGTCCCTGGCGCAATGACTGTGCCACTCATGCTAGTGCCTTCAAGAGTCATCAAGCCAGTCTCCCCCAGGACTTTTTTCCATAAAACATTAATTGTCAATTCTGTGTCACTACCAATACAGAAATACACCAGCACCTTCATCTCAGAAGCTTCTCTAGTTATTAAATGCAACAGGATCTTCCAGTAACTACGGACAGAATAATATGCTCTTTCAGGGCTGGCTTAGCAGGCAGGTGGGAAGTTTAAAAGTATGCCATTGGTGTCTTCGCTCTGCCTACCCACTTGCCCCACTCTACCACAATTTTGCATAATGCAACCCATCATCTGTTGGGCCAATTGAGGCCCTTAATTAATTAGCTAATTAATGGTCTCTTAAAGGCCTCTTCCCATCCCAGTAGGAGGCGCAAGAGGGGGCCATAATAGAAGCACATCAGGTTCCATTCTGGGGCTACTGGTGGGAAAGTAGAGGTATTTCCTTCACAGGACAGTGAACCAATTGAAGGTTCAAATTCATTCTTTCCAAAATCTGTCTCCCTCCAGATTTCCCCTTCATCTCCCTCCAGAACATGCCCTCAACCCCCTTGGCCGCTCTCACAAGGCCTTCCTATTCTTGCCCTATAAATTTATTCTTGCTCTCCACCATATCTACTCTACAATTTACCTCCCCACCCGCTTCAGTGAAGAACATCTTCTCAGCAGTGGCCATTATTCCTGATTTCCTCCTGGGAGTGCTCAATGGAATGGGGGTGGGTTTGTCATCCATATTTTTGATGCAAACTATGAAATCCTGCCCTATAATATTCTTTCTCTCCATGCATTGCGACAAAATTCACAATCACATGCCCAATTCTGTAACATTTGGAGGGTTTAATTATTAAACAATATTTCTAGATCTTTCCTTCCATTTTTTTCTCCCCACCCCTTTCCCTGTCTTCCTTTGTCTGATTCCATGTCTAGATGACTATTACTTCCACAAGAATCATGTTTTAACAAGGTATTGGGTCATAGCAATGAGGGCAACAAGATCCAGTTCAATCCTATCTTAACCAAATTTGATACGTGCACACTATCAATGGGATAGGACGCTGGATGGCAATCAGGAGGTAAGACGATTCTTCCACACCCTAACCTGGAATACTAAGACTGATCATCATATCCTTGTTACTGTTCTCAAGTAACTCAGTCACCTTGGGGATCCAATCGAGCACATTCAAGTAGCTCAAATAATTCTTCATACAGTTCAGTCATCCTGAACTTCTAAGAGGAAAACCTTTCTATTGAGTATTGCAAATGGTGGGCATGCCTGCTATTTACTAATTTGAATTTGCACTTCCATGAAGCTCTCAGGTTTTATTTTAAATATAGAATCCTACAGTACAAAAGGAGCCATTTGGCCCATCGAGTCCGTACTGACCACAATCCCACTCAGGCCTCATTCCCGTAACTCTTATTTACCCTGCTAACCACCCCCCCACCTCCTTACATTAAGGCTCAATTTAGTATGACCGATTAACTTAACCTGCATATCTTTCAGCTGGGGAAGGAAACTGGGACACCCGGAGGAAATCCATGCAGACACAGGGAGAATGTGTAAACTCCACACAGACAGTGACCTGAAGCTGGAATTGAACCTGGGTCTCTGGATCTGTGAGGCAGTCGTGCTAACCACTGCACCATTCTAAAAAAAAAAGCGCCCAACATGGGACCCGAACCCACAACCTGGAGATGAGTGTCTCATGCTCTACCAACTGAACTAGTCAGGTATACAAGTCTACTTTGCTTTTGAGGTTTGGGTCTGCATTGCACAATGACAATCTTCATAATAAGTGTTATCGACTATTTGAGGGGGACAGGGAGTGTAACTATTGCCTTTGGAACTACATCCCATAAAAGGATCAATGTTCCCTGTAGAACAATGTAGAAATTATTTGGAATGATCAATATTGAAATGCAAGGCCTACACAAACTGGATCACCTAAGCCATATAAAAAAAGAGTTCTCCTAATTTTTCAACCATGAACGAATGGAAAAGTGGACTGGCTCTTTTGCATGGACTACCCCATGACCCCCACATCTGGATCACATGACATGAATGTGTGTTGCTACAATTGTCCAATTTTACAAGGAGGTAGTGTCGCAATGGTATTGACACTGAACAGGTAATCCAGAGACCCAGGGTAATATCCTGGGAACCCTACTTCAAATTCCACCATGGCACATGGTGCAACTGGAATTCAATTTAAAAAGTCTGGAATTAAAAGTCTAATGATAACTATTAAATGGTTGTTGTAAAAACCCATCTGGGTTTACTGATGTCCTTTGTGGAAGGAAATCCACTGTCCTTAGCAGGTCCAGCTTGCGTGTGACTCCAGATCCACAGCAATGTGGTTGACTTTTAAATACTCTCAAAAATGGCATTAAATAACAGCTTTAAATATGGAAAAGTCCCAAGGAGTTCAATGCACCTTCCTTGCATGCCTGTTCTCTAGCCTTCTCTGAGTGGATTCAAAAAATTTTGTCCTAAATGTGGATCTGAAACAACAAAAGGCCATACCTACACTTGCTGTTTCTTTCACTTTAGGTAGGCACTGCTACTAGTACTTTGTGAGAGGGTGCAGTTTTTCCAAACAGCCAGCTTTTAAACTTCCCACGTAGCCACCAGGGAGGCTATACAACTGCCTTCTTTTTAACAAGGAATATTTTTTTCCCATTTGGTTTGAGCACAAAATAAGAACGAGAAAGTTATGTGTCCAAATCCTGCCTTGCACCTTCACAATCTGGACAAAAAATACCTACACCATCTTGCTGCGTGAAAAGGTGTGAGAATCATAAGCTCATCATAATCTGGGCTCTTCATTTGCTCCTGACAGTTAGTTAAGTTTAAAGTTTATTTATTAGTAAACAAGTAGGTTTACATTAACACTGCAATGAAATTACTGTGAAATTCCCCTAGTCACCACGTTCCAGCGCCTGTTTGGGTACACTGAAGGAGAATTTATCATGGCCAATGTACCTAACCAGCACATTTTTCGGACTGCAGGAGAAAACTGAAGCACCTGAACACAAACTCAGGGTGAACATGCAGACTCCGTATAAGCAAGCCGGGAATTGAATCCAAGTCTCTGGTGCTGTGAGGCAACAGTGTCACTGTTTAGCAACGGATATAGGGTATCATGTACCACAGAAGGATGCCATTTGATCCATCATGCTAATGCTTTCCTTTTGAAAGCCCTATCCAATTTGACCCTCTGCTCTTTCCCCACACCTCTACCATCTTTTTCTCTCTTCTAGTGTTTAATTTGAAAAAAACTTGCAACTGAATTGGTTTCCAACATTCTGTCAGGCAGTGCATCCCAGAGGATTTCCTCTCATTAAAAACAACCTCCTCAGTGCCCCACCTCCGTGTGTCACCTTACACAGACAGTTCAAGTCTCTTTCTTCTCCCTCTCCCACTCACTTTTTATTTAGGGTTTCACTAAAACCATAATTAAAAAAAGCAGTGATGGCACATTTGAACAAGATTTAATTACATTGTTTTGTGCTTGTCTATGAACAAGCACGTTAACTTGACTCATCACTGTCACGACAATGTCTTTTCTTTACAAGTGACCAATTCAGATATCTTCACAAACGACATGTTCAAAAGGAACAGTGTTATTTGGCTATATTTGTACCGTAACTCAGCGAAAAGTTCATTCTAGAAGTGCATGAAATTATTGCACAAGATAATTTTAGCCAAGAAATTTCTTCAAAGCTCTTTGACTATTTCATAGAATC
Source organism: Sphyrna mokarran (assembly GCA_024679065.1). NCBI lineage: Eukaryota > Metazoa > Chordata > Chondrichthyes > Carcharhiniformes > Carcharhinidae > Sphyrna > Sphyrna mokarran. The sequence goes on from JAGIQG010000009.1 coordinate 66,456,280, forward strand.
ATGGATTCTCTCCATTGCAGAAGAGGCCATTTGGCCCATCGAATGTGCACCGACTCTATGGCAGAGTATGTACCCAGGCCCCCTCTATTGATCCAGAAGGAACTCTCCCAGTGTAGACAATAAATGTAACAAAAATTACTCTAACTTATAAATCAAAGGAAGGGTTGAATAAAAATACTTCATTACTCCAAACGTGAGGGCTCACTCTGAGTCATTTCAAGCTTGCCACAATTCTAAACATATTCTAATTTATACTCAGCCAGCTGATCAGCATATCATTCTGTCATTGGTTATATGGTTTACTGGGTCGGTTAACCCTTACAGCTTGTTGCCATTGGTCACGTTACAACAGATCCAATGTTATCATTGGTTACATTTTAACACTCCCCCCTGCCCTATCCCCATAATCCCACATATTTCCCATGGCTAATGAGACACTAAGGGACAATTTACCATCGTCAATCCATCCCATCTGCACATCTGATTCATGTTAAAATTAAAAAAATGTCTTGGAACACAGAATCAGAAATAAAAATTTTGGGGAAGTACACACCACTAGAACACAGGCTAAAAGCACACCATCCCCTCCTCCTCCTCTCTACAGCTATTCTGTGTGCAGTTATATCCTGCAGAGAAGAGTGGGTGAGCTGCAGGGGAAAGAGAGCTGTAGAAGAGAGTGGGTTAAACAAAAGTGTACCAATATAATGATGCACTTTATTTCATCTTGCTAATGACTTCATTAGTGAATACAAAAGATTCATTTGTAAGGATCTAAAGCATTAGCAACTAGTTCAGGAATACCTCTGCCTAAGGGGACTCCTGCCACTGGAATGATCTCCCACTCCGTGTCCCCCAATTGGTCACCCAGTCCAAGAACCCCGAGTGTAACTGATTGGTAACCTAGCTACTGTTATTTTAGATTTAGCTTAGACTGAATTTAATGAGATGAGACCGAGACTGTACGCAGTAAACTGGGAAAATCCGCTAATAGATAAAGCAACTGAAGAACTCTGGAGGATGTTTAAGGAGCACTTAACTGCAATACAGAATCCCTGAAGAGGGCAAGTTCCACTTGAAGAAAATACAGCTCTGCGCAACTAAAACTAAACTTTAACTATAATAAATCAGAATCTTCAATTCCTTTCCCCCTCATCTATTATTTTTATTGTGATTGCAAAAATGCAAATGCAAAATAAAAAGCACCTCCTACTGAATGGGAAAGGCACGAAGACCAGCAAAGTTTAAAGTTTATTGATTAGTGTCACAAATAGGTTTATATTAACATTGCAATGAAGCGTAAAAATCCCCTAATCACCACACTTTGGCATCTGTACGGGTACACTGAGGGAGAACTTAGAATGGCTGATATACCTAAACAGCACGTCTTTCTGACTATTGGAGGAAACCGGAGCACCGTGCAGACTCCACACAGACAATCACTTAAGCTGGGAGTCAGACCCAGGCCCCTGGCATTGTGGTATTTTACCATTCAGCAAAGGGCCATAAAGTAGCTTATATGAGCTACTGATAGTGCTTATGAAAGGAGATTTCAAAAGGACATCAAGATCAATTTTATAATTACATAAAGAGAAAGCAGGTGGTCAGGAGCAATGTTTTCCTATTGAAGACCGAAAGTAGGGATATTTTCAATGGAGAACTGAAAGGTGGTGATTTAACCACTACATCTCAGGCCAGGGGCAAGGTTGAGATGGCAGGATCTTCATGAATAATCTCAGCCGGTACAGGAATTGAATCAATGTTGTTTGCATTGCTCAGCATCACGAAAAAGCATCCAGCCAACTGAGGCCAACTGATGACAGTGTAAAATGACAAAAGGGAAATTATAAATTAGATGAATGGGCAAAACTGTAGGAAATGGATTTCAATCCCATCAAGTGTGACATTATTCACTTTAGACCAAAAAATTATAGATGAGAATATTTGCTAGATTATGAAGTTAAATATTATGATGTCCACTTAAACGCCCCCAAACTTGGTGCATCTACAACTGCAGAAGGCAGGGCATTCCATATCCTTACCACCCTCTGGGTAAAGAACCTACCTCTGACATCCGTCCTATAACTACCATCCCTTAATTTAAAGCTATGTCCCCTTGTGCTAGCTTTCTCCATCAGAGGAAAAAGGCTATCACTGTCCACCCTATCTAATCCTCTGATCATCTTATACGCCTCGATAAGGTCTCCTCTTAGCCACCTTCTTTCTAATGAAAACAACCTCAAATCCCTCAGCCTCTCCTCATAAGACCTGCCCTCCATACCAGGCAACATCCTGGTAAACCTTCTCTGCACCCTCTCCAATGCCTCCACATCTTTCTTATAATGTGGCGACCAGAACTGTACACAATACTCCAAGTGCGGCGCACCAGAGTTTTGTACAGTTGCAACATGACGTTGCGGCTCCGAAATTCAATCCCCCTACCAAAAAAGCCAAGACTCCGTATGCCTTCTTAACAACCTTATCGACTTGATTGCCAACTTTCAGGGATCTATGCACATATACACCTAGATCCCTCTGTTCGTCAACACTATTAAGAGTCCTACCATTAGCCCTATAATCTATACATTTGTTATTTGTGCCAAAGTGAATTACCTCACAATTTTCCGCATTAAACTCCATTTTCCACCTCTTGGCCCAGCTCTGCAACTTGTCTAAGTCTCTCTGCAAACTATAACATCCCCTTCACTATCTACCACTCCTCCAACTTAGGTGTCATCCGCAAATTTAGTGATCCATCCTTCTATAAATCTGAGATAGATAAGTTTTTAAGCAAAGGCATTAAGGGATATGGACCAAAGACCACATTCCTTATGGAGTAAGGCCACAGATCAGCCATGATCTCACAAAATGGGAGAACAGATTCAATGGGCTGAATGGCTTACTCCTGTTCCTATGATATTTGATGGTGCTCAAATCACAAGGGATCTGGACAAAATAGATAGGGAGAAATGGTTTCAATAAGAATTGAGAATGACAGGACACAGATTTAAGGTGAGTAATTGGTAGAAGCAGGGACAGCAATATGAGAGAAAGCTTTTTTACATAGCAAGTGGTTCAATTCTGGAATGTTCTGCCTGAGAATGTAGTGACGACAGATTCAATTAGGCCTTCAAATAACACATATATAATTTAGCTGAAGAAATATTTGCAGGGCTCTGAGGAAAAGGCAGGTGAGCAGGACTAGGAGAGATTTATATGCCTAATCCCAAACCAAGGGCAGGATTTTCTCACTCCTCTTACTGGGGGGATCTTCCAGTCCCACCATGTCAATGGGGATTTAAATAGATTGTTGCATCCTCCATGGAAAATCCTGCTGCAACGGGACACAAAATCTTCATACAATTTCAGTGAGCCATTATAGCAGGAGGCATTCCAGTTCCAATCTAATCTGTCTAAGATACTTATATAATGGCAGTGCTGCATACTTTCTGCTGGGGAAAGGATGTTGCCTGCATTATCTGGAGGATGAATGATTGCCAATGATCAATACAAATACAATTTTGTTTTTAAGAAGCCAACTCCAATATATTTTTGGATGGATGACTGCAGACAGCGATATCCATCTATTTCCTAAAGTAGATTATGCTGCAATTGCAATGGAAGTCAGTATTCTAATTATTCAGGGAATAAATCTAAAATGGCAAGTTTGGAGTCAAATTTCCTTACGCGCCCAGAAATTATTTCACAATTTTATTTTTCCAATCACCATTTCAGAATTTGGGCTCAGTTTTGTACTCTGCAGAAACATATGAAGATGAATGGGCCATTCAGTGCTCAGCCCATTTTGCAGTTTTAATTAGATAGTAGTTGATCAGCATCTCATCATTCAACTACCTTTCCTTTATATAACCCTTGATATCATTAATTATCAAAAAATTAAACAAGCCACTACGTTCCATGAAATTGTTTACTAAAATTAACAAAGCAAGAAAAAAAATGTTTAGTGTGTATTATTTTTCATTTTGAAGGTCATTGGAAGAACAGGATAAGCTATAGCAGCTCCATTCTCAGGCTTTACAATGAGGACTTCCACCTCTTGCTGCACATATTGAAGGGCATTTTTTTTTCCCTGCCAGATGCAAGTCCTCATTGATCAAATTAAATCCACAGGAAATTCATATTAGGCATTTATAATGTATCAATAAAAGTCTCCTGCTTCACCTCACAAATCTCAGGCAAAAACAAGGTAAAGGAATAAGGAGAAACCTCTCCAAAATCAAATCAGCAAATGGCCTGCAATGATTTTTAACAAGCTGTTTGACTGGGCCCATGCTATAAATCCTCACCAGGGGCGAATCCGCAATACAAACTAAATGGATTACAAGTTCTCAGATCCAGAAGGAATGCAGCTGCTGTCAGCCACTAGGCTATGTCATGGAACTACATAGAATATACACCACACTAGTATGCCAAATAGCCGTGTTAATTATATACCAACTGTCTTAAATTGTGCACAGATTTGAGCATTAACTAGTGATTCATTTGTGCTTCCAGAAATGAACACTAAGGCTGTTGTTTTGGTTAGGGTTAAGAGTTGCATACTTGCAATGTGTAATTCAGTGAATAAATGCTTATTATGTGTGCAAAGATTGGTTCCAGTCCTATCCATCGCTAACTGGTTTTCTGGACTAAAGCAGGCTCAAAGTAGTCTATGCTAGTGTTATTGCCCACATGACACTCTATATATCCTTCTATTTCTTTCTCCCTCCTGTACTTTTCCAGATTCCCAAATACCTCAAATTCTCCATAGGTCATTCCAATCAAGAGATTTCTTCTGAATTTCCTACGGAATTTTTGGTAAAATATTTATATTCATTTCATCTGGTGCAAGTGAACATCTGGCACTGTGCAATGACCATGCTGTACATATGAAAACAAATGACTGCAGATGCTGGAATCTGCAACAAATACTGAAAATGCTGGAAAAATCTCAAAAGGCCTGACAGCACTATGGAGAGAGGATAGAGCCAATGTTTCGAGACTGGATGACCCTTCATCAGAGCAGTTCTGAAGTCTCACAGCACTAGGGGTTCACTTCCCAGCTGGGGTCACTGTCTGTGTGGAGTTTGCACGTTCTCCCTGTGTCTGTGTGGGTTTTCCTTGGGTGCTCTGGTTTCATCACACAGTCCAAAAGGCATGTTGGTTAGGTGCATTGGCCATGCTCAATTCTGCCTCAGTGTATCTGAACAGGTGCCGGAGTGTGACGGCTGGGGGATTTTCACAGTAACTTTGTTGTAGTGTTAATGTAAGCCTACTTGTGACACGAATGAACAAAAACTTTATAAATTTAACTTTAAAACTTTATTATGTGTTAGAAGTAGAGGCATCCTTCTGCAGCTTAATAGTTGCAAGGAAGGCTATGGTTAATTATGCCCAGTGATACCAGTTATAGTTCCTGCTCTGCCAAGACCATAAGAAACTACAAAAGGTCGTGAATGTAGCCCGATCCATCACGCAAACCAACCTCCCATCCATTGACTCTGTCTACATGTCCTGCTGCCTTGGCAAAACACTCAGAATAATTAAGGACCCCACGCATTGTGGGCATTCTCTCTTCCACTTTCTTTCTTCAGGAAAAAGATACATAAGTCTGAGGTCATGTACCAACTGACTCAAGAACAGCTTCCTCCCTGCTGCTATCAGACTTTTGAATGGACACATCTTACATTAAGTTGATTTTTCTCTGCACCCTAGCTATGACTATAACACTACATTCTGCATTCTCTCAATTCCTTTTGTGTTTTGTCTGTGTAGTGTGCAAGGAACAATTTTCACTGTGTGTTAATACATGTGACAATAATAAATCAAATCAGTCAATTACTTTTGAAGCATAGTCACTTTTGTAACAACACTGCTCTAAGGTGATCATTTTGTTTTGAAAATAAGCGAAGTTGCAATTTTATAATTTTATAAAATTTGCTGAAAATGTCTCCACGCTTGTGCAAAATTCTAGTCACAAGCATTTTGAATTTGATGGAAGCTAAACAGTTTCCTCCTTGAATCTACAAAACAATTTAAACCACTCTCATAAAAGATGATTTGTAAAGTTGCAAATGCAAAACTGCTCTTCACAAAATGTGTCTTTCTGGAACAATCACTTCAGTGAGAGTAGACTGAATGCATTCAGTCTTATGAAACACAAGGTCTTGAAAATCCCTAATCTGAACAACCCATCTTCAGAAAAACCCACTACAGCAAAGGAGGAAACTAATGAATTAGATTTGCTTGAAGACTATTAATGGACCATTAAGTTATCAAAACAGCCAGCAATAATAGTCAACAGAGCTGCAACAAATCTTTCCTGATCCACTATTGCAGTACACAATTCGTGAGATTGATTCAGCAGGAAATGATGATAACTTCATTATCTTAATTGTAATTCGATAATTCTCAGCAATCTCTTTTACTCAAAAGGGGTTAATTTTATACAGAAGTCCATTTCAGGAAGAGGTATAGCTAATAACATAAGACGAGTAACATTAGGTACCCGCTCCCATTACAAATAATCCAGGATGTACTCTCTTCCACCGGGAACAAGATACAAAAGTGTGAAGTCATGTACCAACCAGCTTAAGAACAGCTTCCTCCCTGCTGTCAGACTTTTGAATGAACCCACCTCGCACTAAGTTAATCTTTCTCTACATCCTAGCTATGACATTATCTTTTATATTCTCTCCTTTCCTTCTCTATGTCTGTGTAGCACGCAAGAAACAATAGTTTTGTACCAATGCACGTGACAATAATAAAATCAATCAAATCAGGGAAATACCAAAGGAGAGAGCACCGCAAACTGCAAGTGATGAAAGTTTTAATTCAGTTTTTCACTTTTTCTCATTCAAGCAGAAATAATACGAAAAACAACAAACTTTAAAATATAATTGGTCTGACAGCTGCTAGTCTCCGACCTCCAGGCACCATTCTCCTGGCACAACAACAGTTGCTGTGTGCCAAAAAGTAATTCCCTAAGTGCTTGAAGACACTTCATTAACATCAAAAAGTGCCTTTTCTCTATAAGAGCTCTGGTACCATTTGGACAGCTTCAAAACAGATTAAAAACATTTATTGCAAGAAAAATTGCAATTCAACTTCTTTACTTCTTGGGCTATTACGAATGAATTGAAATCTGCCTGTTTCTTATTCATCATAATTCAAAATGCATATCTGACTGAGGGAGAGTTGCTCACGTTTAGTGCAGTATCCCATCGTGATAGTAGTTTTCTTCGAGGAACTCTACTCCACATTCAAGTGTCATCGTTAATGATGAAGTTAACTGTTTAGGAATCAGCTCGAGACGCCAACTTAAAGTTTTCTCTGAGGAGAAGTAATTTTACTTACACCTTAACTGTATGAGTTTTTGGGCTATTTTGTAAACCATAGCTAAATTTAGTAAAAATGAAAACACAACAAACTAAATTACAAAAATAGAGTAGCTCGTTTGTGAATAAATTGTACGTTTACAATTACATCACAACTGCACTGAATTGTAAAAGTTATGTATACGTAGAAGGAGAAAAACAAGGCCTCAAATACCACTTTGATGTAATACTATTGCTGGTTCCAAGCATATTTTATTGCACTTACTCACTGGGATTACTGTGTCTTTAGTATATAATAACTCCAGGAGTTGGCTGTGAAGGAACAGTGCTTTTATTGCAGAAAATGAAAATAAACAATAACCACAAGACTGTGGTAAACACAACAAGTCCCAATTTGGACTAAAGGTTAATGGGCCTTCTCGGGGTCTTGCTTTATATGGGGCTCAGTAAATGAGCTCCATCTGGTTGGCCAAGTACCAATCAGGCAATTCATATTCAGTGAGCCCAACTGAGAGGTCAATTAATGATACCCCATGCAGATCATGGGGGTTATTACATAGTGGTAGTTATTGTCAGTGTAGAGTTGATGGGCTGAAGGGTCTTTTCTGCACTGTATAACTCTATGGCAAGTCCCAGCTTGCTGTATCTTGTGGATAATCTTCATTCGGCTGTGTGTCCAGGTAAGTGTACAATATTGTACTAAGAACAACTTCTCATTGCCACAATTACAGGAACTATCCTACGCCTTCCACACAATCTATTTCCCATCTTCAATACATAAGGCATCATATCAAACAGTGTTAAGTTTAAGCAGAACACAAAATAAAGCAGCTATAGATAGATATTTATAAAATTTTCAGCATATCTTCAATAGGTACTTTTCTATTTCTCACCGTTGTGAGAGCTGTAGTAATCTTTATTATATCTCTTGAAAGTAGATTAACTTCTACAAGGTCTCCATCATTTATCATGAGGTTACAGTTTAACAACCATAATATATCTCGCTGGCGTGAATGAAATTGGTTCCTGCCAGTTCTCTGTAAAATCTGACCTGATATTGAAAGGGTATAGCTGTCAAACAAAACCACACTGATGTAAACAACCCCTCCTCAATAACGTGCAACATCAAGAGGGGGCAAAGTCCAACATTGTTCTTGATAGTTCAGATATTGTCCGTCTCACACAAAGTTCTGGCAAAACCGCAGGAATCATTCAAGGGGCAGTTAATTGCGATGGGAAGCTTTGTACAGGCTGATGAGCAGTCTTCCACGACTTGGTGTGATTTAATGATCTAAATCTCTCACAAAGTAACATGTTCAGGAGGTAAGCAGTACAGTGCCAGGTGGACTGCAAGCAGCCAAGAACATTTTAGACCATTAAACCCCTCCTATTCTCAACAGTGTAATCTTATGGCAGCCGTCTAGCATTGGAAATTGAAGAAAGTGCATCTGTGGAACAGTGGTTGCTTGTGGACTGAAGATGTGGAACCAGCTAATGGGCACAATCTGTGTTTAAACCCTAGCACTGGTGCCAGAGGAAACAGAACATTCCCCTCTGTTGTCTTGATCCAATTCAGGTTTAGAACCATTTCACTGAACAATTGAACGTGACAATTGTGCAATTATTTTTTTTCCCCCTGTACCGAATGATCTACCTAAAAAATAGAGTACCTACATGAGTGGTCCAAACCGTCAAGTAACCCTGCCTCTCCTATCTTATATCAGTAACTTAGTAACTTCTATCAGCCCCTAAAGTCTTAGATGATTCTGAGACCCTCTAAATCTGGTCTCAATTTGTTTGTCCTAACATTGGTGGTTGTGGCCTGAACTGCTTAACCCCCAAGCGCTGCAATTTCCTCTCTAAACCTCTCCACCTCATTTCCTCCTCTAAAACAGTCATTAATATTACCCACATTCACATATATGGTTTAGTGTCAAACTCTCCTGTAAAGATGTGATACCACTGCATGTGATGTAGATACAATGCTGTTAGAGAGGCAAGTTCAGGATACCGATCCAGTGACAGTGAAGGAACACCCACATAATTCCAAGGCAGGATGGTGTGTGGCTCAGAGGAGAATTTGCAAGTGGTGGAGCTCCCATGTATCTGCTACTCTTGCCCTTCTAGATGGTACAGTCAGGGCTTTGAAGGTGCTGTCAAAAGAGGCCATGGCAAGATGCCACAGTGCACCTTATCAATGGTACGCACTGTTGTCACTGTGCAGTAGTGGAGGGAGTGAAAGTTTAAGCAGGCTGCTTTATCCTGGATGGTGGCATCACACTTGTCAATGATGGATAGGCTTGGAGGAGTCAGTTACTCACCACATCTCTTATCTGTTCTGGTAGCTACAGTATTTAAATGGCCCATCCAGTTCAGTTTCTAGTCAATGGTGACCTCCAGGATGTTGACAGTGGGAGGAGATTCAATGATAATGCCATTGTGTGTCTACAGGAGATGGTTAGATTCTCTCTTGCTGGAGGTGGTCATTGGCTGGCACTCATGTAGCAAGAATGTTACTTGCCATTTATTAACCCAAGCCTGAATGTTGTCCAACTTTTGCTGCATATAGACATAAACTGCTTCAGTATCAGAGGAGTCGCAAGTATTGCTGAACACTATATCAGCAAACACCCCTGTTTCTGATCTTATGATGGAGGTAAGGTCATTTATGAAGTTGAAGATAATTGGGCCTAGGACACTATCCCATGGATCTCCTGCAATGATATCCTGGAACCAAAATGCTTGATCTCCACTCACCACAATCATCTTCTATTGTGCTCAGTATGACTCCAACTAAAAGGAGAATTTTTCCCTGGTTCCTATTGACTTTAAATTTTGCTGAGGTGAGTCACATTTAGTTAATTGTGGCCTTGATAATCAAGGGCAGTCCCACTCACCTCACTCTGGAGTTCAACTCTTTTGTCCAGGTTGAGACCAAGGCTGTAGTGAGGTCAGGAGCTGATTGATGCTCAGTTTGAGTTCTGCCAAGACCAGTGAGCAGTTAATTACTGAGCAAGTGCCACCTGATAACACTGTTGAGGATCCCTTCCATCACTTTGCTGATGATCGAGAGTGAACTGATTGAATGACAATTAAATAGATTGGATTTGTTCTGTTTTTTTTTGTGAACAGGGCATACTGGGGCCATTTTCCACATTGCTGGGTAGATGCCAACATTGCAGCTCTACCGAAACAACTTGGCTCGGGGCATGCCAACTTCTGGAGTGTGTCTCCCCAGGACAAGTCTCCCCAGGACAATTGCATTGATATTGTCAGGGTCCTTAGCTTTAGCAGTATCCATTGCCTTCAACTGTTTCCTGATACCACATGGAATCAAATTGACTGAAGACTGACACCAGTGATACTGAAGACCAGAGGAGGGGACAGAGATGGCTCTGAGCACTGTCTGCAGTATAATTTATACACAATTCTAAAGAAATGTGGCCAAGAACCTGTGGAATTGAACCAAATTTAAAGTTATCATGACACTTCAAATGAACATCATTGTCTGCACTTGCAATGGGAAGGGCAAAGGTCATGAACGGTGCTATGGAAATGCTGTGTCTTTTTTTGTATTCACAAGAGGAGACAAGGAAACATTGGCAGGGAGTAAGACATAAAGGTGCCATTTATATACAAGGCCATTATAACTATCCCATAAGGAGCTTTTTGGAAAATGGATGAACTACTTAATTTTTACAGTTTACTATTTTCAGCTTTTCAAAGCTATTTTGGTTTGACAATATCAATGCCAGGAGCTGGCTGAAACAGGGTATAATTATGTTCTGCTATTCCCTGTTTACCAATTTACACCTCAGCCAACTGTTAAATGAAAGAGAGTTCATTAAGGACACCATAGGAGTTCAGTCTCATGTGAATGCTTAGCCTGAATCTTAAGCATTATGTTTCCTTGTGATTACCGGAGTCCAAAAACCATACGCCCATCACCGAGAACAGCATGGACTTCCGATACAGGGCAGCAAGGTAGCACAGTAGTTAGCACTGCAGCTTCACAACGCCAGGGCCAGGGTTCGATTCCCGGCTTGAGTCACTGTCTGTGTGGCATTTGCATTTTCTCCCTGTGTCTGTGTGTGTCCCCCCTGGAAGCTCCTGTTTACTGCCACAGTCTGAAAGATGTGCTGGTTAGATGCATTGGCCATGCTAAATTCTCCTCAGTGTACCTGAACAGATGCCAGAATGTGATGACTAGAGGATTTTCACAGTAACTTCACTGCAGCATTAATGTAAGCCTACTTGTGACTATTAAACTTAAAAAACTTAAAAATGCATTGAAAGGGATTCCAAGTTCATGCACAGCATTGCAAACGAATCAATCTCTCGCTTGTTTTGTGCTTTCCTCTGCTGGTCATTCACTTTGATAAATATGAATTCTACTGTTTAGCCAGAGTGCCATTTGTTCCTCAATTGGAGATTGAGTGTACAGCAAGATCCTGTACCATTTCCTTCAAGATCCAGTTTATTTCCTGTGCATTCTGACTGTAAAAAAGGGTTTATCATTCATACTGCTGCATGCTTTCCCACTTACTTCATGGAAGGCCTAGATATATAGGCTTGCCAGCAGAAACAAACTTTAATACAAGCAAAGAAGAAGATGGAATAAGCTCAGGCCATAACTGTACCACCCTCTGCATTCAAGCAATATTCTTGTGTGCCTGCTTAGGTGGATGATAAAGGTCCAGTTGCATTTTTCAGAAAAGAGCAGATATTTCTGCCAACATTCACCCTCCAACGCCAACACCATTTATTGGCCTTTCACCCCATTCATGATCTTGAAGTATAGAATAGCTGCTGAACCTACCTATATTATTATATACATGGCACACTTTGAGCTATTTCCAAATGGAGGGATAATGGATTGCATGGAATGCAAGTGACAATCAAAGGAAGTGTAAGTTGGGGGAATTTTTGGGATAAATGTGTGGGGTTATGGGCATAGAGTCCTAGAGGATTACAGCATGGAAACAGGGCCTTCAGCCCAACTTGTCCGTACCACCTTTCTTTAAAAAAAGCCCTAAGCTAATCCCGATTGCACGCATTTGGCCCATTTCCCTCTATACCCATCATATCCATGTAACTATCTAAATGCATTTTAAAAAGATAAAATTGTACCCACTCTACTATTATCTCTGACAGTTTGCTCCAGATACTCACCACCCTCTGAAAAAATTGCCCCTCTGGACACTTTTGTATCCCTCCCCTCCTCATCTTAGGCCTATGCCTTCTAGTTCTGGACCCTACCTTTGGGAAAAGACATTGATCTGTGCCCCTCATTATTTTATAGATCTCTATAAGATCACCCCTCACCATCGAATGCTTCAGAGAGAAAAATCCCAGTCTATTCAGCCTCTCCTTATAACTCAATCCATCAAATCCCGGTAGCATCCTAGTAAATCTTTTCTGCATTCTTTCTAGTTTAATAATATCCTTCCTATAATAGGGTGACCAGAATGGCACACAGTATTCCAAGTGTGGTCTTATCAATGTCTTGTACAAGTTCAGCAAGACATCCCAACACCTACATTCAATGTTCTGATTAATGAAACCAAGCATGCCGAATGCCCTCTTCATCACCCTGTCCACCTGTGACTCCACTTTTAAGGAGCTTTGAACATGTACTCCTAGAGCTCTTTTTTCTGTAACTCTTCCCAACGCCCTACCATTAACTGAGGAAGCCCTGCCCTGGTTCAAAATGCATCACCTCACATTTGTCTAAATTAAACTCCATCTGCAGTTCGTCAGCCCATTGGCCCAATTGATTAAGATCCCATTGCAATTGGCGATAACTTTCTTTGCTAAGCCACCAATCTTAGTGTCATCTGCAAACTTACTAACCATGCCCCCTATATTCTCATCCAAATCATTAATATAAATGACAAATAACAGTGGGCCAGAACTGATCCCCGAGGCATACCACTGGTCATAGACCTCCAGTTTGAAAAACAACTCTCTACAACCACCTCCTGGCTTCTGTCAAGAAGCCAATTTTATATCCATCTGGATTTCTCACCTTGGATCTCATGAGATTTAACCTTATGCAACAACCTACCATGTAATACATTGTCAAAAGCCTTGCTAAAATCCATATAGACAACATCAACTGCACTGCCCTCATCTACCTTCTTGGTTATCCCTTCAAAAAAAAAATCAAATTTGTGAAGCATGATTTTCGACTCAAAGCCATACTGACTGTCCCTAATCAGTTCTTGCATCTCTAAATACCTGTAGATCTTGTCTCTCAAAATACCTTCCAACAATTTATCCACCACAGATGTGAGACTCGCTGGCCTGCAGTTCCCAGGCTTTGCCCTGCAGCCCTTTTTAAACAAAGGCACAACATTTGCCACTTTTCAATCTTCAGGCACCTCAACCCTTGACTATCAGTGATTCAAATATCTCAGCTAGGGGACCCACAATTTCCTCCCTAGCCCCCCACAATGTCCTGGGATATACGTCATTAGGTCCCAGGAGAGTCAATGCAGAAGAATCAAATAGTTTTCTCTTGCACTGTAACGTTTCTATGATTCATATGGATTTCAGAGGTAACCCACATGCAAGAATTTTGGAAATGGAAAAGAGGTTGAGATGGAATGGGAGTTTGCAGGGCAGAAGGATCTGTGATTGTTCATTATTGAGGTGACAATAGCAGATTTGAATGAGAAGTCAGTGGTTGAAGAGAGGGAACCATTAACAGATCTCAGCTAACATTAGAAGGGAATTTATGTGGTCAGCACTTTAACGGGGGCAGGGATGACAGAGCAGGAAATAGGCTTTTGTCTTTTCACAACCTCAGAAATCCTAAAGCACTTCAAAGCCAATTAAATACTTTTTGAAATTGAGTCACTGTTGCAAACAGGAAGAAGTCTCACAACGCCAGGTTAAAGTCCCAACAGGTTTATTTGGTAACACAAGCTTTTGGAGCGTGCTACCAAATAAACCTGTTGGGATTTTAACTTGGCGTTGTGAGACCTCTTATTGTGTTTACCCCAGTTCAACAGTGGCATCTCCATAAACAGGAGATGTTTGTGGAGATAAACATATCATAGCAAACAGGAACTATAGCAGTTAGTTTGTCTATGGAAAGGTTCCATAAACATTAAATCACAGATAATTTTCTTAGTGATGTTTGCTGAAAGTTGGCTAAGACACTGGAAAGAACTACCCCAGATTAACTTTGAAATAGTGCCATGGATTTTTTTACTTCCACCTAAGGGGGAAGGTATTAACAGTTCATTTAACAGATCCAACCTCCGACAGTACAGCACTCCCGTAAAAACACATGAGCCATTTGGCCCATCATGTTCATCCCTCAATGCTGCAACTGAAAGAGCAAACTGGGTTTCTTGCCCAGGTTTCTGAAGTGAGATTTGAACGTACAACTTCTGACTCAGGAGGTGAGAGTGCTCCTAACTGAACTACAGCTGACACCAACAACGTAACACACTTCTCCCCCCCGTAAGCAGGCGCAGTCAATGAGACGAAAAGCAAAGGTTCAAACAATTTGAGCATCAGCTGATAAAAGTCTTAGAGATTTTAAAAATTTATAAAAATTATTAGTTTCTTCACAAAATGACATCAACTTTGAGTTTGGCTTTCCCTCATTTTGTAATTTTATTTCTTATATATTAACCAGGCCAGATATCAGCACATTTTCAACAAATGGTTACTTTAAATAAATAGACATGAGACCAAAATAATCTTTAGGTTAACTTTGAATGTAAGGTCTTGCCAGTCAAGTCTGTGGAAGCTAAGAAAACTGCTGTTTTTGTTAACATGAGTTTTAGGGGAATTGGACTTCCCTATACTCCACGAGGTTAATAGTCAAGACACATCTCCACAAGGCTGGATTTCAACTATAGTTATGGTTTTATATTTTTTCCTGTGGGATCTGTTTGCTTTTTTTCAGTATCTGATCCTATTTTGGAGATATCAGGATCTTAAAGTCTGTCCCTGACTGAGACTGAGGGCTTCGATAGATGGCGGGCAGGATGAAAGAGCTTATGGTAGCTGAAATACAGTCTTTAGGGACATATCTTTTTGGTTGGTTGTCTTGGCAATGTGAAGAAGCTGAGTGACAAACTGGTTCTTGTAGGAGCTAATCTTAAAAACTAGCTTTTGGCTTTGACTTCATTCAAATAAATTTTTTTGATAAGCCAAACCATAATCGTGATTAAGTGACACTCGAAAGATGCATCATAATCAGCACCAGTTTCCAATCCTAAATAAAGGCTTGGATCACAATTTGATGGTTGTGGACATGTGTTGGAATGTTCTTTTGAAATATGCACATATATTGCTGTTGTTTTAACTAAGCACTTGTGTAAGTCACTGTTTGGGATTGTGGCCCTTGCACTAATACATCAACAGGCAAACAAGATGGAATGGGTGTCGAATCCAAACTCCCATTCCATGCTGGAAGGTATTACCACTAATGGGAAGTGGATTAAAAGAATTTGATCAATCAATTCCTTCGGCTATATTATGTGGGAAAAACTAATATTGTATAACCGCAGCATTTTATTGGTGTTATACAGAAATAAAAATTGTTGTCTTTTGCTGTGCTGCAAAAAAAACCCAATCCCAGTCAGTTCAGGAATCTTCCTCTTCAGCCTTCTAACCCCATCAGGTCATCCTTCATCTGCCTGCTGTTGGACGCATTCCTTCTCAAGATACTTCAACGAACAAAACCTTTTAAGAAATCTGACCACTTTTACAAGGAATAATACTAAAGGAGGGGACAAAATAAAAATCTGGATAACACACGTGCAAGAGCAAGAGAGAAACAGAGAGAGAGAGAGAGATTGGGGGAAACAGAGATTGGGAAGAGAGCGAGAGAGAGTTTTAAGTTTATTTATTAGTTATAAGTAGGTTTACATTAACACTGCAATGAAATTACTGTGAAAATCCCCTAGTTACCACACTCTGGTGCCTGTTCAGTACACAAGGAGAATTTAGCACAGGCACAGGGACACAGACACAGGGAGACGAGCGCTCATGTATTTAAACTGTTGCTCATTGAATTTCATGTCACATCATATATTCTGCATTCAAAAGTCTTTTGTGATCCTGCAGGTGCCCAGAATAACGTTAACTATTGCAAAAGGTTTCAAAGCTGCTGATGCAGCTCACGTATCCAAATAAAATACAGACCTTTTCGGTCAGAGTTCAGGAACCTGAGAAGATTATAATTCCAATGATTGTATGTTGAGGGAGACTGTGTCAGAAGCTATACCTTAAAACAAGCTTATTTTCAAGGCAGCTGTGTAAAGTCACAGACTCTCCCAGACACCAGAGTGATTCATGGTTCATGTGCTCTTGTAACGTTTCCACAATCCTTCCCAAACAGGGAATACCTGCATTTAATTACCAACTGCATTCTATTGCTGCACAATTTCAATTACTGGAGGAAGCTGGGCCCAAAAGCATAGGGAATATGAGGATGTGGTGGGACAGCTTAAAGGATGGTGTCAAAGAAATCCATAGGCTCCTCACACAGGTTGTTGGAGATGGAGCAGACAGGAATCACCTTGGCCTTTAAGAAACAGACATAGAGAAAATAAGCTAAGAATTATTCAAGCATTCCAGGATGATCCGAGAATGGTGAGCAGTTTTGGCAGACAGGAGAGGCACCGAGTAGAGCTTTATCAAGTCCAGCCCAATTGGGCAGTGAATGGCCAAACCAGTTGTTCACCATATCTAACTGGGTAGTGGGAGGGATGGAGAGTAGTCAAGGTGAGAGTATTGGCTTCAATAAAGGCAAAGGTAAGGGGGTGACCAAGCAGATTGGAAGCGAAAGAAATGCTGTGACATACAGCGAGTGATTGAGCTGTAAGTGAATTGAGAGAGAGCTCCCCCTCGTCCCCTGAGGACAGACGTAGAAGGAAGGACATTTGGCAATGGGATGTGAAAGAGGGATGTAAATAGAGGATAACGCTAATGATCTGATATAGCCTTCTTTACCCGTAATTGGCAAAATGGTAGTAGCAGAGCCTCAAATTTATATGGAGGGTAGAAGGGCACTAAACTCAAGAGGAGAGAGCATGTGATGAACTGAGATGAAGTTTGAAACCATTGAGGATGAGAAGTCACTTGAGGAGGCAGAGAAGGAGGAAAGCTATTCAAATTAGGGAAGCTGAAACTAAGTCACAAGGAAGCCCATATGAACTCCCAAAAATTCGCTCTTAGGCTGATTGGGAAACAAATTGTCCCTACATTGAGACTCTTCCATATTAGGAATAACCTAAAATTAGAATAGGATAATGGAATTGTTACTATATAGTTATGATGGCGGCGCAGGCTCGTTGGGCCGAAGGGCCTGTTTCCCGTGCTGTGTTGCTCTAACTCTTCTCTGCTGAACTGTGTACCCAAATCAAACTGCAAGATTGACAACCAAATCACACATCCGAAACAATAAACTAAAATAACAAAATCCCAGCTGACACACCAACTAAGTAGAGGGAGTGCTACACAATTGAAAGTGCTATCTAACAGATGTAGGGTGAGGGGTGAGGGAAGGGAAGAGCTCTGCATTGGAGGGCAGGGGCAGGTGGGAGGGGGATGGGAACTGGTCTTTTCAGCGAGGTAATTATTGATAATTTTATGGCACTCCGTGCAATACAGATGCCGTATTGTGATTCCCGCTAGAAGCATATTCACATTAAGAAGCCGGGTACAAACTGCTTGGGGCAGCATTCAGGAGATCAGCAATTGGGGGTTGAGGCTGGCAATTAGTGGCAGGATTTGACAGACTTTCCACTATGTTGCATACACCTTAGACACTCTATATTAGGAGATCAGGATGCCTGTGTAATGGTGCCCCAAGCGATCTGCAGCCGCTTTCCAGTGTAAGTAGGCTCCTCCCTTTCCCCCTCCTGGCAGGAATCACATTGTGCAATACAGAGACTGTAATGTGATTCCCACCAGGAGCGGGAGAGAGAGGAGCCTACTTGTACTGGAAAGCGGCTGCAAATTACTTGGGGCACCATTGCACAGGCATCCTGATCTCCTAGTATGGAGTGTCCACAGTGTACGCAGTATAGTGGAAGGTCTGTCAAATCCTGCCATTAATTGCAAGCCTCAATCCCCAATTGCTGCTCTCCTGAATGCTGCCCCAAGCAGTTTGCACCTGGCTTCCTAGTGTGAATAGGCTTCTGGCAGGAATCACATTACAGCCTCTGTATTGCACAGAGTGCCATAAAATTATAGTGACTTACCTCGCTGGAAAAATGGGCGAGAAAACAAGAGATTCTCTCACCCCGTTCAATACGTTCAATACCCCGTTCAATTTTCTCAGAATTTTTCTGAGAAAATTCCCACCTATGATGTTAAACTGGGGCACTGCTTACTCCTCTCACAGGTGGAACAGATTTACCAGCATTTTTTAAACAGTAGAGGGATACTCCCCCACGTCCCAGTCAGTCAATGTTCATCTCTCCATCAACAGCATTTATAAAAAACACATTCTGGTCAAGATCACATTGCAGTTTGTGGAGCCGACGGTATGTAAATTGCCTGCCACAGTGATTCCGCTGGCTGCAAAGTCCTTCTTTCTCCATCTCATAAAACCATTACAAACACGAAATATTCAGCACTGAATAAATTCAATAGGCCTGATACATATTAAGGAAGCCCAGGGGTACAGATCCAATTGTTTTAAATCCCTGCCTCACTTTACACCAGAAAGACTTTAATCTGGATTCTGTATTCCATCGTAACAATCACGACTTGAAATGTCTTAAAGCCTGATTACCAATACTATTTAGTGCCAGGTCATGAAATGGCACTGCTGTAAATCCCTCTGCTGCCTGGTATAAGGTCATTACTCAATCTGTGATTTCCATCAGAAGAGAAAGGCAAAATGATTGTTCCAAACTTGGACTGTAAACAGCTCAAAAAACCTGGAACAACTAGTAAGGTTTGACTGGTACAGGGAGGATCAAAACACTCAGAAAACATGTTGCCATTCGGGTGAGTCGAAGTTAAGAATGAAACTTGCTAGAGTGTAACTAATACTTTTCAGAAAGGGCAGTTATCTCATTTATTACAGTTAGCTAATCGTTACATAGCATGCACCAACAAAAGGACACACAAACGTATTAGAAGCTTCCTGAAAAGTTTCAGATCACGGTTGCAGGAATGGGAGAGCGTTCTATTCCCGTGAGCTACTTTGAGAATTTTTTGACAGCTATTATTTCTCATCGCCATACTACTTGCTTTCAGTGGCACAGGCCTTTGCCAGACTGGAGTCTTACTCATACTGGCTTTAATTTACTCCAGTTCTCTGGAGCTAGGCAGATGCAAATTAAGTAGCTTCAAAAGGAATGAATGCATGTAAAGGTCGAGCATATCATACCAGTTCAAAATAGTGAAATCTTGCTAATAGCATCACCTTAAAGATTTCCATTTATCACCAGTGGCAACCTAATTTGCTATTTTTCAATAAAATGCGTTGTGGCATTGCTATCCCTCAAGAACTTCATTCTGCAAAGTTTAAAATGCTGATCATCAGGCAGGACACGCCATTAACTTTCTTTTCAATGCCTCAAGCAAATCGTCCCTATGTTAGCAGCAGCCATTACAAATCTTAAATCTGCAAGGTTCTACCTTTATAGGGTAATCATTCCCATTTACATCTAACTCCTCTTCCAACTCGGGTAGCAGATCTATTTGAACTTTTGACGATGCAGTCATAAGCACTGCTAATTACATTCAATGTGCAGCAGCCACATAGCAGGGTCACTAGGGGTGATAATACAGTATCAGCACATGCACGCACACACATACACACACACACACACACACAACACAATGCTACTGCTGTATTGGCTCTGACAAAGAGTCATCCTGACTCGAAACGCTAGCTTTATTCTCTGTCCACAGATGCTGTCAGGCATGCTGAGATTTTCTAGTATTTTCTGTTTTTGCAGGCTTACATTAACACTGCAATGAAATTACTGTGATTAGCTTCTTCCCTGTTGCCATCAGACTTTTGAATGGACCTATCATGCTTTAAGTTGTTCTTTCTCTATGGTTATTACTGTAACACTACTTATCTATGAATGGTATGCTTTGTCTGCATAGCATGCACAAAACAAGACTTTTCACTGTATACCAATAAATGTGACAATAATCAAATCTGGTGCTTGTTCGACTACATGAAGGAGAATTTAGATGGCCGATGCATCAACTAGCATCTCTTTCAGACTGGGAGGAAACCAGAGCACCCGGCAGAAACCCCACACAGACATAGGAGAACCTGCAAGCTCCGCATAAACAGCTATCGAAGCCGGGATCCCTCGCGCTGTGAGGCTGCAGTGTTAACCACTGTGCTGCCCATAAATCATAATCGATGATGGTTACATAGTCACTAAATTCCAGATTTTTAGTTGTGAATTTAAGTTTCACCAGCAGCCATAATGGGATTTGAACCTGTGTCTTCAGACAACCTGGAGCCTCTGGATCATTATCCGGTGACATTACCACTACTCTACCACTTCTCCAGCGAGAGTGCTCCCACCAAGCCAAGTCTAACTCTTAAGTGCACATTTTGCCCCCAGATGTTAATTACTCTCTGGGGGAGGGATACAGACATATTTACAACAACCTTCATGAAAGGCAAATGCTTTTCTGTTTGAACTTTGGATTGAGATATGTGCACATTAACAGAGCTGAAAGTTCAGCTTAAAATGAGACTTCTCAGCATTGGTCTGTGCCAAACTAAACTGAAAATGAACTTTGAACTTTCCCCTTCATTTCATTAAGTTATTTTAAAAATTGCTCCTAATTAATTGTTAATAAATAATTAACATAAATAGATTACTAATACTACTGTCATAGCCTGGATATATATTGCATTTGAGAAAAAGGTATCAGGATATTAAAAAGTTACGAAAGTTGGTGTCACTTTGTCAACCTTAAAAACTCACGAGAAACAAGAGATGAAAGTTGCCCAACATTAATTCACCACAGCGGGCAGTTGGGTCAGCTTCTGTTGGAACGTGTTGGAAAAAGCAGCTTTCTGAAGCAGAGCATAACTGGTTACACATTTAGCTAGTCACCATTTGCTGCTCACCTCAGCTTCCTAAACTAGCATGAAGCAGGGCAGAGTCACCCTAGAGAAAGATTGGACCCCGGACCATCCAAACTAGCAATAAATATGATGGGGAAAGAGCAGCAAGTCGTAACAAGGGGGCAGTTTTGAGTAAGTGTTAGCCTTCGGTGTAAACAGTGATGCAGGACCAAAATCTCATGAGTCAGGAAACAGGATTCTTGCTGGCAAGGTCTCATTTCCTGATTTTTCCCCGTTCCTCACCAGTGTCTTAATGGGCAGCAATGTCATTTCCATATGTTTTAATAAGCTTCAATATCATTAAAGAACCAGTCACATGGTTCCTCCTCACTAAATATTTATACCTTGCTGGCGTGACATCACATCAGTTGGAAGTTCCAAGCTGATAGTGCCAGCAGTGGGCTCTCAGGTGAGCTACTTAGGAGCCGGGAACTGCCCCCAATACTTGCATGTTGGGGATGGAATCGGGCACTCTAATGCTTGTGGGATGGTCTGCCATTTCTTTTTAAAAAAAAACGGTACCGCAATCTCTGGAGGGCCGAACTTACTGGCCCCATTAGACAGCGCCCCACCAGAATGACAAACAAACCATGCCCCCAGATTGCCAGAAAATCTGGTCTGCAAACTCAGCTATGGATCTGGAGAGATACGTGCCAGTTTTCAGTCTGACACACACTCTTGATGAACTTGGGTAAAAAAAGTTTGCACATTCTCCCTATGTCTGTGTGGATCTCCTTCAGGTGTTCTAGTTTCCTCCCAAGTCTAAAGATGTGCAGGTTAGGTTGGTTGGCCATACTAAACAGCTCATTGTGTCAAGGGGACTAACAGTGTAAATGTGTGGAGTTATAGGGATAGGGCCTGGGTGGGATTGTTGTCGGTGCAGACTTGATGGGCCGAATGACTTCCTTCTGCATTGTTTGGAATCTATGATAATTCTGCTTAATGCTGAAAAGGACAATGGCAGGTTCATGGCTAGAAGCATTTGCTACAAGCTCGGCCGTCCAACATCCACTGACTGCTTCTCATTCCCTAAATAACCAAGGAATTTGCATTGAATCCAAGTCCAAATTTTCAAATAATTATCTCCACTACTGCAGGTGGATGGAAGTTCTCTTTCACTCCTATTCATTCGTCGATTTGTCTGTCAAATAAATCTCAAAATCTAAATGGAAGGATTTCAACATAATTTGGTACACAAATTGGATATAATACAAGGAATAACTGATTCAGTATTGACAAAGAAGCAGATCTAGATCCTGCAAAATTTTAGAGAAAAAGGGCCAATTAACATTGGGATAATAGGGTAATTCATTTTTTTTTAAAAATGTTGTATGTTGATCGATTCGGAATGCTTTAGAATGTCATGGATTGTCTCAGTTGCTTTGGTGGAATTTGTCAAAACGTGTGCAATGTTTCCAGGGCAGGTTGTTGGATGAGGATGGGTCTGAAGTCTCCTCAGTGAGACAGATATGCCTAACAAATGCATTTCTTTTTTTCAACCTCATAGATTAGGCCTTGTGTACAGCAGCCAGATAGGGAAAAACTTCTGAGGAAGTGATGCATAATTATAATAATGTTGAGTTAACACAGTGTGGCCTTACAGCATACTCTCCTCATTATTTTTTAGGTTAAACACATCAGAAGTAAGGTGTGACCCTTGAAAGACCTGTTAATTTGAATAATTCCTCCCATGTAGTGGCTCTACAAAAAAAAAAATTAGATTTGGGCGCATTTTTTAAAATTTTGAGTGCATGCAGAAGGGTTGCCTCATTGCAAGCTCTTGGCTGCTTTTTGGATCCCTATAATAAGGGCATTTTCACAATATTAACCAGGTTGGTTGCAGCACAGAAGGTGACCATTCATATCTCAATGAGGTTTCCACCCAATTTCTCCAGGAGCTTCCTGCAGCCCTGCCTTGCTTGAGCGGGAATGCACGTGACCTGCACTGTGAGCAGAGAGCTGCCAAGCACAATCTACACCCCTATTCCCAGTAACTGCTATAGCTCATGCTAAGAAAGACAAACACATCACGGGAAAAAATACTGATTTGGTCTGCTTTACTCCCACTCCCTTTTCTTGGCTCACAGGCCACTAAATAAAAAGGGTTGCTTCAGGTTGATGTCCAAAATAAACATTTGACTCAGACCAAAATAAATAAGGAAATTTCTCATTAAGTATCTGGCTAACTAACCAGATTAAAAAATTTACTGCAAAGTTGTAGAAGTCGTTCTCAGACTGTCATAACATTTCCAAAAGGAGACCATTCAGCCCATTGAGCTTGCACTGACAACAATCCCATCCAAGCCCCATCCCTATAACTCCACACATTTATCCTACTAATCCCCCTGACACTAAGGGGCAAAATATCACAGCCAATCAACGTAACTCATACATTTTTGGTCTGTGGAAGGAAATCAGAGTGTCTGGGGGAAATCCATGCAGACACGGGGAGAACATGCAAAGTCTATACAGACAGGGGCCCGAGGCTGGAATTGAACCCGGGGTCCCTGGCGATGGGACGCAGCAGTGCTAACCACTGTGCTAGCATTGAAACAGTATGCTTCACATTCAAACACCACACTTGACAATTCTTCTGAAATTAAAACAGTCCTTAATTTGTCCAAAGAGTCAATCAAAGGTGGAAACACAGTCACTATGGTCACCATTCTATGTTGTGATGACACAGATAACCAATAAAATGTTGCTATACTGAAGAGAACTTCAACTGTGAAGTTGGCCAACTTTTACCTTTTTCCCCTAAACTCAGGGTTGTTAAGGTTCATTTCGCAAAGATCTAATTATCAGGAATTTCAATTAGTGATTCATCCAAAAAGTATAGTGCTAGAATGGGGTTGTGGTTTATTCACATTACACAGAGTGATTAATCATTTAGCTGCCAAAATACATGAATGGAATGCCTCAAATTACCAGGTCCACATTGGCCAATCATTGAATCAATTTTAAAACAGGCCTGATCTACAATCATGCAGTATTTGAATCGTACAGATGATGGTCATGTCGGTCCAGATTATTTGTCTGCCAGTCACTGTATGTGTCATCATCCCAGGACTTGTTTTTTCAATTAGCATTCCTACCAGGGGCAGGTTCTTATTTTCCTGGAAAAAAAGCTATTGTCTGCCTTTTTAAAAAGTGGCTTAGTGGTAAGACTCATATCTGAGTCAGAAGTTTGCAAGTTAAAACCCCACTTCAGACTTAAGCTCAAATTCTAGGCTGATATTTCAGTGCAGTACTGAAGGAGTGCTATACTATCAGAGTTGCAATTTTTCAACGGAGACATTAAACTGAGGCTTCATCCATCCGCTCAGGTGGATTTAGAAGATCCCATGGTGCAATTTGAAGAGCGGAGGAGTCCTCACTAATAGTCACTGAAATGACTGAACCAGTCAATGGCTGGGATTTCTAGCCCTCCTCGCCGGTGACCCCTGGAGGTGGATTCCTCGATGGGATGGATGGCAAACAACACAAATGGATGTGCATTACAGCGGGACAAAAGATCCCACTGGTGGCTGATGGAGAGTTGATTTCGCTGTCAGAAAACTTATCATGGGGTTGGAAAATCCAGGCCCTTTTCTCATTGTTGATTTTGGAACCTTGCTATGTAAACTGGTTGCTGCATTTCCTATATCCAATAGCCACTAATCTCAAAAGGTATTTACTGAATAATAAAATGCTTGGGAATGATATTACAGCCATAAACAACATAGCATAAATGCCAGCGCTTTGTCTTGAATCCAAATCAAAGAACAGGGACAGAATTTTACCAGTTCATCTCATCCACCAGGGGTGGAGTGAGCTGGTAAAATCACGCAAGAGCTGAGAAATCTGGATTACGCCCAATTTCCTTGGCTCTCGCAATTTTGAGAGACAGATTTCCAGCGAGGTCAACCTCTTACTGGAAATGGACAAGAGGCTGATTAATTATTTAATATTACATTTTTAATCTGTTGCATCTGTTTTGCATTTGCATCTGTTTAGTGCACCCAGTGTTCAATCGTCTGGGCTCATTTGTCTTTACAGGTGGAACTGGAAGCCACTGAATCCCCGGGGAGGCCGAGGACAAGAGAAGGTGCCCTTGGGCAATGCCAGCCTGGAACCTTGGGACTGCCTATGCTGGCACTCTGTAATGGGATTGCATTGGGGAGGCAAGCGCAGTCAGTCTGGGCAGCAGAGCTACTTGCCCTCGTTTGTGGGGCTTCTGATTGGCCGCTGGCCTTTGCAATTGTGAGCTGGGTGGTGGGATAAGGGAGCAGATTGAGGTTGCCTGCTGCAGAACCCTGCATTTACAATTGTGCATGTGCAACATCAGAGGTCTGTATATATGCAGTAGCTCTCTCTATATAGGCTGGCTGGCAAATTAAGTCCTGCCCACTGCCTGCAGCAACGAGAAACAGTCTACATCATTTTTTTCAATGACAAGGTGCATAAGTTTGGGTATGAAAACTTGCCCAAAAGTAGTATCAGGAACTCCCCATTTTCACCCTAGCTGGACATTTAGCATCGTTCTCAAAATTCAGTGACAAAAGTAAGACCAAAATGTTATTGAGCTATTCAATTTTCCAAATTATTTATTCACATGAATGAAAACTGCTGACTGACACCAATTGCTTTGCTTTGTCCATTTTTGACAAATTTTCTGGAGATTCACTTCAAAGAAGGAGTGCATATGCCTACACACTGTGGCGTGTGATTTATCATTTACTTTGAAACCTGAAGTGATTAGGGCAATTTCTGATTTGCTAGTTGTCAAGCTTAGCCAGTGAGGATGTGTTATTGGTAGCAGTTTATAGTCATACAACTTCAATTTATGCGAATTGTGCCAGACTCTGAGATATTAAGTAGAATCAAA
This sequence comes from Sphyrna mokarran, assembly GCA_024679065.1. NCBI lineage: Eukaryota > Metazoa > Chordata > Chondrichthyes > Carcharhiniformes > Carcharhinidae > Sphyrna > Sphyrna mokarran. The sequence continues at coordinate 66,482,567 of JAGIQG010000009.1, forward strand.
GAATCCCTGCAATGCAAGAGGTGGCCATTTGGCCTATTGAGTCTACACCTATTCTCCAAACAGCATCTTATTTAGGTTCACCACCTTCTCTCACCCTCTTTACCAGCTTGGGGGGGAGGAGGGGGTAGAGGTAGTTGGGGTCTTCATCTGGCATCCCATTAATGGAATGCCAATGATGTTTATGCTAGCATCTGATGGATGTTCAGGTCAGAAGCTATGGCAGGCATCAGTGAACTCATGGTGGCATAAAACTAATTTGTGGGCCTCTCACCATATTCTCCCACCATCGAATACACCAATGGAAGCTTGAGAGAATTTTGCCCTTGTCAAGACTGCATTACATTCATGTTTGATTTATTATTGTCACATATATTAGTATACAGTGAAAATAATATTTCTTGCATGCTATACAAAGCATACTGTTCTTAGAGAAGGAAACGACAGAGTGCAGAAATGTAGTGTTACATCATAGCTAGGGTGTAGAGAAAGATCAACTTAATGCAAGGTAAGTCCATTCAAAAGTCTGACAGCAGCAGGGAAGAAACTGTTCTTCAGTTGGTTGTTACGTGACCTCAGAATTTCTTTTTATTCTTTTTCTTGATGGAAGAAAGTGGAAGAGAGAATGTCTATGGTGGGTGGGGTCCTTTATTAATTATACACTTCAAATTCATCATCATGAAAACCCAACCTATTAATTTTGTTATATTACTGTATTGAGATTTTACACTACAATCCAAAGAAGCACAATCCTGGCAGATATCCTACGTGCTACACATTTATCAAACTCGATCCATGCACCCATTGTGTCAGTTCAGAGTACAAGTTTTAAACACACTGTTCATCAAATCTCTTTGAAGTAAATTAACTGATCAGCAATATTGACAGCTTTCATAGCAACCTTGTTGCTTGCTCATCCATAACACAATAGTTGTAGCTTGCACACTATCTGTCCAGGGACACACCATATAAGCATTAAGAAATCCTTCACTCCCAGAACCATCAGTTAATGCCAAAAAAAAAAAGAACCAGTAAGATTTCAAAGTTTCATAGTCAATTTACTAAATCCTGAAATATTTAACTGAGCCTCCTCCCTCCACCTGAAAGAAAAGGGCATTCAAAAACTTAGATTGTAATAAAGAAGCAAACAAAAAGGTGCTACTCAAGGGGCAAAAGTGAAGGCAGCTGAAAAATCAATCCTTTGAGTTGGCCAGATGGAGAGGAAAGCGAGCTGTCAGTTTGCTATTAATACAAGTCATTAGATCAATCTCCATTTGGTTGCTTCCACTTCAGTGCCTCCTTGCTGCATCTGACAGTCTGAAAAGCAGCAAGCTGATTCGTTTCTCATCCATCCCAGCAAATGTGTTTGATTCTTTTTTTCCCCTCAATTTAAATCATTAGCAACTGATGAGCAAGACATAATTGAACCAATGTCTTATACAAGTTCAAAAACGTCAACACATGCAAACATTGTGCACATTTGACCATAAATACTTGGAATACATGACAAAAATATTGAATAAGTGTAGTACTGCAGGAGGCCATTCGGCCCATTTGCTCTACACAATTCAATTAATCCCACTGCTCTGTGCCCTCCTTTAAAACTACCAGTTTTAGACTAAAATAAGCAGCACATTAATCTGAAATGATCACAGTAGTTCAACATTGACAGAAAGACACAACAATGCTTCTAAACTTTAATCACACCTTGCTAATGCCAGTGACAGAGCATCAGAAACTACATTCATCTTCCAGTTGTTTAGTTTCTCCAGCCATTGGGATTAATTGGCTTGGTTTAATTTTCAGGTGTCCGAGTGTTCACTGATGCAAATCCCAGGAAAGATTATTTACAGCTGTGCAAAATTTTCAATACGTCACAGGGAAGATAAAATCCTGCCACTCATACGTTGTTGTTTGTGGGAGCTTGTTGCTTGCAAATCCATTCCACGTTTCCAACATTACAAAGTGACGACGCTTGAAAAACTACTTCACCAGCTGCAAAGAACTTTCAGGTGTTTGTGGTCATGAAAGATGCTACGTAAATGCAAAAATTCCTTACAGTCACTGACTGTAAACTGGTTCATTTTCAGTCTCCCAAGAATCATAGAATTATAAAATTATAATGATTAAATTATAATTATAAAATTCCTACACAATGCAGAAGGTGGCTATTTGGCTCATCGAACCTGCACCAGCAACAATATCATCCTATCCCTGTTACCTCATGTATTTACCTACTATTCTCCTTAACAACTCGTTGGAGTCTTTTAAGAGACTTCAGGATAAGTACATGGATTTAATAGGATTAAGGGTTATAGATAGGCCTGATAGCTAGGGATATGATCAGTGCAACTTGTGGGCTGAAGGGCCTGTTTGTGATATAGTGTTCTATGTTCTTTGACACTATGGGGTAATTTAGCATGGCCAGTCAGCTGATCTAACCCACTCATCTTTTGAGTGTGGGAGGAAGCCGGAATACCTGGAGGAAACCCACGTAGATACAGAGAAAGACATGCAAGCTTCGCACAGTCACCTTAGGCCGGAATTGAACCTCAGTCCTGAACGCTGAGATGTGTATTATTTCAGTTGATGACCTTTCAATCAGAACTGGAAGAGATTAGTGATTTAACAGATTGAGAAGAAATGGAGGCGGTGAAAGAATGGTGGTGGTGGGGTGGGCATTGTGATAGGGAGGATAAAAGGAATGATTGCTACCAGGCAAAATGGGCAGTAGTTGGACAAGTAATGAAATGCCTACTAACGACCTCTAGACAGAAAGAACAGAAAACATGGGAGATCAGTGCCATATTACAGCCACTAGAGTGTGTTTGTATAAAAAAAGACAACAGGATCTACTCATAAGAAGAGAAAGGACACAACAGCAGGGTCAAGGAAAAGCACCTGCCACAGCAATAAACTGTACAGCTGTACAGAGGCTCTTGCCTGCTAAAGGAAGGCTTACAATGCAGATACAAAGACAGCCTATGGCCAGGCAAGGGGGAAAACAGGAGGAATGTATTTGAATAAAGGAATCAGATGAACTGTCCCCGTTTTCCAACAGGAAATCATACCGTAAAGGCTAAAACAGCAAAGGGCATAATTTTAACATAACATCCAATTAAAAAGACACAGCAAACCTCAGGGCCCCCATTCAGACATTCAGCCCCATTCTAAGTCACTTCATTTCTTCTTGTGATTCAGTCTCGCTGATTTAAATTTGTAAACTTCATGATATTTCACTCGGTAAATCATTGCTGAATTCACGTGTCACGCTTGCTATGTGCTGCAATAAATGATTGGAACGTGTAGAAAAGCGATAAGCATGCTTGACGGGCAGCGTAAATCTCAGGCTGGAATTTGTACAGCACTATCCAATTCAGACAGTACCACATGCTATCCTTTCCCATCATTATTCTGCTTTTCCTGGTGGAGTTCTCTGACTTGACAGCGGAAATCCCAAGAAGCAGCAAAAGAGATCCGGAATGATCTCTATGCTATCACCCCAATGGGGTTAAGAATTTTTCAATCTAAACTCAATTATTTCTAACTGCATGCTCTGTTTCTGTCAATCTTTCTTTCTGCAGGTTTTTCTTTCTGGTGTGTTTCTCTGCTACCTCAGCTACATGATAGTGTTCTATCTTTCTTCCTGTTACACTATTAAAATATGTCACAAATCCCTAGATTTCAATTTCTTCCCATTTCTAAAAGATAGGATTTAAACATACCAGTTTTGGATTGCAAGCTCACTAACATAACCATTAATCTACTGCATCCAGAAATGCCGGATCTCTTTAAAATGTGTATTATTTGTCAGCTCTAGCATTTACAGTTGGTGACGCTCTTGTCTCGAGTTACATTGTTCTGGGTTGAGATCCCACGCCTGCACTAAAAATCAGCCACAGAGTGGCACCATGGTTGGCACTGCTACCTCACAGTGACAGGGGCCAGATTTGATCCCTGTCGGTGTGTGTGGAGTTTGCATGTTCTCATCGTGTCTTTGAGGGCTTCCTCTGGGTGCTCCAGTTTCCTCCCACGCTCCAAGGATGCATAGGTTAGAAGCAGTGCTGAGGGAGTGCTGCACTGCCAGCAATGCCATGTTTTGAATGAGACTTTGGGGTAAAGTTTATGTTGCTCAGCAATGGATGAGTCTCCAACCTGGAAGTGGGTGGGTCACCAGCTACCAAACCTACCTTGAGAGATACCAGACGGCATGTCTTTCAGGCAGTTAGCAGGGGTCATGCAGACACTGGCCGACAGCATTGAGTAATAGTGAGCAGTGTACCCAATTGGCAACGCAACACTGACGTCAGTCACAGTCACCCATTTAGCAACACTCTGGGCATCCGCAACACAAATAATACTTTAAAGGCTGAAGCTTTTTGCATGAAGAAGTTTAAATTCTTTGGAAGAATTGCAGCAGGTTTCACCTGGGTGTTGACTTTTGCACAAGCGGCAAATCATTTCTTACCCTTGAGGGAAGGACATCCAAATGCAACTGATTCATTCCCAGTGTGACTAGCAAGCCTGGAGAAAAAGACCCAAATTCAACCCATCACCTCTCTGGGTCTCTCCACAAATGAAGTGAGAATGGAGCCACCAGCTGTGGAGAGGTCAAGACCTATGATGCCCCATGGTCTGATGATGATGACTCCCTGCAAGTTCTTTTCCAGGCTCTGCAGGATAGATGGGAGATCCTCGTGTCAGAAGTTGCGATGAGAAGATCTCCTAACAAGACAAAACCAGCCGGGAAGGAGCTTGCAGGGGAGGTTAACAGACGTGAGATTGCCCAGGCAACCTGCCTGCCGTGACAGAAAAGCCTCAATGAGATCTGCCAGGCTGAGTGTTTGAACATTTCAGAGAGGGGTTTAGTTAGAAGGGTGCAGCGTTGCATTCCATACTGTATGGCCCACATGTAAAGACAGCATGACACTGGCACCACTTTGCCTGTCAATAAGGGTTCATGAGGGGTGGAGGGGAGGGAAGGGAATGGTCTGTAGCTCCAGTCAGCTGGCAAGGAGCATTGAGAAACATTGGCCTCCGACAAAATACAATTTGGTCGTGCATTTGAAAGCAGCACAGTTGTTACAATGTCCTTTTTCTCCCACTTACAGGAGATGGCGGATACAATAATAGAAAAAGGGCCAGGACTCTAGGCTGCCAGTCTGATCTGGCTTTCCTCAGCCAGCCAGGGAAGGAGGTCCTGTGACTGGAGGAGCTCATCGCTGGAACCATTTATTTGGCAGAGGTTGGATGAAAACCCCAGGGTCATAGCTCTCTTCTGCAAACTGCTTCAGAGGGTTTGAGAGAGGGCCAAGGAAAATGAGATGGGCACAACAATGTTATAAACTGGGGAGTCAACGAGGAAGATAGCATTGATGGGGTTTATCTGTGAATGTTGATACAATTTGGGCAGGATGGTCTGCCTGAGTATGGCAGCATTGAAGATTCAACACTGTCAGCAATCTGCTAATGGTGCCAGTGTGTGTTCTGAACTCAGCTCAGATGATGATGGTGCTCCTCATTCTCCTTGTTTACAGAATCATTGGGCCTGCACTGACAATAGTCCCATCCAGGCCCTATCCCCAACCCCACATACTTACCCTGCCAATACCTGACACTAAGGGACAATTTATCTCAGCCAATCCACTTAGCCTGCACATTTTTGGAGTTTAGTTTTCCCCCCCACAGGACCAGACATCATCAGCAGCCACAGGTCCTGAGGGAGCCTCACTCACCTCAGAAGAGGAGGCAGCCTTGGAAGATGTAATATTGCATCCTTACGTACAGAGTGCCAAATCAGGTACATACCTTGTTAGTTATGTACAGCTTACCTACAAGGGATTCACACACTGGTAAATGCAAGTCGCAGTCACATGATCAGCATTTGCTGACTGAGCTGGACCTCCCCCCAGCTTTCAATGAAGTTTGAAGCAACCTAATTGCTGAGCAGCAGCTTTTAGACAGTGTGAGGTACATGGAAATGGGGCAGAGGTTCCCGAGGGATGATACAGTCTGGTATGGGCAATACAGGAGTCCATGCAGACCATTAGCACAGCAATCACCTGCTTTTCCAAACACATGGCTTCCTTTTTAGAACGGTGAAGGTTGAGGGTAGGATTGATAGAGATATTCAGAATCATAAAGGACTTTAATAATGTAAAGGGAACAGATTGTTTGCAGTGACAGAAAGATTAATAACGAGAAGCCACAGATTTAAAATAGCGAAAAAACCAGAGGACAGAAAAAGCAAGTTCTTTTAGAAGCTACGAGCTACATGGGCTGGAATGTTTCAGTCCCATCACAGCAGTTTCCCCGTGGCGTTATAGCCAGCCATTTCATTCTTCTGATTCCGTCGAAGTCAACAGAGATGCTACTGGCAAGAGGGGCTGGGAGATCTCACCCATGATCTGGAATGACTGCCAAAAAAAGGGTGGTGGAATACTAACTTTTGAAAGGGAATTGGAGAAAATTGCAGAAATGCTTGAAGGGGATAAACTTGCACAATTACGTGGAAAGGTCATGAGAGTGAGATCAATTGGATAGTTGATTCAAAGAGGCATCACACGTACAATGGGCCAAATGGCCTTCTTCTGTGCTGTATTTATTCAACAGTTGCATACTAAAATGTGACAGAACATACATTTATCATACATGTATAACAATTCCTTCTGAAACAAAGAGAACAATGTCCCAAAACACTGAGGAGAATCTTCTAACCAGGTCAGGTGGACATTCGCCCACCCATTACCACTTATGCTCTGCTTCCAACTCTGTAGGTGGGGAAGTTGAGGCAGATGCTGAATAATAAAAATTGCACCAGAGTAGTTTCTACTGAGGTGGGTACAGTGAGTCAGGATATTTTCCAACTCAAACTACCACTGCTTCTGTTAATATATCCAGCCAAGTCCTTTCCAAAAAATGGTGTCGTCCATTGTTACCTCCGCTGTTATAATTGCACGCATTCTGCCGAATTCAATGGATGATGAGTTAGACAATAATGGTGTCAAACTGGTCTTGTATCAATAAATAACAATAAGGATCCGATCAGTATTAAAATAAGCACTACCAGATGCATACAGATATACCAACCATCTTTATTCTTGAATGTTTCAATAAAGCTACACTATATGAATGTCTGCAACTTTAATACCACTTTTAGATAGATTCCTGACAGCTTGAAGTGTTTGCATCAACAACAGACAGAAAATGCTGGAAAATCTCAGCCGATCTGACGGCATCTGTGGAGAGCAAGTGGAGCCAATGTTGCAAGCCTGAATGACTTCTTCTTAGGGTTGGGGGGTGGGGTGGAATCTGTACTTGTTTTTTCTCTAGACAGAAGAATAATACAAATTGCAGAGTGAAAAAGTCCCAGACCCAAGTTGATCCAGCTACCTTCCACTATTTTAGTAGTGACATGATGTGACAATAAATGGAATTGTTAGCTCATCATAGCAATTTGTCTTCAATTAATCTACAACAGGCATGAGAAAAATCCCAAACGATGGAGTATAGACACCTGCTGCTAATAAGTACACCTTCATGTCATGTTTCAAAATGTTTGTAAATGATATCCCAAAATGTTATTTTTTGAAAGCAATCTATCAAATCTGCTTTTGAATGAATCAATGCCTCCACCATCTCTTTACACAGCCTTCCCCATTGACTGATGACTCACGCACTGAAATCCTGTTTCTGCAGATTAGTTTTGTGTACACACCCTATTCAACCATTGTGAACAAGCTGCAATAGTGTGTCCTGGTCTATATTATTCAGACTCTTTAGAATTCTAAACCCAGCATCTATATCATCTCTCAGCATTCTTTGCCAGTAAAAATATACCATAATCACTCCTCGCAATCTAATCCCTTCACCCTTCCACCACCCCAAACATTCTCTTCTATATTTTTTCAATAGCTATAATTTTTTTTAATCATGTGATGACCAGACAGCAATTTAAGAGCACTTATAGTAATGGTTTATGAAGTGCCAGGATTACCTCTCTGCTTTGGCTCAGTTCTGACCTTCCATTATCCATCTTGCCTTGCTCCCTGCCACCAAACCATTGTTGTGACAGTTTCAGTTCATTTATTTGTGTCACAAGTAGGCTTACATTAACACTGCAATGAAGTTACTGTGAAAATACCCCACTCACTACAATCCCGTGCTTATTCAGGTACACTGAGGGAGAATTTAGCATGGCCAATGCACCTAACCAGCATGGCTTTCGGACTGTGGGAGAAAACCAAAGCAACCAGGGGAAACAACCTACACAGACACAAGAGGGAAGTGCAGATTCCACAAGACAGTGGCCCAAGCTGGGAATCAAATACAGGTCTCTGGCACTGTGAGACAGCAGTGGTAATCATTATGCCATCATGTCGCTTTCTTGATCTCTTTCACCTAACAGTTGTATCTAAGAGGTTCTTGTGGCTTGTCATATTTTGTGTTTTGAAATGTCTTAGGACATTTTATTACATTAAAGATGCTATACAAGTTATAGTTGTTTTACACATCAAAATATACAACAGCATCGAAGAAAACAGAGGAACATGTTCCGTTTTCTGATGAGTAATACTCCATAAACAGCAGCAGTTCCCTATTCTACAATCTATCTACATGATGTCAATGTGCAGTTCAAGCATAGCTTTCCCACAGGACTCATAGCAATTATTCATTCAGCTAGCATGACAAGAAGTCCAACATTATTAACTCAACGTGTGGTAAAAAGTTTAGGAGATCAATTTTTACACTTCACTCTGAATTGCTAAATTTTGTGACAATTGCGTGCTAAACTTGACCCCTGACTTTCTCCAATTCAACCTTGATTCATTACATCAAGAGATTATGTTTTAACTGCACATTATACTTCCGGTTGACAAAGAGTTATTGGGGCAATTTTAGCTGAATACTTTAGGTTCTAAAGAGGTGGCCAGGCTGGGGTTGTAAACTGAAAACTTGGTTTAGTACAAATCACAGTCTTGATAAAAAGGTGCTGAAGGCAGCTCCAAAAACAGCCACTTGGAGATTTATCAAACAGCCATAGCCACTAAATATCCCTGCTTGTGTTCGTTGAAGAGGCTGCACATTTTGGTGACCAGCACTGCAGCTAAAATCCTATCCTTATAGAGACAAGCTGACAGGGAGCAAAACAGCAGTCAAAATTTCACATATTACAATGGCAGATCCACCTGTCCCACAGGGCTCCCGCTCACTGAAGAACATGCTTGGGTTAAAACCATTGGTGGGCTCCTGCGCAGAAACACAACTGCCTTGACAGATTAAAATTCCCCTTGTTATTTTCTTACCTAGCTTTCTAACACCAACAAATATGGAGACCTTACATTCAGTTGTCATCTAAGTAATCAAGCTTCCTCCTTTAGCTACCCTACCAAGAGAGTACTGCCAATCATGGACTCCCATTGTATTGATCCATGATTATGCTTGGCCAAGTATTGCCGTACCTTACCATTGTCTTCTGCAGTGTGGCTGACCAGGAAAGTCTCCCACTCTCACCACCTGCCATTAGGCAGATTGGAAGGAGTTACAGGCTGATAATCAATCTTTTTGATTACAATTTGATTGAATCTTCTGCGGCCATCAAATCTTGAAGTGGAACTTGAACCCAGGCCTCTGACAGAGAGATAGAGATGCTTCCACTGTGCCATAAGACATCCACAAGTTAACAATATTGATTATGAATAGATCAGGACAGACATGGATGCTGGTGATGGCCTACTAGTAACAACCAGTTCTGTTTGCTGCCCTTTAATCAATCCTCTGTCAATCTTGTGCAATAATCTTGATCAGATACATTTTGAGGTCTTTGCCCGAAGGCAGGTCTGATCCTATGCACCATGACCTCCATCGAGGGTGGGCAAGGTGGCAAGTCCTGAAAGCATTGCAACTGGCACAAGCTATTGAACCTGAGCCATTAGCAACAATTCATTGAGCCAACCAGCCCACCAAGGAGTCCAAATTGCTTTGGCAACATATATTTCCACACGCATATTGTAGTTTGGAGCTTTGGTTAGTGATGGTAGAGGCTCCATATTCTTTCTTACTATCACATGGCTGACCAGGAAACTCTCCTGCTCTTACAATGTGCTATTAGTGAGAATTGGTAGGATTTACAAATTTGAATGCACTTTCCTCTGCCAGCAGATTCTGGAGTGGGACTTGAACCTGGAGCTTCTGGCTCTGAGACAGTGACACGACCTACTGCACTATAAACCATGCTTTATTAAATTTACTGGTTTCTTTTAATCAACTTTGCTGGATATATCCTATTACTATCACCAGGTTTTCATGTTTGGATAGCTGGCAACATGTGCAACTCAAAGATGTCATTTTGAGGCTTACATAAGTGGGGTTGGGATGAAGCTGTATGTGCAACAAAAATCATGATTGCTCAATTACCACCTCATCTACCAACAACCTGTCAATATCTGAGAATATTGGCCCAGTTGTAAGCATATGGCATTTGGAAATGAACTGACTGACTTTGACAACTCAGGTGAAGTCATTGATCTTTTTGTGGCACTATTTCCAAGCTGTCCAGCTTACATTGCCTTCTATGTGGGAGACTCTTGCGAAGGGAGGACATCTCTTCCCAAAGTATCATGTGGATTACGACCTCTGGTGCAGTGTTAGAGAACCTTCTAGCACACATTCTATCACATTACACTATTAATCAGTGTTCTACTGCTCGGACTGTATTTCCAAGCCAATATCAGCAAATGCTGAAATCGGAATGCACTGCTCTTTAAGAGATGAAGGCTGGTTTTACATTGTGCTGGTGAACTTCAAATCATGCTAGCCTTGAACAAACTTGGGAGCCTGCCTCAGACATGTAGCTGTCAAACACAGAGCTTAGCACTATGTTTAAGAGTAGGTAGCATGCAGTTTGCACGCTGCCAATATCAAATGGAATTGGGAATGCTTACAGGTTAAATCAAGAGAGCTTGCCTGCTCTGTTTCCCCTGATATATCTGTCATTGTATTGGGAAGATGAATACTAGATTTATTTACACCTCGTATGTGAAATCACTTAGATTATTGGGTGCATGACAATCTGTTCAGAGACTTACACAATTGCTCTGGAAAAACTTAAAATCTGAATGGCCCTCATAACATATTCACAGCAATTCAAGCAGCCTACATATAATAGGTTGCTGCACAGTAGGCCAATTCAGAAATTCTTTTCTCAAGGAACAAGGAACAAAAGAACAAAACAGCACGGGAAACAGGCCCTTCAGCCCAACGAACCCACGCCACCTCCCCGATGTTCCCACCTCTACCCATGATCCCTGTTTATGTTTATAGATCTATAGATTAAAAATCAAATTTGAGACAATTTAGGGAGAATTTGTTTTGCCAATTAGCCTAAGAGCACATCTTTGGGATGTGGGAGGAAACCGGAGCACCCGGAGAAAACCCACGCAAGCACGGGGAGAATACGCAAACTCCCACAGACACAGGCCCAAATCCATGTATTTGCACAGCACAGCAAGAGTCACTGAGCTGTCATGTTGCCCATCAAATGGTCCAGGTCAAGCGTACACTAACAACATGAAGCACGAGGATACTCTTGAAAATTCCAAGAGCAGCCCTCTCACAACCCATTGCGTGTATGCCCCTTGTTAGACAACAAGGTGGACCAAAGCACCTGTAGGATAAAAACAAGTACATCAATATCATCATCTATTTATACACTCCCTCTAGCATCCAAATTATACCTTACCCCCCTCACCCTAAGCCCGTGACCCCTCGTGCTATTCAAGTCCATCCTAGGAAAAAGCTTAATCCTCTTTATCTATACCCCTCATAATCTTGTACATCTCTATTAGATCTCTTCGAAGTCTACGTCTTTCTAAGGAAAGCAGCCCCAATTTGCCTAACCTCTCCTCATAACTCAGACCTTCCATACTAGGCAGCATCCTGGTAAACCTCCTCTGCACTCTCTCCAGAGTCTCCACGTCCTTCCGGTAGTAAGGCAACCAGAACTGGACGCGGTATTCCAAATGAGGTCTAACCAACGTTTTATACAACTGCAACATTAAAGGCCAGCTCTTGTACTCTATACCCCTTCCTATAAAGGCTAGCATACCATAAGCTTTCTTCACAACCTTCTCCACCTGCTCTGCCACCTTCAAAGACTTGTTCACCTGCACCCCCAGGTCCCTCTGCATTTCTATACTCTTAATAAGTCTACCTTTATCATACATCTCCCCACTACATTCTTTCTCCCAAAATCACCTCACATTTATCAGGATTGAATTCCATCTGCCATCTATCTGCCCAAGCTACCAGCCTATGTCCTGCTGCATCGCCTGGCAATGCTCCTCACTATCCGCAAGTCCAGCCATCTTTGTATTATCTGCAAACTTGCTGATCACTCCACTTACTCCCTCTTCCAAGTCATTTATATATATTACAAATAGAAGTGGTCCCAGTACCAAGACCTGAGGCACACCACTAGTGACCGACCTCCAGCTAGAAAAACACCCTTCCACTATTACTCTCTCTCTCTTATTACTAAGCCAGTTACTTATCCATCTAGCTACCTGTCCTTGTATCCCATGAGCTTTGACCTTCTCAACTAACCTCCCATGAGGGACTTTGTCAAACGCCTTACTGAAATCCATGTAGATTATATCAACACCTCATCCTTCGTCCACTGTTTTCGTCACCTCAAAAAATTCTACCAGATTTGTAAGGCACAACCTCCCCTTAACAAATCCATGCTGCGTATCCCTAATCAGATCGCAACGCTCTAAGTGCCTATACATCCTAAGAATCCCCTCCAACAACTTCCCTACCACTGACAAACTCACCGGCCTATAATTCCCAGGGTTATCCCTACTACCCCTTTTAAACAACGGTACAACATTAGCTATTCTCCAGTCCTCTGGGACCTCACCTGTGCCCAAAGAAGAGACAAAGATTTGCGTCAGAGGCCCAGCAATTTCACCTCGCGCCTCCCTAAGCAGCCTGGGATAAATGCCATCAGGCCCCGGAGATTTATCAGTTTTAATGCTACCTAGAAGCTCTAACACTTCCTCCCTCATTATGGATATTTCTTTCAACTGGTCCACAGCTCCCTCAGAGATAGGAGCTGTTAGTAAGCCCCTCTCCTTCGTGAATACCGACGCAAAGTATTCATTCAGGATCTCTGCCATTCCCTCAGGCTCTAAGCACAGTTCCCCTCCTCTGTCCCAAAGAAGTCCGATTTTTCCTCTAACCACCCTTTTATTCCTAACACAGTAAAAAGCCTTTGGATTTTCCTTAATCCTATCCGGCAAAACCATTTCATGCCTCCTTTTTGCCCTTCTAACTCCCCGTTTGAGCTCCCTCCTACTCTGTCTATATTCCTCCAATGCTGTCTCCGTTCTCAGCTGCTTCGACCTACCATACGCCTCTCTTTTCTTCTTAACCAAGTCCTCAATATCCCTAGTAATCCATGGCTCTGTAATCCAACTTTCCCACCTTTCCTCTTAGCTGGCACATATCTATCTTGCAACATTTTCAGTATTCCCTTTTGGAAGAGTTTGCTGGTTTAATCTATCTCCCCACCATAGATTTCTTTTTTCTGGGATTATCCATAGATACCATTTTTGGCAATGCTTCCTTGTTGAAATAGACTACATTTTAACTTTTATGGCTACACAATACTGCTTTGGACCATTTTAAAAATTTGTGTAACTCATGAAGATGAGAAAGGATAGTGTCACCTCCGTGGAGATCTACTTAATAATTGCTTAAAGTAGTTTAATAATGGGCCCAACAATTCGATTATTATCTTATTGATGTTACTCTCCATTTCTTATCTTCTTTAAATTCACCCACAAGATGTGGGGGTCAGCAGCTAAGTCAGGATTCATTACCCATCACTAATTGTCCCTGAGGTGGTGGTGGTGAGCTACCTTCTTGAACCGCTTCAATCCATGTGGTGTAAATATACCCATAGTGCTTTTGGAAGGGAAGTTTCAGAATTTTGATCCAGCAACAGTGATGCATTTCCAAGTCAAGATAGTGGTGCTTCCGTGCATCCACTGCTTTTGTCCTTCTAGCGGATAGTGGCTGTGGGTTTGGAAGTTGCTGTCTAAAGGAGCTTTGGTGAGTTGCTGCAATGCACCATGGCTGTCATTGTGCATGGGTGGTGGAGGAAATCAGTGTTTGTGTTGTTCTGTAAATCTTTATCAGCACCCATGAATGTAGGATATGTTGTAACACAACTAACAGCCAAAGCACATCAGTATCAGTGAGGTCAATTTTTATACACATTCTGGTGCATGATTCAAATATATTCAATGTGAATGTTCATTTGTAATTTACCGTCATAACGTTATATATCCTTCCTCATCACAATTTCGTTCAAATTGTTCTCAAAAAGAAACAAGGAGCAAGTTGGATACCAATTGCCTGTCTAAGTTAAGGCTTGATGTAAAGATGCCGGCATTGGACTGGGGTAGTAAGAACTTCGCAACACCAATTTTAAATCCAACCGATTTATTTGATAATAAAATTGCGAGCTTTCAACACTCTGTCGTGTCTTCGTCAGGCAAATGCAGTGTTGCCTGACGAAGACACGACAGTGTTGAAAGCTCGCAATTTTACTATCAAATAAAATCGGTTGGATTTAAAATTGGTGTTGCGAAATTCTTACTAAGTTAAGGCTTGCAAGCCATCCAGTATCTTATGTTGGAACAATAGTAAGCGAATGCTGCACTGTCACAGGTACTGGTTTTAAGTATTAAAACCAAAGCCCCAACTGTTCTCTGAGTCATTTAAAAGATACCCATGGCACTATCTTTACATCATGACTATCTTGATGAGCAGTGAGTTATCACTGATGCCCTGGTCAATATTTACCCCTCAAGCAACATCATAACAACAAGATGTTCCTTATCACATGTAGAGCTTATTGTGCACAGATTTGTTGATATGGTTCCCACATATTAGTAATTAAACTTCAAAAATGCTTTAGGAAACCCCGAGGTCGAGACACGTGCTATATAAATGCGAGCCTTTATTTCTACCTATTAGGGTGTTAAATGATTTCTGATGATCTGGCATGTTCATAGTTAATCTTAGAAGGGAAAGGACAGCAAGTCAATTTTTTTATACACCAGGCTTTTCCTCTACATAGTAGTAGGCAAAGCATCTAAAGTTACAGTTCAGAATATTATTGAATCTACAAGTGGTGACTCAGATCAAAGCAAGTTGGCAACCTATTGTCAAAAGGCATTTCATTTCTCAGAAAGGACGTTCAGTCCAAAAGACCTTAAGATAAATCCCAAATGTTGCCAACTTGTGCTTGGAATATTAGACAATATATCTGCTAAAAAGGACTCATAACCCACTTAGTATTCAGCATCATTTAATATCTGGTCCATTAGTAATAATTCATGAATATTGTTGCAAATAAGCCGAAAACCCACTAGAGACAAGAGTTGACCGCAGGTATTTGAGTATGTGCAAATTATGACTTCTTAATTCAAAAGAAAAAAGGGACCACTGGCCAGAGTGCAAGATCAATAAGAAGTCTCACAACACCAGTTAAATTCCAACAGGTTTATTTAACCAGGACTCTAACCTGGTGTTGAGAGACTTTTTACTGTGCTTACCCCAGCCCAACACCAGCATCTCCAGAGTGGAAGATGCCAATGTTAAAAAAAAAATGAAAATCAGGAAGAAAAAAAAAACCAAAACCTTTTAATTTAATGACCCTTTTTCTGAGAATTCAACAGGTAAGACATTGTGGAAGATTCTCTGCTCATGAAATTGCAGAATCTCAATGTGATTTTCATTTCACCTGCTTTTTTTGCAGCTTCTTAACGTCAGTCTGTTTCAAGCTAAATTTTATTGTGTGCCTTTTGGTTCTCCACAACAATCAATTTTTACATTCTGTCTGTTCTTTCATTCTTGCCCTTTCAGGGTCACTTTGGTTTTTGTCATTTCTTCCATCCAACTTTTCCTCTTCAGGAGTGACTCAAGCTGTGAACAATTGAGTGAATTGGCTAGGGAGGCAGTGTGGGCTTGAAGTTAGAAAATGAACAACTCAAAATGTCAGGTTGACATCATATTAGACCATGCGTTGAGGTTTTTTCATGCATTGTCATATTTGACCCAGACAGTGCCAATCTATTTCCACTTCTGTAAAATCACACTGACTTCACTCTATCAACTCAGCTGCCATCAAAAGCCTCATTCATACCTTCATTACCTCTAGACGTAATATTCCAGTGCACTCATTTGTAGTGGTCACAATTCATAATAGAATCAGTGAGGCAACCCTCCCGTCCCCCTCCTCCTCAAGTCACCAGAATTGAAAATAGCAAGAATACATATCACAAACGCCAATTAATGTGGATGCAGGAAATACTCAGTAATCCTGTCAGCATCTGTGGAAAGAGAAACAGTCAATTTTTTGGGTTGATGATCTTTCACCAGCACTGGAAAATGTTAGAAACAGGACAGGTTTTAAGCAGAAGTACGGTGGAAAAGGAACAAATGGGAAGACCTATAATGGAGCAGAAGACACTGATTGACAAAAATAAAAGGTGGCTGTGCAGAAGCAAAGGGAATGTGAATAGGGCAAGAAACAAAAGAGATGTGAATGGCAGAATAATGAAGAGTTGCTGTTCAAAACCAAACGAGAAAAGCCAAACTAAATGGAAACATAGGGTGATGGGGCAGAGATTACAACCTGAAATTGCTAAATGTTGTGTTACTCCAGAAGGCTGCAAAGTGCTTAATCGAAAGAGCTTCACTGGAACATTACAGCCAGTGTTGGTCAGCAAGTACAGGGAAATAGAATAATAGGACTTGGTGCAAGTTCATACAAGATGGAATGAGTGAGAGACTAGTATACTGAAATATTAAGTTCAGCAGCAACGAAGGCATGAATGAGGCTTTGAGCTGATACACTCGAAGTCAGGTGAAAATTAGACCAGAAGCTCCTCTCAGGCCAAATATCCACATGTTCCATTAACAATTGTTGTTGAAGCATAGTTGCCTACACCCAACATCTCACTTGGATCACATACAACCAACGCCTCATTCCAGTTCACTATTGCTTCAAATGGACAAGAGACAAAATAATTCTTCTTCTCTTAAGGACAAGTAGCCTCCTAGGGACACAGAGGGGGTAGAGTGCAGGGTAACAATGCCATATAAGCCACATTTGCTCCTGCCCACCTTAAAATGCTGACATGGGTACAAAACAATAATCACTACTATGCTTACTGCATGGCCTGAATGCCAAGGGCAAACATAGTAAGGACCCCCTGAGTGGATCAAGGAACTGATTCAATCTCAGCTCAATCAGGAGGTCATGAGGTGGTCAGACATTTGGGACTAGTCAGGTGCCTGACAAGGAGGAGGCAATTCTATGACTACTCAGGTGTTCAACTAGGTTTGATCCAACAATTCATGGATAACTATCTAGATTATTACTGCAGATCTCTCCAAACCTCCAACTCTAGCTCAGACACCTGCTTCCTAAAATCATTCAATAATAAATGTGTTTAGTGGAACTCCAGTACAAAGCAATATATAATTAAAATATTCTTGTTTTTAACCACTTGAAATGTGATAAAACCTGACCATCAAGCAAAACCACAAGGGAGCAGAAATTGGGACTACTCTGGCTCCTTCTGAATTGCAATCAGATTGGTTTTTTGAACTGCTTACAATTAGACCCGATCAGCAGCAGTGGGTATTCCCATTCAAAAAAGTCAAACCTGTGACATGTTTATTCAGTGTCATTTGATTTAACATTGCTTTAAATCTGAAACCGATCCAAATTTAAGTGTATTGTTTACACAGGAATTCAGCAAAATGACATGGTAGATTACAAGATATAATGAATGACTGACAATGCTTTGTTGAAATAACTTTCTAGGTTTAAAAGGGTCAGACTTTTTTTTCCCCACATAATTGACTGCCTCTGCCTGGTTCATAAGAGAACATAGGCTAAGATCAAGTGAAGTATCAACATGCTGCACTTGGTTGAAGTCATTAGATTACATTTCAGCTTCATTTGAAGCAATTTTTTAAAGCAGCATCCTGGCCTTTTGGCTAAGATGCAAATGAGATCAAGCCTTGGAGGAGGAGCTACGCCTACTCCAATTAGCTTGGATCATGTAGATCAAGACTGAGACAGGAGATGAGAGCCCTGTCTGGTCAGCTTGGACCAGGATTGTCCCAACTTGTTGGGACTCTGAATTGGCTTCAATTTGACTTGATTGGATTGGAATAAAATTGCAAAAAAAGAAAAAAATTTTGCCGTACTGCTCTCACACGGCACCATTTCTCTGGGCCTGCTAGTGTTGGAACACCAGGCATTGCATGAATGGAAGGGACGTATGGAAATGACTGGTGTCTCTGTACACCATCTGCAGTCAGTGGTAAGCTCAAGAAATAAAATCTGGATACAGATACTTGGGAAGGGGTTTTGATAACCTTCTCCCTGGACCCAACTGCAATTGCAGAAGCTTCTAATGAGTTGAAGGTTTCGTTCTGTGTGCTCCTCTTATTATTGCTTTGTTCATTCATGCCGATTTTGAGGTCTGTGTTTTGGTTGGATTCTACTTGAGAATTCCCCACGCCCCCAAAAAAAACAGAAAACAATTTTGACTAAGATTAAGTGTAATATCAACATGCTGTACTTGGTTGAAGTCATTAGGTTACATTTTAGCTTCATATGAAGCAATTTTTTTAAAGCAGCATCTCAACTTTTTGGCCAAGATGCTAATGAGATCAAGCCTTGGAGGAGGAGCTATACCTACTCCAATCACTTGGATCATGTAAATTAAGCCTAAGACAGGGGGAGAAGAGAGCCCTGTCTTGTCAGATTGGATTGGGAATGATTCAACTTGAGAATCTGAATTGGACTTGATTGTTTAAAAGAGATCATGTAGCAATGTCTAAAAGAGGCAACCTGCTGAAATTATACTGCCATCAACTTTTCTATATTCATCTTGTTAGAGCAGACTGTCCTGACTGAAAAAAGTTAAAATATTTGATACAAGATCAGGGCAATTGGAATATATATGGGTCATTGAGTTTTTTTCCCCCCCAAAGTTTATTTATTAGTGCCACAAATAGGCTGACATTAACACTGCAATAAAGTTACTGTGAAAATCTCCTTGTTGCCACACTCCAGTGTCTGTTCAGGTACATTGAAGGAGAGTTTAGCATAGCCAATGCACCTAACCATCATATCTTTCGGACTATGGGAGGAAACCTAAGCACTTGCAGAAAACCCACACGGATACAGGGGGAACATGCAAACTCCACACAGACAGTGACCCAAGCCAATCGAATCCATGTCCTTGGCACTATGAAGTAGCAATGCTAACCACTGTGTTGCCCAATAGGAGTTCAAACTCACCTGAAAATAATGCATGCATTTTCTTCAAACTTTGGTATGCTGGAAGAAGAGCACACGTCACAATCTGTGATTCAGAACATCTCATTAATTGATTCTTCACATCTTTAGCACAGTAACCTGTGGGAGTATTGGCTAATTTGCATGCATTAGTACAATGCCTTGACAAAAGATAAATTGCAGGTTCAGGGTCAAGGCATCCCAGCAAACAGTTAAAGTAATTGGGTTTCTTTTTTTGGATTTGTATATTTGTTAAGTTATTATATGCTTTCTTACTCATTGAATGCCAATTAAAACTCGGTTTCAGCCAGCTACGTGATGTTCTCTTCTGATGTAAATATTCTAGGAAGTCTCCCGTTATAATTTGGGTTCTCCCACTAATTCTACCCACACCTCAGCCAACAAGCGTCAAACAACCCGATGACCTATTTGTCACAAACTGCCACAGACACAATAATTAACTGTGATCTCACCAAACCATGTACTGGAGAGCAGACATGATATTCACACCTCTTACTGTTATTTCAGGTGATGGGAAGTTTATCAATCTATTCAGCCAGCTTCATACAGACTGACATCTGCCCCAGGTTCATTCAGATAGAAAATACACAGCAACAAAAAAAAAACAGGCAAAATATTGAACAGCACCATAAGTTGGTTGGACTAAGAACTATAATTGGTGAGAATTAACGCAGCTTCATTTTGTCATCCGCCATTCTCCAGTCCCTCCAGGTGGTGCGGAAGAATTTCCCTGGCTGACTTCCCAGAATCTGAAAAGGCATCTTTTAGAATGTCACTAGCAGATTGCAACACACATGCACGCACACAGAGCTTTCTGCGTGGTCACCAGAATTAAAAACTAACAACTTTACACTGAAGTAAACGAGTGTTTTGAAGCATTGAAGGAAGAAAATTGCCTTTATTAGGCCAGAATTCTATCATTGTTCATGCCGGCGGGATTTTCCCATCCCACTGCAGTGAGCAGGAGATTCAATTTGCTGCCAAATTCTCCAACATTGCTGCAGCGGAAGCGTGGCGTGAACTGCAGCTAAGATTGCGTTCTTTGTTCTTGAATCTGAATCAATGACACCATCAGCTGGTGCAACCGTTTTAAATAAAATTTCCCCAGAATGTTTTCACCTGTGATCACAAATACAGGCTACAGATCTGTCCTGGCAATACTCCCCACATTTAACACTTTGAGCATGACGTGCCAAAGGGAATGCTAATTCGAATGCCTACTTTGTCTTCAAATCTGATTTACTATTTTGTTGTAAGCCACCATTTTAAATGTAGCTGCACAAAACCATCTAAGAAAAACCCAGGAATTCCGACTCTTGTCGAACAGCACACATAAGCAGCACGACAGTAATTAGGGAAGGTGGTATTGTGGCAATGTCACTGGATTTGCAATTCAGAGGCTCAGAGAAACCTGAACATTTGTTCAGACCATGGCAGCCAGTGGAATTTAAATGTCTATAGAGGTTAGTCATAGAGTCAGAGGTTTACAGCATGAAAACAGGCCCTTCGGCCCAACTTATCCATGCCATTTTTTTTTTTATTTAAACCCCTAAGCCAATCCTAATTGCCCGCATTTGGTCCATATCTCTCTATCCACCTTATTGATGTAATTATCTAAATGTTTTAAAAAGACAAAAAATTGTACCCACCTCTACTATCATCTCTGGTCATGATAATGGTGAATATGACAGATATCATTGATTGTTGTAACAACCTTGGATCTGATTCATTAATGTCCTTTGGACTCAGGATAACACTGCTCGGATCTGCATGTATTTCATGCTCAACTGCTCTCTGAAACAGCCTAGCAAGCCACTCAGTTCAAGGACAATTAGGGATGGATAACAAGTATTGGCCTTGCCAATAAACACCCACACCCCAAGAAAGGATAAAGATGATAACCTACAAAAGACATTCTGCTAGCTCTTGAATCAGCTATTAAATATGCATTTTCTCCATTTGAAAGATTAAATTTGCCATAATGCTAAATGACCATAGGCTGCCCTCCCCTTTAAGGGAAAGAGCTGACTGGTGGCAATTTAATCTGAGGATTGCTATACCTCAGGCAAGGGGCAAGGTTGAGAAAGCAGAGCTTTCAAGGATAACCTCAGCCAGTATGGGAATTGAACCCATGCTGTTAGCTTTGCTCTGCATCACAAATGAATTTTCCAGCCAACTGAGCTAACCGACCTCAATCAAATACAATAGTGAAACAGTGGGGAAAAGAAACAGGCATTCATGTAGCTCAAGTGTCTCGAGTGTCTTCAGCCAAAAGGAAATGAAGTCAAAGCTGTAATTTAGGAAAGGTGAGGACAGGGGGAGGGATTTTTCAGAGACACAGTGGCATGAAACAGTTGTCTGCAACAGAGTCAACAATCACAGCAGCAGTTTAGAACACAGAACATAACAGCGCAGTCCAGGCCCTTCAGTCTTTGATGTTGCACCGAATAGTGGAACCAACCTAATGACCGTCTAACCTAAACTATTCCAATGTTATCCATATGTCTATCCACTGACCATTTGAACACCCTTAAATTTGGCGAGTCCATAACTGCTGCAGGCAGGGCATTCCACATCCTTACTACTCTGAGTAAAGAGCCCACCTCTGACATCCATCCTATAATTACCACTCCTTAATTTAAAGCTACGTACCCTCATGTTAGCCATCACCATCCAAGGAAAAAGGCTCTCACTGTCCATCCGATCTAACCCTCTGATCATTTTGTATGCCTCAATTAGGTCACCTCTTAACCTTCTAACGAAAATAGGCTGAGGGACTAGAGGTTTTCTTCATAAAACCATCTCACCATATCAGGTAACATCCTGGTAAACCTCCTCTGCACCCTTTCCAATGCCTCCATGTCCTTCTTACGATGCTTACTTATTACGTTCACTCAAAAATCCCCATCATCTCTCAAAGTAGTGGCAAGTTTAGAAACATCAGAAGCAGGCAGTCAAGTACAGATTGGCTGCGTGAGAATAATTACCTCGGTTCTACAGCACTCGATAGTGATCAGGACAGTCATCAAGACTTACTCGCTTTCCAACAAAGGTCATCACTTTCAGGCATGGCTGTCTACCCTCAACTTGCCACAGTAATAACCTGACTGAACTCAGCTTTTGAAAGAGGGAGATAAAAATCTGGCAACACTAAACTTTCCTTTTATAAACATACTTTTATTTTAAAGTTTAGACCTTTGATACTGACTATAATTGGCAGGAGAATGTCCTCTGCACTTGATCCAGCTACGTCTTTTAACCATTAAGTCCTAAATGTTTTCAAACAACATATTTATGTGTGGCTAGGTGATAAGTGCAGTTTTACCTTTGTGGGGCTCTCTCTAAATCAAGTCAGCGTGGCTGACGGCCGGCTTGGTCTAAACCAATGTTAAATGTCAGCTCTGAGGAAATGAATGAGACAAAGACAATAGCAACAGTCAAGCTGCAAAAAGGCGTGCAGTTTGCAAAGCAAGTGCCGTCACTCAGCCGGGATTACAACAATAGCAACTGGTTGGCGCCAGACAGCCTTGGAACTGCAGGCAAGGGGGAGAATTTGGTGGGCATGATGGCATGAAAGGTCTAGGGACACCATTGCATATCTGTTCACCTCAGCAGGGGTAGTGGCATCACCATAAAAACCAACACTAGCAGTTCATGTGCCCAGAAAAGAAATTGATTATTTGGGCTGATAGATAGACGCGTGCCAATCTCCATTCAGGCTGCTCTGGGGTAGGAGCTCAAAACAGTTCGACAGTCTTGCTACTCTCAACAATGCACTCACTAATCACTACTTAAAACCAAAATGTCAAGACAAGGACAGGGTGAATTGTGGGTTGAACAGCCAAGGAAAACAAGACAGGCATTGTCGGAAGGACTAGTTGAATATCTTTGTGAAATTGTTGATGAAATTCAAAAATAAGTATTCCATAAATTGGTTCTCTGCAAAAAAAAAAAAGAGCTGATAGAAATAGACTGCTCGTTTGCTTCCCTAATCCACTGGCTGCCAATAAACAGAAGTCAAATATTTTCATAGTCGTGATTGCTTACTGATATTGAACAAATATTATGCATTACCAGTATGTTGCAGCGACCAGTCAAATCTGAACTTGCAGCAGATAGAAACATAGACAGGGATCACGGGTAGAAGTGGGAACATCGAGGGGGTGGCGCAGGCTCGTTGGGCCGAAAGGTCGGTTTCCTGTGCAGTTTTGTTCTTTGTTATTTCGAAACAGGCCATTCTGCCCTTCGAGCCTGCACCATCATTCAGTATTCTGTTCCTGCTCTCTTTTCACACTCCGATCCTTTGAACATGACCCTCGATGCTAAACTCCCTCTTGAACATTAGTAACGACCTGGCCCCAACAGCTTTGTGGTAGAGAATTCCATAGGTTCACAACTGAATGAAGAAATTCTTCCTCATCTCAGTCCTGAATGGCTTACCCTTTATGCTTAAACCATGACCCTTACATTTGCAATTCCCCAAATCAGGAACACTCTTCCTACATCTAGCCTGTTCAGTCCCATCAGGATTTTATATGTTTCAACGAGATCTCCTTTCATTCTTCTAAATCCCAGGTGAGTACAAGTCCAGTCGATCCAGCCATTTAAAATATAACCTGATGGCTAGGCAGGGTGAGTAAGAAGCATCACAACACCAGGTTAGAGTCCAATAGTTTATGGTAGCACAAGCCACAAGCTTTCAGAGCACTGTCCCTTCATCAGGTGAGTGGGTGTTCACAAACAGGGCCTATAAAGACCAAAGTCAATTTACAGAGTAATGGTTGGAATGCGAGTCTTTACAGGTAATCAAGTCTTAAAAGGTACAGATAATGAGTGGAGAGAGAGTGTTAAGCACCGATTAAAAAGATGCGTACTATCTCCAGCCAGGACATTAGTGAGATTTTGTAAGCCCAGGCAAGTTGAGGGTTACAGATAGTGTGACATGGCAAGATCCTGATTGAGGCCGTCCTCATGTGGCTCAATTTCTGCATTGTCACATGTCATGAAAGCTCTCTTGGACAACATTTACTCAAAGATCAGAGGCTGAATGCCCGTGACTGCTGAAGTGTTCCAAATGGAAGGGAATGCTCTTGCCTGGTGATTGTTGAGCAGAGTTCATTCATCTGTTATCGTAGTGTCTGCATGGCTTCTGCAATATACCATACCTCAGGGATATCCTTTCCTGCAGCGTATTAGGTAAACAACTTTGGCCGAGTTGCAAGAATATGTATCACATACCTAGTGGATGGTGTTCTCACGTAAGATGACGACATCCATGTCAATGATGCAGCACGTCTTGCAGAGGTTGCTGTGGCAGGGTGGTATGATGTCGTGATCACTGTTCTCCTGAAGGCCGAGTAGTTTGCTGCAGACAATAGTCTGTTTGAGGTTGTGCAGTTGTTTGAAGGCAAGAAGTGGCGGTGTGGGGCTGCCCTTGGCAAGATGTTAGTCTTCGTCAATGGCATGTTGAAGCTCCAGAGAAGATGTCATTGCTTCTTCATTCTGAGGAAGTACTGGATGACGAAGGGTACTCTGTCCACCATGTCCCATGTTTATCTTCTGAGGAGATTGGTATGGTTTTTCGCTGTGGTGCGTCAGAACTGTCGATCGATGAGTTGAACGCCATATTCTGTACATGAGGGCACCTTTTAGCGTTTGGAGGTTTCTATTGCGATCCTCCTCATCTGAGCAGATCCTGTGTACATGGAGGGTTTGTCTGTAGGGGATGGCTTCTTTAATGTGTTTAGGGTGGAAGCTGGAGAAGTTGGGCATTGTGAGGTTATCCTTGGGCTTGCTGAGGTGACCATCCTTGATGAAGATGCATGTGTCCAAGAATGCCACCAATTCCAGAGAGTAGTCCATGGTGAGTCTGATGGTGGTATGGAATTTGATGTCATCATATAGTTGTTTCAGTGAGATTGTTCATGATGAACAAACACGACAACATAGAATCACCAAGCAGAAACTGATAACCAAGTTCTGCACGCAAGTATAGCCTCAGCTAGGATCTTAAGTCCGTGTCACACTATCTGTAACGCCCACAACTTGCCTAAGTTTATAAAATCTCACTGACTGTCCTGGCTGGAGATAATACACATCTGTTTGACCTGTGCTTAACCCTCTCTCCACTCACATTGTCTGTCCCTTTAAGACTTGATTACCTGTAAAGATTCGCATTCCAACCATTATCTTGTAAATTGAGTTTGTGTCTTTATATGCCCTGTTTGTGAACACTCACCTGATGAAGAGGCAGCATTCCAAAAGCTTATGGCTTGTGCTACCAAATAAACTATTGGATTTTAACCTGGTGTTGTGAGGCTTCTTATTGTGCTTACCCCAGTCCAATACCAGCATCTCCACATCAGCAAGGTCAGAGGAAAGTTTCCTATTTGACTGCAAGTATTTACTAAGGTTTGCTGATTTCACTCAGGGCTGAAGTGGAATTTCTTACAATTAATCTTATTCCTCTGGTTTAGGGAACAAGATAGCAGGCAGGTTTTCCAAAGAGAATCATCCTGGACTCAGGGTTAATTCTGTTTCTCCCTCCACAAATGCTGCCAGACTGTTGAGTTTTTCCCAGTCCTTACTGTTTTCAGTGCGATTGCTGCTGGACATGTACTTGTGTCAGTGTTGATTGAGGGTAGAAATCAGACAGGACAATCACAGCTCAAAGGCTGCCAAAGTTCATGAGATTCTTGTTTGAAAACAGGTCCCTAGGATTCCCTGGGAAGGCTATCATTCATTAGCCATCTTTGGTTGCCTGAGCAAATGCTGTCAATCCTTTCTCTTGAAATTGCTAGTAACATTTTACTTACAAATGGCTCAATGGGTCTGTTCAGAAAGCAAATGAGACTAAAGCACATTAGTTTGTGATTAGATAGAAAAGGATTTAAGGGGTAAAAGGGTTTAAGGGTCTCGAACAGGACCAATTGTACGGGTTACAATTTATGGACAAATTTAATGATTGTAAATGACTCAAGCTTTCGCAAGTGGATTGAAACTAAATTTCTGTCAGTTGAGTTTAACTCTCTGGATTAGTAATTTGGTGACATTGCCATCATTTTATCTCATCTTGACTCCCAAATAAATATGGCAGCTTGGAGAAGGTATTTCAGCAAGGCAACATTTTCTTCAGATGAAGGAAGCTAAATACAGGGAAGAGAAAATGAAAATTAAGCTTCATTTTTTTTTGAATCAATCTCATTCTTTATGATCACAGTTCACACTCACCATGTTTGTGGTTGTAGCCACAAACTCCATCCCTCTCGCCGGTCAAGGACAGAGATTGAAGCAGATTGTTTGAAGTTTTAACATCCCATACGACCAGAGATGAACTTCTAACCACGAAACCCATCTATCGCAAAACATTGCTCAACTTCAGCCCTGCCTCAGCTCCGGTGCTGCTGAAATTGACATTTGTGCCTTGTTACCCATTGCCTTTGTGCTTGCAGTCGTAGTGATCCCTGGTAGGGCAACAACTTGATTTTAAAACCCTCCAAATCTCCAACCTACTCCAATTTTCCAAAGAAATACATAGAGGCTTGCTGATAACCTAGAAATCATTCAATGTTCAGAGCCCCAGAGAGAGCTCTGACTCTCCGATCTATGCTGTCAATTGCACAATATTTATACAAAGAGGTTCCAAGTGCTTGCAGTTTCAAGCGGACACTTTTATTGGCCTGTAGGTAAAAAGTGGTTTGATTGGAAGTTATGAATGACTTTAAAGCTTTAATAAAAACACTTACTATCACTCAAGAGCTATATAGTGTATAGGTGGTGAATGGGTAACACTTCACCTTTTATTGCTCCCACTTTGATACAGCTTGCACAAGCATCCTAAAATAACTGATGCCATGTCCCAGAGGGATACTGGGTAATACGTGCAACATTTTAATGCACAACCAAGCAGTTCATCCACAGACACATACCAGCAGCCTTACAAATGCAACGTACATTCCTTACATTTTAAACATATTTGTTCCTTTAACTTTCCAAAGCTCCAACACAGAACAGGGATGTGACCAGTGTTAACCCCTGTCACTCGAGAGCAGGCAGCAATCTGCAATCTGTATGAATTGTCAGCACAGATTACAAATCGCTCAATACTGTGTCAGTTAGTTAACTTTCAACATCTCTCCTGCATGAATACACACAGCTCATGTCCAAAGTGCTCAAAAAGGATTCAGGCATATTGGCCTCAATATTAACCCCAGCAATGGGTAGAAGGGGTTATTTTTTGGAGGGGTGAGGAGGTTTAAAAAAAGTAAAGGAAATGAAATGACATCTGTCTTTTTTTTTTAAAGCAACACCTGATATCATGATCCAAGGCAGAAGGCGTCATTAAAATATTTAAATCATGATCACAATGAGATTGGGAGCCATATTTAAAAGTTAGTTGTCAATTGATTTGCTAGGGTTGGGAAACTCTGCTTTGAAAGGGAGGCACGATTTGCTGGCTCCATCGCCCTATTCCTTGTGGGGCAGAAGGGCTCCTTTTGCAACCCTCAATGAATCCATTGGCCTCTTCTCAATTGTGGGCCTCTCTATTTCTCAGTGACTATTCCCAAGGAGCCCACTGCTGCAGCCTCTTGCCACAGGTATTCCCCAGTGCCCCCACCCACCCTCAGCCAAATGGGCAGGCAATAAACCAAGCAATGCTAATCAAGTCCTGCCATTAAACCCTTGCCAGGATATTCTCTGTTCCTCACATATCCAACCCAACGGGCAACACAGTGGTTAGCACTGCTGCCTCTCAGCTCCACGGACCTGGGTTCGATTCCACTGGCTGTGTGGAGTCTGCATGTTCTCCCAGTGTGTGTTGGTTTCCTCCGGGTGCTCTGGTTTCCTCCCACAGTCCAAAGATGAGCAGGTCAGGTGCTTTGGCCATGTTAAATTGCCCCTTAGTTTTCCTAGGATGACTAGGTTAGTAGAATTAGCAGGTAAATATGTGAGGTACACGGATAAAGGTCTAGGTGGGATTGTTATTGGTGCAGACTCAAATGGCCGAATGGCCTCCTTCTGCTTGTAGGGATTCTACGATACTGGGTCAATTATAGTCAAATCTGTCGTAGGTTAGAAAGGCGTAAACTGAACTGTATAAAATTGAACAGTTAGGGTTTGGCATTAGTATTATAGAAAGATAAAACTTTCCCCGATGAGCACATTTCCACAAATTAATTAGCTTCAAATCAAAATTGGGTCCAGCTGCATTCACATTGTTCTCAGTCATGGGACAGTTTCAACCTGAAAATATTCCAAGGCAATTCTTCGACGATGATCAAGAATGTAGCGCATTTCGTTCTACAGGAAAAATTATATTTTTCCCAAAGAGAAGCAGCAATGTTTAAAACTCTGGCCTTCATCCTGCTTTTACCTGATCTGACCTGTAGTGTGGAAAAAAGTGTCGGGAAGGGTTAGTGGCAGGAAAATCAGATGATAAATGGTGTCTAGAATTAACAGGGCCTGGAAAATTGGCCACAATTTGAGGTTGAGGTAGTGAGGTGGAGTAGGTCAAGAAGGAATTTGAAGACAAACAACATTATTTGCAAATTAGAAACGTGCTACAGCACAAGCCCTATCCAATCACTTACCACAATAATTTTGACAAGCTTGAAGCAGAACCCAAATCATTGAAAAGAGTTGACAGATTATGGAAACAAAAAAAAAAAATCAGAAAATGTAGATTGCATGATTACCTTCGAGCACTCTGCACATTCGCTAATGCTTGGCAATGTTGAGTAATGGGACACCAAATGCTTTTATTAGTTACTTAACATTTAGAGGAATTAAAAATGAAGTCTAATTAGCTGGATTTGATTAGTGGTCCCAACAAATTTCTGTTCCAATTAAATTCCTTCTGTCAGAATTCAAAACCTTCCATAGTTTCAGCAAGAAATTGAGGGATTTTCCACTCTGACATGTTAACACCATACTTAGTGAGCTCATAGATCATTTAATGAAATGGTTTACTAAAAGATGTTCAGATGCTGCAAACAAAAACAAGACAGAAAATAATTGAGGAAAGCTAAAATGTAAATATAAAATACTATAAATGCACAAAATCAGTCAGCATCTTAAAGTGAAGATTAACCCATGTTTTAATCAGGAAATATTTGCATAATGACCAGTCTTATATATTCAGGTTTTATTGTGACGTCAAAACATTCCTAAGTCATAAGCGTGTACTTTTATTGTTACATCTCTCCCTATGTGGTGCACCCCAAAAGACAAGAATAAGCCAGAAGACTAAATCCCCTGAGACACTCCAAGAAACCATCTCTCAAATGATTTGAGTTAATACAGGTAAAGTACAATTTCAGCCCAAGAGATCCTGGATACCGGGGGACTCGTCAAAATGACAAATCATTTCCAATACTTACTTGGGAGCTTATTCTCTGACGGGGGTTTCAATTGTCACTCTAGGTTTCAGCACATGAAAGCTGTAAACTTGGAGATGTAGATTGGAATGCTCCAGTCATTCACACTCCGCCACCATTGCCACAAAGAGTAGAGAATTTGGCACACTACTAAATTCTGTTCACAACAGCAGGACCTGGGAATACCAGCCACAGACGACGTTAGAGAACCGAGTCCCTTGTATCTCCAATAATGTTTTTCTTTCAAATAAGACATGAAAGTGAGCTTCTGCTTAATCAATTTGGATTTTGAAAAATCCCATGGCATATTTTGAAAAGAGCCGAAAGCAAATTATTTGGTTATTTCTTTCACTTACTAATTGTGCAATCTTACAATGTGAAAGAAAGAGGAATTCAAGATGCCATTCAAAACCTCAGCTAATTAAGTCCCTTTGAAATGTCACTATTGTTGTGATGTAGGAAATGTGGAAACCAATTTGTGCATAGCAAGTTCCCATAAAAGAACTGCAGTAAGGACCAGCTGATCTTTTTCTTTGGTGTTGGTTGACGTAATGATTGAAAAGAATAGGAAAGAACTCCCCTTGAAATGGAGAGAGAAAAAAAAAGAGAGCGCGAGAGCAAGAAAAAGGGAACACTCTCCCTCAGGGCATAGAGTGGGGTACAGGGGTGCTCCCTTTCTCTTTGAAGGGTATCTTTTGTAACCACTCAAATGGACATCTCATTGTTACATCTCATTTATAAGCCAGCATCTCGGACAGTGCAGCACTCCATCAGCTTGAGAATCTTGTTCTTGGACTTGGGCCAGCAACTTTCTGCCTTGAGAGGTGATACCAACTGAACCAAGGCTGGCACTTGGGCACATTAGCTACCAGATTAGTTTGCATAAGAGCAAAAACATTTGAAAAGGTTATTTATTGATTTAAAAATGCTTTGAGACTAAGAATATTATACAATATAGCAAAGCTGTAAAAATGTCTACACTTCTAAATAAATCCCAACAAGCCACAAGAAGAGTGGATTGACAGCTGTTGAAAGCTACAGTTCACCTTTGATCGTCTGGAAGTGGGATTACTAGAGGTCAGAGCGGCTTTGTTCAAATGCAGGTCGAATAAAACCACCAGTTGGTTATTTGGCCAAGGTGAGATAGAGATTTGTAGGCATTTCAACTTGACTCAAATCAATACAAAAAAGGAAAAAGGAAAAATGTGCAGGAGATCAAAGTGCAATGGGGAATAGCTCCCCAGAGTAGAGAAAAAGGAACTCAAAGCCTATTTATGCAGTTCAATTTTTGCTACATAAGCTTCTTTTTAAAAACAAACATCAATTTTAAAAATTCAGTTTATTGTTAAAAAAAAAATCAACCAATGTCTACTATTACTTAAGCTTCAAAAAAAAAACTCCTCACTTTTTTCAGTTTACAAATTGAAATTCAATTACAAAAAAGCTTGAGTAATCAGATCAAATTTTTTTAAAATATGTTTTGCAGTACAAGTGATTTATATGCCAAGTCTACTGGTTTGTAAATTTTACTCCCAAAAGGTCTCCCAACTAAAAAGGGAAAATCAATAAAAGTCATCAATGCTGATACAGTATTTCAGTCAGATAGAGGTTGTAAAGCAAAGTTCACCACAGGGATCGTGCTGGCTGCATTGATTAAAGTGCCTCACTACAAGGGTGGTGGAAGGATCCGACCCAAAATTTGCGGTTAAACAAGTAAGGAGGAAGCAAGCAGCAGCAATGGGTACAGGCAGGCCGCGCCATGACTACGATGGAAAAAGATTGAGCTGTTAATATATTCCAGGCTAAAGTGGCCAGCATCCAAATTGGAGCCATTGAAGTCCACATTGAAAGAGCATTTTGCTCACATATTTGTCTCGAGTGTGTTTCAGATTGAAAACAGTCATGGAGCTGACTTGATCCCTGGTACATGGCTTGACCAAGATTCATTGTTATCGCAAGGTCTGTTGAGAGTCAGGGAAAAGGATACAAACCAACCGACTCAAGAACAGTTTCTTCCCAGCTGCCATCAGACTTTTAATGGACCTACCTTATTATTAATTTGATCTTTCTCTACATCCTAGCTATGACTATATTCTGCACTCTCCTTTCCTTCTCCCCTATGTACTTTATGTATGGTATGCTTTGTCTGTATGGCACATAAGAAACAATACTTTTCACTACATACTAATACATCAAATTATCAAAATATTGCAGTTACAGGCAACCACACACATTAAAATGCAAGACAAAAAAGGAAGAGGGCAGCAGAACTGAAATAAAATGAACAAGTTTGATATAGAAGTAAATCCTTTCCTCAAAACATCTAGAACTGCTTCACAGTTCTTTTCAAAGCAGCCTTAATTAACGCAGTGATACCTATACTTCTAAGCAACATTAATCGCAATAAAAATCCAATGTGGCATACCAACAGGAGCTATAAATCGTGGAATTTATTGACACAAGTTAGCCCTATAACATGGCCATCAAGTGAGCAACTGAACTTCTGCTACAAGCTATAATAATCGACATTCCTTTTGTTCAGGAATGGTGAACCAGTATTTTATCTGCAACAATTCAGCACCAGGACTCGAGCAACAGGCAACATCCAAAATAGCAGCCTCTTAAGAAAGCTTATGTTTTAGGAATGCATTGAAGATGGGGGAGGGGGGAGGGTGGGATGGTTGTTAAGTCGAAGCTTTTATTGAAATGTTAGGAATTTAAAGCATTCATGCAAGCCAAGAACAACAGCCATGAAACATCCGTACAGCCTTCGCTTGGGCAAGGGGTGTCAAAGGGTAGCAATTTCATCAAGTTTAATCATATTTCAGAGGCAATACGTGATGAGGGAACATAAGCTAAAAGTTTGAACAACTCCATACGGCTGGGTGAATTCTCATTTTTGGAATGCCTCAGCAGGAAGTGGGAATATTTCATTAAGTTTGAAATATAGTAAAAGTGGCATTAGGTGCTGTATATTCCCTTGAATGCTCCCGATGAAGGACTGACATCCTTTAAATGAAAGTTTGAAGTAAAACTTGGAGAAAGCACATTGATCTTCCAGCCCCATTTGTATCAGATTCTCTCCTGTTTGATTCGATTTATTGTCACATGATAGTGAGAAGTATTGTTTCTTGTGCGCTATACAGGCAAAACATATCATTCATAGCGGAGAAGGAAAGGAGTGCAGAAAGTAGCATTACATTCATAGCTAAGGTGTAGCAAAAGATCAGCCTAATATAAAGGCAGGTTCATTCAAATGTCTGATGGTAGCAAAGAAGCTGTTCTTGAGTCAGTTGGTACATGATAGAACGTAGCAGGCCGTTCAGCCTATCGAGTCTGCACCAGACAATTCCATCCAAGCCCTATCCCCATGCATTTACCCTAGCGTGACCCATTGGCCCTAAGGGGCAATTTAGCATGGCCAATTCACCTGATCCTCATTCGATTATGGAGGAAACGAGAACAAGGGGAGGAAACTCACACAGACAGTGACTCAAGCCAGGAATCAAAGTCAGGTCCATTACGCTGAGACACCACTGTGCCACCCTGTCAGATTTTTGTATCTTCATTCCCAAAGGAATTCAGGATGTGTGTGGGGTCCTTGATTACGCTGGCTACTTTTCCAGAGTAGCGGGAAGTATAGTCAGAGTCAATGGATGGGAGGCTGTGTTGTTATCTCAGAGCAATATTGCATTTAAAAATCATCCCTTGGATAATGCCAAATTGGTAATGACAGCATCATGTCAGAGTGTTTAGCTTTCCAGAGATGGTCTTCTCATACATGCCAATTTTACTTTAAGTAACTGAGACAATAAATTGACAACAAACTGAGAACAGATTGGCCCTACAACATTAATAGCATTAATGGGCGTCTAAATGGATTATAAACAGCAAAGCCCTCAAATGGAAGGCAAGTTATATAGTTGCAAAGATGATACCCAGATGTGGGGAGAAAGTGCTGACAAACTTTCAGATTTACAGGCTGAAGTGTTGAATTTGCAGGCCTGGTGTGGACTTCGTGATGTGAATAATATTCAGGCTACCCATTTACACCTTCTGTAAATATTATATATTAAGAAGAGGTGCATTGGGTCATAAGTGAGAATTCAAATAGAACTGCAGACCTACTGCGTTCAACCTACTGCGGCAAAACATCTCCCTCAATCCCACTTGTGTACAGAACTCAGAAGCCAAATCATTTCCAGCCTCTTTTCATTTCTTTTTAACAAAAGAAGAGGATTCAGTAATGGCTGTCAGTGTTCAGTTTAATGCATCTGGCATTCATCTGTTTAAGAGTCTTTGTAAGGATTACATGTCTCAAATTTATTTCATATAATGCCATTTCAAATACATTTCGCAGCAGAGATTATACTGATCAATTGCTGTGCTCAATTTGTCTTCAAAATGTTTACATGTAAAGATAATCTGGTAATTGAATAATCAAACATTACTGCATTGGACTCGTAGTCATGAAGGTGATGATTCAAATGGCAAGATGGATCGATCGCCAATTTGCAAGCAATGTCTCTAATACAGGCAGATAGAAATTCAAAGCAATGCACTGGAATTACACAAAAATGAAATGCTGAATAAATTATATTCCAAATATCCACTTGGCTCTCTCCTGGCAGTCTCCTATTTATGCCTTTACAGATTACAATTAAGGTCTTGCAAAGATTTTGAAACAAACAGTTCTTGAAAACTGCTGTATACCGCCCGCTGCACTCCTAAACTTTACCCCCCACCTTTTCATTTCTTACTGAGCTACATTACATGCTACCAAGCAACCATTGTGTGCGCACGGAAGCTCATTTAACTGACCATGGAAGAAAGCAGAATCAAGCCTGATTTTATCCTCCCCTCTCTGGCAACAGGCAAGAAAGAGGTCAAGAACAGGTGCACTGGCCAACATCTCCCCTACCTAACTCAAATAGGCCAACGACGATTAAAGATCAGCTTTTTTTCAGCTTAGGTGTACAGACCAAATGGCAATAGTGTGATCTTCCCAGTGGGCAGGCTGAACAACTATACTGTGGGCTTACTTACTAAGTCATTGAAACTCAAGAGTTTGCTGCAGTTAGTAATGAACCATATTAACTCGTTTTCTTAGACATTGGTGTTTTGTGAGATAGAGTTGGAGGAATTAAAATTTTAGTGAAAAATTTTGTTAAGAGCAGTTTCCTTCTTCCTCAAAATAACATTTGAGGATTTTGTGCTGTTCAGAAGTTGAAGGTCTCATCCAAAAATCAACTGCTCCAACAATGCAGCACTCTCAATACTGTACTGAAGCGTCAGATCAGTGTTCAAGTTACATTGTCTAGTTGGAAATCAAACTCCAGACTGAGAAACAAATATGCTACCAAATCAGAATGACTTCATAACATCACTAAGGGAGAAAACGTTAAGGAAAAAAATCCATTGCATCTTTCTTTGCATAGCATTTCTATGAAGGAAACAGCATTACTTAATCAGTAGAGATATATGAAATGGTATTAACTCTAAACTGAAATATTTTGTTTTAGTAACAATTAATCTTTACATTAGCTAGCTAAAGAGATTTTGAAATGTTGAGTTTAGTTCTTGATATCTATGCAGGGAAGAATATATCCATTCCAACATAAGCTGAATCTGACTGTGCAACCTGATGCATTAAATAAAACTGAAAGAACCTTTTCAGTATTTTCCTCAAAGAGCAAAACAAAAACCATTCCTCCTACCTTACAAAATGTTTCTCTTTCTGCTTTTTATTCTATACTGTTCTGAATTATCTTACTCAGATTTAGTACTGCCTTGCCAAACAGTTGCTGCATAGACTGAAGTGAATACAACGGCAATGAAAGCTTTGGGGAAAGATCTACATTAATATTGGATTATTATTATTTGGTCACAGTATTATCAGTTATGGAGCTCATGTGGACAAATAACGTTAAGCACTGCCATGATCTAATTGTGTGGCGGAATAGGCTCAAGGGGCCAAATAATCTACTCCTGTTGCTAGAAGTGTTGCCTCACTGACAACACTAACAAGCTAAGTGTATTACAGAGTTCAATGTAACAAGATCTCTTTTTTGTACAATTGCACTCTGTCTGAAAAGCTTCAAAGTCAATTGGATGTTTCCTATCTGGAGTGAAGGGGAAACAAAGATCCTTCAATTGTCGATCATGGTATTCTAAAATAACTAAAGGCACTTTAGCTACAGTACAAATTAATTATTCAGAATTTTGCACTGATTTGTTAATTCCTCCAACTCTATCACACAAAGCACCAATGTCTTTAAGAAAATGAGCTAATATGGTTCAATACTAACTGCAGCAAACTCT
Organism: Sphyrna mokarran; assembly: GCA_024679065.1. NCBI lineage: Eukaryota > Metazoa > Chordata > Chondrichthyes > Carcharhiniformes > Carcharhinidae > Sphyrna > Sphyrna mokarran. The sequence continues at coordinate 66,518,675 of JAGIQG010000009.1, forward strand.
TGAGTTCTAATGATCTAGTAAGCCCACAGTATGGTTGTGCAGCCTGCCCACTGGGAAGATCACTGTTTTTGGTCTGCACACCCAAGCTGCACTTTGGTCAAATCAGGGACAAAATTTAGTACTGAGGGATACAAGTCTGGATTCCAAATATTCTTTGCTCTGAACAAGTTGATATATATTCTGCAACTTATACCATAACCTTCCCTTCCCCCTTACTGATAAAGTGTTGTTGACTAAATTTTGGCATCATAAATAACTCATTCATTGTCAGCAGTTTCATTTGGAAGATTAGTGCCATGCCAACGTGTCAACATCATCAGCATCTCAGGTGTGTGTACTTCACTTTAGTTCATTCCAAAGTTCATATACAGCTGCTGCATTAGGATTTGCATCAGCTTGCCCAAGGACACAGCCTGAAGGGAACCGTGGGAAGGAGGGCAAGAGAGAAGCTCGATCTCAGACTCTTCCCTGGTGTGTACAATAAAATAATATCATACATTATTCTCAATTTCATTCTGTCTCACTAAACACAGCTCACTGGGATGTGACAAAAGCTCAAATACTTAACACCAATCACCCAGGGATTAGAGCCGCAGTCTCCAGCAATTATTGAACCATAAATTACTTTATGGAGGGCTGATCTAATTGAAGTGTTTAAGATGAAAGGATCCGATAGAATGAATAGAGAGAAATTATTTCCCCTACTGAGAGAGTCTGGAACAAAAGAAGAATACAACATAGCAGCAGGCCCTTCGGCCCTCCAAGCCTGCACCGATCATATGTTCCTAACTGAATGGAGGAATCTATTTAGATTCCTCCATTCCCAGTCTGTCCATGTAACTATTTAGCTAAGTCTTAAATGATCCTAGCATGTCTGCCTCAACCACCTTGCTTAGTAGCCCCCCCATCACCCTCTTAAAAAAACATCCCCCGCATATCTGTATTGAATCTCCACCCACCCCCCCCCTCCCAACCCCTTACCTTGAACTTGTGACTGTTTGTCTGTCATTTCTGTCCTGGGAAAAAGCTTTCAGCTGTTCACTATCTATGCCCTTTATAAGCTTCTATTAGGTTTCCCTCAACCTGCGTCTTTCCAGAGAAAACAGCCATAGTTTACTCAATCTCAGTTCATAGCTAATACCCTCCATAACAGGCAGCATTCTGCTAAATCTTTTCTGCACTCTCTCCAAAGCCTCCTTGTCCTTATGGCAGTGTGGTGACCAGAACTGGACACAGTATTCCAAACGTTGCCTAACCATGTTCTATATAACTACAATATCATATGCCAACTTTTAGACTCTATACCCCATCCAATAAAGGCAAGCATGCCATATGCCTTCTTCACCACCCGTGCTGCATCTGTAAGGGTTTGTGGACTTGCACACCCAGACCCTCCTATGTATCTCTATGCCTAGTGGTTCTGCCACTTATTGTACAGCTCCCTCCTGTATTACATCTACCAAAACTCATCACTTTGCATTTATAGGGATTAAATTCCATCTGTCATTTCTCTGCTCAATTTTCCAGCCTATGTCCTGCTATAGTCTCTGATAATGTTCATCACTATCCCCACTCCAGCAATCTTCATGTTGTCCACAAACTTACTAATCAGACCAGCTACATCTTCCAAAGCATATATATATATATCACAAACAGCAAAGGTCCCAGTAGAGCCCTGCGGAACACCACTAGTCACAGACCTCCAAATCAGAAAAAGACCGTTTCACTGCTACCCTCTGTCTCCTATGGCCAAGCCAGTTCTGTATCCATCTAGCTAGTTCACCTTTGATGCTGAGAGATTTAATCTTTTGCACCAGCCTGCCATGTGAAACCTGGTCAAATGCTTTACTAAAATCCACATCCATGCCCCTTCCCTCATTTTTGTCACCTTCTCGAAAAACTCAACCAAATTTGTGACACATGACATTCCTTATACAAAATCATGTTATTGATCACTAATGAGACTATTCAGTTCCAAGTGTGTATAGATCCTATCTCTAAGAGTCTTCTCCAACAATTTTCCTACCATGGACATCAATCTCCCTGGTCTATAATTATCTGGGTTATCCTTGCTGCCCTTCTTAAATAACAGGACCACCTTTGCTATCCTTCAATCCTCTGGGACTTCACTGGTGTCCAATGAAGTAACAAAGATTTAAGTTAGAGACCCAGCAATTTAATCTCTGGTCTCTCTCAGTAATCTAGGACAGATGCCATTTGGCCTTGGGGATTTGTCTATCTTAATGTTTCTTAAGACACCTACTACTTCCTCCCTTGCAATTGCGATTTGTTCTAATGGCTTTACACATCTGAGACACTAACATGTCTCTCTACTTTGTGAATACTGATTCAAAGTATTCATTTAGGATCTCACCTAGTTCCTTGGGTTCTAAGCATAATTCCCCTCCTTTATTCTTGAGGTCCGGCTCTCTCTGATAATCCTCTTGTTCCTAAGATATGTATAAAATGCCCTGGGATTCTCCTTAATCCTGTCGACCAAGGACATTTCAGGACCCCTTTTTGCTCTTTAACGCCATTTGAGTTCTTCTCTATTTTCTCTGTATTCCTCCAGTGCTTCATCTGTTTTCAGCTGCCTGGACCTTATTTCTGCCTTTTTCTTTTAAATTGGACCAATTTCTCTGGTTATTCACAGCTCTCGAATTCTACCTTTCCTGTCCTTCCTTTTTATAGGCACATGCCTGTCTTAGACTCTCATCAACTGCTCCTTAAAAGACTCCCACATGCCAGATGTGTATTTACCTCAAACAGCCTCTCCCAATCAACACTCACCAAATCCTGCCTAATCTGTAGTTAGTCTTCAGCACCTGACCCATAAGATACTACTCATCCTTTTCCATGACTATCTAAAAGTTTACAGAATTATGGTCACTGTTCGCCATATGCTCCCCCACTGAAACTTTGATGACCTGATTGGACTCATTCCCCAGTACTAGGTCCAGTATAGCCCCCTTGATAGTTGGCCTATCAACATATTATTCCAAAGAACCCTCCTGGACACATTTTACAAATTGCTCCCCGTCCAGACCCATAGCCCATTTGAGGGAAATTAAAGTCTCCCACTACAACAACCCTATTTTTTCTACCCCTGTCCAGAATCTCCTTGTATATCCATTCCCCAACTTCCCTTGGGCTGTTGGGATGCCTGTAGTTTCCCCCCCAGCAATATGACTGTGCCCTTCCTGTTTGAGCTCTACCCACAGTGTCTCATTACATGATCCTTCCAAACTGTTCATCCTCTGTACTGTTGTAATATGCTCCCTAACCAGTATTGCTATTCCCCCACCTCTTCTAGCCCCTCCTTGGTCTCACCCAAAACATTTACACCCTGGGATATTCAGCTGTCCATTCTGTCCTTCTTTTAACTAAGTCTGTCATTGCAACCACATCCAAGTTCCATGCACGCATTAAAAGTTCTAAGTTCATCTGTTGTGCCCGTTACGCTCCTCGCATTGAAGCAGATGCATTCCAGGCCTCCAAGCCCACTTCCCCAGACTGCTCTTCCTCTTGGGTAGCCTTGTCCTGACCTTATGTTCATCACAAGTCTCTACGCTTGCTGACCTATTGTTCTGATCCCCACCCCGCTACCACATCAGTTTAAACCCACCAAAACCACACTAGCATACCTCCCAGCCAGGAAATTGGTGCCCCTCCAGTTCAGGTGTAACTTGTCTTTTTTGGACAGATCCCATCCTCCCTGGAAGGCTTCCCAATGATCCATAAATTTGAATTCCTTCTTCCTGCATCAGCTCTTTAGCCACGTGTACAGCTGAACACAATCTCCCTGTTCCTAGTCTCCCGAGCATGTGGCACGGGTAGTAATCCGGAGCTTGCTATCCTACTTTTTAGCCTTCTACCCAACTCCCTAATTTGTTCCTAAAGTGAAACAAAGGGATGTAACCCAGAAATTATATTAGATGCAATGTGGGGAAGTAAAGGGTAGCAGAAGTCTGGAAGTCTTATCCTAAAAATAGGTCAATTAAAAAAGATTTTTGTTCGGTAAGGAGTATTAAGGAATGTGGAATCAAGGTAGGTAGACTAAGATACAGATCAGTCATGGTCTAATTAAATAGCAAAACAAGTAGGAGGATCTGATTGGTCTCCTCTTGTTCTAATGTTCCAAGTACTTATATCATTTCAAAAAAAAATTGAAATATTTCACACAACTAAGCTTGATTGACAGTATGAAGCATAATGGAGCACTTAGAGCAGGCATACTTTGGCCATTGTAGAGCAAGTGTTTGGTGAAAATCTGCAGCCTTTGGTATGACCAACTACACCATCCTCCTCCAACACCCCTCCATTGTCAAGCTGGACTGGGACTGCTCTTGCCTTGTCCAATTCCTGTTATCTCCAATTGTAAATTGTCAAGATGTTCCATTCCTCCGCCCCATACCCCATCCTCTTCACCCCCCTACATGGCATGTTTTCTGGAGACAACAGCTGCCAGTGGGATCTTCCAGTCCTGCAGAAGTCTTTCATGTTTTGTTTGGCTTGCCCTGCCCTTCTAACAGGAAACCTTTTGTGGAGGGTCACCTTTGGTGAGACCAGAAAATTCCACCAGCTGGAAATGCTGAAAAAAAATCCGGTAATAGCTTCTCTTCCCATTCCCACACTATTATCTCCATGTCCATCTTTCAATCCCCTCCCTAATTCTAATTTAGGTGCAGTCCCATTGGCAACATCCTTCGAAAACTCAGCACCAAGACTTCTCCTACCTACATTTTACGCCACGTATGATGTGATGCTGAGCTTTACAGAACAACCACGCATCCAATTCACAAGTTTTTGGTTAACTTCTGGCCGAAGAGCAGGTTGCTATTAGCCTCAGAGCTCCTCAGTGAGAATATCGCCTGGGCCCTCACTCTATCCTCCCTGCTGGGTAAGGCAATGCAGTGAGATCAGGCAATGATTGTGACTACGCCTGGTACCCAATGTCTCAAAAAGGTGAATAAGGAGAGATGGCCATTCTGGTGAGGGAGCAAAGGGGTCCCAGAACAATAGGGGGTGCTGGTGGAAGAAGAAACTTTTTATATTCTAGCCCGTGATGCATTTTGAATTTCTGGTCTGATTATCAAAGCTGCTTGCAAACATTATGCTATTTAAGGAGAGTATCCTGTAGCAGTAATGTCACAGAACTGGTAATCCAGAGACCCAGGCTAAATGGTGAATTCAAATGGTAAATTCAGCAGCTGCTGAATTTAAACTGAATGAGTAAATCTGGAATACAAAGCCAGTCTCAGTGAAATTCCTGGCTAAAGTCATCTGGCTGTCTCACCAAATGTACCATCCTGCCTGCAGTGATTCCTGACTCCATAAAACTCTGAATTGTAGTGAAAATCCACCTATTGACTTAGAGAAGAAAATCTGCCATCTTTACTTGGCCTGGCCTACACCTGACTCCAGGCCCACATCAATATGATCGACTTCCATTTGACCTCTGATGTAACCTAGCAAGTCATTCAGTTGAGGGGCAATTAGGAATGGGTGACAAATACAAGTCTTGCCAGCAATACCAATATCCCCATGTGAGAAAATTTTTTTTCCAACCAAAGTGTGAAGCAAATGACATTTGAGGTACTGTGATTGCATTTTAATCCAATAAGTGTATGAGAACTAGCATGATAGCAAGCTGTGGTTAACAGAAGGTTCAACTGTCATACACTGGAAGATCACATTTGTTCAGATGTCCAAGTACTTAAGGTGACTCACATGGCTGAGCACCAGCAAACTTGTGGACAAAACAGTAGGTGACCCACTAAAAACAGGGGCTGAGCTGATGGCAAGAGTGTCAATTATCTGGTTATTAGCCAAAAAGCTCCTCTTTTAAAAAAGCAGCTGCCTTTTAAAAAAAAAACACAAACTGAACTGCAAAACTCCATACTTTGGCCTGACATTTTACAAAAAGAAATCCATCCACACTGAGTCAACAGCATAGAGAGATACAAGTGGCCCTGGCACCTTCAAATAAAGTTCAGCATGACAGTAAGAAAGAATGCAAGTGAAGAAGAAAAGAAGAGAAAAGAAGCAAGTTAAGAGTGAAAGAAAGCTGAATTCCTCACAAGCAATTAAGTTATAACAAAGTGCTACAATGTCTGAAAGGAATGAAACCAGATGGATCACTCAGCATTGACCTGCATACTAGAAACTACAAGGTCACATCCAGCCCTGTCAATCCTGAAAAGTCCTTTTCACTATCACCTGCAGGTTGTGCTAAAGTTTGGCAAGCTGTCCCAAAGACTTGTCAAGCAACAGCCTGATGTAGTCAAATTCACCAAATCATATATCTTACAGGTAACAGCCCACACACCACTATCCTTGGGTTATGTCCTATCCCATTGATAGGGAAAGGTGGTGGCATAGTGGTACACAATTAGGACAGAGTTGTCCAGCCTAAACATCAAGCCCAGACTCCACTAAGTCTCATGGCATCAGGTCAAACATAGATAAGGAAACCTGGTGTTCATCTCCTCCAGACTTCCCTCAGCTGACAAATCAGTATTCACAGGAGTACTACTTAGAGATGGCACTCTGAAGCTGGCAAGGACACAGTACACTTCGGGTAGGAGACTTCAATATTCATCTCTAAGAGTGGCTCAGTAACACTATGACTCATCAAGCTGGTTGAGAATATATCTGCCGAACTGGGTCTTGCACAGGTAGCAAGGGAACTGACATGAGAAAAGCCTACTTGACTTTACCTTCACCAATCTACCCATCACAGATGCATCTGTCACGACAGTATTAGTAGGAGTGATCACTGCACTGTCCTTGAGGAGACAAAGTCTTGTCTTCACACTGGGGAGACAATGTTGTGTGGCATTACTACCATGATAAATGAGATAGATTCTGAACACATTTAGCAGCTCAAAGCAGGGCATTCACAAGACACTGTCAGCCACCACAACAGAATTTGATACAATCATAATCTATCTCATGTACCTTCATCCTTCAGTTGCCCATTACTATCAAGCCAGGGGATCAACTCTCGTTCACTGAAGAGTGCAAGTAAACATCCCAGGAGAAATACCAGACATACCTAAAAATGAGGTATCAATCTGGTGAAGCTACAACACTACTGCATGCATGAACAACAGAAGCAACAAAAAAAAAGCCAAGTGATCACATAACCAACAGGTCAGATCTAAGCTCTGCCATCCTGCCAATGTGGACATAAATAGTAATGAATTTTTAAACAACTCAGGTGGAGGAAGAGTCTCTATCCTTCTTCATCCTGAAAAGATAAGGTGACACCATGGTTAGCACTGCTGCTTCAGTGCCAGGGATCTGGGTTCAATACCCAGCTTGGGCACAGAATTGCCACTTTTTCCTTTGTCTGCATGAGTTTCGTCTGGTTGCTCAGGTTCCCTTCCACAGTCCAAAAAGACATGCTGATTAGGTGCATTAGCCATGCTAAATTTGCCCTCAGTGTACCCAAACAGGTGCTGGAGAGTGACAACTAGTGGATTTTAAGAGTGACCTCATTGCAGTGTTATTACTTACAAGTAGGCTTGCAGTAAACAAAATTTTAACTTTAAGGGAGCCCAGATCATCAAACGCAAAAGAAAAGATTGCAACCATCTTCATCCAGAAGTGCCAAGTAGATGATCCATCTTGACCTCCTGCAGAGTTCCCCAGCATCACGCCACTGTTCAACCAATTTGATTCACTGTGCGTTAGAGAAATGCTGAAGACTGCAAAGCACAAGTGTCCGACAACACTCTAGCAATAACGCTGGAGACCTGTACTCCAGAACCTGCCACATCCCTAGCCAAGCTGTTCCGTATAGCTACAACATCAACAAGAAACTGAACTGGAGCAGTCATATAAATACTGTGGCTACCAGAGCAGTTCAGAGACTGGGAATTCTGCAGAGATTAACTCACCCACTGGCTCCACAAAGCCTGTCCAGCATCTACAACACACAAGTCAGGAGTATAATGGTACACTCTCCACTTGCCTGAAAGAATGCAGCTCCATCAACACAACTTCATTCAGAAGTTGTTTGGCACTCTACCCAATAGCGAACATTTATTCTCTCCACCACCGATGTACACAGTGCTACTACTGTGCAAATCTATAAGGTGCACTACAGGACCTCAAGGTTCCTCAGGCAGCACCTTCCAAACCCAGGACCACTACCATCTAGAAGGACAAGAGCAGCAGATACATGGGAATACCACCACCTGCAAGTTCACTGCCATTCCTTCATTGTTGCTGGGTGAAAATCTTGGAACTCCCTCCCTACCAGTACTGTGTGTGTGTTCTTATATCACAGGGATTGCAGTGGTTCAAAAATTTAGCTCACCCACCACCTTCTCAAAAGGCATTTAAAGATGGGTAATAAATGCCAGCCTAGTCAAAGAAGCCCACAGCCCATGAATTAATTAAAAAAATAGAATCTTACAGCACAAGAGGAGGCCATTCAGTCCACTGTCATGCTGACTTTAAAAACAGCTGTCCAATTTAATTCTACATCTCAGTTTCCCCCACAACCCTGCCAATCAGTCCCCTTCACATACTTGTCCTATTGCCTTTTGAAAGCATTTCTTTGGAATCTGATTCCATTACTCTTTCACAGAGTATGTTCTAGATTTTAGCCCTTGGTATGGAAATTCTCATTTTCCTGCTAATTTTAAATCCATGGTCTCTAGCTACTGATCTACTTGAAGAAAATAGATTCTCTCTACATGTGGAGAGAAAGTCCCTCAATTTTTAATATCTCCATTAGGACACCCCTTAACATTCCTGATCCAAGGAAAGTAATCCCAGCTTCTCCAATCTTTCCACATATCTGAATACCATCATCTCACAAAGTCCAGTATTCTGTACCCTTTAAACTGCCTTATCTGTTTGCAATGTCACATCCAAATATTTGTGACTTTACATCACCCAAGTCCCTCTGTTCGTGCACATGACCCTGCCACCACCCCAAATAGTAATATTTAGGTTTTGTTGCTACTCATTGTTCTTCCAAAGTGAATCATTTCAACTCACACGAAATTGCATTTGCCATGTTATGTTGATGTGACATTCTCCCCAAAATCTGGAACCATCCTGCTCACTACTTCTAATATTGCCAACTTCCATCTCATCAACAAGCTTTTATATTTTACCTGTACCCAGCGAGGTTGTTTCTTTAAGGGCAACACAGCAGAATAAAGGTCACCTGACTGGGGGGGAATGGAGGCGGGGGAGAAAGAGTGAGTAATCATTCCAGGGGGTGGAATCCTTTCAGGCACCAGAGATGTAGAGGACTACGGCAGCTTGCTTGCTGCTGTCCAGTTTTTTTTTTAAATTAATAAATACCTTTTGCGTTTCTCATGAAGTCTGCAAAGCTGCATCATTGCACCAGACCTTTCATGAATAATAAGAAAATATTATCCTTGTTAATAGTCTTCCCACCACTGTATTATTAGACTGATTTGTCTGTAGTTACCTGCGTTATCCCCTCCTGTTTTCTAAATGGAGGATTTTCAAATCTCCAGTCCTTTGGCATCACCCTGATTATATCAAAAGCCAGATTGAAGGATACAACACAATGTGTTAGTGCGTCATATTTTGGATCACTGATGAATTCTGTTTATTTACTGTTAATTCATTGCTTGCAAAAACATTTAAGATTCATCCCAGAGCCCCAAGTGTAAAATCTAGACCATACACTCCAGTGCAACACAGATGAACTGGTCGATATTTTGCTGTTTACAAGAACTTGTTGCTTGCAAATTGGCTGCTGTTTCCTGCATTACAGCAGTTCTGAAGAACTAGCTGTAAGACAATCTGGAATGTTTGGACATCCTGAAAGACCCTATATAGGCACACATCTTTGAAATGAGAGGACTCATACAAAGGGCTGCGTCCCCCACCTCTCCCCTGCTTCTCAAGTATTTGAATATTGAAGAACAATGTTGATGAAATCTTATTTGAAACACAATTGTTTGATTATTTGAGACATCGTGCAAAAATAACGTTTTTCATTTTGAAAACTAACTAGATCTAAAACCATGGGTACTTCTGCACTGATGGTCCGCACACAGCAGCAGCTCAGCCAGCTTGTGTCAAGATGTTCTCAGGTCAACTTGGCTTCACAAAGCGTACATTCATACCCATTTGTTCTTGAAAGAAAGAGACGATAAATCATTTCTAATGAAGTCAATGGTTTTCTTGGGGAAAAATTCTTTAAAACTGCTACAACCCAGTGTTAAACTGTGTGCGTCTTTAAATGCCCTTCCCTGATCAGAACTTCCACACCTGACGAAGGAACAGCGTTCCTGAAAACTTGTGGGTTTACTATCAAACTGGTTGGAATTTAATCTGGTGTTGTGAGACTTCTTACTGTGCACCCCAATGTGCTCACAGGACATTATTTTTACATTGATCAGATTTGTGATGTGCCCCATCATCCAGATCTTTGCGACTCAAACATCACTTCACGTACATGCCATACCATAATTACTCCCCCGCCTACTAGCGTCCTCACTGTTAAAAAGCAAGACTGCCTAAGCTACATTCTAATCTATTATCCTCCAGATCAGCCCCCTAACCCCTGCAGTCTCCTTCCTGTTACAAGGGAATAAAAAAAATTAAATTTAGAATCAGCTAAGTTCTGGCTGTTGGTTAAACTTGGTTCTCTGACCATGGCAAGCGCGGATCAGAATTGAATCCAAAACTTGGCTACACCACCCATTCATAAAAACCATCAGAATTTCATTCCTTTAATTAAAGAAGGTGCAGGGGTGGCCTATAAAGGATGTGCAACCAGTCTCAGATTCTCAAATTAATCAAAACATAGGCCTTGAAATTGAGATCTACAAAGGCAAGTCAATATTTTTGACTGCAATTACCTTGACTCCTTTTTTAACCTCAGATGAAGGTGCCTCTGTTAAAATAAGAGCAGGAAATTGCATTTGAATGTATAAGCACCTGTATAGCAAACTTCACAAGATGTAATTTCCAAGATGTAATGTGTCGTAAACACATCAGGAATATTTCAGTATTTAATTGCCAAAGTAACTATATTCTTTGTGCTCGAGTCTATAATTTCATGAAGCAAAATCCATACCCTATAATTTAAGTACACAGTCAGCAAAATTACAGTTACAGATGACATTCAATGTTTACACTGCTCCCATCAACTTTTTTGAAACCTGAATCAGTAGTGTACAACCTGGCAGGATGAATCTGTCACTGTGCCAAACCTGTCCTAGTGCACACACAGCTCTTCATTATGTAGCCTTCGGCAGATGCCTCTGTTAACTGCATGGTGATAAATTTCGGTAGCTAGAGCAGGGAAGCACAAGTTGGGTATAAATTAGCTATGTTGGATGGGCATAAAAGCACACAGTTACTATTGAAAAGTAAGAAGTAGTAAGGCATGTTGTTTCAAAAGGGCAGCTACAGGAGAAGTGCCAATTTTATTTTGAAAAAAGTCCCTCTGTTGTTAATCATTAATTATGGAACTGTTTATTTTTGAATGTCTAACTTATTTGCAATGATTTGCTGCTTGATATCTAGTTACTTCTCTTTAATTTCTTCTAATAAAAACAGATTTGTATCCATCTCAATCTTTTCTCTATTTCCTGATGGGCAATCTCACTCAAATTAGATTTTTAATATTAAACAGCAGCCTAGTGCAGGCAATCTGCGTCTTCTTTGTCTGCTTCAATTTTCCATGTCTGCTCTTGATGGACAGAAGCAGTTTATAGTTCGAAGCTGTGTACCTTTATCCTTGCACATCATAAGACTGGCCTGAAGAAACATTCAGGGCCAAAATTAATGATTGTGGAGGTGAGCTTGTCAACCAGCCAGACAGCCCAGTGCAAAGGGTTGTGAATCTGAGAAATTAGGTAACCCAAAAGTATGGTGGATGCTGGGACAGCGAGTAAATTTAAGGAGGAGTTTAACAAATTTTTTAAATTGTTAATGGGTTGAAGCATTATGGGGAGAAGGCAGGAAAATGGGGAAGAGGAGCATATTAGCCCCAATTGAATGGCAGAGCATACTCAATGGCCTAATTCAAGCCCTTGATGGTTTTCAGGCATCAGGGATTTAATCCCTTCAAGGATGGAGGGCCAACAGCATCTCCAGGATGACAGGCCACTCTCGGGATTGCAGTAGGCCTCGACCAGCAAAAGTGGAAGTGGTTGAGTCAAGGTGGATTTGTGGAGCCAGGCAAGGCCAGTCAACTGGGGAGGGAGGAGGAGCAGGAGGTGGTGTGCTCCACAAGGACTGCCTCAGCAGAACCAGCCCTAAAGGGTGCAGTGTGAGCCATAGGATGCCCAATCTGTGGGGCTCATCCAGCAAGGAGGTAATCAGTTTTTAACTGGCAGCAACTTCACAAAGAATGGGGCCCCTCCAGCCACTGAGTACACGCAGAGGAAACATTAATTGATCCCATTAGTTGATTTAGCAGAATAGGACGCTGTACTGGAAAAGGAATGGTCCGTTAACTTCTGGACAACACAAGACTTAGCTTCTTGGCACTTCACTGTTGCTGTCTGAAGTACTAATTCAGCAGGAATATCTTCTGGTTCACTACCAGTACCATGGGCAGATCAGGTAGATCTCATTCTCATCCACCTGCTCCATCACTGGGCATGTTTGCACAGTGAAACACTGCTGTATAGCAGACTAAAAACCCTGGAAAAACAATATTGTAAAAGGCACTTAAGTAATCTGTCTGGGAGGAGCCATTTAGGAACCATCACCATGGTCTGTCCTCAGTCTTAAGCAAACCTGGTCGGAGGGATTGGCCTAAACTGAACACCACTGCCACTGGGAAGTAGTCATTGACCTCATTACCGTGTCTGCAAATAATGGAACAGAATTGCTCTATGTCCAGGAAAACCACAAGATTCTGTGCAGAGGGTGGTACAACTGCAAGTAGGGTCATTAAAAATGACCTGGGCTCTGGTCAAAATGAAACAAAGGAAACAAAATGACCAGGAAAGGAAACTTAGTTTATTGAAAACTTGTCTGAAAAACATCTGAAAGCATGATTCAGAGACAAAAAAAAAGAGTCTTTTTGAATCCCAACTCATCAGCAAAATGTGATAAACTGGTCAATAACAACCTCTCCTTGTTATTGGTGGCACCTTGCTGTGTGTGAACTGGCTACCCAGGTTCACCTACAAACATAAAAAGATTGCACTTTAAAAGTTCTTCACTGCCAAGAAGTGCTTTGAAAGATCCCCAAGAGATTGAAGGCATTATGCAAATACAGATTCTTTCTTGCTTGGAAAAGGATCACTGTTACATATAAAGTGGTTGAACTAAAATGTTGTCATTGTTACTGTGGCAGTAATAGAAACAGCAAAAGGTGTTTGCTCATGATTAGATCAGAAGACAGAAACTTCTCACAGCAGTAGCAATAAACATGTTCCCAAATGCCTGGAATTAACCTGCTGTCCGGTCTGCCCATCTTACATGAATACCAAAACCCAAAATCCTGGGCAACATCTCAACTTTCAGATGAATCATTCCTTTCCTTTCAGTAATAGTTGCAAAACTGGCTCTTCTACAATCCTAATGAGGATGGCTTTACAGAGCAGGCAGACAGGTTACAATTCACTTCATTTTGGTTTGAATAGATTAATATAAAATGATACTTGTAACAAAAAGCTGTTCTAGCCACACCAATCACAGAAAATACACGTGTTTTTTAGGTATAAGTCCATCATTTACCTCACTGGTAAAAATATGGTGATTGCTGAGCCATTAAAGTTGCCAATAAACAAAGCTATCTCACCTTGTAATAACTATGCCCTGTATACACACTGTAGTTTCCCCAACATATTCAGGTCACCAAACACAATCTGGTTAAAATTCCTCTTTCTCCTATCCATGAAAGGAGAAACTACTGGAAATTGTGCTCTTAGGTTTCAAAGCAATGCATTACTGCAATGTAGTTGATAGGGTTCTATGATGATAGCTGATCTAACAGTGCAGAAGAAAGTCTTTCGGCCCATCGACTCTGTGCCAACTCTCCAACAAAGCACCTCTGCCAAGCTCTATCCACATAGCAGTATAAAAACATGGGGCTAATTTCCGCATCTTTAGACAAAGACAATATCCCACGGCCAAACTAACCTGCACATCTTTGAACTGTGGGAGAAAACTTACACACAAAGGCCAGAATTGAACCCAGATCCCTGGCACCTAACTAGCATGTCTTTCAGACAGTGGGTAAAAACCCACACAGGGAGAACATGCAGACTCCGCACAGACAGTGACCCATGGCTGGAATTGAACTTGGGTCCCAGGCACTGAGGCAGCAAAGCTAACTAGTGTGCCAATTGTTATGAAAAAAAAAAGCAGTATTTAGCCAAAAGTTAGAAACAAGGAAATACAGGCCCCAAGATAGCCATAGCTTATGAAAGACAATTGGTTATGTAGCTTGCACGGAGGGAGCCAATAAATTGTGGGCCAATGTAAGGAGATAAGCCCCCATGAGCAACCATAGCCTGGTATCATAGTGGCTCACAGCACCAGGAATCTGACTGACTTTGATTCCCAGCTTGGGACACTGTAGCATCTGGGTGAATTTCCTCCCACTGTCCGAAAGATGTGCTGGTTAAGTGCATTGGTCACTCCAAATTCTCCCTCAGCGTACCCATACAAGCACCAGAGTGTGGCAACTTAGGGGATTTTCACAGTAACTTCATCACAATGTTAATGTAAGCCTACTTGTGATACCAATAACTAAAATTTAACTGATTGAACCGATATTCCAGACCACACCCTAGTCATCTCACTAATCTGATGCCACTCAGGTCCCAATGTGCATATACTTTGCTTTGTCAGTTTTATTTCCTATGGGCTGAATAAATTTAATTTTGGGGAAATCAATTGGTGTTCCAAATTCAAAGTGAAACAAAATCCTATGCAAAACAAAAAAGCAAGTTACAGGTATAAATTTAGCAGTCTAAGTGATTAGGGTTCAGGGCAGAAAGTGGGAGAAAGAGGAATCTAGTCACGTTGATGTTAATGAACCAAGAGGCTAATCAAGCAGTGCTGGCTTTAGGGTTTATTGGAGCTAATATTAAATGAATACCTGTAATTAGACCTGTAGACGCTTGAGCAAATACTTTCTGCCCTTCAGTCAATGTAAAAGCTGTAATCAGTGACAAATCAATAATATCATACACTAACAGAATATTCAAACAAAACCACAGCATCTAATAAGGATCAAGAGGTTCAAAACAGCAAAAGCCAAGTGAAGAAGGTACCAGATTACTTAGTTATGAAAGGTCTTAACTGTTTAATAATCCAGATGTGCACATGTGGTATCGTTATTTCTCTGAAAGCTGCAGTTTGAAGGGTAGGATCAGACACAGTTCATACCCTCACATACCCACAAGTACCATCAATGTTTCAACAATGACATCTTTTCCAGAACAATGCAAGCATCACGAAAATTAACACTGGTCTATCAGCAGTTAGTTACTGTGTAAAACCTTTAGTACGTTCCACCCCAACTCAGGTGGACTGACACTGTAAAACAAGATTTGGCTACTTTGCGGTCTTTTTTAAAATTTGGATTCTCAAGCAATACAAACTAACTCCAGTATTAAACCCTGGTTCTTTATTTCCAACTTCATTTGGTTGTTACATCCCTTGAGCAACAAATGATTCATTTTGTCATGGTTATAATGCTAAAGTATTCTGGGAGTGCAGACTAATTTTGATGCTTTGAGCAATACAAATATAATTTTGAAATTATGTCATTTGAATATTTCATGCATTCACATGAAATCCATCCACTAATTTAATAGAAGTTCCTACTGTCATGATAATAAAAGGAGGAAAAAAACCACTAAATTGAGCCAGAAATATTGGACTTTAAATAAAACCTCAGATTATCTAAAAATATAGTTACTCAAGCCACTGGCTGCATTGCTGCATGTGGTTCTCTCAGAAACAAATGGACCCCCATCCTGTTACCAAGCCAATCACCATCTCCAACGGAGACAAAGGGACACAACAGCCTTCCCATTAAGAAGGAGTTCCTGTGGAATGCGCAGATGGATTTACCATCCCATTTGGAATATGCAAAGAATGGATTAAAAGCTGCCCCAGGTTGGTGTAATGCTGGAAGTTGGACACTGAAGTAAAAGTCGGCAAGCAGACACACAACACCCTTAATAATGGCGATCGTAGAAGTCAGTCAAATCAGTAAAGACATATGTGAACCCCTGCCATATACACAAACAGCACTGTCATGATGTCACCCAGATGTACATCTGTCACAAGGATCCTCCTAAAGCCAAAAGGAGATGACAGCCCCAGGAGAGAGGGCCTGGAAATGCCCCCAGCACAGATTAGCACCATGCCAATGTCAATCTGTGCCAGGAGCAAACCCCAGTGGGAGCTTCATGGAGGAGCAAGTGTTTATTTGTGGTGGTTAGGGGAGGGCAGATGAGGGAATTGGGGGTGCCAGTGATGGCCACTTGGAGAGGGGAAAGTAGGGGTGGGGAACGAGAAATCATGGGTGAATGCTGGTTCTGATCCAGGTGGAGGGGGACGTCTAAACACGTGAAGTGAAGTGAGGAGCTCATGAGACCTCGGTGGGCGCAGTTGAGGGAGGTTATCTTTTGCTTTGATTGAGGTTCCCTTTAAAACATGGTGCCCTGACCTCAGTGCTGGGCTTTGCCAGCATGTTGAGGCCCTTGCATGGTTTGAAACATGCCTGTTTGTATTTTTTGGCAGATTGTGCAAGATCTGGATAGGGAACTGGTCTTCCTTTGGAGGGAAACAAGCTGGGGGCAAATCTTACCAAACAAACTCTAAGTGTCGAAAGACAACCCACAAAGTGATTGGCCCAGATGGGATAGTGGATGGGCACTCAGATCCTGCATGGACCAGCTGGCAGGAGTTCTGACATCTTTAACCTGTCTTTATACCAGAGATCCCTGTCTGCTTCAAGGCAGCAATCATCACCTTAATACCAAAGAAAAGCCAGGCAGCGTGCCTTAATGATTGCCATCCAGTGGCTCTGACATCCATCATTATGAAGTGCTTTGAAAAGGTTAGTCAAGGCACAAATCAATTCCCAGGTTGCCTGGATCCACTACAGTTCATCTATCACTACAACAGGTCCACAGCAAATGCCATTTCCCTGGCCCTACATTCAACTTGGGGATTCCTAAAGATACCCATGTCAGACTCCTATTATAACTACTCAGTCTTCAACATTATTATTCCTACAAAGCTCATCTTCAAACTCTGACCTAGAGCTTGGCTCCTCCTTCTGCAACTGGATCTTCAACTTCTAACCCACAAACCATAATCAGTGAGGGTAGGCCATAACACCTCTTCCATGATCACCTTCAACACCAGTGTCACAAGGCTGTGATATCAGCTCCTTATGACTGAGGCCAAGTTCCTCTCCAACTCAAATTTCAAGTTTGTGGTAACACTACTGCAGTGGGTCAGATCTCAAATAATGACACAGAATACAGGAAAGAGATGGAGAATCTGGTGAACTAATGCAACAATAATCTCTTCCTCAACATCAACCAAATGAAGGTGATTGTCATCAACTTCAGGAAGCGCAGTGGAAAAAAAAAATGTCCCTGTCTTCATCAATATGGTTGAAGTAGAAATAGTCAGAAGCTTCAAGTTACTAAGTGTCCAGATCACCAACAACCTATCCTGGGCCCTCCATGCTGATGCTATAGTCAAGAAAGCCCAGCACTTTTACTGTCTCAGGAGGCGAAGGAAATTTGACATTTCAGCTACGAGTCTCACCAACTTTTACAAATGCACCACAGAAAGCATTTTTTCTGGTTGTATTGTGGCTTGGTATGGCTCCTGCTCTAAGATCGCAAGAAACTACAAAGGGTCGTGAATGAAGCCCAGTCCATCAAGCTAACCAGCCTTCCATCTGTTGATTCTGTCTACACTTCCTGCTGCCTCAGAAAAGCCCACATTATCAAGGACCCAGCCATACACTCTTCCACCTTCTTCGAACAGGTGGAAAAGTCTGAGGATATGCACCCTAACTGAAATCAAAAACAGCTTCTTCCTTGCTGCCATCAGGCTTACAAATTAATCTGATCTTTCTCTACACCATAGCTGTGACTGCAACATTACATTCTGCATTCTCTCCTTCTCAATGTATGGTATGCTTTGTCTGTATCATGTGCAAGAAACAATACTTTTTACTGTATATAAATACACGTGACAATAATTAATCAAATCAAAGCATGAAAACAGGAAAGAATTGCGTTCATATTTAGAAAAAGAGGCAAAGTATGATTCTTGCCAGTCGAAGGAATGGATGGAGTGTATTTTTACAGGAAGTCAGCCACTGACTGCTAGAGCATGATATTATGCACTGTGATCTCCCCCTGCACAATGTATAATAGTGCATTGGAGGATTGTCACTCCCCCCCAGACATCACATGCCCTCCCCTGTCCCCTCCAGCTGATGATTCCCATGCCTTTCCTCTGATCACCACCTTAGCGATCCTCAAATGTAGAATGCACAGCCTCCACACTCTTCCTTTAGTCCCTACCCCTTGGTGCTGTCCAGTGTCCAGGACACAATATGGTAGATTAATGAAAAAGAAACCTTATCAAGTTGTGCACTGGTCAGTAAGTACAGCAATTACTGCCCAGCATAAATTGCCAGCTGTCATAAGTGATCCACTTTGAAATTTGTGTTAATGCAAATAGATGATCTTTTTTTGCATGTTACAAGTGATGATGAGCTTAAATGTGGGTGTTTAAGTAGTGGAGACACTATCAAAACTCAGGAAGGCATCACGTGGACTTTTCATCTTGACACCACGCTCACTATGGTTCAAAGCAATAGCGAAAACAACTAAACATAATTGAACATAATGGCACTATTACCAAGCCTTCACAAAAACACTTGTATTGTTGGTAGTTGTATGATTCATGTCCTCTTTGTAAAGAGCAGCAAAAACAAGCCTGCATTTATTCAAGACACAAATCAACCAAGTACCCCAATGTAACATACTTCACTTGTTCTCATTTTTTGCATTGCAACACATTGTAATATAGTTATTCTGAAAACAGATTACCTCAGTAAATATTTGCTTCTGATGCGAGATCACCTTCTCAAAGGTGAGCAATAAATGCTGGCTTAGCCAATAATGCCCTCAAATAAGAAAGAATACATTTAAAAATTGCACAATTAAAAATTGACTCTAGTCGTATCATCACCTACAGAAGTGACTCATTGCATTTATATCCTGGTCACTCATAGGATGTGAATGTCACTGGATCAGCCAACATTTATTGTCCATCCCCAATTGTTCTTAAGGTAATGCTGAGCTGCTTTCTTGAATTGCTGCAGTTGCTGTGGTGTAGGTACACCACCAGTGCCATTGGGGAGAGTATTCCAAGCCTACCAACACTGATAAATTCAAAGTCAACTTGGTGGTTGGTGACTTGGAGGGGAACTTGCTTGTGTCAAATATTTGATGTCTTTGTCTTCTAGTTGGCAGATGTTGTAAGTTTGGAAGGTGCTATTTTTGAATCTTTGCTGAGCTCATCCGATGTTACAGACATGGTGTTTAGCAGTAGTTAAAGTGCAGATCAGTTGGACTTTGTCCTGGATGGTGTAAAGCTTCTGGAGTGTTGTTGGAGCTGCACTCATCCAGGCAAGTGGGGAGTATTCCACCACACTTCTGACTTGCATCTTGTAGATGGTGGACAGGTTTTGGGGAGTCATGAAGATGAGTGGCTCACTGCAGACATTCATTTGACAAAGGGGCAAAGCTTGTGGGGCGAAGGGGCAAAAACTGGCTGGAATTTAACCTGGTGTTGTGAGACTTCTTACTGTATTTATCCCAGTCCGTCACCACTGCAGAACTGCTAGCTTCTGACCTGCTCTGGGACTCACAGTATTCGTGGCTGGTCCAGTTAAGCTTCTAATCAGTAGCAACCTCAGATATTGATAATGGGAGATTCAGCGTTGACAATGCTGTTGAAGACTGAATAGACTCTCTTGCTGGAGTTGGCTAATGCCTGAAGTGTGGGGCACAAGTGTAGCTTTTCATTTACATCAGCTGCAATCTGAATGCTATTGACTTCTTCATGCATGTTCAATCTTCAACACTTTCAAAAAGTTATACAGCCTTTCAGAAAAAATATGCCATGGAACTCTAAACAGGAAAGAGTACACATGGACTTCCTTCAAGATCATTTGAATTTTTGTCCAGAAAATGAAGTCTCAGAGAATCAAATTCTTATTGGAATACAACTTTCAACCTGTGCAATCCCTTTTGGCCACATTCCACACACCCCCCCCCCCCCCCCCCTCCCATTCTATCATCTCTTTGACCTTTGGAGTGACACTCCCAAATATTGGTCAGATAAGAGTCAGAAATATATGCAAGCACACTGCCAGAAAATATTATCGTCCTGAAAACAAAGGCCCGTTATATACACACCACATGTGTCAAAAAAGAAAAACAATTGTAGAGTTTTAGTACAGAAAAAGACTCTTCAGCCCGCTCGTGTTTGATACTGGCAGACCCAATCTATTCTAATCCCATTTTCAACTTCATGGGATACATGATTAAATTTCTGTAAACCAAGCATTTTTTTTAAATTTAAACTCCTCTCGTTCCCTCTCTCTCTCTCTTCCTCTTGTCATTTTAGAGATGGCTACTGCACAAGCTTAGTAAAAGATTTCTCTGTAAAGCAAGCTATGCTTCCTTTTCCTTCCACCAAATTTTCTACATCTAAATCAGTACCAAATGTGGGAAAATTTACTTCTGCATACTTGGTTCCCTTGCATCATAAACACACTCTCTTTATTCATTGTTAATGAATGAAATGTATTTCCCAAATATCCTCCATCTTTCCCAATTTATCTGTGTACTTCAGTGTTCCACAAGGATGTAGCCATGTTGATAGTTGTAGACAACAGAACAATCACTATCACTGTGTGCAATCTTCCCTTTCAACTGAAACTTTCATCTACTAAACAACCTTTACATTGATCAAAGAGATGGCCTGGATTGTTTAAGCATTTTAATAGCTCACCAACCACATCAACAAATGCAATGTTCAACAGGGAAAAGTGAGGAGGATGCAGTGGAGACATGATGCTTATGCACTGACAATGCTAATGTAACTGAACAGCATAAATAGGTTGAATATTATATTCTATATTTCTGAGACTATATGAGAACCTACTTGTATAAAAGCAAAATATTGCAGATGCTGCAAGTTTGAAATAAAAACAATGTCGGAAAAACAGAGCAGGACTGGCAGAGAGAGTGTGTCTATGACTCTTCTTCAAAGAAGAAGAAAAAGAAATGGGATTGATTTTAATATGTTTTAATAGGGGATGAAGCAGGTGGAACAAAATAGAAAATCTGGGATAGGAGTGATCTAGGACAGATTGTAAAAAGATGTTTAGGGCACAAGACAAAATAAGTGTAAATGATAATGTTGAAGACTGAAGAAGGTGGTGATAGTATCACAACAGCAAGATAGCAGAATATGTTAATAGCTGATCAAGGTTCAGTTCTCTGTAAAGGCAAAATTTAAGAACAAGTGACAGGTGACCTGTAGGGGAAGTGCTGCTTTGAGACTGAAAATATTTGTATTAAAAGACTCAAAAAAAAAGGGAGGAGAAAGTTCACAGTCCAAAGTTGTTGAACTCAATGTTGAGTCCAGAAGGTTGTGAACTGTTTAATTGAAAATTTTGGTGCTATCCCTACAGTTTGCATTGGACTTCACTGGGACACAAAACAACAATTAAGAAAATGGAAGTGTATTCAGTGATGGTTTCACTTTAGGAACACTAAGTAAGAAATGCAATCAACTCACATTACAGATCAGAAGGGGATTTGTGGCACTTGGAAATCTCATGTGGATCTGTGGATATATTAAGGAGCCAACAATAATCAACATGACATTAGTCAGTTGTCAAAGATGTACATCTTTGTCAGTGGAAGCGAAGGCGGCCAAGAACGTAAAGAACACCATCTAGTACATGATATATTCTGTGTACAACTCAGAAAATGAATAGAAAAGCAATGAATGGGTGCAATGGAGCTTGACAAAGTGCAAATTCAGATGAACATTGTTCAGGAATGCATAATCAGACCCATGTTTACAAGATTGATTGTGTCATGACGTTTGACTCAAAAGCACCACAGTAAGGAAAATGTGCTTTTTCTTTAAAATATCTGTGGAAGCTGTAACTGATTTTGAACCTATTTTGAAGTAAATTGAACTAACTGTAAAAGGAATCAATTATAAAACTTTAAGAAATACTGGTCCACATGCCCTGGAAGCAACGTCAGTAAGAGAGTTAACATTTGAAAGTCTTGTGGTTGGCAAACAAAGGAAAGGTGAAGGAAGGGAAGAACAGAAAAAGGCACATTTACAAGGAGCTGTGTGTGTAATGCAGTTAAAAAAGGACAGAAAGTTGAAGACTTAAGGGTTAGAGCAGGGATTGACAACGGGACAATTCTATGCCTATGTATCGTTTTACTTGAGTCTAAACAACCTAAACTGTTTAATAAGATTGATTGAAAGAGACAGATGAAGGAGTCTCTGCAGAATCTGGGCCATCAAGACCATCATGAACTGACCTAAAGGAGATTCCACTGGAGTATGCCAGCTGGGTGATGACTATTTCTAAGGGACTTGGATGGAGTGAAGTTTCCATTGCAGATGACACAAAGAAAACTATTGAGTGAGCAAAGTAAGAGATCCTATATTCCAAAGGCCAAATTGGAAAGCCTCAGATTGTATGTGATGCCACATGTGTGGGGAATGTTTGTAATCAAGAAATAGCTTTTGTTGTACTGTGTACAGTTTATAGTAACCATAGTTTACCTTCTAATTCATGATCAACTTACATGGATTCTGATTTAAGTTAAAGTAAAAGCCACCAAAATAAAAGAAATTGAATTTTACTGGCAATTCTTTCATTTGGGGGCTATTTGGTTGTTTTGGTTTCCAGTTTCCCCCAGAGATCATAACAATTGTTTATTCAGTACATGGTAGCCTGGTTGTTCAGAGTTTTGGCAGAAAGCTAAGCCTACGTGTTATGACAAGAAAGAAGGTCACTTACGATTAAAATGTTTACATCTGTGAGGAGTGGATGATGGAACATTGTAGTCCATGATTCCAGTAGCACTGACTTCAGGTGAACATGCGGAAATGCCAGCATTGGACTGGACTAAACACAGTAAGAAGTCACATAATACCAGATTAAAGTCCAATAGTTTTATTTGGTAGCATGAGCTTTCAGAGTGCTGTCCCTTCAGTGAGTTGAATGTTCAGTTCACAAACAAAGTATATGTAGACACAGACTCAATTACAACATAATGGGGTGTTGGAATGTGAACCTTAACAGGTAATCAAGTCTTCAAATGTGCAGACAATGGAAGTGGAGAGAGAGATAAGCACAGGTTAAAGAGGTGTGAATTGTCTCAAGCAAGAACAGTTAGTGAGATTTTGCAAGCCCAGGCAAGTTGTGGTGGTTACAGGTAGTGTGACATGAACCCAACATCCTGTTTGAGGCCATCTTCATGTGTTGTGGAACTTGGCTATCAGTAGAAGTAGCACAATAGGGATTCAGTGGTCAAATCAACCATTGAGAAGCACTATATAGGTTCATACAACACCAACAAACTTCTTCATCTTTTTGAAACTAATGGCAACCAGCTTGCGTTTACATTGTGGCTGTGAATTTTGCTTGAGTAAATTCCTTGGAAGTATTCACTACAACTAGTAATAAGGGATATTTTCAATGTGTACCAACTGGATATTATATGCCCAACACTAGCAAAATAATTTTGAACACACGTGCAAACAATAAACACATCTTTTCTCCAAGAAAAGCTCGGGCAGGTGGTTATAGACAATTAGCTCCTGCTTGAAAGCTGAATTAATAAACACTAAGCTTAACATTTCTGAAAGACGAGCTGTCGGCTGGAACAAATTGCAGCAAGTGCAATATGATAAAATACCACAAAGGTAGAAGTCTGGAAAAATAGGACAATAATGATAGGAAGTTATATCCAATCGTACACAAAGTTGAATGCAGCTAATATTGAGAGAGAAAAAAACTATTGTCCTATTTCTGTCTTGATATTCAGTTTAATTGAGGGACAAGAATGCTAACAAAGAGTTATTACTGAACAGAAGCAGATTTACTCAGTAGATTATATATATGAGCTGTTTGACATGAAACCACTTTACTTAATTCCAATGTCTATGAAGTTTACATTATAACCAAGGAGGTTTGTGACCACTGTGACTTTGCACAGTTCAAAGGCCACTTTTCAGCATAATTATGGCTTCACACTTGCTTGGGCCACCAATTTCCATTGCCACCAATTTAAATTCATTGCCCTAGACAAAGGATCTTCAACTCAACATCTAAATTGCACTGGTTCAGTTTATGTCACTTTATGCCAGTTGACCAGGATCCATTCCACAATACTTTAAGGGGAGATGGAGTGGAAATGGGTCCATTTTCATACAACTCTATTTCCTGACCAGTCATCTTCCCCCAATACAATGACTGGTGCAATAATGCATGAAGGGTTGCTGCTGGATGACAGAACTAGGAAGAGAGTTTGCAAGGGCCAGTGGGAGAAGAAGTGTGGTTGGGAAGGACTAAAACGCAGACTGCTGTAACTGATATTAACATCAACCTTGAAAACCTGCTGACGGCTACCAACTTTTCAACCATATTGAACAAGGCTGAACAAGACTGAATGTAGGGATGTTTTCTGGGGGCAGAGGGGAGGGGGTGATCCAGGAATCTCAGGATATGGAGAAGACTGGTTAGGAATATGAGGAGAAACTGCTCCACTCAGAGTGGTGAACCCATAGAATTCCTGATCACAGGAGGCAGAGGGACCAAATCACTGAATATATTTACAAAGGAAATAGATAGTTTCAATGGTCTAAAAGGTGTTGAAGGATATGGGGGAGAGTGCAGGAGAATGGCGTTGAGATACAGAATCCATCATAATCCTAATGAAAGCCTACTTGAACTCCTGTTTCCTCTGTTTCTTTGTAAGATGATTTCAAGCTTTTGAGAGAGAGAGAGAGAGAGAGACGAAGAAGACGGAGGAGGTATATTTTGGTTAAGAAAGAAGAATCTCCTTGTATTGTTAGTAATTACCTGTTAATGAAGGAATCTCAGTTTAAGTATTCTTTTCAACAGGTGAAGGAGAAAGCTCTTGAATCCCAGTACAAGAGAGTCGAATTAACAACTGCATGTGCTGCCACTTGCCCAGTGGGCTTCAGTGACCAGACCACTGTAGTTACATTGATTAATAAAACCTCTGCTCATTATGAGGTCTGTGGCATCACTGAGTCTGACGCCTCTTAGTAATTGCCAATTATTTAAACAAACATATTCAAAGCCAACAAATAAAGTAAGAGAATAACAAAATAATGTTAAAATTCATCATTATCTGGAAAGTTTTGTTCCTAAAAAGCAGAGCTCCTGCTTATGAAATATGAAACTCTTCGTAAACAATCACAGAAAATGAATTGAGGCACAGAGACAATAGATTTTACAAGTTGGATCCTTAACCTGTGCTGAGTTAGATAGGTGAAGAAACCATCTCTGTAAAGGCACTATTTCAAAGTTAGGGAAAGTCAACATTTTTAGTCATGAATTAGTAATCCTAGTTAGAACCTATGCACGTGTGTGTGCACATGTTACAAGGACAAAAAAAAGCTACTTCAGTTGTCTGCAGATTTGAACTCTCAATCATTTTGTATTTCCTTCTGAAAATGTCAATGATAATTTGGAGGTCAGGTGGCAGCTTATCAACTGAGGTACAAAAAGATACGAAAGACTAAGCAGTGCAAAAGTAAACATGTCTAAATGTTTTAGCATAATTGTAGATCAATAAATAGCCAGTCGGAATATTCTTAGGGCACAGAAACATTGGGATTTAAACATTGGAAAATAACATAACAAGCATAAAAGCTGGAGATCTAACTTTTCCCACTAAAAAATGTTTCCAAGAATGAAAAATAATGCAAACATTAATTATCTAATGTTAGTCAGGGATTAGCAGATCCCAATGAGAAATGAATACAGCATTCCAAATCAAAAACTTTCTAGTACAAAAATGTGACATCTCTGATAAAACAGGAGACAACAATACCCCTTCATGTAGCATATGGTGATATGATGGGGGTTAACTTCCTGGGTATTCAGATAATCTTCTAGACAGCTATTTGCTATACCCACACCCCAAAAAGTTGCAAAGACTTTTGCACAGTGGGCATTAAGCAGTGAGAGTCATGCAGTATTCCATGTGGAATAGGTTGTATAGGTAACAGCTAAATACAAGCTTGGCCCAGTGATAACACCCTCAACCTGGAAGGCAAAGGGCTGTTGAGCGAAGCCCCAATTGAGAAATGAAGCATGTAATCCAAGGTGAAACTTCAGTGCAAGCCTGAGGAGGTGCTGCACTGTCAAAGAGAGAAAAAAAAGAGGCATGCATTTATAAAACTTTGGGAAGGCTCAAATCATCATAGACTCATAGACTCAGACTCATATATAGCCAATGAAATGCCTTTTAAAGGTCAAGGAATAATTTGGTGATGTGAGAACTAATGTACATGGAGCAAGGTCCCAGATAAAATAATTGAAAAGTAGTCTAATACTGTTTTAGTGATATTGGATGGGGGATAAATATTGATCATCACACTAGGAGGGATCTCACCAGTTTTTCTTCAAATAGTACCATGGAATCTTGCAGTTACTTAGGGGAAAGTGAGGGTCCCCACTTTACAATCTCAGCTAAAAGGATCTTCAACTATGAAACACTCCCTCAGTACCACACTGGATTATTTGCTCAAGATTTAGATCTACGAGCTGTTGATTCAGTTGTGAGTACGTTACTAACCAAGCTGAAACTCAGGGACTAAACTGTCGGATTAGATGCTAAACTGAGACCTCGTTTTGTCTTTCAGCTGGAGGGTAGATGTTGCATGGCATTACTGGAAGCGCAGGAGATTTCTTCCAGTGTGCTGATCAATGGTTACCCCTCAACCAACATCACCAGAAAGATTGTTTTATCATGTATCCCATTACTGCTTGGGAAAACTTACTGTATGCAAATTGTCTGTTGCCTTGCTGAACAAATATACAACATAAAGCCTTGAAAAAGTCCTGAGGTTGTACAGTCGCTTTTACAGGTGCAAGTCTTACTCCTACTTTAATAACCACACCACACAAACAACACAAAGGTCAATCACGACTTTAAAACTGTCAGCTCAGCAGGAATCACATTAATTTGGAAACCCAATCAATAAGTTCCCAAATTCATTTATTTCCCATACAAACATGACCTCAATGTTGAATGGGAAAGAGCTGTCACTTCACCAGATCAATTTAGCTGCACCTGCATTGCAAACAGTTTTAAACTATTCTTGGGAACTTGGCTAGATTTATATCTGACTTCTGTTATGCCTCAGGGTGTTTTCTATACCAATGCAAACAGGGTCTTGCTTTCGGTGGCACTACGTAGGTGACCTTTGCAGGAGCTTCAAAGTATCCTGAATAAGTCCTCTCTGATGTTCGCTTCTTGTATACTTCAAAAAGTAAAGAATAAATCCTGTTGTGTACAGCATCAGAAATACAAATGCTGGAAAACCTCAGCAGGTCTGACAGCATCTGTGGAGAGAACATAGAGACAACGTTTGGAGTCAGGATTAACCTTCATCAGAGCAGCTCTGTCGAGTCATCCTGACTTGAAACGTTGGCTCCATTCTCTCGCCACAGATGCTGTCAGACCTGCTGAGATTTTCCAGCATTTTTTGTTTCATATTCCAGCAGCGATTTGCTTTCATATTAAACAGCAAATTGAGCATGGTTGAAAATAAATCTCAGTATTAAGTACACCGAAATCGTGCGCTGTACATTAGTCCACAGGACAACAAACTGGCCTCTGGATCGATGAGATGTTCCTCATCTTGAGCTAAACACAAGTCTTCAAACTGGGCTTATTTCTGGTGCATTGATACTCCAAACTCGGGTTGTGAATTTCAAGCTTGTTGGTTAATACCAAGATGTCATTTCACTTCCCACTAACGCATTCTCCTAAGACAGTTCATTCACAATTCTGAAATAGCGGAATCATGCAGCAGTTACTGAAGGTCGGACACAACATCACACAATTTCAGTCATGACCCCGCTTTTCCCTGGTGGATTAACACGGCTGACTGTCATCAGGAAAGTCAATGAACGCTGCCAAAATATATTTGGTCAACAACTGGGCTGATTCTTTCACGTACTGACTGCAGTTACAGAGCTCAAGTCAATTCAGACCTCAATTATTTATGCCACAAACCATGCTACCGGTTGACTGGAACACACGAGGCACACAACTAGAGTACACAGTGTTGTCACTCACTCACCCTGATCCTTCTCATGGCAGCCACGATCTCCACTCTACTGTTGGGTCTGGGTACATCCAATGTCCCGATGTACTGTTTTAAATAAAATGGGAACAAAATTGAATGAGCAATTGAATGAGGGATGCCCTCATAAAGAATTAAGAGCCCCTTCGACACAAACTTTGATAAAAGTTACAAACCTTCGCCTCGAAGCTGATCCCATGCTGGAAAGCCTCTTCGTTGTGCAAAGGAATCCGCAAATCATGTCCATCATCCACTAAGTTGTATTTGGTTTTGCTGGGCATATTGGTTGAACAATTGGTAACCAGAAAAACAGCGAGGGCAAAAGCAAAAGAGCCCCAAGCTAGGCTTGTAGCGGGGGAGTATCCTGGTGCAACTTTATACATATACACACACGCATTTATATATAATGGACTATATAATACAGATAAACTAAGTAGGGAAACTTCAGCGGCTGCTGCCTGAGGCAGTCTTGAAACCAGCCCCAATAATGCCACACCATGTAGCTCCAGCTTGCAATCGCTGATCCTCTTTCAGATGCTGGGGCTTGCTGTGGATTGCGAGCCCTGCTCTTACAGGCAGAGGGAGCCCAGTCCGATGCTGCGATGGAAGCCGCGAATGAGTGAGCGGCTGCCGAGATGCCCTTGGCCGGCAGCGAGCACTCAGCTGCCGGGCTGCTGCTGCTGCTCCAGCAGCCTCCCCCCGCTCGCCTTTCCCTTTCCCTCCGGCAGCGCCATCTCTCCCACTACTACCACACTTCCCAAATCAGCCGACACACACACAAAAAAAATGCCTGAACTCCCTCCCATTGGCCGGCGCCGGGAATTCCGCCCGATTTTTATTGGCGTAAAGTTACATCACTGCGCTCCGTGTGGCTGGAGAACTCAACAAGCTTCCTGGATTTTCCCCCCACCCCGGGGACAGGAGAGGAGCAGCAACACTGTGAGAGGAATCAGAAGGTGTTGCTAGTGAAAATTCCCAACACCGGTGAATGTGCACTCACCCCACCGCAGCAATAAGCCAGCGGTCTCTTCAAGGGGACAGTGTGTGTACTGTGTACTCTGTACACAGGTACAGAGTGTGTACCTGTCAATGTCATCTCTGTGCACCTAACTTACATGTTACTGTACACAGTCCCATTAAAACACACACAGAAAACACACTCTTCATGATTTGTTTTATATTTATACAATCCCAACAAACACCGCTAAAAATAGCTTCAACTTCTACTGAACAGAGTAAAGATAGGACAGAATTTTGCGTGTTTGATATTGAAAGTTGTATCATATTGTGAAAATCTATGTGTTGCAATGATGGGATATAGCTTAATGGTAGAGCATTTAACTACAGATCAAGAGCTCCCTGGTACAAATGAAACTGTCCCCTTCATAGGCAGCATGGTGCCACAGTGGTTCGTGCTGTTGCCTCACAGCTACAGAGACCCAGGTTTGATTCCCGGCTTTGGATCTTTGTGGAGTCTACACGTTCTTCCCATGTCTGCATAGGTTTCTTCCAGGTGCTCTAGTTTCCTTCTACAGTCCAAATGACTGGTTAGGTGCATTGGCCATGCTAAATTCTCCCTCAGTATACCCGAACAAGCGTCTGAGTGTAGTGATGAGGAAATTTTTATAGTAAACGTCATCGCAGTGTTAATATAAGGCTGCTTGTAACTAATAAATAAACTTTAAACTTTAGTTGCTGGTGGCCTACAAGAAAGAGTTTTCTCAATGTACATTGCTAGGATAATACCAGAGATGCAGTGGTGAGGCAAGGCAACTCACAACATTGCCACTGCTGGCTGCAGAGAAGCAAGAACGGAGGCCAGTCAAAACTGACCCTAGCAATCAGAGGACATGACACTCAGAAAATTCAATTTCCCCGATTGCCAGGGGAATCTGTTCTTGCCGGCCCTCATGTATTATGTATGTATATGTATATATAAAACCTACATTTTTTAAAGCAGGTTTTCCAATGGTCTAATGGGTAACTGAATCATATTAGTGTGAGCTTGTACATGCAGAATAGGCACATGTTTGAAACCTATCATGAGTTAAGTGACCTGAGTAGGCAATAGTGTAATTGTCCTTGATATACTCAGTCAAAAGATATTTCTGATCAACATCTTGTGACATCCACTTGAAAGGGTAACTGAGTTGAAAAGCAACATCACATTGTTAAAAAAAAACACACTGGTTAGCACTGCTGCCTCACAGTACCAGGGATCTGTGTTCAATTCCAGCCTTAGCTCACTGTCTGTGTAGAGTTGCACATTCTCCCCATGTCTATATGGGTTTCCTTCGGATACTCTGGTTTCCTCTCACATTTCAAAGATATGCATATTAGGTTGATTGGCCATGCTAAATTGCCCCTTAGTGTCAGGCAGATAAGCAGGATAAATATGTGAGGTTACATGGACAGAGCCTGGGTGGGATTGTTGTCAGTGCAGGCTCAATGGGTTGAATGCCCTCCTTCTGCACTGTAGGGATTCTATGATCTTTCTATAAGATTATCCAGTCATTTTTTTCTCATTGCTGTCTGTGGAATGATGCATATGCATGCCCAACTTTGTTTCCTTATCTCATTAAAGTGACTACACTTCAAATGCATTTACTTGACCATACAAGATTTCCTGAGGTCATGAATGGCACTATGAATAAATAACCCTGTCTTTTTTCGACTCACACACGAGTTGTGCTTTAAACGAATTGACACAAAAAGGAACAAAATCTGAAGCAACATCAAACTGTGCTGGAAATCTTAACCGTACAGATAATGCACCAACCTTAAATCCAGACCTAGCTGTTTAAGCAAGGAAATACCAGATTATTTCACCTGTAACAAACTGCTGAAAATAAAAGATACAAATTGATGCAGAGAAACACCTTTGACCATTAGGCAGTGGTCTGCATGTCACATTCCAGAGGTCCTCTGGGAAAAGTTGATGGTGGATCCTATTGGTTAGTTCTCTGAGCACAAATAGCTCTCAAAGCTATTTGATCAAATGCCTCATCACCAGAACTTTCAAACAAACACCGAGACCAGCTTGGTTGGTAGTGAGAAAGGCAGTCCCCAACAGATCCTTCCTACATACTCAGAGTCTCACTGCATCCATACGTTACCCTTGAGGTGAATGTGGGGGGGAAGAGACCATTGTCCACTTCCTTGTACACAGTAAGAAGTCTCACAACACCAAGTTAAAGTTTAACAAGTTTTTTTGGAATCACAACAGACTCCAAATGTTGCCTGATGATTTTCGAGCGGTGTTCATTCATCCGTTGTCGTAGCACCGACAATCTCTTTAACCTATGCTTAATACTCTTTCCACTCGCATTGCACCTTTAAGACTTGATTACCTGTGAAGACTCACATTCCAACCATTACCTTGTAAATTGAGTTTGTGTCTTTATATGCCCTGTTGGACTTTAAACTGGTTTACTCCTTCATCAGGTGAGTGGAGATTAGTTCACGAACATGGCTTATATAGGCAAAGACACAATTACACGATAATTACAGATTAAAATGTGAAGAATGGTTGGAATGTGAACCTTTTCAGATAATCAAGTCTTTACAAGTATGAACTGTGTGCATGGAGAGTGGGATGATCACAGGTTAAAAAAGTGTGACTTGTCTCAAGCCAGGACAGTTAGTAGGATTTTGCAAACTCAATCTGTGCAGTGGGGTTATAAGTAATGTGACATGGCTTCCTTGTTGAATATGCCCTTGCAAAGAAAGTCTGGAGACAGATAAGCTGGCTTTTGTTGATGTTCATCCCAAGCAGTTCCATGACGTAGGACTCTGTGCTCTGCAGATTGTTCCCAGGGACGCACCCAGAGACAAACTGGAGGGTCATCAACTTGGTGAAAGATGCTTTTTGATCCGCCTGAAATCTGTTGGTCTTCCAGAGCAAAGAGTTGCCTTGGCCCAGTGTTGCAAACTGTCACATTTCAAAGCCCAGGACAATATGTTGAGGGATGATTGGGCAGCTACAGTAGAGGCACAATGGGGAAAGATTGGTGTCTAAGACCTTTCATGTGCAGATGCCGGCATTGGACTGAGGTAAGCAGAGTAAGAAGTCTCACAACAGCAGGTTAAAGTCCAACAAGTTTATTTGGTAGCATAAGCCACAAGCATTTGGAGCACTGCCCTTTCATCAAGTGAGTGGGAATTCTGTTCACAAACAGGGCATATAAAGACACAAACTCAATTTACAAAATACCGGTTGGAATGCGAGTCTTTATAGATGATCAAGTCTTAAAGGTACAGACAACGTGAATGGAGAGGGGGTTAAGAACAGGTAAACGAGATGCGTATTGTCTCCAGACAGGCCAGTTAGTGAGATTTTGCAAGCTCAGGCAAGTCGTGGGGGTTACAGATTTTGTGTGATGAACCCAAGATCCCAGTTGAAGCCATCGTCAAGTGGGTGGAACTTGGCTATCAGTCTCTGCTTAGTGGCTCTGCATTGTCATGTATCGTGAAGGCTGCCTTGCAGAACGCTTACATGAAGATCAGAGACTGAATACCCATGACCACTGAAGTGTTCCCCAACAGGAAGAGAATGCTTTTGCCTGATAATTTTCGAGCGGTGTTCATTCATCTGTTGTCGTAGCGCCGACAATCTCTTTAACCTATGCTTAATACTCTTTCCACTCGCATTGCACCTTTAAGGCTTGATTACCTATAAAGACTCACATTCCAACCATTACTTTGTAAATTGAGTTTGTGTCTTTATATGCCCTGTTTGTAAATAGAACTCCCACTCACCTGATGAAAGGGCAGCGCTCCAAAAGCTTGTGGCTTGTGCTACCAAATAAACCCGTAAGACCTTTCAGCCATCATGCATCGAGGGAAGGGGAATTGTAGAGAACCTTCTGAGGCTGTATTCACATGGAATATAACATGAATGACAAGACAATTGAAACACCTCAGAGTGCAACTTGATCTATGTAGTCAACTTGAATGTTATAGCACTTTCTATGATGGCTATTTTGAAATGTTTAGCTATGTTCTTAAAGATATTTTATGAATAAAGTATAGTTTGGCAAAAATAATTAGATGTAGGTTTTCTGATTTTCTGTTCTGATAGGAAGGACCTTTATGAACTCAGAAATTGTTTGGCCTTTAATTTGTTGACATGATAAAAAAAAGAAATATCCTTATTCAAGTATGTGCTCTCCATTTGTTCTTACATTATATTAAATTTAAACAAATTCCAGATGCCTATTGCACCGATAAAGAATTTGTGAGTCATTAGACTCATTTTCAAATTTTTATCTTCTTATTGCCCAGATTTTTTTTCTGAATGTAACATTTCCAATATTAGAAACCTAAAACATCAGTCTTGGTGAAAATAAAAATGACTGAAAAATATTTACCGAAAATTGCAGAAAGAAATGGTTGGAAATCTCATTATACCTTGGTTATTTTAACTTTCCAGTCTGCCATTTGCCATTTGGAGACGTTATTTTGTGCTATTGACAGAAGTTCATGGTTTTCAAACATTATTTCTAGCCCCTCCACACATCCCTCCACTCCCCCCACTCTCCTCCCCCACACCACACATCAATGTACTTGCACCACATAAATGTATTGTAGGGACACATAAATTAGTCAGTTGGCATGGCATAATAAGAATCTGCTTCACTTGCAAACTCACAATAATATTCTGGCTAGCTTTGTCAAAAAGACATGTCTGATTGATGAAAGAAAGAATTTACAATCAAAGTTAGCATCTTTCACAACATTTGTAACATCCCAAAGGAATCCATTAACAATGAGTTGCATCTGAAGTGCAGTCACTATTGTTACATAGCCAGACACACCAGCATTGGCATAGCAAGATCCCACAAACAGGGACTGATAGTGATGATTAGTTTGGTTTTAGTGATGTTTGATTGAGAACTTGAATCCATGTTCCAACTGGCTCACATTTAAGGTCACAAAAACAGAAAATGCTTGAGAAACTCAGCTGGTTGATGATATCTGTAGAGAGAGAATAGAGCTAACATTTCAAGTCAGGATCACTCTTCATCAGATCTGATTTGTAATAGAATTTCTTTCAGTAAATGGTCAACTAATGAAGCAGTTTGTGATTGACTTAGATTTTAAGAAGTAGCACAGAAACAGTAAAATCAAATTTATTATTGGTACAAGTACACAGGTTCCTAAAGACAACAGTTCGAGTACACAAAATTATAAAAAAGGCCTATGGAATGCTTTCCTTCATTGGAGAGGTATAGATTACAAAAGTAACAACATCATTTTGGAATTATATAAAATATTGATGCGC
This sequence comes from Sphyrna mokarran, assembly GCA_024679065.1. Lineage (NCBI taxonomy): Eukaryota > Metazoa > Chordata > Chondrichthyes > Carcharhiniformes > Carcharhinidae > Sphyrna > Sphyrna mokarran. The sequence continues at coordinate 66,553,374 of JAGIQG010000009.1, forward strand.
AGTTCTGGTCACCATATTACAAGAAGGATGTAATTGCTCTGAAGAGAATGCAAAGGAGGTTTAGAAGAATTTTGCCGGGGCTAGAAAAGTGTAGCTAAGAGGAAAGGTTGGATCAGTTGGAATTATTTTTCTTGGAACAAAGAAGGCTGTGGGGTGATTTGAGGATGGTGTACAAAATTGTGAGGAGAACAGATAAAGTGGACAGGATGAAGTTGTTTCCTTTGGTGAAGAATTCTAGAACCAGGGGATATAGATTCAAGATAAATGGCAATAGGCGTAGAGGGAACATGAGGAAAAACCTTCTTACACAAAGGGTGAAGAATATCAGCAATTCATTGCCTGAGCTGATGATGGAAGCAGAGATCATAAACTCTTTTAAAAAGTACCTGGATCTGCACCATAAGTGCTGTAAGCTACAGGACTATGAGCCAGGTGCATGAAGGTGGGATTAGAAAGGGCACCTGAGTGTCCTCAAGCTGACATGGATAAGATGGACTGAATGGCCTCCTTCTGTGCTGTAAACTTTCTATGGTGCTCCATGGTCCCATTTAAATTGGTCTTTAAATAAAATTTCAGGTGGATAGTGCCAATCTTGGAAAATGGAGTTTTGACTTAGGGACCATTGTTTGCATGCATTTCTGGGGGTTAGTTAGGCACATATTCATTGGAAATTAAGTTATGCACAACTCCAAATTGCACATGTAAATGCATAAATATTTTTTCATTATACAATAGTTGCTAAACAATAAATGGAACACACAAGTTAAATAACCAATGCACTATTCTTAAATTATATCATGCGACTGATGGCTTATAAAAATCATAATTAAGTTTGGCATAACTACCTGACTTGGAAGAATTTACCCTTCAGGTTCTAGTTTGCCCTTGGTAGTGATTTATTTGTCTACATTTGAAGTTTATAATTTATTTATTAGTGTCACGAGAAGGCTTTGATAAACACTTCAATGAAGTTACTGTCTAAGTCCCTCGATGCCACACAGCGGCACCTGTTCGGGTACACTGAGGGAGAATTTAGCATGGCCAATGCACCTAACAAGCATATCTTTCGGACTGTCAAAAGAAACCAGAGCACCTGGAGGAAACCGAGATATGGGGAGAACGTGCAAATTCCACACAGATAGTGTTCCAAGCCAGGAATCAAACTCAGGTCCTTGGCGTGAGGCAGCAGTGCTAACCACCGTGCTGCCCAGAATCTGATCAGTATTCCACATGGTTGTACGGTTGTAAGCATATACAGGTTCCATACTAGATTTCTGTTCTTCCAATTCACCTATGTGCAAATGAAACATTGTACTTAGGTTGTCATGGGCTGTACCTTTCCTCATGCTGTCTGTTTAATTTATTACTCACATTATCTTGTTTAATTCACCAGTCAAACAGTTCAAATGAAAAGAAAAAAAAAATTCAGGCACAGCCTTCAGGATTTGAAGGGACATCTGGATGGTTTGAATTTTGAAGGTATGCAAATATTTCAACATTATAAATCAGAGACCTCCAGGGCAGAATGTTCACCTTGGTGAAGCTGAGCAAATTTATCTTTAAACTCTTTGCTGAAGTAGGTAAAGTCTGTGCTGCAATACTAGAAAAGATGAGGCTGACTTTGGCACCAAGTGAGGGGTTATGTGAACAGTGGAGGACGACTTGAGCTTTTTTATAAAAACATTTGTTCAATATCCAAGGATATATGAGTTGTTGCGAATAATACTGACAGCAAACTGACACAAGGTGCAATGTTCACAATGTGCCGCACTGTGTTACAGGAGCAAAAATGTGTACAAATCCTGACATAATTTTGATTTACCTGAGTGCCATTTTACAGAGACTGCAGCTACCTGAGAATGTTTTCCATAGATTAGAATAACATGGAATGTATTGTTGCAGAGAGAAATGCAAACAGCATCACAAATAATGAATGAGTGCTTCAGTGGTCTATCAATGTCATCAAGGTATGTTTGTTGTTGCACCTGTACTCCAGCAACTCTTATTCTTCTTAAAAATCCGCACCAGTAGATGTCCGGTGCTGCTGTTTTCTGATGGTTATTTCTCAGATTCTTCCTGTGGGGAAGTGGTACAAAAGAGTTTACATGTTCTCCCCTTGTCTGTGTGGGTTTCCTCTGCATGCTCCAGTTTCCAAAGATGCGCGGGTTAGGTTAGTTGGCCATGCTAAATTGTCCTTTAGTGTCAGGATGATTAGCAGTGTAAATACCTGGGGTTACAAGGATAGGACATGGGTGGGATTGTTCTTGCTGTGGGCTTGTTGGGCCAAATAGCCCCCTTCTGCACTGTAGGGATTTTATGCTGAAGTGAACAATGCAGCTCCTTCACAGCATTGCAAAATAATGAGAGCTGACTGAAAACAGGAAATGCTGAAAATATTCAGCAGGTCTGGCAGCATCAGTAGAGAGAAAAACAAAGTTAAATGCTTCAAATCTGTGATCTTTCAACAGTGCTCTTCCTTTTCAATCAACTTGGGCATAAAGGGTTGAACAGGCCATTCAGACATTAACCTTTCTATGTTAATGTCTGCAATTGGATGGACACATGCTAAGCTGATGTAACCTACAGATTTCCCATGACATTTCTCACTAAGCCAGTTGCAATGCTCTTGATAAAGATGGGTGTTATGTACCAAGGATTGAATAAAGTATTGTTCTGCTGTCACATTGTGGCTGTGTCCCTTTACTGATATACCGTTTAATTTCTGTTAATTAAAATCTGGGTGAAATCAAAGTTTAATTGTTGTCAAAATTAACACCTCAGCTATCTCTCTTTTCATTATTAAGCCCGTCATGCTCCGGATGCCCTGTCTCAATTAAAATACCTACTGAGGAATTTTTCATAATCCACATGACTAACTTTTTTGTATCCTCTTCTTTTGTGTTTTAAAATTTTCAGTTTGATGCTTGAAGTGTTATGGAGAGGTGTAACAGACAGGAAATACATGGTTTTATTTTAAGACCAGTCCCTGTAGTACGGTGTTAGCTGCTACTCTGTTGCACTTGTGCCTCTGAGGTAGAAAGTTATGGGTTCATCACCTCAGGCTTTGAGCACAAAAAACTGCCGCTCCAGTTGGCAATGCTATGTTTTGAATGAGATGCCTCATTACAATATAACAAGTTTAGACAAGCAGTTTCAGTCTTAGACATAGACAAAGAGTTGAACTCCAGAGATGAGATGAGATTGACTACGCTTGACATTAAGGCAGCATTTGACAGAGTGTGGCATCAAGAATCCCTTGCAAAAGTGGAGTCAATGGGAATGGGGTGAAACCTGTCATTTTTTCAAATCATACTTGGCACAAAGGACGAAGATGTGCTTGTTCAAGGTCAATCATCATAGCCCTGAGATATCATTGCTGGATTTCCTCAGGGTAGGTCCAACCATCTTCAACTGCTTCATAAATGATCTTCCCTCCATCATAAGTGGGGTTATTTACAGATGATTGCATAATTTTCAGCACTATTCTTGATTCTTCAGATAATGAAGCAATCTGTGTCCATATGCAGCAATACCTGGACATTTCTCTTATTCCCAGCACTGAAGCTCTTACTATCAACATTCTGAGAGTTACTATTGATCAGAAACTGAACTGGAACAACAATATAAATACAATGGCTCCAAAGGAAGCCAGAGGCTGGAAATTATACACAAGGTAACTCATCTCCTGTCAACCCACTACTCACCACCCCCCCGCCTCACCCCACCCAAAGCCTGTTCATCATCCACAAGTCAAGAATGTGATAGAATATTCTCCTGGACAAGTGCAGCTACAACAATTGTCAATAAACTGAATACGATCTAGGATAAAGCAGCCTCCTCAATTGGCACCCCATCTGCCAACTTCAGTGTTTATTCTCTCCACCACCAATATACAGTAGCAGCAGCATGTACCATCTACAAGACGTACTGCAGCAACTCACCAAGGCTCCTTCGACAACACCTTATAACATCTACTCCCTGGAAAGACAAAGACAGCAGACACATGGAGATATCACCACCTGCAAGTTCCCCTCAAATTCACTCACCATCCATATTTGGAACTACATTGTCTTCCTTTCATTGTCACTTGGTCCAAATTGAGGAATTTTTGCCTTGATGTCCACCATATGAACTGCGATGGTTCAAGAAGGTAGCTCACCATCACCACCTCAAGGGCAATTAGGGATGGGCAGTAAATGCTGGCTTAGCCAGCGATACCCATATCCCAAAGACAAATAAACAAAAGTTAATTGAAGCTCTGTTTCTTGTGTATGTGAACAATCTGTAGCATTATTTTGAAGAAGAGCAGACAAGTTATCCTCAAAGGCCTGGGCGAGTATTTATTTCTCAATCAACATTACAGCAACACATTATGTGGTCATTATCATATTGCTATCTGTGGGACCTTTGCTGGGTGCAAATCAGCTGTTGCATTACCTACATTACAGCTGTGGTTACACTTCACGAATCCTTCATTAGCTGTAAAGTGCTTTGGGACATCTTGTGTTTGTGAAAGACGCTATATATTCACAAATCTTTTATTGTACACGGGGAGTTAGGTCCAATATAGCTATCAGGTGAAGTGGAGTTAGAAAGTTAAGTATAATTAAACCATAATTCAATATTTAGTTTAAACTTACACAGTCTGTTCATCCTGTTTTAATATATTCTTATTATAAATTCCAATGTGCACATTTAGAGTAGAAACTGTCTGAGTAAACTTGTTGCATTGTAATTATGGTGCCTTGGGTTCTGGTTCCTAATTTAGTTATGAAAATGAAGAAATTTGCATACAAGACAATCAACTGAAAGAATTTACATAGAATTAAAAATCATAGGAAAAGAAACTGTGTCGGATTTTACATACAGCTAAATGTGACAGATTGTGCGAAAGAGAAAATGTGACATAAAAGATATGCATGTTTGACGTTCTGTTTTTATCTATGGCTATTCCTTTTCATCACATTTGTCATGGGGAGACCGTTGTGATCAGATGAGACAATTTGAATTGAGTGGGTATTGTGATCCTGCAACCCCATAATGTTAGGATTTATTGTACATCACATTTTGATAGGTAACCTACTTTGCCCTATCATCCATTATTTGTGTGGTTAGCTTGTTAGTGAATATCCATGGAGAATCCCCTCTTCAAGATCAGTCCTCCCTGCCTGCAGCTGATATCCACATACACATACTTAAAACAAGTACTGCCAGATACCAATTAGGAACTTGGCTAATTTTACCTTCCCAAACTTAGAACATTAAGATTGTTGTCACGACCTCATTGTCTAAGATGTTAAAAGGGTTAGGCAGGACTATTATTGGGAGGTTGAGTCCCCTGACTAGGAAATCTTTAACACAAGGGCACAGTTTGAGATAAGGAGTTGATCATCTAGGACTGAATGAGGAGAAATTCCTGTCCACCATCTACAAGTTGCAAGTCAGGAGTTTGAATGAATACTCTCCACTTGCCTGGATTAATGCAACTCCAACAGCACTCATGAAGCTCGATGCCATCCAGAACAAAGCAGCCCACTTGATTGCTATCTCTTCCACAAGTAATCATTCCCTCCACTGCCAACACTCAGTCACAGTTGTGTGTACCATATACAAGATGAACCGCAGGAACTCATCAAGGTTCTTTAGGCAGCACTGTGATAATCTTAGCAAAGACAGCCTTCATTACCAATCAACCTTTATTTACAGTTTGTTCAGAATGTTGTTTGGAAGTGACAGAGTGCAAGTCTGCTCTGAGTCCTTCAACAACCAACTTGAGTGGCGCCAATTGCTTTTAAACATCCACTGCTCTTTCCCTATTGGGCAAACCTTATTATGGAGCTCATATTCTATATGGCCCTTGGGGAAAACTATTGACAATTCCCCGTGTCCATCATAATATGCAGCTTCCAAATCTACAACTACTACCATTTGCATGTCCAAAGAGAGCAGATACATGGGAACACTATATTTCCCCTTCAAGCCACTCACCACCCTGATTTGGAAATATGTCACTGTTCATCACTGTTGTGATATCGCTGGGTCAAAATAGAAGAATTCCCACCTTAGCACTGCGGGTGTATCTACACTACATGGATTGCAGTGGTTAGAGAAAGTAACTCATCACCAACTTCTCAAAATTCTGGCTGAGCCAACAAAACCCACATCTTGTAAATGAACAAATAAAAAAATCTTCACTCAGAGGGCTGTGAATCTTTGAAATTGCCTATGCCAGAGAGTTGTAAATGTCCCATGGTTGAAAATATTCAAGGCTGAGATTGATAGACTTCTGATCTTTCAATGATTCAAAGGATATCGGGAGTGGTCAGGGAAATGAATTGTGATGGAATATCAGCCATGTAGCCTCCTTTTGTACTATAGGGATTTTATGATTCTATGTATATATTGAATATTGAAGTAGAATTGAGTGGCAGAATGTTCCTTCTCCTCCTATTTCTTATGTTCTTTTGTTACATTCTTTATAATACCATCACAGCTTGGAGATTCATTATGAGGCATTTCTCACATTCGTACTCAATCAGCCAATCTGTAAGAATTCTTTCTGATAATCGAAACGGGGCACACAAACTTTCTAACAAGGCGTCAAACCATTAGAACAATTTTCTTGAACAACAGCGTCCCCTTGTGTCTATTAGCTTAAGTATAAATTGTATCAACTTGGTCAGCTTCACATCTCCCATCAAAAGTACTCACAATTGAAGATTTAATTGTTTTCTATCAGGTTATACCTAATATGAAGAAACAAAATAAAACCTGGTGCCCACTGAAGCAAATATCATATCACAGAATATTTATTGCATAGAATGCGGTCATTCATCTCATCATCATCAATCCGCAGCTCCACTTTTCTGCCCTTCCCGATAGTCCTTCAAAATTTTGTTGCCCTTCAATTTTGTTCCCTACCCAATTGCATTTTGAAAATGATCTCAGGTAGTGGCACAGTGATTAGCATTGCTGCCTCACAGTGCCAGGGACCCAAGTTCAATTCCAGCCTTGGGTGACTATCTGTTCTCCCTGCGTCTGTGTGGGTTTCCTCTGGATTCTCCAGTTTCCTCCTACACTCCAAAGATATTTAGGCTAGGTGAATTAAGTGTGCTGATAAACAAGGATGAGAAGGCCTGGTGGGAGTTGGTGCTGAATGGTCTCTCTCTGCACTGTAGAGATTATATTTAGAATAAGCAGACTTTCTACATAGTGTACTCCAGGTCCCAAAGACTTGCTATGCAAAAACAAAAATCCCGTCATGTCATCATTAGTTCTTTTGTCAATCACCTTAAGTTGATATTCTCTGGTTCTAGATCCTCCCATCAATGAAAATAGTTTCTCTCTTTACACTTGATCTCTAGTGGCATGGTGGCACAGTGATTAGTGCTGCTGCTGCTTAGCACCAGGCACTGAGTTCAATTCCGGCCTTGGGTAGCTGTTGTGTGGAGTTTGCACATTCTCCTTGTGTCTGTGTGAGTTTCCTCTGAGTACTCCGCTTCCCTCCCACAATCCAAAGATGTGCAAGTTAAGTGAGCTGCTATACTAAATTGGGGATTAGTAGAGTAATACTTGGGATAGGGCCTGGGTGGGATTGTGATCCATGCAAGTTCAAAGAGCCAAATGACCTCCTTCTGCACTGTAATGATTCTAGATGCCTCATGATTTTTCTCACTTCCATCAAATTCACTCTCAATCTTCTATTTTTCTTTCATAGAATATGGGCATCTCTGGCAGGGCCAGCATTTTTGCCCATGCCATGTGGATGCCCACTTCTCATCTTGATTTTTCATCACAGTGAGAAAGAAGTTGGAAGTCATTGCCATGCCGCTGGTTGACTTACATCCATTGGCCCTGATATGTCTTTTAGTTCCATATTTAATGACAGGACTGTTACAGAACTAGAAAAATCTGGGGCCTCAAATAAGTAGGCTGTCTTAATTATACTAACATAATCCAGAGTCTCTGTGGAATAGATTGCATTGCAAAGATTGGTCTTTGAGTCTAATAAATAGGTTGGTCCAATGAAACTTTCACTACAGCATGCAGCCCACAACACCAACACTTTTGGCAAATACAATCTGCATATCTATTCCCAATTAAATCTACTATTTTAAGCACTGATTTGTATCAACAATTATTCATAATGTGTCTTTTGTCTAGAGTTAAACAAAATATTTCCAATATCACATTCCCATGGCAGTAAACATTGGTTGCTTTTTTATTGCCTTTAAAGGCTTTTGCTTTGGTTTAAACACAATGTGAAGCACATTAATCTTCAATGTGTAAACAATAAAGAATAAATGTTACTTTAACAATCATACTAGAGGTATTTCTAAATAAATATTTGAAGAGCACTTGAATTTATTTTGCTGTACTTCCAAACTGAATTGGAGTGCAACAACTTATCATAATGAACATAGAGCCAAGATATTCTTGCAATGGTTTTTCAGCACTGGGGTCTTCAATTACAATCTATATATTTTCAGAGTAATTACAAAGTTGATTATCAGGGAAGAAAAAAACTGACATTTAAGTAGCAGCCTCATGACGTCCCAAAGTTCCTCACAGCTATTAGTTTTACTTCCATGCCCATAAACCAATCCTCTATTGATGCTGACATAAATCTCCAAATTCACGAGCCCTCATCTCACCTATTAACCTTTTTGTGTGGCACCTTATTGAATGCGTGTTGGAAATCCAGGGACACAACATCTATTGATTCTCCTTTATCTACCATACGAGTTACATCTTTGAAAAAAATAACCAATTTATCAAACATGATTTCCCTTACGTAAAACCATGTTGACTTTGTCTAATCATACTGTGATTTCTAAGTGTTCTTCTAAGAATTCCTTAATAATAGATTCCAGCACTTTCCTGTTGACTGATGTCAGGCTAACTGGCCTATAGTTCCCTGTTTCCTCTCCCTCCTTTCTTAAATAGCTGTGTTATATTTCTAACTTCTAATCTATTGGGATAATCCAAGAAATGAGGAAACTTTAGAAAATCTTAGACATTGTCTTTGCAGCTCTTTCTTTTAGAATACTAGGATGTCAGCCATTAGGTTTGAGGAGTTGCCAGGTTTTAGTCTGCTATCTTTCTCCACTACATTTTCTTACAAATATTAATTCCCCACTCTTAGTAGCTAAACTACTGTCTATCTCTGGCATCTAATTTGTATCTTCTACTGGGATAAAAAGATGTGGGGAACGGGTGGGATGGTGGATTTGAGAACAGAGATCAACCATGATCTGATCGAATGGCGGAATAGCTCGAAGGGCTGAATTTGCCTACTTCTGCTCCTAATTCCTATGTTCCTATGTACTGTGAAGCCAGACACAAAATCTTTGTTCAATGTCTCTGCCATTTCCTCATTTCTCATGATAGTTTCTCTTGTCTGTGCTTCTAAGGGATCATTCTATACTTAATGTCCTCAGCAAGCTATGGATGGATCTTTCTTGCTGAGCTTTCATTTTTCAATAGAATTTATTCTTGCTAAACATTTTGAATTGTTTCTTTAAATATTTCACTTTGTTTATTTACCATCATACCATTCAGTCGGTTTACTCAAACAAACTCAGCTTTGCTAGGGGTGCAGCAGTTTCTGGAGCGCAAGTCTTCAGTACTATTGCCGGAATACTGTCAGGGCCATAGCCTTGGCAATATCCAGTGCTTTCAGTCATTTCTTGATAACATGGAGTGAATCGAACCGGCTGAGGACAGACAACTGTGATGCTGGGGATTGCAGGAGAAGACTGAGACATATCACCCACTCAGTACTACTGGCTAATGATGATTGCAAATGCTTCAGCCTTGTCTTTTGCACTGATGTTCTGGGCTTCCCCCATCATTGAGGATAGGAGTATTTGTGGCGCTTCATTGTCCTGTTATTTAATTATCTGCTCCATTTTGAATGCAGTGGGACTACAGAAATTAGATTTGATTTGTTGGCATTAAATAATCTGCTTTATATTCTGATCTTACTTCCTATATATCTTGGGTTACAAAATATCATGGAATAAAACTATTACAAACCATCTGAATATTTTTAGCGAAAGAAACACCAAGGATGTCCTGCTTGCAGTTATCCAATGATCAATTATCTAGTAGATCAAGGCAGCAAGAAGCTAACAACCAACATTTAAGGCAATTTTCGATTAATTTATATCTTTCCTCCTTCATGCAAGATCTCATCATCACTATAGGGTTATTGCTTATATATTGGCCTCGGCTTATCACAAAGATAGGATTCTTGTGAATTTTAAGTGGTTTGACCATGTTAAACATGTTAACTAATGACTGAGGGGTCACTTGGGGTCAGCAAATCTGCAGAGAAATTGAGAAGGAGCTGAGAGACAATGGCCACGAGCAACAGAATAAGGATTGTGAATTAATCATGGCCAACAAATTTAGAAAATTGAATGCAGAAGGGCAACATTAAACAGAGAGAGATATTGGTCAGGGAGAGGAGAAGGAAGAGAGATGAGGGAAAGACCTGCACATTTCACCAAGGATGAGCTCAAAATCTTGCTGACAGAAGTGAGGAGAGGGAGAGAGAAAACATTTTGAGGAAAGAGGGAAGTGTCAGTTTGGCTGTAAACTGTAAAGAGTGGCATTGTGTTTTGAAACCATCTCCTGCAACTTTAACCCACAATGCACTTTGTTGAAAAAATTTAAAACACTGACAAGAATGAGCAAAGTAGGTTCCAAGATTTACTTTAGTTAGGATTTCGAGCATTCGACCCACCACCAACCATTTTATCTTGCATTTGAAGGGAATATTCCCCTCACCCGCTTTTCATAATTGAAAATTGGGTTTAATATAATTTCCCTCTTCTGGGACTATTTGTTTTGTAGTTTCTTTCTTGTTGACAGCTTTGTCTTTGCCTTAAACTGGGAACAAAATAAACCACTGTCGTGCATAGCTTGCCATTTCTAATTCAGTGGCTGTTTAGATCACATTAGTTGCATCTAAGCAATCATTTTAGTGACAGTCAAATTCTGCTTTGCCTTGAGAATATATTGGATTATTCCACATTTATATTGGAATAGCGAATCCATTTATTTTTGTGAAATCACTCTCCCAATCTTTTAACACTTGTGGGGTGAGATGGAAGTAAATTCCCCAATATTCTCACTCACTAATTTTTTTGTGTAATTGTGAACTTAAAGTACTTTCTGTAACACATCAGTAACTCTGAATTTTAAACATTTTGGCTAGATGTGCTAGCCACTCGAGATGCTCCTTCAGTGTACCTGAACAGGCGCCGGAGTGTGGTGACTAGAAGATTTTCACAGTAAATTCATTGCAGTGTTAATGTAAACATACTTGTAACTAATAAACCTAAACTTTAAAAATTTAAAACTTTTTTTTGCGTAGTTCCACATTGCTGATGAAATGTTCCAGAAATGGAGGAAATGGGGTTTGTTGCGACATGGAGCTGCCATTCTACTGGTGAAGGGGAAGGAAACTCTCCTACTGGTGTACGTGCGCGCGCCTCTGCACACGGGGCACGCGCCCCTATGTACACGGGAGTGCGCATCGTTCCCAACTTGGTGGCGACGACTTTCTTCCGGGATCAGTTCTCAGTCAGCTGCTCCCGTTCCCTCCCTGGGGCCCGCAGCTGTCAATCAAACAGCCCCCTGGCCCCGGGCCCGCAGCTGTCAATCAAACAGCCCCCTGACCCCGGGCCCGCAGCTGTCAATCAAACAGCCCCCTGGCCCCGGGCCCGCAGCTGTCAATCAAACAGCCCCCTGGCCCCGGGCCCGCAGCTGTCAATCAAACAGCCCCCTGGCCCCGGGCCCGCAGCTGTCAATCAAACAGCCCCCTGGCCCCGGGCCCGCAGCTGTCAATCAAACAGCCCCCTGGCCCCGGGCCCGCAGCTGTCAATCACAATCTGTGCTGCCTCCTGCTGCTGTTAGGCAGAGGTAAGACAACGCGCGCACGCTTTTGAAGGGACTCGCCACTTGCCTGCACTGAACAGAGTTTATTTTCCAGGAACGATTGGTGAGGGTGGTAGGTACTGTACCTCAATTGTTTTGGTGTTATTTTCGGTAATTACTGTTTCTCCGGCGAGCTGGAGAATTGTAAATATATAACTTTATATAGTTATTCTATATAGTGGAGGATCGCAGTAAAAGCAGCACTTTGTATGGGCCTGCTGGGGCAGACTTGAGACAGTAGGAAGCTCTTTGTGCTGCTCCCAGTGTGGAACCATTGCTCTTCAGAACAATCAGATCTCCCTTCCAGCTTTTTAAAGTTTATTTATTAGTGTCACAAGTAGGCCTATATTAACACTGCATTGAAGTTACGGTGAAAATACCCTAGTTGCCTGCTCTGGTGCCTATTTGGGTATACTGAGTGAGAATTTACATGGCCAACACATCTCATCTGCACGTCTTTCGGATTGTGGGAGGAAATCAGAGCATCCGAAGGAAACCCACATAGAACTGGGAGAATGTGCAGACTTCACACTGACAATGACCCAAGCTGGGAATGTCAGATTCTCTCTGCTTTTTGTTTTTAAACATACATACTCACTGGTTGATTCCACAACATATTGTTACAAGAAACAAGATTTGATATTGTGTAATGAGGAGAGATTAATTAATGACCTCTTAGTTAAGAGCCCCCTAGGGAAGAGTGATCATAGCATGCTAGAATTTCAAATTCAGTTTGAAGATGAGAAACCAGAGTCCCACACTAGCATTCTGGAGTTAAACAAAGATAATTACATAGGTATGAAGACAGATTTGGTCTTGGTGGACTGTGCAGGAAGGCTGAAAACTAGGACAGTGATGAACAGTGGCTGATATTCAAGTCCTCCCAACTGAAATATATCCAGAGAGGAGGAAAAGTGGTAAAAGGGTAAGACTTCCATGGCTAAGCAAGGAGGTTAAGGATAACGCAAAGACAAAACCAAAGGCATACGATATTGCAAAGGCCAAAGACACATCAAAGATTGGAAAGCTTTTAAAAAATCAATGAAGAGTCACTCCCCACTCACCTGACGAAGGGGTAAACCCTGAAAGCTAGTGGGTTTATAACCAAATAAACTTTTGGACTTTAACCTGATGTTGTGAGACTTCTTATTAACTAGAAGAAACCAGAGAGTCAGGATAAATGGGTCTTTCTTAGGTTGGCAAGATGTAACGAGTGCAATGGGGCTTGGTCTTCAGCCCCAGCTATTTACAATCTGTATTAATGATTTGAATGCAGTGATAGTAGGCATCATAACTAAAATTGTAGGTTACACTAAAATAGTTGAGATGTTAAGTTGCAATAATGAAATAAGAAATATGCAAAAGGATATGCTTAGGTTAAGTGAATGGGACAAAATTTGGCAGATGGAATTTAATGTGAATAAGTGTGAGGTTATCTATTTTGGTAGGGAAAATACAAAAGCAAATTATTGCCTAATTTTGGAGTGCTTTGGTACAGAGGGATCTGGGTGTTCTTGTGCATGAATTGCAGAGAACTAGTATGTAGGTAAAGCAGGTAATAAGGAAGGCAAATGGAATCTTAGCATTTATTGCTAATGGAATGGAGTATAAAAGTAGTGAAGAATTGCTGCTACTGTACAAAGCATTAGTAAGACCGCACTTAGAATACAGTTTTAATCCTCTTACTTGAGGGATGTAGTTGAATTGGAGGCAGTTCAGAGGAGGGTCACTGGATTGATTTCAGAGATGAGAGGTTTTTCTTACAGAAAGAGATTAAGTAGTTTTGGCCAATACTCCCCGGAGTTTAGAAGAGTGAGAGGCAATCAGTAGGGGTTTGACGGGCTATGGTGAATGGGCAGGAATGTGGAGTTGAGGCCTAGATGGATCAACCATGATATTATTAAATGGCAGCAGATTTAAATTGCCTACTCCTGCTCCCAGTTCTTATGTTCTTCTGTTTCCCACCTATTGGAATCTGCAGATGGGAAATAGATACCTTCAATCAGATCATAAATTTCTCACAATAGCAAGCGAGGGGGGCAGATTATTAGAGATCAGCAGTCATTTGGAAATCAAAAAATAAAACCAGCAGTTTTTGGAGGTCAATTGGGTATGTGTGTGATGTGTTAAAACTCATCACTATGCTATCACACCTGGAATGATGAGGAAATGTTTACCAATGACATCAAGGATGTAGTTTATATGGACTTCAGCAAAGCGTTTGATAAGGTCCCCCATGCAAGTCTTATTGAGGAAGTGAAGGGCATGGGATCCAAGGGGATGTTGCTTTGTGGATCCAGAAATGGCTTGTCCGCAGAAGGCAGAGAGTGGTTGTAGATGTATCTTTTTCTGCATGGAGGTCGGTCACCGGTGGAGTGCTCCAGGGATCTGTTCTGGGACCCTTGCTGTTTGTGATTTTTATAAATTACCTGGATGAGGAGGTGGAGGATGGGCTGGTAAGTTTGCTGATGACACAAAGGTTGGAGGTGTTGTGGATAGTTTGGAGGGATGTCAGAAGTTGCAGCGTGACGTAGATAGGATGAAAGACTGGGCGGAGAAGTGGCAGATGGACTTCAACCCGGATAAATGTGTAGTGGTATGTTCTGGCAGGTCAAATGGTATGAAGGAATATATTAAGGGTAAGACTCTTAGCAGTGTAGAAGATCAGAAGGATCTTGGGGTCCGGGTTCATAGGATTTTCAAATCAGGTAGAAGATGTGGTTAAGAAGGCGTATGGTACACTAGCCTTCATCAAACAAGGAATTGAGTTTAGGAGTTGGGAGATAATGTTGCAGCTGTATGAGACCCTGGTCAAACCCCACTTGGAGTACTGTGCTCAATTCTGGTCACCTCATTACTGGAAGGATGTGGAAGCTATTGAAAGGGTGCAGAGGAGATGTCTACAAGGATGTTACCTGGATTGGATGGCATGCCTTATGAGGATAAGTTGAGAGAGCTTGGTCTTTTCTCCTTAGAGAATCGAAGGATGAGAGGGGACCTGATTGAGGTGTATAAGATGATGAGAGGTATTGATCAGAGGTTCTCAGAGGCTTTTCCCCAGGGCTGAAATGGCTTCTACAAGAGGACACAGGATTAAGGTGCTAGGAGTTAGTACAGAGGAGATGTCAGGGGTAAGTTTTTCTCTCAAGAGTGGTGGATGAGTGGAATCGGCTGCCATCGATGGTGGTGGAGACAAATTCGTTAGGGTCTTTTAAGAGACTTCTGGATGAGTATATGGGACTTAATAGGATTGAGGGTTATATGTAAGCCTCGTAGGTAAAGATATGATCAGCGCAACTTATGGGGCCTGTTTGTGCTGTAGTTTTTGTATGATTCTATGATTCTAAGGATACTCTTAAGGGGCAAAAGGCAGTTACTGACAACAAGTATTGCAGATGCTGGAAATCTTGAATCCAAAAAAAAATTTCAGAAAGATCTGATAAAATGTTATTGCCTGAAGTGTTAAATCTTAAGGCAGTGTAGAGGCACCTTCACTTGGCAGCTCCATATTCTTGAAGTGCTCAGTGTACTGGTGCTTCCAATGGGATGGCATCCCATTTCTTCATTGCAAAGTTTTTTTTTAACTGCCTTCCTTCTGACAGAGCTTCCTCTGTAAATATTGTTTCAACACAGTTGAATTTTACAATTGATTGAAAAAAGTCAGAAGGAAGGCCATGGCTCCTAATACAGAACAACACCAAATTTGAAGAAAGTAGAAGAGAAGGCAAATTCAGATTTAATATTGGATCATTACAAATCTAAAGAAATGTAAGGTTTATTTTAGATGTCACCAAGCTTTAATATCTTACAGATTGGAGGAGAGAGGGAGTTCCACAATTTTGACCAAAGAGGAAATATTAACTTTGAATAAAATAACTTGTTGTTATGTCTTCATTCAGGTTGTTGAGGTTGGCTTACTAGAATATGAGCTCCCTGATTAAGGATTCAATTGATGGCGGGCTGTGGGCAGTTTACAATGTATACCAGCTGTCCGCTATGATGTTTTGGTGTTTGTACCATTATATTTAAATAATGTGTTTGTTATTGACACTGTTGGGTGTAATTTGTAATTGTGAGATGACATTTTTTGAATAGTGTAATGTATTTTTGTAGTTGTATAACTGTTTTGATAATAAAAAAGAGTGGATCCAATTGATGGGCCAATCAGGGAGTCTTTGTCTTGTACTTAACTAAGAGTGTCAGTTCCTGTGACAGCCCCGAAGATAGACTGCTAACTGATAACTCTCTGTGTACTGCTGTTAGAGTTTGCAATTAAAGGGGTTTTGAAGAGACTTCTGCCTCCAAATACTTATTACACTTGTTGTTCAATCTTGATTTAATGTAGTGAAGGTACAGAGCAAAGGAAGTATATACGATGGTGTGTTAGTTCTCAAAGGCCATAACTAAAGTGGTATTTGACAAAATTAAGCAAGGATAGGATAAGTGGACAGAGAGTGCAAAAGAAAGCAAAGGTTGTGCTAGTGGCCCTCAGGATATTTCGCTGCTGTTCAAAATGTGATAACCATGAGAAGTTGTGTACAGAGTATGCTAACCAAATGGAAACTGTTATTTTTACCACTGAGGACACTAACTTGGCAAATCAACGTAGAAAATCTCATGAGGCAATCAAAGCTTGTTATTTCTGAGTAGGTATTACAATGTTGCAGTTGATGAATGCGCTTAATATATAGTGATTGCTGCAGCTTTTATCATTGAGAATTTTACTTGTCTCTTATAAAGGTTAACATGATGTGGCGCACAGAGATTATATTGGACAAAGTAAGAAAAATCCTGCAGCAGAAAGGGTATACAGATATTGAATGCATTGGCCAAGGTGGATTCAGTATTGTATATAAGGTAGGTGAAGTTATTTTCTTTGGAAGTACAGTCTTTGTTTTGTTACAATTTCTGTTCGAGCTATTTTGAATGATAAGAGGATCTGTACCCTGAGAATGCTAATACAAGTTGATTCGCAAATGAAGAAGGGGCAAAAGTGAGCAGTATTTGTTTATTGCCGGATGGGTAATGGAAACAGATTTAATAGTAACTTCCAAAAAGGAGTTGGATAAATACTTAATGAAATATTTGCAGTGATGTGGGAAAAGACAGGGACAGAATGGATGAATGGCACAGGCACAGTGGGCTGAATGGCCTCTTGCACTGCATGATTCCACAGTAATCACAGAAACAAGTAGATATGAACATATGAAATCGGAATAGGCTATTCCTGGTGTTCAGGAAGTTGAAATTTCCCTAACCCACATGATTTAAAATGTTTTCTATTTCACCATTAGTAAAATCCTCTCATTTAAGAGTGTAGTTCAAGTATTCATTGCTAGTTCCTTCAGAATTAATTACTATTTATGACTAGAGCTTCCCGTTTGATGTATGGTAAGGGTGAAAACTACTAAAGTCAGCTACCTTCTTAGTTTTCTGACTTAATATTAAACGCACCACTTGGTATCCTAGCCAATGGTTTGCACTTGGGAGCCAAACTTCATTTATTTGTCTTATAATTAATATTTCCTGAGCTTTCAAACTTTTCCAGCTTTTTTGGCTATGCTTGCCTCCAAAATGGGACATCTCACCCTACGTCAATGGTCCTCCTCCTCCTCCTTCTCTATCCACCACCACCTACCACGCACCCCCCCCCCCCCCCCCCCCCCCCAAAAACCGCCATCTGCTACCATTCCCATGATAGGCAGGACGGGAAAAATTCCAGCCAACTTCTTTGTTTTTTTCTTTGTTTCTGAAATTATGAAGTTGAGCTACGTTTTTATCCATTGTTATGATTGGAAATTGTGTACATTTTATAATGATGATCCGTCATTCCTTTATTTTTGTTGGGAACGTATAGAGAACTTGGCTGATTGAAGTCTGCTTATTGTAAACTTGAAGCTTTTGAAAAAGTACTTCCAGTCCTGACAACAACTTTAAAATCACAAATAAAATTTGTTTTATTGACACACAAAACAAGATGTCATGATGCATTAATTTTGGAGGAGGAACCTTTTCAAATAATACCGTTGTAAATAGGTACTAAACAACCCTGAGGCCATGAACGAAGTGAGGATATGTAGCATTCCCTCAGCATATGTTAAATCTGCATACTGGGAACTTAGTCAATGATCTTCTAACTGAGAACGAAGAATAAAGTCCGACTATGCCAAAAACAAGGTTTCTTACTTTTGATGTGCAATAGTAACCACTTTGAAGGAGTGGGATTTTTTTTTGAAAATTGTAGTGTTAATGAAGAAAGTCACTTTTATTTCTGATCCTGGTTTTTCTCTCTCTCCCTTCTTGTTCACAGTTAACTGGGTACAAACAATAATTAGAACCCAAAACCTGCTGTTCCTTAATGTTTTATACCACTCAGAACTCAATCAATGGGCGGGATTTTCCAGCCGTGATTTCCCAAGGTTGGAAATTCCTGTCCGAGGTTAGCGAACCTTTGCATGGTCCACTCCACCTGCTATGATTCTCATGGTAGGTGGGACAGGAAAATTTCACTCAGTATGTTTGTCCTTAAAAGATATCGCCTACTTAGACTAATATTTCTAATTCCTTCGCTGGAATTCGCCACAGAATCAGAACGGGCGGGAGGCAGACAACGGGAAGGTCTGTTGACGTCAGATGAGATTTTCCAGTCTTGCTCGGGCAAGTCCAGAAAATCCCAGCCCTAGTGTGTCTAGTAAGCCTCATAGGATTCCTCAACAATTGACAACTAATTCTCAAAATGATTGCAGCAATGAGCTTCAGAATGCCTCTACTTCAGTGCAATTGTTATTGCACATCACACATGGGCAGTGGCTTTGCTTTTTACATCTCCACAGACAGCAACAAAAATAGACCCAAACTGAATAAAACTATGGTGTAAATTTAACAATATGATCAGAAACTCTGCTTATTCTTCCCATGTATGAACTAGAATGATATAAAGCTAATGAGCCTGGGTTCATATAGCAGGTTACAGGTAAATTTTGGTATCGTCTGACCTCCTGGACGTGATCACTGCCTTTTAATTGCTCTCAAGTATCTGTCGTTCTATATGGAAACTCCAGCAATTGGATTACTTTTTCTCAGGTGTTCCGCAGTCTTGAGGAGAAAGCTTATGCAGTGAAGTGCATCCACCTTGCGCACAGCAAGAAGTGTGCTGAAAGTGCCTTCCTGACCGAGGTGAAGATTCTTTCGAAGCTAAACCACAGGAACGTTGTGCACTACCACGATGCTTGGATCGAAGAACTGGACCTTCCAGTGAACGTCCCAGCGATAGAGCAATCTCACTGTGATGTTTGTGATAGTTCATACGACTCCATCCTTGCAGCAGCACCTCCGCCATGTGACAACTCTGTCGAGTGGTCTGACAGTAACCCAAATGAATACCAAGGTCAGTGCTGTCATCACAATCTTATTTAAAAGCTTGCCTGTAATTCTTCAATTGATTTCCTTTATCCTTCAGGTGAAGTGTTAAACCAAAACTGTATCTGCCCTCTCAGGTGGATGCAGAAGATCCCAGGGCATTATTTGAAGATGAGCGGGAGAATTATCTCTGGGGTCATGGCCAATATTGATCCCTCCGTCACTATCACCAAAATGGATTATCTGATCATTTATTTCATTGCTGTTTGTGGGATTTGGTTATTCACAAGTAGCGTTACTTACACTGCAGCAGAAATTGGCCGCAGCATTATCTACATTGCAGCATTTCTCGGTAGACTAAGGAAATTTGCTTCACCAACTTTTACAGATGCACCATAGAAAACATTCTTTCTGGTTGTATCACAGCTTGGTATGGCTCCTGCTCTGTCCAAAACTGCAAGAAATTACAAAAGGTTGTGAATGTAGCCCAATCCATCACGTAAGTCACATGAGCGGTCTGCAGATAGAGGGATATGGCAGGACTGTCTAAATATCTTATTCGTTTCCACAGGCAATTCGGTCCACCTTGTTGACCAACAAGATGCATGCATTCGGCAGGTCGTGCAAGGGCTGCTCTTGGATGTTGCTTCAGGAGTGGCCTAGTGCTTCAAGTCGTTAGTGTATGCTTAAACTGGACCATCTGATGGGCAACATGACAGCTCAGAGACTATCGCTGTTGCTGTGCTGACACATGGATTTGGGCCTGTGTCTGCGGGAGTTTGCGCTTTCTCCCCGTGGTTGCGTGGGTTTCCTCTGGGTGCTCCGGTTTCCTCCCACATCCCAAAAATGTGCTCTTAGGCTGATTGGGTAACAAATTGTCCCTATATTGGTCCCTATATGGGAATCTTCCACAATAGGCATAGCCTAAAGTCATGGATATGTCATTAAGACATTAGGACGGCAGTGCGGGCTCGTTGGGCCGAAGGGCCTGTTTCCCGTGCTGTGTTGCTCTTTGTTCTTTGTTCTTTGTAAACCAGCCTCCCTTCCATTGACTCTGTGTACATGTCCCGCTGCCTCGGAGAAGCAGTGTTTCGGTACGAGAGTAAAAGATTTTGCAGGACTCGAGAGAGAGAGAAATGACTCAGACCGCAATAAGATTAGGTTCTTATCTTTCGTACCTTTATTCCTACTAACTACACTAATAATGCAATTTACATGGCATTGATTAATCAGAAGCAGCTGCATATATTTACACTCAGGACTGTGCCTTCGCCCTTCCAACGACTGGGGAGCCCGTTTCAGTCTCGGTGAAGGACCAACACGTTTGTCCGGAGAAAATACCGGGCGATGCGCGCGTATCCCACGGTTGAGCGTCCACCGAGACACTGGGAGATCCCCTTCTTAAAGGCTGAGAAAGTGAGTTGATCAGGCTCCTTTCCCTGCCCTGTTTTTGGTAATAGCCAATCTTCGACAGTCCTGAGAGTGTTCACGCGCCTCTCTCATGTTATTTACGCAGTTATACTAGTTGTTTTTGAATACATGAGTCATTTATGGCATTTTGCCCAAGGACATGTTTTTTTTCATACACACTTAATAACAAGGCATTGCTTCGCGGATCATAAAGCAATCATAATTTTGATTTCTTACAAGCAGCCAGCATAATTAAGAAACCCATGCACCCCGGACATTCTTTCTTCCACCTTCTTCCATTGGGAAGAAGATACAAAAGCCTGAGGTCAACTGACTTAAGAACAGCTTCTCCCCTGCTGCTGTCAGATCTTTGAATGGACTTACCTTGCATTAAGTTGATCTTTCTCTACAATCTAGCTATGATTGCAACACTACATTCTGCATTGTCTTGTTTCTTTCTCTATGAATGGTATGTTTTGTCTGTAAAGCACGCAAGAAACAATACTTTTCACAGTATACTAATACATGTGACAATAATAAATCAAATCAAATTAATTCAGTAACTACAGCCCAAAAATAATGAATGCCATGAAATGCTTTGGGATGTCACTATGTCTCGAAACACTATCTAAATACAGATTTTCAACAACACATTTCTTTAAAACATATTAGCAACAAAAAAAACTTACCACCAATAGCAGCTCATGTATTTTTCAGTATAAGAAAATCATCACACATTGACCAATTCTGAAGTATTATAAATCCAGTAGAAAAAATATGTATGGTGAAAGTCTGCAAGTCTGAAAATATTCAGTTGCTCTTTTTTTAATCAAGCTTATAAAAAAAAGCTAAATTTTTTTATTTCAGAAATGTACTTTATTTATAAAAATCTCAATTAAACCATTGCAAAGCTACACATCTAAACATTGCAAACAGTGCAGAAAAAGTCATTTTTACAGTTCTATACGGAATTACAGTCATTACGTTGCAAAGCTTAAAATTATATACATTCCTCAAATTTTACAGATTGGCACACAATTACGCAGGCCGATGGTATTCTGCAGTTCCCGGGCCTTCGGACTGCCTCCGTTAAAAGGCCTTATAGTGTGGCCTTTCTCCATTGTGTCTTTGTGGCAGCTGTCCCAAGCTTCAGCGCATCCCTCAGCACGTGGTCCTGAACCTTGGAATGTGCTGGTCTGCAACACTTGGTTGAGGACAGTTCTTTCACCTGGAAGATCGGCAAATTTTGGGTGGACCGAAGTGCGTCCTTCACTGAGTTGATGACCCTCCAGCAGCATTTAATATTTGTCTCGGTGTGCGTCCCCGGAAACAGCCCGTAGAGCACAGAAGCTTGTGTCACCGAGCTGCTCAGGATGAACCTTGACATCTCACTCCAGACCTTCTTTGCAAAGGTACATTCCACAAGGAGGTGTGTGATTGTCTCACCAGCCCCACAGCCGCTTCGAGGGCAGCATGCGGTGATGTTGAGACCTCGAGTGTGCATAAAGGATGTGTGCACAACAACCTCTGCAAGACATGCCGGATCATCGACATGGATGACATCATCAAATGTGAGAATACCATTCACCAGGTACACGGTACATACTCTTGCAACTCGGCCAACGTTGTCTACCTAATACGTTGCAAGAAAGGATGTCCCGAAGCATGGTACATTGGAGAGACCATGCAGACACTATGACAGCGGATGAATGAACATCGCTTGACAATCACCAGGCAAAACAGTTCCCTTCCTGTGGGCGAACACTTCAGCAGTCACGGGCATTCGGCCTCCGACCTTCGGGTAAACGTTCTTCAAGAGGACCTTCACGACACACGACAGCGCAGAGTCGCTGAGCAGAGACTGATAGCCAAGTTCCGCACATATAATGACGGTCTTAACAGGGATCTTGGCTTCATGTCACACTATCTGTAACCCCCATGACTTGCCTGGGTTAACGAAAAACCTCACTTACTGTGCTGTCTGGAGACAATACACATCTCTTTAACCTGTGCTCAGTGCTCCTTCCACCCACATTGTTAGCCACTTTAAGACTTGAATAGCAGGTTAGGTGTAAGGATTCGCATTCTAATCAGTAATCTGTAAACTGTCTGTGCTGATATGTGTGCTTTTGGAGACCAGAACACCTCATTCGCCTGACGAAGGCACAAACGCCGAAAGCTAGCAAGTTTACTATCAAATAAATCGGTTGGGTTTAAAATTGGTGTTGTCATAAGGGATCTGACAGGGAGTGCCCTTTTCACTACCAGCCAAGCCAGATCTTGATGCTTTTTTGTGAGTTCTGGTGGTGAGACGTTAAAGCTAAATTTTTTTTCAGGCACGGTAAAATTCAGTTGGGCTCTGAATTTTTGTTTAAATTTCTGATAACGCCAAAGCTTCTCTTCATCGTGTCTGTGCTGATCTGAACACTGACCTGAGACTGAAAATCTTTGACTATGGGATAAGTGATGAATTTACCTGCCTTTTTCACACCTGGAAAATGGAGGAGGGCTGGGCAGAGGAAAATCGGGGTGGACCTCATAACCACTCTTTGAGTGCTCATAGCCTGTTTGATGCAGTTTGGCTACTCAAGACTTTTCTCTTTTCGTTTAAGTATGAAGATCGGGGACCTATGCTGTCATATAATGCCAGTTTCAATTATAGGGTCATAGAGGCTTTTAGCATAGAAATAAGCCATTCGACCCAACTTGCTGTCTTTTTATTTTAAAGCCCATAAGCTAGTCCCAGTTGGCCCGTATCCCTCTAAACCCATCTTACCCATGTAACTATCTAAATGCTTTTTAAAAGACAATATTGTACCCACCTCTACTACTACTTCTGGCAGCTTGTTCCAAACACTCACCACTCTGTGTGAAAAAATTGTCTCTCTGGACTCTTTTGTATCTCTCCTCTCTCACCTTAAACCTATGCCCTCAGCGTTAGGCACTCCTACCTTTGGGTAATGATATTGATTTTCTAACTGACCCACGTACCTCGTTATTTTACATACCTCTATAAGATCACCTCTAAGTCTCCTAAACTGCAGGGGAAAACGTCTCAGTCTATGCAGCTTCTCCTTATATTGCAAACTATCAAGTCCCACTAGCACCCTAGTAGATCTTTCCTGTGCTATTTCTTGTTTAATAATAATTAGAAGCACAAATAGGCAGAGCTTGCATCTTTTCATGCTGCACCTTTTAATTAAATGGTGAGCTCTATCCAGGGGTCCTTAAATCTCCTTTCCTTCTATTTTTGTAGGTTCAGGAGGTGTGCTCCCCAGATCCACAAAGAAAACACCAGGACCTGGCCATGTCCCACGCTCTGTGCCCACTGATTGGATTGCTCCCCTGTGACCACGATAGAGCTGACCAATTGTCCGCTGCCATTCACACTGATTGTTGTTTTTTCAGACGCTGATTCTGATGTAGAAAGTCAATCGCCTGCATCTCCAGCCTCAAAATGCAAACGTGCAGCTGGCGTTGCTGAGGGATCAGAGAAGAGGAACATTGTGGCCGAAAGCTTAAGTGAAATTCAGGCAACTGTAGTAAGTGTTACATCTAAATTCTGGAGCCACCCGTTAGTAATTGATGATCAGCATAGGGACGCAAGGGTGCCTCCATCTTGTGGCACAAATTCTGAAAGAAGTTAGATTTAGATTAAAAACTCTACCTCCAGCTCTCAGGCCACCCTGTCCTCTGCAAGATTGCTGACTGTGGCCCACTGATGACTGTGTTAAAGCATCTGTTCCTCAATGGAGGCATTCTGGCGTCAATCCTAACCATCTCACAAATGAGCATTTGATCATGCAGAATGGTTAACTGCCACTGCTGGTGTTGACCTGTCTCTGGGCAGATAGTCCAATGGCAGGAAAACACATGGTCGCTGACCTGCATTTCTATTCAGAAAATTCCTCCCGGCCTTGTGTGGAAGCCTGTCCCCTGGAATCGGAAAAATTATACCCAGTGGGTGGAATTTTTTTCTGCCTTTTGCACATGTTTTGTTATGGTGGAGGTGGCCCGCCATTGGCCGGCAGCTGGATCGTCTGGTCCTACCACTAAAGGGTGTCCTGTTTTATGCCCCCCCTCCCCCGCTACCGGGAAACCCACAGTGGGGGTTCACTGTTGACTGGACCAGAAGTTCCCCCAATAGAAACAGAAAGTTCTGGACACTTTGTCCAATTCTAAGCGCTTCATTTTAAGAAAGATGCCAAGGCCTTGGTGAGGATACAAAACAGAATGTTGTGAGGAATGAGGACTGGAGAAGCTGGGATTGTCCTCCCCTGACAGTTACTTTTTTCTTTATTCTGTTCTGTGATGTGGGTGTCACTGGCAAGGCTAGAAGTTATTGCTCATCTCTAATTGCCCTTGAACTGAGCCACGCCATTTCCAAGGACAGTTAAGATTGCTGAGGATCTGGAGTCCCATGTAGGCCAGACCAGCTAAGGATAGCAGATTTCCTTTCCTAAAGGGCGTTAGTGACCCAGAGAGGTTTTGTGACAGTTTTTATGCAGGCTTTATTAATTGAATTTAAATTTCACCAGCCACCAGGCTGGGATTTGAACTTGTTTCCTGGGTATTAGCCTGGGCCTCTGGATGACTAGTCCAGTGGCAATACCACTATGCCATTATCTCTTTAGCATTTAATAGATTTCAAAATTTTGATAGGATAGATAAGGAAAAACTGTTCCAAGCAGTCAGGTGGATAATTATCGGGCACAAAATTATCAGGTACAAGGTAATCAGCAAAAGAGCCACATGGGAAATCGGGAGAATTATACTAAATTCAAAGTAAATTTGAAAAGGGAATTGGGTAAATATTTGAAGAGGAAACATTTGAACTATGGAAATGGGCAGGGGAATAAAACTAATTGGCCAGCTCTTTTAAAAAGCTAGCAATGGCATGATGGACCAAATGTTCTCCTTCTATGCTGTATCATTCTAAGCTCTAGCTCCTTTCCTGTCTTGTGTTTGGTTACTGGTGTCCATCATGGACAAAGCAGAAAAAAACTACACTAATCCCTGTTATGATTGCTGTGCAAAGATCTCTGCCAGAAAGTCTAGATGCGTAGGGATCAGCTGTGAGAACAGAACCAGGCATGGATGGAATTGCTCTGATAATCATTGAGCTTCTTGGTATTTGATATTTAGACTCGCGCGTGAAAAATATTGCCTTAGACAAAGTTCCAGAAGGTTGCTGGCAAATGTAGAATGGGACATTAGAATGAAGAAGCAAAATTGAATGGGGAATACTGTACTAAATTAATCACATCTCATTGACTTTGTTGAGTAGTTTGCCATTAAGTGAGTTAACATGATTAACTGACTTTAATTGAAATGCATAAGAAGTTTGTCTTTCATTGCTAATCCTTCATTAAATCATAATAAGCTGCACAGTTGGCCAATAGAAAATAAAACAGGAAACGTGAATTGAATGAAAGAATTGCTGTGATTTTAGAATCAAAGATGTTGCTACTTTTTTTGGCAAACTACAAGACAAGCTTGTGCTGGGGGGATGGGGGTGGGGGGTTGGCGGTCAACGTGATGAGGAGTTAGCGGATTTAATTGTTTGGCCAAAGTCAAATATGATTCATGAGCAGCAATACGTGAGGCAAATTAATGGAAATTGACTGGTCTTACATATGAACATGATGTTTAATTAAGTAGGTTGATTTGCTTAAAAAGTAGGAAATTTGGTCTTGTGAAGTTAAGTCAGTTAAGAGTGTAGTTGAGTGCAATGTGCTTCAGCTTGCAAATTCATTGCTTTTTTTAAAAAAAAACCTAAACCTTCATATAACATGTGTTCAGGAAATGATTTGGAGGATGTAATGATGAAATACTTCACAGAAAATGGAAGTTTTCAATCATAGAATCCTACAATGCAGAGGAGGTCATTGGCCCATCAACTATGCACCAATCACATTCTCAACCAGGTCCTATCCTCATAACCCCATGCATTTACTCTAACTAGTCCCCCCGTTACTAAGGGGTAATTTATCATGGCTAATCCACTTAACTCACACATCTTTGGACTGTAGGACGAAACCTGAACATCCGGACGAAACCCACACATACATGGGGAGAACGTGCAAACTCCACACAGACGGTGACCCAGGAATCGAACCCAGGTCCCTGGCGCTATGAGGCAACAATGCTAACCACTCTACCACCACAAAGTCCAATTGAACATAAAGTAGTGTCTGCCATTCTGATATGAATATTAGGGGTGATTTTCAGTTATTTGGCTAAGGTGGAAAATGGCTGTCTGCAATACCCAATTGCTGCATATCAATCACTTGAACTGTTAAAAATGCTCAGGGGATTTTTTTCATCATTAGTGATGCTCTGTCTTATTCTACCAGAATTCTGTAAAGTGCTCTGATGGAGAACACTTGAGGAAGCTTAGGTTCCTCTTCATTAAGGTAAGAACAACAAAATGACCAAGTATTTCTCTGCCTACGCGAAATACTTTGACAACCAAAAGTTGAATATTGTCTAAAGACTTTCTGCTCTATCTGGTCCTTCTTTGCTTTCAGCTGTGTGATTCTGACTTTGGTATCTTATGTAGAAACAGAAGTTGTAAAGTTATTCATTTATGAAGTCAAGTGAAATGTGATTTTGATTTTTTCTGAATATTTGTTTTTGGTAAATAATTCAGATGGATTTTTGCAAGATGACACTTGAAAAGTGGATAGAAAATCATTGCCACACATGGTTCAATTTCAAATGCTGTTCGAAGATCATTAAGGAGATGCTCCAAGGGTTGAGATACATCCACAGTCAGGTACATTGGCTCAGTGTTACACCATAAACTATGTTAGCATTTTATATTGAAATGCTGTGATAAGAAATATGAGCTGTGGGTCTCTGTTTCCAATTCCCTGGCAATGTCCCAGGCAAAGAGCAGAAGATGCCAAGTAAACTGCAGGCCTTCCTCAACAGCAGTAAAGAAGAGTTAATCTAAGCCCTTTCTCTCACACTTCTAGCAAATGCTTGCAGAACATTTTTGGCAGAATCCATTCAGTGCCAGATAATGGTGAATAGTGGAAAATGGAGTCTTTCTTGAGGTTAAGTTGCAGATACTACAGCTCTACACAATATTCCAGATGTTTTGATGAGGGCTTGGTACAGTTGTAGCAGAACTTCCTCATCTTAAATTCTAACCCTCTTCAGTATAAAGGCTAATATTCCATTAGCCTTTTGATTATTTCTGTACCTGATCAATACATTTTAGTGACCTGACCACACCAACCCTGACTTTTTTTGGATTTTCCACTGTTTCCAGCCTTTCACCATTTCAAAATCATTCAGATCTATACTTTTTAAGTTTAAAATTGGTGGCATTGCATTTTCTTATATTAAATTCCATTGCCAAATTTGTACCGGTTTTCTCGATCTGTCCCATCGTCACTTTAAATACTAAGTATCATACTACCAGTCTGTATCATCAGCAGACTTGGATATATGGGTCTCTATAGTTTTATCCAAGACATTAAACATTGTTTCCTTCTAATTTGCATACTCATCCTGACTTTTTCTTTTCCGTTGCCTAACCAATTTCCTGACCAGATCAGTAATTTTTGTTCATTTGGTCTGTCATGTAGAACTTTATTAAAAGTCTTCTGGAAGTCCAGGTAAAGTCCACCCTCAGGCAATACCCTGAATATTATTTCAGTTGTTTGTTAGGCATAACCTATCCTTCATGTTAATTCTCTTTAATCAACTAACTAAGTTCTCTGACATTCTCTCTTTGTTACGATTAGGTGAGAAGCGGTCGAATGGCTTCCTTCTTTTCTCTCTCTTCGCTTGATGTCTCAAGGTTGTTTTTAAAATGATTTCTTGCCAATTCTGTGAGTGTTTAACTGTTTTTGTGCCATGATCATAAAATACACAATCCGATATTATTTGAGTTTTTTTTAAGAGAAAAGCATAGTTCTTATATTTAACTTGGTCTTCGCAAAAATAATTTTTAAAAAATGCATCAACTTTGACGTGCACACACACATACATAAAGTTCATGCATGCACTGATAGTTTTAGAGTAGGGAGGAAACACTAAGTGAAATTGAAGGATGAAGTTTGAAGGCTGTTGAAGGTTTGTGATTTGACTGGCTTCACGTTAAACTCAGTCGTCCTGCTGCGTTTGATGTCGAGGCAGTTTAAAGCTATAGACTCAGTATTTATCGGTTCTGCTGGAGCTAACAGCTTTGCGGTGAATTATTTTTAAAATCTCTGTCTACAATCCCTTGTAATCAAAATCAGCAGACAAGGTTCGACTTGCAAGATGGAGAGGGGAGAAATTAACCTATTCAGAGTCTTGTTCCTTCAGCGTCTGAGTTGCCTTTCCTGTCCTGCAGAGAAAATAAGTGTTTAAACATACTCCAATTAGGCCAACCCTTTGTATAATTTCCTGATGGGGTATCTAATTTTTCTTAAATATTGGAGTTGCATTTGCAGTTTTCTTATGTAAAGGGAGAATTGCTAATCAAGTGAACTTTGATAAATTGTGGCTAAAGATTTATAATTTCTTCACCTATTTCCTTTAAACCTGAAGGAGAAAACTGTAAGCCCTGGGGATTTGTTAGTCTTCAGTGCCATTACTTTTTCTGATACAGTTCTTCAGCTTCCATTAACGTTAGTCGGTTCCAATCCTTTATTCATTATTAATTTCCCTGTAATATCATGTCTGTTATTCCCTTCTTCGACTGTGAAGGCTGTCAGCAGGGAGTTGCTCTATTATTGGTGACATTGTGAATGAAGATGAACACTGAAATCATCAGCCACGGCTCCACTCGCCCTTTATGACAGAAGGAGGTTGGTTGGACCAGGGACCTTGACTTGTGGAACACCAGCATTTGGATTGTGATACTGAACCTCCAACAATAGCAACCAGCTTCCTGTGTGAAAGATATCAATCCAGTCAGTGAACTTAGTTTTGCTAGGGTCCCTTGGAACCATCCTCAAGTAACTCTTTAATTTCAAGGTCAGCTACTTCTAATGTTCAGTTCTTTCCTTCATCCCTTAATCAACTCTACCATAAGATTAGAAGTGGAGTGTTTCTGCCAAACTGACTGGCCATCAATGAGCAGGTTATTGATGACAGTAGGCGTTGTTTGGGAAGAGGGAATGATTCCAGAGGTATGCAGTCTGTTTCTGATAATTCAAAGTTTCTTCGAACCAAATTCGGTAATTTAAAGGAATCGGCATGAATGACACTTCAAAGGATTTGATGTTTAACAGCTATGAAATATTTCATTTGAGTTACCCAGCGTTTGAGTGGAAAATGTAAGGAAGTAAAAATAGACCCAGAAAATCAATTCAAACTAGAACGTGTAGTACAAGGAGACATGGACTGGAATTTCACACCGCCAATTCCTACACCCTGCCCCACAACAAATTAGGGGCAAGATGGGAGATCAGGCTGGCTTAAAATTGGGTAGGATGCATAATGCCAGAAGACTTCCTGCTGCTGCTGGCATTTTACTATTGACATGGTTGGTGGCCCATCTGCCTGCCCATCCCAAAACCACTTGAGGCTCTTAAGTCTCTTTGTAGTGCTGCTCATATGTTATGATGGGTGCTTTGCCACCCAGGGATAATCGGATGGTCTCCCAGAGTGGTTGTGGTAACCAAGCACGCCTGCTCCTGTACTTGCAGTCAATCTTCCCCCAACCACTGCCTGGCCCCCACTTCCAGCACCTGCCTAATTGGTCCCTGGAAACCCTGCATCACTCCAGGTGTTCACTATCTCAGTTAGTCTGCAGCTGCTGTAGTCCCAACTATGACTTCTGCTCCTAGTGGTGCTCTTGGCACTGAAGAACCCCAGCCCTCTGATTGGTCTGACAATCCAGACCCATGGAGGTGGGATATCTTACTTTAGAGAAATTGGAGTTGTGACTGCAGATAATTAATTGCCTGAGGACCAGAAAATCCAGTCGTAGATTCCATAAGAATCATAAAATGTGGTAATTGGATTGTCCCAGACATTCCACCTGATCGATGGGTCTTCCCTTTAAAATTCTGGTCATAGATTCAGAACAGCTAAAAAGCAAAGTTAGGAGGTTCTTTGACACAGCTCAACGTGGGTTGAGTTCCAGTTTGGAAATCGGAAGTGAATATCCTGAAACCACCAACAAAATATTTGGATGCTGGTATGGAAGATCTTTGGGAGGATGAATTAAAATAGGCTGAATGACAGTATTTTGGTAATGCACTGTATTAGATTCTTGTTGCGATGGAGTGCTTTGTGCCACTGCACCACACTGGAATATCAATATTGCCAGTTTGAATGTGCACTGGCTCAAGGTGACATACTTGCCGCCAAGATCAAAGGTCATGATTTGAAGTCTCACTCCAGATAGGCGCTCATTTAATTCGTGCTGACACTCCAGTGCAATACTGAGGTTTGCAGCAGGGGAATTCTACCAGTATGTACTATTCATTCCTCAATCCAGTACTAGTCGGTTATCTGTTCGTTTATCTCTTTGCTATTTGTGGGATCTTGTTGTGCACAAAATGGCTGTCACATTTTCAACATGAAAATAGTGACTAGACTTCAAAAGTATCAGATCGTTCGCGAAGTACTTTGAAACACTCTAAGGTTATGAAAGATGCCTGTCCTTTCATTCCAAATATAAATAAAAATGCAATTAAGTACTTACGATGGTCTTCATATTAACATTGTGCTGTGACAGAACAGTGATGGACTGTCTAAACTAGTGAGTGGGCTGCACGAGCGGCCCTCCTTCATCTCAATGGACCACAAGATTGAAATCAGGCTTGTTCATTAACCATGACTCCATCAGTAAGATTAAGTACGTTTAATACATGCCAAATATTTCACAATAAGTGATAGAAAATGCTCAATAATTTATATATTAATAGAATGGTTACCAACTTCAAATGGTAAAAACAAAATAAATATTTACATTTTGGATGCAGAAGGAGCACATGGCTCTCACAGTCAATGTTGCGCGCAGTCAGCGTACGCTCATTTCACTTGTCCTTGCTTTATTGCTTTACATGTGCATCACTTCAGTCATACCACTAGGAAAAAAGTGCGTAGACAGAAATGTAGCAACCTTGTGCATGATCAACAATCAACAAAATGTTTCATGGACTGCATCCAGAACCCAGATGGGCTATATGTGGCCAGCAGGCCATAGGTTACTCACCGCTGTGATAAAGTGGACTCCTATTAGGAGAATAAACATTGCCTTCAGTGATATTCTGTGGATTGAATATATCAGGTGTTTTCTTATTTCAAAAGGATGTTATACATCGAGACCTAAAACCTGGAAACATATTTATTGATCAAGATGGAAGTGTGAAAATTGGAGATTTTGGTTTGTCCAGATTCTGCACATCTCAGGTAACGTGCCTTGGTATTTATATACATTTAAAAGGATTTACCTTTTCCACTTAGTTGACTGACTTTCTGTTGCATTCTTTTTAGAAATTATGGAAATTTTAGATTACATTTTGCTGTTGTAATTAAGATTACATCCTTTGAATTATAAGCATCTTTATTGAAAAATAGTTCACGAATGCTCTTGTTGTACTGTAGCTCTTACATCAATGTGATGTTGTTTTCTGCATTAGAGAGCAAACAGTACAAAAATAATAAGCACTAATTGATACAGTTTCGTGTTACTCGTGTAAGCTGTTGGAAATGTGGCCATGAAACACATGGGTTGGAGTAGAACTCGAACATTGCGTCATATGTTTTTACGAATTCAAATTAAAAAAGAGAATTGAGTTATCTTCTGTGTAGTTCAGTTTTCACTGGTTGGAAAGAATTGTGCCACCGTCATACCCTGTCATTAAAGTCTGATGTGGTTAAGCAATGCAATTGAACTGCTTACATTTATCTTTGTTAGGAATATGATTAGCAGTACACAGGTGCTGTGGTCTTATTGAGATATCATACTGCACAATCTTTTGTGCTTTGAAGCATTTAGATAAGAGTCCATCCATTCAACAGTACGAACATATGTAATTTGCAGGGCACTGCTGCTTCCCAGCAAGGCACCTGAGTTCGATTCCAGCCTTGGGTGACCACCAGTGTGGTGTTTGCGTGTTCTCCCCATGTCTGCAGGGGTTTCCTCCAGGTACTCCGGTTTCCTCCCACACACTAAAGGTGTGCAGATTAGTTGGATTAGCAATAGTAAATTGCTCCTTAATGTCCCAACTTGTGTCGATTAGGAACATTAATGGGGTAAATACATAGGGATACAGGGACAGGGCTTAGATAAGATGCTCAATCGGAGAAAGTTATTGCAGACTTGATGGGCTGAATGGCCTGCTTTTACACTGTAGGGATTATAATCAGGAAAACCTTTACCACCAAACTGTTCAATCTGTGACAAAGCAGAGGTCTGGAGAAATACAAGAAGAGTTCAGTAAAAGAAAGGATCGCTTAATTCAGTGTTATTTTCATTCTGCATGGACGTAGAGTGGCACCGTGGGTAGTACTGTTGCCTTACGGTGCCAGGGACTCAGGTTTGATTCCCAGCTTGTCACTGTCAGGTGCAGAGTCTGCACACACCCACAGTCTGAAAGATACTAAATTCTCCCTCAGTGTATCCAAACAAGTGGTGGATTGTGGCGATTAGGGGATTTTCACAGTAACCTCATTGCAGTCTTAATGTAAACCCACTTGTGACACCAATAAATAAACTTAAAAACATAATTATTGATTAGATTGCATTGTGCTCCACGTTTCAGGGATGTGCACAACACAAAACGTTCAACTGTAAGAACAAAGTGGATGTTCAAGTGGAGCTGTGTGCAGGTGATATTTGATTTATTATTGTCACATGTATTAGTATACAGTGAAAAGTATTGTTTCTTGCGTGCTTTACACACAATGCATACTGTTCATAGAGAAGGAAAGAAGAGAGTGCAGAATGTAGTGTCGCAATCATAGCTAGGGTATAGAGAAAGATCAACATAGTGCGAGGTAGGCCCATTCCAAAATTTGATGGCAGCAGAGAAGAAATTGTTTTTGAGTCAGCTGGTACATGACCTCAAACTTTTGTATCTTTTTCCTGATGGAAAAAGGTAGAAAAGAGAATGTCCAAGATGCGTGGGATCCTTAATTATGCTGGCTACCTTTCCAAATAAGTGGGAAGCATAGACTGAAGGGAATGCCATACCAAGATGTGATACAACCAGAAAGAATGCTTTCTATGCTTCATCTGTAAAAGTTGTAAATCGTTTTGCTGTCTATTTGTTTGCCAAAATAACTAGTTTCAAGGGATTGTGTGCAAAAAAATTCCCTGAAAAAATGTAATCAGAGATACACACCAAAAGGCATTGATTTAATTTCTGGAAATTTCGCTTTGATGAATGCTGTATAAACCATAGCCATGCACTTTAATGTGAAAATCAATTGTTGCTTGTCTGCAGTATGTAAGGGAAAAGCCTTCTATTGCAGGATAAAAGAGTCACATTTGATTTAATTTGTATGTTACAAGGTTAAGTTTTAAGGATAAAAATATTATTTACTGAACCGTCTTTTATTTTTCACGCATAGTGTAAAAACTGAAACACTTGGATTGAAAACTCTTTTACAGCATGTTTCATTGATCACAACCCAATTTGGTTCAATTTAAAAGATATTTTAGATATCACACTGTTCAAACATATTATTTGCATATTTTTTCTCTAAACCAAGTTCTATCTAATTGTAATCTTTAATAATATCCTTTCTTCAGCAGACAGAGAGAAACTCACAGCAAATATTGGAACATATGGATACTTGGCTCCAGAGGTTAGAACAAGTCATCACAAGGCCATGTATGACTCGGTATGTACTTTCTAAGTGTATGGCTATCTGCATTGCTTTGTAGAGAAGTTTGGTTGCAAATGTCACAATGGGAACAGAAATTGAAAGCTCTTAATGGATCAATTAAAAAACACTTTATTAGTTCCACTTTCTGAGTTCTACATGATTTTGACTCAGCAGGGAGCAGGATCATTTTAAGCTAACCTGTTTTCTGGAGAATTGACACAATTTTATCTGCAAGCTGTTTTACATCCTACTAGGTTTTATGCTCCACGCACATTATTTGAAGAAAGTTAGGCAAGTTGATGAATAGCTGATACGATTCTGCCAGTTTCCTGCCAAAGGTTGTGTTTAAAATTGCCCCAAAATTTCAAAGTTGTACCAATCTTTTGATGACTGTAGCTGTGGCCCTATTATCCATGATTTTATGTCTACCTTTTCCTAATATATGCCTGAATTTTTACTTGTAAATCTTGTAAGAGACAGAGCCTCATTGCATTGTTCTTGAACTGAAATCTCCTCTTGCCATCTAACCTATCCTGGGTCTAACGTAATTAATTACTGAATCTGGCAGGTTTGTCCCTGCATGATTTGGGCAAGCACAAAACTCGCTGTGCTCTGATCTTGCATTCTCACTGGGTACTTTGTTCTGTGGCATGATTTTTATCATGTTTTGACACTTGGTATTGACATCCATACTATCTTAATTTCTCCCCCCCCACCGTCTCACTTTAAAGTTCAATGTGAATATAATGTGTGCTTCTTCCTGCAGAAAGCTGATATGTACAGCTTTGGAATGGTAATTCTGGACATGCTATTTCAGTGCACAGCACAAGAACGTCAAAAATGGAGAGACTGGATTCGACAATGTGTAAGAATTTTACTTCATAATTCTTGTAAATAAAAGATGTTTCATTTTATTCATCACTGTGGGGAAGGCAGTGGCCTCCCTTTACACATTTGTGAATTCAAATCAACTTTTATAGTGCATTATGTGAATTTAAAGAATTGTGATTTGTTCTTTCAAGGTGATGCTGTACCTGAAGTGAGTCTTTTGTTCAAATTACTGACTTCAATTTAAAACGTGCTTTTGATGTCTTCATTATTTTGCAGAATTCTCAATGTTACATACATGAGCTTTTTGTTGACAAAACAAAAGCCTTCCTTCTGCACCCAGAATTCTTGAGCTTGGTGAGTTACTGAGCCATTTATTCTTCAGTTTGAGCAACAGGTTCTCTTTAAAAGTGAATCATTAATAAACCCACGAATTAATACAAAAAAACCACCCTACTCATCCACCGTCCTCCACAAAGCTCAGTGGCGCAGTGGTGAGCTCTGCTGCCTCACAGTGCCAGGGTCGCAGGTTTAACTCCTGACTTGGGTCACTGTCTGTGTGGAATCTGGTCATTCTCCTGGGTCTGCGTGTGTTTCCTCTAAGTGTTCCGGCCTCCTCCCAGAGTCTGAAAGACGTGCTGGTTAGGTACATTGGCCATGCTAAATTCTCCCTCAGTTTACCCGAACAAATACCAGAGTGTGGCTACTAGGGAATTTTCACAGTGATTTTATTGTAGTGTTAATATGAGCCTACTTGTGACACTAATAAACTTAAAAACTGCCTAATAAATTGATTTCTCCCTTCCACTACTCGCCGCGAAAGCTTCCGACACCCCAAGCTTTGCCCCCACCCCCACCCTCGGACCTCAGATCCTCTCCACTCTCAAATCCTATCCACCCACCGTGATCAATCACCTACCCTCTGCTCTATCTGGGATTTTTACATTTCAATGGAACCGTTAACTTAGCTAGTTTATAGCAGCTGTTGCTGTAAAAAAAAGAGCAAAACTTCCATTGCTTTGATGGAGCTGGATTGCGGTGCTAGGCTTGAAGGTCTTGCCCAACCTTATTGGAAGGCTGGCTGAGAGAGAATCAGAAGAAAAGTTATGTAAGTAATTGGGAATGGAGTGGCAATCAGCGCAGACAAGTCACGGTATATTATACTTTCTCTGCCCTTTCATGTAGATGTAAAAACCTAATAGGAAGAAGAATGAGGTGTTCTCATGCTGATCTGACCAACATTTATCCTGCAATGAGTGTTAGAACATGGGAGTTGGCAAATTAAAAGTCCTCAGTTTGATTTTATAGACAAGTTGGTACAAGGGATCTTAGAGTTACTGTATTACCATCTTACCAGAGGAGGAGTTATCAAAGGCTCCTGCATCAAAGAAAAGGCCTTGTCTTACTATTGTGAGAAGTTTATCCAGATGGCTAGTCTGATGAAGTAGATAGCCCAGATGCGATATGATAAATTGAATCACTGAATATTGGGCATCTGCTGAGTTAGATAAGAAATTAGATGCACACTCATAAGCAGAAGTCAAGATATTAATGATAGTGCTTCTGCCTGTAGATCTACAAGGATTGGTAATCCATATTAGTGATCTCGATGAAAATATTGGGAGAGCTGTCTGCATACTTGTGGATGGCGCAAAGGTTTATATGAGTGTTCAGATGTTAGATGAGTACAGTGGCTAACAAGCAGGTTCCGATATAAGGGGGAAATTGACTTGTATTTAACAGATGTCACTTAATCTTGATAAATATAGTGTTATAGTTGTTAGAACAATATCAAAGTAAGGGTTGCAAGCTTAGGATTACTAATCCGATAAAGAACTTTGGTATTCTGGTATCTGAATTTCTTAAGACCTATGAAGCATTTGAGGTTGTAAATGTACTTCCAGGATAATTGTGTACAAAAAAGAAAGGTTTCGCTGTTCCCATAAACCCATGGTTAGCCCATGATTGAAATAATGTGTCTAGTTTTGTGCCCCTTTCATTGTGGGTGATAGAGAAGGCCCTGGAAAAGATTCGAACAAAAGACCAAGATTAATAGGCAGTTTAACATATTACCACAGAAGGGTTAGAGAGATCAGGGCTTTTATGCAGGAAAATCAACAGCTGTGAGGAGATTTGATGTAGGTTTTTAAAGGAGCTAAAGGATACATGACTAGGCTATTTATAGTAACTAGGTTAGGAAGAATCTGAGAATGTGACTTTTGCTTTTCTTATCTAACTCAGCAGATGCCCAATATTCACTGCCTGCAGCGGTTGTAGATGCGCCAAGTTTGGTGGCGTTTAAGAGGTTAGTTGATAAGTATATGGAAGAGAAGGGAATGGTTTAGTTTGGAGGGGCATTGCTTTTTATATTGGTCGGCGCAACATCGAGGGCCGAAGGGCCTGTTCTGTGCTGTAATGTTCTATGTTCTATGTGACAAAAGGGTGAATTGGGGTATTTCTTTTCATGGAGTTCTATACCTCTGAAGTAAGTTGCTGGCTTTTTCAATGAATGTGGAATCACTGCAAACATGCAGAAGAATGTTGGACAAGTTCCAACAAGATGGCCAGCATCACCAATTAGGAGTTGGGATATTGGGGGATGGATCTCTCAGTTACTGGCCAGGATTTTCAGGAGAGGCAGAGAATCGAATGGCAGTCCTAAGATGATTTATACATTGGCGGGATTTCCCCACTTGATTGCCCCATCCCCTGACATGATCATTTACATCAATTTAAATCTTACTATCAGGTCCTTACGTCTGATTTTTCCTTCCCATGTTAAATTGTCGATTGGCGGGCCCTCAAGTAGAAGTGAATCACAACATATCTTGCATGTTGTGCTCCTAGCGAACAGAACCTGCTAGTGGTAATACCAGGGCGGTGCCAAGTGGCAGAGGTGTTCTGTGGAGTGGAGAGGGGGATTGCATTGTGCAGAGGGGAGGGGCGGGTTCTGTGTCTGTTGGGATGAGGTTCCTTGGATGTGGGTGTTCGGTTGGGAGAACCACTTGCACTCCAATCTTTCAGAAACCTAAGTTGTTGGTGGGGAGTGCTCTGATTGAGTAGGACTCATCCCTTCGATTTGTTTGGTAAAGTGTTTGAATATTTGAAAAGAAAACCTGGCAAGGCAGCTGGCAGGATGACCTCCACTTCCCACGCTCGAGACAACACTTTGCCAAAAACTTGAAAAATTCCAGTCTCCGTGTTTTCCTAGAGCTTTTTTTTGATGACTCAGATAAAGGCTTCAATGCAACTGAAATTTGAAGCTATTAAAAATGATCTTAAGAAACTCCAAAGCTGGCATATACAGAGAAATAAAAGTTTATGGAGAATATTAGATTCATTTTTCAGTTGGCTGTCTGCATGTCTGTCCCTTCCATCGTGTTTGACGGTTGATCAGAATTGAATGGTGTAGCAGCTCATTTAGGACAGTATTGTTATATGTTGCAAGTATAGTCAGTGAAGCAGTAAGACAAACAACCTTTGGCAGTCTCAAAGCTAACGATGTACATTTGAAGCGTAGTCACTTTTATCATGTAGGAAGTATAGAAAGGAATTTTCACACAACAAGCTCCCACAACCACAAATGGGATAATGACCATATAGTCCAATTTTTCATTGAATGTTTTTAAGGCAAAGGTAAGTAGATTTTTGAACAGTAAAGGAATTAAGTGCTCTGGTAAGTGGGCGGATAAGTGGAGCTGAGTCCACAATAAGATCAGCCATGATCTTGTTGAGTGGCAGAGCAGGTTTGAGGGGTCAGATGGCCTACATTTGCACCTAGTTTTTGTGTTTGATTTTTATTGAGATTCTTTGAAATAGTGTTATGGGTGTGTGTCAGTTTTGAACAGGGTCATAACCTGATTGCATGGTTCTAGTTTCCGGCGACAAACATATTTTATCTTTTAAAGTTACAGACATGTCGAGAATTGTTGCAAGATGATCCCCAGCAGAGGCCCAGTGCCGAGGAGATCCTTCACAGCAAGGATATGGGCTTGTTACCTGAGGAAAGGCAGAGACTGGAAGAAATACTAAATCAAACCCTCTCATCACCCGATAAAGACACACACAGAGAAACCATCAAGTTGATTTTTGAACGGCTTGTTGGAAAAGTCTCCAAGGATCAAGAATCTGCCTATTACTGTGCGCTTAATAAGGTATCCTCAGTAACCTAACAAAGGAATGTTAACAACAGCGCAAAGTGAAAATGTTTTATTTTTTCTCGATTTATAGAAATTGATAAAAAAGATGAGAATGGCATGAAATCATAATAACACCATGGGTGGATTTTTGAAGGAAATGTCAGTAGTGAAACTTGCTGTTAGAGTGAAATTCAGAGTAGAAATATTTCATCAGCAGACCAGTGATGATGCCCTATTTCTTGTTTCAGATGATGGACCTGGCCTTTACCATTTCATCATCCAGATCGTGGCAAAATGTTGAGAGAGAGCTTAGGCGGATATTTCAGAAGCATGGTATGTGTTCTTATTGATCCAGTTAAAAGGGCAGCATCTTTGGACAATGTGTTTGGCAAACTTTTTTTTTGGGCAGGCGGTGGGGAATGACTTCAAATGAAAGGAGAGCAGCGTAACTTTCTGTCGACAATGACTTTACCGGAAAGTGATAAATTCCAGTGCATTGAGACATAAGGTTATGTCATCACATTGTGTAAATGTGAAGAAAGAAAGGCTTACGGAGCCCTTATTCATGAAGACATTGACCTTCATTTAGTAAGTTTTGAAATATGTCTTTCACCTGTGCAGAATCAATAATGAGTAAAGGCAATTTTCAAATGATTGGCACAGCTGAGACTGTCAGTGCTTGATATTCAATCTGAATGCTCAGCTCACAGAAGGGACTATTGTAAATTACAAATTAAGGAACAGAAAAAGCAGTGAGGATATATTAGAATCATAGAATCTCTACGGTGCAGAAAGAGGTCATTCAGCCCATCAAGCTTGGACCAACAACACCCAGAATCCTTAACCCCATGTATTTAGTCTGCTATTTACACTAAGGACACATTTAGCATATCTTTACTGGATGATTAAATACAAAATGACAATTGCTAAAAAAAACTTGATTAGAGCTGATTACCATTTCCACTCTTGATTTCCTCACATGGTTGGAGCTCTGAGGACTACGAGAGATTGACAAACAAAATACAGATCCTTAGTTATTTCAATAGGCTTAGAGACCAAGATTAAGAAGGTAATTTTAGAAAAGCGTAGACTTTAAGGACATTTGAAATATCTCTTTAACATAATGGAAAGATTTGGGGGGCGGAGGAGAGGTGATTCTCCCATCCTGCTGCACTAATCTTTCAGTGCAGTAGACCAGGAGAATTGAGTGGTGGCTGATTCGCGCTGGGTGTCTAATCCCCCGTGCACCTCTCAGCCCAAGTCTCTTGGGCTTAGCATGTATCTCCACCTCTGGCGTGACGTTACGCTGACAGGATTTACAGCTACTATGTAAAAGTCAGCAGTTGGCATGGCAGCTTTGAACAGGAGTAAGGGGCTAAGTCTTATGGGCTTGAAGCCCCACAATGCATGGGAGGGTGGAGGCAGGGCCTGGGAACTTTCTGCTTGCTGGAGGGTTGGAAGTGCTGTCCCGAGGCCAGGGGATGTTCCATGTAGTCACCATGGGACGGGGGTGTTATCCTTCACTGAGTGATGGGCTGTTCCATTGTTCTGCTTGTGGGGGGGGTGGTGAGGGACTGGACTGAGTGCTGGGGTTTAAACGAGGAAGATTGGTGGGGGGGGGAGGAAGTACACCATGTGCTGTTTGAGGGCTCATCAGTTCAGGCAATGGTGCTCCAAGCAGGTGCACTCAGGTTAACATTGACACTCATACTGCCTGTACTCTGCAGTGAATGGAAACCTATCTTGTGATAAGTAGGAGTCTTTCCCTGCCCTGTGTCCCTGACCTGCAGCACATGCCTGGAATGCTGTAGTTGCAGTCTTGGCAGTGGCGTAAGGAGGTGTAATGGCCACACTTGCACACCAACCTGCTTACTTTCCCTGTCAGCCATATTCTTGATGCCGATTGTAGGTAACCTTATCGGGTGAAGCAGAATAGACCTGGGACTGATTTGATTTAGAACTGGCCATCCTGGCGGTGGCTGAGGAGGATGAGGCGGCAGTGACTCAGAAGGTGGAGGGTGTAGGGATGCCGCTTCAGGAGCAGTCCGTGGCAAGCTCTCTGGATGGAGAGAGAAGGCTATCACTGATACCCACGAGGCGGGAGAGCAGTCTCCTGAAAGGGTGGCCAGAAGAATGAGGATGCAGAGGCTGAGGCGATACCAAGCCAGAACATCATTTGGGGGCTGCGAAGGTTATATGCCCTCCCTGGCTCTGCCTATTCGAGGACATGTTTCGGCACCTGGGTGAGGTGCTCGCACACACCTGGCACCTCGCAGCAGGGATGGACATCCACTGCCAGGAGAGGTTAAATTGATGGTGGCCTTTAACTTCTACACAACAGGGTCATTTCGGGCACCAGTGGCGACCTCTGTGGGACCTCACAGGCCTCAGTCCGCAGATGTGCTTGCCAGGTGACAGATGCCTTGTATGCCCGGGCAGGCCAATACATTCACTTTGATATTGGACAGGAGGCTCATGCTGCAGACTTCACTGCATTGCTAGGATGCCCCATGTACAGGCAATAGTGGACGGGACACACATCGCCCTGTGGTCCCCGCGAGGTGAGGAACAACCATTCATCAACTGCAAGGGTTTCATTCCCTGAATATCCAGCTGGTCTGTGATGATCATGCAGGTCTGTGCACAGAACCCGGGGAGTGTCATTGACAGCTATGTGCTGATGAGGTAGTAGAACATCTTCACACTCTTTGAAGACCAACCCAGGCTGCCAGGCATGGGGGACAAGGCCTACCCACTGAAATCATGGCTGATGACGCCAATGCAGAGGCCCGAGACCGAGGCGGAGGCCTGTTATAATGAGGCCCATGTTGCCACCCAGTCCATAGTGGAGCATTGCATGGGCCAGCTCAAGATGAGATTCTGTTGCCAGGACTGCTCTGGGAGATGCCCTGCAGAATGACCTTGTGCATACCTCCCGCATTATCATTGTCCACTGCATTCTGCATTATATGGCATAGCAACGGGGAGACCAGCTGGAGCAGGGGGAGGAGGATTGTCAATCATCAGGCAGAACTGAGGATCTGCCATATGTGGAGCAGGAGGTCAGGTGGCGATGGTAGGGGTTTGGCAGGGCGGGGCAGCAAGGGAGGTCCTGATAGCAGCCCGCTTTACCTAGCTGGAGATGTCCAGTGTCATAGCTGCTCCCAATACCTTTCTACCACATTCCAGCAACCACTGCAGCCGCCACCCTCCCCTCACAACTCAAACCACATGACGCTTCCCCTTACCCCACCTCTGTCAGTCACCCTCACCTTCCTCTCTTCACCCACACTCTCTCCTACCTCCCCCAACCTCAAGAAACACCACAACTGGTTAATGGGCCTGGGCCTCGTAGCGACTCTTTG
The DNA here is from genome assembly GCA_024679065.1 of Sphyrna mokarran. Classification (NCBI taxonomy): domain Eukaryota; kingdom Metazoa; phylum Chordata; class Chondrichthyes; order Carcharhiniformes; family Carcharhinidae; genus Sphyrna; species Sphyrna mokarran. The sequence continues at coordinate 66,596,209 of JAGIQG010000009.1, forward strand.
GTGAAAGATGGAGGATGATGATGATGACTCGCTGTTGTACACACTGGTTTCCTGGCCCTGGTGCCACTCAAGTCTGACCTGTTCTCTGAATGCACACTGCCACCCGGGCCCATGTAGCAATAAGGGTTGGGCACACAAGTGTGTGGGCAATGAATTGGGGGCTAGAGCTTAGGGGAAGGTGGGTGTATAACAGGGAGTTATGTACGAATAAGGTTCTGGGGGATTCTGGGGAAATAGAACAGGTGGTGTAAAACACTTGGACTGATATTGCACAGCACAGCAGTCTTGTGCCTCAATACATGGGATTGGTGAGCACTTAACTCTATGGGCAAAAGATCAGAGACAGATTGGTCACAGCTGTGAGGTGAAAATAACATTTTATTGTGTTCTTAACATTTCCAAAAACTGAAACCTGACTACTGCTGACCATGCACTTTTAGTGACCCTACAATTTTCTAATTTTGCACAGTCTGCTGCTTTGTCTAGGTGCTCCCCTAAGATGCACATCAGAGATGAAGGTGTCCAGCTGTGACCACGTTGCATTGTCTGTAATGTACTTGGTGCTGTCCCCTGGGCAGATATTGATATTTCTGTGCCACCCTATTCATCCAGCTGGCCCTGAGTTGCCCTGGTGTGAGGAAGGAGGAAAATTCGGAAGATCTCGGGACATCTGGAGTCTCCTGGTTGGAAGACCCCAGCATGGGCTTTAGCCCTTCCACCTTCCTCAGAATCCCCGTAGGCTGTGGAGACACTCCATTGGACACCAGGTTAGCTGCACTGAGCTCCAGAAACTCGAGGCTCACTTGTCTTTGCCAGTCCTGGAGGCTCAGATGCATCTGTCCCATGGTCTGTGATCTCTCAGATTTGTCCCTCTGAGACTTGGCCAAAATCTGAGCCCCTCTGCTACAGCATTCTTGAGCGAGCCAAGTTCTGCAGCCCCTCAGCAACAGCCCCCCAAGAATGGGCTAAGTTGTTGAGGCTCACATGGTTGTTGTATCTCCAGAATCACAGCGAGAGTACCAGCCTTGGCCAGCAGTGTCTTCAATGTGTCCCTGACACCTGTGGCTACAGATCAGTGTGTCTCCTGGATGCTGGTGGCACCCTTGGCTGTGGCCCGCTGTGTCTCTGCAATGTCCCGCTGTGTCTTCAGGGTGGCCTAGACACTGTCACTCATGAAGCCAGATCCCTGTGCCAGACTTTCCACTGCAGATGCCACCCTTGCAGTGTTACCACACTGTACCTCCTGAGACAGCACTCCATTTGACTCCTCCACATAGCCTTGCAGTCACAGCATGGTTGCTGACAGCCCATCCACAATTCCCTGGGTTTTCTAATGCATCTCCATCAGGTTCTGGATGAATGAACCCTAAGGCCTTGAGGCTAGCTGAATCCTCACCTCCGGCAGATTTCTGCCCGCCTCCATCCGAAGTGCATCAGCGGCTGTGAAGTGTTCACCAATAAGTGACCCAGAAGTTTCAGCACTAACGTGCCCCCAGTGTGGTGATAATCTGTGTTGGTGGGTTGTGTAGGTCAGCACCAATTCACTGGTGTTGGTCTTGGAGGATTCCTCAGGGCCTCCCTCCGAGAGATGTCCAGGGAAACTCTCTTCAGGAGCAGAAGCTGGGGCACTGACACCGGGTGCTTCACCAGTCTTCTCCCTCTCTTGGCAGTTGTGCACATTCTTATCCTCTAAGGACATAGGGGAATTGAAAGCATGATGTATGGAAGGGCATGGCGTGCAATATGCTTCAGGCTTGGGGAGTCCTTGAGGTGTACAGAGATGTTTTGACATTGTAGGAACACCCTTGCAGCCCGAAGAAGATCATTCAGTTTCTTGCAGCACTGCTCACTACACTGAGGGGTCAGTGCCCTGGCATTTTCAGATGATGCCACCACCTCCCAAAAAGCAATTCCTGTACAACCCCTTAGGTGACAGCCCTGAGTGGGGTAGAGCAGCTGGCACTTCTCCTCCACTGTATCTAACAAATGGGTCTGCTCACAGTCCACAAATCTCAGTGCACTTTCCTTTAGGGCAATCTTCCTGGCAAGACTTGCTGTCTGTCTATAATTACAGCTTATGTATAGATCTGGCTTGTTAAGGGAATCTGGGTGTAGTCAGTTTGTACCTCTCGCGGGCCTGTAAATTTCCTTGAGAATAACATACAGGCAACCTGATTTCAGTATAGTGTGAGCCATCTTTTCAGGTGCTGAGGGGCTTAACTCAACAAGAAACTGGTTCCAGAAGGGTGAAATGCTCAGGGCTTTTACTCAACGAGGGGAAATGCTCGTAGGCAGAAGGTGTGCATGAGTTGTACAGCGCTATACGTGTGAAGTGGTGGGCTAGATGGGGAGGCCAGGAGGCCAGCAATGTCTGGATCAGCGGGGGAGGAGAAGGCCAGTGATTTTTTTTTTGTTGGCAACGGAAGGGGGTGAGTGATCAGCAATATCTGTTGGGGGGTTGAGACCAACAATTTCAATGCTGGGAGGCTTTGTTTAACACTCTCCCGGCGATGTGTGTATGCGGAGTGGCCTGCTCAGCATGCTGATTTCAGCCTCTCCCACAGCTTTTTGGACTGATTCATGCTTGGGCATTCTGCAGTGAACAGAATATGGAAGATTCAAAACCCTGCTGAAACAAACAGGGTTTCACTGGATCTGGAGCACCTGCTGCCATTCTTGCAGATAGAGAGCACGGGCTCAAGATTGCCCTCATTGTGTAAGTGTAGAACTGAATCAGATGCCAGGAGGTATCTTATTTTGTCTGTGGAGCAGGTTGTTGGCTGACATACTGAGCACAGGTTCACATCCAGTTCAAAAAGTAGCTGGATGAGCTCCTGACTGTGGTCAACTTCACAGCTCATTGTATGGGAGATTGGGGAACAGGCCAAGTAGACATTTCTGAAAAGGAAGAAAACATCAAACCTGTCTTGCCCTGGACTTTTTCCCCTTTCCCTCCCCCACAGTAGCATCTATTTGGGAACCACACCCTTCTCCCTCCCAGCATCTGTCTCAGGACATGTTCCCTCACATGCTCAGAGTCAATCGCATTGCACCTTTATTCTGCTACTGCCTGCCAGCCTTAGCATTGTTCCCCACCGGCCTTTCCGTCGTTCCCCACTGACTGCAGAGGAACAACATGCCAGTTATTCCAGTATGGTCGTCCAGCTAGAATCAGACAGGGCTTTACTATCCAGGTGCTCGCTGTCTGCTTGGGGATCCTCCATTCGCTGTTTCGCAGCCCCCATCCCCACTCCCAACTCACTATTATTTCAAATCAATCTTATAGCAAATTCAGTCATTCCAAGTACTCCATTCCTCCTTTCTCACTTCTCCTTTGGTGTTTGCACTTTTTCCCTGTGTCTGCGTGGGTTTCCTCTGGGTCTCTGGTTTCTTTCCATAGTCCAAAAGAGAAATGGTGTAGGTTGATTGGCCATGCTAAATTTACCTAGTGTCAGAGGAATTAGCAGGGTAAATGTGAGGGATTACGGGAATAGGGCCTGGGTTGGACTGTGGTTAGTATAGACTCAATGAGCCAAATGGCCTCCTCCTGTACTGTCTAGGAAGTGGGGATACCTGAGTGAGTGTACTCTGCACACTTCAGTGGACTAATAATCGCACTGATTTATGCCAGTATTTAGAAGAGCTGGACTACTTTACATTGATTAAAATAACAGACTTACAAACAGCGTTCAACTAGGTTAGTGTAAAAATTAACAATGCTATTGCATTCAGTAGGGAAGAGGACAGTTACATACATTGCTATCCAGCTTGTTTTTAAAAACCGAACAGTGATATTCCCAGGTAAACAGTACAGCCTGCACACAGATGCAGGAAGCTACATGTCTTATCTTTTTCCCTTGTGAAAACACACAGCCAAAAAGCTGCTTGGTTGTTAGTTATCCTGATTGTTTCTTCTTGCAATCCCACCTCCCAGAAACATCTGCCAACTGTGCTGTTGGAGATGTGGTTCTAGGATTGGACTCATCAGCCATAAAAGAACCCACAAAACCATGACCAGTAACATGGAGTTTCTTAGATGGACAATCATGCTCTTTAGTGACTGATTGCTGAAGAAGTTTAATAAGTCCCCTGCCTCCTTCCTTGCTTTGCTTAAGTAATCATAATTACATCGATCGTTTTCCACAGTTCGGCAATGTTTGAAGCTGTTTATTTAGTTGCCATAGGGCACCCAGCTGCACTTTTACAATTAGGAACAATCCACGTAACTGATTTCCTTTGTAATAAATAATAACACTGGCAGTGAAGTGAATTATATTTTCTTCTCTCTAGGTGCTGTTCCTGTGGATATTCCTGAGATTATTCCATTCAGCGTGGGAACGTCCTGTCGCTGTGACATCACAACAATGCTAAGCAGTGATGGATATATTTATGAAATGACACTGGATCATAAGGTATAGCTGCATGAAACATAACATCGTGTAACAATACTGTTGTACACTGCATTGAAGAAGAAATTGCATTTACGATCTCTCAGAGTACTTCTCGGCTTGAGGTACTTCTGAAGTGTAGTCACCATTGCAAGATGCGGGAAATACAGCAGCCACTTTGTCCACAGCAAGCATTCCACAAACAACGACCAGATTTCCCCAGCCATTCACGCCGGCGGGATTCTCTAGTCGGCCGGCGGTTCACCCTGCGGCACGGAGTGGTTTCAGCGGGAATTTGCCATGAGAAAGATTAATTTGAAGTGGTGGCGAGGAGGCAGTGAATGGAGGATCCCCAAGCAGACAGCAGCAGCACCCAGATAGCTTTGCCCCATCCAAATCTAACTCAAGGACCATACTTGAATAATTGGAACTGTTTTCCTCTCCAGTTAGTGGTGAGTGAAGTAAAGGCAGGTAGGGAACAATGCTAAGGCTGGTGGGCAGCAGCAGACCTATCTACCTAGCCTTTTGACCTATCAAGTCTGCTCTGCCATTCAAATGTGGCTGATATGATTCACATCCCCACTCTCCTGCCTTCCCCCTGTAACCTTTGATCCCCTTATTGATCCGGAACCTATCCATCTGTCTTAAAGAGACTTGACCTGGTCTCCACAGCCCTTTGTGGATCCACAGATTCACCACCCTCTGGCTGAAGAAAACACTCCTCCTCTCAATTTTAAAGAACTGTCCCTTCACTCTGAGGTTATGCCCTTGAGTTCTCATCTCTCCCACTGGTGGAAACATCCTCTCCACCTGAACACTGTCTAGACTTGTCAGTATTCTGTAAGTTTCAATTAGAACATAGAACATTACAGCGCAGAACAGGCCCTTTGGCCTTCGATGTTGCGCCGACCAATTAAGAAAAAGCAATGACCCTTTAACCTAAACCATTCCCTTTTCATCCATAAACTTATCTACTAACCTCTTAAACGCCCCCAAACGTGGCGCATCTACAACTGCAGCAGGCAGGGCATTCCATACCCTTACCACCCTCTGGGTAAAGAACCTACCTCTGACATCCGTCCTATAACTACCACCCCTTAATTTAAAGCTATGTCCCCTCGTGCTAGCTTTCTCCATCCTAGGAAAAAGGCTATCACTGTCCACCCTATCTAAACCTCTAATCATCTTATATGTTTCAATAAGGTCCCCTCTTAGCCGCCTCCTTTCTAACGAAAACAACCTCAAATCCCTCAGCCTCTCTTCATAAGACCTGCCCTCCATACCAGGCAACATCCTGGTAAACCTCCTCTGTACCCTCTCCAATGCCTCCACATCTTTCTTATAATGTGGGGACCAGAACTGCACACAATACTCCAAGTGCGGCCGCACTAGAGTTTTGTACAGTTGCAACATGACGTTGCGGCTCCGAAATTCAATCCCCCTACCAATAAAAGCCAAGACTCCGTATGCCTTCTTAACAACCTTATCAACTTATCAAACTTATCAACCCTCACCCTTCTAAACTCCATCGAGCATAGATCCAGAATGAAGGTGGAGACCTCTGGAAACCTGAGGGAACATGCTCTGAGACAATGACAATTGACAAATGGGCTTCCTTATCAAACCCAGTGAACGGTGTGTCGCCTCCCGCTACAAGGAAAAACACTGAGGAAGATGAGAGAATCTCACCAACATCACAGCAACGACCAGATAATCTGTTTTTTAGTGGTGTTAGTTGGGGATTAAATATTTGGCCAGGGCATTCTATACTAGACCTTTTCTTGCACAAAGTTATTGGATTAAAAAGTACACACCCTTGTTGGATTATCATTCTGTGTGACGGTACATATTTCTCTCTCCTTTACAGGTGCCCTTCATGCGTTTTGTTCATAAAAACAAAATAAGTGAAATGAAAAGGTAAATTAAAGCCACATGACGATGTTTTGCAGGAAAACAAAAACGTGAGGCTTTGTGGTAAAATGATCCAGAAACAAATTGTTCTGCAAGAGTTGTGTTGCAAAATGCTTGTGATTAGGTACATTGGTTACTGACGCTGAAAGCTTTTAAAAACATTTTATTTGCCATCTCTGTCAATTATTGTCTGAATGCTTCAATCAATGAATAAATGGTCTTGAGGTGGCTGAGGGAACATTTTGAGCCTGTGCTACGTACCATCTATGTTGTTTTGAGAAATCCTTGATATTTCCTGCCTTTAGTGGGTCTAATGTGTGTTGTTGGCAGTGACGCACCAAAGACCCAAATGATGCACTCATTGAGAGGGTTGAGGAGGGCTAGGGTGGGGTATCAGTGCCCTTGAGCTCCCAAGTGAGTGACTCGCCGAGAGAGTAAGGTCATGGAGGCTTGGCCAGTTTCAAAGAAAAGGCTTTATTGACATAAAAGCTTTTCAGAGTACCTGATCAGGCTCCCTGGTAGATAGACAGAAGTGGGTATTTAGCAGCAAGAGACCACAGCCAAAGATCTATGGACTTGAGGACAATTTGAATGTTCCAGAGGAAGGCCAAAGATAAGATATCCAAAGAGCTCCTTAGAGAATCTTGGGGAACCCTCCTCTGTCTTCTGCTTCACAAGGCGTTCCAATAAAAATATTCTTTAAATACTGATCTTGGCTCTTTATGGTCAGTTGGCTTCTCCTGCTGGTGGCAAAAACTAGAGAATTACCCCTGATTTCAGTTTAATATTATTATAAGTGTTAACTAAGCCCTTAATAGAGAGCTGTTTGATGACTTGATCTACAGTTATAAAACTGATGGTGGCTGGGAACAGAGTGAGTTGGAGCTGGGAGATAAAGTTTTCATATTTTGGACTCCTTTCATGACATTCTCACTGGGCAAGAGGAGTTTAAAATTCTAGCTATGGTTTCTGAGTTGAAGGAGCAAATTTGGCTTTTATTCATTCCTTCATCCTGACAATAAAAATGATTGAGATGAGTGACTTCGCAGATGGATGTTAAATGCTCTGTATAAAAATGCAGACTGTTTTGAAACCTCAATGATGAGAAGAAATAGGTCTGAACCGTGCTGCATCTTAAGTGAATGCTTATTATTTGGTCCTAAAGATACTGCATGAAGAAGAGGTTTCTTCCAAATGGGCTTCCTTATCAAATCCACTGTGCGTTTGATATTGTCGATCTCGAGCAGGATTCCATCTTCCCTCTTGCAGAGTTAATTCAAATTGTGTCAGAGATTGTGAGCAGATATCCTTCAGCTGGGGTAAGAATGCAATTCGCTTATCAACTACTTGGAATTTAAAATTATTCACTGTCTGTTGAATATTATTTCGCCGTTTGTCAAACATTAATTCACTGTCTACTGCTTTCATGTTTTGGGGGCATGTTGGATAAATATACTTTGATTAGCAGAGTTTCTATCTGCACTGGAATTTCCTTGGGCCATCTCTCCACTGTTAATTGTGCTGCTTTCTCCTGGTCTGTTCAGATATCGTTGGACAAACTATGCATCATGATATGGAAACTAAAAATGCTGGTTCAACTCAGCAGGTCTAGTAGCATCTGTGGAGAATGAAAGAGATTTAACATTTTGAGTCTAGTATGACTCTTCTTCAGAGCTCTTGTGTTTTTTTTCCAGCATTTTCTGTTTTTATATCAGATTTCCAGCATCCGCAATATTTTGGTTTTATTATGCATCATGATATACATCTTCATATCATTGAATCCCTACAGCGCAGGAGGAGGCAGTTCAGCACATCAAATCTGCACTGACAACAATGCCACCTGGGCCCTAACCCTGTAACCATACGTATTTATCCTACTGGTCCCACTGACAGGAAGGGGTGATTTAGAATGGCCAATTAACCTAACTCCACATCTTGGCATATGGGAAGAAACTGGAGCACTTGGACGAAATTCATGCAGATACTGGGAGAATATGCAAACTTCACACAAACAGTCACCCAAGGCATGAATTGAACCCTGGTGTCTGGCACTATAAGGCAGAATGCTAACCACTGCGATATATAACACAGGGCAGCACAGTGGTTTGCACTGCTCCCTTACAGTGCCAGGGAGCCAGGTTCGATTCCCAGCTTGGGTCACTTCTGTGTGGTGTTTGCGTGTTCTCCCCATGTCTTTGTGGATTTCCTCCAAGTACTCCAACTTCGTCTCACAGTCCAAAGATGTACGGGTTAGGTGAATTGGCCATGCTAAATTGCCCCTTAGTGTCATGAGGACTAGCTAGGGTAAATGTGTGGGTTGTGGAGATGGGGCCTGGGTGAGATTGTGGTTGGTGCAGACTCCATGGACCAAATGACCTAAGATATAACAGAACAGTGCTGACTGCCATTTTCCATTGCTAGCTCACCTTCAGGCAAGGCAGCTTGCTACTATCATGAGGTCAAGTCGTAAGTGGTGAAATGCTGTGAAAACAATACTGCAAGGTCATCAGTGATAAGATGCCATGCTGCTGCTGTTATCATTTTCTGCTGATGTTATTTTTCAAGTCTTAAGAAGGTGTGAAGCACCAGGCAAAGCTGCTGAATCAGTTTAACAAACCTGAGGGCTGGCTGATTGCCATTGCCTTATCCAATATCAGTAACAAAGTTTTCAGTGTTTATTATGCAATGGTGCAATTTCATACAGTTTGGTGGCTCACTGAAGCACAGAACAAAGTAACTTCACAAACCTGTACATTAACAGCATTATCACACAGCATTACTTCCACTCCATATATTGGAGAATTGCCTCCATAGATAATACTGAGATTTCCTGGGCATGTCCAGTTTGTTGTGACATTGAAAAGATTTATATTGTATTTGGAGAGAATTCCAGACATTAGTGGTTGATTCTATCACATTCAAAATCTAATTATAGCTGCTGGAATGTAATTTCACTAATGCGGACTACCAACATTCCTCTGAAACGTAACAAATGTTACAAGACTTTGAGAAGGAAATGACTGCCAAGGAGCACAGCTTCTATCTGGCTAAAATGTTCTGATGATGGGCTGATGCTCAGTGTTGCAGAAATCAGAATCTGCTTACCAGCCCATTATAAGTTTCCAGGGAAGCATTGTGAAGTTAAAGCAATAAATGGTAAATCCCAGCTGGAGAAAAGTAAATGCCACTGCCTTTCATATCCCTTTACTTGGGAAACATTCAAAGTGGTTTAAAAAAGTCTTCAGACACACTTAATTATAGAATCATATACCACTGTGAGCAACCATTTGATTCATTGTGTTACCCAATTTCAGTTCTCTTCCCACATTTAGCGGTTATTCTAAGACATACTTTGTCTGCTCCCGTAGCTAATAATTCATTGAACAAGTTGTTTGTCTATTGCCAGGGGCTTATAGCTTGAGGTTCATCACTCCACACTAAATGTGGCTGACTAGAAATGTCTCCCACTCTTATTGTCAGCCGTTGGCATGTTTAGAAGGATTTTGTAGGTTGCCACTCAACCTGTTCAGCTGCATTATGAATGCATCTTCATTGATCATCAAGTCTTGGGATGGCATTTGAACCTGGAACTTACGGACTCAGAGGCAGGGACACTACCCACTGCACCACAAGACCTCAGTATTGCATAACACTTTGGGTAAATAGTGCAAAGGGATTTGCCTTTGACTTCTGTGTGCCCATTTAATATATTCTAATAAGAGAAAACAGTAAGATATGTATAACAGCATATGATGGCTGGAATACAAAGGGATGGATCTTATGTTACTGTTATATAAATCTCCGTTTAGATTCCATTTAGCATCAACTTTGTGCACTGCAATTCAGGAAGAATACATTAACCTTGGAGTGCAAATTCACCAGAATGATTCTGGGGCTAAAAGATTTTCATTATCATGACAGCTTGCATAGATTGGGCCTCTATTTCCTTGAATTTGAAGGAAGAATTTAGATGTTTAAATGATTAAGAGTTAATAAAGTCACCAGGAAGGAACTGTTTCCTCTATAATGTAAGGGGTATAAAAGATAACAGTGAGGTACTTTAGTACTTTTACTATTTTATCTGAGACATTCTAAAACTATACTTTGGCCTTTCTCATAACCACAGTTACAATCCTCTTAATATATTTGTTGTCTTAATAGAAACAATACAGAAACCTGATTATTAGTCATACACTGTTAGAAGAAACACTGTTTATGAATGGAAATGAAGAATGTGGCTCACAGGATCACTGTGCAAAGGTATTTTTTTTATATTTGAACATAATAACAGGAATAGTCCATTCAGCACCTTGAGCCTGCTCCACCATTAGATAATGGTAAATCGGTGCCTCAGATGCTACTGTTCTATATCACTTGGTAATCTTTCTTAAGATTAAGATTGATAGATTTTCATTAATCTATAATCAGTCGTGAAAATTTCAGGTGACCCTGCGCCCCAAAGGCTTTCCGGTCTTCCCATTTCCAGACTTGCAATAAGCTTTGTATGGAAAAATGTTTCCTGGTTTTGCTCCTGACTGATTGACCGCACTTTGATTTTAAGATTTCCTCTTGTTCTGGATTTTACTACCAGAATGCTTCCTCCTATGCAAGACTGTTAGGACTCATGTGGCATGGTAAGCCCAGTTTCAAGACTTTGCAACATAGTGATACATGTTCTGAAGCATATTCGCTGAGTGTTGAGAGACTTTGCATTCTCCATGTGTTTAAATATTTTTTGAGAGTGAAAAAGTTTATCCTTGAGAATCTTGATGAACTTTCTCCCTGGCTGTGCACTCATGCCAGTCTGAAACCTGAACTCGAAGGTGGGCAAGGGCGATTGTTCCATTCTCTTCTAGCAGCCCTCTTCATCAGAACTGTTTCGAACAATGTAGCTCATACATCAGCCTGTCTTTTCATTGTTGCAGCTGGATCTTGATTCTTTTCCTAGTATTTTGTGTGTATTGTTGAGTGACATTTTATACATTCAATCCCTGGATATAAAATTGATTTCAGCCTACCTTTTCTCATTGTGTTTGTTTCCTTCCTTTAGTCTTGCTTTGGTGGGTTATCACTCAATGCCATATCCCAACATCTGGAAAGACTCTTGAAGCTGAATCCATGCTTTGCTGAGAGTATCACCCGGTGTTGGGAATCACTGACAACTCTACAGAAGCTATTTGCAGATTCTGCTTTCACAGTAAAGGTGAGAAGAAAGAATATTACATTGAGAGATGTCTGAAGGTTATTACTCTCCTGTTACACTCACCACAGTGGGTTTGTTCTTAAGTGGCCTAGCAACCCACTCAATTGCATCAAACCACCAAAAAGGCTATCTTCAGGTCATCTAGGGATGGCATTGTCAGTGCTGTCCACATCCCGTGATGTGTAAAAAAAAAAAGTATGGTTGGTAAACAGCTTTTTGTTACTACATGGTTTCTCATTTGTGATTTACTCAGCTGACGAATTGCAACATTTTCTGCTTCACACTGTGAAGAGAATCACAAACTGGCCAAAAATAGTTTAAATTGTTTGATGTCCTATTCATTTACCTGCTCGCTGATGCATTGTTGCTGCAAGTATAATGAAAGATGTAGTCAGCCAGTGAGTAAAAGCGAGTTAAGTCTGATACCTGGCCACGTTGGTGGTTCTTAAGCTGAACTTCCAATAGCGATTAAATGCCAGTAAGTCAAATTGCAGGAAGGATGTGACTATCATGGAGGTACAGAGAAGATTTACAAAGAAGTTGCCAGAAATGGAGAATTTTAGTAATAAGGCAAGATTGGACAGGCTGGAGCTGTTATCTGAAGAGGCTGAGGGAAGATTTTTTTGAGTGTATAATGCTATGAAGGGCCTTGATAGAATTAATTAGGAAGGACGTATTTCCCTGACCAGAGATATAAATAACTAGAAAACAACCATTAAAATAATTGCAGGAAGATTAGAGAGGAGTTAAGAAGAATCTTTTCTCCTGGAAATAATAGATGCCTGGAATTCACTGTCTGTTAGGATGGGAGCGACAGAAACTCTCACAACATTTAAGAAACACTTGCACACACACTTAAAGTGCCGTAAACTACAGGTTTATAGACCGAGAGCTGGAAAGTGGGATTAGGCTGAAAAACTCTCCCTTCTACCTCTGACATGATGGACTGAATGGCCTCCTTCTGTAACATAAATCTGTCCCTATATTTTTATTGCAGTGAATTAGAATCATAGAAACCCTAGAGTGCAGAAAGAGGCCATCTGGCTTATCGAGTCTGCACCGATTATGTTCGTACCCAGGTCCTACCCACATATCTCTACACAGTTTACCTGCTATTCCCTCTAATCTACCCATTTCAGGACACTAAGGAGTAATTTTAGCATGGTCAATCAACCTAATGAACACATCTTTGGACTGTGGAAGGAAACCAGAGCATCAGGAGGAAATCCATGCAGACACGAGTAGAATGTGCAACCCCACACAGGCATTGACCCAAGCCGGAATCGAACCCAGGTCCCTGAAGTCGTGAAGCGGCAGTGCTAACCACTGTTCCACTGTGCCGCCAGTTGAAGAGCAAGTCAGCGTTATAAGAGGGAATTCAGTAGCAAGATCTGAAATAAACTTGCAACTTTCAAAATGTCTTCTCTGCCAAATGATAGACGTGACTAAAATGGAATTTATTGAGATCTATCAAATGGAATTTTGTGTCTGTGTGGCTGAAGGCAGTTGCTGGGCTGCGTGCTTGCTGTTTCTCCAGACTGAAAGTCCCAGTGCCTTCAGGCCAAGATCTCATCTGTTTAGTTAGCTTCATGTCAATCATAAAAACGAAGAAGATCTCCTCTTTCACTGATATATTTTTTAAAAAGCCACGAGTGACTTAGTTGCTTACTGAATTTGAGTCTTACATTGTGTCCAGCAGTACAACATTCCATCCTGTGGCATGCCACTCCTCTCTCACTCAATACCCAGAGCATTCCCTTTGTGATAAGTCTGCACTCCTGCCTGCAGCTCACCCTTACCCACTTTCGTTTCCCAAGTATTGTCTCCTGCCCCATTTCTGCTCTCTTCCCGATCTCTACTCTTTTGACAAAGAGCAACACTGAGGATTGATGAACTAACAAAGAAAAAACTTCTTTTAAATTGGTTGACATAAACAAATTAATTAATTAAACTGTTAACTCTGTCATTCATTAAACTTACACTCTGCAATTCATTAAACTTACACTCTGCAATTTGTTTGGATAAATAAGTTCAACATTTGTCTCTCACTTTCTCGACTCCTAATTTACATTTTCGTGTGTAGATTTTCTCAATGTCGATCTCTGCTTTCACCATCAGGCTCAGTGAATGTTTCCATCTACTCATAAAGGAGGATTCCTTTATGTAGCAGCGGTTTTGTTCCACTGCATCTACTTTGAATCATAGCGCAGAAGGAGACCATTCAACCCACCGTGTCAGCACTGACAACAATCCTACCCAGACCCTATCCCACATCCCTACATACTTACCTTGTTAATCCCTCTAACCTATGCATCTAGGGATACTGAGGGAGAATTTAGCATGGGTAATTAACCTAACCTGCACATTTTTGGACCATGGGAGAAAACAGGAGTATCTGGAGGAAACCCATGCAGACACAGGGAGAACATGCAAACTCCACACAGTCAGCGACCCAAGACAGGAATTGAGCCAGGGTCCTTGGTGCTGTGAGGCAGCAGCGCTAACCACTGTGCTTGCCTGATGCTAATAAGCTCTAACTCCTAGGCACCACAAATCTTTTTCTTCATTGTCAGTGTGGCAGAGCCCATTTCTCTTCTCCCAGCTCAAAGCCACAAGTACCCAACCCAGGCCAACAAATCCTCATGAAACCGTGACATTGTTAGGCTGAATGATAAATAGGCAGCGACTGGACAGATTCATGGCTGAAAGATATTTACTACCACAGTTAATTAAAAAGGAAACGCTTCACCAGGTCCAGCTGTTTTCTCAAAACAGGAGGTTCTTAACCTAGAACCGCTTGGAAATAGAAAGCAAGATGATGGAATAGTCATAAATGTGCCAATTTATAACCCCTGTGAGTCACAAACTTGTGGGTCCAAGTCATCCTCCAGAAACTTGAGCACAAAAATTTATAGCAACAGTCCACTGCATGGCTGCAGGAGTGCTACACTGTCGATGGTGTCGTGTTTTGGATGAAACCCTATCTATTCCTCTCAGGTTTTGATGAAAAGCAGGGCTGTTATGTTCAATGCCCTGGTTGATACTGATTCTCTCAAAAAATATCACTAAAGCAGGTTATCTGTTCAGTACCTTGTTGTTGTTGTTTGTGAGACCTTGCTGTGCATAAATGTGTTGCCTCAATTCCTACATTTCAACTTTGACTACACTTCAAAAGTATATCTTTGGCTGTGAAATGTGCTTGGGGGACCCTAGATTGTGAAAGGTGCTCAATAAACGCAGGTTTTTTTTTCTTTAATTAATGCATGAGCAGCACCAACTGATGGTGTCTATAAAGCTCATCCAGTTGAAATGTGCCATTTGTAAGCTTCCCATCAGTGGACTCCCCAGTTTATTAAGTTCTTTTTCTTCATCACTTGAACAGCCGAGGCCCAGAAACAGAGCTCTGAAAAAGAAGTTCAAACTGCTACTTAAAATGACATTTTGCTGAGTGACTTATTGTGCAAACTTGAGCAAAGCCAGCAAATTAGACTGAAGAGAACAACTTTAAGAAGTTGAAAGGGTGATTTGAAATTATTCACAGTAAAGCCTATGCTCGCTGAGAGGATTGTTTCTGTGATACAAGCTGTGAGCTAGGAAACCAGCCGGATGATGAAAGGATTTGAGTTAGCAGACACAGCGGAGGTGCTGGCAAACCTCCTTGTACCAGTGGACTTTTTTAATGTTGCTCAAGACACCTCACTGAGATACAACCATTCAGTGGAGAATATTTTTCCAACTATCCTGCTTGGAAGTTTTGCCAAAGCATTATTTAGCTTTGTTTTTTTCTCTAAAGCAAAAAATTGCAAAACAAAATGCTGCACAACATGAAGTATTTAATTTTCTGCATTGTCGCAACCGAGAGACAGATTAGCTCAGTTGGTTTATTTGAGGTACAGAATGAAGCCAATAGTACCAGGTTCAATTCCCATTCCACTCAGGTAGATTTAGGACCTGTTTCCCCACCTTGTCCTGCAACAAAACAGCATTAGCCACAGTTCAGCAATCCTTGAACAGTGAGGGATGCCACTTTGAGAAGAAGATTGTCTATCTTGATATACTTTGATCCTGTGCACTGATGAGGAACGTGACTGAAGAGCGTCAAAATTACTTAGTGATTCTATGGTATCCTATTTGAATTGTATAACTGGGAGAGTATTGTGAAGACATGATGAAGCTGCACAGTGCCTATCGTCATGAAAACTTTACAAACGAGCACCAAGGTGCTGGAATTATACTGTGATTTGTTTGCACAGTTCTAGTGTGGTGATGAATCAGAGCTTTTGTCTGCAGTTCATTTTAATAGATAGTTAAACTGCACTTTCTGAAATTGAAAAAAAGTTAATAAAACCAGTGAATTTAAAATTGCCATGGAAATAGCACGGTTTGCAATATATCTCATGCCTAATTCAAATGCATGGAGTAATCTCCAACCAGTGAAATATTTCTCTGCATGACTATAAAAGAAAATCCATAGATTGGAAAGTGAACTTGATATTGTTTCAAGTCAGCAATATCTTACATTACAAATAATTAGAAACATGGGAACATATACCTTTTAAACCTGAAATTACATTAAAAAGAGCACTCCAGTTTTTAAGAAACAAGTGCAGCATATTGCCTGACACATGCATTAATGCTGGCAGATTGTCTGTGAGCATTATAACATAATCCTGAGGTTTTGTGGAGCCATCAGCCAATATTCCGTTCATATTTTGCTGTACCAAGGTCAATCCTTTCTCATTGAAAATGTGCTGACATTGCTGTGCTCATATGAGGGATTATACACTTTACTTGATGTGGATCTTGTCATCCTGCTCTATAACCACTACTGGACTGCAGCAAATGGCAGGGACATGCTGCTGTTATAGAGTTGGCCCCCAAAGCTCAAAGATCATTTGAGAGAAAGGGAAGGGAGAACAAATCATTAATCTTTAATTCTGCTTTCAGAAGCCTCCTAGTCTGTCAGTATCCCAATGCATGTACTTAGGTGACTACAGTCTTACTCACAAGGAAGTAGGGCTAGAGATTATGCAAAAGCTAGGAAAACCCAGCCTGTCTCATTTAAGATGCTAACGTCGGCTATGCACCTCTTCCAAGACGCGCCTGGGCTGAAACACTGGCATGATGGATCTTTGTCTTTTGTTTAACATCACTACACCTAGGAAATAGGTGCTCTTTGGAAATATAAAAAATGGGACCAGGAGTAGGCCATTCAGACCATCAGGCTTGCTCCACCATTCAGTATGATCATGGCTGATCATTCTGCAGTAAGACATCCTTACTCCTGTACTCAAAACCTTTTACAATGAAGCCCAACATACTATTTGCCTTCCAAACTGCTTGCTGCACCTGCATGCTTGCTTTCAATGCAACTGGTGGACAAAGATACCCAGGTCCTTTTATACATCAATATTTCCCCGTCAATCACTATTTAAATAATACTCTGCAATTCTATTTTTCGTACCAAAGTGGATAACTTCACATTATACTGCACCTTCCGTCAATTTGCCCTTCACTCAACTTGTCTAAATTACTCTGAAGTCTTTTTCCTGCCTCATCACTACTTACAATTCCACTAGTTTTGTGTCATCAGCAAACTTGGAAATATTACATTTGATTCCCTAATCAAAACCATTGAAATGTATTGTTATTAGCTGGGATCTGGGCAATGTGGTATCCAAACAGTCACTGCCTCCCACTCCAAAAAGGATGTAATCATTCCTAACAACATAAACTTCAGCTTGGAGATACCATCTAATAATTTTAGATGGGACAACAGTGTGTACTCACTACCTTTTTCATTTTTGCTTTGCTACAGGTTGGAAGTTTGCGTGGTGCAGAAGAAATAAACTTGAAGCATTACGAAGGATTACTTTTTGCTTTGTACAATGCAGCTGGATCTGACTTTCTGGTGTTTGGAGGGCAGTATACAAAACTAGTAAGATGTTTAAGAATTGGTTCTGAAAGAAAAGATAGGGTCCTTGATAGTTTGCTTTGATTTTGTGTGCTTAGTTCATAAGTTAATGGTTGGAATTTTCTGGCCGTTCAAGCCAGTGCGATTTTCTGGTCCCACTGCAGTGAACGAAGATTTGGCTGAGCACCAAATTCTGCCGCCTTGCTCACAGCAACAGTGAGATGTGAACAGCTGAAAAATTCTAACCAATGGTCGAAATTTTATGAGAGTGATTCTAAGTATCCAGCTAGCATTAAAATGGAAGAGTTGCAAATCTGTTTTTTTAGAGTGCATTTTCATGCCCAATCTTGTGCATGGAGAAATGACTTAGACAATTCCTAGCAGCTACAGGCAGTGAGCTTGGCTTAATTTGACAGCTAGCCTGCATAGGGAACTATTGCGCATGCAAAAACCTCTGATTCTACTCATGTGCAATAGCAGCAACAAGCCCTGAAAGACAGAGAGAGTGCTTTCAGGATTCTGCTGTAACTGGCAGCCTGAACAAAACCCCCTGCCCCCTCCCCAACCCCACCACCCTCTGCAATCGCAGGGCCTGTGGCAATCATGAGCCCCACACTGCCCGAATTAGAGTCCGTGCCACAAGACCCCCACCCCTCATCCACCGCTGCCCAAACCGATCACACCCCCCTCTCCATCGATCACAATGGAAAGCAGGCAGCCCCAACCCCCACCCTCCCCAATCAGTCACTTGCAGAGTAGCACCAGCCCCCTCTCCACCAATCCAACAGGCAGACAGAGTGTGCAGGTGTGCAGTGCACCCCCCACCCCTCTCCGCTCAGCCACCTCTTTAGCCCTACCCTGGCACTAGCCAAGGGGCAGTGCAAGGTGCCCAGTGAACATTACTGAGATGCCAGGCTGGCACTGCCGAAGGGGCACACCCCCTTTCCCTTGACACATTGGGAGGTCTCAATGGCTTTCGGTTCTACCAGCGAGGCCAATATGACTGTTCCCCATTCATGGGGAACAGGTATTTTCCTCGCTGGAGTGAACCTGTCCCAGTGAGGCCTTAAAGACAAGTGAACCCGGACAATTGAAAACCAGGCTCGCTAATGCCATGTAAATCCACATTAAAATATATTTTAATTATTTATTCAGACTCTTGCCCATTTTCAGTGAGTGGCTGACCTTGTCGGAAATCCAGTCTTCGCATGATCGTGAGAGCCAAGAAATTGGGTGTGATACTGATTTCTCGGCTCTTGCCCGATTTTACCGGCTTGTTCTGCCCGTCGTTGGGTGGGGCAAACCGATAAAATCACGGCCAGTGTTTCTGTACTGTTAGAATTGTAAATTCACTGTAAAAATTGCAATTCCACATTCGAACTAATTTTGTATATTCAGTGCCTGATGCTCATACACTCCCTAACTTAGCCATACAGAAAGACAAAATGTTGATTAAAAATGGCAACTAATGATTCATACATGTTTATATCTCCATTCTAAGCATCCGTCTCACTCTGAGCTATTGAGTGGACGTAAAACCAGAACTTTGAGAGTTAAATTCTGAGAGCAGGTTGAATAAACTTGGCTTGCATTCCCTTGAGTGTAGAAAGCTAATGGAGTGTTAGACTTTATATCAAGGGGATTGGAATAAATTGCTGGGGAATTATAAACAGTTAAGGATTGCAACTATATAAAGCTCTGGTTAGGCTGCATCTGGGATACTCCTTTAAGCTCTGGGTGTGATTCTTCAGGAAGAACATTAACACTTTAAGAACCCTAAATGTGCATATTCACCAGAATTAAATTATGAGGACAATTGCACTGGCTGCACTTGTGATCCTTTGATTGTAAAATGTTAAGGTGATCCAACTGAGATGTTTAAGATGGTTAAAGAAGTTGGCAGGGTGGATATGGCAACATCATTTTCTTAGATGGGAATAAACAATTAAGAAATATGATCTTAGAATTAGAGCCAGTCCATTTTAGAGGAAATCCATGAAAACACCTTTTCATACAAAGGAATCTGGAATTCCCAAAGTTAGGATTGATGGATTTTTATTAGGTAAGGTGTCAAGAGATATGGTAGAAAGGCAGGTAAATATAGACTATGTTCCTTCAGTTGTTGAGCAAGCTGAAAGAGGTTAAATGGCCTTTTTTTTTGGCTTTTGGAGATATTGACATAGTGGTGTTGTCACTAGACTAGTGATCTAGAAACCCAAGGTAATGCCCAGTGATCCAGGTTCAAATCCCACCATGGTGGATTAATTAATTTTCTTTAAAATCTGGAATTAAATCTCTAACGATGACCAAAAATTCGCTGTCAATTGTTGTAAAAACCCATCTGGTTCACTGATGTCCTTTAGGGAAAGAAATCAGTCATCCTCACCTGGTCTGGTCTGCATATGATTCCAGATCCACAGCGATGTGGTTCACTCTTAAATTCCCTTAGGGATGGGCAATAAATGCTGTCACAGCCACAATGCCCGCATCCCACAAATGAATAAATAAAAGCCAAAAGATTTTGAAGTATTGCCACAACAATAGAACTGAATAGTTCATTCCACTCACATCAGTGGCTAATCCAGACAGCAACGTAACTGCAATGAATTGCATGTGAACAGATATCTCAGGAAACTGGCACTGAAGTGCACAACACAATGGCGCAGTGGTTAGTACTGTGCCCTCACAGCACCATGAACCCAGATTCGATTCGGGCCTCGGGTTACGATGTGACGTTTGCACGTTCTCCCCGTGTGTCTGCGTGGGTTTCCTGCAGGTGCTCCAGTTTCCCTCCACAGTCCAAAGATGTGCAGGTTAGGTGGATTGGCCATGCTCAATTGCCCCTTGGTGTCCAAAAAAGATCTGTAGGTTAGGGGAAGGAATTGACAAGCTGTTGCGAGAGATGGGGCTGATGGGGATGGGGGCGTCCTGGATGGTAAGCTCTTATGGAATGTCAGTACAGAATCGATGAGCCAGATGGCTTCCTGGTGTACTATAGGGGTTCTATGAATGCTTGCTACATTTTGTGCTTCCTGGGTTATTTATTTTTATTTTGTAGCCTCAGCATGATGAAGGCTTTTTGGGATGCCTGAGACCAGTAATCCAGGCACAATTCACACAGATGCTTCCTGTGGAATCAGAGGCATTAGTTATGAGGAGAGAAAGTTGGACTCTGCACATTAAAGCAGTGAATCTGATGGAGCATTTATAACTAAAATTACAAAAACTTGTCGATGCATCAAATATAGACAGCATAAGTCAACGAAGAAACTAAGAGAGAGTTAAGGGAGTTTCTTTTAATATACAAAGTCATCAGGACATAAACTGCCTTATCCAAAAAAGTGACATAAGCAGAACCCACAATAACTTCAAATGTAGGCAAATAAATATTTAAATAAGAAAAATGTTAAAACTATACAAAAGGACAGAGGAATGGAATGAACTGAACAGATAGGTCATTGAGAGACAGAACAGCCTGTTGGTTTGAAGGCAGTAAAGTTGTATGATTGCATAAGGGGAAAATGTAATCTGTGCTTTTCCAGATCCAACAGCAACCTGTGAATTCAAATGAAGATTTCTTTGCAACGTTTATTAAAAAGACCTCAGTTAAGTCCAGCATCAGCCAACAAACATCCTGTGTGTTGCTGCCATTCCCACATTCTTTACACTCCTTTGGAAAAGGGAATTTTAAAAACAGCAACAAACAAATGTCTTAAAAACATTGTCAAGTGATAAGGTTTGAAGGAAACATGGGCAGAAATTTGTTTAATCATATTAAGATCTATAAATATAAAAATGCTCTTCACTATTTTGTTTATCCTAGAAACTATTTCCAATTAAATTTCATATGAGTTAACCAGTGCCAAGGTATGTGCTTGAGCTCAGGATTTTAAGAACAGCGGGTTGCTGCTCTGTATTAACCAAATCTTCCAACTAGCTTAGAATAGGCAACAATGGCATAGAAAGTAAAAATAAAGACTGGTTTCTTACAAAATAGCACTTCGCTTTTAATGAATACTGCTGATGATAAGATAGTGGTCCACACCTCACATTTTTTCTTTACATACTAATGGGCAGGAATTTCTGGTCCCATACGAGGTGGCTGCCCTGTGGTAGGTTCCCAAGTGGCAGGATGGGCGGGTCACACAAACTGCCGTAGACATCGGTGGCACTGGAAGATCCTATTGCCGACCAGATCCCGCTACACCTCCACTGCTATTTTCCCGAGACCCCGCCGCCACCCGTAAGTCACAGACAGCCTCTCCTCGCTGCTGCCGCCCAGCTTCTGGCCAATTCAGCTCCTGACTCTCTCGGCCTCGCTGTTGACTGTGGTTTTTGCTGTCCGGCAACAACAAGATCGAATAATACAAATAGGTCAATCAGAATGAGACCTCTTGGAGTGCTGGATTCTGATAGGCCAACTAACCTATTAGCGTGAGTGCTCCAAGAGGTCTTACTCTTATTGGCCCATTTGATTTTTTTAATATTTCTAAACTTTGCGTGATCGAACCAGGTTTTGTTGGTCACATGGTGGCTGGGCCTCGAAAGGAGCAGTGGGGTTCAGGCCATGAAAAAGAGGGGGAGAGACAGGGTTCAGGTCTACGAGCCTCATGAAGGGTTGATTCAAATGAAGGTTTCTTTGTGACATTTCTTTAAGAAGACTTCAGTCAAGTCCAGCATCAACCAACAAGCATCCTGTGTGCTGCTATCATTCCCACATTCTTTACACGCCTATGGAAGAGGGAATTTTAGGCCTCAGTAATTGAACCTGGCCTAGTGAAGGGCTGGTTCATGCCTCAGGAAAGGAGCGAGAGGGAGGGTTCAGGCCTTGGGTGGAGGCGGTTTGGGTCTCGGGCAAAGAGTAAGGGTGTATCCAACCTGGGAAAAGGAGTGAGGGGAGTGGTTCACCTTCATGTGAGGGTGGTGTGTTCAGGGCTCAGGAAAGTAGCAGTGGGGAATTTAGGCTTTAGAAAAGAAGCAGTAGTGGGAGGGATTTGGGCCTCTGAGAGAGATGAGAGGTGTGCTAATGTGAGTATGTATCAGAGAGGAAGTGAGTGTGTGTGAGAGAAGGGTAAGTGAGAGAGCTGTGTATTGGTGCATGCAAATGTGAGAGAGACACCCGTGTTTGCGTGAGGGTGAGATGCGTGAGTCTGATATAAAAATCAGTTTTTTAGCATCATTCCTTCCATTAAAAAATGACAAAAGGTAATATTTAAGTACTTCTTTATGAGAACTTTTTAATTATAACCAGATTACCCACTGCTAATTGGGTACTACTTCCAGAGGTTAATATTAAGGGGCCATGGGAGAGTAGCTTGGTCAGGGGTTAATGTAAGGGGGTGCATGTTGCTGGTGGATGTATTTGTGACTGTGCACTTTTTCCCAATATACTATAGCTAGAAAAAACTTGTTTACATTTGATTTCTATGTTTACAATTATTTTCCAGCTAAAAAAAGAGAGTGCTTGGGGCTCGCTGATGATCTTGGGATGTCATGGGGGGTTCTGATTTGGGGATTTGGGAAATCATGCCATAAAGGAATTTTAAAAAATACTTGAAAGATTTAGGAAGCATTAAAGCAGCAGTTTAAAATATTCAAAGTGGGGTAAAAATTAATAAGTGAGATCAGACCCAGAGATTTGAAGGGATCTAATCATCTCTGCTGTAATTTTATATACAATGATTCTTTGAACAAGAATGTCACAGTCTGATTTACATCTCTGTCATAATATTGTAGCTGCGAAGTTTTGATGCATCTTGGGGGGAGTTGCCTGAGTTGTCCGTAACCGGCCTAAACTTAGATCTCCAGAAACTCGTGGAAGCAGATGCAAAGAAAAAGGTAAATGGCAGACAAGAGTCCAGAATCCCAGAACTTGGGAAAATGCAGGCAATGTTGAAAAAATGTGGTGCAGAGAGTAGGTGTTTCTGTGGGTGATGAGTCAGTCCAAATGGCTACTACAGTGGCACAATGGTTAGCACTGCTACCTCACAGTCCCAGGGCCCCAAGTTCAATTCTGGCTTTGGGTCACTGTCTGTGTGGAGTTTGCACATTCTCCCCATGACTGCATGGGTTTCCTCTGGGTGCTCCGGTTTCTTCCCACAATCCGAAGGTGTGTATGTTCAGTTGATTGGTCATGCTAAATTGATTCTAGTGTCAGAGGATTAGCAGTGTAAATGCATGGGGTTAGGGGAATAGGGCCTGGGTGGGATTGTGGTTGGTGCAGACTCGATGGGCTCAATGGCCTCCTTCTGTACTGTAGTAATTTGATGAAAAGAACATTCAGGGTCTCCAGTTCACTCCAGAGATCCATAACGTTGCTATCCTTTGTTTCATTTTTCTTTGCTTAGTGTACTATTTAAGATTGAAGCTTAACCTGATTGTCCAAAATTATTGTGACTTGATTGGCAATAAATGAAATATTCCTTTTGTTAATGTCTGAACTTGGCTACAAGTTTGAAACGTGGTACAAGTTGATGGCTGATATAACTTAATTTAACACTGTGTTATGTTCTGCTATGAAAAGAACTACATAAATTTATTGAAGAAGCATAAATTGGTCTTTCTCATTTTATGCACAGGAACATAAAAGGATGCTGGACAAAATCTATATTCATTGTTGTCCTGACACAAGTGCAGAAGTTTGTTTTAATTTGGCAAGGAAGTTTTGGGAAGCAGGCATAAGCGTTAGACTAACAACCAGATTGAATGAGGTAATGTACGGAAATCAGTTGACATTCTGAATGTAGAGCACCAACAATGATAGATGAATGGAGAAATTTTAAATTGTTTTAAGACAGTTTCTCATTTTTAATAACTGTTTATAGGATGTGGCTGATGGCTCCCAAGTTCTGTTTGCCAGAAATGGTAGTCACCAGGCAATTATCAGAAGATGGGATTTTCCGATCTGCCGAAGTCGATCCCCGCCATGGGTTCCCCGGCAGCGGGAAAGGCAAAACGTGTAATTTGCTATTGACAGGACGATCTTCAAATGTGCGAGAGGAGTATGTTCAGGCCATCATTTCTCTGCTGACTCTTCATTAGAGCAGTCCTAATGTCATAACCTGTCATCATTGACCAGCATTTTTCTACAATTTAAATGCTTGTATGTCTTTCCTTTTGAATTTCCAATAAGTTTGTCTTAATTACACCCTATGACAAGGTAATCCATGAAGCTCCAATAAAGACCTTTCCCCTAACATCTCGTCTTAGTCTTTTACTGAACATCTCACTTCAATCTCTTACTGAGTATTTCAAGTCACTTACTTCCCTTCACCAATCTCCCCTTCTCAGGGGAGAAATATCCTTTCTCTGCTCACTCAATCAAATCCTTCATTATTTTTAAAAACTACAATTAAATTTCTTCATAGCCTTTTCTATTTCATTGTAAATGATCTCATTATTTCAATTCCTTCCTCATAATTATATCTTCTCATCCTGATCAATCTATATGGGACACTTTAATAGCTTTAAATGTCCTTTTCAATAATAGCACAGCCAAAAGTACTCACAATACTTTCTCTAAATGTTGCTTTGTACACATTTACCAATACTCCTTTGCGTTTGAACTCCCTATTTAGAAAATCTAAATTGCTTTTGGATCTTTATGTTGCTTTCTCTACCTGTACCTTGACCTTTGAATAATATGTATTTGAATCCTTGGTTCCTCTACAGTTTAAATTTTACTTATTCACGTCACAAGTAGGCTTATATTAACACTGCAATGAAGTTATTGTGAAAATTCCCTAGTTGTCACATTCTGGCGCCTGTTCCAGCACACTGGGGGAGAATTTTAGCATAGCCAATGCAACTAACCAGCATGTCTTTCGCTTGTGGGAGGAAAGCAGAGAACCTGTAGATTCCACACACTGATCGGAGCCGGGAATCAAACCCAGGTCCCTGGTACTGTGAGGCAGCAGTGCTAGCCATTGTGTCGCCCCACTGTTCAACCATACCTTTAGCACCTAATTATTAAGTATGTGCTAACATATTTTCTATTCACCTTATTTGTATGTTACTGCTGCTTGTAGCTACTCCTACCAGAAGATCAGCTGTCATGTTCTGCCATGCTCGGTTGTCTTGCGTCATCCTCACACATCCATTATAACTTATCTGCAACTGTTTTATGAAGTCCATCATACAACTGCACCTTGGTTAACTCCTCTTTTTGATGCCTTCTACTTTGCCCCCTCTGGAACAGATCACTGATCAAATGGCTGAGATATAGAACATAGAACATTACAGCACAGAACAGGCCCTTCGGCCTTCGATGTTGTGCCGACCAAAATAAAAAGCAATGCCCCTCCAAACTAAACCATTCCCTTCTCTTCCATATACTTATCAATTAACCTCTTAAACGCCACCAAACTTGGCGCATCTACAACAGCTGCAGGCAGGGCATTCCACTCCCTAATCACTCTTTGAGTAAAGAACCTACCTCTGATATCCGTCCTATAACTCATACCCCTTAATTTAAAGCTGTGTCCCCTCGTGCTAGCTTTCTCCATCCTAGGAAAAAGGCTATCACTGTCCACCCTATCTAAACCTCTAATCATCTTATATGCTTCAATAAGATCCCCTCTTAGCCGCCTCCTTTCTAACGAAAACAACCTCAAATCCTTCAACCTCTCTTCATAGGACCTGCCCTCCATACCAGGCAACATCCTGGTAAACCTCCTCTGTACCCTCTCCAATGCCTCCACATCTTTCTTATAATGTGGCGACCAGAACTGCACACAATACTCCAAGTGCGGCCGCACTAGAGTTTTGTACAGTTGCAACATGATGCTGCGGCTCCTAAATTCAATCCCCCTACCAATAAAAGCTAAGACTCCATATGCCTTCTTAACAACTTTATCCACTTGACTGCCTACTTTCAGGGATCTATTGACACATACACCAAGATGCTTCTGTTCCTCAACACTATTAAGAGCCATTATGAGATGTTGACACTTTCTTTCTGGATATCATTTCTAAGGTTCTTTTCACTCTCCTATGTACACTTTTATGTGATTTGTGACCTATACATGGAATGTTTAGCATATATCCACATCTTAGCATCTACATTTCAAAGGCTTCGACTTTTTTTATTGTCTGGGTTTCTGAGGTATACAGAAAAGTGGATAGAATGTAGCATCTTATGTGTTCTTTTCGTAATTGTAAGTTTGGGATTTTTGTGTTATTCACACATCCTCCACTTCACAAAATTACTTCCGGCCATCTCCATCCTTTTAGCTCCTGCATCACATTTGACATCTTCTGTTATCCTAAACAGACAAATTTACTTATGTGTTTGTATAATTTGCATAATTCCACCCTTTTTTGCGTCGAATTGAATGTTTTGATCTGAATACTCATTCTGCTAACTTGTCTAAAATGCTGTTTGCAGAAACCCCTACTATTGTGGTATCACTAAGTTTTTGTTGTATCTGAGTCCACACACTAATACTAATTGATGTTCCACTCAAGGATTCAAGTTAAAGTGTAGTTTGCAGGGAAAGTGTGGATGAAAGGCAGAAGATAATTAGGTCAGTATGTGCAAAATGATTAATTTTAAATGCAAACAAGTTATTGTTAGTTAAGACTTAGATTTCCTGAAGTACTGTAAAGTTGGCTTCAGCGTAGAACATTTTCTACTTCACAGACTGAGAGGCCAAAAGAAACAAAACTTGGGTGACAGACTGCCACTGCTGGCAGTGAGCTGTAATTACAACGTGACAAGTTTCTGTTGGCAGTTTCTATTATAAAAAAGGGGTTTTCTGGGCCTTCCCAGGTGCGTTTGCCCAAGGTGGATGTGGTGAGCCATTGGCTGCTGATGGGATTTTTCAGTCCCACCAAAATCTATGTGCCTTTGCAAGGCTCTCCTACCCTGTTGCTGGGCAACCTGCTGCAGAGATGGGGGAGATCCAGAAAACCCCACCACCAGGAAGGGCTGGTAAGTTTCACCCCTGATTTTTATAATAGCAACACTTGACGGATAAATGTGACTAAAATGTGAGAGCTGGAAGTTTATTCTTGTAGACAGAACAAACCAGCAGACAAAAGGACAGCGATTCTCCGACCTCACCCACAACTAGGATTCTCCAGTCCCTCTGCAGTGACTGGAGTTTAGCTGAGCACCAAATTCTCCATGCTCTGTGGTGGGATGAACGAGACTGGAAAATTCCTGCGAAGATTTTAAAATCGAGAGACAAGTTGACTGCATGGTTTTGTCATTTTCCACCTTTCTCCGGCACCCCTTAACCTTAATCCTTTGTTTAGTGTCCATTAATCAACTTCCAATCCTCTCTGCAAATTTCCTTCAAACCTTTCACAAGAAGGCTCTTTTAAGGTACTTCATTTATCTATCACTGATAAGTATGTAAAGTAAGATATTAATAAAGATAAATTCTGAGTATTAGGATTTTTAAAAAAATTTCATATGATTTAAAGCAAAGACAAACATTTTGATCAGCATGTGCCACTAGGTGACAGTATTTAGACAAAATATAAACTGCGGGTGCAACTGTTTTGGAACACTGTTCTCCCTATTACACTGAATATACTGTTATGCTAGTCAAACTGTTTGTTTTTGCTTTAAATCCTATAATTAAGGACCCCACACACTCCAGATATACTCTTCCACCTTCCCATTGGAAAAAGATATGAAAGTCTCAAGAACAGCTTCTTCCTTGTTGCCGTTAGACTTTTGAATGGACCTATCTTGCACTCTATACCCTAGTTATGTCTGTATTACTACATTCTGCACCCTCTCCCTTCCTTCTCTATGAATGATATCCTTTGTCTTTATGGCATGCAAGAAACAATGCATTTCATTGTATACTAGTAAATGTGACAATAATAAATCAAATCAAAATCAAAGTTACTGTAGCCACTTTTGCTTTGTGCCCAGTAAATGTAACAAGGGAATTTTCCACTTTAATTTTATTATTTGATATTAGTCATATGTTTGATCTCTCAGTTTTGAATCATTGCAAAATCACTTTCATTCTTCCCTAAATATTAAGACCATCCTTTGGATTCTACAAACGGTCAATGACCAATCAATCCTGATCAGCTCACTTGATCTTTTTCTGTCCAGGCTGTGTGCTGAAATCACTTTACACCTCAATAGTTAATCATCTTTATAGAGTTATAGAGTTTACAGCATGGAAGCAAGCCCTTCAGCTCAACTTGTTCATGCCGCACTTTTTTTTAAACCTCTAGGATAGTCCCAGTTGCCCATATCTCTCCATACTCATTTTACCCATCTGTCTAAATGCTTTTTAAAAGACAACATTGTATCCACCTCTACTACTACCTCTGACAGCTTGTTCCAGACAATTCTACCCTCTGTGTGAAAAGATTGGCCCCTGGACACTTTTGTATCTCTCCCCTCGCATCTTAAATTGATGCCCTTTAATTTGAGACTCCCCTACCTTTGGGAAAAGTACTGACTATCCAGCTGATCTATGCATCTCATTATTTTATAGACCTCTATAAGATCATGCCTCAGCTTTCCATGCTCCAGAGAATAAAGTCCCAGCCTATCCAGCCTTTAATTATACCTCAAACAATCAAGTCCCGGTAGCATCCTAGTAAAGCTTTTGTGTACTCTTTTTCTAGTTTAATAATATCCTTTCTATAATAGGGTGACCAAAACTGTACACAGTATTCCAAGTGTGGCCTTACCCAATGTCTTGTACAACTTCAACAAGATATCCCAACTTCTGTATTCAAATTCTGAGTAATGAAACCAAGCATGCTGAATGCTTTCTTCACCACTTTGTCTACCGATGACTTCACTTTCAAGGACCTATGGACTTGTACTCCTAGATCTCTTCGTTCTGTAACTCTCCCCAATGCCCTACTGCCCTTGTTCATTTGGAATCTGATACGACTTCAGGAAGCACTTGAAAAAAGTGACACAGAGGATAAGAAGAAAGTCTCTCGGGTTTCTTTGGATGGATGTGGGCATTGCCAATCTCATCAATATTTCTGCAACTTTTTAAATATGCCCTCACACTATGAAAAGAGAAAAGTCTACCTGATTATTTTCAAATTATATTGGTAAATATTGCTGTGAGTTTTGGATTTTTGATTTCCAGTGTATGATTTCCTCTCAAGTCATTCAAGCAGTTATTTTGAGCAATGCACTAGTCAAATCTCCTGTCATTGCACTTCTTCCAGTTTTTATTCTGAGATATTTATCAATATATTCCTATAAGGCTTTGCACTTTTACCCAATTCTGTTTAACAAATTTAACAAAAGGAATGAAAGATCATTGACCTGAAATGTTAATCCTGTTTCTTTCTCCACAGATGCTGCCAGACCTGCTGAGTATTTCCAGCATTTTCTGTTTTTAGTTAAGAAAGAATCAAATCCATTCACCACCTTGTACTTCTAAGTTTTGTTACTGGAAGAGAGATCACATACACCAAGGGAAATATGCTGTTTTAGAAACATTTTAAATGGGAAATTTATCTCAAAATGGAGGGGAAGAGTAAAGGGAATATTTTATTGAGGGCACTACAATCATCTTGATTTCATTGCACTTGTCCTGCCAAACTTGTGTTTTATTGCAATCAGCTTCTGCAGTTCCAAGTTGTTCCAAAAGTTTAGGTCATTGCCTAAATATATGATAAATTCTGACACTATTTCAGTGAAGAGATACTGATTTAGTCTGAAGGCATGAAATATACATATATTATTATAATTTAAATATTCTGTACGATGAGATAAAGTTTGTTTTCAAAGAACTTTTTGTTGAAACTTAAACATCATCATCACGCTGCTTGGAGAATGGATATGTTTTAATATTCGCTCAAGTCTTAACTATTCAGCCTCGTGTTTTATATCTGTTTAGAAAAAAGTTGCAGCTGAAAGTCTTGAAAAGGGAAGGATATTTGTTCTACGACCAGAGAATGAAACAGCTTTAAAGGTAAGAACCAAGTTGTCCAGTCAGCGGAATTCAATGAATGTATGTTGGCGGAACGCAAAGGAGTGGAAAGCCTGAAATGTACAGACTCTACAAACCTATGTGTATTACAGCCACCATCGCTTACACTGTGCACATTTAGTGGGGAACCAGTAATTACTACTAACCATTTACAATCACTATAAAAATCACTGAGAGAGGCAGTATATTAAGCAAATGGCTATTTTAAGAAGTCTCAGCTGTTCAGTAATCTTTTCCCAAATTGATAATGTATGATTACTTTAATTTCCCAATCCTCTGTATTTCCCAATTTCTAAGCTCTACTGATTTCAGGCCAACTCAGGGTCAATAAACTCTTTGCATGTTATTAAGATACTATTGAGCGCTTATTTTTGAAGCTGTTGATCAGCTTCCAGTATGAAGCAGCTTAATAGGTTTTACTGCCATCCTTTCTGTAAACATAAAGTAGTGGTAACACCAACCACCTGCAACATGCAATGGAGACCAGTTGTAATGTCTGGCCTCAACCATATCCTGGGAGTCCATGTGAGTCTGTCTTGAAGAATCCTTTGTTGTCTCTATACAGTTTTTACTACCTCTGGGCAGCATGGTAGCACTGTGGTTAGCACTACTGCCTCACTACGCCAGAGACCTGGGTTCATTTCCTAGCTTGGGTCACCGTCAGTGTGGAGTTTGCATGTTCTCCCCATGTCTGCGTGGGTTTCATCCAGGTGCTTCGATTTCCTCCCACAGTCCAAAGATGCACAGGTTAGGTGGATTGGCCATGTTAAATTGCCCCATAGTGTCAGGGAATTAACTTGGGTAAATGCATGGGACTATGGGGATAGAATCTGGATGGAATTGTGGTCAGTGCAGGCTTGATGGACCGAATGACCCCTTTCTGCACTGTAAGGATGCTATGATTCTCTCTGAACTTATGCAAAGTTTTAAAAGCCCATTGTTCTTGCTACTGCAGCTATTAGTTATCATCATTTCTGTTTTATATTAAGAAACATTTTCTCTCCGTTTCTGCTTCAGCTAATGTTAAAGGGAATTGCAAAAAATGAATTCCTGCTAGATAATAGGTAATAACAGCTAACTTTATGAAGCAGCTTTGCATGAACGGCATTTATCCTCTGCTTATCTTTAGGTGTTGCTGTATGACAGAGGAAATGTTTCAACCATAAATAGCATTGAGAAGTTTTTACAATGTGTAAAAAAGTCCACAAAACTGACCCCATCAAGGTAAAGTATGAAGACAAAGTGACATTTGATACAAGTATGTGCAGTTTGAATATAGTAGTTTTCATTGATTACATCAGTAGTCTGTTTTCTATGTGACAACCAGTTTTCAATCCTTGCTTACAAAGTTCCTGCAATTTCATGAGCTTTTACTTTATGCACCAGCCTTTATGTAGAACCTTGCCGGCAGTGTTTTGGAAATCTAAAAACATGACATCTACAGATTCCCCTGTATGTGTTCTCTCTGTTACATTCTCAAAAAATCTGAACAAATGATTTACCTTTCAAAAAGCCATGTTGACTAGGTTTGATTATATTCAACTTTCCTAAATGGTTAGCTATTTCCACTTTGATTATTAACTCCAGCATCTTGCCAATAATAGAAGTCAAACTATAGCCTTCTCACTTTCTCTCCTTTTAAACAAGGGCATTATATGGGCTGTTTTCCAATTTTATGGTACCCTCCTGGGACTTAGCGAGTTACAAAAAATTTCAACTAATGAGTCCATTATCTGTGCAGCCATTAAAACCCTAGCATGCAGTTCATTGGGTTCTGGTAACTTGCCTGCCTTCAGCCCCCTTAAGTTTCTCTGGTATTCTATCTCTTGTGATTGGGATTATTATAAGTTCTATTAAGTTACTTGAAATCATTCCATCTGATAATTTAGGGATATTTGCAATGTCTTCCATGGTGAATACTGATGCAAAAAAAATTTAACATATCTGCCATTACTTTGTTTGCTGTTATTTATTCACCCACCTTGTTCAGCAATTGCCTGCTTTCTATTTAAATATCTACAGAAAATCTCACTGTTTTAATGCTGCTTGCAAGTTTTTTCTCTCAAAATTCATTTTCTCCCTTATGAGCTTTTTAATCTTTTGTTGCTGTACCCTAAAAACTTCTCAATTCTTTGGTTTACCACTATCCCTTGCCATTTTGAGTGTCCTGCTTTTCAATTTAACATTTGCCCCCCGTGTAAGTCATGGATTTTGCCTCTTTCTCATGGAATTCCTCTTTTTGATTGGGATAAACGCCTGCTGGATATTGGATTAGCTGTTTGAATATCTGCCACTTCTTATCTCCTAACCTGTATCTTAGCTTGTTTACTCAGTTCACCTTAAACAACCTTTCTGTCATACCATTGTAATTTCCCTATTTACGTTGAAGATACTGGTTCAGAACCTAAGACGTTCATCCTCAAAGTGTATCTGGAATTCTATTATATTGTGGTCACTACCCCTCTATGGGATTCTTAACCAAAAGGTCCCTTATTAATCCATCTTCATTACACAAAACCAAATCTAAAATAGTCCATGCCCGGGTAGGTTCATAATGTACTGCTCTAAAGAGCAGTACCTGATACACTCCACAAATTCTTCATCTAAGCTACCCATGTCAGTTTGGTTTGTCTGATCGATATGCAGGTTAAAATCTCCCATGGTAATTGCAGTTCCCTTTGAACATACCCTTGATATTTGCTCATTTATGCTTTGATTTCTTGAGGTCATATTTTGGAGATCTATAGACTACCACCCAAACCAATTTACTATCCATTGCCTTTATATTATGACTCAGCTCTGCTCTGAAACCTTCCTTTATTAACAACAGTACCATAACTCCTTCCCCCTTTGGCCTTTTCCTTTGGAATATTGTATCACTCTGGAATGTTGAGTATTCAGGTCAGCCTGCAATCACGTTTCTGTAATAGTTAATACATCATACTCGCATGTTGCAATCTGTAATATCAACTCATCTAGCTTGTTGCAAATGTTTTGAGCATTTAGATATAGTACATTTAGCTTGCTTACAATAGTTGAGAACTCTGGATTTGCTCTACGCTGCATTTTTGTTTCCGTTTCTTGTCCCAGCCTTTCACACTATGATAGTCAAGGTCCCTCTCACCATCCTGTGCCACCGTTTTCTCATATACCCTGATTTTTTTTGAATTCTTCATTCCCGGAACCTTCCCCCCTCCTAGTTAGGCCTTTTGTATGAGTCCTTGCTCTAATACAGTATTCAAAAGACCTGTCCCTACTTGTAGCTAACATTCAGACTGACCACTAACCAGCTCTCCTCTCTTTAAGTTTGACTTCTCTATTTTCCAATCAACTGAAACTTCACTCATATTCTTTAGTTTAAAGACCACTCTACCTTCCTGGTTATACGGTCCTCAAGAATACCAATCCCGGCATGGTTCAGGTGTAAGCCATTCCAATGGTACAGCCCTACTTTCCCCAGTACTGATGCTAATGTCCTACAACTGATACCCAATTCTCCCACACCAATCTTTGAGCAAAGCATTCATCTCTCCAATTTGACATAATCTTCCCCATTTTGCATGTGGCTCAAATAAATAATCCAGAGATTATAACCATAAAAATTCTGTTCTTACAATTTAATGCCTAACTCCTTAAACTGCCTACACAGAACTTTCTTTTTTGTTCTACCTATGTCATTGGTACCAACATGGACCATGACCACGAATCCTCCCTGTCTCATCACAAGTTCCTCTCCAGCCCAAAGCAAGTGTCCCGAACGCTGGCACCTGGCTAGCAAAACAGCATTCGAGACTCTCGGTCCTGGCTACAGAGATTAGTGTCTATTCTCCTCACTGTACTATCCCCAACTACAGCAACATCTATTTTCTCTCCTGCCACTTGAACAGCTTCCTTAACCACAGCGGCGTGGTCAGTTTGCTCATCGTGCCCTCGGTCCCTCTCTCACCCATTCAAGGAGCAAAAATCTCATATCTGTTGGGCAAGGACAAGTGCTGAGGCTCCTGCAGTGTTCTCCTTGTGTGTAGCAACTCCCATCCTCCCTTTATCTTTAACAAGCATTTATTATGTTTCATTTCAGTCAGGTTCACTGTAATCATGCTCATTTTAACCTGCAGCAGTATAATGTCTTTCCATCTTTTCTTTTTTATTGAAAGCTCTGCTGGCACTATTGTCATCAAACTCTAATTTTAATGCATGCACCAAACTTACCATGGCAACTGTTAGAATGAGCAGTACATGCGAGATAAAAATGTTTGAAAGCAAATGAGGAAATGAAAAGGTGTCATAAATACATAATTGCATGGATTTCAGTAAACAAATATGTATTTACCTCAGACAGGACAATTGGAATAGTTTATTACTATGTCCTCACTTTGAATGCATTCTACATTTAGATATAGGATTTGACAAGATGTGGGTCTGAGGTCAGCCTTTGATTTGAATTGCAAAATGAGCAAGAAATTAATCAGAGAATTAGCAGAGAAGGGAAAAGGGTGAATTAGTATCATATCTAATATTGCTTCACAGGCATTAGCAACAGAGTGAGCGATCCAGAAGCTAGCCAAGTTTCATGCCCTGGCCTTTCCTTCATCCCCACCTTCAAACTCTTTTCTATGACCCCTTTTCCCTTCCGGCAACCCTTATCCCATCCTCACTTACATCTCTGTAGAGTTCTAAGGGCCGTCTGCAGTGGTGGCGCAAATAACTACTGACAACAGTCATTTCTCCTGATAATGGAGAGCTCCTGGCCTCTGATTTGGTTGGCAGCTCTTACAGGCGAGATTTCTGCCTTTCTCATGACGTCCTAAAATTAAATGTGCCTCGTGGTGTTGGGATTCCTGATAGCTGGGTTCCAGCTATCAGTTTGATGGGGGCATCGCAAGTTTTGGTAGTGGTGTCGGAACCCCACCACCTTCTTTCAATTCCACCCATAGGCCGAGAGTTTCTTGCAGGAGCGGGAATCCCCGTCCCTCCTGATATCAATGGACTTCTGGCTGGTTAGTCAAATTTTTCATCCCCACCTGTGAGGGTACCTACCGGAGTGGAAAATCTCGACCATAATGTTAAGCCTTTGGTCTGATTTGTAAGGTAGTTCTGTAAATCCATTAATCCCAGAAGAGAATAGCACAGCGGCACAGTGGTTAGCACTACTCCAGTGACCTAGGTTCGATTCTTGGCTTGGGTCACTGTGTGGAGTTTGCATGTTCTTTTTGTGAGTGCGTGAGTTTTCTCTGGGTGCTATGGTTTCTTCTTACAGTCCAAAGGTGTGCAGGTTAGGTTGATTGGCCAAGTTAAATTACCCCTTAGTGTCTTGGGATGTGTGGGTTAGAGGGATTAGCAGGTAAATGTATGGGTTACACGGATCAGGCCTGAGTGGGATTGTTGTCAGTACAGATTCCTTGGGCTGAATGGCCTCCGTCTGCACTGTAGGGATTCTATGATTCTATATTGTTTTGATTGTTCTGCTTTTCAAACAGGTGCTCACCAAAGAGCCAGATTTCTTCCAAGAGGCAGTCGAAAATACTGAGGCAACATTGTTTACTGCGAAAGTATTGAAAATGGCACACAGCCTACTAGTAACTATGCAACTGTAAACATGTTCAGGATATACAGGACACTAATGTCACATGTGTGATTAGAATTTTAGAATATTGTATTAAGATTATGATGCTATCAATATTTTATATACTTCTGTCAAAATGTTCATTAAATAATTATTAAAAAGTTTACGGAATAGCAATTTATTTTCCCCTTGGCAATTTTCTCCTCTCTCTCTCTCTCTCTCTCCTGAAGACATCAGCTCTTTGCTGGATACAGTTTCACAATGGCCATTTTGCATATATGAGCCTAGGTTGCAAGTATCAGCAATTGCAATTGGAGGGAATTACTGCTAGGTCTATTTTTGTGCTCACACTATTGTTGATGCCTATGTATTTCAGCAGGGAACACTGGATGACTGCACTCCCTCCCCTCACCCCCTAGTCCAAATCTTCACATGGTCCATTCCATCACTTCCCTTCATGACCACTTTTTTATCCACTTCTGCCGATAGACTGGCCACCAATATTCATTACAAACACACCAACTTCCAGAGCCATCTTGACTACAACATCTCACGTCCTGCTTGCCATAAGAGACTTCATCTCCTTCCAGTTCTCCACTTCCATTGTATCAGTTCAGATTTCTAACACATTTCTATGGGTGGTGTTGCAGATGCATGTGGTTGTGTGAAATTTTTTGATTTGGTTTATTATTGTCACATGTATTAACATATAGTAATCACGTTGTTAAAAACAAAGCTTCTGAAACTGACGTTTCCCCCCCTGTCCCACCAATGTAGTTAACAGGGCACTCATCCCTGTCAGATCCATCTCCCTCACCTCTGCCTTCATCCCTTTCAGAAGTAGGAAATATGAATGGTTGTGAGTCAAGTAGGAGGGGAGCAGAAACAACAAGCATTCCAAAGCAGTTACACAAATAATCTGATCCTACAATGCGACTGCAAACTACTTTTTTCTAATTCTTTATTTCCAAATACCTACTAATCTTCGTTTCTTATAAGTGCAATGCTACAATTCCTATTGTTCAGTCTGAAAACTGTACAGACTAGAATCTGTTAGAGTGGAGCATCTCATGACCCATACTGTTAGATCTCTTGTACTCTTCAGCGTAGAATCTTTATTGTTCCATATCTTAAAAGTGCAAGTTGATAGTGGTGTGCCGAGGATGACTGGACATCTCTTATATTGTCATGCCATTCACTAAGGTATGTCTTTCACTAAGAGATTTAAAGAATAAGAAATAAACAGGAAATTAGCAGAGAAAGGAAAAGGGCGAATTTGTGTTACATCTAGTGAAGAGAGAGGAGGAAAAGACGGAAAGAAAGACTAGGTTAAGACAGAAAATAAAAAGATAAAGGAAGAGTAATTTTTGTAAGAATTAATTTTAAATGACAGATTTTTTAATCATCTCTAACAATAATTTACTATCTGAAGGAATAAGACTCCCTGGTTTCAATTGTTCATTTTCTGGACCAGTGGGTTTTACTGCAGTTGATAACAGTTATTGCATTGCTAAAAAGCTATCTGCGTTCTTAATTTCTAAGACTTACATTTTCTGTGATGAGTTTAATCGGCAATTGAGGTGAAAATCCAGCAACATTTAAAAAAAAGCAAGTCTAAAGGTAAGATACTGTTTGTACGAAGCAAACAATGGGATAGCATGAATCAACCAAGAGATTTTGGAGAACACACTCTTATTCTCTGAACATGGTGGTCAATTTGCCTATAGTTAATAGCTTGTAGTCAATGAGACACAGTTATTCCAATGATCTTTCTCAGCAGAACCAAAGCAGTAGCAATATAATAAGGAAAATTTACAATTTCTTTAAAAGCTTTATGGAATTTATTTCTTTTTAAGAATGTTTGAAAATATCCTTTATAATTTTCAATTGTAAAGGAAATTCGATTGTAAATTGTAATATTCTTGGATAAGAAGAAATACTAGTTCATGTGACCCAACGAAGTTTGACATGGAATCAGTGCTAATAGAAAGGAATTTAAGGAACAAACCATGTCACCGACAGACACAAAGGAGAGCTACAAGTAGAGGAGCTGGAGGGTGAAGGTGATCAGAGCAAAGATGAAGGGAAAACAGAAGATGAAAAGAGAAACACTAAATTTGTGTGAGGAGAAGAAGCAAATCACGAAGAGGTCATTTTATCTGTTATTTTATCAGAAATGCAATCTGGAGCTGTTGGAGGTATTATGTAAATTGGCTAAAGAGATCTAAAACTGGGAAAATGCTTCAGAAGTGACTAAACCGTGAACTAGAGTGTTATTGGTTGTTTGTTTGAAAAGAAACTCTGAAAAGCTACACCATCACGACTCGCATGACCTGAGAGAGAGTTCATAAAAATATGTCTTGCTAATAATAATAGTACCTGTGAAACTTGAAGGTGAAAACTGTTGTTGGATAGAATACCTGATCTACCTTGTATGTGTAAAGAACATCAATTGTTGTAGAATGTTATAGCTATACAATAACACATTTCTATGGGTGGTGTTGTGAATGCATGTGGTTGTGTGAAATTTTTTGATTTGGTTTATTATTGTCACATGTATTAACACACAGTGAAAAGTATTGTTTTTTGCACACCATGCAGACAAAACATACCATTAATAGAGAAGGAAATAGAGTGCAGAATGTAGTGTTACATTCACAGCTAGGGTATAGAGAAAGATCAACTTATTGCAAGATAAGTCCATTCAAAAGTCTGACATAGCAGGGAAGAAGCTGTTCTTGAGTCAGTTGGTACGTAACCTCAGACTTTTGTATCTTCTTCCCAAAGGAAGAAGGTGGAAGAGAGAATGTCCGTGGTGCCTGAGGTCCTTAATTATGCTGGCTGCTTTGCAGAGGCAGCAGGAAGTGTAGACAGAGTCAATGGATGGGAGGCTGGTTTGCGTAATGGATTGGGCTACATTCACAACCTTTTGTAGTTCCTTGCAGTCTTGGCCAGAGCAGAAGCCATACCAAGCTGTAATACAACCACAAAGAATGCTTTCTATGGTGCATCTGTAAGAGTTGGTGAGAGTTGTAGCAGACGTGCCAAATTTACTCAGTCTTCTGAGAAAGTAAAGGAATTGATGGGCTTTCTTAACTATAGTGCCAACATGGGGCGACCAGGACAAATTGTTGGTGATCTGGATAGCTAAAAATATGAACTCTCTACTGATTTTAAAGTTAAATTTACCTTTTTATTTGAAGTGTCATTTGCCTGTTAATTCAAGTTCAGTTACATTGATTCAGATTTGTGTTAAAGTGAAAGCCACAAAATTGAAAACTTAGTAATTTCTTCATTTGAGAGAGGTAGGGGATTATTCAGGAAATTTGGTTAATGGTTCTCCCAGATGGATTGTAGCAGTTTTCCCTGATAGCTCAAAATGCCAATGGCAGCTAAGAGTGTCAATTCACGTGTTAGACTCAGTAACCCATTACCTGAGCAAAGCCTGTATAGTTGAGGATGGATCAAGCAGCCTTGGTCATGATTGGAACCAAAATAGTTAAACTTGTCAACTGAGGGATGAGATTGTTCCTACTTAACTACAGATAATGCATGAAAGCTAAAATCACGTCAAGCAATGTCCTTGCTGAAAAAACAAGGAACAGAAAGTCTTTTCGATTAACTGTATAACTAACTAGCTAAACACCAACTGTACCAATACGTGCAGCTTCCATAAACCTTAACTCTGACACCATCTAGATGGAGATCCTGGTGGGAAGAACATGAATTCTAAAATGGGCAAACATGAAGTCTTTTTCCAAAATGAAATCATTTACAAAGTATTCCACATGTCTGTACTTAAGATATTGGAGACAATTATTGTATCCATATATTCTGGTCCTAAGATGGCTAGTTGGGTGGGATTTTAAGGTCTCACTTGGGCGAGACCAGAAATTTCCGCTTGAGGTCAATGGAGATTTCCATTGTCGGATCCTCATCCGTGGTGGGCGAGGTATTAGAGTTTTGGCCATTATATCAAACCATCTGATTTGCATCATGCATTTGAGCATTTCATTGACTCGGAGCTTGATTTTCTGGGACTTGTGGGGACAGGATTGGTAGTGGGACCATTCAGGATATTTGACCAATTCCACCATGTGCAGAAGATATCATTTCATTGAAGGTTGTAGGCCATATGAGTTGGAGTCTGTGTGCCCCATTAAAGGGGCTCCAAGCAGGAAAGGCTATATCTAGCCTGTGAGGAACACAGGTTAGCGTGAGAATTTTGTCTACTCGGTAGTGCTCAGCAGAGTCAAAACAGTAGATGAGTGGTTTAGAGGCATAGCACACATTGCACAGCAGTGACCTCCTTCACCTGCAATTTGAGCTATCAAATGACCCTGCTCTGGATGACCTGTCATTTTGTCTTGTTAACACAAAGGTATCCATGCTATCTCCTCCTTTACTGGATTATATGTGTGGAGCTGCGGCACACCACCAATGATCAGAAATGTCTTGCGATGATTATGTGCTCTCTTCACCTACACTGTATATTCATTGGAGAAACATAACACCTATGGAGATGCTTTCCCAGGCTGTGTTGACCCTCTTCCCAGTCTACCTCATCCAAGGCACCGACAAGCCAGTAATGGCTGCTGACTGCCTTCTGAAAATTGCCCTCACTCTCTGAGTCCTTTTTTTATTTCATGCGATGTGGGTGTCACTAACAAGCAACCGCATTTATTAGCTATCCCTAATTGCTCATGAACTGCGCAGTTTGCTCGGCCATTTCAGAGTCAACCACATTGCTGTAGGTCTAAAGTCATATGTAGGCCAGATCAGATAGGAATGGTAGATATTCTCTAAAGGACATTAATGAATCCAGTTGTTTGTTTTTAACAATTGACAATGCTTTTGTGGTCATCTTTAGACTTTTAATTCTAGATTTTTTATTGGATTCAAATTCCATCATGTGCTGTGGTGTGATTTAGCCCTGGGGTGGCTTGATTACCAGTCCAGTGGCAATACTACTGTGTCACTTCCTTTCCTGGAAGTTGAGCCCAACCACCATGTTAGTGTCTTTTCCTTTAAAAATTCTATCATGTCACCAATGCTGATATGATGTATGGTCAGAATGTACGAATGATCTTCGTTCCTGATCCTGGATTGAAAATCCAGCTCCTGGTCTCCATTCCCCAAGTGCAATGCGTGCATCATAAATTTGGATCATTTATGAAGCTGTATGACAGTACAGAACTTGAAACAAATTCTCCTCAAAATTTCCCTTTGATGTCCAGGCATTCTCTGTGGTGTTTTTACCAAGTCAATCTACAATATAGCCAGCTAATAATAATTCAGAATCCAAGGTTCAAAAAAAGTTCCCAGAGAGGCTTTTATGTGAGAAAGAATATTTAATTGCAATTGCACTGGTATCGTCTAGTTACACCACTACATTATACCCTCAGTAGGGGTCAACTCATAACATAAGACTTAATTAGTGACTTAATGAAATGGGCAACAATGCTGTACCCAGAGAGATGTCTTATGTTTATAACATTCTGTCTTCAGAAAATCCAGGAGAGCACATTGTCTGTAAATCATTGTATTTTCCATGTGGCCTTCAGGTACTTAAGGCAAAAGTACTGCCTTGCTATTGATATTGGCCAAGAGTTAATTCTTGATTCCTAACTGCTTATTTCCCTCTTAATGCCAAGAATACCTAAGCCACATTCGAGAACCATGCGACTGAGCTATAGTATCAGTACTGAATAGAACTGCTAAAACTATTAATCAGTGTCTTACCTATTTCTTCATTTGCTTTCTGATGGATCCTGTAACCCAGTGAAGAAGGGAAAGAGTTAATGAATTTAATGCATTTTGTACCTAGCATATATTACAAACATTACCCTTCCTAATGCTAATCTCAAGCTTATACTGCTCCTGGTATCAATATAAATTATTTTTTCATGTTTTCCTTACTTGTTCATGTCTTTCATTCTTTAACTTTCCATTTCCATAAAGACAGATAGTCAAATGTGAATGTTATTTTGCAGACATTGCAAACCTTACCTGTTTGTGCTAATTGAACATCGTTAATTACGAGAGGACACAGATTTAAGGTGCTGGGGAGTAGGCACAGAGGAGATATCAGGGGTAGGTTTTTCACTCAGACGGTGATGGGTGAGTGGAATCAGCTGCCATCGGTGGTGGTGGAGGTAAATTTGATAGACTCTTTCAAGAGACTTCTGCATGAGTACATGAAACTTAATAGAATTTAATCTTATAGGTAAGCCTACTAGGTGTGGATATCATCGGTGCAACTTGTGGGCTGAAAGGCCTGTTTGTGCTGCAGTTTTTCTATGTTTCTAAATAGCTGCAGTTGGTAGGTTGCGATACCGGCTTTTTGACAGGAAGAGTCCTGCTGTGACTGCGGCGACCAGCCAAGTAACTTCAATGGAGAAGCTGCTGAAGCCACTGGAGAGGCTGTGAATCGTGACGGTACCCGATGCCTGCATTGTGATTGAAGCTGCGAGACAGGCTGCGAGTCCTGGTTGAAGCTGGGGGCTGCATCCTGGCTGGAAGCAGAAACATTGCGAGTCCTAACCGATGCCAGTGTTTGCATTGTGACCAGTGTTGAGAATCATGATATATAAATAACCACTTGTATTTGAGTTCAATTAGAAGCCTGGTAAACCACTGTTCGGGGCCAGGTTTCTCCCAAAAGCTTTTGAAATAAAACCCACCGTATTTTGATTCACCAACAGTCTCAGAGGTGTCTTTTACCTAAAACACCATTAAGTACTTTCCTTTATCTGTTCATTGACTTCTGTTGTAGATTTTTAATGTGGAATGCCAGCGTTGGACTGGGGTAAACACAGTAAGAAGTCTCACAACATCAGGTTAAAGTCCAACAGGTTTATTTGGTAGCAAAAGTCACATAAAGTAGATTTTTAAGCCACATAGGTAAATATGTGGATTCTAGTATTCATAGAGTTGTCATTGATAGGCACTTTGATGGAAAAGTAGACACTGATCATTCAAAGTATGCAAATGACCTTGAACCTTTTCTCTTTTTTTTCACAATGTCAAGATGCTTGCTTGCATTGAAGGAGCATGTGCCATCAACGTGAGTCAGTCTTCCTCCCCAAAAGCAATGTTTTTTTAGATGATAATGTGTTTTTAACATTCAGCAGCACATGTGTAGCACAAAGATCTGTTCCTTGTTGATGGATAAGGAGACCAATTACTGCCGACATAAATGTAGATGCTATCCACAGTGAAGTGCAGCCGTGCACGTAGCAACTCTGATCTGTTACATTGTACATTACTCATCCACGTTCAAATGCTTCTTTTGATTTCTAGAAGGATATTTATTCTGTATTTTTCCAAGACATGTTCAGTGTAAACAGAATTTTAGTTTATATGGAGTTCATTTTCAATAAAATTCAGATCGTACTAAATTTTTTTCAAACTTGATATGTCAGACATGATCTTTTGGCTATTTTGGTGAATTGGCACAAAGGCTGAGGAGATAGCATACGCAGTTTACACACTGGGCACGAATCAGTGTCACGCCATAAGCCATCTTCCCAGCCCTGTTTTGTTGGCAAGGTTGGCTTTATGCGCCAAAATGGCACAAAACTGATTTAAATATTAATGTAATCATCACCATGACATTAATATGTCCAGCACGGCCTTAACTGGCTTCCCGGATGTTTCCACCCTTATCTGTGAGAAGTTTCGCCAGCGAGAATCACCCATGGTCCCCATCCAATCTGCACTTCTTACCTTCCAAAATCCCATTTCAGTGGAGGCAGCTGATGCAGCCTCTCATCCTTTCTTAGGATATGGTTTCCAGAATTGGACACAGTACTCCAGTTAAAGCTGATCCAGTGTTTCAAAATGTTTATCATTAGTTCCTTGCTTTTGTACTTTAGGCATCATATTTATAAAGTCCTGAATCTTGTGTACTTTTCTAACCACTTTCTCAGCCTGTCCTGTCACCTTCAGTGTGTTGTGCACATGTTCCCCTTTTGAATTGTGTCCCTTATTTTTTATTGCCTCTCCTCTTTCTTCTCAACAGAAGTGCAACACTTCATACTGCTCTGCATTAAATTTAGTCTGTCATGTGTCTGCCCATTCCAGCAGCCTATGTCTACGTTTTTTTGAAATCATACTCTGTTCCTTACCATTCATTTAGATTTGTGTCATTTGCAAATGTTGAAATTGTGCCCTACTCTCAAGGCACCTCAGAAACCAATAATGAGCAAGTCTAGGTCATTAATCTGGATCAAGAAGAGCAGTCAACTCTACTGTGCCCTGGGAACATTTGTGTATATCTTCATGCAGTCTGAAAAACAACCATTTGCTACTACTTTTTGCCACTCAGTCAACTTCCCATCCAGACTTCCCATTTATCTTACAGGTTCAAGTTTTCTGGCAAGTGTATTATGTGGCACTTTATTAAACACTTATAGAAGTCCAGATATGCCACAAAAAAACCATGTTACTTAATCAGCTCTTTCTGTTGCTTCACCAAAAATTCAATAAAGTTAGCACTGTCGCCTCGCAGCATGAGGGACTAGGTTCGATTCCTGGCTTGGGTCACTGTCTTGGATGGAGTTTGCACATTCTCCTTGTGTTTGCGTGGGTTTCCTCCAGGTGCTCTGCAAAGATGTGCAGGGTAGGTGGATTAGTGTCAGGGTAAATGCATGGGTTGTAATGATAGAGGCTGGATGGGTTTGTGATCGGTGCAGAAAAAATGGGCCGAATGGTCTCCTTCTGCACTGTAGGATTCTATGTTGATAATCTAATCCTGGTGACTTATCAACTTTAAGCATAGCCAGCATTTCTAATACCTTCTTTCC
Source organism: Sphyrna mokarran (assembly GCA_024679065.1). Taxonomy (NCBI): domain Eukaryota; kingdom Metazoa; phylum Chordata; class Chondrichthyes; order Carcharhiniformes; family Carcharhinidae; genus Sphyrna; species Sphyrna mokarran. The sequence goes on from JAGIQG010000009.1 coordinate 66,640,930, forward strand.
TATTTTTAGTTTGCCCAGTATCTCAACTCCCTTTTCCTTCACTACGCTTTTGGAAACATCTTCCTTGGTAAAGACAAATGCAAAGTACTCATACATTTACCTCGACCATAACTGATACCTCCAGATCAGATCCTCCTTTTGGTCTCTAATTGAACCTAGGTCACCTCTTACTACCATTTTATTGTTTACATGTTTATAGAAAACTTTTGGATTGCTTTTTCTGTTAATCAGTCTTAGATAGTTCCTCCTTGCCCCTTTTGTTTCCTTTTCCATTTGCCCCTAAATTTTCTATACTCCATTAAATTCTTGTTCACTTGTCATATGAACCCTTTTTCCTGCTTTGTTTAACTCCTATCTCATGTGTTATTCAGGAAGCTCTGGATTTGCTTGCCCTATCTTTGCATCTTGTGGGAATCTACCTTGAATCTACCTGAACCATCCACTGTTTAAAGATAGCTGTTTGCTTTGTTACAGATTTGCATGTCAATCTTTAATTCCAGTATACTAGGCTAAACTCATTGTCGCCCCACTGACATGGGCCCTTTGCCAATTAAATATTTTTACTTTATCTAATTAATGTACTCTACATCTTCCCCCACCCTGCACCCAATCTTTATCCCGATCAGATTTATATCCTCCAACATTCCCCTACAGAGTCTCAGATTTTAAAGGGTTAGTGCTAATTTCCCTGATCTTGTTCTGATCACTTTCTGAGTTCAAGCCTACTATCCTTACTGTGTCTTATTTCTTTTTCTTCAGGATCTGAATAGTAAGCCCATGTTTCTATTGCCTTTCTCTCCATGGATATTAAGTTGTTGCTGTTTCCCTTTTTGTTACCTGCTCTATCTCAATCATGTATGATCTCAGTTGTCAAGATCTTTAGTTAATTATGCCTTCCCTCTTTTGGTCGTGTACCTATACTTTCTCCCTCTGGGTTTCAGCACTGGTAATTCTGTGCCTGTGGTTAAAGTTGGAAGCCTGGTTGTTTCTCTGTACTTCTTGACACTATCTCACTCCCTCATGGTTGCATAACATAGGGTTTAAGTTTCTACGTTAGGGCTAAAAGTTGAGAAACCAGTTTGTAATTGCCATTGAACAAAATCCTCCAAATCCAGCTAACAGCATATGTCATGAGATACACCACCATAGCAAGATTTGGACCTTTATTTGCAAGTGGGATCCCCTGCACAGAAAGATTTGGAAATCATTGCTAAGAGCTGAGGAGGCTGTGGTCATCACATTGTATTTGAAAAAAAAAGATAAAAGTAAATAAAGATATTGCCGCCCCTTTCTTACGAGCAAAGGAGCTTTAAAAAATCGAGAACCCCATATTGTTGGATGCGGCCAGGTAAATGTTTGAGAACATTACAACAGTAGAATGTTAGAAATTATAACAATACTTGAATTAATTGTATTTTATTTCTTGTAATTTCTACCCAGTTACAGGGAGAAACAAAAGAAACAAAGGCAAAAGGCTCCTCTTGTTTAAGATAATGACAGATGGATTCAGATATCCTTCCAAAGGTTTGTACTTTTTCCTACTGCTTTATCTGCCTTTCCATTTGGTGAATGTAGTCCTGTCATCAAGTAGTAAAGCAGGAAATTGAATCAATGGACTCAGATCAAACTAAGCACCTGCCTGGCGTGATCCCCATGGCTACAATTTCCGTTTGAAAGGATTCTTTTCTGAGTCTCTTCTGGTGTGCAGTGTGGGTTAAAATGGTGAGTCAGCTGTGGGTATGGAAGGCAATAACTGCATCTTAAAAACTGTATAAGCTGCGTCAGTAAAATGGTATTGGAATAAAGGAATCATTGACTTCATAATACTAAAAATTAAAACATTTAAAAAGTGCTATAAATTTGATCAGAACAATTTTCAGTCACATTATGAGGAAATCACTTTAAAACATGATATTTATTGAAGCATTTAAAAAGTACAATAAATCATGCTTAAAAAGTCATGAGTTTTAACTTTTGACAAGATTTTATCAAACCTTTAAAAAGTTTCATGTTAAGCTTTTAACAAGATTTATCTGACTTCTGGAAAAAAGGACTTGCATTAAAAAAGAGGTCAGGTAAATCTTGTTGAAAAACTGATTTATATTAAAACAATGAAAATATGTGATCAATCTTAAAATGTTAAAAAATCAGATCACTGTTTTAATGACTTTGAATGTTATAATTATACGAAACTTGATTGGAAAGGAACATAAGTATTACAGAATGCAAAGTAAAACTACTACTCTGGTGTGTATTGACTACTCCTTGCTAGAGATGACAGTTCAGCAGGTCCAGCCCTGGGACTGCCTTATAATGACCTTAGGTAATGAGTTCCATTGGGCAACTGTCTGTTCCCGTGCACATCTTACTCAACATGCCCACAGGGAAGTGATTCCCCATGGACCTCATGGGCACTTATCATAAATATTCTTAATTCAGACCCTCTTCATGAAGTATTCATGTAATAAGAGCAAGCCCCTTCATGACTGCAAATGGAAGACTTAAACTTTTTTGAGATATACACAATTTGTTATTAGTGGACAATTTATCCAAATTCAATGGCAGGTATGGAACCAATCAGAAAAATTGAAATATTAGGAAAAAAGCTTTGAATCAGGAGCTTAATGTACTTTGACACATTGGGGCTCAATTTTAATTCCAGGCAGGAATACAGTCTAATAAATGACATGTTCAAATGGTTTTAACTCACTGTGCCTCTGGCAAAACTCTTGATCAAAATGTTGGGGTAGTAGATGATAAATGCTTGCCTATCAGACAATGGGAGCCATGGTTCCCTTCACTCATTTAGCTTGAGTTATTTCATGCTTGGTGAAATTTATAGATTATGCTAGTATCAATTCACTTGAAAGTGTCTTCTACAGATATTAACTTCAATTCACCAAACACCCATTAAACCAAAGGGAAGTTTTGAGTTGGAAGCTCTAGAGGGCAGCATATCATGCAATGAATCCTGCTGTAAAACCAACCCTGAATTTGGTTGGCCCAGAAGTTCTGAAAAGCTTGGTTTGAGGGAGGCAAAGTGCAAATGTTGAAATCCTGTACTTCTAAAAACCATTTTTTCTTTTGTTGAATGAAACATAAAGGATAGAGACTGTGTTAAGAAACTTAAATTCATGGTCATGCACATTCACACTACTGATTCACTGCATAGTCTTTGTTCTGTTATGTTCACCACCCTCAGCAATTATTCCGATCTTCCTGCTGTTTCGAGTGAAATCTAATTCGTAAATGTAATTGTAAAGAAGGGAAATGCCACAATAATACTGGAGTTGCAGAATGTAGAATGAAGAGATCACTGGTGTCAATGAGTCACCAGAATTTAATGTGCATTCAATAGAAAATCAGCCATCGTTTTAAACTTGGCTTTTAATTGTATGTCCCTCAGTAGGAAGGGGTATTTGACCATTCTGTCTTGGAGCTCACCTAATAATGGGTCATCCAGCTGAGCTTTTAAAGATACATGTGAACCTATCAGAGGTTTTCTACAAAACAAGTAGTGAATCTACGTTTGTTTTCCCTTGGTGTAGAGGAGGTTACATTGTAAGCGGCAAATTAAGTTTACTAAATTGAAATAGGTACAAGTAAATCGCCGCTTCACCTAGAAGGAGTGTTGGGGTCCTGGACAACAGGAAGGTCATGTGTCACTCCCCCTGGGCTTTCATGGAAAGATGCAGTGGGAAGGAGCACATGTGGGGGAGTTTTTGAGAAGTGCTGAAAGGAGAGGCAAAGGGTTCAGTAGTGGTGTGATGGTGATGACAGAAATGGCCATTTTATATTTTAAACACTTACCTTGTGGATTGCAGTCAGCATTAGCCCCTTTAAATATTATGAGGCCATATGTTGAGAGCTTGTTTCCTCTTGTGGGTGAGTCCAGAGAGCATAATCTCAGAGGAAAGATTCACTGATTTAAGCAGACATGAGTAGTCATCTCTTTTCTAAGAATTTAACTAAAATAAAGAGATTTAAAGGATTCAAGGACTATTGGGGAGGGAGCAGACGGGGAAGTAGAGTTAAGGCCACAGTCAGATCATTCATGATTTTATAGAATGGTGGTGCAGGCTCAAGGGGCCAAATGGCCAACTTCTGCTATTTCTCATTCAGTAGAGTCACGTCATTCACTGAGGTTATGTTCCAGCAAATCACAAATGATGTACCTGTTTTTCCACAAAGTTCAATCTGATACTTCCCAGCCATTTCACGGCAGCATTGGTTTGATCAGTTGCTCGCCTCCAAATTGTGGTGCAGTACCTGTGTCTGACAGACAGGGAAACCTCTGAGCAATAGTGAAAATTTCTAAATGAACAGAGTGGTTGTCTCTGCGAGATTGGGACATTTCCTGGTTAATTCCTTCTTTCCAGATTCAGTCTCTGCTCAGTTATCGTTGCAGTCTCCCATGGATATAGAGGATATGGAAAAGAAAACTAGGATAAAATGAACATTGCTCACACAATGGATGATGCAGTGTACAAAGTATAAAACCTGGGTAAATTAAAAGGCAAACAAGGAAGTCATGAAAGGCAGGACTTCGCTGTTTCAGGCACTGACAGGTATTCACAAGTGGGAAGATAGTATTTTGTTTTGAGAATTGTGAAGTAGCATATTTTAATACTCAGTAGCAGACAAAATGACAAAAGACAGGATATACTGTTCAACAAAATGAGTCAAGAAAATGTTTGTGGATGTTAATTCATAAAATGTTGAGGCACAATGGTATAGTGATTAGCACTGCTGCCTCAGTGCCGAGGACCTGCATTCAAATCCGGCCATGGGTGACTGTCTATGTGGAGTTTGCATGTTCTCCCTGTGTCTGTGTGTGTTTCCTCCGATGCTTCAGTTTTCTCCCATCCTCCAAAGATATGTAGGTTATGTTGATGGGCCATAATAAATTGCCCCTTAGAGTCAGGGAGATTAGCAGGATAAATACATGGGATTAAGAGAAAGGGCCTGAGTAGAACTATTGTTGGTTCAGGCTCGATGGACCAAATGTCCTCCTTCTGCATGGCAGGGATTCTGTGTTTCATAATCACAGTACATAGCAGAAATTAAAAGAGAAACAAAATACAATGGTACTCATTAGCAAATAACTCCAAAGAACTAATCCTTTGTAAAAATGGAAGACTTTCCATAATTTTGTCTTTACAGAACTTGGTGCAGCTGTAAGGAAATAGCAGTTTGGAACTGTAATTTCTTCACATTCACATTGACAGCTGTTAGGATAGGTTACCAAATGAGTGCAAAGTACACTGACCAAATTCAACAAAGAACGGGACAGATTCCTAACTTAGCATATAGTAAAAGGAAAGAAGCATTAGTGTGAGGGTAAAAATGAGATGAGATTGAATACTCAAGTGTCAATAAAATAAATACATACGAACAGGGTTTCAACACAATGAGACACATAAACAGCAGAATAATACACATGCACACAGTTTTAACTAGAAATAACCCCCTTGTTTCAAACTATAACCCCAATACCTGAACTCAGTAAGATTTCCGTATTCCCCAAACAACATTGACCTTAAATACATCTATAAGTTAAATGCAGTTTATCATTACCACACAATACCAGGAGGATGATCCAGCCTGGAAACATCTTTGCCTGGGTTAGCAAAGATAGGTAAACTGCCTTTACAAACGTTTCTGAAGGTTTATTTAGCTGTAAGACTTTGAAAAGGACCTCTGCTGTTGGCTGTTACCTTGGCCTTTCTGTGAGATGTTAAACTGCTGACCTTCCAGTCACATGTTAAACTGACCTTTCTGTTTCTGCAGGAGTTGACAGTCATACCCATGGTTCTGTCTTCTGCTCATCATTTATTGGACTGTCTGTCTCTCCTACAGTCTTGACATTCTAAAAGTTAGCATCTGTATGCATCCCCTGATCACTCAGTTGTCGAGATAAACTTCTTCCTCATTATAGGAATATTTACATCTGATGTTATCTAGATGTCTTGTTATTGGGAAAAGCACATATCTCATCAGCCTCTTTGAATGTGGGCTGCTGGAAAATTCTCCCTTGTTGATAGGAGATTACATCCCATTATTCCTTATATTACTTCTGAGTTTTGTTGTTATGCAATGACAGCATGACTGGTAAAGCTAGGACTATTGTCCATCCCTGATTGCTCTTGAGAAGGTGGTGGCCAGCTGCGTTCTTGAACTGCTGCAATTTTTGTGACATAGGTATTCACTCACACACTGTTGACAGGAAGGGAGCTTAAAGATATTGACACTGTGACACTGAAGGAATGACAACAAAGTTTCAGGTCAGGGTGATGTGTAACTTGGAGGGGACTTACTGGTGATGATGGTGGTGGTGTGCCCATGAGCCTGAATGTTATGCAGTTTGTGTGTGTTGCATGACTCACATGATGAAGGAGCAATGCTCTGAAAGCTCGTGATTCCGAATAAACCTGTTGGACTTTAACCTGGTGTTGTGAGATGTCTTACTGTTGCACGTGGGCATGGACAGATTCTTTACCCAAGGAGTGTTAATGGTACTGAACTGTGCAATTATTAACAAACATCCTGACTTCTGATCTTACGAAGAAGGGAATTGATGAAGCGTTGAAGTTGATTGGACGTTGGATACTATCCTGAGGAGTGTCAGCCACAATGTCCTTGGCTGAGATGATTGTCCTCCAACAAGTATCTTTCTTTGTGCTAGGTATGACTCCATAGGGTGGAGAGTTTCCTCTTCCCCCAATTCCCATTGACCTCAGTTTCACTGGACCTCCTAAATACCACATCCAGTCAAGGACAGTTGCTTTCACCTCACATCTTGAATCTAGCTTTTTATCCACATTTGGTCCAAGACTGTAATATAATTGGATATGTATTCATATGAAAGTAAATTTCCTCATTATTCTTGGACACAAATATTTTTTCATCACGCATTGATGGGGATGATTTTAAGATAGACATCCCTGTTTATTAAAGCTGTTTTTTTTTAATCAAAGATCATGTCAAATTTTAGAAGATTACAATCCAGTCAGACTGTTTTGGCATCAGCATTGGTGCTGGCCATTTGTTGCTTTGCAAGGATTCACCGCTGCTGGGTCAAAATTGTGGACCTCACTCCCTAACCGCACTGTAGGTGTATCTACACCACACAGACTGCAGCTATTCAAGAAAACACTCACCACCACCATCTCAAGCAGATTTAGGAATAGGCAATAAATGCTGGTCTAGCCAGTGGAGCCCACTTCCCTTGAATGAATAAAATAAAAGGATTGGAAGCGCAATTATTTTAATTCAGGTCACAGCAGTTGGAAGATAATTGAAGTTGACACTTTGGCTTTATCTTCACTTGACAAAAATTGAATTTAGTTTTAAAATGCTATTATCAGGGAAAATAATCAGAGATGATGCAATTAGTGTAAATCTAGTAGTGTTGTGTCTGTCTGACATCTCTTCACAATGCTATGGTTTTGAAAGGATTTACAGCTGGCTTCTTTGCCTTTGTGATTCTTTGCAGGTTTGAAATTCCACCTGTCATTTGCCTCTTGTCTGGATTCATGGCCAACCAAGTTGTGGGACTTGGATGTACTTCATTTGTTTTGCTTTTTAACAAAATAGAATAAGACGATACCATTGGGAATCATCAGTGGACTTGAATTTCACTGTCTTGCCGACAATAATGGGGTGATAATGGGTTCAGAATCAGATCAACCATCCCATTATCATTGGCAATGTAGCTAGTGCCATTTTTAAAAAGCTCTACAACTTAGTGTTCTAAACTCCACCTCTTTCCCCTTTTTAATATGGAATTTGGGGCCCTATAATGTAACTTGTAGTTGAGAATTGGTCAGAGTTTGCAGATCTGACTTGTTCTACAGATGTGGAAGTGAAGGAGTTTATGAGGTTTAATTACAAATTGTGGCCTTGCTGTCTGGGACCCTCTCACTTTGGGACTGTGACTCTCCCTAACAACATACTCTGTGATGATCCGTTAGTTTAATTACTTTGATGGCTAGAGTATAGTGATGCCTGTAGCTTGGTGCTTGTTATAATGAGGAAATGCCGGTGTTGAACTGGGTAAGCATGATAAGAAGTCTCACAATAATAAGTTAAAGTCCAATAGGTTTATTTGGCAGCACAAGCTTTCGGAGTCTCAGGCTCCTTCTTGAGGCGAGTAAGGAATTGTGTTCACAAACAGGCACATATAGACACAAACTCAATTTACAAGATTGCCATCAGAAGACAAACACGGGACATGGTGGACCCTTCGTCCAGAGTAGCGAAGCTATAACACTTTCCCTGGAGTCTTCAACATGTTATCGATGAAGACGAACATTTCACCAAAGCCATCCCTATACCCCCACATCTTGCCTTCAAACAACCACACGACTTCAGACAGGCCATTGTCCGCAGCAAACTCCCCAGCCCTCAGGAGGACAGTGACCACAACTCCACACAGCCCTGCCACAGCAACCTCTGCAAGATGTACCAGATCGTTGATACAGATGCCATCATCTCACATGAGAATACCTACCACCAGATATATGGATTCGGCCAATGTTGTCTACCGGATATGTTGCAGGAAAGGATGTCATGAGGCATGGCACATTGGGGAGACCGTGCACTTTCTTCGATAACAGATGAATGAACATTGTTCAGCAATTGCCAGGCAACAGTATTCCCTTCCAGTTGGTGAACACTTCAGCAGTCACGGGCATTCAACCTCTGATCTTCGGGTAAATGTTCTCCAAGGCGGCCTTCATGACGCACGACAACGTAAAATCACTGAGCAGAAACTGAAAGCCAAGTTCTGCACAAGTGAAGATAAGGCCAAAGCATCAACTTCAATTACAAAGAACAAAAGAACAAAACGGCACGGGAAACAGGCCCTTCGGCTCAACGAGCCCACGCTGCCACCCCAATGTTCCCACCTCTACCCGCGATCTATGTTCATAGATCTATGGATGAAAAATCAAATTTGAGACAATTTAGGGAGAATTTGTTTTGCCAATCAGCCTAAGAGCACATCTTTGGGATGTGGGAGGAAACCGGAGCATCCGGAGAAAACCCATGCAAGCACGGGGACAATGCGCAAACTCCCACAGACACAGGTCCAAATCTATGTATCTGCACAGCACAGCAATAGTCACTGAGCTGTTGTGTTGTCCATCAAATGGTCCAGGTCAAGCGTACACTAATGATGTGAAGCACTAGGATACTCTTGAAAAAAATCCAAGAGCATCCCTCTCACGACCCATTGCGTGTATGCCCCTTGTTAAACAACAAGGTGGACCAAAGCACCTGTAGGATGAAAACAAGTACATCAATATCATCATCTATTTACACACTTCCCAGGGACTCCCAAGGCTCATGATCCCTATTTTAAATCAGTTTTCTATACCCCTCCATTCCCATTCTGTTCATGTGCCCATCTAACTGGCCTCAACTGGGATGCTGGGTCCGTATCACACTGTCTGTAACTCCCACAACTTGTCCTGGCTTGCAAAATCTCACTAACTATTTACATCTCTTTGACTTGTGCTTAGCCGTCCACTCATATTGTCTGTACCTTTTAAGACTTGATTACCTGTGAAGACTCACATTCCAACCATTATTTTGTAAATTGAATTTGTGTCTGTATATGCCCTGTTTGTAAACACAATTCCTCATTTACCTGAAGAAGGAACTTGAAAGTCTGAAAGCTTGTGCTACCAAATAAACCTGTTGGACTTTAACTTGGTGCTCGTTGACAGTGGTATTCCTGAAATAAAGAGCTACCTGTGCTGCAGACACAGATATCTACACCATTAATTCAGGAACTTGTGTATTGCAGATTTTAAACAGTGGCCCCCTGAACAAAGTATTAATGTGGCCTTCAGCATAAGATTAGTGGTTGGTGAGTAATACGGAAAGAACTACATACGTACAAGAAACACTGAATAATTGATGGTAAAGAGGAATTACTCTTGTACTTGAAGAGAGCTTCCCACCCACTCACCTGCCCTTCAATAAGCAGGGTGCAAAATTGAGTACATGAAATGTGAATGCAACAGGAAAAGCACCATAAACAGAGCTTGATCTGTCTGGTTAAATCAAAAGTAGCGAGAGAGGCTTTGAATCCCATTGTCAAAATGCAGTCAATGCAGCTTTATAATTCCCTCTACTAGCTTGCAGCTTCTATCTCCTCATCCTCTCAATGCTTCCCTATCCCATTCCCCCAATCCTTCCCTCTCCACATCCCCCAGTGCTTCTCTCTTTCTATCTCCTCAATGCTTGCCCGCTCTCCCTCCACATCCCCAACCCCTCCTCAATGCTCTCTCTCCCCACCCTACCTAATTCTTCTCTCTGGGTTGGTGTGAGGGAAGCAGGAAGATAAAAGATCACATGTTATGGCGGTATTGGTTGACCAGGATAACTCATTGTTTTTTTTTAGTTTTTCAAATAATGTACTGTTTCATCCACCAGAGAAGGCAATTTAACATCTTTTCTGAAACATAGTACTTCTATGTCAGCCATGTTGATGGGCTGAATTTAATGCAATTGGTGATGGCCCTGATCATAGGCCTCACCTTGATCAGTTCTGGGAGCTCTGACCCAATTCTGACAGGTAATTAACTGCCTGACATTGGGGCTTTCATCCCCCATTGGCAGAGATCCCAGCTCTGAGAGCAACTAACTATTGGGAGAGCTGGCAGTTCTTCAGTCCCATTCGCCTACTGGGAGTGGTGGCCAGTGCAGGGACTGCATCCAGAACAGAGGAACATTATGGAGCCAGCTCCATGGGTTTGGGTTAGCCAACCAGGCTGGCTCCATGGCGAGGGTTGGGAGATAGTTGGTGAGAGTGGAAGTTGTTTCTCAGGGAGGCACGGGATGGGGGGTGGTGAGGGATTGGGGCTGCCATATAGGATATGCTATCAGGAGGACATTGGCAGTAGGAAAGCCATCCTTGACTTTCCCCACTGCTCAAAGATTGCATGGCATATGGCATCAAAAAGGTGATGGACACTCTACCCCTGACCTTTCCCTCCCAATTCACCAGTATCCCACCTGCCTCCATACCTGCTCCCAAATCATCAATTCAGTTCCACAATGTGTTGATGTATGAAACCCTAACTTCCTGACTCAGAAGCAAGGTTCCTATGATTAAGCCAAGGTTGACACAAATGGACAGGTCACTGCTTCAGTTTGGGTTGAGTGCAAGAGAAAGGGCAGTGTTTTGTCCCTGCATGTTTGGGAGGAAAGTTCGGCTCATAGTTGAGTCCAGATTCATTGCATTTAATGGAACTAGCGCATTGTTTTCAAACTTAATAATCAACTGTGTATGATGTTAGGCTTGGGCAAAGTCATTACCTCATGTATCTATTACCTATAAATTACGTATTGGATGGCATGGTGGCACAATGATTAACACTGCTGTCTCACAGTTCCAGGGACCTGAATTTGATTCCTGGCTTTGGTCATCCTCTGTGTGGAGTTTGCATGTTCTCCTTGTGTCTACATGAGTTTCCTCCAGCTGCTCCAGTTTCCTCCCACAGTTTAAAGATATACAGGTTAGGTGCATTGGTCATTCTAAGTTGCCACTTAGTGTTCCAGGATGCATAGGTTAGGGGAATTAGCAGGGTAAAAATGTGGGGATAGGGCCTAGGTGGCATTGTTGTTGGTGCAGATTTGATGGGCTGATGGCCTTCTGCAATAGGGATTTAATGATTCATAAATGCTCTCTAAATGTCACAAAGAAGTAAATTGCAGTTCAGCGCAATGGAATTGGTTTGCAACAAATAGTTCAGGGAGATGGTAAAGATGAGAGAAGAAAGTTGCAAGTAATTTGGAAAGCTGGTTGAATGTTACCATTTATTGCAAGGGAATTGAATACATAAGTTATGCTTCAGTTATACAGACCACATTTGGGATATAGTGTTTAAGATGATTACAGAATTTGACATGGTAAATAGAGAAAAGCTGTTCCTCTGGTGGTAGAAGCCACAGATAACATTACAATTAGAGCACACCCATCCAGGGGTGATGTCAGGAAGCATGCGTTCACATGAAGATTTGCGTAAATCTGGAACTCTCTCCCAAAAGTAGTTGAGGCAGGGTCAACTGAAAATTGCAGGAATGAGATATTTTTTACTCAGTGAGGATATTGAGAGATAAGGAGCAATGGTGAGTAAATGGAGTTAAAACACAAATTAGCCATGATCTAATTGAATGGCGGAACAGACCAGAGGGGTTGAATAGCCTCTCCCTATTCCTGTATTATTTTGTTAACTGCTCGTGAAAGGAACGAAAGGATGACTTATAGGGAAAATGTTCTAACTCACAAATCTTAAAATATCAACTGAGAGCAACAATCAATAACAGCGTCTCACCACCTGATTTAATTACTTCCTGCCTGGGTTCTTGTGTGAAACCTGGTTTTTATCCTCCTTGGCTCATTCATTATACCCATAACAATTCATCTTGTGCTGCCGTAACTAACTGGCCATGTGATTCAGATCTTGCTGTGTATTACTGTACAAGCGGGAAAACAACGTGTTATCAGTGTGAGTCACTATGTGGAATAGTAGAAAGATTTCTGAAGGCTTGGAGATGGATTGCTTTATGGAGAAAATGATTCTGTTGAGCTGAATTAACAGTCAGAGTGAGTAATGGTGATCATAGGTCTTATGTACAAATGTGTAAATGCATTCTCATGGTAACAAAGGACTGGCGGACAATATCATCCCTCAATGAGGAAAATATCTTGGCTATCATGCACTTCTTTTTATTTTTGGAATCAATCTGTATTCAACAAAAGCCAGAGCAGTCTGTAATTTAAACAAAGACTTCAGGCCACATCATTTAAGTTATGAAAAGAAGTTGGATAGACTTAAGTTGTTTTTGCTGGAGCAGAGAAATAACCTGATCAAGCTGTACAAGAATATGAAGGGCATGGACTGAGTGAATAAAGGGTCAGTCATGACGGGACCCAAGTTCAAGGTCAGGGGAAGGAGGTTTAGGGAGGAATGTGAAGAAAAACTGTTACCCAGAAAGTGGTGACGGTTGGAAATGTGCTGCCTGGGAAGGTGGTACAGATGAATTGCCTCACATTCTTTAAAAAGTACCTGGATGAGCACTTGACATAACATTCAGGGCTATGGGTCAGAATGCTGGGAAATGGGTTAAGCAGAAGGTCAATGTTTCACACATGTCAGTGCAGGCTCAATGGGCTAAAAGGCATTTTCTGCACTGTGTGATTCAATTAATTATAGTCTGTGTAAGCAATCTTGAGGGTTTTATTTAAACAAGTGACAGCAACAATTTGCAGAGGGTTCTTGGTAACAACAGAAACAGAAATGAATGCCAAGCAAGTTGTTGAAGGATTTGAAAGAGAGAAGGCCTCATAGGAAGATTGGTGTGTAGGCAAAGAGGCAAGTTTTGGAGGCAGCGAGAAGTGCAGCCAAACAAGATAGTTTTGGAAGAGGCCACGAGCTCTCATTAATGACAAAACGTATTTTTGCCTGAAGACACAGCAATGTTTCCTCACTTTTCTGGTTCTTTAGAAATTCCAGCCAAACAGCCACATTACCACTTAATATATCACAGCATGCTTGGAAACATTTGGCAGTCAATCTGGATTTACATGCAATGCAGAAATTTCAGAAAATTTACCCTTGTACTTAGGCCACAGTGTAATGCTAGTCAGTTTGGAGGTTGTTTTAATCTTCCAGTCACGGTGGATGCTGAAAACCAGTGAGATTAAAGAGACTGAGGTATGATAAAATTAATTAATGATGACCAATCAACCATTATGAGATAATTGCCTCAAATGTTTAACCTCATTGAGTATGATAGTGTAATAATTATAGACCGAGAAAGGTCATGGGTTCAGATCAGTAATCAGTGAAATAGAATTTGATAGATCTGCTCATTTGTGGATTAGCAGCAATACCTGGCAGGCAGGGGATGAGCTAGCCCATTGCGCTGATGCCTATAATGTGGTTTAGCCAGGCTAGGTGGGTAAATGTAAAGGATCAGGGTAGCAATGAGTTTAAATCGAGGCTTTACTTGTTGCAATTTTTCAAAGCCATCGTAGCTTTTTGGCTAAGATGAAGCATTAGATCAAGCCTGGGAGGGAGTGCAATGTCTTACCCTGTCAGCTTAGATCTTGTTTGATCGAGCTAAGATGGGATTGCATTATGATGTGATGACAGCTTGGATCTGGATTGCCCCTCATACGGAGACCAAGACTGGATTTAATTTGAATTGGCTTTTTTGATTAGAATTAAAGTTCTGAAAGTGCCAAAATCAAAAGTTCTCTCTCCTTTGCTTGTTGTTTTGTGTAGTCTGTTCATTTCAGTGCATAGTACCTTTTGTGTAACTACCATGGCACACAGGCTGGGCTGTATATTATGGAGGGGGTTCACCAGATTGTTTCTACCACCCACCCCTGAAGCACACTGCTTCATGTTAGCCCACCCTACAGCATTAATAGCTGTAAGACTGGCTACGTTGCCTGACAGTGGGATTTGCGCCCTTCATTAGATTGACTGGCAGCTTCAACAATCCCGGCAGTGCCAAGACCTCATTAGTGGGTGCTGCCAGGACTGCAATTAGCTCCATGAAGAAGGCTCGATGGATTCTGAAGTAATTCAAGTCCAGGATATAGGGGAGGTGGTGGGCAGCTTAAGGAGAGGTGTAGTTTAGTTTTTTTTATTTTGGTCAAGTCTATACACTTGACCAACAGGACTTGAAGCTGAAAACAAAAGACACTTACGTAGTCCAGGGCTGAATTAATGTATACCAAATGGTGTATGATTTGTAGGATCTATCTCCCCTTAAGAGTCATCAATGAACTTTTTTGATTTTTCTAACAATCAGATAGCTTGCATGATCATGTCTTTTGACTGCCAGTGTTCCCTCTAAGGCAATGGTTCCTAACCTTTTATATGAATGCCCACTCAAAAAGTGAAACCTCAAAATGGGTGTGAAAACCTTGAAAACCTTGGGAGAAGAGAAAACAGAGGTTAAAAAAAGGCAGATGCTGTTCTGAAACCTTATCAATAACTTGTCTGGATAGTTATGTTTAACTAAAGCCTAAATATGAGATTAGCATAATGCAAAAACTTACATCCTGCACTTCAGCTTTCTCCTTTCTTCCGGTTCTGGAGTTGCTTTTTACTCATACTTCATTTTCCTACTGAGGTAATGATAACTATAATATTAATACAAAAGCAAAATATTTCAGATACAGGGAACCTAAAGCAAAAAAAAGTTAGAAAAACTCAGATAATCAAGCAGCATCTGTAAAGAGAAACAGTCAACGTTCATGTTGGTAACCAGTTCAAAATGTTTATTTTGTATGAACTGGATAAATTATTTGTGAATGGTATTTTTAAGGAAATCATGGTTATCTTTATACCATTTACACTTGTTTATATTTTTCCAAGTCAATGGGCCAGGTTTTGTGATGGCTAGAACTGAAGCTATCAGTGCTCAGCATTATTACAGTGGAAATTAGATTTTTGCCATCCACACATGCATAGTAAAACATGGAAACCAGCGTTTCCCAATTCTCTCTGGATTTTCTGCCTGCATGGCAACTCTGTCTGATGATGAATGCAGGCTGAAAATCATCCCAAAAATGTATTTTGCAGGGGGCAGTTCAGAGAAAATAAGTGTTCCTCAAAATTTATTTATAGTATATAGGTGTGCCATGACATATAAAAAGTTGGGTACATCGACAGTCAAAAGAGAAGAAGATGATCATGAAATCTGTCTGATTGTTAGAAAAATCAAAAAAGTTCATTGATGTCCCTTGAGGAGATGCAAACTGTACACATATTGATGTATGTGACTTGAGCCCTGGATTACATAAGTGCCTTTAAGTGGCTTTGCAATCTATCTAGGACAATTTCAATGTCTGATGGCTCCTTCCACCACACCGTGGCCCACTCTCCAGACACTTTCAACCCATTCTTCTTCCCTATGGCCCCTTTCCATTAATATGTTACATTTGATGCTTGCATTGTTGTCCGGTCTACTTTACTTTGGGGACACCACATAGATTGATTTGTTGATCATCTCTGTTCAGATCATCATGAAAAATGAAATGAATTCAATCTTCATTCCTGCTTCAGAGATATAGAAAAACAAGGTAATATGTTTGGAGGGGACCAGCAAGACAAAGGAATATGCAATAAATGAGATGTTATTGAAGATTGTAGAGGAGCAGAGAGACCTTGGAGTGCATGCCCAGGGATCCCTGAAAGTAGGGTGACAGGTGGAAAAGGTGGTTAAGAAACCATATGGAATACTTTCATTAGCAAAGCATATGATAGAAGAGCAGAAAACTTATGCTTGAACTAATTAAATTAATCAATTATAATATTGTGTACGGTTCTGATCATCATATTATAGCTTTATTTATTTGTCACAAGTAGCTTACGTTGTAGAAGGAACCTCGTAGTAATCAGTTGAGGTGGGAGGGTCCCACAGCCACTCTTCATAGAGATAGGTCTGGGATGGAGGGAGGGCAGTGATTGGGGTAGCTTGGTTGGGGGGGGGGAGTGGGGTGTTGGGGTGGGGAAGGATCAGCAGGGGTGAGGAGTCTGTTGGATGAGGGGGGATCGCCACTTTTGAGAGGGGAGTGGGCTGATCACTGGGGTTCTCAGGGACAGTAGGTGGGTGGGTGGGGTGAGGGGTGCAGGATTGACACGGGAACTGTTGTGGAGGCCACGATCAGGCCATAGCAGAGTGCTGGAGGGACACGACTGCAAGAGTCTTAGACTGGCCAGAAATCGAGCTGGCCAGCAAACAGAGAGTCTGACAGATTGGGACCACTGTGCATGCGCAAAGTTTCAGGACTATCAAGCTCCGGTGCAAATAGCTACCCCCTCAGGTTTCCAATGAGATTCTGATTGTGACCTCTGCAGTGAACAGAGTGGGGAGATTCGGTGAAAAGCTGAACTGACAAAACAGGGATCTCTGAAAGTATCTCGAGCACTTTTCCCATCAATTCAGCACATTTGGGAAATTGCAGATATTGGGCGGAATTCTCCCAAAAACGAATTTAGTATCACAACAGCGAGATTAATGAATGATCCGTACCAATCTCTCAGCTACACTCAATCCTCCCACATTTACTCTTTTTTTTGGAGAGTTGGGAGTTTGGCACTGACATAAGTCAGTGGATAATGTCAGAACTTCAATGCATTTTGTAAGGGCGCCCTTCTCTCCCCCCACAGAGACCAGGACCTCTCCCCTCATTGGTGGCATGTTTGGCATGTTTACCCCCAACATGGGTTACCAGCAGATGGGTCCCTCTGTCTGACCCCTGACACGCCCCCGCCCCCCACTATGACCCCACAACATATCCCCTGCACGACCCACTCTTGCATGATCTACCTCTAGATACATCCCCCCTCATAGATACCATGGGCTTGGCACTGCCCTGGCACACAGGTGGTTCCTGACAGGCACACTAGCAACACGCAACTGGCAATGCCAGGATGCCTGGTGGCCACAGCAGGGTGTCTGGTGGGCACCACCAGTGTGCATGGTGAGCTCTGCCTGGTGATACCCTGGCCATCAGGAGGCTTTATTAGCCTCTGAACCTCCCTGGCGTTATCATCATTCCAGGCCTCTGCTAATGGACAGCAAGGCCAGAAAATTCCATGCACTTTGATCTGAATGCTCTGTGCATATTTAAATGCTACATTAGATATGCTAATCAGCTTCTTTCCCTTTCAGGGCACAAGCTGATTTGCACCATTAAAAAGAGATCAGGAGATTTGCAAATTGTTTGGTGCCGGGCGCAAAACCAATTTTTAGGCCCATACATTATTCTGTGTGATCGGCACAATCTGTGCCAGATGTAGTGAGCAAGTAAGAAGTCTGACAATTCCAGGTTTAAGTCCAACCGATTTATTTGATAGTAAACCCACAAGCTTTTGAGGCTGTCTTCTTCGTCATCTGAATGAGGTGTTCTGGTCTCAAACAGCACATATAACAGCACAGACTGTTTACAGATTACGGATTAGAATGCCAATCTTTATACCTAACCTGCTATTCAAATCTTAAAGTGGTCGACAATGTGAGTGGATGGAGCACTGAGCACAGGTTAAAGAGATGTGTATTGTCTCCAGACAGTACAGTAAGTGAGGTTTTTTGCTAACCCAGGCAAGTCGTGGGGATTTCAGATAATGTGACATGAACCCAAGATCCCTTTTGAGACTGTCCTCGTGTGTGCGGAACTTGGCTATCAATCTCTGCTCAGCGACTCTGCACTGTCGTGTGTCGTGAAGACCCCCTTAGTGAATGCTTACCCAAATGTCGGAGGCTGAATGTCCATGACTGCTGAAGTGTTCGCCAACAGGAAGGGAGCAGGCTTGCCTGGTAATTGTCAAGCGATGTTCATTCATCTGCTGTCGTAGTGTCTACATGGTCTCCCCAATGTACCATGCTTCGGGACATCTTTTCTTGCAATGTATTAGGGAGGGAGACAACGTTGGCCGAGTTGCAAGAGTATGTACTGTGTACCTGTGGATGGTATTCTCACATGTGATGATGTCATCCATGTCGAGGATCCGGCAATGTCTTGCAGAGGTTTCTGTGGCAGTGTTGTGTGGTGTGGTGGCCACTGTTCTCCTGAAGGCTGGGTAGTTTGCTGCAAACAATGGTCTGTTTGAGGTTGTGTGGTGTTTGAAGGTAAGAAGTGGGGGTGTGGGGTCTGGAGAGATGTTCGTCTTCATCGATGATATGTTGAAGACTCCGGAGAAGATGTCGTAGCTTCTCTGCTCTGGGAAGGTACTGGACAACAAAGGGTACTCTGTCCACCGTGTCCTGTATTTGTCTTCTAAGGAGGTTGGTGCGATTTATCGCTGTGGCGCATTGCAACTGTCGATCGATGAGTTGAGTGCCATATTCTGTTCTCATGAGGGCATCTTTCAGCGTCTGGAGGTGTCTGTCACGATCCTCCTCATTGTGAGCAAATTCTGTGTATACGGAGGGCTTGTCTGTAGGGAATGGCTTCTTTAACATGTTTAGGGTGGAAGTTCTGGAGAAGTGGAGCATTGTGAGGTTGTCGGTTTGCGGTACAGTGAGGTGCTGAGGTGACCGTCCTTGATGGAGATGCACGTATCCAAGAATGCAACCGATTCTGGAGAATAGTCCATGGTGAGTCTGATGGTGGGATGGAACTTGTTGATATCATCATATAGTTGTTTCAATGATTGTTCACCATGAGTCCAAAGGAAAAAAATGTCATCGATATATCTAGTGTATAGCCTCGGTTGAAGATCCCGTGCAGTGAAGAAGTCTTGTTCGAACCTGTGCATGAAGATGTTGGCATATTGAGGTGCAAATTTGGTCCCCATGGCCATTCCGTATGTCTGGATGAAAAACTGGTTGTCGAAGGTGAAGACATTATGGTCCATAGTGAGGCCAGGGAATCCCCCCACCCCTAGTATCCAGAGGAACAATATAGGGAGGAATGTGAAAATTGGCTGCTATGTTTCTCACGCTATCACAGTGACTGCATTTCAGAAACACTTCATTGGCTACAAAGTGCTTTGCAAAACCTTGGAGATCTCAGTATGTTTTACTTCTATAAAGACCATTACCAGAATGGAAATCAGCTCACAACGCAAACCAACGTGTCTAGAGTTAAACTGCTGTCCACACCCCAGCTCTGTTAAAGGGTCATCCTGAAATGTTGGCTGTATTCACTCTCTACAGTGCTGTCAGACCTGCTGACATTTTCCAACATTTTCTGTTTTAGTTTCAGGTTCCAGCATCCGCAATAATTTGTTTTTATCTATAGTGAAGATATGGTGATTCATCCTTGTAAAATAGTATAAAAGAAAGATTAAACTCACATTTCATTTTATTCACAAATTTGTCTTTGGGAAGGTAAAAAAGAATCAATGAAAGTTTTGGGAGTGCAGCTCCCACGCAGTTGATCTTCTGACCAGCATTACGTCCCAACGCTGTGTGACGGAATAGAAATTTCCATTTAGGAAAAGGAGCAGATTGCCAGGATCTGTTAACTTTTAAACTTGTCTCTAAGGATGTCTTTATTGTTGATTAATTATTTAGTTCAGGCAAACCCCTGTTGGTTGCTGAAGTAAAATATTGTTTGTCTGCACTACATTCACATGATTTCCTTTATTAGAAACATAGATTTTTGCCAAAGATCACAAGCAGTCTGTGACGAATTAAGGGAGACTGTTTTATTTGTTTTCTTTAATTGGTGAACGAGTATGGATATTTTGAAATTTCATTTTGGCAAAAACAAATTGTTCAAAAGCATTGCTCATTTTCAGCTTTATTGTTATCGTGGATAAATGTTAAATGAATCATATTCTAAAAAAATTCCAGCAAAACACAATGTGTGGTTTCTTGTTGGGAGACTTCTTCCACTGTCATAACACAGCGCAAAGCAGTCATTGCTGCCACTTCCTAATGTACAGGTTCATTTCCATTAGGAAAAAATACCACAATCAACTGTCCAATTC
Organism: Sphyrna mokarran; assembly: GCA_024679065.1. Lineage (NCBI taxonomy): Eukaryota > Metazoa > Chordata > Chondrichthyes > Carcharhiniformes > Carcharhinidae > Sphyrna > Sphyrna mokarran. The sequence goes on from JAGIQG010000009.1 coordinate 66,661,404, forward strand.
CCAGTGAGCAACTGATATAATATTGCTTTTCTTGACTAATAGTGTGTCAGAATAAGTACTAGTCTAAATGTAAATTGCAGTTTTATTGTAACCACTTGCGTTCAAGATATTTAGCAATACAAATGATCTTTTTCTCCTTTGTCTTATTGCTCCACGTTTATTGATTACATTGTTATTGATGTAGGGTGGTAGCTCTGGTCACTTATTAATCATTGTTACAGCCATCATGATTTGGAGATAGACAGATGTGCACCTGAACATTCATGGCAGATGTGCAAACATGCAACAGACTGAGTTTACTGAGTGCTCTTTGTTACTCAGTTTTGTACGTAAGTGCTGCATGACTGATGACAGGAAGATTGGAGTCATGTTTACAGATCTAATGGAGGTGTTCAGCAAAGTGGTCATCTAGTTAGTGATTAGTCTTCACTGTGCAGAGGAGACCACATTGTGGCTGGCAAGACTGGCATTTTTCCATCACAGTTTGATCATCTTGAACTGCTGTAGACGCTGTGAAGAAAGCGCTTGCACAATGTTGTTGGCGATGGAATTCAGGATTTTGACCCAGTAATGATAAAGTAACGTTAATATGTATCCAAGTTCTCAAGGTGGAGTGTTTGGGAGATGCTGCTGAAGAAGCCTTGGCAACTTGTGTCAGTACATCCAGCAACTGGTATAGACCGCAGCCATTGATTACTGGTGAGGTAATCAATGTTTTAGTTTGTAAATGAAGCTGATCAGACTGCTGTGTCTTAGAATGCATTGAGATGCTTAAATATTACTGCAGTTGCACCCATGTCACCCAACTTGTGCCTTGTCAGTGATAGAGAGATTGAGGGCATTCAGCTATTTAAATATCTAACTACTGACCTACCTTAACAACTATGATTTTTATATAAGCTTGTCCAGTTGAGTTTATGGTCAATGATGACCCTCAGGATGTTTATGGTAGTCAATCCATGATGATAGTGGCAATAAATTTCAAAAGTTGGTGGTTACACATGTGGTACAGCAAGCTGTCATCTCATGCACAACAAATATTCAGTTGCTAACATGTAGCTGTGAGTGCTCAAAGTGACCTTTAAAGCCACAACATATAATTGATTTGCCGTCAAAGTCAGTTGCAGTCTGAATGCTCTGAGCAGATCACCTGTACAAATAAATGCTCAGGTCAATTTGAGGTCAGAGTCATGAGGTCAGTTAGAAGTGATGTGCTATGTCTGGCAACAGGAAATGGCCTTTGAGGATTGAAAATACTTGGCTCTCTAAGAAATCTGACATGCACCAGATACACAACAAAAAAAAATTTCACCAATTCTAATTTCTCCCCAACTTCGGTTTAGAATGGAGACAAAATCAGACCCTATCCACTACATTTTTCTGGTTGACTTGCTTTCAAATGAAACAACTCCACCCACCTCCTACCAACAAAAATTGCTGTAGGAATCCATATGAATCCTAGTTATGCCTGTCTGTGTGTAGGATTTTAAGAATATTCCTTGTTTCTATCCTACTCAGGCACCCTCCCTCCCTACTTTTTCTAGTATATTGAATGAATTCCCTGCTTCACGCAGGACTGGAAAATTCATTCATTCATTATACTTCCATCGAATCCCCACAGTGCAGTAAGAGGCCATTTGGCCCTTAAATCTGTTCAGACTATGAAAGAGCATCTTACCCAGGCCTACTCACCCAATCCCTGTAACCCTGTGCATTTACCATGGCTAATCTACCTAACCTACATATCCTTGCAACTGTGAGCGGAAAGCAGAGCATCAGGAGGAATCTGAACCAAACATGGAGCAATGTGCAAACCCCACGCAGACCATGATCCCAAGGCAGGAATTAAATGTTGATTTCTTGGCACTGAGGCAGCAGTGTTAACCACTTGCCAGAATACATTTTCCATTCCCAGAACCATAGGTTTCCTCTTATCTTCGTCTTTCACCCAAATAGTCTTCCTATAATATGATTATACTCCATTCCACTACCTCCAATGCAGTGCCAGAACTAAACCATCTTTTCCTGCATCACCCCCACACCTCCCATCCTGAACAATCCAACTCCACAATAACAGCCCACTTCTCAGTCACCCAACAACCTTCTAAACACTACACACTTCCATGCCACACAGGAGATGCCCAGTTACCTCTTCCCTTCTCACTACCCAAGGCCTCAAGCATTTCTTCTAGATGAAAAAGTGATTTACTTACACTTTTAGTTTAGTATACTGAATTCACTGCTCACGATGTGGTCTCCTCTGCATAATGAAGACTAATCACTAACTAGGTGACCACTTTGCTGAACACCTCCATTCGATCTGTAAACATGACTTCAATCTCCCTGTCATTATTTGAATTCTCCATCAAGCTCCCACTCTGTCCTCAGCCTTTTGCAGCATTCCAATAAACTCAAACTCAGTTTGAGAAACATAGAACATAGAACATTATAGCGCAGTACAGGCCCTTCGGCCCTCGATGTTGCGCCGGCCAGCGGACCCTCTAACCTAAACTATTCCAATATCATCCATATGCCTATCCACCGACCATTTGAATGCCCCCAAAGTAGGCGAGTCCACAACTGCTGCAGGCAGGGTATTCCACGCCCTCACCACCCTCTGTGTAAAGAACCTGCCTCTGACATCCGTCCTATAACTACCACCTCTTAATTTAAAGTTATGTCCCCTCGTGTTGGTCTTCACCATCCGAGGAAAAAGGCTCTCACTATCCACCCTATCCAGTCCTTTGATCATCTTATACGCCTCAAGTAGGTCACCGCGTAACCTTCTTCTCTCTAATGAAAATAACCTCAGGTCCCTCAGCCTTTCCTCATAAGGCCTTCCCACAATACCAGGCAACATCCTGGTAAACCTCCTCTGCACCCTTTCCAATGCTTCCACATCTTTCTGATAATGCGGCGACCAGAACTGTACGCAATACTCCAAGTGCGGCCGCACCAGAGTTTTGTACTGTTGTAACATAACCTCACGGCTCCTAAATTCAATCCCTCTACCAATAAAAGCTAACACACCGTACGCCTTCTTAACAACTTTATCAACTTGGGTGCCAACTTTCAAAGAGCTATGTACTTGTACCCCAAGATCCTCTGCTCGACAACACTATTAAGGGTCCTTCCATTAGCCCTATATTTCATATGCCTGTTATTCCTACCAAAGTGAATCACTTCACACTTATCCGTATTGAATTCCATTTGCCACCTCATGGCCCAGCTCTGCAACCTATCTATGTTCCTCTGCAAACTGTAACATCCATCCTCGCTGTCTACAACTCCCCCCACTTTGGTATCATCAGCAAATTTACTAATCCAACCTCTACACCCTCATCTAGGTCATTTATAAAAATGACAAACAGCAGTGGCCCTAAAACAGATCCTTGAGGTACACCGCTTGTAACTGCACTCCAGGTTGAATATTTCCCATCAACCACCACCCTCTGTCTTCTATCAGCTAGCCAATTCCTAATCCAAACTGCTAAATCACCTTCAATCCCATGCATCTGCACTTTCTGCAGTAGCCTACCATGGGGAAACTTATCAAATGCTTTGCTAAAATCCATATACACTACATCAACTGCCTTACCCTTATCTACCTCTTTGGTCACCTCCTCAAAAACTCAATAAGGTTTGTGAGGCACGACCTACCCTTCACAAAACCGTGCTGACTATCCCTAATCAATTTATTTCTCTCTAGATGCTTATAAATCCTATCCCTTATAATTCTTTCCAAGACTTTTCCCACAACAGAAGTCAGGCTCACCAGTCTATAATTTCCAGGATGGTCCCTACTCCCCTTTTTGAACAAAGGGACAACATTTGCCAGCCTCCAGTCTTCCGGCACTATACCTGTAGCCAACGACGACATGAAGATCAAAGCCAAAGGCTCTGCAATCTCCTCTCTAGCTCCCAGAGAATCCTAGGGTAAATCCCATCTGGCCCAGGGGACTTATCAATTTTCATACCCTCAAGATTCGCTAACACCTCCTCCTTATGAACCTCAATCCTGCCCAGTCTACAACCTGGTATCGCAGTATTCTCCCCGCCAACATTGTCTTTCTCCTGCGTGAATACTGACGAAAAATACTCATTCAGTGTCTCTCCTATCTCCTCAGGCTCCACGCACAACTTCCCACTGCTATCTCTGACTGGCCCTAATCTTGCCCTAATCAATCTTTTATTATTTATATACCTGTAAAAAGCTTTAGGGTTCTCCTTAATCCTATCCGCCAAAGTCTTCTCGTGTCCTCTTCTAGCTCTTCTCAACTCCCTCTTTAGCTCCTTCCTAGCTAATTTATAGCTCTTCAGTGCCCTAACTGAGCCTTCACGTCTCATCATTATATAAGCTCCTTCTTCCTCTTCACCAGAGATTCAACTTCCCTAGTACACCATGGTTCCTTCACTCGACCACTTCCTCTCTGCCTGGCAGGTACATGTTCATTAAGGACATGCAGAAGCTGTTCCTTAAATATGCTCCACATTTCAGATGTCCCCAGCCCCTGCAATTTCCTGCTCCACCCTATGCATCCTAAATCTCTCCTAATATCCTCATAATTACCTTTCCCCCAGCTATAACTACTGTTATTCGGTACGTGCCCATCCCTTTCCATCACTAAGGTAAACGTAACCGAATTGTGGTCACTATCACCAAAGTGCTCACCCACCTCCAACTCTAACACCTGGTCTGGTTCATTACCCAGTACCAAATCCAATATAGCCTCACCTCTTGTTGGCCTATCTACATACTGAGTCATGAAACCTTCCTGCACATATTGAACAAAAACTGACCCCTCTAACGTACTTGAACTATAGCTTTTCCAATCGATATTAGAAAAGTTAAAGTCCCCCATTACAACTACCCTGTTACTTTCACACCTATCCAGGCTCAACTTTGCAATCCCTTCCTCTACTTCTCTGGAACTTTTTGGAGGCCTATAAAAAACTCCCAACAGTGTGACCTCTCCTTTCTTGTTTCTAATCTCAGCCCACACTACCTCAGCAGACAAGTCCACATCAAATGTCTTTTCTGCCACCGTAATGCTGTCCTTAATTAACAATGCCACTCCTCCCCCTCTTCTACCACCACCTCTGCTCTGACTGAAACATCTGAACCCCGGAACCTGCAACAACCATTCCTGCCCCTGCTCTATCCACGTCTCTGAAATGGCCACAACATCGAAGTCCCAAGCACCAATCCAGGCTGCAAGTTCATCCACCTTATTGCGTATGCTCCTCGCATTAAAGTATACACACTTCAAACCACCCTCCCGTTTGCCACTATACTGCTGCGACCTAGAAACCTTATCCGTGACCTCCCTATTCACATCCTCCTGTATACTGGCACAACAATTCAGGTTCCCATCCCCCCCCCGAATCAGTTTAAACCCACCCGAATAGCACTGGCAAATTTACTCCCCAAGATATTGGTACCTCTCCAGTTCAGGTGCAGACCATCCCTCTTGTAGAGGTCCCACCTTCCCCAGAATGAGCCCCAATTATCCAAATACCTGAACCCTTCCCTCCTGCACCATGCCTTTAGCCACGAGTTCAAATGTTCTCTCTCCCTATTCTTTTCTATGTTATCGCTCGGCACAGGTAACAAACCAGAGATAACCAGTCCATTTGTTTTAGCCCTAAGTTTCCACCCTAACTCTCTGAATTTTTGCTTTATATCCCCATCCCTTTTCCTACCTACGTCATGGGTACCTACATGCACCACAACTTGGGGCTGGTTCCCCTCCCCCTTAAGGATCCTGAACACTCGGTCGGAGATATCACTGACCCCAGCGCCCGGGAGACAACATACCAACCGCGAGTCCCGCTCCTTCCCACAGACTCTCCTATCTATCCCCTTAACTAGTGAGTCCCCAATCACTAATCCAGATCTTTTCTTCCCCCTTCCCACCTGAGCATCAAGGACAGGCTCAACTCCCGAGACCTCCCGAGAAACAACAGTACACCTCTTTCAATCAGGTACGTTACAACCCCCTAGACTCAATGTTGAGTTCAACAATTTCAGATTATAACGTCATCTCCCATTTTGATTACAACTCCACTTTTATCATTTTCACTCCTCTTGGTCCAACTTTTGTCTCTTATTCCATTTTTTTTTTGCCTTCCTCCAGCAACCCTTTTTATCATCTAATCCTTCCTGCATTTCAGCCATCACAGACCTGCCCCTTTCTCACCCTTCCCCATTTCATGTTTCTTGAACATTTCACATTTCGAACATTTCCCAGTACTGATGCCAAGTCACTGATCAGAAATATTTGTTGAGAAATTTTCGGCCCTATTACAATGTGAGCATTACAACCTATTGCCCCCAATATTAGAGCTGAGCACCAGAAGCACTTTTATACTCTTTTGATAAATGAACAAATCAATAAAATAAACAAATTATCATGTTAATGAGAGAAAAGTGATTGGCTCTATGTGCACAAGTATTATAAATTCTCCTCCCCCCCCGCCCCCAACCATGTATACTTAAACTTAATTTATATAATTCACAACTTGAAATTTGGCAGCTGATGCCAGACCTGTTGAATATTTCCAGCATATTTTGTCTTTATTTTAGCTTATGTACGGAAGCATATTCACTTAGAGCAGTGGTCTTAAAGATACCGGTCAGATTAGCGTCAAAACATCAAATTCAAGACTGTAGAATCCCAGTACAGAAGGAGGTCAATTGGCCCATCAAGTTTGTACTGACCACAATCCCACCCAGGCAATTTTCCCGTAACCCTCATTTACCCTGTTAATTTCCCTGACATTCATGACCAATCAACCTAATCCACAAATCTTTGGACTGTGGGAGAAAACCCACTCAGACACAGGGAGAATGTGCAAACTCCACGTAGACAGTGTCCTGAGGCTGGAATTGAATCTATGTTATTGGTGCTGTAAGGCAGCAGTGCTAACCACTGTGCCACCGTGCCAGACCAGTAAAGAAAGCCAGTTATTATATTTCTCTCTGCTTCTTTACCAGGTAAAATGAAATTATTTGCCAGTGTTTGTACCTGATTGTAAACTCTTCCCATTGATGTCAATGGAAATAAAAGTGGGGTGAAATGTAATATGAGCTGCTGATTCACTATCGCCCATTTTGCACCATCACAGAGTCAATATTACCCCTTATGTATGTTGTTGAATTCATTGACTGTATAGCAGTAGTCACTAAGTTCTGGTAAAGCAGAACAGAAGATTTTAAAAAAGTGTCAGCAATGCTTCAAAGGGCACCAGTTGAGCTGACATCTCTTAAGACAACATTGTCTCCATTTTGTCCAGATCTTTTAAGGAAATCCTTGATTTAATTGAATTCAAACAAAACCATCTGCCAAGGTGGGATTTGAGCCTGGAACCCCAAAGCATTGCCCTAATGTTCAATGCCCTATATCACTAAATCACACATTCCTTGATTAAGTGTTAGTATCCTTGGTGCTCATTGTCTACTTAATCCTAAGGGTTATGTCCAGTATAGTTAATGTTTTGATATGGTCAGACCATTGATGGAAATTGAACATTGAGTTTGGCGACAATGTATAGATTTTAAATAACAGTTGGATTCTTTAGCCAGTGCAGAATTCTTGCTGCATTATTTATAAATGTTATTTAAATTAAACAAATCAAACAAAAGATGATGGGAATCAGATTGTGAGTATTCTTTGTATTAAATCTTACTTGTCTTTAATCAGGGAATTTTCATTAATTGTTCATTAAACAATTTGAACTTCTTTCAGTCAATGAATAATATTCTAATTTTATAAATATTCTTGAAAAGTTTATACTGCAATAAAGTTACTGTGAAAATCCCCTTATCGCCATACTCTGGTGCCTGTTCAGATACACTGAGGGAGAATTTAGCATAGCCAATACACCTAAGCAGCACATCTTTCGGACTGTGGGAGGAAACTGGAGCACCCAGAGGAAACCCATGCAAACACGTGAAGAACGTGCAGAATCTGCACAGACTGTGACCCAAGTCTGGAACCCGGATCTTTGATGCCATGAAGCAGTGGTGCTAACCATTGTGCCACTGTGCCTGCTAAAAGCTTTATATTTATGGTTGTATGATTGATGCAATTGTAGAGTGATGTAAGAGTGAAGAGTAATATTTAAATCCAATGTTGACGATGATTTTGCGCACAATTTTTCATCAACATCTCATTTCGGGAGATAATGACATCATAGAAGATGTTTGGGATAAACAGTGAGTTCACTGGAAATTGTGTTGGAAAGGAAATGTCAGCACATTTCAGTCCAGCTCAGACCGATATCAATAACAAAACATTAACAAAATGAGCTCAAACATTCAGGCTGGCGGACTCAAACCAAATTCAACAAATGTCTAATTCTTACGTCTGAACAAATATTTTGCGGAGATCAAATTAAGTGTCCAGATTTATCAAAAGTTCAGTATATCCCTCTTTATTGCCTTTATACGATTCCAAACTTAGTACCTTTTATTCTTCAACTGCAACAAATGTAAAACAATATTTGTGGGATTTTAAACCTGGGCAGGTCGGGGTTGGGTGTAAATTGTTCAAGATTTCAAAACCAATTTCAACCCATTTTCTTCCTATTTTGTTGGTGTGCAGCAAGAGACCAATCCACTTTCACGAACGTTGATAATATCTTTAAGCCTCCATTTTAACGTGGTTTCTGTTCTTAATTCAAATCGGCTGTGCTTTCTTGTCCTTGAAAAACCTAACAGGTCGAAGGAGGCAAGAAGGGCTGTATCCATGAGGCAGGCATCTGTCTAGCACTATCTGTCCATATAAGGAGCAGGAGGTTTTTCTCCAGAGCAATAAGCTAACTTGTCTCAGCATGTCTGTCTAAGCCCAAAACGCATTTTCTCTGACCCTGCCCATGACAATCACTCAATCACACCCACTCTGAAATCTACACCTTCTCAGTACAAGCTTTCTCTCCAGAAATCTATCCTGATCTTTCCACATTCCTGCAATCTCTCCCTGTTGCTCTCTTCCCCTCCCGATCTGCCTGCTCTCTTTTTTTCCTATCCCCTTGATCTCACCAATCTCTCCTTCACATCTTTTTACTCTTTCCCCTTCTGATCTCTGCCCTCTCCCTCTCCTGAACTCACCCTCCTTCATGCTCTGTCCCCTCCTAATCTCTCTGTGTCATTCCCCCCCTTCTTTCTTGCCCGCCCCGATAGAGTGTTCAATGGTTTGATTGTTCTATGCTTGATTAAGTGAATCTGTTTATTGCTGATGCTTGCTGCACTTGACTGATCAAACTGTGGACTCAGAGAAAGGTAAATAAATTTTAGGAAGAGCTGGAAGCCAGAGCTGAAGCATGAAATAGACATTTTAAAGCATTGTGAACAAAAGCTGTCCCACACATATAAATTAGTGTAATCTCTGCATAGACCCAAGACACAAAACACACAACAAAGTGGTGTACAATGGAAAATGGTCTAATTTTTTCGGTCCTGCCTTTTTTCTTTTTTCACTGGGAAATCCATGCATCTTGTGTGATTAACAGATTTTGGGATTTAAGACTTGTTGTTTTTTACAGAGATGGACAGTCCGGATGCAGCAAGGATCTGATTAAAGACAACGCTCACATACTGGGCAGGATTTTCCAACACTTCCCAACTTCAGAATCATAATCATGCCGAGTAAGGTGGTGGGAGCAGGCACGCTAGGGTTGTTTAAGGGTCTCTTGGACAGCCACATGAGTGGTCTGCAGATAGAGGGATATAGTAGGACTGTTTAACTATGGCTTTTTTTTCCACAGGTAATTCGGTCCATACTTGACCAACAAGGAGCATGCATTCGGCAGGTGGTGCGAGGACAGCTCTTGGATGTTGATTCATGGGTTGCCTGGTGCTTCATGTCATAAATGAGTGCTTTATCTGGACCATCTGAAGGGCACCATGACAGCTCAGTGACTATCGCTGTAGCTGTGCAGACACTTGGAATTGGGCCGGTGTCTGCGGGAGTTTGCGCGTTCTCCCCGTGGTTGCGTGGGTTTTCTCCGGGCGCTCCGGTTTCCTTCCACATCCCAAAAAATTCGCTCTTAGGCTGATTGGGAAACAAATTATCCCTACATTGAGACTCTTCCATATTAGGAATAACCTAAAATTAGAATAGGATAATGGAATTGTTACTATATAGTTATGATGGCGGCGCGGGCTTGTTGGGCCGAAGGGCCTGTTTCCCGTGCTGTGTTGCTCTAAAAAAAAATATGGTCTCATCAACAGTCATTTGACTATTGGTTGAGTTGCTGAAATTCTTGTGGTCAGCCTTGCTATGCCCGGGCTGGAAAATTCTAACACAAAGCTAGTGAATATACAAGCATCTCACAGAAAGGCCATCAACATTTTATATGGCAGTAAATGCTTTTGAAAACATACTTCAAGCCAAAGGAAAACATGATGATCAAATGATATACAATTCGCCGGAGAAGCCAGGGAAATGATGAATGCATTTAATAGCAGTGTTGTGACAGTTGGCCCTTACATTAGATTTGGCACCCTAACAAATTAATTAACTTGTGACTAATTAATTGAAAAGCCTTCAATTCCATGAATTAGGGAACATCTCTTTGTGGAGGATGACGATTTTTTAATTTGGAAGAAGCTATGATCTTGACAGTTCAAATTGAACCTGCCAGGTTAGATTTGGAACAGAAATGTACTCCTGACTCAGGCTTGTGGACGCAGCTTACTCAACCAACCTAGTGCAAAGGTTTTGGGGAAGAGACCTCAGCAGTCTCATCAATGTGTGTTCGCCCTCTCTGTGCTCTCTCCCCATTCCTGATCTCCCCCTCACCCCTCCAATCTCTTCACTGCCTCTCTCATGATTTTTCTGCATTGTTCCTCACCTCTTAGCCCCTCAGTGCTCCCCCTTTCTACTTCTGTCCTTTCCTGACCTCCTTGCCCTATCTCAATCCCCATGCGCTCTCTCCCTCAACTTCTTTCTTCAGTTTCAAAAACATTAATCTAACATTTAACCTAATACACTGGATAGGTAACCCATAGGATCAGCTGGAATGAATTGTTATATTATTATCTAAAGATGTGTGGCTTACATTGATTGGCCATGCTAAATTGCCCGTTACTGTCAGGAATATTGGCATGCTAGATGGGTGGGGTTACGGATATAGGGCCTGGGTGGGATTGTTGCCAGTGCAGACTTGATGGACCAAATAGCATTCTTCTACACAGTAGGGATGTTATGATTCTATGATTATTCTGCCTAATATTACTTCATGTAATACTATCTTCTGCACTTACTCCTTTCCTTTTTGTACAGTATGTTTTGTCTGTTTAGCATGCAAGAAACAGTGCTTTTCAATGCATATTAATACACGTGACAATAATAAATCAAATCAAAACAGATTAAATCATTTGACTTGAATGGAGGGCTGAATTATCGTGAGAGTGTAAAACCAGGATTGCGTCTGCCTCTCTCATTTTCTCAACAGATGAATTTGGTTAAAATTGGAGTTCCATTTTATTTTAAAAGATTCATTTCATTTTTTAAAAATAACACATTGCTAATTAATTTTAACTAGTTTTGTGCTGTTTGCAAAAATTCGTTCAAATTAAGCAATAGTATGGCCTCATCTACACGTGACTTTATATTACTGCCTGTGACTAATCTTGTGGTATATTATTATCTAAGCAATGACGGAGGATGTAGAATGAACAAAGTTTCATTCCTTTCTTACATTGAAATTTTCCCATGTTGCATGTATTCAATCAGCTCTGACTTAATATCCTGGTTCAGTCCATTAAGCTGTTTAAATTATTTATTACCCATTGCGTAACTTTCAAAATAGTCAGCTGCATCTGCAAATTTTGCTGAGACTCTGACCTTCAGTCGGGATCTACCTTCCACACTTCTGACTCCACCTTCTTTGATCTCTCCCGATGCCTTCAGTCATCTGAGCCCCACATTCAGAACAATCCACTGTGGCTCAGTGGTGGTCAATATTACCCCTAAGATTGAAGGTTTGTGGATTTGAGTCACAGTTCAGTGGCAAGTATATAATCAGAATCATTTCAAGTGCTCCATTTGTTCGACAGTTAAGCTGCGCACCCATTTTGACATGCTGTGTGTTTAGCAATATCCATAATCTCACTTGTAGGCAGGAAATGGCCACCTCTTATGAAAACATTTTGCAGCAGCCAACTTTCAAAGAGGTAGAAAGGTCATCAGATAATTATAAAGACAAAAGCATCTCAAAAGTATTTTACTGCCAATTACATATTTTTGCATTGTCATCATTGTTGTAAGAAACACAGCAGTCAGCATGTGTACAGCAAAGACTTGGAAACTGCAATGTAATAATGACCAATTCATCTGTTTTTGTGGTGTTAACTGAGAGATAACTATCAGCCAGTACACTGGGCATAACTCCACTGCTCTTTTTCAAAATAGTTCTATGGGATTTTTATATCCACCAGAGCAGCTGATACAGCCTTGATTTAACCTCATCCAAAAAGCAGCACTTCCTCCAGTGCAGTTCTCCTTCAGCACTGCATTGGAATGTCAGCTTTGATTTTCATTCTCAAGCCCCTGAGTGGGACTTAAACACAAAACCTTGAGATTCTGAGGCAAGGATGCTATCAATTGAGTCACATTGGCACACTATGAGCAAAAACGATTGTTCAGCTCAGTTAATTCAACCATTCAGGCAAACTCTACTTTCATAAGAGTTTTGCCTCCTCTATTGAGGTGTTACACCTCTTACATTCTCTCTTTCTCATTGGTTTTCCCATTTTTAATGTACCTTCCTTGAGAGAATTGCTCTAATAAAACAGCTGGTCAACCAGTGACTTCATCTGGGTGTTCTTCAAAACAGCATCTCCCATTTCTTCTCTTTTATTCTGCTGCTTCCTTTCTTTGTACCTTCCTTTTTTTCATTCCTCTGAAATTACAAGTAGTTGGAATTAGACATTGTTCCTCCTCCCCATACTATATTGGACTTGATTCTTATCATGCAGTTGGACTCTGAAGCATTCTTCATTTCTGAAGTCTCAGAAATAGACACATAGAAAACAGGTGCCGGTGTAGGCCATTCGGCCCTTTGAGCCTGCATCACCATTCAATATGATTGTGGCCGTTCATACACCTTCAGTAACCCAATCCGCTTTCTCTCCATATCCTTGATTCCTTTAGCCAAACAGCCATATCCAGTTCCCTCTTGAACATATCTAGCAAACTGGCCCCGAAATCTTTCTGTGGTAGACAATCCCACAATTCTTTGAGTGAAGAGGTTCTTCCTCATCTCAGTCGTGGATGACATACCACTTATTCTTAGACTGTGACCCCTATGTCTGAACTCCCTAAACGTTGGGAACATTCTCTTCCCACATCTAGCCTGTCCAACCCATCAGAATTTTATGTGTTACTATGAGATCCCTTCTCATTCTTATAACTCCATGAGTACAAGCCCAGTCAATCCCATCTTTCTTCATATGTCAGTCTTGTCATTCCGGGAATAAATCTGGTGAACCTGGTGAACTTCAGCAATGCAGACTCAATGGGCTGAATGGCCTTCTTCTACACTATAGAGGATTTTATGGATTCTATTAATTGTTCACCTCAGAGTGTCCAGTCCTCTTACAAATGCAAGCTTTGCCTAACTTCTAGGACTATGTGATCCACCTTCTCTCCTCTGATGCCTTTTCATTGAAGAGGTGACCCACAGCTCTTCTGCTCATCAACTCAACAGTTTGAACACTTGTAGCTCTAAGTTTTATCTTGTAAATTTTATGACCCCCATATGAAGCCAGTTAAAGAGTGTTTCAGCACTTCTAACAAGTAAAATATTTGAGAGTAAACAGTCCAAGGTATTTCACCAAGGTGGCACAGTGGCACAGTGGTTAGCATTGCTACTTCACAGCACCAGGGACCCAGGTTCAATTCCAACCTCAGGTCACTGTCTGTGTGGAGTTTGCATATTCTCCCTGTGACTGCGTAGATTTCCTCTGGGTACTCTAGATTCCTCCACACCCCAAGGATGTGAGGGTTAAATGGATTGGTTATGCTAAATTGCACCTTAGGGTCAGGCGGATTAGCAGGGCAATTGCTGGGGTTACGAGAACAGGGCTTAAGTGGGATTGTTATCGCAGTAGGCTTGATGGACTGAATGGCTTCATTCTTCACTATAGGGATTCTATGGAAGAAAGCTGAATTAAGGTGGAAATACAATTAAGCTTGTTGTTGGTGGTACACTAACAGCAGCAAGCCATTTTGCTTTAATGACTTGTCAACAGCATGACTAAGAAGCAGTGAATAGGTGTGCTGCAATGTCCCAATTATCCCACACTCCGACGGTAATAAGAACATCATTTTGAAATTTCAAAAGCTGAGAACAAACTGTTCAAAACATATGACAACAATAGAATGCTTTGCTTGCTGCTTAATTGCTGTCACTTTGTGATACAATTGATTGAAATCTGTTGTCTCTTTTCCTCCTATCTCACAAAGACTAGAAGGTATTGGCAAGAAATCAGCCATGCTACACAAACAGAATTTTAATTAAAATAAGCTTAGATTTTTTTAAAAAGGCTAATATTTGCAGAGGATTATATTTGTGTATGCTAGGAAGAACATACACATACATAATTTGCGTTCAAGTTTAGACTCAAAGTTGATGAGGAAGTAAATAGAGGAATAAGATGGGGACATTGCAATGGTGCAATGTGAGAAAGATGACAAGAGGGAAGAGACAAGACAACCAATTCAGTGTCCAATCAACCGGAAAAGAGAGAAGAGCATCAGGGCATTTTACGGGTTTGCAGTTAGGCTCAACAAAAGTCAAATTTACCTCTGGAAAGGTGTCTGGATCTGACAAAATGTACCATAGAACTGAGCAAAAAACTCAACATGGATAAGTGAATTATGTTCCTCTGAGGAATATAGGAATCATAGATCCAGGAGTTCATCCATTTAATCTGTTCCAGGGATCAGTAAAATTGTGGTTGATGCAGCCTAACTCTATTGACCAGCCTTCACCCGTGATACCTGCACTTAACAAAAATATATCAGTCCCAGATTTAAATTCAATAATTGATCCAGCATCCATTGCAGTTTTATGGGAGAGAATTCCAAACTTTTGAAGTGCTTCTTTAATGTTACTACTGAAAGTTTTGGCTCTGTTTTTTACACAATGCTGTCTAGAGCTAGACTCCCCTGTGGAAAAGTACTTTCTCTCTACTTACCCCTGTCTGACTTTTCCAAGATGTTGAACAGAACAATTAAATCACCTCAGCTTTCTAAATTCTTGGGAATTCAATTCAAGTTTGTGAAATTTTGTCCTTAATCATTAAGGCAGCTCATTTTCCTGTAGTGTTATTCTTCCTTATTTCTCCTTGTTACCGGTGATTTGATTTGATTTATTAATGTCACATGGATTAGCATACAGTGAGAAGTATTGTTTCTTGTGCTATACAGACAAAACAAACCATTCATAGAGAAGAAAAGGAGAGAGTGCAGAATGTAGTGTTACAGTCATATCCAGAGTATAGCGAAAGATTAACTTAATATGAGGTATTGAATTAGAGCATTATTAGAGAGTTTAAAAGAGTTAGGATATAGTTTTAGAAGCATAGAATCAGGGTAAAAGATAGAATTAGAAGGTATACTCGACACAGCTTGCAATAAGTTGCTTTGCTCCAGCACCATCTTGGATCTCTTTACATGCGGTGACAATTAGCAATGTTGGTTGATAACCTTCTGATCAACCATCATTTTTGCTTTGCTTTTGGCAGGTGGTTTTATAGCCTGATGCCCTTCCTATCACCAACTCTCCTCATGTGTCCCAGCTGGGGGTTGGCAGTGGTACAAGCCTAACATGCTCGCACCAGTGGCTGGATCCTTTCCTAACTGGCTAGAATCTTGGAACTTCCAGCTCAAGGGAAGGATAACTACTCACATGGATACTATAGGCTTTATATCCTGGGGTATTTGGTTCCTAGTCCTGACAGTCTGTTTTGTAGTCATGTCATAACTGTTTGAGGCCAATTCAAATTGAGTTTAAATTCATCATTCACTCAGCTTATGCGTGATGCTTCCTGCATTGTATCAAGAATGCTTATTTGGGTCACATATTGCACAAGGATGCCTTGTATACAAATAACAGGACAACTAGCAGGAGGATGGCACGGTGGCACAGTGGTTAGCACCACTGCCCCACAGCACCAGGGACCAGGTTCATTTCCAAACTTGGGTCACTGTTCTCTTTGCGTGAATTTCCTCCAGGTGCTCTAGTTTATTCTCACAGTCCAAAGGTGGGCAGGTTAGGGGGATTGGCCATGCTAAATTGCTCCTTAATATTGGGGGGACCAGTGGAATAAATACAAGGGGTTGGGGGAGGATAAGGCCTGGGTGAGATTGTTGCCAGTGCAGACTTGATGAGCCGAATGGCCTCCCTCTGCACTGTAGGGATTCTACGATGCTATGAAATCCAACCTGCCAAATTAGCAACCATCATTCCGCTCTCAATCATCAGTAAAGGGATGTAAAGAGTTGTCACACACAATCAAACAGAACTTACCCAGCAATAACCTACTCGCTGATGCTCAGTTTGGGTTCCACCAGGGCCACTCAGCACTTGACATTATTACAGCCTTGGCCCAGACATGGACAAAAGAGCTGAACTCAAGAGATGAGATGATATTGACTGTCCTCAACATCAAGGGAGCATTTGACCGAATGTGGCATTAAGAAGCCTGAGGAAAACTGACATCAATGCAAATCGGGGGAAAGCTCTTCATTGATCATACCTAGCATAAAGGTTGGAGGTCAGTAATCTCAGTTCCAGGGCAACCATAATAATTGATTAAAAAACTATCATACTACCCTTCCCTGCTCCCTTCTCCTTTGGACAGCCTCTTATTCCAAGGAGCCATAAGCTGCATTCTAGTTATTCTTCTGACAGTCTTTACCCTTGTCCTTGCAGTTAGCAAGTGCATTGTACCTGTTGAACAGAATCAGTTTCTCCAGAATTGCAGTACCTATCTTACTTGTGTTGCCCATACTCTGTACACCATAGGTCACACCTACCCTGATCTAAACCAGTAGCTCTCTACAAGTTGTGAATGTCTAGAACAAACTGTGCAGATACTCTCTCCATCTCTTGTGTGTGAAGTGTCTTCAATTTGCACTTCTGCTCAATATTTCTGAGCCAGAGATTGAAGGTGGAGGTATCTACTGCAGATGTGATCAATCAGGATAGTCTCAATGTCTGCAAGCTCTCACATGTTGCAGTCTAGACATACAAACTGTGGGTGGGATTTTATAGGCTCTTGAGACCAAAAATTCCCACCTGAGGAAAAAAATCCATTGTTTGCTTCTTGCCCAGTCTGATCCTGATGGTGTGTAGGAGAGTAGAATTCTGGTGTGTATCTTTATCCAGATTATTTTTAATTATTTAAGTGTTCACAGGCTGCCTTCTTGAACTTCTGCATCCCATGTGATGTAGGTACACCCACAGTGCTGTTACGAAAGGAATGCCAGGATTTTATACCAGTGACAGTGTAGGAATGGTAATAAAGTTAAAATCAGGAGGGAAACTTGCAGTTGATGGTGTTCTCATGCATTTGCTGCGCTTGTTCTTCTGGGTAGCAGTGGCCCTAGGTTTAGAAGATGAGTTGTAAATGGTATGCACTGCTGCCTCTGTGCTTTGTTGGTGGAGGGAGTGGATGTTGAAAGTGGTGGATGGTATTGAGCTTCTTGAGTATTGTTGGAGCTGCACGCGTCCAGGCAAGAGGAGAGTATTCTATCACACTCCTGACTTGTTGATGATAGATTGGCAGGATAAGCGTGAGGTGCCTTATATCTGCACCTCACAGCTTGCCAGCTATTCAATTATGGTAGCCACATCTCCCGAAGAGACTGTAGCACACTCACTGATGAGTCTCCCTCTGTTTTCGACACAAGACAATGCAGAACTGATCACAGCAGCATTCAGATATTGTGTTACTCACTACAGGATTTCTAGCCCCTGACTTCCTCTTATTGCCACAGTATTTCTATGACTGGTCTAGTTCAGTGATGAGAACAAAATAAATCATGCAGCAGTTTGTTTTGATCTGGAATGCGTAAGCATCGAGCGTGACTGAAGTAGATTTAGCAGTAACTTTGCAAAGGGAATTGCTTATATACTAGAAAAGAATAAAATAACATAGCTTTGGGAAAAAAGCAGGGAAGTGGGTTGAAGTTAATAATATTTTAATATTAGAATTAAAAATAATTAATAATTACTATCAATATTTAATGTCAAAATCAGCTATTATCTTATTGAATGGCAGAGTAGGGTCGAAGGACCAGATGGCTGACTCCTGCTTCTAGTTCTTATGTTCTTCTATTTTCAAAGGACTGGCACAGTCATACTGAGTTAAATGGCCTCCTTCTGTGCTGTATCAAACTATGATTCCAGTGAATAGCATTTAATATAGGGGTAATAAATGAATTTGACACTTACAGTCGATTAACTATAATGGGAAACTTATTGAAGATACTGTGAGACAGCCCAAACAGTGGACAGACTACAGGCAAGCAACTAGATTTTGAAAAATATACCAAAAATATTCACAAGTATCAAAGCAAAATAGAAATTGTTGGAAATACATAAATGCATTTCAGAACAGAAAATGGCAGAAAAGAAGCAGTCAGGGAGGATGAAAAGAAATAAGACAATTGATAGAATTCAATCAGGTTCTAGCTTACTGGAAAGAGGTAAAACTCAGTGAGGCAATTAATCAAACAAAGGACATTGAGCATGATTTAGGAAAATTGTGAAGTTGACTCAAGGCATACTGGAAACACACAGCAGATTTCCCAGAATCTTAATAGACAAAAGATGGGTCATTACCCTCATCAAGTTACACTATCCTAAGTGTATTCTGATGAAAGATCCACGTATAATGCCCAGTTGTGCAGACGCCACTAAACATCCCCCCCCCCCGCCCATCCGCCCATCACTCCTTGACGCAGGGAAATGGGATCAATGCTAAGGGAGGAAGGCAGGATCAGACTGTTGAGTTGGATGATCAGGCATGATAATAATGAATGGTGGTGTAGGTTCAAAGGGGCAAATGACCTTCTGTTGCTTTTCTTGTTTCAATATCATGAAATTTGATAAGAGCCAAAAACAGATGCAGGCATTTTGGTATGTGATCACCCATGCCTTTCCTTCAAGGCAGCACACAGATGTCATAGTACCTCTTCATTGAAACAATTCATTTCAATGTACTTTGCATCTCACAGCTTGCCAGCTATTCAACTATGGTAGCCACATCTCCTGAAGAGACTGTAGCACACTCACTGTTGAGTCTCCCCCTGTTTTCATCACAAGACAGTGCAGAACTGATCACAGCAGCATTCATCTACTAGGAACCAACATTGCTGTGCCTCCTCACTTTTGGTCTACTTTGAATGAACTGGTTTGGTTTCAGCTTTAGTGATATTGGGGTCTGTTGTCTATGGTGGTGTAGGTGATTTGTTTATTCATTCAGGAATTTGAGCATCGCTGGCTGTGCCATCCCTAATTAAGAGTCAACCACATTGCTGTGAGTTTTCTGGAGCCAGAACAGGTAAGGATGGTACCTTACAAATGGGTTTTAATGACAATTGGTAATGGTCTTTCCTAGGCTTTTCATTCCAGATTTTTATTGAATTCAAATTCCACCACCTAACCCTGGTGGGATTTGAACCCAGATCCCCTGAGCACTAGCCTGAGTCTCTGGATCATTAATCCAGCAACAATACCGCTACACTACTGCAGGGCAGAGGAAATACTAGAAATACAAAGCAGACCTGAGAGTCTCTGTATAAAATCTGAATGCTGGTTCAGATAGAGATGTTTCAACTGAAGTCGTGGTTGAAGAGAACGGAGTTATTCTCTGGAATTTGTTTAATTCTGAATCCAACTTATTTCATTCTTGCCTTGAATGCACTGGCACGTGGTAAGCTATAGCTCCATGGACACCAGCTATTCTCCATTCTTCCAGGATGTTAGAATTTATATATGAAGCTAAGGAGTGAAGAACAGCAGCTATGCAACCTGGAGGCATGCCATAAACACTCAATCCTTCCCTCATTTGGAGGCTGCACAGTAACTCAACAGCAGAAGTTATTGAGTGTAGATCTGAAGAATCCTGATGCTTTGATTTCCAATGCCCCACTCCCTATCCCAGGGGAGTGTTAGGAGAGCAGGGGGTTCATTTAAAACAGCTCCGATTTATCCTCTCACAGTCCATCCATAACCAGAAAGATTTTTTTTAAATCTTCATTCCCCCATTTATAAACATTGGCCAATTGTCCCCATCCCTTTCATTTTGGAATGATCCAACCCTCTATTAATACCCCTCCTCTGCAAACTCCAGATAGGGTTAAATGGTTCATCTATTTTAAACACTGGCAAAATGTGGGATAAACATTCGCAATCTCCCCTACTAATCATCAGTAATGCTCCTTGGAAATCTGCTTTTGGATAAATGTTGACATTTGAGTGACAGTTTAAAATGAGCAATGTCAATCCAACCGACTGTTAGATATCCCTCTCAAAATACGCAGCGTTAATTTCAACAGAAGTGAAACTCAGGAGAGATGTGTAACGGGGAGCTCATTTTACATGTTTGACCAATGTTAAAATTACCCCCATATTCCTGCATTCTTATACAACACATAAAGAGTGGGCAAAGATTTCATGGCCAAAATGGCCTCCTTCTGGGTTGTATGATTCAATGGGCAGCACAATGGCACAATGATTAGCATTACTGCCTCACAGCACCAGGAACCCAGGTTCGATTCCCAGCTTGGGTCATTGTTGTGTGGAGTCTGCACATTCTCCCTGTGTCTGTGTGGGTTTTCTCTGGGTGCTCTGGTTTCCTTCCATACTCCAAAGATGTATGGGTTAGATTGATTAGCCATGCTAAGTTGCCCCTTAGTGTCAAGGGGATTAGGTGGGTAAATATGTGGATTTACGGGGATGGAGCCTGGTGGGATTGTTGTTGGTGCATGCTCGATGGGCCAAATGGTCTCCTTCTGTACTGTAGGGATTCTATGATCTATAAAGTGCATGATTACCATTGTTTGGTGCCATGCTAAACAGACAAGTTATTTAAATTAAACTTCAGAACAGGTGTTTTCATTAAGCACAGCAGAAAAAAAGCCTCCACTGATCAGTGGAAATGAATACCGTTATATTGGGAATAATACATTTGCAATCTGTAGCTGCAGAGACTGCTTGGAGAAAGAAGTGTGGCCACATTTGCCAGCAGTGGTTAAGGTTTGAGACAGTCCTATATTTTATCTCATAATGAACATTCTTACATCTTACAATTCAGTCTTGGGTTTTTGCACTGTCTTTGCATGAATCTCACTATTAGTAGTTTCCATCATTTACTTCTGATGTTAAGAGGAGTAAAAACTTTATAACAGAACTGCTTAAAAGAAAGCTAATCATTACTATCCATTAAGGGCTGAAAATAAAAAGACATTAGTGTTACCCATTGACAAAGAAAAATGTCAAGAAACCTGCATTTATACTGATTTAGCAGATCTCTGAAAAACTTCCCATGATATGATTTGCTCAGTGCTATATAATCTGAATTGCTTGTTCACTTTGATGTTTTACATGCAATCAACACTTAGTCCAACTAGTCTGTGCTGCTTTAGTGCTCCATATAAGTCTCCTCATACTTCTCTTCATCTAATTCTATTCTCTTGTGCTTATCTGGCTTCTTCCTATTTGCATCAGTGCTGTTCCCCTCAAACACTTTTTGTAGTAGCGAGTACACTCTGGGTAAAAAGATATATTCCTTGAATTTCCAATTCAACTTATTAGTGACCATCTTGTATTTATGGCTGCCAGTTCCAATATCTCCCACTAGTAGAAGCATTGAGTCTCTTGTTGGTCTTCCAGCTTTGAGTGTGTACCTAGTGACCTTAATGAGACTGTGCATTCTGACCATTAAATGACCAGTTGGGGAACATCAATGTTGAGTGAATGTTCCCCACACAATGATCCCCATTTCCCAGAGTGCTGACAGAGCCTTGAAGCCAACAAGGAAAATCCTGCCTTGGGTGTCAACATTAGGCATTCACAGCTCAAGTACAGTTTTTATCCATAGATAAAATGTTCCTCTTGCTCTATAAGAATATAGGGACGTAAGAATTAGAGCAGAAGTAAGCCTTCAACCCTTTGAACCTGCTTTGCCATTCAATCAAATCATGACTGATTTCTTCCTGGTCTCAAATCCACCTCCCTAACTGATTCCCTATTTATTTAATTCGTTCTTTTAACAGAAATATGTCTGGTTCCATCCTGAAACCTTGTACCTGATGTGTTAATGTAGCATAGTTGTGGCATAGCATTGTTACATGGTATTCAGATAGCCATACATAACCCAACAAAGAAAATGTTTGTGTTGACACAGGACTTTTCATATTCTGAGGATACCCAGAAGTGCTTCAATGAGCCAGTCATGTATTTGAACTGCAATAAAAAGACTCACATTTATCTTCCATTCCACACATTTATGGTGAATATTTGAAAGCACGTGTGCAAGATTATTTCCAAGATTCCACATTACCAATGGGGAGTGATCTTAGATCACTAAGGCAATATGGTGGCAAACTGTGGTTAGCACTGCTACACCACAGCACCAGAGACTGGGTTCAATTCCCAACTTGGGTCACTCTCTGTGGGAGTTTCCCCTTTCTCTCCCATTTGCATGGGTTTCCTCCGGTTTTCTCTCACAGTTTGAGAGACCTGCTGGCTAGGTGCATTGGCCACAGTAAATTCTCCTTCAGTGTATCCTAGTCACCGGAGTATGGCAACTAGGGGATTTTTGCAATAACTTCATTGTGATGTTCATGCAACTTGTAATATAATTAAATAAACTTCGAAAAAGAGTGAAAGTCAGGAGTTTAACATTGTAGCTCTCTCTCTCTCTCCGATCGTTGTGCTTTTGACTGTGGCAGGGATTTTCCTGTCTTGTGCTCACAGCGGTTTTTCCTATGGCGGAGGCAGCTCACCAATTATTGACAGCCAATGTCCTGCCAATGTCTGCGGCATTTTGTGTCGCATGCCCATCCCGGGGAACCCGTCGCCAGGAGGGGTTCACCTTCAGCAGGACTGGAAGATCCTGCCAGTGGGAAGGGCTAGAAAAGTGCATCCTGTGTCTTCCCCACTGGGATTGTGCAATTCACCTTACTCTGATCTACATTAAAACGCAGTGGTTCTGATGTAGATAAATAGAGCATCCATTTTCGGAGCGGCATGATCCCACAAACCTGCAATGAGATCTATGCCCAGTTTATCTGCTTTCAGTGATGGTGGCTGAGGGAGGAACGTTGACCTGGACACTGCGTGAATTCCCTTGTGAGCATCATTGAATAGCACCATGAGATTGCTAATATCTATCTGAATCAGTAGAATGGGTGTAAAGGGTGTCAGATGAAAGAACAGCATCTCTACCCACACAGTGCTCTGACCAGCGGGCTGCTAAAGTAGTCTCTGTGCTCATGTCCTGGAGTTAATTTTCAGAGGAGTTCAGTCGCTTGAGCTAATCTGAAGCACTGCTTGCAGATGGACTCTCACATTTTATGACATTTTATGGAGAGAGAATATATGCTAGGACTTGATGCCACATCACCAACTCCCACTAATGAAACCCTAAAATGCATCCAGTTCTCAATGTGTATTCATCTATTTTAATTTCATTTTTGAACTCAGTTTGTGTTTGAATTCTAGTCATGTGGCTGTGCTGATGCTGCTAACTTGAAGGCTTCAGTGAGCATGAGTAAATTGTGCATTCCGCCATCATGGTTGCCAAGGTGACTGGAATGTGATGGAACTACTCACGTACAACAGCAGCATCGCATTTCCTTAATTTTATTTATGTAATGGCTCCTTATGATCTTCTGCTTCTGTACAGCTGACAGTGACGACGGCTTTATCAGAGAGCAGTCCTGCTCCAGCTCATTGTGCTTTTGATGAGGCTGTCTATTTTTAAAGTGATCTCCTCCATGAAGTGACTGAAGAACCTCTGTTTCGGTGTTAATTATGGTTTTGGTCAGTTGTAAATTGTGTGTTGTAAATACACTGCTCAGAACCATTGACATTCTCAATTTGACATGCACTTATATCCCACCTGAGCTCCAACCCCCACGGCAGGCTGGCCAGTGAAGTTTGTCACTTTTTCAACCAAGCTTCATTTTATTATCTCGAGTGTCATTGTGAGAGAAGAGAATGAAGTGGATGGGGAAGGAAGAAGTACTTTCTCTCATATCTCAGTATCTTGTTTGAAGAGGTGATGAAGGGTGGTGAATGATGATAACAGGAATAGGCAACATTCAGTTTGATTTCCAAAAAAAAAGCTTATGTTGGCCATTGAAGAAAAGAATCTTAAATGGTTTGTCCTTGTTTAAATTATTTAATTTATTCATGGGGATGTGGGCATCACTGGCTAGGTCATGTATGGGGATCATCCCTCATTACCCTTGAGAAGGTGATGGTGAGCTGCTTTCTTGAACCACTGCACCCTGAGCGTTCTAGGGATGTCTATAGTTCTGCTATGGGAATGGGTTCAGGATTTTGACACAGTGACAGTGAAGGACTGGCAATATATTTCCAAATGAGAAGTCTCACAACACCAGGTTAGAGTCCAACCAGTTTATTTGATAGTAAAATCACAAGCTTTTGGAAACAGTGTTCCTTTTCAGGTGTGTGGAAGATTCTGATCAGAGAAAGGCATATAAAGTCATTCGCAGTTTACAGAATACTGATTAGAATGCAAGTCTTCACAGCTTGTTATTTTACTATCAAATAAACTGGTTGGATTCTAACCTGGTGTTGTGAGATTTCTTACTGTGTTTACCCCAGTCCAACACTGGCATTTCTACATCATGATATATTTCCAAGTTAGGATGGTGAGTGCTATGGGACTGCTGAGCTTATTCCATGGACTGAATAGTGAAATGACTACATTGTCCTGAGGAGCAATCGATGGAGATAGCTCTGCTTGGAGTCCTCAAGAATTCCTGCAGTGATCCCTATGGATCAGAGGCAGCATGGCGGCACTGGGGTCAGTGCTACCGACTCACAGCATCAGGGACCTGGGTTCAATTCCGGCCTCAGGTCACTGTTCGTACGGAATTTGTACATTCTCCCCGTGTTTGCGTGGATTTCCTCCGGGTGCTCCGGTTTCTTCTCACAGTACAAAGATGTGTGGGTTAGGTTGATTGGCCATGCTAAATTGACTCTAGTGTTAAAGCAATTAGCAGCAAAAATATGTGGGGTTAAGGGAATAGGGCCTAAACAGGATTGTGGTCGGTATAGAATCAATGGGCCGAATGGCCTCCTCTATTCACTGTTAATATCAGTCTGTGACAGAGTTCCCTGAGAGAACAATTCTTAAGTTTCCTGTTGACAAATCTACCAGTTCAATTCCATTCATTTTGGATATAGTTTAAAGTATCAAAGCAAGCAGCAATTCAGAACATATCAATATATTTAAATGATGATCTTTTAGCTTTACCTTAAATAAAGTCGGACCACTTTGTTTTGTAAGATCCAGGATGTATAATGTAAGGTCCAGGTATATACATAAGCAATAGAATTTTAACATCACAAACATGAGCAACATTAGGGTGTGTTTCCACATATACTGTAATTATTGATTATTAACTGCAAGTAAATAGTCGTAAAATACAACAGCCGGTAAGCTGAAGCAATACGTATTGTGAGAGGATTTTCATTTACCGGAGAGATCAGTTTCATACCACCCATTGTGTGTATAAGGAAATTTGAAATCATTATAACTAACAACAAACAAAATCAGATTTTCGATTGCTTCAATTAATATCCACAGCTTTCTATGCCATTTTAAATCTACATTGAGAAAATGGATCTGTGTAACTTTTTACAATACACATACAAGTAGTTTTCTTCCTAATGCATCACCGTGTGTGGTTACAGATTTGGACAGTTCGCTACTTAGCAAAGTGAGAAGCCTACAGGCTACACTTTCTGTAGGAAGGAACTGAAACATTAATGAGAGGGGCAAAGGGGGTGTATGAGAATAGATTTTCACCTACATCATAGGGGAGGCAGCCTGCCAACTGCTATGTCCTGATATGATCTTGTAATGACCTTGGCAGACATCCTGTGGTGGCCCAAGCTAGGGAGGGCCTTGGCCTCATAAAGGTCTCCTGCTCAGGGCAGAAGCACCCTCAGTGGCTGGTGCTGGTGGAGTTGGTGCAGGCACAGGCAGAAGAAACTCTGACCTGCTGCACAGCCTTGGAGTGTCCTGAGTGACAGCCCCCAAGTTATCCAGCTGACACTCTTAAACCCTGTGGGTACCAGAGAGTTCTGGCTTGACTCCTGCAGGAATAGGCCGTAGGAATAGAGAGATTAAGATGGCTCACCCCTATATGGCCTATATACCAATGGGGCCCACCAGTGGTAAAGAGAGTGCATGGCCAAACGTAACCAAGGTGGGTGACAATCTTCCCATGGCATGCACATGATGGTGTGGAGATGCTGGCGTTGGATATGGTAAAGGCCAATCAGTATTTTAACCTACTTCTTACTGCACATGATGGAGACAGGACATTAGACAGAATACAAATCGAGCATACGCTGTACTTTGACGAGTAATTGTCGGAGCTGTGTTTGATGTTCTGCTGCCTCCTTTTGTAACTCTCCCAGTGAGTTGACAGTCACTTCCGGAGGCTCATCATCTGACTGGACGGTGTCTGGTTGGCTGGTCTCCAGCAACCCTCTGAGTGATGGAGACCTGGGTCTGTCCCTGACTGCTGCAGAGACACCTCTGTGAGGTGTTCCCTAGAAAGTGACCCTGAGTCTAACCTTGAAACATTGCCTCACCAAGATATGTGTGTCTGCATTGTGTGTCATAGTGAGCACTGTGACATTTCTTCTCGAGACCCTTCATCCTCAGAGAACTGCTGGGCTGGTTAGCTGGATGCGGTCAGATGGGACCAGCAAAAAACAAAATGATAGTTTTAGTGGATGAGCTGAAGTTAATTCAGAGTTCACAGTACTCAGTGTGAATTGCGGGATTAGATGAAGTGATGGAGCGGAGATTCATACCAGGTTGCTGCAGGAGGCCAAGTTCGGCATTGCGATGAGGGACCCCTGTCCTCGTCAGTGTGATCCTCGAACTCGATGACTTCTGCCAGTCACTGCCTGAGCTGGGCTCGCTCGCCTTTAT
The DNA here is from genome assembly GCA_024679065.1 of Sphyrna mokarran. Classification (NCBI taxonomy): domain Eukaryota; kingdom Metazoa; phylum Chordata; class Chondrichthyes; order Carcharhiniformes; family Carcharhinidae; genus Sphyrna; species Sphyrna mokarran. Next base: position 66,688,633 of record JAGIQG010000009.1, read on the forward strand.
TATAGAACATAGATTATAGAGCATTACAACACAGTACAGGCCATTTGGCCTTCCATGTTGTGCTGAGCTATGTCCAATCCCAAGATCAAGCTATCCCACTTCCTATAATTCTGGCCTTTTCCATCTGCCCACTCAATAACTGCATGAAGGTTCCTAAAGTGTCCGACTCCACTATCACAGCAGACAATCTATTCCACACCCCAACCACTCTCTGAGTGAAGAATCTACCTCGAACATCCCTCCTATATCTCCCACCATGATCCTTATAGTTATGCCCTCTAGTAAGAGCTACATCCACCCAAGGAAATAGTCTCTGCATGTCCACTCTATCTGTCCCATTCATCATCTTATAAAACTCTATTAAGTTGCCTCTCATTCTCCTCCATTCCAAAGAGAAAAGCCCCAGCTCCCTCAAACTTTCCTCATAAGACATACCCTCCAAACCAGGCAGTATCCTGGTAAATTTTCTCTGCACTCTCTCCAATGCTTCCACATCCTTCTTGTAATGAGGTGACCAGAACTGAACACAACATTCCAAATGTGGTCTCACCAACATCCAGTGTAGTTGCAGCATAAACCCACGGCTCTTAAATTCAAACCCCCTGTTCATCAACACTAACATACTATAAACCTTCACGGCTCTATCCACTTGAGTGGCAACCTTCAGAGATCTGTGGATATGAACCCCAAGATCTCTCTGTTCCTCCACATTCCTTAGAACCTGCCGTTGACCCTGTCATCTGCATTATGTGTGAGTTTGGTGATATGTGTTGAGAGGAGATGGGGCAAAGCCTGAGTGAAGTGCATGTCTCTGAGTCCAGTGAAACCCATCCAGAAGGGAGAGACAATGGATTTCGAGCAACAAGACAGATGGGATGGTGATGTTTTGAAAATCTTGTTGGGAGAATGAATGCTGATATGTGTGTTCCGCTGATGGATATCTGAGATTTATGAAGAGAGAAGCTGTTTGAGAACATGATACCTTGCTGAAAGTTTGATAGTGGAGGGAGCTGAAAGAACTTACTCTGATGGAGTGGATGAGATCATTCCTGCATTGTGTGGTTCTTCGTGGATGGGTCTCACTCCTAGGAAGGAGAGGTCAGGTTGGTGTGCTTCTTTGTGCCGTTCCTAGGGTAGAGAATATGTTCCCTGAACACTCTCTTGAGGGCCCAGGCTCTGAAAGCTGACACTTCCTTTCAAGGCTGCTAGTTTTTCCTCTATTGTTTCCTGACATGTTGAAAGATCTAATGATAATTGGACTGGAGAGAGTGATATGAGTATGCGGAACTAATCTTTAATTATGGCCCTGGGACCTTCAAAGCCACTAGCTGAAGGCAGGCAGACGAATCAGTTAGAGGGGAATTCACCTCTGCATAATTAATGATGTTCCAAGCACTGAATCCGGCACAGGACCCCACCATTGTTGCAAATGGGATGGGGTCTGCCAGAGTCATTCACCACTACATCAGGGCTGGAATTCTCCAGTGTTCATGGTCTGCCGCCACTGCCAGTGAGAATGGAGAATTGGGCACTCAGCCAAATCTCCATTCACTGCAGCAGGACTGGAGAATTCCAGTGGCAGACAAGGTTGGAGGATCCAGCCCTTAGTCCCAAAAATGGGAGAACCTCCACCCTTAGGGCCCGATTTTCTCACTACATTTCAGGCGTGAAAACTTGGTAAAGTCGGACTTGAGATGAATAGCATGACCCGCGCCTGCCTGCATGCAGATTCCCACTTTACCAAGGCCAGAAGATGTCTGCGATCAGCAGCATACCTGAAAAAGGCATGATGTCAATTTAAATGAATTTGCATGCAATGGACTCTGCATGTCCACTCTATCTATCCCATTCATCAGCTTATAAAACTCTATTAAGTCGCTTCTCATTCTCCTCCACTCCAAAGAGAAAAGCCCCAGCTCCCTCAAACTTTCCTCATAAGACATACCCTCCAAACCAGGCAGTATCCTGGTAAATTTTCTCTGCAATTGATTTATTGAGCTGGATTTCCAAGTAAACCAGCATCCCTCTTTATCCTCACGTTCCCTATCTAGATTCAGCACAAAACAGACATGCTCGGCAAAAATGTGTTTGGGTGCTCCAACTTCTGATCAAGTTCAGAGTTTCCAATGGCTCTCAACTCAGACCAGTGGTGGGGGTTAGAGGGAGGTGGGCCTGGTGGGGAGGCAAGGGACCAGATCGTTCTTTGTGGGGGGGGGGGGGGGAGGAGGAGGGAAGCCAGATCATATTTGGTGGTGGTTGGGGTGGGGGGGTGGGGGGAATGGGGGAAGTGGTGTGAGGGAGGCCAATTCATTTTCTGTTGGACGGGGGGGGGGGGGGGGGGGGGGGGGGGGGGGGAGAGGTGGGGTGGGTTGGAGGGGAGAGGATGGAGGCCTGATTATTTTCTGTTGGCAGAAGAGTGGGGGGGAAGTGGAGTGGGAGAGGAGGAGGGCCAGATTTATCTCTGGTGCACAAGGGAAGGCCAGATCATTCTCTGGTGGGATGGGGCAAGGGGCAGGGGCAGGAGGGTTCGCTGCCACTCTGCGGACAATCGTGGGAAGAAGGGAGGGTCTAATACCACTCTCTGAGCAATTGGTTGGGGGCAAGTGGAGCAGGGGTTTACAATTGATCTGGATAATTGGGGGGGTGGATAAGGAGGATAATTCTGTTGTTGGAGTAGGGCAATATCTGTAGGGGCTATTGCTCCTGAGCCACTTTATCGACATTTTGCAGCCCGGGAGCGAAGTGACAGGGGAGTGCTTTTCAATTTTATTTATTGTGCATGTGCAGTTGAAGGCTCTGATCAGAACAACAGCATTTTGGGCACAATAAACTTGACCCATTGCATGATTCAGATTCCGAACTTTATTTCAGGCTAAGTGCATATGGGGTGCCTGAATCGGATCTGAATTACTTCCAGATTCAGCACTTAGAGTCAACATGGTAAAATCGCACCCCACACCCGCCTTAGTCTCTTTATACAGTTATTTCCTCATTTCTATGTATTTAATTAATTTCATTATTGTAATTTGAATATTTCACTTTCAAATTCAACATGCGAGTCAATTTTATTATGATTAGGTCTTCTCAGTGGATCTTTTAGTTTAAGACTACTAATTAACTTTTCCTCATTACACAATAATAGCTCAAGAATAACTTTATCCCCAGTCACTATTGCATTAAGAAACTATTATGAAACCACCTAGAATCCTATCTTCTTAACCATCTATATGAGCTTTTCAGAAATCTATATATTATGCTGGCTTTCATGTGACAAATTTCTCTTTATTAATTATAACCCAGGAAATACAACGAATTCATGGAGACAGTAATTTTGATTGAAGATGTATTTTATTGTCCAGGCCTGGCCCACATGCATAGGAGGATAACTTGGGGCAGCACAAACTATTTTAAATTGCATAATTATCAGTAGTTCAATTATAATTTTTCAAAATTATTTGCCTGCTTCTTTGCTCATTCTGACCAGACATGAGCCAATCATTTTAAGATGAATCATTTACCTTGGCCGATAACATTTCATTCTCTGGCAGCATGACAATACATAAGTTCATAGAGGTTTCAAGTTCTTTTGTCAATGTCTCCTAGCAACCCAAATACGTAGGTCATAGAGTTCAAAAGTTCTTTTCCCACTGTCCATTTAGCAACTCTTTATTGAGAAAATTGAATTATTCTATTCATCCTACCATCTGGGAAGCTTGTCCTTTCCAAAGCCTTACTGATAAAAGACTTCTCGGTAGCTGCATTGTTGGTTCTTCTCACTCAGCTCTTTCCCATCATGCCCGAATGTGTTATTAGCCAAGATGTATTCCTATAATACAGAATACGATATGTTTTCAAATAACACATTTTTAAATTCTCCAACAGCGGTTATATGTGCTTCTATATAAACTGTACCTTTGAAACTCCAGGTAAATTATACTTTTTCAACACTATATTCACTCAAAATGAGTCCATCTTAATCTATTAGTCTTTTTAGCCCCAGATTATCCTAAAGCATTCTGACACCATCAATGGCAATTTGATTAGTCCAGTCCATTTGAAGTTTAAGGCTTCCCATAATTATTATATTTCTTTTGTTACGTGCTTCAGTAATTCTTGTTTAATGCTCAGCTCAATGGCATAACTGCTTTTAGAAAATCTACAACTATTTATACGAGCATTTTCAGGCTTTTGGTATTCCTAATTTCCACCCCTGCTGATTCTACTTCCTGATTTTCTGAGCCAAGATCCTTTCTTGCTAATGTCCTTATTTCATTTTTATTCTCTTTGACTTTTGAAATATTGTACATCCTAGAATATTTATTTATTATGCGGTCAAAAACTCTGGTAATATTGGACGAAGTTTTGTAGCAGAAGCAGATATATTGTTGATAGTGAATTGATTGATTTGATTTATTATTGTCACATGTATTAGTATGCAGTGAAGAGTATTGTTTCTTGCATGCTATACAGATAAAGCATACCATTCATAAAGAAGGAAAAGAGAGAATGCAGAATATAGTGTTACAGTGAAAGCTAGGGTGCAGAGAAAGATCAACTTAACGTGAAGTAGGTACATTCAAAAGTCTAGTAACAGAAGGGAAGCTGTTCTTGAGTCAGTTGGTACGAGTGTCAGACTTTTGTACTTTTTTTCCCTGATAAATGAAGGTGGAAGAAAGTACATTCAGGGTGTACGGGGTTCTTAATTATGCTGGCTACATTTCCAAGGTAGACAGAATCAATGGATTAGAGGCTGGTTTGCATAATAGACTGGGCTTCATTCATGACTCTTCGTAGTTTTTTGTGGTCTTGGATGCAGAGAAGCCATTCCAAGCTATGATACAACCAAATAGCATGTTTTCTATGGTGCGTCGGTAAAAGTTGGTGAGAATTGTAACTGACATGCCAAATTTTCTTAGTCTCCTGAGAAAGTAGAGGCATTAGTGGGCTTTCTTAACTATAGTGTCAGCATGGATGAGACCAAGGCAGATTGTCGGTGATCTTTGTTGGTGAACTTCTTTCTTCATTCTTCATCTTCAAGTACTATGAGAGGACGTTGGTGATCATGAACTGCTCGGTTCACGGTTACACTTGGCAAGATGCTATAGTGATTTGCTGTTGCCTTGACAGTATTACAAACACACCTTCCTTGGCTATCAAGTGTTGGAGTGTGAAATGAACCTGGAACTTTTGCCTCTAGAGGAAGCGATACTATCCAACCTGTCACAAGACCTCCTTATCCTCATTATCCCTCTGAAACTGTCTGCGACCTCAGGATGTCAGAAGTGCACAGATCTGCGTGAAAATCCTGAAGTGTAACCAAAATGTTAATCATGATATGATGAATAAAATTTGATAAACAAAACAGGCCATTAAAAAATAACTTTATAATTTTGGAGTGCTGTTAACCAATTGATTAGAAGATTTTTAAACTACATCTTTTAAAAAAAGTTTGCTTTCAGAATATTTTAACTTCTAAATAACCCATGCCTGTGGCCTATTCCTTAAACTGTTTAATGTTATTTTTTTAAAGAGATTTCATTTTAGTCCCTTTCTTGTGGGGGACAGGAGGGCATATGTGAAAATCTTTGAGTGTGATTGGCTTCCCATCACTATGTTGGGAAAGAGGGTGCAATCGGTTTACAGAACATTGCATGGTGACGGAGGAAGAGACATTCTCACACACAAGATCATAACAGAATGCTTTTCCAGTTACATAACACTGCAAATCCCATGTAATCATAGAGGTCAGTTTTCCAACAGAAATCCTCTTCCTAGAATTCTTGAGTGTTTGTCATTTATTTATTTATTAGTCACAAGTAGGGTTACAATAACACTGCAATAAATCTATTTTGAAAATCCCCTAATCACGACACTCCAGTGCCTGTTTGGATATGCTGAGAGAGAATTTAGCATGGCCAATGCACTTAACCAATACGTCTTTCAGACTGTGGGAGGAAACCACGCAGACATAGGGAGAATGTACAAACTCCATATAGACCCAAACTGGGAATCAAACCCAGGTCCCTGGTACAGTGAGGCAGCAGTGCTAACCATTATGCCACCGTGCCATCCACTCCTCTGCCCCAGCAAGCCCACTGCCAGTGATACCACAAGAGATGGACCATGATGAAAACCATTTTTTATCATGAGAAATGAAATGTGTCTTTCAAGTTCAAAGGATTAGTTCTATGTTCTCTTTGAGTTTTTTTAGTTGCATTGATGTACATTAGTCAGTTTCCAAATAAATTAAAAGTTTAATGGCCTTTAAATCGTGCCTGTTAGTGTTCTTGTCACTAGAATAAACTCAATTTAACTTTTAGAGCCTGCTTGATGGTCTACAAATGATGCAATAAATGGAAAATTCTCATGGTGATCAATGGATAGTAGCTCCAATTTGGTAGTTGGAGCTGAATTTGAATCTGATCCTGGAAATTCTATTTGCATTGGACCTATTTGTACTTGGTCAATCTTTGGTTTTGACTTGGCTGACTTTGGTTGAATTTCTTTGGACAAACTAACATAACTGTGCGTAAACTCTGTGGCCTTGCATTGAATCACTTCATTGAATTTACAGATGAATGGGACTTGACATATCGGAGGAATTTTCAGCCTGTGTTTGCCGTCAGAGAGAACAGTGACACAGGCAGAAATTCCGAAGAGACTGGGGAAAGGTGATTCTCTTTGGGGAGATCGTGTTTCCTGATTTCCTCCCAATCCCACATCGGCCGTGTCACAAATTCATGCCCACAATGGATAAGAAACTCATTTAAATATATTTTTCATGAGTTTATATGTTATTATTAATAGATCATCTGCAACATGATCCCAAGGACTAAATATTCATGTCTCACCGACATGACATCATGTTGGCAAAGTTTACAACAACTTCGGCCAATCAGTCAAGCAGGTTCTCCCAGGGGCATATAGTTAAATACAGCTCCTGGAATACAGAGAGGTATGGGAGGCAGTGCCCTGGCATATGTTGGCACTGCCAGGTTGGCACAGTGCTAATATGACAATCTCAACCTGGCCATGGCAACCTGTGCCAGGGTGAAGTGCAAAAGATGCCCCTGGTGGAAGGGCAATGCAGTAGAATTCATTAATGTGTGGTGGGGTGGGAGGATGGGGAGTCAGTGGGCACTGAGGGCAATAACACGCTTTAAAGATGGTGCTCCATGGAGTCAATCTTGTTGGCTCTATCAGGTTTTGCCTGGACAAAGTGACAGCTCCAGGGACCTGGCTTCAATTCCTGTCTTGGGTTACTGTGTGGAGTTTTCATATTCTCCTCGTGTCAGCGTGAGTTTCCTCCGGGTGCTCCAGTTTCCTCTCACAGTCTAAAGATGTGTAGGTTAGGTGGACTGGCCATGCTAAATTGACCTTAATGTCAGGCAAATTAGCAGGATAAACGAGGTTACAGGAATAGATCCTTAGTGGGATTATGGTCGGTACAGTTTCAATGAGCCAAATGGCTTCCTTCTGTACTGTTGGGACTCTACGATTCTATGAAAATACTCTGTCAGAGAGTTGGTGCAGACACAATGGGCCTCTCCTACACTGTAGGGATTCTATGATTCTATAAAACATGCCCAGTCATTATTTTTAGATGAAGAAACTTGAGACCTGTGGTCTGTGTAGCTAGAGAGTTTCATGGTGGTTTTCAGTCTGAGCCTGACACTTTAAATATTTTGATAAGATTCTGCCCATCAGAAATTATTGAGGAGGTTAGTTGAGTACGACTTTTAGAAGCAGGTCATTGACCATGGCACCAAAACTTGAACCATGGAATTGAATGTTTATTGTGCAATCCTAATTGACCGCAGCTCAGATCACAATTCGTACTTCCAAACTAAATTCCAAAATTAGACAATTTTTGGCATTCAGCCCATGCTGGAATTTATGCTCCACTTGCATTTTCTCTGATTCTATTTAACTATCTTATCAATATTCTTTTCCTTCTTTCTCTCTCATGTATTTATCCAACTTACCCTTAATTAATGAGATATTGGAATATCTTGGAGCAAGTGGCTCAAAAACATGATTGCAACAAAACAGCATAAAAATATAAGTAATAGAAGATGGGGTAGGTCATTCAGCACTTTGTGGCTGTTCGACCATCCTGCGAGATCATGGCTAATCTTCTACTTTAACCCCACCTTTCTCCACTATCTTTAAGTCCTTTTATTCCTTCAAATGCCCAAAAATCTACCAGGCTTGGTCTGGAATAAACTGGCTGACTGAGTAACCAGAGCTGTCCGAGTTAGAGAATTCCAAAGTTTCACAACCCATGGAGTGAAGAAACTTCTCATCGGCTCAACTCTAAAATGGCTAATCACGTGTTCTGAGACTGTGATCTTGTACTGTGCATTCACCAGTCACCAGATACATCTTCTCCCACTCTGTCTAGCATGATTATACATGATTATACCTCAGAGAACTCCCCCATCTCTCTAACAATTCTCTCATAAATGTGCGCCAATTCTCTGAAAAGACAGCCAGCAGCCACCCACACATAAAAACCTTTAAAAGTTTCTGCTATTTCAAGCTAAGTTTTTAGAACATAAGAACATAGAAAATGGGAGCAGGAGTAGGCCATCCAGCTCCTCGAGCCTGCCCCACCATTCAATAAGATCATGGCTGATCTGTAGTGGTTCAGCACCACTTTCCCGCTTTCTCCCCGTAACCCTTAATTCCCTTGTCAATTAAAAACCTATCCACTCTTGATTAAACATATTCAGTGAGGAAGCCTCCACCACCTCATCAGGCAGAGAATTCCAAAGATTCACCACCCTTTGCATGAAGAAACTCCTCCGTAACTAGGATCTGAACCGCACCCCCCCCCTAATCTTGAGGCTGTGCCCTCTAGTCCTGCTATCTTTGTTAAGCGGGAAGAGTCTCTCAACCTCTACCCTATCCATCCCCTTCATTATCTTATACGTCTGTATAAGATCCCCTCTCAGCCTTCTAAACTCCAAAGAGTACAAACCTAGCCTATTCAGTCTCTCCTCATAATCCAACACCCTCATCTCCGGTATCAGACTAGTAAACCTTCTCTGCACTCCCTCCAAGGCCAATATATCCTTCCTCGAATGCAGTGACCAAAACCGCACACAGAACTCCAGCTGCAGCCTCACCAGCACCCTATCCAGCTGCAACAGAACCTCCCTACTTTTATATTCTATCCCGCTCGCTATAAAGGCCAACATTGCATTTGCCTTCTTAATCACCTGCCGCACCTGCATACTGTGATTTTATGATTCGTGCCCAAGGATCCCCAGGTCCCTCTGCACCGTCGCATGCTGCAGCTTTTCTCCATTTAAATAGTAATCCTTCCTACCATTATTCTTACCAAAGTGCTAACATTATACTCCATCTGCCAGGTTCTCACCCACTCACTCAACCTATCCAGATCCCTCTGCAGGCTTTCCACACCTTCCACGCAATTTGCTTTTCCACTCATCTTCGTATCATCAGCAAATTTTGTCACCCTGCACTCTGCCCTTTCCTCCAGATCATCTATGTAAATGGTAAATAGTTGAGGCCCCAGCACCGAACCTTGGAGCATGCTACTAGTCACCAGCTGCCAATCAAAATAGCACCCATTAATACCTACCCTCTGCTTCCTATTAGACAACCAATCCTCTATCCAGTCTAACACCCTACCCCAGACTCCCTGCACCTTAACCTTCAATAGCAATCTTTTGTGAGGCACCTTATCAAATGCTTTTTGGAAATTCATAAACACCTTATTCACCAGTTCCTGTCTATCTACCTCACTAGTCACTTCCTCATAGAACTCCAATAAATTAGTCAAGCACGACTTCCCCTTATCGAATCCATGCTGCGTTTGCCTGATCAAACCGTTCGTATCAAGGTGCCTCGTTATTTCTACTTTGACTACAGATTCAAGCATTTTTCCAACTATAGACGTTAAACTAACTGGCCTATAATTCCCTGCCTTCTGTCTGCTACCTTTTTTAAACAGCGGCGTAACATTAGCCATTTTCCAATCTTCCAGCATTTTTCTGGAGTCCAGTGAATTTTGAAAGATAATTACCAGGGTATCTGCTATCACCTCTGCCATTTCCTCGAGGGCCCTGGGATGCATTCCATCCAGTCCCGGGGGCTTATCTGCCCTCAGCCCCATTAGCCTATCAAGTACCACCTCTCTAGTGACTGTAACCTCATCAAGGACCTCATCTCCTACCACCCTTCTATCCTTAAGTTCGGGCAAGCTATTTCCGTCTTCCTCCGTAAAGATCGACACAAAAAACTTATTCAAGGTCTCCGCCATATCCCTGTCATTTACCATTAAACCACCCTCTCATTCTCCAAGAGTTCTACATTAACTCTGGCCATCCTTCTATTCTTTATATACTTATAAAAACTCTTACTGTCCTTTTTGATGTTTCGAGCTAGTTTAGCCTCATATTCCATCTTTCCTTTTTTAATCACCTTTTTAGTCACTCTCTGCTGTTGTTTAAAACTTTCTCAATCCTCCGATCGCCCACTTTTTAGCCGTTCTGAATGCTCAGCTTTTGATTTAATACTCTCCTTAATTTCCTTGGAGAACCACGGCTGATTTTCCCTTCTCCTACAGACCTTCTTCACCATCAGAATATATTTTTGCTGAGTACTGAAAAAGATCTCTTTAAAAATCCCCCACTGTTCCTCAGCCGTCCTACCAATCAGTGTACTCCTCCAATCCACAGTCGCCAATTCCTCTCTCATCCTATTGTAGTCCCCTCTGTTCAAACATAATACACAGGTCTGGGACTCTGCTACCTCATCCTCCATCTGTATCATAAATTCTACCATACTATGATCTCTCATCCCTAGAGGATCCCTCACACGAATATCCCTAATTCTACCTACCTCATTATATAGTACCAGGTCTAAGATAGCACGCTGTCTCATCAGTTCCGTAACATGCTGTTTTCTCATACATAGATTATATTTGGTGATAATGGAAACTGGTTAAAAATTGTGCATCTGTCTTGGCTAAGGGACTTTATAATTGAAAACTTTGGCATTTAAATGTAATGCATCTACCAACAGTGAGTGTGTGTCCACAATTATCTTAAAGACTTAGACACTTTCTCATGTGTAGTGGTGCACGAGGCAGATACAGCACATGCTTATATCTGTTTCTATGGCTAGTTTTCCCAGGAATGTGAAAACTAGCCAGGATGTCATCGGAGACACATTGGAAGGATTACAGGTTGATAATCAATGTGTTTGGCTGTGTTATGCTCTTACTTTCCAGGGCGATCAAGTCCTAAAATGAGACTTGAATCCAGAGCTCCTGGCTCACAGACAGGGAGGCTGCCCTCTGCACCACAAGACCTCCATCTTAAAGACATCAAGGATGAATTTCAACTTCAACAGAAGTGCAAACAGACATTATTGGATTGACCATCTATTATACACCTTGTCCAATTTTGTTTCTATTTAATTCAATAATAGATCTGTTAAGGCCTGTCTTGTACTACTCTTAAAGTCGAACTGAATGCCCAGGGGTCCTGAGCATGATGAAACCATTGTACTAGCTTTTATTCAGAAACCATAACAATTTTTCCAGACCTTCACGCTGGCAGGGTAATCTGGTCCCACTGACAACGATCCCCACTGCGGATTCCCTGGTGGTCGAGAGAATGAATAACTAGAAACCTCACTGACAGGATTGGAAAGTTCCAGCTCTGCACAATGGTGGCCCTCTGTCATCATCACAAACCACACTGCGAGGCAGAAAATCCTGCCCCTCGCCTTGTCTGGGATGTGGGTGTCATTGGTAGGCCAATATTTACTATCCACACCTAATTACCCTTGTGGAGGTGGTGGTGAGCTCTCTTCTTGAACTGCTGCTGTCCATGTAGTGTAGGTACACCCACAGTGCTGTTAGGGAGAGAGTTCCAGGATTTTGATCCAGCATAAGTGAAGGAACAACAATATATTTCCAAGTAAAGATAGTGAGTGGCTTGGAGGGGAACTTGCAGATGGGAGAGTTCCCATGTACCTGTTATCCTTGTCCTTCCAGATGGGAGCAAGTTTGAATTTGGAAGGTGCTGCCTAAGCTACCTTGGTGAATGCAGGGCATGTTGTAGATGGTACACGATGCAGATGGAGGGAGTTTATGAATGTGGTGCCAATCAGGCAGGCTGCTTTGTCCTAGATAGTGTCAAGCCTCCTGAGTATTGCTGGAGCTACATAAATCCAGATAAGTGGAGAGAATTCTCTCAGATTCCTGACTCCTGCCTTGCAGACAGCTGATGGACAGGCTTTGGGAAGTTCAGACTCCTAACCTTTGGCCTGCTCTTGTAGTCAAAGTATTGATATAGCTAATTCAATTCAGATTCTGGTCAGATATGGAGAGACCAGACAGTAACCCAAGCCAGGAATCAAACCCAGGTCCCTGGCACTGTGAGGCAGCTTTGCAAACTACTGTGCCACAATGCCGCTCCTCTCACACAACTCAAACAGGTCCCTGCTCAACTTTCTCTGTTTCACAAAAAAAGAACCCCAACTTTCTCAGTTTTTCTTGGTCTCTGAAACGCTCCAACCCTGGCAACATCCTGGTAAATGTCGTCTGCAGCCTCTCCAGTGCAATCACTTCCTTCCAAGAATGTGGCGATCAGAACTGCACACATACTCTAACTGTGGTCTAACCATCATTTTATACAGCTCCATCATAACTTCCCTGCTCTTATATTCGATGCCAACATTAATAAAGGGAAAAATTCTTAACCACCTTATCTAACTGCCCTGCTGTCTCCAGAGATCTACAGACATGGACACCAAGGTTCCTCTGATTCTCTATATTTCCTAGGGTCTGAACATTCATTGCAGATGCTGGGAAAATTCCAGCCTTGGTGCTTAACTGTTAAAATTCCAGCCTCTTTTTAAACCATGAAACAAGATGATTTTAGTCACTTTGTTGCAATGGAAATATTACAGAAGATTTTCAGGGGGGAAAAAAATGACATCTTTGAACAGTTATAGGTAAGAAAATAGAAGCTTTGAATTACTTGTTTCTTAGTATCAATTTTGCTATTGTGTTTAAACTGTAGACAGTGGCTATAATATCTGGGAGTTGGGAAAATATATCGTGATCAGTTCTAGGCTCATGATCTATATCTGGGTAGCTGATTTTAGTACATTTGATTACGCTCTCCCAGGAGATGCTGTTCAACTATTTTTGGAATTTAGAATAATTGCTCTCTCATCTCAGTTAGGGGGAAAGATCAAGGATACTATTTTGAAAGTCTTTGCTAAATAAAGGTGAGTGAGTGCCATTACAGAGCTGTGGCTTTTTTTAATAAATTAAATTTGATGTCATTAATTTTCACAAAATTCACCCACACGTCAATCTTATTTGATTGTCTCTTATCATGCACAGTATTGTGCGCAATTTGGCAACTGGAAATAATATTCTCTGGAGTAATGGGATTATTTTAAAGAAACATAACTTATGACCGCTGGCTTAAAATAACCATTTTGATTAGAGTTTAATACTCAGAACTAAATCTTGGATATCTTTGACCCAGACTTTCCTATGGCAGGCCCAATGTATGATGTCCACTGTTACTGAGGCTGGCCATTGCCCATTTAAACTCAACAGTGTTTTGCATTGCCAGTTGCTGGAAGGGGTAGATGGAATGAACAAGGCAGGCTACTATATCTCCTTAACCAATCAATGGGGTGACACAGTGGCACACTTGTTAGCCCTGCTGCCTCACAGTGCCAGGGACCCAGGTTCAATTCTAGTCTCAGGCCACTGTGTGGAGTTTGCACATTCTCCCTGTGTCTGCGTGGGTGCTCTGGTTTCTTCCAACAGTCCTAAGATGTGCAGTTAGATTGATCGGCTATACTAAATTGACTCTTGTGTCAGGAGGATTAACAGGATAAAGTATGTGGATTTACAGAAATGGGGCCTGGGTAGGATTGTGATTGGTGCAGACTTGATGACATTGTAGGGGTTGTATGATTCTATTAATTGAATGTCTCGTTGCAATGATTCTAAGGCCATCAGTGATCTGATCCAGTGAAAGTCAGCAGATTTTCACCAGTTGTGCTATAGTCACTGGGTAAGCATTGCATTGAAACACTGTGGGACAGGTAAAAGCACGCACAACACAGACAATAAGGGACTGCACTATGGTGTCCTTCAGCTGTGTAATTGTTGGGTAAAGTTGTTGTGGAATTAATTTTATCAGCGGCTTTATTTCAGGATTTTGACCCAAGTGGATGCTGTGGTGGTGCCAGCGGAGGGATTAAGGGGAAGAGAGTTATGTAGGATCTGCGATATGGGGCTAACATTGCAGGGTTTGAGTGTACACATCTAGACTAAATATGTCCTGAGTGCCTCCTCCTCTGGTGGGAAGAGTTACAGCCTCGTGACAGCAAGAAAATGTAACCGTGAACTTAGAGGCATGTTCTGGGCTGCTTCCCCCCCTGAGTGGCTTAGGCAGCAGAACGATTGGTTGACAAATGAGCCACGAATGTGCAATCGATAGCAAATTTGCACCATTAAATCCCACCAGCCATTTGCTTTTCTCTCCTCTTCTCGCTGGTCAGTGTGAACGTGAAGAAGTTCCCTTGAAGCAGCAACAGACAGCAAATTGTAAGATACTGTTAATTTTGTCTGCTTTCTCAGAAAGATCTAATGGCATAGAAATTTTGAACACAGTGACCTTGACAGCTACTTTTTGGTTGCAGGTCAGGACTGAGGAGGTGTCCCAATTCAGTTACCATGTCCTTGGTGAACTGCATGTGACTCATACACTGCTACTCATTGAGGTGAAAGGAGAAGATGTTTGAGCCTCTTGGTTATAGTTTTGTAAAGGAGTCACAGGTTCTGCTTCTTCGTAAACTCCCTTTATTTCTTTGATCCAACTCCACATACAGTTCCTCATCAACACCTAGTGCCACCTGTGACCTTTTTAAATATCAGTGACACCCATTGAATAATTGACATCAAATTAGGGTTTAATTGGAAAGTCTGTTAACCCCTTCCTAACAGGAGAAACACCCCTGAAAAGCAGTAGGTGGTTCTGATCTTCTACTGAGGGCCTCCTGCTGCCTCTACTCCACTTACAAGCCCATGAGGTAACTCTGGCCCTCTTTACGGCAGCAAACTCTTTTTAACAAGCCAAACAACTCCTCCATTACCATGTCCTGATAAATCCATAAGATTTGCAAAACTCCTCCAACATCCCTGAACCCTGTGTCCCCTTCCACTCACTCTGCAACAAGTCTAAAGCATCTGACCTGCAACTTTGATGGTTAGCGATAAATTCTGTACCAGGCCAACATTGGAGACAATTTAACATCAAGCTCCACAATGCTGCAGGTTTCAGGAGCACGTGTGATATACCAGAAGTCAGGATACCTTTCAAGTGGTCAAATGTGGCACAGTGGTTAGCACTGCTGCCTTGCAGCACCTGGGACCCATGTTCAATTACGGTCTCGGGTGATTGTCTGTGTGGAGTTTGCTGGTTCTCCCCATGCCTGTGTGGGTTTCCTCTAGGTTTCCTCCCAACTTCCACCTCCATTCCAAATATGTGTGGGTTAGGCTAAGTTACCACTTTGTGTCAGAGGGATTAGCAGGATTATGAAGATAGAGCCTGAATGGGACTGTGGTAGATACAGGCTCAATAAGACCATAAGATATAAGATCAGAATTAGGCTATTTGGCCCATTGAGTCTGCTCCACCATTCAATCATGGCTGATATGATTCTCATGCCCATTCTCCAGCCTTTTCTCCTTAACCCTTGACCCTCTTATTGACCAAGAACTTATCTATCTCTATCTTAAAGACATTCAATGTATTGGCCTCCACAACCTTCTGTAACAACGAGTTCCACAGGTTCACCACCCTCTGGCTGAAGAAATTCCTTCTCATTTCAGTTTTAAAGGAATATCCCTTCACTCTGAGGTTGTGCCCTCGAATTCTAGTCTCTCCCACTAGTGGAAATATCCTCTCTACATCCACTCTACCTAGACCTCTCAGTATTCTGTAAGCTTCCATTAGATCCCCCCTCATCCTTATAAACTCCATTGAGTATAGATCCCAAACTTCTCAACCACTCTTCATATAAAAAAACCCTTCATTCCTGGGATCATTTTTGTGAACCTCCTCTAGACCTCCTCCAAGGCCAGCACATCCTTCCTTAGATATTGGGCCTAAAACTGCTCACAATATTCCAAATGGGGTCTGACCAGAGCATTATATACCCTCAGCAGTACATTCCTGTTCTTGTATCTTAGACCTTTGGAAATGAATGCTAACATTGAACTTGCCTCCTAACTGCCAACTGAACCTGCATGTTAACCTTAAGAGTCCCAAGTCCCCTTGTGCTTCAAATTTCCGAAGCCCTTCCCCATTTAGAAAATATTCTACATCTCTATTCTTCCTACCAAAGTGCATAATGTCACACTTTCCCACATTGTATTCCATCTGCCACTTCTTTGTTCATTCTCCTAGTCTGTTCAATTCATTCTGCAGCCTCCCACTTCCTTAACATTACCTGTCACTCTACATATCTTTGTATCATCTACAAATTTATAAACCATGCCTCAATTCTATCTTCCAGATAATTATTGTACATAGCGAAAAGTTGTGTTCCAAATGATGCCTGTGGAACGCTACTAGTCACCGGTTGCCATCCTTATCCCCACTCTCTGCCTCTTTCAGTCAGCCAATCTTCTATCCATGCCATTACCTTGCCTTTAACACCATTAGGTCTTAGCTTATTTAGCAGCCTTCGGTAAGGCACTTTATCAAAGGCTTCCTGAAAACCTAAATAAATCATTCCCACTGACTCTCCTTTGTCTAACTTCTTCATTACTCCAACTAATTTTAACAAGATTTGTCAGACATGACCTTCTTTTAATGAAGCTGTACTGATTATTTTATCATACATTTTCAAGTACTCCACAATTTCATGCTTAATAATGGACTCCAAAATCTTAGCATGATCGAGGTTGGGCTACCTGACCTAGGAGCCACCCTGACTCTAGTGATGGGCTGAATGGCCTCCTCCTGCATTGTAGGGATTCAATAAGTGTTCCTCCTGATATTTTTTTAATTCTGGGCTTAGTGTTGGCACCAGCTGCGCAACAGAGTTCAGCTTCAGGGCTTGCTGTTGTTGGATTTGGATGGATCTCTGCACTAGTTTGCTGCTGTCATGAAGGTGACAGCTAAATGGTTGGTCCCCGAGGCTCCATCACTATCTACCATTGATGTGATGTGTAAAAGCACCTTTATTACAAAGTAAACAAAGTGTTCAGCTAAGGGCTGTCAAAAGCCTTAAACTAATCACACAGGGCTTGAAAGGAAGCAACAAGACAGCATTTAAGTCACACAAATATCTTGCTCTTCTGGCATCACAATAACAGGCCAAAAATAGGAGACTAAAGCACATCAAAATTGTCACTGGGGATTTAGAACATTATTCTTTATATCATCTGGTAATTTTAGTAAAACTGGTGGTGCAAAAAATTAAACTTACCTTGCATCCCAAGTTAGAACTTGATAGAAATTTGAAATGGGAAAAGGAAATTTTCTTTTTAAAGTTCATGGAAATTATCTATCAATTGTGGTGAACGCGGCAAGGTAGTTTAGAAGTCAATGAGCTGTTCTGTACAAACTGTTCTCTGGTTATGGACAATCATCATTTCAATTTAATAGAGGTTGCAGAGTCTAGGAGCAACACTGTTGATGTGGCATTTGCGATGTTTATGAAAGACATGTTGTTCATTAAAACATCCATTTTCATGAAGAGATGAGGAGGCACTTTGCTCTCCCTTAAAGCTGTCCATTCTCATTTCTGGTTCAAAAAGAATGGATAATCTCGTTACTTGCAGTAAGAATGAAACATAAACCCTGCCATTTTAGTGTCTGCATTAGCAGCGGCAATGCCAATCTATGAACAGAGGTAACATCTTAAACTGTTCAATTATATTCCTGAAGAGATATTGGAACTGTACCAAGGATAACATAGTAACATGAGAAATAGAAGATTCAGAAAAGCGAAACCAGAAATTAAAGTTTATGGTTATAAAGAAAGGTCAATTGATACGTTGCACTAGAGCACAAATTGATTTAGAAGAATCCAACAGAGACTTCTAAGATCATAAAGTTAAGAGGTTAGATAGAGAACAATTGTTTCAGTTATTTGTGAATTGATTATAAGGGACACAAACTTTGGACCATCTTGAGAAGGACAAAATGGAATTCAGGAAACATTCTTTTTCTTAACGTCGGAACACAGGGACTTTAATATCACTGAAAAGGGAATTGGGGCAGCACAGTGGCACAGTGGTTAGCACTGCTGCCTCACAGCGTCAGGGACTTGTGTTCAATTCCCAGCTTGGGTCACTGTCTGTGTAGAGTTTGCACATTCTCCCCATGTCTGTGTGTGTTTCCTCCAGCTGCTCCAGTTTTCTCCCACAATCCAAAGATATGTAGGTTAGGTGGATTGGCCATACTAAATTGCCACTTAGTGGCAGGGGATTAACAAGGTAAATGTATGCCGTTATGGGGATAGGGGCTGTGTGGGGTTGTGGTCGGTGTAGACGCAAAAGTCCAAATGGTCTCCTACTGCACTATGGGGATTCTATGATTCTATGATAAGTAAGTCAAAAGAATATGAATGGATATGAGGGAATAGTCAAGGAGATGTCTCCAGTTGAAGAGATTACACTAGCATGGTCATCAATGGGCTGAATGGCCTCCTGCTATGTTAAAATATAATAACATGCATAAGGCATAAAGATATTTGGTGCTTACGTTCTGCTTTCAGCAATCTGATTTACTTCTCTGAATTCTGATTATTTCCAGCATAAAAGAGGGAGAAACACAGTTTACTCAAGAAAGCATGCATTTCCCAACATGAAAAGTTTTCCTACATCCATAGAGGCTGTTGAAGTCCCCTTACTGTCAGAAAAGTAGATTAAATTGATTTATGTGCTTGATCTTTCATAGCAGCAATGGTTTTTAAACTAAACCACCCAATGGTATTTCCGAGCCAACTTATGTATTCAATTCAGCCCCTACCTTATGATAGTACAGGAGGAGGACATGTGATTTGAGCTTTAGTTGGAGGATTTCCTGTTCAGTTGCTGCAAGCTATTGCCTTCAGTCTCAGGAAGAATATTTTCCCACATTGCATCATTTGAACATGACGCCAGTGGAAGTGATAAGCTATTCTCCTGGCTCCCCTTCCACTCCCACAAAGAAATGCGTTGATCAATTCTTTTCCAAGATGACAATAGGCTGGATTTTCCTAATCCCTTGAGTGATGAGCTGGTAGGGAGAGAAGGGGAAGCAGAAAATTAGCAGGGAGCCAAGTCGGGATGGTTCCCTGCAGTATTTCTGCTACCAGGAAAGTTTTCCAGCGGCAGACTGTAGCAATTTGATTGAGTGCTGTAACTAAGGAGTAAATTTTTCAGTGGACAGCATTTGCCAACAGCAAAGTGGCTGTCGGGTTAAGGACTTGTCTTCCTCCAGCAGTCCAGGTGGCCAACAGAGACAGAAGCTCCGGTCCCCAAAAAAGAGGTCATCCAGAAGGTCTTCCCTTCTGGTTCTGGGGCAGGAGATTGGCCCCTCCAGCTCGTTAACTTCATGAATGTGGGAAGGAGAAAGAAAAACATTGACCTTTTTATTCTTTCTGTCAAGTATTATATTTTATTCAACACATCCTGTTGTTATGGAAAAGCAATTTTTAACATGTAAATTACTCTGTAAGCATCTGTCATATATGCTTTGGTTGCTATTACAGTAGCAACAAATATGCAACCCAACTTACTAAATGTTAGGTCTTGTGAATGATGAATGTCACTAATGGTTGGCCTGTGTTATTTGAGGTTAAAGCAATTAATGGTTAGCCTGTGGATAACCTGTGAATTTAACCAATACATTATACTGAAGAACTCTCAGTGTTTTTGATTTGATTTATTATTGTTATGTGTATTAGTTTACAGTGAAAGTATCATTTCTTGTGTGTAAAACAGACAAAGCATAGAGAAGGAAGGTGCAGAATGTAGCGTCTCCACATAAGTGGTGAGGGAACACAATGAGTGTCACTTTTGAGGCTGAATTTTTGACAGGAAACAAAAGCAGTCACTGTATTGGAATTTTGACTGGTACGGAGACAGGTTTCCTGTGCAATTCAGGGTGCTGGGCCAAAGCAATCAAAGCTGGAGGGCCAAACATGAGTGTTCCAGTTTCAGAGTACGGCCTTTGCCTGTACCTACACCCACACAGAGCCTCTAGGCCAGTCTGGAGCACTGCCTCCCTGACCGACTGCTGCATACTCATCTCTGGGCTGTTGATCTGCCCCCTATCACAGCAGGAAAGTGAATGCCAATTCTAAAATCCTGATTAACCTCCTCCCCACTATATTGCTTCTTAAAATCTATCTATTCAATTGAGCGTTTGATCACCCAGCCTCCTAACTCCTTGCATCCAGAGGTCTGGTTGAAAGATCACAGGCTTGAAACATTAACTCAGAGTGGGATTTTCCAGCCCTTCCAGCTGGCAGGATCTCCTGGTCCTGTTGAAGGTGATGTTCTGCATCAGATACCCCGGCGGCGAGGTGAGTAGGCATTGCAAATGACTGTCAGAGTTAGCAGTTTAGCTTAGTTTTAATACACAATCAAAGTGCCTACATTTACTTTTTGCATTAGATCTAACTTCTGTTACTAAGCGATCAGCCTTGGAACTATCCTTTTGAGTCGAGTCACTGTGGCAGTACCACTATTACAGAACATTTAAGAATATTTAACCTAGCCCACCTTGTAAATGCTGATGATTATAGTCCACTTATATTACACGCAGCTTGTAAAGAATTTTTTAAGTATTACTCACTGTGTACTTCTCTGTAGGTTGATATTGCTTTGTTTAAAATGATAAATAACTTCACAATTTGTCTTAAAAGTAAAATAACCACTCTAAACACAACAATTACAGTAAAATATATCACTTGGCAGGAGACCTTTCAAAAAACAGAACAACATTTAAAACTGATCTAATCAACAAGCTCCCAGGCGCTATAAGTGTCCAATTATATTAGGAATTCACACTAACTAGGCAGTGTCTGAGATGTGAGCTAATCATACTTGCAAATCTGGAAGAATGGGCATTGGGAGTCAAGCACAGGTCTCACTTATCCAACCAGAATCTGGTCATGTACTACATGGACCATTCATAGACGACTGGATACTACTGGCCAGGCTATAGCTATGATTTTGACAGCATTAATAAGGCTTGTTTTTCAGTGAGATGCCACACAGAAAAAGAAAACAGATGTTAGAAGAAAGAAGAAAGAGGAATTTTGGAGAGTGCCTCAACCGACTGAGATTAAATATCCTAGTGTGGAATATTCCACTGCGGCTGTGTCTATCTGGTTAAGTGTCATTTCTACGTGGAGTGGCCTCATACTTAGTTGGATCCTGATTCTTACAGTTAAAGTTAAACTGAATTTCAGAATCCTCCATGGCCATTTGGTGGAACCAGAAGATCTTGCTAGCAGCCAATAGCAAGCTACCTTCACCATGGGAAAACCGTGCCGGGGTAGTGGTAGTAGAGACCAAGAATCTAGTTTAATTCTTCCCCTCCTCAGATCCCACCAATCCCTCTAAATATTTCCAATAGTTTCTGATTTTATTTCCCATTTCCAGCATCTGCAGTATTTTGCTTTTGCACTATGCCTATATGTGACTCGGAGTCATATTTTGTTACATAACTCCTGTGAAATCTCTCGGGATTGTTTTGTTATCATAAAATATATAGATATGAAAATTATGGTTGAAACATGAACTCAATTTTCTCTGTCATTTGTGTGTGGCTACAAGATGATGGATTGAAGGAACAGCCACATATATAATACTGTGGGTGGTGAAGGAAGATATATTTAATCATAGAATAATAGAAACTCCAAAGGGAGAAGGAGGCCATTCAGCCCATCAAGTCTGCATTGACAACATTCCGCCCAGGCCCTATCCCCATAATGCACATGTATTTACACCACTAATCCCTCTAACCTATGCATTCTGGGACATCAAGCGGCAACTTAACATCGCGTATCTTTAGACAGTGGGAGGAAACCAAAGTATCCAGAGGAAACTCATGCAGACATAGTGTTAACTGCCTTAATATGCAAACTCCACAAGCCAGGAATTGAACCCAGCTCCCTGGTGCTGCGAGGCACCAGTGCTGAGGCCACTGTGCCGCAAGTGGGGTTATATGGCTGATTCCTCTTCCTCTGCTGCTACTCTGTTCCTGTCTCTGATATGTTGGACCTAATTAGAGTTTGGAGATTTTTTTAAAGAGGTAATTGGGAGCCCTGTAAACCTTAGATTTCCCTCTGTAACAATGGGCTGAATGATTCCAGCCATGTCAATGGCGGGTTCCATACTCGGAAGTTAGTGGCCTTCCAACTTCCAGGCCAGGTGCTGCCAATGAAATGGTGATTTCCATCAAATAGCAGCAAGGGTGCGGATTATAGACATTCATTCCCATCCAATATGTGCTGAAGGGCGAATAGTCCGATCTCAGTGGTAGAAGTCATGACCCGGAGCAAGGACATGGCCAGCTTTAAAGGTACAGGACAGTGTCAGGTGACCCATCATATAATCATTGAAGAATAGAAACTGTATGATAGTGAAGAATTTTGACTTTTGTAGACTCATCATGCAAGCCTGTTTTAATTTAAGTTTATGTCTGTCCACCATGTAAAACTCTATAGGTGACAAAATTGTCACAAATTAGCATCTTCAGACATTTAGGAGTTATACGTTAATGAAATATCTCCATGCATAGATGTCTGCCCTATCAAAGCTAGGGGAGAAAAGCTTCCCCCAGGTTCAGTGAGGTGCGCTTCTCCATATAGTTGAGGGAAGATGTGAAGATCTATTTCCAAGCGTTGGGAAGAGAAGTAAGCCCAGGAAGACCTGTGCTGTATGGGAGAAGGTGGCAAGGAGGTTATCAATGTGTGCATTGCGAGGAGGACGTGATCCTTTTGAAGCATTTGTGGTCACAAATGCTTCAAAGTACCCAGAATTGACGCTGTGGCATGCTGCAAATCTCAGCTGGATTGTCCAAGGGGAGCAGCACACACTGCCAAGCTACTTTGGTAGCCAGATGGGAGTAACATCTGTTAGAAAAGTTACACCAAGTTATATTTTTCTTTCCAAGCTGGTCCACAAGCTCCATCTGCAAACGTCTGGAAACTGCCTCTCCTGACTGGAAACTGTCGTCCATTCTGAAGAAAGATAAGTGCAGAGGCAGTGAAAGTAAGGCCAAGTAGAGGTGATCAAAATTATGAGGGGATTTGATTAGGCAAGTCGGGACAAAGCTCGTTTCCCTGGGCAAGTGAGTCTGTGACCAGAGACCAGAAATATAAACTCATTGGTAAAAGAACCAGAGGTGAACTGAGGAGAAATGCATTCACATATTTGTTAAGATCTGAACTCCCAGACAAGTATAGTGGAACCCATCCTACTAGCACATTGCTCTGGATAATAGGGTAAATAAACAGGAAAGTATGGCTTCAGATTTCATCGCCATCATTCAGTCTATGACATTGCTTTCTCGGCAGCTCGATTGTATCTTCATTGCTATAGTTGGTGATTTATAGCTACTGTTGATATATTGTAAAATAGGACCTGCAGCAAATACAGATTTACAAGTTCAACGTTACTCTCAGTGGATTATGATCTTCAAAGGCCTTCACTGCTTTCTTATTACCTCTCATATGTGCCTTCAAAAATTGCTTTACTTCTCTCATTTCAATTACCCTTTGTTGGTTAGGTAATTTTCTGGACGTATGCTGACTCATTTGCTCCATATTCTTTTATATTTCCTGTCCTTCACTGTGGCTTGAAATCATTTTTAAAATTCAATAATCCTCTGTGGTTTTTCTAAGTAATACTTTCTTCTTTTCAATGTTCTTTTCACCTCAGAAGGATATTTGAAAAATGCTTTCATTGTATTTAAATGGAAAATACTAAGTGCAGATGCTGGAATCTGCCAATATTTTGCGTCAGAATAACCTTTCATCTGGTCTAAAGATAAGGAAAATGGGATGAGATTTATACTGTAAGAGTGGAGAATGGGGGGTTGTCATTGATAAGGATAGCATTGATGAAAAGACAAAGGAAATATAAATGGTAATAATAAAGGCCAGGAATGGTGCTAATAGCGTCCATGAAGAGATCATTAAGATCCATTAAGAGAATTTTTAAATGGCTAAACATCAAAAGATAAATCTGAGGAATGTGACAGATTCTCTGGTGGGTTGGCCGAAAGGGGTGAAACAAGATGGAAAGCATGGAAAGCAAGCTTGCAGAAGTGAGCAAATAAAACGATAGAAGGAATAATAATACCTCCCTGTCCCCTTCTTTGTCTCCTGCCTGCGGCACTTGTTGGCTGTGGTGCTCTGCACACTTAATCTGGGCTTTCACCATCTTTCCTCCTACACAAATACATGTCTTTGGCTTACAGAACTTAAAGATGCAGGTCTGTCCATGTTTTTTAAAGTATAAAGTTTATTTATTGTTGTCACAAGTAGGCTTACTAGTAACACTGTGAAAATCCCTGCATTGCCACATTCCAATGCTTGTTCAGGTACACTGAGGGAGAATTTAGCATGTCCAATGCACATAACCAGCATCTCTTTCAGACTGTGGGAGGAAACTGGACTACCTGGAGGAAATCCACGCAGACATAGTGAGAACGTGCAGACTCCGCTCAGACAGTGATGCAACCTGGTGCAGTCGACTCCAGGCTAATGCATGCATGGAAACTCCAATGTTTGCCAGGACTAGGAGTCCCTGATCTCCTTGCTCAATGTGAATACCAGCTGGATTTCATACACATGCCTCCATTGCATCCTATGGATTCAATGCGAGGACCATTGAACAAATGCTTGGTCTTTCTAGAAATCAGCTCCAGAAACATTCAGGCAAATCTCCAGCAAAATCAACGTGAATGGATTGGACATTGTCTGGATGGCTAAATACACACGTCTCCCCATCAGGTCAAGTTTTTTCAACTCTCAAACAGCCACTGTTTCAGGGAAGGATAAAGAAAATATTTCAAAGACACTCTGAAACTGTCCTTGAAACGTGGCAGCATCAGCATTAGTGACTGGGAGTGACTTGCTATGAATGACTCAAAATGGCTACAATTGTCCACCGAATAGCAGTACCATGCTTTGAGTCCAAATGCATCAATGATGAAGCAGACTGGTGACAGATAAGCGAAGAAAAGGAACCAATCTGCACTCTATATCCAATTACCTTGTGGAACATCCTGCTCCCTTTGCTCAAAGATCTGGGGGTGAACACTGGCTTGGTCAGTAACATGTAGACCCATGGCAGAAACTCCTGATCCTGAGTAGATCCTATCCTTGAATTAGGAGACACTGTCAATGACTGGAGAGAGCATCAACAGAAATTTCAACCTGGCATTCCAAAAGGTCCATGAGATTGTTACATTTTTGTAGAGTCTTATATTTATTAACTTGTTAGTATGTTCTTTCTACTCTTGGATACTCAGAAGCAACCTTTCCAGCATTTTTATCTGCTGCAATCCCATGCTACACTGACTAATTGTTGAGTTTGCTGGAGGGGTCATTTGATACACAACCTATTTTTGTCAAAAACTCTGTCCACGAGGACTTCAACTAAGTAGGTGGCATAAAGTCATTGAATGCCTTGAGCATCATGGCAATAGCATGCCACAACCTATCCGGCAATGTTAAAAATGACTTTTGCTGTATAGTTGATGAAGATGTGCTGACCTCTGGACAATAGCTGCTGGAGGACATTAGACAGAGTCTACATGAACTCAGAATTCCCCAAAGAACTTCATACCTCATGAAGCACATCAGAAAGACAGATCCTGCAAAGTGCATAATTGTAATGTAAGGAAACGCACAGCAGCAATATAAATAACTAAAGCATTTATTTTAGCAATGGTTGAAGGATAAATGATTATCAGACAGCAAAGTGAACGCCCCTGCTCTTCTTCCAGAACTATTACGGAACTTTCTGAGAGTCACCTGAGAGAACAGATACCACTTCACCTTAAGTTTTTTTATTCATTCACAGAACATGGGCGTCGCTGGTTGGCCAACATTTGTTGTCCATCCCTAGTTGCCCAAGAGCAGTTGAGAATTGATCACATTGCTGTGGCTCTGGAGTCACATGTACAAAGAACAAAGAACAAAAACAGCACGGGAAACAGGCCCTTCGGCCCAACGAGCCCGTGCCACCATCCCGATGTTCCCATCTCTACCCGCGATCCCTGTCCATGTTTATAGATCTATGGATTTAAAAACCAAATTTGAGACAATTTAGGGAGAATTTGTTTTGCCAATTAGCCTAAGAGCACATCTTTGGGATGTGTGAGGAAACTGGAGCATCCGGAGAAAACCCACACAAGCACGGGGAGAATGCGCAAACTCCCACAGACACAGGCCCAAATCCATGTATCTGCACAGCACAGCGATACTCACTGAGCTGTCGTGTTGCCCTTCAGAAGGTCCAGGTCAAGCATACACAAACAACGTGAAGCAGTAGGATACTCTCGAAAAAGATCCAAGAGCAGTCCTCTCACGACCCATCGCGTGTATGCCCCTCGTTAGACAACAAAGCACCTGTAGGATAAAAACAAATACATCAATATCATCATCATCTATTTACTCACTTCCCAGGGACTCCCAAGGCTCATGATCATGTAGGGCAGACCAGGTAAGGATGGCAGATTTCCTTCTGTAAAGGATATTAGTGAACCAGATGAGTTTTTCCGATAATCGACAATGGTTTCATGGTCATCGGTAGATTCTTAATTCCAGATTTTTTTATTGAATTCAATTTCACCATATGCCATGGTGGGATTCAAACCCGGGTTGCCAGAACATGTGCTGTGTTTCTGGATTATTAGTTTAGCGATAATACCACTAGGTCATCATCTTCCCTTGGACTGAATGGCTTGCTGGGCCATTTCTAAGGACAGTTAATAGTTGTAGACTATTGCTGTGGTTCTGGAGTCACATATAGGCCAGACCAGGTAAGGATGGCAGATTTCCTGCCCGAAAGGACATTAGTGAACCAGATGGCTTCATGCTCATCAATAGATCCTTAATTTTTTACATTTTTTTAATGAAAGATATTTTTTAATGAAGTCAACTTCCCCACCATCTGCCGTAATGGGATTCAAACCCAGTTCCTCAGAACATTAGCTGAGTTTTTGGATTATTAGTCTGGTAATAATACCACTAGGCTATTGCTTCCCCTTTGTTTTAAGATCAGTCAACACTAACTCATTCTCAGTAAACCTCACTCTCTCTTGTTATAAGGCCATTGGATGCAGCTTCCCTATATTGTTAGAACCAGTTGCTTTTTGTTCACATTTTCCTTGGTCTCAATAACAGCTATTTGTAGACATTCACATACTTCCAGATAACTATTTCCAATTCTTTACATAAATGTTTGTGTCAATTTGTCACCTCATCTGTCCCGCTGCTTATGTCAACCCAATAATCTTGCAAGCTTCAATTTGGTTATGTCTTATTTTTCATTGCATGACACTGTCAATGCTCATTAGTCAAGTTAGTGTTTCAATTCACTTTTTTTTCTATTGTAATTCAATTCCCTCCACGTATTGCTCATTCAGATTTTGCCCCAGTTGCTCTGTGTGCAAGGATTGAATGTTTCCTGTCCATTTTGGACATCATCCTCTTGCAGTATTTGACATCAGAGTAGAATCCCCAAATTCAGGCCTGAATGATCTAATCTGATAGTGGGATAGTTATCATTGTAGCAATATGTCCCAGTGGAAAATCCAAGCTTTTGCTAGCCCCACTAATACATCATTTGGCTCATTCTATTTATGTCAGCTTTTTGATACAGCTATTAAATTAGCTCTATCAAAAAGCTATCTCTATTAGCTCTGTTTCCCCATATTTTCTGTTGCTGTGCTGTTCTGACACAGTGTGACATCCTCACACTGAAGATGAACAAGCTTTGTGGGTATCAGTGGACCCCTTACACATTCTTGTGTCTTCAGTGACTGCATCTAACAATTCCCAAACAGCATCTCCATTGAGGATTGCGTCAGTAATAAAATATGATAAAGGAAACAGGAAGTGCTGGAAATGCACAAAAGTCTCTGATAGATAAAGCAGAATGAATTTATCAGTTAGGAATCTTAAATGAAATGTCAACCTGTCTTATTATTTTACATTCTGACTAATCAATGATGCATTTCCAGTATTTTCTGTTCTTTCCTTTCCCTTGGAATTATGTCATAGTCAAATAAGGAAATTCCGCTCTACTATTTTAGCAAAAACATTATCTGCTTAACACAAATTGAATAACTCCCTTGAAAATAGCAGAGAATTTCTACGTGTCACAAGGTCAAGGCTACTGTGTCTAATCTACAGTCCAAAGATTTGTGGGTTTGGTTGATTGGCTCTGCTAAAAATTGCCCTTTAGAATTGTGAGATGCATAGGTTAGAAGGATTAATGGGTAAATATGTCGGGATATGAGGGTTGAGCCCGGGTGGAATTGTGGTTTGTGCAGACTTGATGGGCTGAATGGCCTCCTTCTGTATTGTAGGGTTTCTATGATTTCTATGAAATGCTTTGCACTTAATGTGCTTTCTGATCTTTCTATTCTATTTTTTGAATCTCCTGTGTTCTCTTTGCTTTCATACATAATGACATTTATATCACTTTGTATTCAAGCATATTGAAACTAGCTGAAGAAAACTTACAAGGCCTAGATGTTCTGAAATTTTTTTTATATAGCATTGTAATCAATTGTGAGAAATAAGCCCAAATCATGGGGATCTGTGTACGTGAGCGCATACTGATTCTCCCAAAAGTGCTGAATTGGCGACAAAACAGGTCCCAATGCATGCATGTCTTCCAAGATGGAGAACAAACGCAGTCAGGACCATGCTGAAAACCGGCAGGAAGGCAGGTAAGTAACTTAAATCTTTTTAAAATGGATTTTAAA
The DNA here is from genome assembly GCA_024679065.1 of Sphyrna mokarran. Lineage (NCBI taxonomy): Eukaryota > Metazoa > Chordata > Chondrichthyes > Carcharhiniformes > Carcharhinidae > Sphyrna > Sphyrna mokarran. The sequence continues at coordinate 66,717,660 of JAGIQG010000009.1, forward strand.
TGTGATTATCAAGGCCGGCACAGAATTCTCCAGGCCCGATAGCATCATCCATCCCACCAGGAGTATTTCACTCCAGTGGCGTTTAGAGTAGCTCCCCACATTTGGGGACCTAGTGGGAGACCCTGTCAGAATGAAGGGGGACCACTGGGGGCTACCCAGGGGGTCAGACAGTGGGGAATGATGCCCCTAGACATGGACACCCTGGCAGTGCCAGCCTGTGTCCCTGGCATTGCCCAAAGGCCAAAATGCCTGTGACCATGGGGCACCTTAGCACTGTCAGGGGTTCCAGAGGGAAAGGGGACAATCAATGGAGGTGGGGGTTCCCACTGCCACTTTGTAAGCAGGATCAGTCAGGGCTAAAGGAAGGCCAGCTATCGGGACGGGCTGGGGATGTGGAGGGGTTCAGTGGGTCGTGCGGGTCTGCTGGGGTGGAGGGTTGGGGGAATTGCCACTGCTGGATGCTGAGGGGTTGGACATTGGGAGCGCATGCGCAAATTCGCAAAATGGTTGACATGCAATTCTCCCATTCCAACGCGCCAAAAAATGCGCACATCGGGATGGGAAAATTGCCCCCATAATATAGTGATATATATCACATCCACTTATGTATGTGTGTCGACATACATAACCATTAAGAGTAAATTTGCTTAGTTCATGCATAAACCTCAAATGAATTCTTTAATTTCAGCTGCTTATTTCAACAGCAAATCTCTAGTTTTTTGTCACTGATTACTATCAGCCAATTCTAAGGCTTAAACTCTATGTTCTGACTCATAGCACCGGGAAGCTTCTTATTACTTGACCTTTACTTGTTGTTATTGCAAGTGTCTGCCTCGGGTGAGTGGTAGCCTCTGATTCAGAAATTAGTGGGTTCACATCTACAACAGTTCGCCATATAAGTTAAAAATTCCACTGCAGTATAGAGGGAATGTAACATTGTCACGGGTATTGCCTTGTGGGATGGTAAAGCAATTGCCCTCTCACATGGATGTAAAAGATGCCATCTTGAAGTAGAGCTGTAGAGTTTTTCCTCTTGTTGTGGACAATAGTTATCCCTCAATCACCATTCATAAAAAGGGATTAACTGACATTATCGTGTTATTGATTTTTGGGATCTTGTTACATGCACACTGACTGCCATATTAGTGCCTTTCTACTTATTTCCAAATCATATGAATTCTCTCCTGCTCCCACACCAGGGTTGGATCCATCCCTGGGGGAACAGTCACTCATTGAGATTTTGACAGGGGTGCCTCTTGATTGGCAGGAAGTAAGTGTGGTGGGCAGATCAGAGGCCTTCCAGCTTCGGAGGTGCAACCTGCTGCGATGCCAAATGAGAAGTCACTCCGACAAGAAGGTTCCCAATCCTGACATGTTCCAAAGCTTCTATCCTTGATGTTTAAAAAGAGGTAAGATATCAAAATCCATAACAATGACAATGAAAATCACTGATTTACAATCGCAAGTGAACCGGGCATATGGTTTGAATCTGAAAGAAACAATCACTGTCTTCAATATCACTCCAAACTACTGTCTTTTAGTAAAAAAAATTCAGTTTTAGAAAACCACATTTCTACTTGGCCCTGATTATTGAATGGCATAAAACAGAGTACCTTCCAGCTTATCATGTGTACATGCATGCCCACACAGACATACACACACACACGCACACACACCCACACACACACGCATACATACACACAAACAACTTTATCATATTCTATATAAACCAAGGAACATGGGAGACAGGTGTAAAAAATTCAGCCCCTGCAGCCTATCCTGCTATTTGATTAGATTGCAGATAATTTATATTTTAAACCCATCCATCTCCCAGTTTGCAATATAATTAGGGCCAATAGAATATATGAGTGCAGTATTTAATTGAAGAGGTACCAGAACATATTGAGATTTTTAAAATGTATATAAAAACAATTCCTTCCTGAATTATACTTACGGTAAAGATGGGTCTCTTCAAAGTGAACAGAACTCAATCAATAAAACGTACTTCATGTCAATTGAGTTCCTAACATGCTCAAAGATCCTGCTGTGTGCTTCATCTGATCTGAAGATAACACAGCACAAAATTAGGTTGGCCTTCAAGGAGTTAACAATCCATTGACTGGTAATGGATTGCCTGGCACCCAGGAAAAATTAAATGATCATTTTAAAGTGTGTTTTATTTGCAAGCAATGGTCTGTGAAAAGGGTACATTTTGTAGGTTTTACTAGTTTGGTTTTGAAATGAAGAGATTGAGGAGTTTCAAGTGCCACAGAAATATTTATTCAACTGATATATTGATTGGTATTGTATTTTGTTATCATAAACTATGTTAAAAAGAAAACTATAATAAAAGGATTAAGAAGAATGTGTACCTAAGAGCAATTTCCTTTTTAATACTTTGTAGGATACATGGAAATTCTGTGCTGGGGGAAAGCCCAGTGATAAGCATTGCAGCTTCTCAAAGGTGTTGGGACACAGTTCAGGGTTGTAATTTCTGGTAAGAGGAATGAATTGTTGCTGCTCACTGCATCATGACTGTTTATCGTTTGCCTGTTAATCGTCATCAGTGTCGGTTTACTGCAGTGGCAGTCATTGGCCAGCTGTTTGGCACCCGTCCATTGAGCACACCATATAAAAAGCTTGTCGCTGCTGAGAGCTGCACCAGAACCCAAAAGCATTGCCACAGAACGAACACTCGTCAACAGAGACTGATTAATAGCAACATGTGCAAAGGACTAGCTGCACTGCCTGCCACCTGCCTTAGAAGGTATGTCTTTATCTATTTGGAGTTCTGCTCTTGTTTTGTACTTATATTTCCAGTGATTTCTGTTAACATTTTGTTTAACCAAGTGCAGTTTGAAAGACTAAAATGTCTGTTTATTTTATGGACTTTAAACAGCAAGGCGAGCAGTTTTCAATTGAAAAAAAAAGAGAACGTTTATGGCAACCTATTTTGAGTGATTTACCTGCCTCTCATTTCTCATGTGAGGAAGGCGCAGAAAGGTGAATGAAGTTGAGACCTGCATAGATACCTGGTCAATAGCTTCTTTAAGTTCTGTGTAAAAATATTAGTTTTTAAAAGCAGAAAATTTAGATCAGAAAGATTTTCGTCCTTTGCTAGATGTCACTGTTGTAAATCCCTCCAAGCTCTGTACACATAAAATCACACTGTATGGTGTATTTTTTGATAGACTCTTTATTAGACTCTTGCCTATTGTGATGTGTTTAGTTTCATCAATGTGGTACCTGTTTGTCGAAGGTTTGTATTTAATGAATGAAAATAATTGCCGCGAAAGAATTATTTCTGCATTGACTTGGTTACTGTCGTCGCATCTTAATAATAGTTTGATACAGGCAACAAGAATAGCCCAGAATATGGCAATTAAAAAAAAATCTGTATTTACTCCTGGAATACATTTTTTCCAGCCTACTATTGAAGTTACATCTGATTGATGCTGCCACTCCACCCCACAACAGCCTCTGTAAAAGTCCAGACAAGCTTTATTAAAGGGTGGTGATTCACCTTATTTTTTAAAAGAAGCTGAGATCTGTAAACAATGAACCTTAATACAGAACAGTGCAATAAAAAACTGTTGTTTAAATAAAGGGAGAATATACTCTGCGGATTCATTCAAATGTTGTATTACGGATACATTTAATTGTGCAAGACATTCACAAATAGTCAATGGACTTTACCTTGATGTCATGTTTCAGAGACGTTGGTAATCTTTGTATAATGGGCACGTGCTCCTTTTATTAATCGATTTTGTGTCCATTCCACACAGTGCAAAGGACATGAAGCATCGTCTCGGCTTCTTATTGCCAAAAACAGAAACATTGAGCGATCACAACTCAATACCCATCAAGAAAGACAAAACAGCTCACAGGTAATTGTCTCCTGAAACCATCTCAGACAGCAGTTTTATGCTGTTCCTTTCCGTAATATGTACGATGCAATGAAAAGAAGATTAATCTGTTTCTGTGTTTACTCCTTTATTTCTGGCTTCTGGTTCTTTTTTGAAAGACACATTGTCAAGTCCCCATGCTGATTTTTGTGATCACAAGGAAGCTACCTGGGTCTTGCATTGTTCCCCTTTTCTAGACACTCTTTGATCTCCCTTGGCTAGTACTTACCTAGCCACAGATCACTCTCTCACTGCCAACACCCGTAGTAAATCACGATTCACGACCTTCAATGTTAAGCGAGTTGAAAAAATCAATATTAAGAAAAGTCAAGCAAATCAAGTTTAACTGTGTTACTGGAAAACTAATAGGAGGGATCACTTAATAACCAGCAGAATGGGTAAAGTGGGATGGAGTTCAAGTTTTAATATCACCCACTCTCCCCCCTCTTCCAGCTCCACCTCCCTGCCAGTGCACTGGTGACAGATATACCCCTTTTGTAGATACAGTTAGGTTTTCTTATATCTTGGCCTGTAAAGGGCACAACTTAATTCATTCATAACAAGATAACTCTTCTCAATATCTCTGCTTCAATATTTCAAATTTCATATTATGCCCACCCTGTTCTTCCTGCTGTTCATTGAGGGTGATACTGTTTGGACCAATATCACCAATTATTCAACAAATATAAAAAAAACCTTATTTAATATCTTCAGTCAGTCTGGTGAAGCTTCAGTATTGCTCATGACTCCAGCTTGTCTTAGCCAGGGACTCCTGTTCCATTTTGACCATATTAGTAGTTGAGGTAGTTAAAGTGAGAAGGATGACAATAGTCTGAATGAAATATTCATGTGGTACTATGACAGGTTTTATTCAGTTCTGGTCAAATGACTTCACCAGCAATGGTTAGTTAGATGCGTTGCTTTGGGATAATCCATGATGGAAAAAGATGTGGTCTCTAATTGATCCATTCTCTTTCTCTTTCTCTGAATAGACTCAAAAGTGAAGAAGTTAAGAAATGGGGTGAATCTTTGCTACAACTAATATCTCATAAACGTAAGTAGTTGTTTTTTTAATAATCACACTTGCTTCAATATTCACCAATATGTAGTGTTAGACAACTTGCTTCAAAACAAAGTTACAGCAAATGGAAGAACCTATGAGATTCACCTCAATGCAGAGATGTATAAGCCATTAGCTTCTGAACCATTCTCAGCAAAGTCCTTAATAACGTATGATTAGTGCAGTCATTAATTTCAGATGATTAACATCGCACCGTACAAAGCTTTTGAGAAATCAATAGTCTTTGTAAAAAGCCATCATTTATTCTCTAAAAGCTTCTCTATAGTAATTATCAAAAATCTAAATGAGTTGCAGTTATTTAAAAAAAAATCATGTACCGCAATTTAAAATTTCTACTTCCCCTTTACAAGAAAATATTCAAACCATTTCTAATTAATGGTAATAAAAGTGATCCATTTTCCTCCCTTGGTTATCAAAATTAGAGTTTAAAATTAATTGTCCTTGCTTTATGATGCAACTAGTGCTTTCCACCTGAGGTTATTGATGTGCACCACTGCCATTATTGAGGTACTTCTCTAGATGTAATAACAGGTTCATTCCACTGGACTTATTGAGGTAAGGCACCAAGACTACTAATGTATTCCACTGAGGTTTTTATGGTATTTACGGACTTAATGACGTGCCATCTCACTGGGGTTTTTAAGGTATTCCATTGGAGTTATTGAGGTCATTGGGGATATGGAACGTGTGTTCTTGATTTGGACAAGCAGGTAGATTGTTAATCCGTGAATTCTTAAGACACATCTCTGGCAGGCGGTAAGAAGAGGAGAGTTCCTGGTCAGCCAGAACTATGTTTTTTATTTATTTTTTTTTACAATGTGGGTGCCAGCATTTGTTACCCATCCCTAATTGCCCTCGAACTGAGTGGCCATTTCAGAAGGCAATTAAAAGTCAATCACATTGCTGTGGATCTGGAGTTACGTATAGGGCAGACCGTAGGTTTTCCTTCCCTAAAGCTTATTAGCAAACTAGGTGCCTTCTTAAAATAGCAATCAATGGTAGCATCGTGCTCACCATTACACAGACTAACTTGTACTTCCAATTTTATTAAATTTGTTAATTGAATTCAAACTCCTCTAATAGCCATGGTGGGATTTGAACTTGTACATCCAGAGTAATAGCCCAACCTCTGGATTAGCAATCCAGCGATATTACCATTGTGCCATTACCCCTCCAGTCACTCAATAGCCTTCCTATAATAAAAGGCTCCATGTATAAACTCTAGCTGTAGACCCCGTGGCAAATGTTGCCTTTGCTTTGAGGATTGTTAGAGAGTGAGAATTATCTTGTTAGAGTTATCAAAATACTCTGTAGGATTTGAATTTAAATGGTTGCTAAGAAACCCAGCTTGTATTAAGAAACAGGACAAGCACACATAACCGCATTTTCCAGCGTAGCTATTTGTTTAAGGAAGAAGCTACGATAATCCACAGGTCATACTTATAATAGATGAAGCCAATTTATATCACTGCAGAGGATGAAGTTCAAAAGTAGCCTTGAGAAAAAATAAATCAATTCCTCAACACTCAGAATCTACTCATTTACTTAAGTGTAAATTTAAATTTATTCAGAGTATGCTGCTTGTCTTTAAAGGAAAGGATTCTCTTCATTTCTTCCTGAATGGTCGTGAGTGGGCTGAATTTTCCCATCCACTGGAGGTAGGGTGGGAGGACCGACAATATGGTAGGAAAGATTTTGGGAGGGGTGACCAACATTTTTCTGCTGCCAAGCCATACCATCAATGGTGCTCAATTGAGCCATTTAATGGCCTGATTAAGGGACCACTTCCTGGGCCTGGCCATTTTTCCCACACCAGGAGCATTCACCATCATATGGGGAGTCTGCCTATAAAAGCCTGGCAGTCTCACAGTTGTTTTATGCGTTTGGTTCTCCTGGATGGATGCGCTATCCCTTAAGAGTGTCCCAGGCTGCATTGGCTACTGGGCCTAACATGCCAATGATGCACCACAGCACGACTTGTCTCCATAGCCTAGCCCCGACTTCCTCAAAGGAAATGACACCTCTTTGAGGGTGCCTCAGCAGTGAGGTTTGCACAAAACTTTGTGATGCAGTTCCAGCAATGACCATTGCTAGTGGTGATGCTGATGAGGTTGCTGCGATACTGGTATTTTGATTGGGCTGACGGCTCTAGGTAGCTGGTGACCACTGTCCTCAATCGGATAACAGCCTCAGTGGAGGCCTGATGATTGGTCACCACTGACAAATTGCTGTCCTCACGTTCCACCTCTCTTTGAAACAAGTTCGATTCCCACTCTGCAAGACGGCAGCTGGAGTTTCAGCTCTTTGTAAAATACAGTCCAGTACATACTTTGGATGGGATCTTCTCCTACTGATTCAAATAGTCATATAAAAGCAGAATCAGGCTTTTTTGACCGTTACTTTATTTATCTTCAGGAGATATACCATTGCCTCAAGCTAGTCTTCAACTTGAATGCAGACACACGTACTTTGCCAGTAGTCACTGACCAGTGGTAATTTTGGCCCCTACTCTCTAATAGGGAGATCCTGGCAGCAGGTTATGTGAATCCATTGCTGCCTGAGCTGAGATTGTTAAACCAAGCCTGGAGCCTTGCCCTGCTCTTTAACTTGTTCCCAAGCGGAGCCACGTGAGTTCCTGGTGTGTTTTTAGGAGGTCCTGTTTGATAATGGGAGGGGACTTCTGGTTTTTCTCTCTACCCCAGGCTAAAAAAAATAATATTTGCCAAATGCTTTATCTTTGAATGACACTGTCCCTTTAAAGCTAGCTGATGACCATTTTTACTCAGAGTGAGACGGGGGGGGCGCGGGGTTGCTGCTGGTGGTCATATGTTTTTTTCCCAGTTTAATCTACACTGTCCTATTGTGTATCATTAGTTCATCTGGCAAGAAGTTTCAGCTGTCGCTTCAAAGCGAAGCCTCGGCTTCCACTCCCCCCCTCCCCCCGAATCACTGACTTCGAGAGATGGGATACAATGTTTCATCTGACAGTCCAAGGTTCATTCACCAGGGAGTCCAACACAGCTCTGCGCCAAGGCAAGACCTTCCCATGCTCCAGACCTGATGTACGTGTAAACAGTCAGCTCTGGAGGCCGAGAGGCAGAGCACTTGTTTGTGTTGTCAGCTGTCCTGATCATCTGAGGGCCATGTGGCAGATGCTATTTCACATCTGGGTTAACTGGCCTCCTGGGATTTTACCATCAGTCACAGAGCAGCCAGCTTTGATTCCCAACAATCTATTCAGAGGCACGGTCACTGTGAGGGTCACTTACTGTTTATTATTTCTTGGACAGAATCTGCAAACTGATGTTATGTTCATGTGTACAGAACATCACAAGTTATTTGAAGATGCGTTTTCCTATTAGTTTTGCAACACTTAACTTCAAGACTGTCTTTAATCAAACTGAATAACAGAAGTTGCAAGGGAACATGAATAAAAATACAGCAGGCTGTATTTTTCAGAGAGCTGAGTTACAGCTTAACATTGCCAAAGCTTTTTGTCTATTTCTTTTCATTTATTAGTGTTACAAGTAGGCTTACATTAACATGGCTGTGAAAATCCTCCAGTCGCCACACTCCGGCATCTGTTTGGCTACACTGAGGGAGAATTTAGCGTGGCCAATGTACCTTACCAGCATGTTTTCCGGACTGTGGGAGAAAACCAGGGCACCCTGAGGAAATGCAGTACTTTATTTATCTTCAAGAGACATGCCACTGCCTCAAGCAGAGGAGAACGTGCACAGACAGTGACCTAAGCCAGGAATCAAACTGGAGCCTTGGTGCTGTGAGGCAGTGTTAACCACTGTGCCACCGTGCCGCCCTGGTTCAAATCATTCTTGTCCGGTCGAGCTGATTGCACGCTCTGGCTGGAAGTAAATAGATCAGTCCAGTGACGTTTTATTTGATTATGAAACAATAGGATATGTGCAAAGAATGAGAAGAAGCATTTCACTATGGTTTGTGACCTTTTCCATCCAAAGACATGACACAAATGATATTGCTAGCTTTAATTGTTGCGTTGTACAATCGGCCAGTAATGAAAATCTGGCACCCTAGTTCTCAATCGTGTTTACTGGCTGATTGGAACAAACAAGTTTGGAGCTGACACATATTGGGTTAGATTTTGACATTTATTAACGGGCAAGTTGCAAACGTGTTTCTTCACCTGACACTCAAAGATAGAAATTACTGTTGCAGTTGATATCAATACATCAAATTCTCTTTCTCTGCTCCCTCAACTGATGTGTCATGCATTAACTTAATTAAGTTGACACTTCTGTCAGAATAAAGTAATTGAAGCAGGCACATTTGGCATTAACACTGCCATCTGTAATTTCATTCCCTCAGTTGTCCACTAACTGCTGGTAAATTGTCCATTAGTTACTGCTAACTGATGAGGTTTCTCATTTCTTTTCTCCCCCTCAGATGGCCTGGTTGCATTCACCGAGTTTCTTCAGTCCGAATACAGCGAGGAAAACATTCAGTTCTGGCTGGCGTGTGAAGAATACAGAAAGTGCAAGTCATCTGCAAAACTGGCCTCCAAGGCAAAGAAGATTTTCAATGAATATATCACAGTTGAGGCTCCCAGAGAGGTAAGTCTGCAATCACAGAGGAAGGTTTAGTGGGATAGACATTTTTATTGGCTAAGTATCTCAGGCCAGTGGAGTGGAGGCACAGATCAGTTATGAACGAATTGAATGATGTGGAGATGTCAGCGTTGGACTGGGGTGAGCACAATAAGAAGTCTCACAATACCAGGTTAAAGTCCAATGGCAGCAGTGCTTTAACCTGTGTTGTGAGGCTTCTTATGGAACAAATTGACTGGCAGAACTGACTCAAGGGGATGAATAGCCCACTCATGTTCTTGATATTTACTTTTTCCTAGAAAACAAATGGAGGCCTAGTTCTCCATTATGCAGATAAAGTGGGATCCAATAGAACCCGCTTCCCAGTATGTGTTTTATAATGAAGAAGAGTTTTAAAAAAAACTTACAAAGCACCTTGCATCCGCTGAACATTTCACAACCAATTAATTATTGTTGACGTAAAGTCACTACTGCAATAGAGGAAAATACAGTAGCCATTTTGTTTAAGCAAGGAGCCACAAACAGGAAATGTGATAAGTAACCAGACAACTTACCTTAGTGACATTTGTCGAGGGAAGAATATTAGCAAGGACACTAGGGAGAACTTCATCAAATAGTGTCACAGTATCCTTTCCATCTGTCTAAACAGATGGAGCCTCTGTTTAACTTTACATCTAAAAGTATCACTTTCAACAATCCTTTTCAATTGTTGACTCGATCCTTCAATATTGCACTGGACTTTTAGCATGGATTCTAAACTCAAACCACATGTGGATTTTGAGCATTTTAACATAAAATGAGAAAAAATATTTTTCAAATAATTTTTTGGCAAGGTACATTGATATAGTTTTCAGTGTGAGCTAATTATGTAAAAATGTAAAATTCCATATGTATTTAAAAGAAACCCACTTGTAATCCGCTTCAGAAATGTGCCTTAACCTCACTTCAAAAAAAAATCCCCAACTTATTAGCATCATGTTTCTCCATCTCTCACGCCAGACGTTTGTTCGGGTTTTAAGAATAAGATTGGCAGTTTTATGCCAATTTGCATGCCGTCTTATTCTGTGTACCTGTGTCCAGTAAGGACTGATCGCGGGGTGAACAAGGGACTGATGGAGAGCCATTCATAAAGTGATCCTTTTTATCCAGCTGTCAAAAATAGTTTCAAAAGCAGGTTGAGGAGTTGACAGGACACTGTGCCACCCAGGGTACTATTCTTCCCCCTAAAATCCAATCAATAATCTACCATTAAAATAATGCCTCACTAGATTTAGAGATGGATGAATCATGACCACTGTTTGTAGCTTCTATTGTCCACTATTTTTATTGTTTAATGGTAAAAGATTAATGAAATTATTTTTATGATAAAAGTGTAAAGATAACTTTGGAATCGTAATAAAACATATTAACAATATGTGCCCTTTTTGCCTCTCAGTTCTGAGTAACAAAGTAGAATGAATGCTGTGATATTGACAGATTTTTCCTTTTGTACTTCCAGGTGAATTTGGAATCTGAGGTCAGAGAAAATACCAGAAAGAATATTCTTGAGCCAACTTCCTCTTGCTTTGATGAGGCACAGAGCAAGATCCAAACCTTGATGCAGAAAGACTCTTACCCCAGATTCCTCAAATCAAAGATCTACTTGGATTTACTGAACCAAACTCAGGCAAGATGTTAACAAAAGGGCAAAGCACAAATGCCTTTGACATCTGACCCGCAGCACTCACATGCTTAGTTTACCAGGACAATCGATGCAAAATTGTTGATATGTGATAAAAATGTCGGAATATTTGTTAGATCATGTTGAAAAGAAAGGTCCAAACTCTAATTGTCACTGATAGGTATTGCAAATAAATTTGACTAAAACAGCACTTTAATTGCGTGAGAATGAAGACAACATTTTTGCACCACTTCAGGAAAATACATATTTCAATTTTTTGTCCAGTAGTTAGAAATAACCCTTCTTGGTTTCTGTGTTTGTCACAATTTGATGGACTGTAATTCAGCAGAACAATGTTGTCATTGTTATCAGGAGATATGAACAAGTTTGCTTTCTCGATAAAACACAGGGGTTTTTAACAAAATGTTTTATTTTCAAGTAGATTCAGGTTTTTTTTACTATTTATTTACCATATGTATTCACTGTCATAACACCTATACTGAGATGTCCATCCTCTTTGTTCTTTCTCTTTCATATTCTATGTTGTGTTTTTACGTTGTAGCATCAGGAGTCCAGGTCATTACTTTTACTGTAGAACAGTTTGAATAAATAATGAAATGCACAGCAGTGTTGCATTCCAAGCAGTGGCATATTGAAAGATAAAAGGTAGCATGTTCATGGAGGCACCACCACCTCTCAATCATGCCCATCCCATCTTGGGCATGTATAATCATTCATTCATGATTCCAGGGTTCAAATCCTTAATGGTTCCTTCTTAAATGCTTCTGAAACTCCATTCAAGAACAATTCGGCATGGGTAATAAATGCTGGCATAGCCAACGACACCTGCATCCCATAAATAAGTTTTTAAAAGATGAATTGCAAAAGTTCAACAAGAAGGCGCATCAATTCCACACAAATGTTTAAAAAAACTGCAGGTAAATAATTGTTTTCCAGATATATTCACCATTAGAAGGTTGAATTGCACAGTAGCATGACAACTGACCACATTGGCGGATTCAGTTTTGGTTGAAAAGCATTGATAAAATTCATTGAGAAATGCAACATGACACAGTCTGCCTTGAAATCACTATTATTTTACATTTGACCTACTTGAAACTAATTTTCAATGTTTTGGAATGTCTTTGTAACACAGTGTAAGATTTGTCCAACTTGTCACAGATATGTGGCTATACAAAACAGGTGTCTGATAGATGAAGAAACAATCTTTCTTGTTCTGTGTTTGTCAAGAGTATAATTATGTATACTGAGGTCAACTGTGGAGTTCGACATTATTTGAGAATAATTTATTGTATTTCAGGATTAATGTGAAAGTTTAATTTATTTTTATATGCATAATATTCAGTATTGTTGAATCCTAAATATATTTGAGATACTATGACTGGCTGCAACGTGATATACTACTGGGAATCAAATGACAGAACTCAAAGTTGAGTTTCACACGTTGAGTTAACAAAAGAACCACTATTGCTCTTTTTTATTTATTATCTAAATTATAGTGCATGGAGATTTCTTTCTGTTTTAAATACACAAATAAATTATGTTTCATATTGATCTACTTGTTGAAATCATTGTTATTTTCACTGACAAATGAAATCTCTGGCATTTGGTACAATGGTCAAAAACTTACCTGCTGTTCAGGCTGCCGAGATCTTCTGGTCTGCCAATGTCCCACCTCCACTACGGGTTTTCCAGTGGCATGGGGTGGAGTCAATGGTAAATCCCTTTGAGAGGGCCGGACCTGAAGATCCCACTGCGGTGGTGCAAGAAAATCTGGCCCAATGCTATGGATATCTAAGGAAATAAAGAAGGGTATCAAACTGAAAGAAAATACAAACCAAGTGGCAAAGATTAGTGGGAACCTAGAGGATTGGGAAGTCTTTAAAGGTCAACACAAACCATGAAAAAAGCTATAAAGAAAAGTAAGCCGGATTATAAGAGTGAACTAATTCAGCATATAAAAACAGATGGCAAAAGTTTCTACAAATATATAAAACAAAAAACCGTGGCTAAAGTAAACATTGGTCTTTTAGAGGATAAGAAGGGTGTATAATAACTGGCTAAGGCATTGAACAGGTATTTTGTGTCTGTCTTCACAAGTGGAGGACACAAATAACATGTCAAAAATTGATAACAGGCAGTCTATGGCTGGTGAGGATGTAGAAATTATCATTATCATGAAAAAGGTAGTGTTCGGCAAGCTAATGGGGCTAAAGGTAGACAAATCTCCTGGCCCTGATGGATTGCATCCCAAGGTACTAAAAGAGACAACAGGGGAGAAATAGCAAATGCGCTAACAGTAATTTATCAAAAATCAATGGACTCTGGGATGATTCCTGCAAATTGGAAAGCAGCAAATCTGACATCACTGGTTGAAAAAGGAGGTAGACAAAACATGGGTAACTATAGGCTGGTTAGCTTAACTTCTGTAGGGAAAATGCTTGAATCTATCATCAAGAAAGAAGTAGCGAGACATCTGGATATAAATTGTCCCATTGATAAGACACAGCATGGATTCATGAAGGGTGTCATGTTTGACTAATTTGGTGGAATTCTTTGAGTACATTACATGTGCAGTGGACAATGGGGAACCTGTGGATGTGGTGAATTTGGATTTCCAGAAGGCATTTGACAAGGTGCTGCACCAAAGATTGTTGCATAAGATAAAGGTGCTCAGTGTTACAGTAATGTATTAGCAGGGATAGAGGATTGGTTAACGAACAGAAAGCAAAGACTGAAGGTAAATGGGTGTTTTTCTGGTTGGCAGTCAGTGATAAGTGGAGTGCTTCAGGGCTCAGTGTTGGGACTGCAATTGTTTACGATTTACATAGATGATATGGAATTGAGGACTAAGTGTAATATGTCAAAATTCGCAGATGAGTGGCAGAGCAGAGTGTGCAGAGGGTGCTGAAAGCCTGCAAACAGATATAGATAGTCTAAATGAGTGGTCAAGAGTGTAGCAGATTTTGATAAATGTGAGATCATTCATTTTGGTAGGAATAACAGCAAAATAGACTATTATTTAAATGATAAAAAATTGCAGCATGCTGCTGTGTAGAGGGACCTGGCTATCCTTGTGCAAGAATCACAAGGAGTTGGTATGCAGATGCAGCAGGTAATTAAAAAGGCAAATGGAATTTTGTCTTTCTTTGCTAGAGGGATGGAGTTAAAGACAGCGAGGTGATGTAGCAGCTGTATAAGGTACTGGTGAGTCCAGACCTGGAGTACTGTGTACAGTTTTGGTCTCCTTACTTGAGAAAGGATATACTGGCATTGAAGGGGGTGCACTGGAGATTCACTAGGTTGATTCCGGAGTTGAGAGGGTTGGTTTATGAGGACAGACTGAGTAGACTGGTGCCATATTCATTGGAATTCAGAAAAACGAGGGGAGATCTTATAAAAACATATAAGATTATGAAGCAAATAGATAAGATAGAAACAGGGAAGTTATTTCCACTGGCGGGTGAACTTAGAACTACGGGCATGGCCTCAAAATGAGGGGGAGCAGATTTAGGACTGAGTTTAGGAGGAACTTCTTCACATAAAAGGATTGTGAATCTGTGGAATTCCCTGCCCAGTGAAGCGGTTGAGGCTACCTCATTGAATGTTTTTAAGGCAAAGATAGATAAATTTTTGAACAGTAAAGGAATTAACAGTTATAGTGAGCAAGGGGGATGAGTGGAGCTGATTCCACAAAAACATCAACCATGCTCTTATTGAATGGCAGAGCAGGCTCGTGGGACCGGATGGCCTAGACCTGCTCCTAGTTCTTATATTCTTATGAACCTGAGTCCTAATTTTATTCCAACCTTGTCTCCTCTTTTCCCGAAAGTGGTGACTTTAGTTGGTATGGGTCAGTGAGAGTGAGGAAAGATGGGAGACAAATAAAGAGAAAGTTAATTACAAGAGAAAGGGAATGAAGACCAGAAAGAGAGAAGATAAAAAGACAAAGAGCAAGTAAGGGAAGTTGAAAGGTTGTGGTTGATTTTAACTTGGACGAAACAGGAAATCTCTCAACAATCCATTGATGATTTGGCCAACAGCACACTTAAGAAACGGCAATAGCTTCAAGGTGACATAGGTAAATTTATTATCCTGTTTGTTGTAGTGATGTGGCTGGCATCATTTTAGATATGGCACTGTACAAGACATCCTAGGCACTTTGGTAACAGTCTCATTTCATAATGAGACTAAGCAAGACTTGATTCACACCTGGATAACGTTGAACATTTTTGACATTCTCTCCAGGCTTGCTCTCTTCAGGAGCCCAGAAGTATCAGCAGAATCAGGCGTGTGATGAAATACTGTCCAACACTGGATCAGTGCAGTCCCAACAGCATTCAAGAAGTTCAACACCACGCAGGACAAAGCAGCTGAATTTCAGCACCTCATCCACCACCTTAAGCATTCACTCTCTCCGCTACATGAGTCTATAGTATCTACAAGATATTCTGTAGCAACTTGCCAAGAGTTCTTTGGTAGTACCTGACAAACCCTGATCTCTACATTTAGAAAGGCAGGGACCATCTCAAAATGGGAACCACAGGAATAGAAATGCATAGCAGATTGTATACTGTTTTCTTTGTCAGAATAGATGGTAAGCAATTAAATTGATGTACAAATTATGGATGTAGGTTTAGTACTATATGGCTATGTTCAAGCATCAGCCCTCCAGGCTTGCATGCAAAATATCTTCCAACTTGTTGCAGATGATGAGATAAAAATGCAGATAGGAATTCATTGCTTAGCCAGAGAAGCACAAACTAATTGAAACCATTTCTAAACCCTGTGTATGAACAATTGGAGTTCAAATGAATTGAGAGGTGCTATCTCCGGATGCTGTGATGCTTACTGAAGATACAGTGAAAATAAAGCATGCTGTCTCATATCCTGATCTAATTTAAAGTATCAGGTGTTATTTCACTGATAGGACCCTTTCTGCTGAATGGAAAGAAATAGGTTATAATTGCACTCCTGGGACCTGAGCACAGGACTTAAGGTTTTATTCATTCATGGGACATGAGTGTTGCTGGCTGGCCAGCATTTATTGCCCATTCCTAGTTACCTGAGGGCAGTTGAAAGTCAACCAGATTACCGTGGCTCTGGAGTCACATGTAGACCAGACCAGGTAAGGATGACTGATTTTCTTCCCTAAAGGACATTAGTGAACCAGATGAATATTTCCAACAATCAACAATGGTTTCATGGTCATCAGTAGATCCTTAATTCTAGATTTTTTTTCATTGAATTCAAATTCCACCATTTGCCACAGCAGATTCGAACCCATGTCTCCAGAACAGTGACTGTGTTTCTGGATTAATAATCTAACGATAATAGCACTGGGCCAACACTGTATTTCAAATGCTTTCCTCCCTCAGCTGGTTGCCAAAAAACCCATGTCAGTACTCAAAGGAGAGACAAAAACATGCTGGAAAATCTCAGCAGGTCTGACAGCTTCTGTGAAGAGAGAACAGGGCTCACATTTCGAGTTTTTGTCAGAGCTGCAGTGTGTTGAAGGAGAAAAGTTGGTCGTGGGGCATCATTTATCTCTTGATTGAGATCACGAGAAAAAATTATCTGGTGATTATTGCATTATTGTTTGTAACACCAGGGCAGCACTGTGGCATAGTGGTTATCATTGCTGCCTCACAGCACCAGGGACCCAGGTTCAATTCCTGGCTTGGGTCACTGTCTGTGTGGAGTTTGCACATTCTCCCTGTGTCTGCATGGGTTTTGCCCATGCGCTCTGACGTTCTCCTGCAGTCTAAATGACATATTAGTTAGGGGCATTTACCCAAATAGGTGCTGGAGTGTGGCAACTTCTGGGAAATTCACAGTAATTTCATTGCAGTGTAATGTAAGCCTTACTTGTGACTAATAAATAAACTTTTACTTAAAAAAATCTTGCTATGTGCAAATTGACTGCTACGTTTTCTACCATTACAACAGTACACTCCAAAAGTATTATATTGGTATTAAAGCACTGTGTTACATACTAAAGGGAACTTTTCTTCTTCATCCAAGACTAAGGGAAGGTGTCTAAAAGATATTATGGACTTTCTGAAGTGCAATCACCCATCTTCAATACTGCTAAATAATATCAGTCTTTAGAATCAGTAAAAGATTAGTCTTATCATTTCTGTTGCTACCAATAATGGTGGGACATTTCATCTCTCTTTTGACTAAATATATTTCTACATCAATGTACGTAGCCTCATCTGAGCATATCATTAATAATATTAGCAGATTCCTTTCCTCAGGCATCAAATGGATTCCCAGAACGAAGTAGCAGCAATGAACTTTTATTGTACCAGGATGACATCTGGACAGATTATGTCATGTTGCATTTCTGCAAGAAATTTATCAAGATTTTTCAAAGAATCAAAGGCGTCCCAGAACTATAGCATGGGATGGAATCAGATTCAATTGGTTACCACAAGCCTGTACCATATCAGCAAACAGATGTAACAAAATCAGAAAATGCTGACAAGTCTCAGCAGGTCTAACAACATCAGAGGAGACAGGCTAGAGTCAATGTTTTGAATATGGAAACATTTTCTAGCATTTTCTGTTTTTGTTTCAGATTCCAGCATCCACAGTATTTTGCTTTCAGAACAAAGCAAATGTCTTTGTCTGACTGATGTTCCAAACGTACTCCCTCATCCTATATTTCAGTAGCTCTGGATGGCTTTGTGCTGTTTTTTTAATTTCACCTTCATCTATTTGCTTCAAATTGAAAGCTAAGGCTTTTTCCTAGAGCGGAAATGTTAATTACAAGGGAGCACAGGTTCACAATGAGAGAAGGAAATTTTAAGGGAGATGTGCGGAGGAAGTTTTTCACGCAGAGAGTAATGGATGCAGAGAACACACTGTCAGAAGAGATAGTGGAAGTAGGCACATTAACAATATTTAAGAGGCATCTGGATGGGTACATGACTAAGAGGGAATAGAGGAAAATGGACAGACCAGCGGCAGTTTTTTTTAGTTTAGTTACGGCATCATGATTGGCACAGGCTTGGAGGGCTGAAGGGTCTGTTCCTGTGATGTATTTTTGTTTGTTCTTTGTAGATCATTACAATTTATAAATTATGTCTGAGGATACATTATTAGCCTTCTATTCTTTTATTTTTCTTTCAGCTTTTTTTTTAAACGAGCATTTATAAAGTGCCTTTTATTCCCATTGGATTTTCCAAAGCACTTCACAGCAAATGAAATACTCCTGAAATTCCTGTCAGGAAACTTCCTGGCTCGGCACACCTGTCTCCTTTAAAAAGGTTCCACCTGCCATACTTTGTGTCCTGGGAAGTGGGGCAGAATTGAGTTAGCAATATCTTCAACAAAAGCAGGCTGAGCAAATGGTCTCATTGTGAATGCCTGGCTGAGCTCCAAAAATATCAAATGTGCTTGCACCTCAGCAAATAATGTTTATATGGTAGTTGGGGGAAGGGAATTTTGTATTTGATTGACAGCTCTTATTACCTTGCAATAACCTAATGTTTCTTGGAAGAGCCCTTTTCCCTAATTGTGTGTTTGTTTACACAAGATTAAGAGATCTGGAATGGATTAAAGCTTCAGACATTAATGACATGGATAACTTTGATTAAGTGACATCTTTGTGACAAGAAGGCCAATGTAAATTAATGGGAATGTTGAAACCTTTGTTTTTGGTTGACGAGTAAGGATTAGGTTTGCCTCATAATTCATGATACTCCAAGAGACTGTAAATCTTCTACTTAGAGAAGAAGCTCAATTCTGCTAAAGCAGCACAGTGGTTTTAACTTCCCACTCCTATAATGGAATCAAGAAAGGTCACATAGCTATGTGAAAGTTGATTATCTGCAACTCTTATATTGCACTGGCAATAATTTCTAGCAAATGGGGATAGGAGCTGAAATCCTGAAATCGGATCCCACCCACCACTTTTAGAGACCTCCCAACTCAATGAAAATCCATGTCTTTATCTTTTTTGGGAATTGTGAAGGCTGTCTGATACTAATCCATTTCAAAGTTTATGTGGTTCCACATGGATGACTCATTCACCAGCATAAGATATTAAAGTATATTTTCTCACAGCTATGCACACTGTATTGTGTTGCTATTTTTACCCAGAGTAGGAACTTTAGAGATTCAATACATGGGGGATATTTATACAGAAGAAAAGATTTGAGAATCAAACAGGAGTAACTCAGCACTCAAAGGGTTCACAGTCCCCAGTTTTGTATTTGTTTTTCCAAATGATCACACGCGACATGTCCATTTTGGGCTGAAAGCAGATAAATTGTGGGATTATCTTATTGAAACAGTTCTCACCAACGTACAATCCCTCAGGAATTTTACTAGAGTTCATCCAGCCATGGGTAAGATGTAAGTAATAATAAATGCTCCACAACCTCAAGGAAGTGAGTGAAAGAATTCTACCAGCACTCACAGGCTAGTGGGTGCACTGATTACTGCATTTTAAGTGATAATAAACGCAGATTCAGATCAAAATATCATGCCCTCTTTCCTTTTGCATGCAAACACATGTAGCTCCTTATGTTGAGTTTGCAGCAAGCTACTGAATTCCAAAAGAAGAAATAAATCAATAAAGAAGATGCGACTCCTCAAAACATTATTTAGTGTGTTTTTAATATTATCTGATGAAGGTCTTGTGATGCAATGGGTAGCATCTCTGCCTCTGAGCGAGAAGCTTTGTGTCCAAGATTTGATGACCAAGGAAAACGCATTCATAACACGGTCGAACAGGGTGAGTGTGTCAATCTGCAAATTCTTCAATGGCTGCTGGTAAGAGTGGGAAAAGGTCAGCCATGCTTGATATGGAGTGGCACCCCTCAAGCTATAAGCCTCTGGTCACAGATTAGGTATCAATTCCAGGAATGGAAACAGAGGAAACTCCACCTTAGTGCAACACTCGGTGTGGGAACAGAATTGGAATGATTACTACCCCATTCTTTGCTGTCCTTTGGGCTGCTAAGTAATGTTAAAATACTCACTGTTAAATTGCCCCTTAGTGTCAGGGAAATTAGCAGGGTAATTCTGTGGGGTTACAGATTTGAAGTCTGGGTAAGATTATTGTTGGTACAAACTTAATAGTTTGAGTGACCTCCTTCAGCACTGTAGGGATTCTATGACCTTGGATTCTCAGATCTCCTTCATATCCGACACCCAAGAAAAATCAAACTAACACCTTGCAGTGGGAATCCAACAGTATATTTTAGCAAATTTCTTTCATTCCTTTGGCACATTCCCTTTACTTTTTTAGAGCAACAAACCTTTTCAGCTGTCTTGAAGAATTGCAATGACATTTTCACAATGATTAAATGTATGTATTTTAATTCTTCAATAAATAACCAAAATGCCATGCCTGCTTTCCTTCTGCATGCAGGAGGCTGCTTTTGTTGAGTCCTAAAAGACAAAATAAATCAATAAAGGACATGTCTTTTCATTATGTTAGTGTTTTTGTCCCCAGCACTGGCCAGTTGTGAGCTCACTCTGTTGAAAATACAATTTTTTGTCTGTGTTTGTATTGTAACAGTTTGTAGTTTGAGTCAAAAATGATGGACTGACAATTAGGAACCTGAAAATGGGGCACTGATGCATTGGAGGGAGTTTTGAAAGGGTGTCAGGGGTAACTCTCAGGCTTAAGCTTTGGGAAAGAGCGATGCGACTGAACTGGAGCTTGGAGTATTGAGAAGACCTGAGGAGATGCAGAGAAAAACAAACCGTGAGCACAGAATTAGAGAACAAAAAAAAAAGAAACATCAAGCAAATCGATTTGGTGACATTGGAGGTGAACATGGTCAGAAGCAGGGGTGCAAAAGCTGCAGCCTCACATGTATTGATACTGTTATGACAATAGAGAAAGGCTTGGAATGCTATGTGGAATGATAGAATCATAGATATAATGTATATTTATTTAAATGGCCATGAAGCACTGAAGAAAGCTGATGAATGCTTCAATAGCCACGGATTGGAATGGCTGCAAGGGGCCTCACTGTAAAATAGACCACCCTTCTTATGCTTCCAGGCTAGTCAAGGTACTTGTAAAACACAGTCTAAGACTGATTATCACCTTTGGAAGACAAAGGGACATCACGGCGATCTCATTTCAAGGTCTTGGCTATAATGCTTCAGACAGTATATACTATAGTATATACTAGATAGAATACATATCTGGGGATGTGTGTGCATGTGCATGTGTATGTGCATACATGTGATGTGTTTGCATATGTATGCATGTGTGTGTATGTGTGTGTATGCATGCATATGTGTATGTGTGTGTGTGTACGTGTGTATAGAACATAGAACATAGAACATAACAGCGCAGAACAGGCCCTTCGGCCTTCGATGTTGCGCCGACCAATTAGGAACAAGCAGTGACCCTCTAACCTAAACCATTCCCTTTTCATCCATAAACTTATCTATTAACCTCTTAAATGCCATCAAACTTGGCACATCTACAACTGACGCAGGCAAGGCATTCCATACCCTTACCACCTTCTGGGTAAAGAACCTACCTCTGACATCTGTCCTAAAACCACCTCCCCTTAAATTAAAGCTATGTCACCTCATGCTAGCTTTCTCCATCCTAGGAAAAAGGCTATCACTGTCCACCCTATCTAAACCTCTAATCATCTTATATGTTTCAATAAGGTCTCCAAAAAAATATATGTGTATATATATATATATATGTGTATATGCCTGCGTGATGTGTGTGTGTGTGTGTGTGTGTATGCATCGTGTATATGCGTGTGTGTATGTGTGTGTGTATGTGTGTGTGTGCACGCGCGCTGAGGGGCAGCAGCTAGAAGTTACTATACACACTGAAGGCACAGTGACTGGGGAAAGGAACAGAAAGCTCTTGTTTGGACTTCAGCTCATCTGAGTCACAGATTCAACTACTCGTCAGCAGAAATCAACTTTACTGAAGACTCATATCAGTGGCACCTCATTATCATCACCTTCTTGCTACTCAAGGACTTCTGTTTAATTTTATATTTGTATTTATTTCTACTCTGTATGGAAGTAGATGCATGTGCTAATCATTTCGCATTATCATTTATTTCTAGCAGTTAATAATTTTACTTTATCTCAACCCAGGAAAACCTGGTCGAAGTGGCTCATTTTTAAACTTAATTATTGGGTCTGGTAAAGGGATCCAAAGAGAAGGGACCCTCATTAAATCAAACCTTTGTTGTTAGCAACAGAGGATGGGTTGAGTAAAAACATGGAGCCTGTCATCCTTCCGTGCAGGGTTTGTGACAAATAGTGGGTATCCCAACTGGACAAATCGAAGGATCAGCCCCAGATCAATAACTTTGGGAAAAACTGACATGGAGCTGGTCGTTAGAATACATGCCCTGTCCAGTCAGAATTTCCACTGGCTTGAATGGAATTGGCCATTAGGCAGGACATACAACTGGCAGCAGGTACCAGGCTGTCCATTTTTCATATGCACTCTGGCCCCATTTTACTCCATTATTTATCCCCCAGACAATAACCATAGGACACATTTGCTGAGAAAACACTGTATGCTGTGATCATTAACACTTCCAAAGATAAGGGCAGTGAATACCCACTCTGAGGCTGGAGTCAGAGATAAGTGAATAAACACAGAGCTGGACCATATGGAATTGTTGGAAGGAAATTAGGTTCCTTAATTGGTAGCAGCTGGTGGAAATCACCTTGAAGAAAGAATGAAAATTGTAAGTCGTCTCGTCTTATTAGTGGGTCTCCTTAACTTCACAGGGCAGGCTGGATAAGACCACTTTCACGGAACTATTTTGATCTGACATGCCCTTAATCATCAGTTGAAAGAAAACTATTTTAGTGGAACTTGGCCCTGTGATCTCAAAGCTTGTGGAGACAGAAAAAGATAGAGATTGTAACATTAAGAATTATGCAATGAAAATAAGACCACCATGGGGAATATTTTGTCATTGAAAAGGCAGAGAGGAAAACCTAGACTAGATAGCCAATCAAGCGTGCCACTCCCATTCAATAAGATCTGGGATGAAATTTTCCATCAACTCCACTTTCTTGCCTTATCCCCATATTCTTGATTTCCTTAATATCCAAACATCCATTGATCTCTGTCTTAAGTATTCTCATCAAAGGAACATTCATAGCTCTCCAAGCTGCAAATTTTAAAGAATCACACTATATGAGTGAAGATATTTTTCATAGCCTCAGACCTAAATAGCCGCCCCCTTATTCTAAGACAATGATCCGAGTTCTAGGCTAATTTCAGCTAAGGAAAATAGCCTTATTGCATCTACTCTGCAAAGAAGAAT
This sequence comes from Sphyrna mokarran, assembly GCA_024679065.1. Classification (NCBI taxonomy): domain Eukaryota; kingdom Metazoa; phylum Chordata; class Chondrichthyes; order Carcharhiniformes; family Carcharhinidae; genus Sphyrna; species Sphyrna mokarran. The sequence goes on from JAGIQG010000009.1 coordinate 66,741,203, forward strand.
ATTAGGGTAGTGATTCTCCCAAAGTTTTGAATTTGCATGAAGACAGGAGTTTTCTCAACTGGAGTTTAGGGAAGAATCTCTCACACTCTGTGCACTGCAGAGTGCACCAGCATGAATCACATTAAAAATTAGTAGGCAGGGCCTATGCCCGCTGGAGAGACTGACAGCTTACCACTGAGCAGGCCACTGCACATGCACTGATTTGTCAGCGCTGAGATTGGCACATGCGCAGTGGCCCACTCAGCACTATGCTCGATCGCTGGCCACTCCTGCAGCCCCCACATTATCTGATGTGTGATCCCCCTTTCCCCCCATGGCCCAATCAGTGGCCCCCTGGCCATGTCCAGACCCAACTACAATCCCTGTCCACCCCCTAGACAGTGCCAACCACTGCTCTTCTCTGCAGTCCCAGTGACCACACTCCCCCCACCCCACCGAGCCTGCTCTGAAGCTGGATTCCCTCTCAAGTCCTATTCCCATAACCTCACATATTTACCCTGCAATTCTCCCTGACACTTAGAGGCAATTTAACATGGCCAACCCACTTAAGCTGCATATCTTTAGATTGTGGGAGGAAATTGGAGCACCTGGAGAGAATCCACGCTGAAATGAGGAGAATGTGCAAACTCTATGCAGTGATCTGAGGCTGGAGTTGAACCAGATTCCTGACGTTTTGAGGCATTTGTGCTACCATGTTACCCATGTCCTCAGCACTTACTCCATAAAACTTGCTTTTTTATGCTACCTTTGGTTCTTCTGCCATCCAGCTTAAATGTGAATTGTTCTCTGGTTCTCCACTCCTCTGCCAGAGAGAACAGCTTCTCTTTCAAAACACTTATGACTTTGAACATCTGCATCAAATATCCTCTCAACCAGGAGAACAATCTGTCTGTTCTAATTCCATTCTCTCAAAGAACTTCACATCAGCTAAGTTTTTAGAGGCCCAAGACGATCAGTAAAGGAGAGGGTTCATGAATGGCTAAGTGAATTAGAAATGAGTGAGTGGATGAGGTGGGTGAGGTGCATAGTAGGTAAGTGGGTGAGGAGGGTGAGGTAGGTGAGTGGATGAGTGCAAAGTGGAATAGTAGGTGAGGTGGGTAAGTGAGTGAGTAGGTAATTGGGCTAGGGTAGTTGGTTGGAATGTACTTGGGTGGTGGGGGGGATAGTCAGGTGAAGAGCAGTCGAGTGGTCAGGGAAGTAATCTAGTTGGTGGTTGTTAGGAGGTTGAGGAAGAAATAAGCCATGGGGGAGGGGGTTGTGTTGTGGGAGGGGCTGAGGTGGGGAAAGGAAGGTGGTTTGGTTGTTGAGGAAACAGTGGGTAAATGATAGTTGGTTGATTGGTTGGGGGAGTGGTCAAGTGGGAGTATTAATTGCCAACCAAGATCTTCAGCTTCTGCAAACGAATTTTATTCTTATTAGTCATGCATCATCACATCTGGCAGGTTCACTCCAGGCATTATCAGGTCTCACTTGCTTCTCACAAAACCACTTATTACTCCAGGGACACCATGGAAAGCAAAAGCCTCTTTTCCCAGCAACCAATCATTTTGATTACCCTTTTCCATCCCTGCCCCCACTCCCTATCCCCACACTCACCTTTGTTCCCAAAATGCATGAGTTCATAGTTGTTTTTGACTTTAAGACTGAGGCCAGTCAAATACATTAATTGTTTTCTTGCTTCCCTCTTTCCAATCCAGCCAAATGTCCGTCCAGTGAGCTCCCTTCCTGCACCAGCCTCCCCACCCCCTCCTCCCCTTTGGTCCTATTTCTCTCATCATCTCTTCCAGGATATTTCACTCTGTGTTAGTGAATATTTTATCTACTCCTGAGATAATGTCACCTTTTATTTCAAAACTGCCGAAATTCTACTATTTCTTTTTGCTTGCATTCATTTTTAATTTTGTGTTGGTGATGTTTTTCCTACTGATGCTATATACAGGTGGCATTGTGGCACAATGTTTGGCATGCTACCTCACAGCACCAGGGACATGCATTCAATTCCCGGCTTGGGTCAATGTCTGTGTGGAGTTTGCACATTCTCCCCGTTTCTATGTGGGATTGCTCCATTCCTTCCCAAAGTCCAAAAGACGTGCTAGTTAGGTGCATTGGCCATGCTATATTTTCCCTCAGTGTGCCTGAACAGTATTTGAGTATGGTAACTAGGGGATTTTCACAGTAACTTCACTGTAGTATTAATGTAAGCTTATTTGTAACACTAATAAATAAACTTTGAAACTATACAAATGTTGTTGATTGAGGAAGAATTAAAAAAAATGCCCTCCTGAACAGGATGAGAAAAATCAACATGGATCCACTTAGGGAAAACCCAACAGAATTTAAAATAAAGACAAGGAATAATAGCCAAGTTTCAACAGAGATGAAGAGAAATGGGATCTTCCAGAGTTAATTAGAATTCAACATAAAGTTTATTTATTTATTAATGTCACAAGTAAGACTTACATTAACACTGCAATGAAGTTATTGTGAAATTCCCCTAGTCATCACATTCCGGCACCTGTTTGGGTCAATGCACCTAACTAGGGAAGAAACCAGAGCATCTGGAGGAAACCCATGCAGACTTGGGGAGGATGTGCAAACTCCGCACAGACAGTGACCCAAGCCAGGAATCGAACCCAGGTCCCTGGCACCGTGAGGCACCAGTGCCAATGATCCTGCATCTAATACTCTAATACTCTTAATTCCAAGAGCCTTTACTCTCTGAGAATAAAAATCGCAACAAGGATTATTCATATGTGAGCATGGAGTGGCACCATTTTGAGCTCTTGCTGCATAGGGGGTTGGATTGATATCACTGGTGAATAAAGTAAAAAGTAAAGGCAGGAGCTAGCAGGCAGAGGAATAGACATCTGTGGATGGAATTTTACAAAGGATTCCAGCTGCAGTAGATCAACCAGAGAAGATAAACAGAAGATGACGTGTCAACTGAGAATGGACTAATGTGTGCAGGACAGGCAAATAAACTTATTATCCAGTCATGGCTATGTTCAATTTCAGCAGGCAAGCCTCACAATTCAAAGGCATTTTTATTTGATGATACACACACTAAGATACCTAAGAATGCTTGATTGAATATCTGTACAACATCCAGAGGACAGCTCGACAGAGGTTAATAATGGCCTGGTGTGAGCAAACAGCTGGATCAAATCATCAAGAGCTATTTTGAGCATCCAGAGGAGACAAAAGAGTGCACTTAGCTTAACTTGAGATTCCCTGTGATCTGCCAGAGCATCCATTGCAGAAGCTGGGAGCACTCCAGTAGTGAACAGTTTTAATAGCTGAATGGCTATGGGAAAGAGGAAATGCCAGGCAACCCAACTCAATTTGTAATTACTCAGAACTTCTTTAAAGGTTTAGGCAGATCTTTGTGTGAAAGTATAGAATCTCTCCTGATTTTTCTTTCAACTTGATAAAAAATGGGGAGAGATATAGAATGGGTTGCCAACACGCTATTATCTGCTTTAAACTATCACACAAAATTAGCCTCCTTCTTTGACCAAGTCTTGGTCCATTTATCTTTGGGGCATATAGGGCTCAATCTTGGAAAGAGGTCAATCAGAATGATCTTTTAAAATAATAGAAGGTACTAACTATAATAAAGCAGGCTAATTCGGAGCACTATCCCAAATTAAAAAATAGCCACAGGATTACATATAAACTGGTGAATGAAAATGATCAGTACTGATGTGAGGAAACGTACCTGGCAAGGATCTTGCAGGTAAGAGAATGGATGCAGAAATTCTGCAATCTTTACAAAATAAGTAGATGCAATGATGCAGAATTGTTTATATTTAAAGAAGAATGAGTCAAATGGACCAAAATCGCCGCTGTGTTTTATAATTCTATTTGTAACTATGGTCTAATGACCTTATTGCTAGACTATTAAGTCCCCTGGGCCGGACGGGATTTACCCTAGGATTCTCTGGGAGGCAAGAGAGGAGATTGCAGAGCCTTTGGCTCTGATCTTCAGGTCGTCGTTGGTTAGGGGTGTGGTTCCAGAGGACTGGAGGATAGCGAATGTGGTCCCGTTGTTCAAGAAGGGGAAGAGAGACCTTCCAGGGAATTATAGGCCAGTGAGTCTTACTTCTGTTGTGGGCAAAGTATTGAAGAGAATAATTAGGGATAGGATTTATAGTTATTTAGAGAGTAATGAATTGATTGGAGATAGTCAGCATGGTTTTGTGAAGGGTAGGTCGTGCCTTACTAACCTCATTGAGTTTTTTGAAAAAGTGACTAAAGAGGTGGATGGGGGTAAGGCGGTTGATGTGGTATATATGGACTTTAGTAAGGCGTTTGATAAGGTGGCCCATGGAAGACTTCTGCAGAAAATGCAGATGTATGGGATAGAGGGTGATTTAGCTAATTGGGTTAGGAATTGGCTAGCAGATAGAAGACAGAGGGTGGTGGTTGATGGGAGATATTCATCTTGGAGTTCGGTGACAAGTGGTGTACCTCAGGGGTCTGTTTTGGGGCCCCTGCTGTTTGTAATTTTTATAAATGATCTGGATGAGGGTATTGAAGGATGGATTAGTAAATTTGCAGATGACACTAAAGTCGGTGGAGTGGTAGATAGTGAAGAGGGGTGTTATAGTTTGCAGAGAGACTTGGACAAGTTGCAGAGCTGGGCCGAGAGGTGGCAAATGGAGTTTAATGTGGAAAAGTGTGAGGTAATGCACTATGGCAGAAATAATAAATGTGTAGAGTATAGGGCAAATGGTAGGATTCTTAGCAGTCTAGATGAACAGAGGGATCTTGGTGTGTATGTGCATAGATCCCTGAAAGTAGGCAGTCAAGTCGAGAAGGTTGTTAAGAAGGCATATGGAGTCTTAGCTTTTATTGGTAGGGGGATTGAATTTCGGAGCCGCAACGTCATGTTGCAACTGTACAAAACTCTAGTGCGGCCGCACTTGGAGTATTGTGTGCAGTTCTGGTCCCCACATTATAAGAAAGATGTGGAGGCATTGGAGAGGGTACAGAGGAGGTTTACCAGGATGTTGCCTGGTATGGAGGGCAGGTCTTATGAAGAGAGGCTGAGGGATTTGAGGTTGTTTTCGTTAGAAAGGAGGCGGCTAAGAGGGGACCTAATCGAAACATATAAGATGATTAGAGGTTTAGATAGGGTGGACAGTGATAGCCTTTTTCCTAGGATGGAAAAAGCTAGCACGAGGGGACACAGCTTTAAATTAAGGGGTGATAGTTATAGGACGGATATCAGAGGTAGGTTCTTTACCCAAAGGGTGGTTCGGGAGTGGAATGCCCTGCCTGCAGCAGTTGTAGATGCGCCAAGTTTGGTGGCGTTTAAGAGGTTAGTTGATAAGTATATGGAAGAGAAGGGAATGGTTTAGTTTGGAGGGGCATTGCTTTTTATATTGGTCGGCGCAACATCGAAGGCCGAAGGGCCTGTTCTGTGCTGTAATGTTCTATGTTCTATGTTCTATTAATTCGTGTCATCTGGTATAAGTACATCCCATGGGCATTTTGACCCAGAGATAGTGAATGAATGGTATGTGGCTTGGAGAAGAAGTTGTAGATTGTGGAGTTCCCATGCATCAGGTGCCCTTCTCCTTCTAGTTGGTAGAAGCCATGGGTTTGGAAGATGCTGTTGAAGAAAACTTGATGAGTTGATGCAGTGCATCTTGTGAGATGCTACACACAGCTCCTACTGTGCATTGGTGGAGGAATGAATGTTTAAGGTAGTAGTTGGAGGACCAATCAAGCAAGCTGTTTTGCCCTGGATTATGTTTAGTTTCTTGAGTGTTGTTGAAGCTGCATTCATCCAGGCAAGTATCCCATTCCTGTCTTGCGCCTTGTGGATGATGGACAAGGTTAAGGAAATCAGTAAGTGAGCTAGTCGCCACAGATTTCCCAGCCTCTGATCTGTTTTTGCAGCCACGGCATTCAAATGGCTAGTCCAGTTCAGTTTCTGCTAAATGGTAACTTCACAGTATTGATGGTATGGATTTCACCGAAAGTGTTGTTGAAAGTCAGGTTGGGGTATTTATGTTTTGTCTTGTTGGAGATAGTCCAACTATCATGGGGACTATCATCCCCATGTGTACATGGGGCACATGTGTGACATGAATGACACTTAACATTTATCAATCCAAGCTTAATGTTGTCCAGGTTACACTATTTGTGGAAAGAATCTGAAGAATCATGAATGGCACTCATCAGTGAACATCCACACTTCTGACTCCATGATGGAAGGATGGTCACTGATGCAGCCATGATTACAAGCAGTGCAGAGTTTCCCCTTGATTCCCATTGACTTCAATTTTGCTCCTTTATGCCACACTTGGCCAAAGTCCATCTTGGCTTCAAGGGCAGTCACTCTCACCTTATCTATTCTGTTCAACTCTTTTGTCCATGCTTGGACCGAGGCCATAATGAATCAGGAGCTGAGTGACATTGGCAGAATCCAAACTGAATGTTGGATATCGTTGAGTAAGTTCCACTTGATAGAACAGTCGACGAAACCTCCTATTGCTTTGCTGATGATAGAAAGTAGACTGACAGTGACAATGACTGGATTATGGTGGATAGGACATACCTGAGTAATTTTCCAGATTGTCAGATGCCGGTATTGTAGCCAATGTTACGTTCCTCCCAATTCTCCAATTTATCTTAAACCTTCATTGACATTCTTTCATTGAGTATGCTGTTACTGCACTTAGCACAGTCTCTGCTGACTCAAAATGCATCAGGATTTATTTGCCTGTTTACATCTTTGCCTTTTAATCCTATACTCCATTCCATGCATTTACAGAAACATTTCGGTGTTTCTGCCATATCTACCTTGTTCCATACATTCAGCTTGCTGCAAATATTTGCCTTGCTGTATACATGCATTTTAACACGTGTTCCCCTATAGATACATTCACTATGCTGCGTATATTTCTGCCGGCATACATTTTTGACACAATGGCCAGAATTTTACTATCCTACCCGCCATGGGAATCGGAGCAGGTGAGAAGCAGACCATGGAAAGGCCTGTTGACCTTAAATGGGATTTTACGGTTTTGGGATGAGCGAGGCTGCAAAATCCTGCCCAATGTGTGTTGCAGTATTTATATTCCAGTCATTTCTGCATCTCCCATGTTTTGTGTACCCATGAGACACAAGTGATTGAAGATTTGATGGGACTCTTCTATCTGTGCTGTGATCAACTTGGCTTGTAGAAGTGCAGGGAACTTGTCCTGAAATACCTCATTGAATTCTTCCTTTCCTTCTCTAGCTGTAGTTGGACTTGCCAACAACACATTAATGGTTATAAGGTAAATATGGAGTCCCAAAACGCATGTGACAAAGTGTTGCCTTATTGGCATGATAGGAAAGCTACTTAGAAAGTGTTTAACAAAGTCCTATGTAAGAGATTAGAGATTATCATGCAAGGTTAAAGTGCCTATGATTGGGGGAAGTGTACTGAGATAGACAAAAAACTGGTTGACAGAAAGGAAATAGAGAGTAGGAATTAATGGGTGCTTTTCAAATTGGCAGGCAGTAACAAGTGGTGTGTCACAAGGATTGGAGCTGGGACCTCGTTATTAACAATATATATTAATGATTTGAATGAGGGCACAAAATGTAACATCTCAAAGTTTGCAGATGATACTAAGTTGGGTGAGAGGGTGAATTGTGATGAGGATGCAGAGATCCTTCAGCATGATCTGGACAAGTTGGGTGTATAGGCAAATCAATGGCAGATGTAATATAATTTGGATAAATGTGAGGTTATTCACTTTGGAAGCAAAAACAAGAAGGCAGAATACTACCTGAATGACTGTAAATTGGGAGAGGGAGTGTGCAGCGGGACTTGGGTGTCCTTGTGCACCAATTGCTGAGGGTAAGCATGCAGATGCAACCGGCGGTAAAGAAGGTAAATGGTATGTTTGACTTCATTGTGACAGGTTTCGAGTACAAGAGCAGGGATGTATTGCTGCATTATATAGGATGTTGGTGAGGCCACACCTAGAGTATTGTGTGCAGTTTTGGTCTCCTTTTCTGAGGAAGGATGTTCTTGCTCTTGAGGAAGTGCAGCGAAGGTTTACCAGGGTGATTCCAGGGATGGCTGGACTGATATATGAAGGGGGATAGACTAGATTAGGATTGTTTTTGCTGGAGTTCAGATGAATGAAGAGGGAATCTCATAGAGACTTACAAAAACAGGACCAGACAGGGTAGAATGCAAGAAGGATATTTCTGATGGTGGGGGAATCCAGAACCAGCGGTCACAGTTTGAAGATTTGTGGTGGACCATCTAAGACAGAGATGAGATATTTTTTCACACAAAGAACGGTGAGCCTGTGGAATTCATTACCACAGGAAGTAGTTGATGCGAAAATGTTGAATACATTCAAGAGGCAGCTAGATATAGCACTTGGGATGAAGTGGTTCAAAGGTTATGGGAACAAAACAGGATTAGGCTATTGAGTTGGACGATCAACCATGTTCGTGAAGAATGGTGGAAGGGACTCAAAGAGTCAAACGGCCTCCTCTGCTCCTATCTTCTATGTTTCTACTTAAGCTCCTGGAGCAAAAGAGACACATGAAGTTGAGTGGCAGCAGATAGAGTTGAACTGTTGTTTATTTGACCGGAAGAAGATAAATAGCGAGATTTCCCAAGATTGGTATAGGACCACTGTCTTCCTTGATTTCTTTTAATGAACTAGACTTGGGTGTACACAGCACAATTTCAAAATGTGCAGAAGACATAAAAATTAAAAGTATTGTGAACTACAGACTTCCAAAAGCCACATTGCAACGAAAAAATTTCAACTCAGCCAAGTTGTTCGGATATGGAATGCATTGCCTGAGAGTGAGGGGGAGGAAAGTTTAATCAAGGCTTTCAAAACAGAATTCAATAATTTTCTGAAAAGAAAACATTTTGCTGTTCAATAGGGAAATAACAGGGGAATGGGACCTGCTGAGTCGTCAGAGACTTGATAGGTTGACTGACCTAGTTCTTTGTGTAAACATTCTTTGATTCTCTTATCCTCTAAATTCCTTTAAGATATGTTTGCACAAACATTTTCTTCCTGGCAAAGTGGCATGATTGGCAGCTTTTCCCTTCAGCCTCATCCTTCAATCTACAAGCTTTCTCTAGCTCTAGCTTAATAGATGTAGATTTGTATGTTATGACTCGCAAAATGCAGCTGAAATCCAACTGAATATATAAGTAGCTTCCATTTTGCAATGTTCCTTTAACTCTTTACTGCATTGCAAAGATTCCTATCGGATTCCATTTCTATGCTTGTTCTTTATCCTAAGGGGAGTAATGGCAGGCAGGCAGATAATTATGGGTCTGAGTAAAGACCAGGAAAAAAGAAACACTTTAAAAGGTTAGTTTAATTTTTCTTTCCCAATAGTTTCATTCTCCATTCAACCATTAATCAAAAGGAAAATACACCTTTTCCTCAGAAATTATTTCATAAATGAAAGCTTTACTTCTAACAATAATGGTGGGTTTTACATTTGTTCCTCTGTAATTTGATGTGTAAAATGAGGTGAATGGGGTAATTTCATTAATCTTAATTTTCTTTCAGGTGTGGGGGGGGGGTCCTCAGTAAAGTGTGAGATTGGTGATTATATGCTAATGTTGAAGTTACTGATATCATTGTTAACATTACATAATGCCACAAATGCCCCATCTTGCAATGTATCATGTCGGGGTCAATATTTTTTGAAATATACGTGATGTGATGAAGAAGCAGCACTCCAAAAGTTATTGATAACAAACAAACCTTTTGAACTTTAACCTGGTGTTGTGAGACTTCTTACTTTGAAATATACCACAATCCTCGATCTGTGTAGAAAGTATTCTGAGGTGATGTTGGAATATGATGAAGGGACAGGGAAATTTACCTTACCCTCATTCAAATACCAGGTAGATAGGCAGGTACAAATACCCAGATTTATTGATCTGTCTGGAGCTGCCAGGAGCAGATGGTTGCTAATTACAATCAGTGCCATAGAGCAGAGAAGGTCCTTGTTTCCATATGCAAGTCAAAATTCTAATGAGACCTGACTGCAAATATAACTTGGCAGTCTGCAAGGAAATCACTATTGTCTTTGTCCTGGCCAATAAAGGTGGTGGAGGAAAGATATTGTAGTTGTAAAAAAGCTACAAGCATAAATTGTTTCTCTTTTTTTGTGAGGCCAAACCAAAAAAAGTTATGATTCTCCTGCTGCAGATATATTCCTCCTCCTTTCTACTCAGGGGACATTTTTGGGACAGTTCCAGTAGTGATTCTCTGCCACACTCAAACCAGTTGCTGGCGGCAAGTAGCCTGCAGACCCCCCAAAGTGTTCAGCTACTTCCTGCCCAGAATAGGTACAAAGGCATAGAAGAACCATAAAATCACAGAATCCCTACAATGCAGAAGGAAGCCATTCATCTGTACCAACCACAATCCATCTCGGCTCTTTTCTCGTAACCTGACATATTTACCCTGTTAATCTCTCGGACATTAGGGTCAATTTAACATGGCTAATCAACCTAACCTGCACATCTTTGCACTGTGGGAGGAAACTGGAGCATCCGGAGGAAACCCACACAGACATGGGGAGAACATGCAAACTCCACACCAACAGTTACCTGAGGCTGCAATTGAACCCGGTACTGTGAGGCGGCAGTGTGAATCACTGTGCCGCCATGCTTCCCAGCAAGTTTTACATGATTCCAGATTTACAGTAGATCAAATCTAATTCATAGAGTACCAGATTGGTTTCACCTCGTACCTTTACCCTGTTGCCATTAATCTGGCACTGAGGTAAAAATGGGCCAAGGGTTTTTAATTGCCTGATGACCACTGCTTGTTTTTTGCCATCTGTCCTCTGTTTAGAGAGTATTGACTTTTTCAGGGTACTGATAGCCATCCTCTGCCTTCCTGAACAAATTTTACTTTGGTGCATGAACTCTCCAACCTTGTTAGCCATCACAACCTTCCATCATCCTATGAACCATCTGGAATAGATCAATGGATTGTGATCAGCAGTGAGAATCATGGCTGCCTTCTCTCCCTTTGTCACCCATCATTGTTCATGTTTCCAGTCTAATTCCAGCCTCTCCTCTGACTTAGAGCAAGAATCTTCCTGGTCTATTTCTTGGATTTAGTGACTTAAAAGGTCATTGAAAGCATAATTTAGCATTAAACCAAATGATTGTTGCAACCTCATCATCTTACAGCATTAATAATTCAGCTTTTCATTGTGTTGTGAGTACTGTAATTATTTTCATGGAGGAAAGTACACACTGTGATTTTCACCACAGATTCCTGAAAAGTATGCATTCATTTAGTAACACTTTGAATCCAACTGCAGCTGCTAATGAGAAAATCATTAAGTTACTCAGAAAGAAATAGTCAGACTTTGATATATTGATACACATTTACTTCATTAGATTCCTAACTCTTTCAAGATCAGACAGTATGCATGAGAAGGCCACTGCAGCCGTTTACCAGCTTTAACAGTACATTAATGCTCTTATAACAAGAAAGGGATAAATGTAATACCCATAATAATTGAAATGTTTCAGTTAAAGAACTGAACTCCCAACTGAACACTTCATAAAATTAACATGAAAGTGTTGATAAGTTTAGAGTTTGCTTCTGAGTTGGATTAAGATAAAAATGAAGTATTATTTTTATTGTCATTGTTCATGGGTCTATTTAATGATCATATTCAAATTCATTGCTATGGTAATATAATGCCTGGAACAATTATGTTTGCAATAGGAGGCTGGGTTTCCCATCGCCTTATGAATTAAATGCTGGGTCTCTATGATCAAAGACTCGATGATTTCTTGCTCAGTAAGTTATTCATATTAAAAATTCCTCCATTTTGCTTGGAATGTAACCATTATCTGGTTGTGAAATGGAGGGCATAACAACACATCAGCTTGGCACCAATCAAATCTGGATGGTACTCTAACCTGCTCCCCTTCTGCAAACTGTTCTTGGCATTATATAATCCATAGACACAGTCAGATCATAGAGAGTTCAAACTATTGGAAAAAATACATGTTGCATACAAAGCAGAATAATAATTAAAACGTTCACTTTTAATAATGAGTAGTACTTAGAATTTCAGTATTTGCTTCATTTCGATGTTAAATTGAAACAGAAGTTGAGTAATAATGTGATTTTACAATCAGTACCACACCTCCCATTATAATTTTGGCTTCAGAAATGATTAAACTGCTCATTTGGATGGCATTATTTTCTGGCTTTAAAGCGATCAACTTCACCTGATGGAGCCCAGCATAAATGGATTCTCACCATTAAGTGCCAAGCTCAGCAGCTAACAACTGTTCAATCAAAACATAGAGCATTCAAAGCAAATTTCAACAAGGTGGCATCCATATCCAACATCCAATATCCAATATATTCTTAGTTTACCACTGGGAAGAAAAGTGAAGGCAATAAAGTTAGCTGATTGTGTAGCATTCTGTAGAGTTTGTTATGAACAATTGGCTGGGCGATGTGTGTGTGTTTGTGTTTTTGTGTGTCTGTTCTGAATACCAAAAACACTCCCATTTTGTGCAGAAATCATTCTTAGGCAGAAATGACAGTATTCTGTACAAGTGGCAAGCCTCTAACTTGTCATCACCCAATCACTGTTCCTTCATTGGACCTGCTTTGTTCAACCTGGGTAGTGTCCTGCACTGTGGGGTTTAACCCTCACCTAGGTTTCTCTCTGACCTTTCATCCTAACAATGGAGTTAATGAAGCATTTACTGAAACTCTTCCTATGGAATTGTCTTTCCAGGTAAAATTATGCAAAAATGGAATATGAAGAAACATGCATTACACAGTATATTTAATAATGATCATGCACTGACTATACAATTTTCAATACTTAAAGCATTTACTTTAAATGTTTTGGTTAATATTGTCAATGGGCAAGGAATACAATGCTGACAAAGTATTCTATTCATTGCATGAGTATAGCTATTTTCCAGGAATTTCTTTTGTGTTTTGTGTTTGTCTTTATAGTTTATCTTTGATGTAATATTATACCATATGTTTTTATTAGAAGGACAGTATAGAACCTCATTAATACAATCTGGTTAACCTGTGTTATGTTTCAGCAAAGCAAATGCAAATCATTGTTAGGAAATTATGCAGTTCTGCATTAAAGTCCATCTGACGTGCTACTCCTTAACATGACAGTGCAGTCCCTCTTAAATTCAATCTAGTTAGTCAGATAATTGACGTACAAAATAAAATCATTCCATCAAAAATTCACAAAACGTGCTGCCATGTTTAGTTGTTACAGAGAATGACACGAAATGTGATTGTAAAGATTGAATAACATTAATATCTGATTATCTGACTGCTTTCAGGCATTTCCTTTCTTCAAGTGCTCCACTTATTCCAGCCACAATACAGTACGTGTGAAGTTGGCAAGGGCAACTTTCTATGGTCATTTCACCTCCATCCTTCCTTGTTTTCCTTCAAGTCATTCAACACATTCCAGCCATTCCATGACAGAGTTGGTTTAATCTTAACATTGTTAGCAGATAGCCCATCATAGAAGGAGAAATAAATGTGCTAGAGCAGAATAAATCTTTCAGTGATAGAATCAAGACTATTTTATTCCATGTTGGCTGCTGATGTTCATAAGTGACAAGAATAATTTTCTCATATGAGCTTAGATGTATTTGAGAACTTCATATAACTGGAAATAAACATCTGACATAAAATGCATGTGGACCTATTAGTAGAGATTTTACTTGGACATGTTAATATAGATTATATATGGATGTACAGCAGTGCCATAATTGTGTATTCTGACACTTTTTGGTTTATTTAGTTACTTTGTTTGAATGTGATATGCTTATTAAGGGGCTGTGCTAATATTGAGTTATTTGATTCTAATGGTCAGCATTTAGGTGGATTGACCACGTTGAGCTCCAATTTCTTTCTCTTTCACTCTGCCTTCAACAGAATCTAATTGAAATGACATCGTTATAAATCCATTTATGGTAAATCCACAATCCCAGGCTGCCCCTGCCAGTGAAGTATCTGTGATACATTGTTGCCACTGAAGTATTGCAGATTATGGAGAGGAATTTTGCATTGATGAATGTGCTATTAATTGAAACATTTTTCAGATGAAATAGGGAGATATATTTAGCATGGTCAAATGAACGATTGTATGAGCTTCATCCAAGTGTGCAATACGGTCTAGTTAAGATAGAATAGTCACACTGCACCTTAGGAAAGGTGATTATCTGTAGCCAATATAAACAGCTAGAACAGTCATTTGTCAAGGCTTGTGCTGCCATAAAGCTAAATCTTGAGGGCTACATCTGCTGATACTTGCAATTCTTACTCTGCACACTGTCAATGCTTTTGTGGGTTAAAACAAACTATTAGAATATTTATTATAGTTTAAAAGCATATTCGTAAACTGTAGAAATATTCAGAGTAAATGTAGTAAATCTTTACTGGTAAATATAGGAACCTTTTGATAACTCCAATAAGATACCTTCCACAGCATTTGCTATACCTCCTGCACACAAAGAGAAAAGATGCTTGCTCATAGAAAAAGCAGCGTATTTTTACTTTCATTTTTTTTCAAAAGGTTTTTCCAGATTCTTGTCATGATGGTGATAAGGATTTTAAAGGAATGAATTAAATTTTCCAAGAATTTGTTGAAGCAAAAGGTTATTTATCACTGGATATAATCTCTTCAGAAAAATATAGAGAAAGAAAACACACATAAAAGACAAGTACAACATTAAAGGTACACTTTGCCATAGGTGGTGCCTGTTTATTTCAGGGCTATGCAAAGACAAGTGTTAGATTTAAATGATAGCTCAGTTTAGTGCTCAAAGCCTTAAAAGAGAAAAAAAATCATTTGGAATAATTGCTTTAGCAAACAGCAGTGAGAGAATATTCACTTAGCGACCCTGGGGAGACCAATAGTCTCACTCCATCCAGCCTTTGCACAGCCCAGTTACATTGTTACTTTATCAGCTCCAGGTAGAGTTCAGATTTCAGAAACCTGCTGAACGAATCCTTCTCCATCAGAGTGAGCACTCTCTTCTGGGCCAGTTCAAATGTTGAAATTGAAGGTTCAGCAAGGCTCTTCACCGTCATCTCTTTGGTGTAGTGGTCAACATTAACCTAAATGGCAGAAGGCAAAGCTCAATGTGTGCTCTCATTACATTGTAAAAGCGTCATTTAACCACTGAGAATGTTTGGGTTCAAATTCTATATTCTTGTTTTAAAAATCGAATAAATTTGGATTTCAAAATGACCTGAGTGTATGGATGCAATCTTTAACCTGGAATGTTTATTCAATGTTTTAGACCTTTATAGGTCTAGAAAAAAGTCTGGAAAAGGGAAGAACTTTACCGACAACGGCATCATTTTCATGGAAAACAAGTCTTCCGAATGTTTGGAAGGATTACTTCACACATTGAATATTCATTGAGTCCTGTTATTCTCTGTAGCATTCATCAGTAATGTTTTGAAAAAAAAGTGTTCTTAGCTTTCTATTTGTAATTAAGTAATAATTTTTATGGTTAGAGTTTAAAGTGTCCATCCTCATGATATCTGACTATGTAAAATATGAGAACAAATGTTCCTTGCATGGTATTCTGAAACAAAACTTTTGTCAAAGAGACCCAGTACATTCCAGATGTTAAAATGTACATGCTAGTTAACATCACCATTGGGGAAATCTTATCCCAAGTTAATAAATACATAACTCCATGCTGCAAAGAAGGCCTACAACTTTTCAGGAGCAAGAAATCTTATATTTCAATCAACTGCATTTTTTTTGCCTCAGAATGAGATGAGTGTAGACATTTCTTTAATATTCTCTAATCATGCGCTATTGCTTTTTGTGTCATCCAATTTCAAAATCATTAACATAACATTATCATCATTAGACAAGTGATGTGGGGATGTCAGCATTGCACTGCGGTGGGCACAATGAATCTCACAAATCCAACAAAGTTTACTTGGGATCATAAGTTTTCAGAGTGCTGCTCCTTCATCAGGAGAGTTAGTTCAAAAACAAGGCAAAGACACAATTGCAAGATAATTACAGATCGGAATGTGAAGAACAGTTGGAATGCGAGTCACATTCCAATCTGTAATTATCTCTATATAAACCTCTCCACTCACCTGATGAAGAAGTGCTCTGAAAGCTTGTGATTCCAAATAAACCTGTTGGACTTTAACCTGTTGTTGTGAGACTTTGTACCAGGGAAGACAAAATAATGGGCCAAAATGCAGATAATTCCCCTAATCCTGATGACTTGCATGCTAGGACCCTGAAAGAAGAAGCTGTAGAAATTGCATTGATTTAATTTCCAAAAATCCTTGGATTCTGGAAAAGTAGCAGAGGATTGGAAAACTATCAATGTGGCACCTCTACTCAAAAAGGAACAGAGTCAAAAAATGGTTAATTGTAGGCCAATTAGCTTAGCATCTATTGTTGGAATCAATTATTAAGGAAGTAATAGTAGCACATTTGGAAAATCACAATCTAATCATTCAGAGTCAGCTTGACTTCATGAAAGGGAAATCATGTCTGACTAATATAGAGTTTTTTGAGGATGTCTCAACCAAAATGGATAGAGAAGATCCAGTATTTGGATTTCCAGAAGGCATTAGAAAAAGTATCTCACAAAAGGTTAAGTCCTTGTGTATATTGAAGGCTGAAATAGATAGAGTTTTGATCAGTAAGGGAATCAAGAGGAGTTGACAGGAGAATGGATGTGAGGAACATTGGATCAGCAATGCTCCTACTTAATGGCAAGAGCAGGCTCGAGGGGCCAAACGACCTAGTCTTCTTCCTATTTCTAATATCTTATGGTCTACTACCTTGACGTTTCCCACCTAGGTAATCTTCGTGATGAGCATGCTGCAATAAAAACCATGAAGGATTGAGTCAAAGGATATAGAAAGAGATTTCATTTCTTCAGTTAGAAAGGGTGTTATACCTCCCTGTCTCAAACAAAGCCAAACCTACATTGGCTCTTCTGATGATTGTCCTACCTCTTTCGGAGCCTCTTTCTCGATGAAATCTTCATAGATCTTCTTTGCCTTGGAGACCAGCTGAACAGGTGACTTGGTTGCTTTGTAGTCCTCACAGGCCATCCAGAACTCAATATTCTCCTCGCTGTGCTCTGATTGGAGGAAGGCTTTGAAGGCAGCCTGGCCATCTGGAAACAAACCAGTGGAAAATAGCTTTCTAAGTTTATCATGTTTTACCACAGCCATCAGCTGGAATAGATTAAACAAGCATATTTCATGGTTTAATCACAAGCACTTTCATTCTGCTGTCAATTAAACCTGGCTACAGTGCTTGACATTCTTGGCCACATATGTTTGATACCATATATGAGAAAGTTTGATAACTATTTTGATATGGACCACTGAGGCAAAAAAGTGTCCAGATGTCGGCAGAAGCAAACAATTCAAGAGACCACCAGCTAAGTACCTCCAAAGCGGGAGATCTTAGGGTTCAACTCTTCAGGTCTCAGTGCAACTTGAGAAAGCACTAACTTCAGTCTAAGAAGAACACTAACATTAAGTAGAAGAAAGAATTGATGACAAATTGCCCTCAACTTTCTAAAGCCCAATAGAAGAGATATTGCAAAATTCCAGCATAGTTGATATTACATCTAGTCTCAAGTGATCTTTTGACAAGAGTGTGATCAAAAAGTGTGCATTTAGGAAGAAAGATTACAAATAACTACAACAAAAACAGAATCCTTTTCTTGTGATCGTTAAACGTTTTATTTGACATTGTGAATTTCCATTGCATTTGTATGATACAAGAATGTTGAATGATCAAAATCATGATAATGCTCAAATAGAATGACTGCAAAATACATGGCAGATGTTTTCCATCCACGCTTGCCCCAAGACCAGGAAATCCTGCCTGAGGTGAACAAATCTTTCCATGGTCTGTGTCCTGCCCACCACAATTCCAATGGTGGGCAGGATGAGAAAATTCCGCTCCGTATGCTTGAGAAATGTTTAGCTTTACAAAGTCTACCGCAGTATCCACCCTTCTGTCCAGATCCAGATATTCCACAATCCCTATCCAATGGTCATCCCTAATACTAGTAACATTGAATTGTAGGGTATTTTAGGTTTGAAAATATTAGTACTGTTTACAACTGCACAGATTTAAAGTTTAAATTGTGCTTAGTTAGTAAGAAAGAAATTGACGGCAAAATCTATCCTTCTGCAAAGTCCAACACAATTCCCTGCCAGTGACTTTTATTACAATCCAGTCAATTGCAGCCACATTTCTATTAGTTCTAGATGATGGAAAATATGAACACTGGAGCTTGTGTTCAGCCTTTTTTTGAGTTGGGTCATTGTGATAAAATGGGGAAAAAGGAAATCCAATTGTTGGGAATGTGTTTTAGTGGCTGCAGTTTTAAAAGAAAATGAACTATATTTTTAAAGATGAGACAAATTGTGTCATTTGATAGAACTAGGGCTTCGGCATGCTGATTGTCATAGAAGCACTAGGAACGAGTGTTTACCTAAGACAGGTTTGAAAACAATAGCAGACGGAGTGAATCTCGCATTTGCATGTTAAAAGGTAAGTTTGTGTAATGAAGGTAATTATGGGTGTCTTCTGAGATGGTTAGTTCAGATATGGAAAGATGAAAAAGTTTAAGTTTATTTATTAGTCTCTCAAGTAGGCTTATATTAACACTGCAATGAAATTACTGTGAAAATCCCCTAGTCACCACACTCTGGTGCCTGTTCAGATATTTAGCAATGCACCCAACTAGCATGTCCTTGGATTGTGGGAGGAAACTGGAGCACCCAGAGGAAACCCACAGAGACACAGGGAGAATGTGCAGATTCCTCACAGACAGTGACTCAAGCCGGGAATCAAACTATGCAGCAGCAGTGCTAACTACTATAAAAGAAAGACAGTACATCAGAGACAAATTCATCCTATGGAGAAGCTGGTGTTGAGATTGTAGCCACATAATAAAATGTTGTATTCACTCAAGTTCTGCCTGCAGAAAGCATGTTTTGAGAAACTAGTTGTCTTTGTTCCAAATTGGAAGCAAGCCCAATAGATCTAGGTGCCTCGGTGTGGTAACTATTGTTGGAATTTGCTCATACTTTTAAAACTAATGGGATGTTGTTTTGGGAGGTTTAGCTCTGAGGTTAGGAAAAATAGAGGATTTATGACTTGGTAAATTTAAATACCAAATTTGTTAGTGGGGTGGGCTCAGTGGACGAGGGAACGGCCTCATGATCGGATAGTCTGGGTCAGGGCAAGTCTGTCCATACTCCTCCTAAAACCTTGGCCATTTCCTAGACTGACTGCTCTTCAGGCTGGCATCAGCTGGTAGAAAAGTCTTGATTTCCTCATTCAGACCACTGGTTAAAATAAAAATCGGGCCCCAATGACATCATTTATAGAAGGATTCTGCTGTTTTCCAACCATCAGGAATACAGAGCTTTTGCCTAGCTTCCCATTAAATGCACCTATGCTCCTAATATCAGTGATATAAAGTTCCATGTTCTAATCGTTATCTGGGGAAAGACTTTTCTCCGGAATCTTTCCTTGCCATCTATTAGTGTTTATCTTATATTTATGACCTCTAGGTTTTGACATTTCAAGAACGGATGTTTCCTACATCTCCCTACCTATTAAAGTCCTATATAATATCAAAGAACCCAATCAGGTCACCTTTCTGTTTTCTAGAGAAAAGACCCTTTAGCGTGTTCAGTCTTTCCTGATAGCTATAACCTCTGGTTTCTATGTAAATATGTATTGTACATTCTTCAGTGCCTCCATTTCATTTTGTAAAATGAAGGAATGAACAATGCACAGTATTCCATGTGTGGTCTAAACAAAGGTTCTTTATATAACATCTCTGCTTTTCAATTCTATCCCTCTAGAAATGAACCAAAGTTCATTGTTTGCTATATTTATGGGGCTGATAATACTAATAAATTGTGAATGTGTACCCCAAGATTCATTGTCCAATTTAAAAACATAATTTACAAGGAACCTATGGTCTTCTATCTTCCTAACAAAATGCAGCACCTCTCATCTTGTCGATAGTGAAATGCATTTATCATTTACATGCTCATTCCACAACATCTTCCAGTACTTTGAAGCTTTCCTAAACATTAACTATACTTCTTAATTTATTATCATCTGCATATTTTGAAATTGTACTCCTGATTACACCTATGAAGTATTTTCTTTGTTATCTTTTCATGGGATGTTGCATTGACTGCCTATCCTGAATTGCTGTTGAGAATATGACCCACTTCCTGAGCTGCTGCAGTACATTTGGTGTAGATACACCTGCAATCCTGTTAAGGGAGGGAGTTTCAGAATTTTGACCCAGTGACAATGAAGAAGCAGCAACATAATTGCAAATTGGGATGCTGCATGGCTTTAAGGAGATATTGCAGGTGGTGGTGCTCCCATGTGCCTGTTGTCCTCGTCCTTCTAGGCAATAGAGTTTGTGGGTTTGGTGGATACCAAAGAGGTACTGGCAAATTCATGGAATGAATAGGTTAGCATTGCTGCCTCAACACCAAGTACCGACTTCAATTCTGGCCTTGGGTGGCTGTCTATCTGGAGTTTGCATGTTCTCTTCATATCTGTATGGGTTTCCTCTAGATGCTCTGTCTCCTCCCACAATTCAAAGATGTGCAGTTAGATGGTTTGGATTGGACATACTAAACTGCTCTTTAATGTCCAAAGATGCGTAGGTTCAATGGATTAGCTTGGTAAGTGCGCTGTGTTACAGGAATAGGGTGGATGGGAGGGCTTTGCTGGGATGCTCTTTTGGAAGGTCGGTGCAAACTTGATGTCTGAATGATCTCTTCCTGCACTGTAAAGATTATATTCTATGAATCTTGGAGGTTGGATAAATTGCAGTCATTGTGCAGTGGTGTAGGAGGAAATGAACATTTAAGGTGGTAGACAGAGCGCTAGTCAAACATGCTACTTTGTCCCAAATATTGTTGACCATCTCGATGTTTTTGGAGTTGTACAAATCCAAGCAAGTGAACAGTATTCCTCCCTATTCTTTTCTAGTACCTGTAATGCTGGAATTTTAGCCCGTCACCTGTTCTTAAATTACAGTATTTATTTTATTGATGGTAGGCAATTCGGCAATAGTTAAGTCATGGAATATCATGCAGAGGTGGTTAGACTTCCATTGAGTGGCACTTGAGACATAAGCTTACTTGCTACTTATCAAGTTTGAGCATAAATCCAGGTTTCGTCATCTGTGAGCATGGGCTCCTTCATTATCTTGGGAACTACCAATAGTACTGAACACTGTGCAATTATCAATGGACAATCCCATTTCTGACCTTATGGCCCCTCACCAAAGACTTCAATTTTACTAGGGTTCCTTGAAGTCATACTCCATCAAATACTGCCTTGGTGTTCAGGGCAGTAACTCTCACTTCACATCTAAAATCCAACTCTTTTGTCCATATCTGTGTAGCCAAACAGCTCATTTAATGTGGTGTTTTGTAAAGCATTCTGGGACGATTGGACAAGAAACTAAACCGACTAAATAGATTGGACAAGGCTACAGTTTAAAGACAGAGACAAACTGCAACCCTGATAAGTGAATAAACAGGATATGGGTCATCTCCAGGATGAAAGAGACTTTCTGGGTTGTGTGCCAGACATAAAGGCACTGTAAATCCTTATTTAGGAGGAAGGTATATGACCTATGTGCCTCCAACACGTACAGAGATGGCTGTTGGGGATACACCCAGATATCGGTGTG
Source organism: Sphyrna mokarran (assembly GCA_024679065.1). Classification (NCBI taxonomy): domain Eukaryota; kingdom Metazoa; phylum Chordata; class Chondrichthyes; order Carcharhiniformes; family Carcharhinidae; genus Sphyrna; species Sphyrna mokarran. The sequence continues at coordinate 66,762,990 of JAGIQG010000009.1, forward strand.
GTAGCACCTGATTGGACTCTTATCGATCAGGGTGATCAAGTCCTGATCGATTGATTGGCAATGGCCAAAAAGGGGTGTGAAACCAAATGGAGAATAAATGGTGCTGCACAACCAGGAATCTCTCTCTCTCTGACCCCACGAATGAGCTACAACGACAGAAAGCTACCACACCTGAGAAGGAAGGAAGGAAAGAAGATCAGAGCCAGAGTGCCACACCAGACCAAAGGACCAGACCATGCAGACGACTGCCAAGACCAGCACACAAATAAAGGCCAATATCTGCTCAGATACTTGTCAATCACACAAAGTTAAGTCAAGCTCCTGTGTTGTACTTGAATTCTAGTATTTTCCTGTAAGATAACTTATTGTTGGCCGGGTGGGTAATAATTCATTGTATGGGTTTAAATAAATATTGGTTGTACTAACAAGATGTTTACTCGTAATTATTTGTCCACCATATAAGGGTTCAAGCAGACTGTGCGGCAGGCAACATCTGGACCAAGGCTACAATAAGGTCTGAAACTGAGTGGTCCTCACAGAACCTAAGCTGAACATGTTATTAGTAAGTCCTGCTCGATAGAACTGCAAATTGCACTAATGATTGAAAGTAGGCGGATGGTGTGGTAATTGACAGGATTGAATTTGTCCTACTTCTGGTGCACAGGAGACACTTGGGCAATTTTCCATATTGTCAATTGGGTGTCAGTGTTATAGATCTATCGCAACAACTTGACTAGGGATGCAGCTAGTTCTGCAACTCAAATCTTCATGCTCTCCTACACTCCCAACGTAGAGTGAGGGGCATGCCAGTCCATGAGATGACAGATTGTGATGGAGTACAATTCTGCTGATGAGCCGTTTTACTATGTCAGAAGTGCTAGAACAAGACAAATTCTTGTTATATGATGTTAATGTCTTCTACAGACAATTTATCTACATTCTGAAATAAAATTAAACTGACTGAAATCTTTGAGATTGTTAAAACCAGAATCAGAATGATGATCATGTTCCTTACAGTTGTTCATCAGAAGCGTTTCCAGAGATTCACGCCACTTCAGTGCCTGTAGTTGGGAAGGCCTGCAGGAAGAAAAAACAGATTATTTTTGAACAAGTAGATACTTCAAGTTCAACCCACTACCAAATCATATTAATTGGTCAACAGTATAACTGAAAATAATTTGGAAAATGACTGTTGAAGTTTATTGGGAAGATTGTCAGGAGATGCATTTTATTCTCGTACCATCATGCTACTTTCTAGAATTGTGGGGAAGTCTCTCCTTAGCTTTCATCCAACAGTGCATTTAAACATTGAAAAGAACCACAAGTGATTCACAGGGGCATAATGAACAAAATTGTTGCTCAGCCAAAGTACTCGGAGGGCCCTTTTGGGCTTTACATATTGTAATAGATGTTAATGAAGTTGCTTATCTTGGCTTCTCTGAGCACAATGCACATGTCTTAATTGTACAATTGTGCCCACAAAGTGAATTTTTATTCAAGTGTTTCATATGCAGAGGGTTACACATCAGTTTGTTTTCGTTTTCACATTTTTTAGCATTATGTTTAAATGTCAAAGCTTTCTGGCTTGCAAACTTTTCATGTAGCAAAATTGAACATGGCAACATTTTATGAAATGATTATGTTCTTTTCAATGAGCCTATTTTTCATATGTATCCCTGTTTCCAAAATTCTAGCTGCTATAAACAGTGAAGGTAATATTTGCAGATCTGGAATTCTGAAGCTGGAAGCTAGAAATTGGCCATTACTTCAGTTTAATTATCAAGTTGGGAATTCAACTAAAGAAAAATTCATTTCTTGCACAAGCTATTTGGATCTCTTAAAGCATGCTTGGTGACACTAGAGGTTGTAATTGTCTGTAGATGACATTAACATTTAAGAAAAATTTGGACAGGTACATGGATGAGAGGGGTTGGAGGGATATAGCCCAGGTACAGGTCAGTGGAACTAAGCAGAAAATGCTTTGGCACAGCCAAGAAGGGCCAAAAGGCCTGTTTCTGTGCTGTAATATTCTATGGTTCTATGAGTTGATGTATTCAGTATAATCCTCTTCCCTTAGAGTATCACGGTTACAAAAGCCAGATAGTTACCATTGTCACAATTACAACAGATTTCAAACAACATATCCAAGTACAAAACTGGCTCAATGCTCATTTCTCTCTGGATTTTAGTATTTTCTTTTTCTCATACATCACAGTGCAGAAGGAAACAATTTGACCCATGGAGCGTGCACCAAAACAATCCCAACCAGGTCTTATGCCTCTAACTCTGTTAACCCCCCGACACTAAAGGTGCAATTTAGTATAGCCAATCCACCTAACCCATACATCTTTAGACAGCAGGAGGAAACCCACATCCTGATAAAACATCATCAATTATAACCCCATTTTCTGCAATGAAATCTGCACCAGAAAACAAAAAAATTCTCTCAATTATGAATTGGGAACCACTGGAGCTATAATATCTGTACTTTCTTCCCAGCACTCCTATTTCCCTGACATCCATCTTGCCAGTAATATTATCACCACTGAGATTAAAAGAATGGCATTCGCGGCCTAGTGAATAGTTTTGTCTTGGGCCAAGAAAGTTGTAGTTTAAATCCAACACCAAAATCGGAACAAAAAATCTGGGCTGCTAGTACTGAGGAATTGCTGCATTGTTGGAGATGCTGCAGTTTTGGTCAGACATGAACCAGTTGTCTTGGCCAACAGCAAATATATAAACAGATCGCATGTGTGATTTGAAAAAGAACAGGGAGTTCCTGGCCAACATACTTCCCTCACCAACAGTGAAAATAGATTAATTAACGAGCTATTTGAGCTCTGTTGGATTTTACATTACACATTATGTGACAATACAATTTAACACCGCAATGTTATTCATCAATTGTTAGCAGGCAGATGGAAATTTGTTTCAAGGCAAACATGTTGTATTTAGCTTTTCTTCATGCAGTTAACACTCACAGAAGGAAAACAATCTAACAGACATAATAAAATATCTTTATTTGCATGAATCTGTCAGCAAATAACAGTGAGCACTAAATCAGGATCACTGAGTAGCTTCTTGTGCTTGGAGTGAGATTGAATTTTTAACTAGTAAGAACAGTACAGGATGGCTAAATACAAGGTGATTTGAAACAAACTTTTCTTCATTTTGATTTGATTATTGTCACATGTATTAACATACAGTGAAAAGTAGTATTTCTTGCACACTATACTGACAAAACATACCATTCATAGAGATGGAAACGAAAGAATGCAGAATGTAGTATTACAGTCATAGCTGGGGTGTAGAGAAAGGTCAACTTAATGCAAGGTAAGTCCATTCAAAAGTCTGACAGCAGCAGCAGCGAATAAACTGTTCTAGACAATGTTGTTAAGTGACCTCAGACATTTGTATTTTTTTCCTGAATGTGGAAGGTGGAAGAGAGAATGTCCACGGTGCATGGGGCCCTTAATTATGCTGGCTGCTTTGTCGAGGCAGCGTGAAGTGTAGACAGAGTCAATGGTTGGGAGGTTTGTTTGCTTGATGGATTGGGCTACATTCACAGCCTTTTGTAGTTCCTTGAAGTCTCGGGTAGACCAAGAGCCATACCAAGCTGTGATGTAACCAGAAAGAATGTTTTCTGTGGTGTATCTGTAAAAGTTAAGTGAGAGTCATAGCTGACAAGCTAGATTTCCTGAGTCTTCTGAAAAAATAGAGGCATTGGTAGGCTTTCTTAATGATAGTGTTGGCATGGGGACACCAGGACAGGTTGTTGGTGATCTGAACACCTAAAAACTTGAAGGTCTAGACCCTTTCTACTTCACCTCCATTGACATAGACAGGGGCATGTTCTCTTTTATGCTTCCTGAAGTTGATGACAATCTCTTTTATTTTGTTGACATTGAGGGGAGATTATTGTTGCTGCGCCCGTTCCTGTACCCTGTTCCATCTTTGTTTGAGATCCAATGCACTACCGCGGTATCGTCAGCAAACTTGAAAATCGAATTGGACGGGAATTTGGCCACACCGTCATAGGTGTATAAGGAGTATAGTAGGGGGCTGAGAGCACAGCCTTGTGGGGCACTGGTGTTGAGGATTATCATGGAGGAGGTGTTGTTGCCTATCCTTATTGATTGTAGTCTGTGAGTTAGAAGTTCAGGATCCAGTCACAGAGGGAGATGCTGAGGCTCAGGATATGGTATTTGGACTTGAGTCTCATGGAAATAATAGTGTTGAAGGCTGAGCTGTACTCAATAAGTAGGAGTCTGGCTTAGGTGTCTTTTTTATCTAGATGTTCCAGGGTTGAGTGCAGGGCCAGGAAATGGCGTTTGCTGTGTACCTGCTGTGACAGTAGGCAAACTGTGATGGATTCAGGTAGTCCAGGAGGCTGGAATTGATTCGTGCCATGACTAACTTTTCAAAGCACTCCATAATGATGGATATCAGAGCCACCGGCTGATAGTCATTAAGGCATGCTGCTTGGTTGTCTTATGTACCACGATGGTGGTCATCTTCTTGAAGCAGATATGGATCTCAGATTGTTGTAAAGAGAGGTTGAAGATGTCTGTGAATATCTCTGCAAGCTGATCCGCACATGCTCTGAGTGCATGTCTGGGTACCCCATCCAGGCTAGTTGCCTTCCATAGGTTGACCTTCAAGAAAGCTGCTCTGACATCTGCAATGGTGACCCCAGATATAGGTGGGCATGCTGTCGCTGACCTCTTGCTCAAAACAGGCATAGAATGCATTGTGCTCATCAGGGAGGGGTGCATTGGAGTCGGCAATTTTGTATGCCTTCATCTTGTAGTCTGTAATGTCTTGCAGACCTTACCATAGTCAGCAGAGAGGTTGGTGTGGTTCCAACTTGACCCGATATTGTCTTTTGGCATCTTTGATGGATCTCCTTAGATCATATCTAGATTTCTTGTATTGGTCAATGTTGCCTGACTTGAATGCCTCAAACCTGGACTTCAGCAAGCAGTAGATACTCCTGTTCATCCATGGTTTCTGGTTGGAGAACACATGGATTTGCTTCTTTGGGACACAGCCTTCTACACACTTAGTTACTAATGAAGTCAGTTACTGTAGTGGCGTACTCATTCAGGCTAGTGGCAATGTTTTTAAATACTAACCAGCCTACTGACTCCAAGCAGCCCCGTAGGAGATCATATAATTCCTCAGACCAACACTGCACGACTTTGATAGATTCTCCCGCTTCAGTTTTTGCTTGTAAACTGGGAGCAGGAGCACAGCCTTGTGGTCTGATTTGCCAAAATGTGGCCAGGCAATAGAGCGTAGCCATATTTGATATTTGTGTAGCAGTGGTGTGGAATGTTTGGGCCTCTCGTGAGGCAGGAGACGTGTTGGTGGTAACTTGATAGTATGCTATTGAGCTTGGCCTAATTGAAGTCCCCAGCCACAATGAACAAGACCTCAGCATGTTTTGTCTTAAGCCTATTCATAGCGATGTATATTTCATCCAGTGTGATCTTCACGTATGCATGGGGCAGATGTAAACTGCCATCAGAATAATGGAGGTGAACAGCTACAGAAAGTAGTAGGGGCAGCATTTTAGTGTCAGGTATTCTCAGTCTGGGGAGCAGAAAGCTGCCATTGTTGCTATGTCTAAGCACCACAAGGTGTTGATTTTGAAGCAGACCCCACACCCTGCCCTTACCTAAGGCCACTGTACGGTCTACTTGATGGATTGAGAAGCCCTCTGGTTGTAGGAGCCTGTCCAGTAAACAAGAATAAGTCACATGTCCATAAAACAGAGTATATAAGCAATCCAGCAGTTCTCTTTGGAAAGTGAGTCTAGCTCTAAGTTCATCTAGCTTGTTTTCCAGAGATTGGACATTTGCAAGGAGTAAGCTGGGAAGGGGGGCCTTGGGACCATATTATTTCACTCTCACCTGCAGACCTGGATGTTTTCCACACTTCCTGGAGTGTCTACTTCTTTAAGCTTGGGAGTCAATGAGAGTAATTTGCTGCATTAAGGATATGATTGTATCCAATGAGGTTCTTTGCTCTGGTTGATGTGCAGATGGAGGATTTGTTACCTTGCTTACAGTTTATGCCTGCAGTCCTATTTAATTGAAAATGCATTTTATCTGGCATAATTTTTTCATGACGTACAACAGATTGTGTGACATTCTGGTTCATTTACCAGAATTTTGCTACCTAGTTAGTACGAAGAAAATCTAATCACTCTAAGTTGAAGTTCTGGATGGTTTCCAAAAAAAAAAACACATTTTAGCCCCTAAGCATCAGAATGTCTCTCAATCCTGAAGTTGATTTTTGGATATTCTTTAGCCAAGCAATTCACAGCAGCCCAAAGGCCCCTGTGACAGGCTAACAAGCAATGCCTGCTATTAATTTAACTTGTTCTTGTCTGTTTGACTTGTTTTGTTTCACATGTTGCTGCAAGTGGGAGATGGAAATGGTGCCACACCCTGTACAGGATATCAGGGATTGGAAAATTTAGGGAAAACTGAGAAATTGACTGCATACAGTCTGAGAAGGCAATGTAAATGATGTGGCGGTCTTCACGGTGATAGGAATTATGCATGGGAGCAAGCATAAGAATATAAGAAATAGGAGCAGGAGTTGGCCATCTAGCCCTTTGAGCCTACACCACCATTCAATAAGATCATGGCTGATCTGAAGTGGATCAGTTCCGCTTTCCCGCTTTCTCCTCATAACCTTTAATTCCCTTGTCTACCGGAAATTTATCTACCTGTGACGTAAATATATTCAATGAGTTAGCCTCTACCACTTCAATGGGCGGAGAATTCTAGAGATTCACCATCCTTTGAGTGAAGAAGTTCCTTCTCAACATCCCCCCCCCTCCCCCAACCCCATTTTGAGACTGTGCCCTCTAGTTCTGTTTTCCTTCCCAGGCAGAAAGAATCTCTCTACTCTACCCTATCTAGCCCCTTCATTATCTTGTAAGTCTCTATAAAATCCCCCCTCAGCCTTCTAAACTCTAACGAGTATAGGCCCAGTCTATTTAATCTCTCCTGATAAGCTAACCCCCTCATCTCTGGTATCAGCCTAGTAAACCTTCTCTGTATTCCCTCCAAGGCCAATTTCCTTTTGCAAATAAGGGGATCAAAATTGCACCCAGTACTCTGGTTGCGGCCTCACCAGTGCCCTGTACAGTTGCAGCCAGACCTCCCTGCTTTTATATCAATCTCCCTCGTTATAAAGGCCAACATTCCATTTGCCTTCTTGATCACCCACTGCAACTGCAGACTGAGTTTTTGCAATTCGTGCACAAGGGCCCCCTGGTCCCTCTGCACAGTAGCATGCTACAGCTTTTCATCCTTTAAATAATATTCCCTCCTACTATTATTTCTACCAAAACGATAACCTTACACTTGCCAACGTTACACTCCATCTGCCAGGTCCTCGCTCACTCACTCAGCCTATCCAGATCTCTCTGCAGACTTTCTGTGTCCTCCATGCAATTCGTTTTTCTACTCATCTTCGTGTCATCAGCAAACTTTGTTACCCTACATTCAGCCCCTTCCTCCAGATCGTCTGTGTAAATAGTTGAGGCCCCAGCACCGATCCCTGCATCCATTGATTCCAACTCTCTGCTTCCTGGTAGATAGCCAATCCTCAATCTACGCTAACACCTTGCCCCCAACTCCGTGTACCCTTACCTTCTGCAGCAATCCTTTTGTGATGCACCTTATCGAATGTCTTCTGGAAATCTAAAAATATCACATCCACCGGTTCCCCTCTGTCTACCGCACTAATTACATCTTCATAGAAATCCAGTAAATTCGTTAAACACGACTTCCCCTTCACGAATCCGTGCTGTGTCTGCTTGATCAAACAGTTCTCTTCTAGGTGTCCTGCTATTTCTTCTTTGATGATGGATTCTATCATTTTTCCAACTACAGATGTTAAGCTAACCGGCTTATAATTCCCTGCCTTTCGTCTGCTACCTTTAACAGCAGCGTAACATTAGCTGTTTTCCAATCCTCTGGCACTTCACCAGAGTCCAGTGAATTTTGATAAATTATTACTAAGGCATCTGCTATTTCTTCCAACATTTCTTTCAGAACCCTGGGATGCATTCCATCCAGTCCTGGGAACTTTTCTACAGTCTACCAAGCATTACCTCTCTAGTAACAGTAATTATATTAACGACTTCATCTCCTACCACCCCTCTATCTTTAATATTCAGTAAGCTATTTGTGTCCTCCTCCATGAAGACCAACACAAAAAAACTTATTTAAAGTCTCAGCCATTTCCTCGTTACCCATCGTTAAATCCCCCCTCTCATCTTCCAAGAGTCCAACATTCACTTTAGCCAGTCTCCTCTTCTTTGTTTTGTTATAGCTGCACTGAGCTTTGCTGATGCCACACCTGGAGTATTATGTGCAGTTTTGGTCTCTTTACCCAAAAAAGGATATACTTATCACAGACAGATGTCAGCAAAGGTTCACCAGGCTGATTCCTGGGATGACGGGATTGTCACACAAGGAGATTTGATCTGTATTCACTAGAGATTCATTGAAAATAAAATTCTGGCAAGGCTGGACAGACTAGATGAAGTGATGATATTTTCCCTGGCTGGGGGAATCTAGAACAAGGAGGTCATACTTTCAGAATACACAGTAAGCCAACTTAGGACTGAGAGGAGGAGAAATTTCTTCATTTAGAGGGTGATGAACCTATGGAATTCTCTACTACAGAAGATTTCAATGTCAAATCAAAGTACAGGAATAAAGAGAAGGAAATAAATATGAGAGAGAGAAAAAAATGATAAAGAAAATAAGCAAACCTTTAATAATTAAAACCTAAAAGAATAGTAGTCCAAGAGAGGTTGGCTTGTGGTAGTTACAGGCAAAAAAAATACATCAGTTGAAAGAGATAAGCCCTATTTTTCTAGTGAGTGTAGTTTGTGTCTACACACAAATGGTGAGTTAGGTTGCACAATGTCATTAACATGAAGGTGAGTATACAATGGCTCTCCTCAGTGACACCATGATTTTCACATTCAGTCGCATCTTGTTTGAAATTGCTGCGAAGAACTGTTAACCTCACCATTATTTTGACAGTAGTTGCGGGTCCACTATCTATCCAGCGATCATCATAATCCACTTACTGAACTTGTTTTGTTATGTGAAGGCTCAATCATATAAAGATCATAGCAAGTGTTTAACACCAGAAAACAATCTGTTGATGCCAGGTTCAGTAATACAACGCATGTTCAGGTGTAATGAATAACATGTTTGCCCAAGATGCAAACTGTAATTGTGACCAAGATAGAATTATTTGCTTGACCCACGGTGCCTAATTTGATGGGCTGAAACTTCTATAATTATAATTTATTACGTATCAAAAACAGACCAGAAAATTGTTATTTTGAAAAAGGAGAACATACTGTGGTGAAAGTATTATTGGCTGTAGCTGAGGATTTAGCATTCTTCATAAAATAGTTGGATAATCCATTCCAAGAGGGATTTGCTTTGAACAAAATAAACAAATATTGTCTAATGGGAAAGAGAATATCAAACTGGGTTTGAATAATGTACATCTTCCCCAGCAATTATTAGATGCAAATACAGCTCTTGACTGATGAGAAAATCTGATCATTGCCTTCTTATTCGAGCCCTTTACAGCTGGCAAAGAAAACACTCTTTTCTCCCCTAACCTTCTAACAAATATATTTCTTTGTCTCGCCTGAAATGAAAAAATCTATCCCAAAGATGGTTCAGTTTTATTCTGACCTCTTTGCAAAGATATACATGAATAATCAGGATTTAAATATAAGCACAACTTTCAATTCACATCCTGACAGTATAAGAAAAAGGCAAAAAAAGGGAAAGTTCATTCATTCTTTCTGCCTGGTTTCTTTTTTTGCCAGCTAGCTGTTTTGTTTCTTCTTGGAATTGCTACTTATACCTTTCCATCATTTTGATTTGTGCTCTTTTCTTTCTCACCTGCTACCCATTCATTTAGGAACATTGGACATAGGAGCAGAACTCAGCCATTTAGCCCATCTTGGCTGCTTCACCATTCAATCATGATGATGATGCAATTTTTTATCCCCATTATCCTTGAAGCCATTATTATCTAGAAATCTAACAAGTTCTGTGTTGAACATGTTCAATGTCTGAACTTCCACAGTCTTCTGGACTAAAGAATCCCAAATATTCACCACAACAATAAAGAAATTCCTCCTCATTTCACTCTTATTTTTCTTATTTGCCCAGATCCAACTCAGTTCCCTCTGAATTCTGAGCCATTCTTTCAGAAATTTGGAAGCCAAAATGCTTGTAGATGTGCACTTTTGTGGGAAATCCATTTAGTTCAGGTTTCTCTTGGCATATAGTGTCTCAAAATGGGAGAAATGTTCAGGTAAGATGGCAGTGTTGAGCTGAAGTCCATTTATGCTGAAGACGATGCAGCAACATTATAGTGGCCATTTTGGAATTAAATTGAATAAATGTTCAAGTCTATTTGTGTTTCCGGAGTTCAACAAATATTTTGAAATTAGAAAAAGCTGGGTAAGGATTGTGCAAAATCTGGAAATGTGTAAAGCAAACTATGTCGATGAGGTCCACATTGACTGAAAAAAATCAACATTACTGCCTTCTGTTTCTTCCTAAACTGCAAACAGCTGTTGCCAGCAGCTAAGTTGCAAAAGCTTTACAACATTGCTCTGATGTATATTTTCCCTGCAGAAATACAGAATACTTTCACAGCATGTAAATTTAGTCTGCATTGATTCATCATTGGTACTGACTCCTTCAAGTTGCTTTTATCTATCCAAATGTCTTCAAAACCATTTAAAGAGATGAGTGAAGGAGAAGAGTAGATACAGAAAACAGAACATCTCTAATGACCTAAACCAGTTTCACAACATAACTCAAAAAGACAAAGATACACAAGCAAATCTTACAAAAACAGGGAAAGCAGAATTGCATTACTGTAGTAATTGCCTTTTAGCACAGACTTTAAGAAATTATGTTCTGGACCAAGTCCAAATAATTGTACTGTCCCTTGTTTCACCCTCTTTTCTTTTGAGAAGTGAAATCACCATTCTTTTTCTTTAACTCTCTGCATTTTACAACCATTCTCCCAGTTCTCTTTTCTAAACACTGAGGTCTTCTATTCATTTGTTCAATGTTAACTATTAATTCACTGGGCTGTTATTGCAAAAGTTTAATAAGATGCACCACATATGGGGCTTAATCATCATCACAGCCTGTATCCATGTTAAAGTACCAGAGAAACTAATCCAGTCAAAGGGATAGGTGCAGAAAGGCTCTTTGGAAAAACTCTGAACTGTGCTTTCTTATGTCACTACACAATCATGCAAATTGGATAGAATCAACAGAAAAGCAGAAACAAACTTGGAAATTTGCAGATTTGCATTTAAATTAGGAGCAGTGTCTGAATAGGAAAAATCCATGTGAAAAACTGGGGCTAACAGTCCAAGTACCACCCTCAATATTGCTTAAGAAGGATGAGGCATAAAACTTGGGGATGAATTCTCCCAAGGGACCTTGGCAGGCTCAATGATGGACAAGAGGAAGAATTCAGCAGGAGGTCTGAAAGTCGGCTTTATGCTGGCATGAATTTCCTGTAGGATCTTCTGCTGATGTCCGTCATGGTGGATTGGCAGCTGGAGTGAAACTGATTTGCAAACTGCTAATGGGATACAGATGAAGGAAGATCATCCAGGTCTGATTCTCCATGACACCAGTGAGAAAACACATGGTGCAAAACACATCTGGAATGATATGGCTTGCAGATGTCAGGATTCACCTGAAGAATACCTGGGGCTGCCTTTGGAGTTTGGAATAGAGGTTGCCGGCAACCTTAGAGCCATGAATATCACAGCAGTGTGGGTGGCAGGGGGGTGGGGTGGTGGAATCTACAGGTGGACCTTCAAGATTTGGTGTCCTGGAAGTGGTCCATCTCCAAGTCTCGTTAACATGGAAAAATGAGTTTGTGGAGATCCATCTATTTTCTCATGGGATCTACCTTCCTGTCTTAGAGTGCCCCTAGAGCTCCACCGTTATATTCAGAAGATCCATATTCTTTCTTCAAATCGTGGGTCAGTATGGTGGGCAGCTTTGCGATTTGGTGCCCAGATATTCCAGTGGCTATATGCCATCAGGCCTGCCCCACTGCAGAATGCCCCTAGGGGTATAATCACGAGTTTGGGACTGCAGGTTATGGCATGTTTTCCAGCTAACCTGCGCAGCAAGAAATACTCCAGCAACATTGCAACCAAATACAAAATTGCCACTGAAATCTGCACTAACATAGGCCCTTGAAGGAATGCAGTTACTTCTGTGGAACAAAATATGGAGGAAGTTCCAAGTTGTCCTGCCCGATTAAGTCCTTTTAAAAAAGTTACCTTTGTCTCTGAAAGACTGAATGTCACTGAGGATGTCGCAAACAAAGAAAAAAATTGTGACAATGAAAGAAGCCTGCCTTGGGACTTGATCCCAGATAGGAGATTTCTGCCCTCCTTCAATTTTAACTTGTTTCTCTAATCTTTCACTGGTGCATAATAATGAGTTTAATTTCCAAAACTCAATTAATTGGTCTCCGTTTGGTTCCAGTTATTAGTTGTATAGGTGACAGGAGGATATGATTTGTTATTGGGGTGAAAGGAAAGAAATGCATTCCTTTGAGCCAAGACAAATTTCTTAATCTATGAGCATATCATTAGAAAATGGTTCCAGTTGCAGTCGGGGTGGAAGAGAATAGCAGAAGCAGTTGGCAACATCTTGAGAATCGAAAGATTGATGGTTGAGCAGGTCAGCATAATGCATTACCTGGTATTGCTTTATGTTCTAATACTTTTCAGTGAAAGCTGATGCATTTTGTTTAAGTTATGAAGATTGATGAACAATGCAAGGATATATGCTAGTAAATTAGCTTCATTTGGTAAATTGTTTCTAAGAGAATAGATGGCAAAAACGATGGCTGGATCCTTACTTGAACCCACCATGATTCTTACAGTTTATTACATTACTGGAACTTGGTTTTGTCTGGACAATGACCATGATGCTCGCTTGTAGTTTACTAGAAGGCACATGGGTTTATATAAGCTGCACCTTTATGTGCACTATTACCTCAATGTGACCTCCAACTATCATTGACAGATAATTTGAAAATCATTATAATTTGTTCTTCCGTTATTTTGAATGTGGAATAATCCATAACAGTGATACATAACCATCGAGGAAAACAAGCGAGACTGCTCTGCAGTAATTCGTTTATGCAAGTTGCTGGAGGGGATTGCTGTGAAATAAATGTGGTTTTATTTGCCATAATCTTTTTAAACTCAAGGTGCTCCCTCCAGGCTACAGCATGTGTACCAAACGACTGAAAACATTACAATCTGTTTTACTGCCTCTCAATTAGTCCAGTTGCAAGATGTCAGCTTTACTTAGTGGGCTGTACACTCATCTCCAAGTTAGAAAATCCAGAGTTCAAGCCCCACTCTAGGACCTGAGCACCTAGCCCAGCCTGATATTATTAGTGTAGTGTTGAAGGAATAAATATCCATTAGGGAACATCTTTGAGATAAGGTGCATGTACAAGATTCTAGCATACTACCTGAGGAAGAGTAGGATATGCTAATTTTTTTGTCATTATTAATTCCTCAACCAACATCATCCAAGCACACTAGCTAGTGCAGACTCATTGAGCCCAATTTTACCATTGCGTCACACCCGTTTTTAGGCACGGAAATATGGTAAAGTCAGGTATGAGGCCATTAACATGATCTGCACCCATGCAGATGGCCACTTTACTGGGGCCCAGGAGCGGCTGAAATCCAATTCACGCTCGAAACGGGCGCAATGCCGTTTAAAAATGGGTGATTTAAATGCATTTGCATGCATTTCAATTGCGTTAGTGAATTGTCCGCCCAACTTTTTCAGCATTTCCCCCTTTATCATCATGTTCGCCAATCCACAATCGCATTGAAATAGACATGCTGAATAAACGTCTGCTTTGGGTACTCCAGTTGCTGAAGATGCGAGTTCAGAGCTTCCAATGGCTGTCTGACTCAGATTGATGGTGAGGGGGAATGGGTGTAGCCGTGCCTGATCATTCTCTGCCGGGGAGGTGGAGGGGGGAAGCCGGATTGTTGTCTGGTGGAGGTGGGGGAGCACTAACCATTCTTGGGTGTAGATGGAGTAAACCAAGATCATTTTCTGGCTTGGAGGGTGGGTGGAGGGGGAGGAGGGAGATATGATGTGTCACTGGTTAGGGTGGGGGGTGTGGACAAGGCCAGATGGATCACTGATGGAGGATGTGATCGGGCTGGGTAGCAAGGGAGTGGGTGGATAAGGGGGATAGTGATGTCTGTGGGGGCCATCGCTCCTGTTTTTTGCTCCTGCGCCATTTCCTGCAGCTCGAGAGCAATGAGACAGGGGCTCACTTTTTTGAATTTTTTTCTAACTGTGCATGTGCAATTCAGAGCTCCAATCATTTTGGCTGCACTAAGCCCCGCCCAGAGTGCAATTCGGACTAGCAATTTTTTTTCAGGCTGAATGCATATGGGAGCACCTGAAAGCAGCTTTCTAAGTTGGATCTGAATTGCGCCCAGATTCAGCACTTAGAATGAAAATGGTAAAATCAGGCCCTTTGTGTTCAATTTTTTTTAATACCTTTCGGTACTTCATTTCTAATCAAAAAAGCCAGCTCAAATTTAGTCCAATCGCGGTCCCCACAAGAACAAACCAGATCCAAGCAACAAGACAAGACTTTGCACCCCCATCCTAGGCTCAAGAGTAATGCTGAGAAATCACTAGTTCCATGTCCAGACAGGTTTATTTACTGTGGTAGTGTGGTCTCTGCAAGGGATATGTGTTTGTGGGTCACAGGAGCTTCCTGGGACCTATCAGAAGAAAGTGCATGAACTGGATCCTATTGGGTGTTAGGGCGAGAGTGCAGTTCCTAGTTGGAGGGAACCTTTAGATGTGAGACCAGGAGTCGGTGGAACTAGACCTGTACCTGCATTGAGCTTATTTGTATGTAGTTTTATCTTTCCTTCAATAAATCATTGTTTGATTCAAGGCTTCCTAGTTGTGACCCCACAATACAATATTTAAAAATATCTTTAAAAAAATTTAACAGGAGTTTCCACACATAGTCTGAGCCAGAACCCAGATCTTACTTCTCTATCTAATTAGCTCTCTCGTTCCACCAATAGCTTAAGCAATCAAGTGCTGGTTTTGATCAGAGAACAAAATGACCTAATTAAACACAGATCTATCAAACCATTGAACATACAGAGTACTTGCATACTGAATAGTAAATGAAACCCTTGTGTGAATAAATCTATTGTCGTAAAGATCCTTCTCTTGGTTAGTTTCTCTTTTCTTTTGATGGAATAGTCCAGAGGGCCTTGAAATAAAAGCAGCTAATTAAAGTTTATTCATTAGTCACAAGTAAGGCTTACATTATCATTGCAATGAAGTTACTGTGAAATTCCCTGTCTGTCACACTCCAGTGCCTGTTTGGGTCAATGTATCTAATCAGCACATCTTTCAGACTAATTATTACCATGCCAATTTTAGCCTTTTTTTGGCCATAACAATTTTCAGTGAATAAGGCACATATGGTGAGAACAGATTGAGTTCAAATGTTAGTTAGGACAAGGCTTGAATTTGCAAAATTCTGGGCCAAGTCCAAACTTCTCATTTCAGATTTCTATTAATCCACTCATCAAAAAAAAAAGCTACATTCTGAATATTATGCAAGTGAAAATTATATTTCTTGGAAATCTGCAAATGTTCTGGAGAGTGACATTTATAAGAATTCCATAAAGCCTCATAGCAATTTCGAATGATCTAACTGCTATAGTTAATGAAGTTAATTCCCTCAACTGCCAACTAATTAAGTTCACTGAGAATTAAATAGGCTGTGCAAAATAACTGAAATAGTTGCAGCAGAACATCAAGGAATGTATTCAAATACACATTTCACTCAATATTTATTTTCTGGTAACACGCAAAATAGAAAAGTGGAGAAATAATCTCTCACCTTGTGTCTGTTATCAAAATCAGATTTAATCAATTCAAGGCAGCCAAAGTCTTAAATTTCAAATGTTTTATAAACATTAGCATATTCCTTATGCTAATCTTTATCCACAGTAAAATAAGCTAGCCCCAAGGAAGATATAGTGCAGCACTTTGGAGCTTTTGTGCATTTGGTAGGTCATGTGCTTTGATTTGTTGTTCACACATTCTGGCAATATGAGATAATAAACAGAAAATACTGAGAGATTCTCAGTTTGTGTCTGTTACCCTCCTAGCAGCAATGACACAAGATGGCGTAAATGTAGTAGGATGATTTACATCTCCAGACCACGTTGCACATGTCTAAAAATTTGGAGTAAGGTTTACCTCCCCCATCCATAGCAAAGAACAAAGAACAAAACAGCATGGGAAACAGGCCCTTCAGTCCAACGAGCCCGTGCTGCCACCCTAATGTTCCCACCTCTACCCATGATCCCTGTCTATGTTTATAGATCTATGGATTAAAAACCAAATTTGAGACAATTTAGGGAGAATTTGTTTTGCCAATTAACCTAAGAGCACATCTTTGGGATGTGGGAGGAAACCGGAGCACCCGGAGAAAACCCACGCAAGCACGGGGAGAATGCGCAAACTCCCACAGACACAGGCCCAAATCCATGTATCTGCACAGCACAGCGATAGTCACTGAGCTGTCCTATTGCCCATCAAATGGTCCGGGTCAAGCGTACACTAATGACGTGAAGCACTGGGATACTCAAAAAAAATCTAAGAGCAGCGCTCTCACGACCCATCTCGTGTATGCAGGCAAGTCATATTTTCACATTGCCACAGTGAAATTGAGGAATTCCAAATTTGGCGCTTAACTAAGTAAATGTCTGTATTTGCAGTCAGCCTGCAACTGTTAATGAAGTTGATCCTGATTCTTTTCATGCCAGTAATGGCATGTCATATTACCTTTCAAGTCAGTATTTGTAAAGGTTAGGTACAAGTTGTTAAGATAGTTGCTGCAAATCATGTAACTGTAGGCATTTGGATTACAGATAGTATCAAGTGTCTGGTGAATACTTTACATATGGACATAGTGAGGGTACTGCACAGCCATTTGTAGAATTCACACATCTCATTTTTAAAGAATGGGCCAACATCCAACTAAATAAAAGGGAGGATTGTAATGAAATTTATCATTGTATCACTATGGCTTCCTCCATCCAAATTAGACTGGGTGGGTCTCAGACATGTTAACCTATTGGTCATGTATTTGAAATGGATTTCAATGAGTGCACCCTTATTATGCCAGGATCCAGCAGATTTATTTAGAAACATTAGTCCTCAGCCAGTCTGAGAGATAGACTCTAAAACAGCAGTAAGTCATCTAGCAGCCAAAGTAGTTAATCTGAGTCCAAGAGACCTCACAGTCTGCTGTGACTGAAGTAACTATAATCTGGACATGTGCATTACTGCTATCTGGTGTGTGTGTGTGTGTGTGTGTGTGTGTGTGTGTGTGTGTGTGTGTGTGTGTGTGTGTGTGTGTGTGTGTGTGTGTGTGTGTGTGTGTGGGTGGGTGTGTGTGTGTGTGTGTGTGTGTTGTGTGTGTGTGTGTGTGTGTGTGTGTGTGTGTGAAGTTGTATTAATTTATAGTAAAAGTGTGAGCTTTAAACTCAAAACCTTGCTATGAATTACTTAATTGGATTACACAATCAAAGGATAAAAAAGACAGACCTCTTTCTGTATAAAACATATCAACTATGGACAATTAAAAAAAAATACACTTTGTCTGCGACAATTTCAACAAGATGCAGGGCTTTCTTCAAATACTTGCAGTATATCATTAGTGTAGAGGACCACCAGAATTTGAAGCTACAAAATTGCATAATCAACAGTCCAAGACTAACTTTCCTGGTTAACTTGTGGAAAAAATTTTTTATAATGAAGCTTCTTCAAGTAGTACATTGTGATAAAATTTGACACCATCAGAACTGTTATGGGAATATCCTAAAAGTCTCCATGTCACACACAGCAATATAATCTGATTATTTAGACTTTTGACTCAAAACAGCTCATTATTTGATCTTGTGAACAATGCTATTATGTATGAGATGTTTGGTAATGTCAATAGCTTATTATATCCATTTTACTGTAAAATAGTTGGTTTAATATCAAGTATGATGCTTTTAAATGCCTAGCGAAGAGTTTACCTAATACAGTTTTTTTTGTAAACAGTTCTACGCCTGCAAAGAAACTGATATAATGAGCCATCACTTGGGAGTAGGATCCAGAACTTTCATTGGATTTTAATACAAGGTGACAAAGATAGATTAATTAAACAATTACACTCACATGTATAATGGATATTCTCTAATTAGAATAAACTTCAACTATTGTCTATTACCTCTGGGGTTTGGCCAGTTTCTCTGCTTTATCAGAATATGGGATGATGTAGTCAGTGATCAGTTCCGGTTTCTGCAACAGGATACCCAATTTGGTTTTTATTCCTTTGGCCCTGTAAGATAATATTGAAAGAGTGGTTATTTATTATATGAAGCTT
This sequence comes from Sphyrna mokarran, assembly GCA_024679065.1. Lineage (NCBI taxonomy): Eukaryota > Metazoa > Chordata > Chondrichthyes > Carcharhiniformes > Carcharhinidae > Sphyrna > Sphyrna mokarran. The sequence continues at coordinate 66,781,569 of JAGIQG010000009.1, forward strand.
TGCATTTCTAGTTGTAACAATTCAAATGGCAGGCAGATTGAAGCTGTGAAAAGCATATATAAGCCGTGACGGTTTTGATGTTTTTATCTGACTTGTCAAATCCCCAGAAAATATGTCATCCTCTCGTACAGTCAGCAAATTGAATCATTGTAAATCAATTTAGATGTCTACTTCTGTTTACCATTAAGCCTGATTTACAAACTCAAACTTAAAACTTGGCTGCAGAGCAGAAAAAAAACTTTGAGTTATGAACCCAAAGTCGCCATTCAGACTGACACAATACAGGATGTGGTGTTTCTCACAGACCCATGCTGCATTACTATTTTTCAAAATTTGGATTCACCCTCAAAGGTTTGCAGGTGGCACCAGGTTAAGCAGATACAGTTAATACTGAAGAAATAATTACAAGAAGGAGCTTATAAGAAGAACAAACATGCAGAATAGGCAAAAAAAGCAAATGTATTTTAGCAGAGAATTGTAATGTTGTCTATTTTGGAAGGAAGAAGAAGTCCACATACTCCTTAAATAATAAGAATGGATAGGGATAGAGGAAGCAGGCAGGAGAAGGCTCACATGGAGTATAATGACTAGCACAGACCAGTTGGGCTGAATGGTCTGCCTCTCCTTAAATTTTGTTGAGGATATTTGTCTCACATGTAAAGTGGGGTATGAAACTGCAGTTATTCGGCAGAACCAATTCAGCATCTTTCTGTACTATGGATGAGTGTGGACATTGACCATAGGGGCTGTGCAAGCAGCTGGATTGAATTATCACAATGTCTTCATGAAAATGGGGATTTTGAAGAAGGAGATTTTTATCATATCACACTACTATCCAAGTTGACACATTTTGTTGAAACGAGATTAGACATACATATCCATGTTCATTATCACAGGCAACAATGGGGAGAAATCCAAACTATTGAATGCATTGTAATGATTAGTGGCAATTTAATACTGTCTGCATGTTTCATCTACATGGAGCTGTATCTTTCTGACTGGCAGTAATATTTCCCTTGGCAGGAAGAAGCATAATACACATGAGAGCCCATTCTGTGCAATGATCCTGGAATTTACTTCATGTGACGGTTGCTGATGAATTTTCTTGGCAGTAGAGAGTGTGAAGCCAATTGAACCAATACACAAGCTCCAGATGTAGCACATTTAACCCAATGTCTCCAAATGCCAGTCAAAGCTCATATTCCAGATAAACATGAAGGTGTAATGAATAAAGAGATAGGTTGATGGAGTTAGATGAGTAAGGGTGCAAAGAGATCCATATGGAGCATTAACATTGACATGAATTTGTTAGGCTGACTGGCCTATTTCGGCACTGTAAATGCTATCATAGAATTCCTACAGAAGGAAGCCATTCTGCCCACCAAGTCTGCACTGACTACAGTCCCACCCAAGCTCTTCCTGTAACCCCACTTATTTACCCTGCTAATCCCCCTGAACTAGGGTCAATTTAGTATGGCCAATCAATCTAAACCACGCATTCTTGGATTGTGGGAGAAAACTGGAGCACTCGGAGGAAAACCACACAGACACAAGGAGAATGTACAAACTCCACACAGACTGTGACCCGAAGCCAGAATTGAACACAGGTCCCTGGCACTGTGAGGCAACTGTGCTAACTATTGTGCCAATCTATGAGGTGCAAACCAGTCAAAGGTAAGTGATTCCAACATACAGCATATGAAATGAATGTTAAAGACCTGGAGGAGCAGTAGTCTAACAGCTTTACCTCTGCTTGGTGGTCCGCTAACAGTTCATGTTCCAATTATTTTGCATCACCCAATTGCATTAATACAAAGCTGTGGTTACACAACCCAGTCCCATCTCTGCTGTTTATCGACCACTTTGTGATCAACCGCTTCTTAAAACCAAACAAATAGCAAATTACAGAAGATGCTGCAAATACTCAGCTGATTAGGCAACAGCTATGATAATAGAAACAGAGTTAATGGGCAGGATTCTCCAGTCACGCCAGCCCTGAGGTCAATGGATCTTTAAATGATCTGTCAAATTGCCTGTCCCACCCACCACAATTTCTGCACAGCTTTTCAGGCTGATAGAGTTCTGATGAAAGACTATTACCCATTCATCAGATGATGTCTGAGCAGTTTAATAATTTCCCATTCTGTTTTGTGTTTCACTTTTCTAATGATCAGTTTGACATTGCCGCAGTTCAAAGGTTTATCCCTAACTGATGGAATTGAAGGAAAATACTCTCTGCTTCAAGTCAACATTGCGACGTTTATAAAAGACAGGATAGTCAATGTAAACTGAGCTTATAACACCCAAAAGAGGCAGAATAATGCTGCAGTTTATGATAGGTTTAAACGCATTTGATATCCATGGGTTTTATAAAGTCCCAAATTTATATCTGAACATTTGCTTTGGTTCCACTAAACGTCGGATTTACTGTTGTCAAGGTTGCAATGTTCAAGAGTACTGCAGTGAAGTGATAATCACAGCTTCATTTTCTTCTTGTGAATTCAGATAAATATCAAGCATGTTGATTCATCACCTTGCACTGCTGTTCTTCATGATGACCAATTCCATATTGTCCTCAATGAGAACAACAATAGTAGAGTTCATATGTGAACCTGGAAGGACTAGTTCATTCTTATCACATGGGTTTGAGTGCAAAGAGGTATATGCCAAATGCCAGTAAAAGCTCATATTCCAGACAGTAGTAGATCACACAATGCTAGTTCACGGGAAATGAGGATAATATTCCACCGAACAGGCCAGACTGGCAAAATTCTGTCCACTTGCCCTTAACCTGTGTTCTGAATGGATTTTAATTTGTAGCTTATTTGTGTTTGACATATTTGTCAGTGATCAACAAAGAGTGCTAGGTAAATGTTGCAGGAAGTAAGTAATATTTACAGAATATACTTAATCTGCAAAACTTCACATTTGATTTGTTATCTTAAACGTACAGTAAGTATCACAACACCAGGTTATAATCCAACAGGTTTATTTGGTAGCATGAGCTTTTGGAGTACTATCCCTTCATCAGGTGAGTGGAGAGTTGTGTTCACAAACAGGGCATATATGGACACAGACTCAATTACAAGATAAAGATAATACGAGACTTTACAATAATCATGTCTTCAGACAATGTGAGTAGAGAAGGAGATAATGACAAATTAAAGGAACGTGAATTGTCTTAAGTCAGGACAGTTAGAAGGATTTTGCAAGCTCAGGCCAAATGGTGGAGGTTACATGTAATGTGACATGAACTCAAGGTCCTGGTTGACATCTTTTACAATGTCACTTTTAAAATGGCATGTGGCCTGTATGCTAATGGCTGTGCCATCTCCCCAGTAGCATGAACAGCAAAATGCAACCACTCATGGCGCCTGCTGTAATGAGCTAAATATTCAGAACGACCTCTCGGCTGACTTACTCGGCATTGTGTAAGCACATTTCCTAACCATTTTAATATTCCAAATGCTTGAAGGGTTCCCTGGAGTATGGAATATGAAAAATGTAACTGGAAAGCAGCAACATGTGTGTGCAGCTGGATCTTTTATGCATGTGACAAGCTTGCCAAGATGTTTTATGCTTGTCCCATGGTTTCTGTTGACTGCCCATAAAAAATGATCTGAAAATAGCCCTACTTGAAATTAATTGCGTACGAATTATAACCGGGAAATAGGCTGTTTGGCCCAAACTGTGAACACAGTTTATGCTGGAGTTTATCCTGCACTCAAACCCTGGCCTTAATCTTGTGTATCTTTCTTGTTCCCATATCTAGAGGCCCATATCCTCATCTTGTTAACAAGCTCCAAAAGAAACCTAATGGACTGTTAACTGGAGGCAAGTTGGTTCCCACTTATTCATACCCCTGCACTCTGACTTCCTTCTCAAACCAACTTTGAAAAAAAAGTTATGTGGAGGTGTGGGGCTACGGAGATGACCACCGAAATCAAGATTTTTAAATTTTGGCCATACCCAGTTATACTCCCTAAACAATTGAAAATCCATCTCTTGGTCTCTGCTTCAATCACTAACCCCATGTTAAAACAATTCTGCTGCTCCGTCCAAAATCTTTTACATTCAATCTTACACCTGTGTTAGATTCCCCAAACATGAAATAATCTGGGAGTGAAGTTGATGTTACATAACAGTGAACAATAGCAGATCAGCAATCCTTCTACACCTACCAGATTTTCCCTTCAATTAACAACATCACTATCTCAACCAAAATGTTTTTACTCCTGCTTTATGAAATAAATTGTTAGTGTGTGCAACAATGCATTCAAAAATACAATGGGACCTGTCCGTTATTTATTCGGGATTGGAAGGTTACAGGTCCTGCAATGAAGCAAGAGAGACATTATATGTTATGTTCATGTCTGGAACATGGATAGTGTGAGCTAGATGAATTTGCATTTATTTATTGTTTCTATTTATCTTCAGTCCAGTGATATACAGCTGCTCTAACCAATATATACACCGCTTATTGTATAATTAGCAATAAGCTAATTATACAATAAGCTTATTATACAATAATAAGCTTATTATTATAATAAGCTTATAAATATTATAAGCTTATTATAATATTATAACTAGAAAAATAAAGAACTTTTTGTCGAAGTAAGCATTTATTTCTCCTCGAATTTCAGTAGCAGAAAAGATCAGTTTCTACAGATGAGAAAAACAATGGGAGTTCTTTAAAAATGTTTCTGATTTATTCATGAATATTTATTTAATAATGTGATGGATTGAAAAGAATATCAACTGTTTAAACATTTACAAGACATGTATGAGAGAACTGAAGAAAAGATAAATTCAAAAGCAGTAAGAGAAATGCTGCAGTTATGTCGAGCAAGGTAATGATTTGGATCAAAGTAAATTGGTTAGGAAGGGAAAGAGAATTTAATAGATACAGAGGGCATGAGTGACTGTGATAAAATCAGGGAAAACGACATTCTTAAGGGCATCCCAACTAAATATGCACAATATTCTTAGCAAAAAGAAGTAAATGGGTTTGATCTAAAGCCATTTTGGAGATATGGTTGCATAATGACCAGCAGAGACAGCGTATATAATGGAGAATAAGGAAATGGCAGATGTGATAACCTATTCTTTTTGGGTGGGATTTTCATTATGGAAATTTTGTAATGAAAGCTGGGAAATTTCCTATCTCTGATCTTGTCAATGCTTGCTCTATTTTCATAGTGGGGAGATGGATATGGTCAGGAGATATGTCTTTCATCTTTAGAGGCAGATAGATGGTGAGGCTATTAGGCTAGCAGGCCCAACTCTGTATACTGGGATGCTGGTTCAGTTGTACTCATGGTTGTCATGACATCTAGCTTTCAATTCTTACACCTCCTCCATACATCTTCCATACTTCCTCACATACTCAAAGCTCACTCTCAACCCTTCCCATCTCTCATGTTGTATCATACTCTCTCCATGTCACTTCCATAAATACACATCCAGGATCACTATGTACAGAACCAATAAGCTACTGGCAAGTCTATGAAATGCTCCTGAAACTAACAACACAAGAGGCTGTGAAAAAAGAATGCTCATCTTTTAAAGTATCAATCGTACACAGGCATTTATAGTACAAATGACCAAAAGCTTTAATCCACTTTGCACCTCTTAATTTTGTATAAATAAACATATGGATTTTGAAATAAACTCTAATGAAAGATTTAGTAATCAAGATTCAATTAAATAGGATTTCAGACTCGGAATTCAGACAAGCATTCATAAGCCATCAGACAACTGTATTAACAGAATAGTTTCAGCAGATGGTCAGACATCTGTTTTTTTTGTCTGGATGATGTTATGAATCCTTGGCTGAACTTCAAGAATGCCTGTATGGTTGATTCCATTAGCCAATGTTGACACAATATGTGAAGGAGTACTATATCTGTTTAACATCTTTATTACCTCAGTTGGTTGGATGGCCAGTGTGCCAGATTAGTGCTAATTTGATCCCTGTTACAGCTTGGTTGGGTTTGGAATTTGCCTCCTTGCTCTATGTGGTCAAGGTTGAGTATCCATTGGGCCTGCCTTTAGGCAGGGTACAGGAGAAGAATAATAACATGACTTTTTTTTGAAGAATTTTTGTTCAATGCTTGTGCATTTATTTCCACATGAATAAGATGTGTGAACTGGATTAAGGACTTTGCCATTCATACGATAAATGGTTTGAGACTGACACATTTACAAGAATGCTTTCAGTGGGAATATTGAATGGTTATTTTTGTTTCCAAATTTGAGACTGCGGATCTCCCCATAGTCCATGACTTATCTGAAGTTCTGTGAATTGCATCTTCTAATCAAAATTGTAAGGAGGGTACTTTGGAATGCCTAACCTGCAAAGAGGCCAGCAAGGTCAGAAAGGCTGCTCACTCCCACACCCTTCTGTGCTTTCAAATCTGTTCGTAAAAAGCAATTTGTAAATAGTGAGGAACTGAGCGTCTAAGTAGAAGCAGGAACTTAAAGAAATAGTATTGGGGAAATCCAATAAATTTCTTGGGCCTAATGGCTGACATGCTAGGATTTTGAAGGAGATGGCTTCAGAGATATTGGCTTTGATCTTCCAAAATTTCCAAGATCCTGTAACAATCCCATTGGATTAGAGGATAAGAAACATAACTATTCTTCATGAAAGAAAGGCGAGAGAAAACAGGGGGCTATGGGTCAGTTGGCCTGACACTGTTAGTAGGAAAAATGCTAGAGTGTATTATACTGAATGTGGTAGGAGATCATTTAGAAAATCATAACATGATTGTACAGAGTGAACACAAACAGGAAAGTGTTCAACAAATCTATGAGAGATTTTAGAGATTATAACTGGTTGGGTGGATAATGCAAAACCAGCAAATATACTGCTTTTGGATTTTCAAATAGCAAGGTCCACACAAGAGGTTATTACACAAAATTAGGGTGTTATAGTCGCATGGATTGGGGATTGCTTGATGGATAGATGCAGTGACGAGGAATAAATAGCTCATGTTTGGACTGGAGGCTGGGACTAGTGGGGTGTCACAAGCATCAGTGCTTGGGTCTCAGCTATTTACAATCAATATTAATGTCCTAGACGAAGGAACTAAGTCTACATTTGCTGAAAATACAAAGCCAGGTGAAAAAGAGAAATGTAAGAAGGATGCAAAAAGTTTGCATTGTGACATAAACAGGTCATATGTATGGGAAAGGATGTGGCAGATGGTGTATAACACGGGAAAGTGTGAAGCCATCCATTTCTTGGTTTGGAAAATAGAAAAGGCTTACTTTTTAAAAATACAAAAGATTGGAAAATGTAGTAATTTTGAGAAAGCTGCCTGTTCTTGTGTTATCACAATAGGTTAATAATTTTGATTTATTGTCACATGTATTAATATACAGTGAAAAGTATTGTTCCTTGCATGCAAAACAAACAAAGCATACAACTCAGAAGGAGAGAAAGTGCAGAATGTGGTGTTGCAGTAGAGTTAGGGTGTGGAGAATGACCAACTTATGCAACATAGGTCCATTCAAAAGTTTCATGCAATAGAGAAGAAACTGTTCTTGAGTTGGTTGGTATGCAATCTCAGACTGTTATATCTTTATCCCAATGAAGAAGGTGAAAGATATATCAAGCAATTAGGAAAGCAAATGTTATTTTTGCCTTAATTACAAAGAGATTACAGTATAAGAATAAAGAGATCTTATTGTACTTATGTAGGGACATGGAGGGAAAAAGGACATATTTCTCAAAAGGGAGAGGAACAAGTGTTTGTTGGGCAGATTCTTAGGATGAGAGATTTGTGCTATTAGGAGAAACTAGTAACAAAAGCCGATATTTCTTGGAGTTTAGAATGAGAGGTGATCTCTTTGAAAGATGTAAGATAGCGAAAGAGCTTAACAGTTGTTGGGAGGATGATTCACCTGGCTGGAGAGTTTAGAACTAGAAATCATTGCCTCAGAATAAGGAAATGGCCATTTAACTGAGGAGGTAGTTCTTCACTCAGAAAGTTATGGTTCTTTGGAATTCTCTTTAGAAGAACAGCAAACTTGAAAATGTGTGGATGTTCAATCTTGAACATATTCAAGACTGACAGCAATAGATTTTGAAAAACTAAGGAAATGGTGAGAAAGTACCTCAGGCAATAGCAGATCAACCACCTCTTCACAACTCCAACAGTGAGAAGAGAGAAGAGATGAAGTAAATAAGAAGTGGTGAATGTATAGCCCCATAAGTCACTAAGAACTTGAAGAAGCAGCGGTGTAGTGATATTGTCACTGGAATAATAATCCAGTGACCTAGGGTAATGCTTTGGTGGACCTGGATTTGAATCTGACCACTGCAGATGGTGGAATTTGAATTCAATAAAAAGATTTAAATTAAAAGTCTAATGATGACCACAAAACCATTGTCAATTGTTGTAAAATTTCATCTGTTTCACTAAGGCTATTTAGGGAAGGAAACCTGCTGTCCTTGCATGGTCTGGCCAAAATATGACTCCAGGTCCATAGCAATGACTTAGTAAGCCATTAACATGTGCAATAAATGCTGGCCCAGGCATGGATGCATGCATCTCATGAATTAAATTTTAAAAAGGATCAAATGTCCTTATATCTTTGAATGCACAAACCTCAATGAAGGTTAAAAGAAAATTGATTTCTTATTCTGGGTATTTCCACAGATACTTTGCCATCAATTGTTGCAATCCCAATTGATGGGATTAGGAAAATGCATTACCTGTGCATGTTAGACATAGCAAGGAATGAAAATATCACATTGTATTTAAGCACCCTTTATTTATTAAAAAACCACAGATCCTGACCCTGTAGGTTTTAACATTTAAGTTAAATTCAGGTGTCTTTTTTTAGTTCTGAATTCCATCTGGCTATTTCACTTCTGATTTATGTCAGAAAGTTACAATTTCTAATAGTATTGTAGCATGAGTAGAGTACTATTCATCTACCATGAACAGGGGTAGGGGTGGGAGTGGGCAACTGCATGCGATATAGCAGCAATCATAGTTTCAGTGGCTCACTCCTACATGGCAAACGTCCACATAAATCAAGCTATCACATGGTATTACTTATCAAATCAGTTTTAAAAGACTAGCATTTTGTGTGGGAGCCATATAAGAATAGAAAGATGACGGTTAACATTTTTTTCTGGTTTTATAATTAATATGTTAGCAGAATGTTAAAGCACTGAAAATGTACGTACTATGCAGTAAGTGATTTATTTTTATACCCCAATACATTACAAAGGGACTACCAGCGCTATGTTGCTTCAAAGTATAGCTTTGATTGTACATATTTTAAACAAGCAAAAAAGCTGACTTTTGTTATGTAATTTTATTACAGCAGCATCCAGTTGTGTTTGGCAAGTACAATATTTAGTAACTTGTAGGAAGCTTTAACATTTGAACATCATGACAACAGAAGTAAAATAAACCTCCACAAGTAGACCATCGTTGAGAATGAAAAAATACAAATTACCTAATTGGAAAGTGAACTGAAGCCTGTTACCTTGAGATGTATAAAACCATTAGACATTGAAATGCCAGAGGAGTCATCTGCAATATGATTAGACCACTCATTGTTTATTTGATAGTTGTTATTTTATTTTTCCATTGCGTGCCCAACTTTCCAGGGCAAGTTAACATCAGCTATCAGGAATGCCAAGGGATTTCAAAGCAATCTTTCCTTATCTCTTGTGTCTTCAGAAAAGATAGCAATTCATTGGTTTCCACCTACGTCCAGGGAATTGAGTTAAATCACTGCTGTCTTGTTGTTCCTTGAATTAACAAGTATTTACAAAATAAATTAAAGTTTTTTTTAAAAGAAATGCTATTTTTTATCAAAATTCACAAAAACTTTTAACAAATTACTTAGTCATTTTAGATGCTGGAGAAACACATCACTACTAATCATTTATTTTATGCAGAATTTTCTTGAGCAATTAATATATTGTTTTAAATCAATGATTTCCTTAATTTTATTTTACAGAATGTGCTGAGAAGTTGCAAAATCATATCCAGGAAATATGCTGGTTACATAAGAATAAATTTTCCAAACTGAAAAGTGTATTAATGTTTTAACTGTATTGTATATAGTTATTGTATTGTCAATATAATTTATGCATTTGTCAGATCAACACCAATTATATACTTCAAACTCTGGTCAAATCACTAATTAAATAGAGGAAAGTTGTCAAAGTGCAGGTTATGATAATAAAATTGGAGAATTCTAGGATTTAATTTATTTGCGAAAAGCAACTAGATTGCTTTGTAAGTGCCATAACTTGGGTAACCAAATGGTGAAGGATAGAATACTGGAGCAATTTTACATCCATCTCCCAGTGGGATATCGCAGTCCTACTGAGATTAATGGACATTTGAATGACTCACCACATTTTACAGCCCACCTCTACCACAATAGGATCATGAATGTCTTTTGAATCATTAGATAGACCAGTATAGCACAGAAGACCAGTTGGTTCATCAAGTTTGCATCCGCTTCTTTAAAGAACAATTCAGTCAGTCATGTTCCCACCTCTTTCTCTGTATCCCTGCACTTTTTTCTTCAAGTATTCATAAAATTCCTTGCTGCCATTGAATATGTGTCCACCTATCAGTCAGTTCATTCCAATCCTAACCTTACCCATCCACTCATTGCATAAAAAAGTTTTTCCTTCTATTTTCTCCAATTCAAATCTGTTCTTTGCTTAAAGACCCTTCAACGATTGGGAATGGTTTTGATTTGTTAACATTATTTAAACCCTTCATAATTTTGATCTTGTCTTGGCCTTCTCTGTTGAGAGAAGAACATTTCCAGCTATAATTGCAAACCCTTATCCTGACCCATTCTAATCAATCACTCTCCAAAGACTTCAAATCCTTATCAAACTGTGATGGCCAGAGTGGGGCACAATACTCTAGCTGGAACTGGACTCGTGTTTTATATCAGTTTAGCTTAATTTTGCGGCTCTTGTACTCTCTCTATTTCTAAAGCCCCAGAATCCCATTCACTTTATTTGCTGTTTTATTAAATCTGATTTGTGCACAAGCACCCCCAGGTGTCAGTTTCTCACATCCCCTTGAAAATTGGACCAGTTAGCTTATACTGTGTCTTCTCATGCTTCTTACTAAAATGTATCATCTCACATTTCTCTGCATTGAATTTAAATTTCCCTCATGTCCGCCCATCCTCTCTTGAAGTCTATTGCTATATTCCTTCCTGTTCACTTCCAGATTTCATGCAATCTGCAAATTTTGAAATTGTGTCCTGTAGCTCAAGTCAAGCATGTTCAAGACATTAGTGATCCTTCTTCTGAATCCTGGGAAACACCACTATATACTTTCCAAAAGTCCAGTAAACAGCCATTCATCACAACACTGTTGTCCCATCCATTAGCAATTTTGTACCAATGCAGCTTCTATGGCTGGAATATTACCACTATTCATGATGGCGAGATTTTCCCATCACATTATTGTGAATGGAGATTTGACTTGGTGTCAAAATCTCTGACCTCACTGCAGCTAGAATGACCAGCTAGTGAGATTGTGCTATTTAAATCCTTTATTCCACAGGTTCTGACTTTTCTAGCAAGCCTGTTATGTGGACCTCATCGAATGTCTTTTAAAGTCCAACTATACTGCTGTCTACCACCTTATCAAAAAACTGAAGTTAATCAAATATGATTTGCCCTTATAAATCCATGACAGCTCTATTTGATTGGTCCATACTTAATTTTGTCAATTTTGTACCAGATCATCATTTGTTTTCCATTATCAATGTTTAATGGAACGGTCTGTAATCCTTTTTTCTCCATTCGTCTAAATAAAGGAAAATGTTGGAATTTTTCAGTCCATGGTATTGAAGAAGGATTGGAAAAAGGATGGCTAGCTCCTCTGGAATTTCTATCCTTATTTCATTCAACAATCTAGATTGTATCCCATATAGGATGGATTATCCACTTTAAATATTGCTCGCCTTTCCAATACAATCATTTAAGGAATTATACCAAGTTAGGATATACAGCCCTTAAGACTGCACCCCATTCCTCATGGCCGATCTTTGATTCATTGATTTGATTGCTTTGATTTCCTAAATTCATTGATTTTCTCCAAGATTACAGAAGTTGAATATATTCAGTAATTAAGCATCCAAAACCCAGAATTCCAAAGGTTTATAACCTTTTGAGTGTAGAAATTTCTCCTGATTTCAGAGTTAAATTATCAATCCCTTATCCTGACAATATGGGTCAATTATACCATTTTCATTCTAAGTGCCGAATCTGGGCGTAATGCAGATCCAACTCAGAAACCTGCTTTCAGGCACCCCCATATGCACTCAGCCTGAAAAGAAACATTCACCTGTCTCATTTGCACTGTGGTTAGGGTTTAGCACGGCCAAAACGATCCGAGCTCTGAACTGTGCATGTGCAGTTCGAAAAAAATTCAAAAAAGTGCACATGTATCAGATCGCTCGCTGGCCGCAGAAAGTGGAGAAAGCGGGAGCGATGGCTAGCACAGACATCGCTGTCCCCCTTATCAATCCCTCACCACCCACACACATCACTGTCCCTCTTATCAATCCCTCGCTACCCACACATCACTGTCCCCCTTATCCACTCCCCCGCTACCCACACACATCACTGTCTCCCTTATCCATCCCTTACTACCCATACACATCACTGTCCCTCTTATCAATCCCTCGCTACCCACACATCACTGTCCCCCTTATCCACTCCCCCGCTACCCACACACATCACTGTCTCCCTTATCCATCCCTTACTACCCATACACATCACTGTCCCTCTTATCCCCTTACTACCCACACACATCACTGTCCCCCTTATCCACTCCCCCGCTACCCACACACATCACTGTCCCCCTTATCAATCCCTCGCTACCCACACACATCACGGTCCCTCTTATCCACCCACCCACTACCCATACACATCACTGTCCCCCTTATCCAACCCCACTACCCACACACATCACTGTCTCCCTCATCCACCCACCCACTACACACACACATCACTGTCCCTCTTATCACCCACCCACTACCCACACACTCACTGTCCCCCTCATCCACTGCCCCGCTACCCACACACACACTGTCCCCTTTATCCACCCCCCTACTACCCACACACATCACTGTCCCCCTTATCAACCCTCGCTACCCATACACATCACTGTCCCCCTTATCCAACCCCACTACCCACACACATCACTGTCCCCCTTATCCGCCCACCCACTATCCACACTCATCACTGTCCCCCTTATCCACTCCCCCGCTACCCACACACATCACTGTCCCCCTTATCGAATCCCCCACTTCCACACACATCACTGTCCCTCTTATCCACCCACCCACTACCCACACACACTGTCCTTTATCCATCCCCCTTACTACCCACACATATCACTGTCCTCCTTATCAATCCCTCGCTACCCACACACATCACTGTCCTCCTTATCCACTCCCCTGCTACCCATACACATTACTGTCCCCTTTATCAATCCCCCGCTACCAACACACATCACTGTTCCGCCTTATCCACCCACCCACTACCCACACACATCACTGTCCTCCTTATCCACCCCTCCACTACCCACACACTTCACTGTCCCCTTCATGCACCCCCCACTACCCACAAACATCACTGTCCCCCTTATCCACCTAACCACTACCCAGACACATTATTCACCCGTGCCTCCACTATCCAGACCAATTGCCACCCCTGCCCCTCTCTCTCCCCACTGATCGCCCGCAAAGTGGCAGTGGACCTCCCAGACCCACCCCTCACTTCCAACAGCAATATATCTGCCCCCCCCCGAGATCCTTCTTCTCCCCTCCACCAGAGATCCATCTGTCCTCCCTCCCACCTGAGATACATCTTACCTTCTCCCTTGTACCCCCACCCCCTAACAATGATCTGGTCTCATTCATCCCCCCCCCCCAAAAGAATGGTGTGGCTTCAATCACACCTTCCCCCACCCGCACCAAGGAACATCTGACCTGCCTCCTCCTCTCTCCCCCACAGACAACCATCAGCTCTTCTTCTCCCCCCACCACTAGAGATACATCTGACCTGCCTTCCCTCCCCTACCAGACAGCAATCTGGCTTCATTCTCCTCCCCCACAACCAGAGAACGATCTGACCACCCTCCCATCTGCCACCACTGATCTGAGTCAGAAAGCCATTGGAAGTGCTGAACCAGCTTCTTCAGCAACTGGAGTACCTGATTCACACTTTAATTTAGCAGGTCCATTACGGCGCAGTTCCAGATTGGCAAATGTCATGGTAAAGAGAGAAATGTTGATAAAGTTGGATGGGCAGTTCATTAATTCAATTTAAATGCATGTAAATCACCATTGTGCCCTTTGTGGGCACGGATTGAATCAGCACCATTCCCAGTTTCGATAAAGTGGCCATTTGCATGGACATGGGTGTGGATCGTGTTAATGCCCTCACACGTGACTTTACCACGTTTTGGTAAAAATCGGGCCCTATGTCTCATAGTTTTAGATTTTCAAACCAGAAGGAAAAACCTTGCAACATTTAGCCCAGCAAATCCCCTCGGAATCTGACAAGTTTCAATAGCCTTATTTTTCATTCTTTACCATATTTCATATCCACCTCTTCCAAGCAACTGACAACCAATTCAACTCACTAAAGGTGAAAGGAGTCATTTTAACTTTGTCAGAGAGCATAAAATGAGTGATATCAGTTCTGACACTAGTTATACATCTCACTTGGTTTTTCATGCCATTAATCACCTGATACATTTTACAGTATTGTTAAAAGTTAACTTTGTATGTTCTCTGAATACATGTATCAGATTGATTGGCTTTATATCCCAAATTGCAATGCAGTAGGAAAATATTAAACAGAGTGGGCTGCTAATATGAGATACTATTCTCTCCAAATCCTGTTTTTGATATGAACTATATTTTCTGCTGCCTCAACCTGTTGTTTGATTTATTTTTTTTTAAAGTTCCTGTCAGTGAACTTCACATCACAATATTTTTGTTAAAAATCTACAGTAAACGTCAAAGTAGTGACATAACTATTGCAGTGTTAAATATATTGATGCACTAAATTGGAACCTAGAGTGATCTAATATTTTCTGAAGAAAAGGATTGCAAAAAAAGGGAACAATTGCACATGGTAAATAGCAAATGCTCATAATAACATGACATTTCAGTCACCAGATTCATTCCTTTATTTTGGGATTGAAAAACACAACGCTCTTCTGCAAATCCAGTTCTGCTAAATTAATGTTTCCTAGTTGTCAGCTGAACTTCTTGGCTTTCTTAACATTTATCTTATGTAAACACCTATTTCATCACACTCTTGATAAAAGAAACAAGCTTAAATAAGATGTGAGTTACATTTCATCAATAATGACTAATTAACTACTTGGTTAGATCAACAGTTGGTTGATCAACACTTTCCAGTCACATTAATTGAAAACAAGCTCTTCCGGATCAATTGATTTACTTGCGACACACTCTAAATAGGACAAGTGATTAGATCCAGTGCATCATCTCACAACAAATCCATTGAATTTATACAATAAATTATCACCTGGATTTTTGCATTGAAAATGCTGAGGCAGTAAATGTGCCAGAATTTGAAAGGTAAGTCACTTATCACAAGCTATTGCTTGGCCTCGCGACAGATATTTATCCGAAACATAACTTTGATTGTAAGCATGTCATTGTGTGCCTTAAGTTTTGGATATTGCTCTGTATAATAAAGTCCAAACTCTAGGTGATGGAAACCTGTTTAAATTGTTAACAAAAGGGTCTCAACAATCACAAACTCATCACTCACATTCATTCAATGAAATATATGAACATGAACAAACTTAATACTCAGTCATTAACTTATTCCAAGGTTCATTTGCTCACCTTTCGAGGCATGTTGCTGGTAATGCAGCAAGCCCTTTGCACATTTTGGTTGTTTGTCTGCTTTGTTGTCCTTCAGCAAAGTTAAAGTCTTTCTAACTTGAGCTTCTCCTGCTACTTGTAATAGAACCATCTAGATTATATATAGGCTTTCCTCCCTTGAGTGACGCCGGCTGGTCAGCCAATTAAATCTTTCAGAAGTTATTATAGTCCAGTCCAATGACTGCCTCACTCACAGGGATCTGCAGATTACAGCCTCCAGCAGTGCGACTGAAAAGTTAATCAATGTTCACAAAAAAAAACCATATCTTTCCTTTTAAAAGCACTCACAGATGCCTTGTAAGATTGCAGTCTTAAGCTGAGTTTTATTCTTCAAAAATCTACATTTCACTTCACCTAAACACATCTCCAGTAGAAATGATGTTAGTTTATAATGGTATTAAATAATGAGTGTTTTCGTGCCAGTGGAAATCAAAGTGCTGAACATATAGAAGGCAGGATAAAAAGCAGACAACTTGTGAAGTGGTAGACATTGATGGCAAAGGAATTTAAAACTCTTAAAGCCACTTGTGATTTTTTCACGGGCAATGCTATCCTCAAAAGCAGGTTGCGAGCTGGAACCTGGACCAGTGGAGATAAATAACATGATAAAGGTTCTGAATAGAAACAGAGCCGATTGAAAATGTGCCGATTGTTCAGCATTAAACAGAGAGACGAAGCAAAAACTTTAAGTGCAGCCCCTTAAAATAGAATGGAATAGCAGCTGTACAGTAACATCTGGAGTTCAGAAGCGCATAGCAAAAAAAGGGGACTTTGTTTTCCAGTGGTTCAGTAGTTACGGGTGATAGAATATTTTTTAAATGTTTTTTTTGGCAGATTTGAGGGGTCACGCACTAAGATTTTAGTGTTGTAGCGATGTAGGGAAGGTTGTGGAACAGTTATTTTACACTTTGTTTAAAAACATTATTTCCAGCAAAACATAGTTGTGAAATTTTACACTGATTGTTTATTTTGCTGTAATTCTTTTTACTATTTAAATATTTCTACATGCAGTTCACAATTCACAAGGAATGTATTCCAATTTGGGTTTCTCCACAACCATTAGAAATGTTAGGGCAAAAAAAAGGCCATTCAGCCCTTTGTGCCTGTGCCAGCTGAAAATAAAAACTAAATGCCCATGCTAATCCCATCTTCCAACTCCCAGTCTGAGCTCCTCAGATACAGTTACGGGTGCCTTTTAGATAAGCTGAGGGTTTTTACCTCAATCATTAATCCAGTCAGCAAGTTCCAGACACCTACTGTCATCTGGATGAAATATTTTTCCTAATATGACCTCTAAATCCTTCTACCAAATACTATAAATCTGTGCCACCAAGTAATTGACCTCTACACTAAGGGAAAAAAACTTTCCTGTTGACTCGATCTCGGCCCCTCATAATTTTGTATACCTCAATCAAGTCACTCTTCAGCCTCCTATGTCCTAAGGAAAACAACCCTAGACGACCTAATCTTTCCTCATAGCTGCAATTTTCCAGCCCTGGCATCATTTTTGCAATTCTCTTCTGTTATCCCTCCAGAACAATTATGTCCTTCCCCTAATATGGCGACCAAAACTGTATGCAAATGTCACCTTTGGCTTAACCAGCATTTTATGCAGTTCCAGCATTACATCCCTGCTTGTGCATTCTATAACTCGTGCAATCATAGAAAGCATCCCATATGTTTTCCTCCCTCTTATCCACCTGTTCTGCCACCTTTTGGGATGTTCAAATTAATAAGATGAAATAATGATTAAGTGAAATATGGGAGCAATATAGAATCAAGACCAATGTGCCTTTCACACAAGTCAGTCTCATAATAAATGATAATTTGAAATTTTTAATTATTTTTAATCAGAAATGTTGCATTTACAGAATTAGGTGTTGATCTGTCTTATTTTGTCATTAACTTCTTTCTCATGACTCCTGTCTTTAAATTGTCAGACTTTATGTCTGACATCCTGCACCTGATGAGCAGAAATTTCCTACAGTTAAATATTGGGACAATGGGAGATTGAGTTTCAATCTCCACTCAAAACTCTGTTCTCTAATGGCAGATTCTATCTCTCTCGCTGGTATCTGTCTGCGATTTAACCACCTTGCTTGCAGCCTTGGTATCATATTTGAACCCAGATTGAGCTTCTGACCACTGAATTATGCCATCGCTAAAACCTCTCCAACATTCCCTAATTTTTTCCCTGCCTCAGCTGATCGGCTGCTGAAACCCTCACTAATGACTTTCTTACATCTAGATCTGACAGGGGCAATTCTCCCAGCCTGCTGAGCTCTTGAGTAGCGGGATGGGAGACATCAGCAGGAGCCATTTTGTGGGTTTCCTGCTGGGTGCCATGGCATCCATGCACCTCCAGTACTACTTTTTTTTGCATTATCAGCTCCATGGCGATTTCCAGCATAGAGCTGATTACAATATGGAAATTGCTGAGATTGGCACATGCCAGTAGCCTCTCACTGGCAGCCTCCCGATTGCGACCCCACTGATCCCCCAATCCCACATGACCTGATCGCTGGCCCTCTCGGACATGGTAAGAAGTCTCACAACACCAGGTTAAAGTCCAACAGGTTTATTTGATAGAAAACGCCATAAGCTTTTGGAATGCTGTTCCTTCATCAGATGAGTGTAGAGTTCTGTTCAGAAACATGGCATATAAAGGCACACAGAGTTTACAGAATACTGATTAGAATGCAGTCTTTACAGCTAATCTGCTATTCATGTCTTAAAAGTGCAGACAATGTGAATGGAGATAGCGCTAAGCATAGATTAAAGAGAAGTGTATTGTCTCCACACAGGGCAGTAAGTGAGATGTTGCAAGTTCAGGCAAGTCATGGAGGTTACAGATAGTGTGACATGAATCCAAGATCCTGGTTGAGACCGTCGTTCTCTGTGCTGTTACGTGTCATGAAGACCGCCTTGGAGAACGTTTACCCGAGGACCAGAAGCCGAATGCCCATGACCGCTGAAGTGTTCGCCAACAGGAAAAGAACAGCCTTGCCTGGTGATTGTCAAGCGGTGTTCATTCATCTGTTGTCATAGCATCTACATGGTCTCCCCAATGTATCATGCCTCAGGACATCCTGAAGTGCATCAGGTAGACAACGTTGGCCGAGTTGCAAGAGTATGTACCGTGTACCTGGTGAAGTATATTCTCACGTGAGGTGATGGCATCCGTATGACTTCAGCAATCATGGGCATTCGGCCACTGATCTTCGGGTAAACGTTCTTCAAGGTGGCCTTCACGATACACGGCAGTGCGGAGTCACTGAGCAAAAACTGATAGCCCAAGTTCTGCACACATGGAGATGGCCTCAACTGGGTTCATATCACACTATTTGTAACCCCCTGAACTTGCAACATCTCACTCACTGTCCTGTATGGAGACAATACACATCTCTTTAACCTGTGCTTAATGCTATCTCCACTCACATTGTCTGTACCTTTAAGACTTGAATAGCAGATTAGCTGTAAAGACTGCATTCTAATCAGTATTCTGTAAACTGTGTGTGCCTTTTTATGTCCTATTTCTGAACAGAACTCTCCACTCACCTGATGAAGGAACAGCGCTCCGAAAGCTTGTGGCGTTTACTATCAAATAACCCTGTTGGACTTTAACCTGGTGTTGTGAGACTTCTTACTGTGTCTACCCCAGTCCAATGCCAGCATCTCCACATCATGCCTCCTAGATATGTCCAGATGAGCCATGAACCCACTCCCCCCAAAGCCCCGACCCCCCTTAGCAAGCCACCACCCTCTCCCATGTTGAGGCCAGTCCCGATCGCTGGCCTCTCTCGCTCTGTCACTATCAAATGCAGAGTGGCAGCAGGGCAGTGGGTCTCCTCCCCACACTGCCGCCCCCCCTATAGACCCTGCTCTTTCTGGCTTCACCTCCTTGGCACTGCCCAATGGACATTGCCACTTGCCTCTTGGGCAGTGCTAGGGGCCCAGACTGGCGTTATCAGGCTGGCATTGTCAAGGGTAAATTTCTCCTTTACCCCGACCTCCTTGGGGGCGGGGGGGAGTCTCCATAGCCCCTTCATTCCAGTGGGTTCGGGCCTCTATGTCCCTGCTCATGGGGAGCTGTTGTAAACCCCGCTGACTGAAACATTCTGGTAGGGGGAGAAATGCTAGTGGGCCCGAGAATTCAGTCCCAGGCCAGCTAATGAAATGATAATCAGTACTTAAGTAACCTATGCAGCTCCGATTTCTGGAGTTGATTTGCGTATTCAGTCCCTTGTTGCTTAGACTTCTGTATCTTTTTTCTGATGGAAGAAGGTGAACAGAATATGACCGGGGTTCGCGGGGTCCTTGATTATGCTGCCTGTTTTTCTGACAATAGACAATAGATGGGAGCTTGCTTTGCCTGATGGATTGAGCTTCATTCACAACCCTACATAGTTTTTTGCTATGGTTAAAGCAGGAGACCAAACTGTGATACATCCGGAAAGAGTAAATATCCCTGGTTAGGGAAGATGCTCAGTTAGAGCCAGGAAGGAGTGTTGTACAGTTGCATAGTTTAGTCTGTCTGACCCTGTTATTGTAAATAGCTATTTACCATTGGCAATAAATTGTTCCTTTGAGCCAAAACAAGTCACCTTCTATTTATTACGTAGTTGGTCTCCCACTTTCTATTCTGTATAGGTTTGAGCTCATCTAAATCTCTGCTACCGTTGATCTCTCTCACAGCGAGTCCCATTCATTGATCATCATCATCATCATCCATACACTGACCTATACTGGCTTCCACTCAAGTATCATGTTGATTTTAAAATTCTCATCCTTTCTTTCAAATTGCTCCATGACCTGACTTGCCTGATCTTTGTAATTTCCTCCAACCCCAAATCCTCTGAGATATCTGTGCTTTTTTTGATTCTGGCCTCTTGAGTATTCCCAGTGTCAACAGTTCATCATTGCTTGCTGTGCCTTCAGTTGCCTAGGGCAGAATTTGCCATTTTGGAGTCTAAACGCTGTGGTGGGCAGGTTTCCTGGCACATTTTCCAATGGGAAATGTAGCAGGAACTTGTGCCCAATTTCATACATGGAAACTAATTAATTATACATCAGTGAGTAGATCTCCAAAACACATGGCAGGTCAGAAACCAATTCATTCACTGCACTGCCACTTAATGGGGTCAAAGATCTGGATGCCATATATAAATGTCAGTTGAACATGCACACTCTCACTCTCCAATCCATCAGTGTGGGAGAATTGTTTTAAGCTGATTGTGCCCAAGGAGAAAACTGTACCAGCGTTCAGCAATGACTACCTTGAGGCCCTCATCCATGGAGTCAGCCAGCACTGGGATGCCCTCCACCTAAGGGAGGCCAACTAGCTGCACTTTGTCAATCTGGAACCAGTTGCAAAGGAGGTCAGTTCATCGGACACTTGCCTGAATAATACCATACAGTGCAGGAAAAGGATGAATGATTCAACCTTCAGCTCACTCCAAGTCAGAAGCTTTTTCCCAGGATGGAAGAGTCAATTATTAGTGAGCATAGGTTTAAGGTGTGAGGGAGCAAGGTTTAATGGAGATGTGCATGGCAAATTTTTTATGCAGAGGGTGGTGGGTGCCTGAAACTCACTGCTGGGCAAGATAATGGAAATAGATATGATAGTGACTTTTAAGGGCTGTCTTGGCAAGCACATAAATAAGATAGAAATAGAGGGATAATTCATGGGGGTTTTAATTCATTTGGGCAACATGGTTGGTGTAGGCTTTGAGGGTCTGTGCTGTAATTTTCTTTTTTCTTTGTTTTGTTTTCAATCTCAGTCTCAAAAAAGCATCATACGCTCAAGGGTTATAATGTTCAGAGATCACACAACATTAGCAAGGGATACATTAATACAGATTGTATCACAGATATCTTAACATCACGAGCATTACATCTATCATTTTATATTAGTCATTCATGAGATGAGGGCATTGTTGACTAGGCCAGAAAATTTTGCCCATCCCTAATTACTCTTGGCAAGCTGCCTCCTTGGACCACTGCAATCCATATGTTGTAGGTGCACCCACAATGCTGTTAGTGGGGGATATCTTAATGCTATACAAAGTCCATCTTCAGCTCTTCCAGGAAGGGCGCTCAGCACATACAACAGGCATGCATGCTTCCCAGCCTCTCCTCCATTCCTTCTGATCCATTTGTCTTCGAACTCATCAAGCTTGCCTACTATAAGGGGAGAGATCCCAAACTGGAGAACGGACACCCAACATGCAAGAGATCGCCAAATTCAAGGAAGATGCTAATGATTGGTACGGAGGACAGCCGATCGCTCCTGTAGGGAAAGTAAGATTGGCCTCTCGCAGATGGATGAGCTCTCCTTGAATTGATCACATCCTGCCATTCTCAGTGACATGCAATGTTGTATTCAGTCCATTCATGAATTAAACCTATCTTCTCTCTCACACAGGGAGCAGTAGGTTCAGACAGATCAGCATAGGCAGTATAAATCTCAGACCCCAGGCCACTTCAAAAGAGGACATTTGAAGATCCATTTGAAGAACACCCATCAATGTGTTCATCTTTAGCCTCAATCAACACAAAGAATCAGAGGGGACTCCATCCTCATTCTCAGTTTTTGTTAGTCCATCAAGTCAGGGATCTCACTTCTGCTGTACTGTCTTAAGAGAGAGACACACTGCATACACAACATCTCTCCCCCTTTAAGTTCTTTATATAATCTTCAAAATCAATTTACTCAACCTAACTCTAAATAAACATTATACACACAAATTAGACATTTGTAAATCAATGTAGCAATTGTTCAATGGAGGGACCTTGAGGCACGCATGGAACATTACACTGACTCTGCCTCTTTGTCAGGTGAATAGAGAGTTCTGAACTCTTTGTGATTGGAACTCTTCACTCACCTGGCGAAGGCAGAACCCCGAAAGCTAGTGAAAGTTTGTTAATTATTTTTCTAAATATGTTTAGTCAAGGGAGCATTTGTGTTTGATTCCCATTTTATTGTAATGACACAAAAACAGCCACCCAATATAACAATTTGCAGCTCTTTGATATCTTTAACTTAGAAAATGCCCCGATGCGTCTGACAAATGACCTAAAACAATGGTGTAAGAATTAGAGAGGATGAAAATTGTACTTAAGATAGGTTTGAGGGTTGCAAAGACAGACAGTAAGCATTCTACAGCAGCAGAGAGATTGCTGAGTGTGTATACAAGAGGTCAAAGTAGGAGGAATATTGGATGCATGGAGTAGGGGAGGCCATGGATGTACACATGGCTGAGGATAAGGATTGTGCTTCCAGTATGTTGGACAAAAAGGCATTGAATGCTGACTGACGTGAGAATAATAAATCTTGGTGGGGAAAGTTTGGATGAATCGATGTTGAAGGGTAGAAACCGATGGGAGAACATTAGAGAAATTGAATCCAGAGGTAACAAAAGCTTGAATGAGGATTTCAATTGCAATCAGAGTAAAATAGAGATGAATTATATCATGAACACGGCATTCGGTTACCTTGGCAACAGATTGGAAATGGTTTGGAAGGAGGTGGTGAAATCTGGAATTTTTGGTTGAATCTTCCAAATGTAAAGTTCGAGTAGTTGTCAGGCGATATAAAAACATTGAAGCTAATGCTGGATATTAGCAAAAATATGGAAATTGCCCTTTGTCTATGGATTATTTTGATTTCTTTGTGGGATGAGTGTGTCCTCGCAAGACTAGGATTTGTTGCCCATCGCTAATTATCCTTAAGAAGGTGATATTCTTGATTAAGCAGGAGAGGTAAAAGTCAATATGATACCTTAACTTGAGTCTTCAGGTAATGTTGTAGTTGTTACAGCAGATGGAAGAATGATTGTGGTGAGTTAACTTTCATTTTGAACATCTTACCAATAAAGTCTAAATCTTGGTTATTCCAGTGGAAAAGTAAAAATTACCTAGTTGTTTTAGTTTAGCGTAATCACAGTTTGTAAGTAAGATTTCAACAAATCAGTGGACCACAAAAGAGGCTACAACT
This sequence comes from Sphyrna mokarran, assembly GCA_024679065.1. Classification (NCBI taxonomy): domain Eukaryota; kingdom Metazoa; phylum Chordata; class Chondrichthyes; order Carcharhiniformes; family Carcharhinidae; genus Sphyrna; species Sphyrna mokarran. The sequence goes on from JAGIQG010000009.1 coordinate 66,805,510, forward strand.
TCTGGTGCTGTGTGTAAAACTGGTACCATGTTTAAATTTGGGACACGAAAGTGGCTCGTAAATTTGTTTGAAGCTATTAGAGCATTTCCAGGCCAATATCAACACTATGAAGGATTGTTGAAGACATAACTATCCACTCGTGGTGCTCACCCATGCTGATTGACAAATTGGTCCACTGGCTTGGGGATGAGGTGAGGAAGTACAGCCAATGCAGGAGTTTAAAAAAAATGGAGACTCTTCCCATACCTATATATCAATAGTTAATGGACAAATATGATCGAATTTTATTTATACTTGCTACTGAGAATTTTTATTTTAGATGGGGTGTTCTGTGTTTCTTCCTTATGTGTGCATTGGGGAGGGGGCATGGGAGCAGGTGGAAGAAAACACTTGGGAGTACATATTTAAAACTGATTTAAAATAGCCATCATGAGCTTTGGGAGTCCCTGGGAAGTGTGTAAAGTGTCAATGATATTGATGTACTTGTTTTTATCCTACAGGTACTTTGGTCCGCCTTGTTGTCTAACAAGGGGCAGACACGCGTTGGGTTGTGAGATGGCTGCTCTTGGATTTTTCAAGAGTATCCTAGTGCTTCACGTCGTTAGTGTATGCTTGACCTGGACCATCTGATGGGCAACACGACAGCTCAGTGACTATCGCTGTGCTGTGCAGATACATGGATTTGGGCCTGTGTCTGTGGGAGTTTGCGCATTCTCCCTGTGCTTGCATGGGTTTTCTCCGGGTGCTCTGGTTTCCTCCCACATCCCAAAGATGTGCTCTTAGGTTAATTGGCAAAACAAATTCTCCCTAAATTGTTTCAAATTTGGTTTCAATGCATAGATCTATAAACATAGACAGGGATCACGGGTAGAAGTGGGAACATTGAGGTGGCGGCGCGGGCTTGTTGGGCCGAAGGGTCTGTTTCCTGTGCTGTTTTGTTCTTTGTTCTTTATTCTCCTGAAAGCTTCAACTTTGCACAGATCGAAATATAATCTTGCATGGGATTCTTCCATACAAGCTTGCTGCTTTCCGATTTCTATTTAAACTACACTTTGGCCAAGAGCCACTTACTTTGCTTTGCAGATGGTGTCACTCTCCAATTCACTGTTGACCCTTTTCTCAGACTTCTTAGTCTACAAACATGCAGGCACAATCATCACAATCCAACATAGATTTATATCCTGATAGTTCTTACACATATTCATGGTCCTCTATTTCTGTATTTAGGTCATGTGGTAAAGTTACTACTCTCCCTAGTGTTTCTGCTCAGCACTTTTCCATCTATCATGTTATTTGCCAAAATTCTACTGCCTCGTTTGCCACAGAATTGGAGCGGGTGAGGGGCGGACAACGGAAATGTTCATTGATCGCATTCAGGAATTTCCAGTCTCGCTCAAGCGAGGCTGTAAAATCCCACACATCATGTTGGTTCTTGTACTTTTCTATTAGTGTGACCATTTCAGCAATCTTGTTCTAGCATATAATGTCGGTTGACTTATCTAACTGAATTGCTGCTTTGTCTAGTTCTCTTTAGTACAACTCTTTCGATTCAATAGCTGCATTTACCAATCTTTTCCTTCCATTTTCCATATCAACTAATCTACTGCTTAGATCTGGGTTATTCTTTATTCCAATGCATCTGTTTTGCAATCGATTTAATTTATCCATTTCTGAGTTCCTTCCACAATGAATCCATCATTGACTTCCAAAACATTTGATAATGATCTCTCCTTTCTATGGCATTAGTGTACCATTAAGAATTAAAAAAAATCATGTTCTCTGTAGCTCACAGCCTTAACTGATGTCATTGTTGCTGGGCTGACTATGATGAGTCCTTTTATTGCTCCTCAAATGGTTTAAATGGGTGTTGTTTATGTTTTCTCTGGGATTGGCTTTATGGTCCTGCATTATTAAGATGAAGGTCATGGGGTCTGGTCAGGTTTTTTTTCCTTTCTAGGGAACTCAAGGTTTTGGCTGGCAGCAGTGTTTCAGTTTAGAAGGGAATGTACAACATTCAAGGGAAAACAGTCTCTCTCTCTCCCTCATTTTGGGAAATTCTACTGTTGAGCTGAAAGCCTTCCTGGATTGGAAAATCTGCTGTTGCTGGCTTGACCAGAGTGTCTCCCTGGTCTGGGAAGTTGTTCTGACTTCAAACTGTTCTGAGTGTTTCAAGATGACTGCAGCATTTATCCAAAGGGCTCAATTCCAGTGTCAGATGAGCATTAGACTTTGTTGTATTGAACCTGTTTAAAGGGTTTTATCTAAAGGAAGTTTGATTTTGATTGGAACAGCTTAAAGATATTTGTTAAGGCTTATAGATTATTGTGATTATTTTATTTTGTTTGTAATTGAGTAGTTATTGTAATTTTCTTTTCATGCATGTTAACTATATTCTTAATAAACTTTGTTTGATAAAAGCTCCCTGGTGGGTTATTTGAATCACACTGAAGTGAAACACAACATGTTTATCCTAGTCAAATTTAAGATGCAAAGCTTAAGATTCAGGTGGGCTCCATAAAACATTTTGGAGTTTTTGACTTGAATCATAATGCTTCTCACATGCTGGGGAATAGCTCACTGACATGTCTCCACTGCAGTTGGAACAATGGCAGGCCTCTGGCACTTGGAGGACTGCTGGAAATTAAGCAACCATGAGTCTGAGTGTGATGATGAGCCTCTGGAAATGATCACGTCAAAAATGCTGGAGATGCAATGACAGATGGTGAAAAAAATCAGGTAGCGTTGTGAGAGGCAGTCAACAGGCTAGAGCCTATTGGAGTCTCCCTACATTCTGCCTAATATCATGGCTCTGATATGTGAGCATGAGTGGGCAGGTGACCATTTCGAGGTCTCCACGCAAAAGATGGCAGCCACCTTGAAGACCTTGGTCCAGCAGATTTTGCTAGATTTGCCTTCAGATTTGCACTCCATCATCACAGGCATGGGTGAAATCCATCAGGGGTGACGGGGCAGTTCAGCCTCCCTCCAAGAGCCCTTGTGGATCTCTGGAATGATTCACAGGCAAATGGCTGAACATGACAGTGACTTTCAAGGGATTGACAGGATGTCCTCCCAGTCCATAGGCCATTAAATCCTCCTGCAAAATGTTGCAGCTATGATCTATCACTTCTTTTGACAAGTGCAGACTAGCATGGCATTTTCTGTTGCTCATTGCTAGGCATGAAAATCTTCTTTAGTATACCCTTGGTCATGTGAGTTACCTCGGTGGGTCTAACTTCCTCATCCTCTGGAAGTTATTGGGGTTCCCCTGGACCATGGACCTCTGACCAGCCATCCTCTCGAAGCTGGGCTTGGCAATACTTTACCCTTGTCAATCAGATCACTGCCATTTAGAAGGCAGCATTGAACACAAGCTCCATTATACAATGCTCCTTCTTCCTGTGGACTAATACATGCAACAGATTAATGAACACAGGACATATATAGCAAAACCCCCACTTGCAAACAGAAAGCCACCGTCATGTCCTACAGCTGTGTCTGTGCTACTAGCCTTTCACTGATACAGCCTTGCAGCTGAGATGTACACTCACAAATCTGGGTCACCGTGGTGGCAACCCTGATACTTGATATTTCAATCTTACAGAGGTTGGCAGAGGTTTGGACATAGTCACGAAATGTGCTACCTTATCAAAGGTAATCCTGTAATCTATCATGAGATTTACTGATCAAGCTGAATTTGCCCTTCAGCCATGATTGGATGCCCTGTGGCCAGTGATCCATGCCAACCTGTGCTTTCACTGATGGTCTGGCTGATATGTGGCATCTGTGTCTCCTTAACAGTTTGCTGCATTTTACATTTTCACTTGAGCAATTGTTTTGTGAGGTCAATGGCTCCTGCAATCTCTGCTAAAAGTGCACAAAATGGCAATGGCTCCATTTGCACTTTCTCAAGGAAATCTTCCACTTTACTCTCACCTCTGGCTCGATTTCAACGTTACGACTCCAGGCGTTTTGCGGATTACCCTGAAGGGGCTCAATGCCAGCAGTGAGCTCCCCCCACACTGCCTGAGACACCACCCCCTCCTCCCGTGCTGATTCTTTTCCATTTTCAATTCGGACAGTGCCACAACTTTGGGGTTTCAAGCTAGTCGTGTTGTATTTTTATTTTAAGGCTAGCTTCATTCCTATCAGTGTTTGGGTCCCCCTAGCCTTCCTAGAATGGCAGGTGGACCTTCCTCCAGTAACTCTGAATCCCATTGTCTCTGAGGTGGAAATTCCAGCCCTCCCACCTGAACCCAGCAGAGGCGATGTGTCCATGCTCAGTTTGGACCTCATTTTTCTCCATTTCAAAGCTACGTGCACAGTTACACACAGAAGAGGACCTCTCCTCAACCTTCACAATTCTCCTACCCTCTCTGCCCAGGAGAGATTTGAACACGCTTCCGTTTGTTACATTTTCTCCACTTACAGGACTTGCCTAACTCTGACCATCTCATCTGTAAGCCAGTATCAAGGCATACAACACATTGGCCACAAGGCAATGGGTATATCCTGCTCACCAAGCTATGCCTGATCTCCACTGAAGCACAAAGATTTTGCCCCTCCCTGAAGTGGGACTAATACATGCATTTGGCAGTTTAGTGGGCCATGTCATGCATAATCCTGTAACAAGGCCCACTAAACTGCCTTTAATCTTTCACCCTGGTTATGAGGTACACAAAAAAATCATCAGTCCAAAGATGTGTGAGTTAGGTGGATTGGCCATGCTAAATTGCCCCTTAATGTCGGGGGACTAACTAGGCTAAATGCATGGGGTTAAGAGGATAGGGCCTGGGTGAGATAGTGCAGATTCGATGGGCCAAGTGGCCTCTTTTTGCACTGTTGGATTTGATGATTCTATGAAAACCAAAGGATGCCTTTAACTCTGACACTGACTATGAGATCCACAAGCCTCAGAACTGCCTTTAATCTCTCACTTCAACCTCTTAGTTCCAGACCAGGGAGTATGACTCTTACAATGAACGCTCCAGTTCTTTCAGTCTCCTTACCCTTCTCCACCAATCCCTCAGTGCACAATGTCCCCTGACAATGAGCTAACCGACTCTACATCCCACTAGCGTGATGTTTCACTGTCAATGGTGAGAATTTGGAGTGACACTGCATCAGATAGCCTTTGAATGTCACACTCACCTCAAAGCCACAAACAGCCAACTGCACACCATTCATTTACAATCGCTGGCATGGTGCAAGATTTGAAAAGGTGGGGGGGTGACGTGGAATGTGATTCTGTTGCATCGTATTTTTCATGAATTTTCATGACATAGTTAAGCATGGAAATTGTATTCCCTGTTAAGGATTAACAAGAAACCTGACCTGCCGTCTGCCCTCCGTGAAAGTGTTGAGGAGAAAAATTCTGAATTGATTTCCAGCCTCTCATTCCCACAATGAGAGGCCACAAAATAAGAGCTAAGCTCTGGAATGTTCTCCTTTCAGCTGTCTCTCTCTCTCTCTCTCTCTCTACCTCACTTTCCCTTTTTAAGTCACCCTTACCTCTTTCACCAAACTTTGGTCATAGAAGAATAGAACAGTATAGCACAGTACGGGACCTTCGGCCCTCGATATTGTGCCAAAATATGTCAGAACCCAAGATCAAGCTATCTCACTCCCTGACCTACTGGGCAAAATTTTCTGGCTCTTCACACCAACGAGATTTTCTGGCCTTGCTGCAGTGAATGAAGATTTGGCTCAGTGCCAAATTCTCCATCCTGGCTTGCAGCAGGGCACAATCTGTAAGATTGCGGTCATTATTTCTTTATGTGATGCCATATCATTATTTTATTACACTGCTGTGAAGAACCTTGGTAATTTTATTACGTTAAAAACACAATTTAAATGTGAATTGTTTCAAACAGCAACAACAAAACACTATTTTACCTTCTAAATTGTGTGTACTAAAATTAAGAAATGATTATTAAATGAGCCTCATTTTTGTTCCATCGTAATTATATGGTGTGGTATTATCTGAATGCTTGAAGAAAAAATATGAAGTGAATTTAATTCCCATTTGGGTTGTTTGACTGGCAGCATCAAATGTGAGTTGGAAAAAGAAAAGCCATAATATAGCTTCAGTCTGGAGATGAAACACTTTCTTTTTCTGCAACTAGAAAGCTCTCGATAGAAGTTGAAAAGTGGCTCTGAGTGATTAAGAGCAGACAATGTGAGGCGAGGCTCAATCTCGAAACTTGTGACCTCTTTTTTGGGCGTCCATCTGTCTACCACAGTAATTACCAGGCCACCCCACAGTCATGATCTGTATTAAAAATGTAATTGCGTTAGAGATGAGATTTTGAAGATTTAAATGCCGTGACAGCCTGTTACAAGAACATCCTGTTTTTTTTCCCAAGAAGAAAACAGTCCTTGAAACAGGAAGCTCTTCTGAAATGGCAGCACATACTTTCAAAGTTTACTTAACTATCTGAGCACAGCTCACAACTTTATGTTCAGGCTATTTGAGGTCCAATTTTGACTGGTCATTTCATGTTGAGCACTACCCGTTCTTCGTTGGAAACTAGGGATATCAAATTTCAATCATATTAAAGTAAGCACCTTCTCATAAGTCACCTTGTATGCACAGTATGACCAATTTTGTTTGGGAATATATGTAGAATAGATCAGTGTTATCACCAGAATAAAGAGAAAAACACATGGAAACAAGTACCCCCAAAAAATACACTCCACATTCATTACAAAGACAGCTTCTTGTAACAGGAACATCATTGTAGGAGTATCAATCCTCATAATTCCAATGAATGGTCATTGACTTGAAATGTTAACTCTGCTTCTCTCTCCATAGTTGCTGCCAGACCTGTTGGGAATTTCCAGTATTATTTGTTTTTAATTACCGCAGGTAAGGATTTTCTTGCACTGCATGTGAGCCAAGAAAAGCAGGAGTGCTTCTCCAAGGCTCGTCAAGCAAACCTTTGCCACCATCCATCAACCGCCCCACCAGCGATCCTATGATCCCCGCTCTCCCTGCTACTTGTCAGTCTAACTCTGGCCCTCCCACAACCTACGATGTTTGTCATGGGCCCTCTTATGCTACAGAATACTACAACTGACTTTCAAGCCTGACAGAGTGAGAGACAAGGAATAAAAAATGACGGTGATAATTAATTTGACAGGAACTCTGTGTTCCTGGCACTCTTGAATTCCACTCCCATGAGCAAGAGCCTCAGTTCCTTTTCTGCCTCATTATAAATAATGGGGTTATTATATCTATGATCTGTGCAAGTCTTTATGGGGGGAAATGCTACTTATTGTACACATGGGGGAAAGGGGTGGGGGGGGATAGTGAGGAGGGGTTGGGCTCAGTATCTAGATTTTAGCTTAGCCCAGCAATAGAATGTTCACTTCTGAGTGATGCTCCAGTGACCCGTGTCAGTCCTGCTGCAAAGTTTCTGACTAGAACTCAATTGTTAACTTGGAAAACACTGTCCTTTTTTTCTGTGAGTTGTGATTTTCTCTCTGGGAGGTTTGCCTAGCCATCACTTTCCAGCCAAATCTGGGAATATCATTGGGGTGGCACAATGGCACAGTGGTTAGCACTGCTGCCTCACAATGCCAAGGACTCGGATTCAAATCCCAGCTCAAGAAGTGTGGAGTTTGCACATTCTCCCTATCTCTGCATGGGTTTCCTCCAGGTGCTCCAGTTACCTTCCACAGTCCAAAGATGTGCAGGTGAGATGGATTGATCATCATAAATTGGCTCTTAAGGTCAGGGAGACTAGCTAGGGTAAATGCATGTGGTTATGGGGAAGGATGGGTGGGATTGTGGTGGGTGCAGACCTGATGGGTCAAATGCCCTCCTTGTGCACTGTAGGATTCTATGCTTCTATGACCAAAACTCATCGTGTCTGTTAGCAGCATTTCATTAGTAACTCAGCTGGCGTGACCCCTATGATCGCATTTGGCATGGTATTGTCTGACAACAAGAAACTAATCATGTGGGAAGGTAAAGGCCTATTAATTGTTTCTTCATCGATGATTTGAATGTTTGCATAGCTCGGTCCACTACCCCATAGGAGGCTGGGTAGTAAGATGTCATGGAGATGCCGGCGTTGGACTGGAGTAAACACAGTTTACCTGACAAAAGGACAGCATTCCAAAAGCTTGTGGAGTTTACAATCAAATAAACCTGTTGGACTTTAATCTGGTGTTGTGAGACTTCTTACTGTAGTAAGATATTGACATAGTATGCTGAATACAATTTGATTTGACAAATTTACGAAAGTCAGCCGCTGTGAGAGATGTGTCATTGTCTGACACTAAGATTTTAGAATGGCAAAAATCTGTCTTAATTTGTCGATGGTGGCAATTTGTCAATTGATGGAATTGGACATCAATTGGACATCCAACCATATAGAATGTGTGTGTACTAAGATGGGAAACATATGCTCAATGAGTGGCCCTACGTATTCTACATGTATTCTTGCCCATAGTCTACCTGGTCACACTGAAGGATGCATAGTTACAGTGGCAACAGTGCCTATTAGCTTTCATAACTAGGGCAGTGGCTGACTATTCTTTATCTATGCCTGTGCACCAGACAAAACTTTGGGCAGGTACTCTCATGCTGCTTTGCCTCGGATGTGCATTGTGCAATTCCTTAATAAGAGTCATTTCACTTGGAGATGACATTATAACACAAGCCACCCACAATAACATGCCGTCCTTACATGTTATATCTGTTCTTCTCTGCTGGCAGCGTTTAAGTTTCATAATCACCATCCTTGCATCACCATCTTCTTAACTTTTGATAATACTGAGGGTGGGATTTTCAATCTGCATGTGCCCCAAAATTGGAAATTCCTGTCCAAGGTCAGTGAACCTATAAAACGTTCGCCAAATTTTCTGTCCTCTGCGTTATGCTTCTCGTGATGTGTCAGACCAGAAAATCTCGCCCTGGATCTCTTTTAGTTCATGTTTTTACATGTTTATCTGAGACCAACAAAGTCTCTATTCGGAGTGACACCAGCCTTATTTCACCAGTGGGGAAGGTACTGTCTGCAGCAAAGGCACATAGCTGAGTGCATCCACATTTGTTGTTTGTGTCCCTGGGTGATGCTGGAATGTATAACTGTATGCTAACAATATAGCCCATTTCTGTAACCTTACAGAGGCAATTGGCAGCATCGACTTATCCTCTCTGAAGAAACCTAACAATAGTTTGTAACCTGATATCATCTTGAAATGTCTTCATATTCATGAAACTTCACCGTATAAAGTACCACCAAACTTTCTTTATCTATCTGGGAATACTCTTCTCAACATCTGATAATGTTTTCAACACAAAAGCAATTAGCCTTTCTACTCCATCAAGAATTCTGTGGGACAAAACTGTTCCCACTCCATATAGTGATGCAGCACAGATAACTGGTTAGATCAAAGTGTACAAGCAGTGCAGATGTCTGCAAGGTCTGCTTTATTTTTGTAAATGCTTCTTTTTGGTTTTCCTCCCATCTCTAATGCTGATTTTTTTTAAAAGCTGGTGAAATGGGAAACAACTGTGGACACATTTTGTACAAATCTACCATAATAATTCAGAACCCCGAACAATGATTTTAATTCAGTTTTTCGGTTGTCGAACTTCCTTACTGGCTTTAATTTTATCTTCCAAAGGATGCAAAACTTTAACGTCCACTCTAAAACCGAAGCATGTAACTTCATCCACCTGTAAGATTTTTTTAAAAGGACACCTGCTTCTTTAAATCTTCTCAAACTTCCTCTAAACTTGATCTGTGTTCCTCAGGTGAGGCTCCTGTAATCAGAACATCATTGAGATAAACCACTACAACAGAGATGCCTTGTAATAAACTTTCCATTCTACACTGGAAAATGGCACAGACCGATGAGACTCCAAAAACTAAACAAGTATACTGGTATAGCCTCTTGTGGGTGTTGATAGTAACTAACATCTGGGAATCTTCACTCAACTCCAGCTGCTGACAGGCATGACTGTATCTAACTTCGTGTATTTTAAACTTCTAGTTAATTTGGTATCAAAGTCCTCAATTCTAGAAGTGAGGTATCTGTCTATCTGAGCTCCTCGATTGACATTTAATTTCTAATTGCACAAATTCTGACAGTATGGCCCAGCTTGAGGAAACGGACCATGGGTGCAGCCCATTCAGAGAATTGTACAGGTTTTATCATACCTAAATCTCCCAACCAGTAGGTGGGCCTGAAAAAAATTAGGCTTTGCATCAGGATTTGGATAAGTTTTGGCTTTAGCCCCCCCCTTATCCTCCTTATTTGTCCCAGCTCCTTTTGAGAAACTTCAGAATATTTACACAGCAACATTTGAAATCCTTGTCTCATAGGTTTAGTATTTACAAACAATCTAATTTTATGTGCTGTAGCCAACCTTGGGCCATTAGGCCTCGGCCAACACCACAGCTTTTTCTAAAGAGATTTTGGTCTCAGCTAGTAACTTCTTTTGTATGATGAGACCAAACTATCTCTTAACATTTCTCTGAAAGCTGGGCTGAATTTACAGTGCTCTGCTGACCCTCTCAATCTGGCCACGAAACCTACGACTATCTCCCCTGGCTCCCAGGCTGCTCAATTAATTTTATACTTCAAAATAATGACTGAGGATCGGGGGTTAAAATGATTTTTGACCACCAATTCGCCTGTCTGGTCAAAAGGTTTTGGGTACAATCTTACCAGCTGTTCATCCTGCTGCAGCGAGATTGGAGAGTTTGATACCCAGCCAAATCTCCATTCACTGCAGCTGTATGAGAAAATTCCACCAGCATGAATGGCCTTTTGTTTCTGGAGAGTTAAGCAACGTTAGACTCCTCACTAGGCCCAACATTTAGGGTAACAGTGCTCATTTAGTTAACTTTGGAAAGTCTCAAAGTAAGGGAGGCAATTTGGGAAGTATACAAATAACAAACAGAAGTACACTATGTATTTCTGTTTGTTATTTTCAGAATGCCCTAATAATCCCACTGATCTCGCTTGCAGGAAGTGATTATGTGCTGTGTGTCTCATCTTTAATTTCAGTGGGATTTGTTCAGATGTAGATAAATGAATTATTTCTGTCTTTTTTAACTATTTTAGTGATATCAAGGTTGGGGGGAGGGGGAGGTGGTGGAGAATACCTCCATGTGTAACATACAAATGCCGAGCATGTTTACAATTCTACACTTGGATGAAAAGGAAATTTTCCCCACACAGGAGCAATGAGCTTGACAGAATTAGACAGCTCTACACTTTGGGTGGATGTAATCCGACAGATTTCACACGTGTCCTGCCAGCTCCCAGTTAATGTTAAAAAAAATAAAAAGCATAGGATTTTTTCAATGAATTTAGAATTTTTCTTCTGTGTTTACTCACAATAATGTTTAGGACATATGCTTACACTCATTAATAGTGAAGGAGTATCTGAAAATGGGGCTGAAACAAAGGGGCTAAATCCCTAAAGGAACTGAAGATGTGAATAACCTTTATTTAAGTTTACTTACATCACAGGTTGCCTACCCTTCAGTACTGTCCTAGAGTCACTAAGGCCCTAAATTTCCAGATTTTGACATGATCTTGGCAGTGGAATTGCAAAGCTTCCGAGTTGAAGAGGGAGTTATTTCGATGTCAAAAGCAACGGGCTTCAATTTTGCATTATGAATGTTGACCATTTACAATTCACTGACTAAATTCCATGGAACTCTTTGCCAGTTACATACCACAGCAGTCTTAGAGCAAGGCAAACCTGTTGCCCACAATAGCTGAGACTGTGGAGAGCAGTGGATCTGGAAGTAGCACTCCAACAGGTCCAGACTGTTGGTAAGTTTTTAAGTCTTCTATTCATGAATGAATGTGAGCATTTCTGGGAAGGCCAACGTTTGTTGCTTGTCAGTAACTGCTCTTGAGAAGGTGATTGTGAGTTTCTGGAAGGGATGCAACCCATCTGGTCTAGATACACCCACAATGCTGTTAAGGAAAGGAGTTTCAGACCCAATAACAGTGAAGCAATGGCAATATAATTCCAAGTCAGTATCCTGTGTGGCTCAGTGGAGAATTTGCAGAGGCTTGTGTTCCCATGCATCTCCTGACCTCTTCCTTCTAAGTAGCAGAAGTTGTGGGTTTGGAAGATATTATTGAAAGAGCCTTGTTGAATTATTGCTGTTCATCTAGTAGATAGTACACAATGCTGCTGCTGTGTGTCAGTGCTAGTATGAATGAATGTCTAAGGATCGTGTGGTTGGAGTACCAATGAAGGGAGCTTCTTTGTCATGGACAGTGTTGAGTTTTTTGATTTTGTTGGAGCTGCAGTCATTCAGGCAAATGGGGAATATTCCATCAGATTCACAACTTGTGCCTTGTAGATGGTGGCATCAGGAGGTGACTTACTCATCACAAAATTCCCAGCTTTTGATCTGCTGTTTTAGTCATTGTGTTTATATTAAGTTTCTGGTTCATGATAAACCCTAGGATATTGATGATGGGGAATGCAGCAATGGTAATTTGTTGAATGACATGGGGAGATGGTTAAATTCTCTCTTGTTTGAGGTGATCATTGCCTGGCATAAATTTACTTGCTAGGTATCAATACAAGCCTGAATGATGTCCAGGTCTTCGTGTATACAGGCACAGATGGCTCATTATCTGTGTAATTGTTCCATTTTCTTTCTCTGGTACTGATGTCTCCAACAGCAGTGCGATGCCACCAGCATAGATGGCCTTCTGGGATTTGGTGCAGGGAATGCCCACAGTATAGATCTTGAAAAGGGGTTAGTGCAAGCACTGACCCCTATGGTAGATCATTATTGAGACTTGTGATCGGCTTCCTTTAACACAAATAAACATGGAGTTGCTCACTATGATGCTGAAAAGTCTAAGGTCAAAGTTTTCCGATTCCATCATTTTTGGCATATTTGGTAATGGGAGTGGAAAATCTCACGAAAGGCCCAAATCATGTTTTACTTCAATGGCAAATTCGCTGCAATTGTTCCTATCCCCTGACTTGTGACATAATAGGAATCCCAATGTTGACCATGAGGAACATCCTCACAATAGATATGACTCTCATCATCAGACCCTTATGTGGATCATCTCCCCTTCATTAGATAATCCATTCACTTGGTGAATATCAACAGGTCCTTTATAACTGGGCAACTGGTGGGCAGGCTTCCCAGAGAAATTCAGGTAAATGCATTGCTCAGTGGCGAAAGAGTACCTGAGCATTGCCCACTGAGTGCTGGGAGTAGTAACAGCATGCAATGGCTGGCAATGCTAGGAAGCAGTACCCAGAGCTCATATGGATTTGAGTCATATGGAATCAAAACAATGGGCAGAAGTTTATAACCTTATTTGTCTTGAAACCATAAAATCCTGCCAGAGATCAACAATCTTTGCACGTTTTACTCCTCACCCTCTTTGATTCCTGTGGCAAGCTGGATGGTAAAATCCAGCTATTAACTGTGTTTTCTCTTCACAGATGCCGCCAGACCTGCTGAGTTCATTCAGAAATTCCCACCCATTTTGGTCCTTGTTCTTGAAAAATTCTGGAAGATTCCATTAATCCAGTCATTGTCAGTGATTTGTCCAGCTCTTCAGTGGCGAAGCCAAAAGGCGGTGCATGTAGAGATGTACTTTGCAGAAAAAACTTAATCAACTATTTCATTCTGCATTTGTTTCCAGTGGTAGTCATTGCCTTTGTGTTGACTGGGAGGCAGGCAGCAGTGGCATCTGAAATGATCTTTGGTGCCATTTGGTGTCAGGGCAGTGAGACAGCCCCATGCTACATCTCTGGATCTAATGCTGAGATGTGAGAAATGCAGACACTCACGGTTTCCCACTTGCCTTCCTCTGGGGAATCCATGAGTTCCGTTGCTGCATCTGAGTCACATTAAACGCTATCGGTCACCCCTTGCTTTCCTGTGACTCACATGGCATCTTTCCTATTTCTGGCACCCACATAATGTCAGCATTAATTCTTAACTCATTTCCCATTACACTTCCAGTCTACTTCTTTGTTTTCACGTTGAAGGCTGTTTTCAAATTGTTAACATTCTGGTATCAGTCAGCTTTTCTGTAGCGGGCCAGTTGTGCTGATTTTTTTGGTTACTGTGTACAAGATAAAATCAGGCAATAACTCAGAAGTTGATTGCAAATCCAAGCCAAGGAGTTTAGCATGATCCTGTCATTCTTCCACCCTTCCCTGTAAATTTCCTGCTGCCATTCATCTTAGAGCATAAAACCACATAAAACAATGAAACAAATTATACAAAAATAATAAGTCCTTAAATTAAAACCATTTTATTTCCATTAGTGTAAGTTAGAACCTTAGGCTGATTGATTGGTGTGTGTTAAACTGTTCTTTGATGTTTCCTGTTTGAAATGATTTATGACCTAATTGTAATCATGGAATTCTTCCTAATCTTGGCAATTTTGCATTATGCGTGCATTTAGCAAAGATGTTTGAGCTATTTTTATGTTGCTTTCACAAAGCGAAAATTGATTCAGGCAGCCTTTCAATTGATCAGGGCAGAAGTTACGGTTTTTAGTTAGACATTCCTCTGTTTTGGTTTGAGGCAAAACAAAAGGAAATCACATATCAGGCATGTTTGCAGGTAGCTTGAAATGATAATTTGTCTTGCATGATTGCACAGCAGTAAACATGATGATGCTTGCCACTGACCTTGAACAAAAGATATCTAAAAAGGTGAAGGAATGTCTGTTGCTGGATCTCTTTTTTCCTGGCATTAATTTGAACCTGTCACCAAATTATGAGGATCTCCATGTGTGTAACAACAAAAATGTCATCAAGCAGCATAAACAGCCAATTGCATTGAAGTATTCTCACAGAAATCAAACCAGGAAGTGAAATGCACTGAATGTTTCCCTCCTAATTATATTTTTACAGACACTGAAATAATTGTTTTAAACATGCACTTGAAATGAATGTAAGAGCTGAAACATGGCTGGAATTCTTTGGTCTCACACTCACTGCCATTGCTGTGAGAATGATGAATTTGGTGCTAATCCAAATTGCCACTGCCAGCAGCAGGACCACAGAATCCCAGGCGCTGACAAGGTTGGAGAATTCTGCCCATCATCTTTCTTATAAAAACTAATATTTTTAAAATGGGAAATGTATTAATAGACATTTGACATTCCACAAATATGAAATTAGGTTTTTAGGGACAGTGAGATTGTTCAGCAGTAATTATAAACTCATAAACTCTGTTACACTTCATTCAACAAGATATAATATTTTAAGGATTTATATATGGAATGCATGAAAATTGTCAGCCAGACAAGAAACCCACATCTATATATATAGGTCATTTTGTAAACAGGTACTTTAAGTTATAAAAATTGCAGGTGAAAATAAGCTAGCATGTTACTTACAATGCTGTCACTATACAACACAGGACAAACGTTTTAACAGAGCTTAAAACAAAGCCAGGAACTATAGTAATATGTGTATATCTTTGGAATAGGGGATGACATCTACAACAATCCTATAACATGTTGGAAAAATTGTTACTTCTACAGAACTTCAGAGCACCTGCAGATTGGAAAAAAATCTGACCAGGTACAACCAGGGGAATTTATTAAATGGTCAATTAAGTTGATTGACTGGTAGTTATTCATTTTGATGTGTTGTCACTTGGGATAAATACTGCAGACTTTCCTTAAATCTTTGGTTTAATTTGTTCCAATTCCATGATGATCACCAGCTAATATGTATAATATCATGGTGTGAAGCAAAACTAGCAAATGTAACACTGCTATTCAAGAAAGGAGGGAGAATATAAAAAGGGAACTGTCAGATAGTTAGCCTAACATCAGTTGTCAGGAAAATTCTGGAATCTCTTGCTAAGGAAGAGAAATGCACTTTGAAAGTCATAGTATAATCAGACAGAGTCAACATGTTTTATAAAAGGAAATTAAATTTGACATATTTATCATAATCTTTGAGGGTGTAGCTAATAGATAAATTAAGAGGAATCAGTAGATGTAGTATACCTGGATTTGTAAAACACGTGGCTTTACAAAATGCATTTAATAAGGTGCCACATAAAAGATTAACATGAAAGTTAAGAGCTCATGCAGTTAAGGGTTATGTATTAGTATGGATGGAAGATTGTTTAATGGACAGGAAGCATAATCAGGATAAAAGGGGCATTTTCATGATGGTAGGCTGGAGTAATGTAAGGATTAGTGTTCAGTCCTCAACTATTTACATTCTATATTAATGACTTCAACAAAGAAAGTTATGAGTGTTATGTAGGCATGTTTCCTGATAGTGCAAACTAGGTGAAATGTAAGCTGAGGATACAGAGCTACAAAGAGCTATAGACAGATTAAGTGAGTAAGCAATAGGATGGCAGATAGAGTATAATGTGGGGAAATATGAAGTCGTTCATTTTGGTCATAAGAATAAAGAAGCGGAGTATTTCCAAAAGGTATGAAACTTGTAAGAATTGATGTTTGAAGAGACTTGGATGTTCTCTTAGACATGATAACAAAAAGGAATCATGCAGGTACAGCAAAGAATTAGGAAGCCAAATGGCATGTTGGCTTTTAAGGAGACTGGAGTACAATATCCTGAAAGGCCAATATTCTTCTGTATCTAATGTTTCAGATTTTCCCCTTACTTCATGTTAAATACAAAAAAGAGAATTTTCACAAGCAGACAAAGTCTATTATAGGCATCCTTTATGAGCATTGAATAGCCTAGCATGTCACAGGACTTTTTGGAAATTTAATAAGTACTATAATTCCAAAGTTAGGCTCAACTGAAAACTAATTGATAAGATATTTACATGGAAATTGATAAGCAGAAAATGTACTCATAGTCCTCATGCTTAATAAACAATAAAGAAAAAATCCATCCACAGAGAATTAAAATATGTAATACTGTCCAGTAATTTGTGATATTATTGGAGAATGCAAGAACACAATAGATAGGGGTGGGAGTAGATCGCAATGTCCACTGAGCCTTCTCCACCATTCAATTCAATCATAGCTGACCTTGGGCTTCAACTTCACTTTTTTATCCACTCCCCAAATCTCTTGATTCATTGAGAGACCTAGAATATGTCTATCCTAGACTTAAATATAGTCAATGATGGAGCAACCACAAACCTCTGGAGTTGAGAATTCCAGGGATTCCCAAACTTTCGTATGAAGAAATTTCTCCTCTTTTCCAAGCAGAAATGATGAGAACAAAATCTTTTAAAAAATTGCTTTGCATCCATATTCTCTCATCTAAATTCTGTTTTTTTTTCAAAATGGACAATAGTACTGGACTGATAAAGCAGTTGCTGCAGATCACATCATGGTCGTTCTGGAATGTTCTGAACAATTCTAATGGACAAATTCCAACTCATCATCTTCCTGAAATGTGACACCTTTTTCATTATGTGAACATTCCAGAGAAGCCAACGCCAAATGATTAGTAGATAAGATGTTTGCCTCTGCGCAGCAAATTTATGACTCTTCATCTCTAATATTTACTAATAGTTCCACAGCTACCTTTAAAGTACATGGTTAGCTGAATGGCTTGATCTGAAACCACCATGTCACATGACCAAGAGATGACCTGGTTTTGGACTGTTTTCCATTTGCTGCAGAGAAAACTGAACTTCAGGCCTGTCACTGACCTCCATCTGTCTCAAAATTGGATCTCCAGAAGGAGATGGGTTTCTATGGAGTGAACTACTTTTCAGAATACAAAAATACTTCACTGCAGCTCCAACCTGCAAGTTCTATGATCAACACCAAGAAATCTGCCAGCTTAAACCACTTGAAAGAACCATCATTGTACTTATCAGATTCCACTCACATAAATTAATACCAATATTTTTTTTGATTTTTTTAAGTAACACAATTTTCTTTCCCTTTCTTTCAATGACTTTCAAGCTTGTACGGTCATGAGTGTGACAAATGCTGCAACCCATCCTTAGGGTTTTAAACGTCTTAATAAATGCTAATTGTGTTTAACCTTAAACATGGAGACAAAAACTTCATGTAGTACCCTGGGTGTAGTTACACTGAAATACAATAATGAAAATTGTAAATGGTTAAAGGCAGAGGCACTTTTACATATACAGTTGCATTTGTGAAACACACACACACACACCTGCAAAATTGGTGATGGATTCAAGGGCAGGATCTCTGAAATATAGTTCTGGCACCATTACCGCAATGATGTGGAGACACCAGCGTTGGACTCAGATAAACACAGTAAGAAATCTCACAACACTGGGTTAAAGTCCAACAGATTTATTTGGTAGCAAAAGCCACTAGCTTTCGGAACACTGCTCCTTCATCAAGCGAATGTGAGTTCTATTCACAAACAGGGCATACGGAGACACAAACTCAATTTACAAAATAATAATTGGAATGCGAGTCTTTACAGGTAGTCAAGTCTTAAAGGTACAGACAATGTAAGCCGAGAGACCATTAAGCACAGGTTAAAGAGATGTGTATTGTCTCCAGACAGGACAGTTAGTGAGATTTTGCAAGTCCATGCAGGTTGTACGGGTTACACATAGTGTGACATGAACCCAAGATCCCAGTTAAGGCCACCCTCACGTGTGCAGAACTTGGCTATTAGTCTCTGCTCAGTGACTCTGCACTGTTGTGTGTCATGAAGGCTGCCTTGGAGAACTCTTACCTGAAGATCAGAAGCCAAATGCCCATGACTGCTGAAGTGTTCCCCAACAGCAAGAGAGAACTTTTGCCTGGTGCTTGTCTAATGGTGTTCATTCATCCATTGTCATAGCTTCTGCATGGTCTCCCCAATGTACCATACCTCGGGACATCCTTTCCTGCAGCATGTCAGAACGATAATGTTGTCCAAGTTGCAAGAACA
The DNA here is from genome assembly GCA_024679065.1 of Sphyrna mokarran. NCBI lineage: Eukaryota > Metazoa > Chordata > Chondrichthyes > Carcharhiniformes > Carcharhinidae > Sphyrna > Sphyrna mokarran. The sequence continues at coordinate 66,824,360 of JAGIQG010000009.1, forward strand.
TGTATGTATCTGGTGGATGGTGCTCTCACGTCAGATGATGGCATCCATGTCAATGATCCAGCATGTCTTGCAGAGGTTGCTGTGACAGGTTTGTGTGGTGTCATGGTCATTATTCTCTTAAAGGCTGGGTAGTTTGCTGTGGACAATGGTCTGTTTGAGGTTTGCGGTTGTCTGAAGGCAAGAATTCAGGGTGTGGGGATGGTCTTGGCGAGATGTTTGTCTTCATCAATGACATGTTGAAGGCTTGGAGAAGATGTTGTAGCTTCTCTGCTCCAGGGAAGTACTGGACGATGAAGGGTACTCTGTTCATCGTGTCCCATGTTTGTCTTCTGAGAAGGTCAGTGCAGTTTTTCGCTGTGGCGCACTGGAACTGTCGATTGATGACTCGAGTGCCGTATCCTGTTTTTATGAAGGCATCTTTCAGTGTCTGGAGATGTCTGCTGTGATCTTCCTCATCTGAGCAAATCCTGTGCATACGGAGGGCTTGTCCGTAGGGGACGGCTTCTTTAATGTGTTTAGGGTGGAAGCTGGAGAAGTGGAGCATTGTGAGGTTATCCGTAGGCTTGCGATACAGTGAAGTGCTGAGGTGACCGTCCTAAGAGATGCGTGTCCAAGAATGCAATCAATTCCGGAGAGTAGACCAAGTGAGTCTGATGGTGGGAAGGAACTTGTTGATGTCATCATATAGTTGTTTCAGTGATTGTTCACCATGAGTCCAAATGAAGAAAATGTCATTAATGTATCTTGTATATAGAATCAGTTGAAGGTCCTGTGCGTTGAAGAGGTCTTGTTCAAATCTGTGCATGAAGATGTTGGCATATTGGGGTGGGAATGGACGTTCCGTGTGTCTGGATGAAGAACTGGTTGTTGAAGGTGAAGACATTGTGGATGAAGCAGACGAGTTGCAAAATTGCATCTGGAAATTGGCAGTTGTTGATGTTAAGTACTGAGGCAGTTGCAACAATGCCATCGTCGTGGGGATGCTGGTGTTGAGTGCTGAGACATCCATTGTGACAAGTGCTCCTGATTCAACTGCTCCATGTGTGCTGAGTTTTTGTAGGAAGTCTGTAGTTTCGTGACAAAAGCTGGAGATTCTTTGTACAATGGGTTTCAAGATGCCCTCAACATAGTTGAAGAGGTTCTCACACAGGGTGCCATCACCTGATACGATGGGATGGTTGGGTGTGTTTGCTTTGTGTATCTTCAGGAGGCAGTAGAGATCTCTAATGCAGGGAGTACATGGAATGAGGGCATGGAGGATGACCTGAAGGTCCGGATGAAAGGTCTTGATCAGTCTGTTGAGTTGACGGGTGTGTTCTTTGGTCGGATCTGCGGGTAACTGTCTGTGATGTCCCTCGTTGTTCAGTTGTTAGTATACTTCTTTGCAGTAAATCAGTTTTGTTCAATATGACGATGGCCCCTCCTTTGTCTGCTGGTTTAATGATAATGTTGCAGTTGGTCTTGAAAGCACAGATGGCGTTGCATTGTGTTTGGATGATGTTCGGGGCTGTCTTGTGAGTGCAGCAGATGAATCTGGTGTTGATGCACCTCCTGATGGACAGCCTCAACTGAGATTTTGGGTTCATGTCACACTATCTATAACCCCCTCGACTTGAGTGGACTTGCAAAATCTCATTAACTGGCCTGTCTGGAGACAATGCACATCTCTTTAAACTGTGCTTAACGCTCTCTCCATTCACATTGTCTGTACCTTTATAACTTGACTATCTGTAAAGACTCGCATTCCAATTATCATTTTATAAACTGAGTTTGTTCTTTATATGCCCTGTTTGTGAATAGAACTCCCACTCACCTGAGCGCTCCAAAAGCTAGTGGCTTTTGCTACCAAATATAACTGTTGAACTTCAACCTGGTGTCCTGAGACTTCTTACCATTATTGCTAAGACATGGGGCTCATCCATCTCCACAAAAATGCAAGCCTTAGCTTCCCTATAAAAAGAATTCAGAGGTCACCAAGCAGTTGAAATTATGAACATGCTGAGAAATGCTTGTTGTTTGCCTACACACCTCAGTTACAATGGGCTAGTTTTTGCTGAAATGGCGCATGACATTATAAATAGACAAATCAACAACCTGTGAGGTAATGACACCACATGAATTATAAATGACCAAAACAGCATCTCAACCTTAACTTCTCTGCGATCATCATGACGTTGCTGCATTTGCACAATAATTGCCCATTAAACTTGCCACGGAAAGTTAAGCTGAGTAATTAATGGCATAAGCATTTTTTAATGATGTGATCATTGTTGCTGAAGAGTCCAAATAGTTCAGTTGGGTGACTGTCTACGTGGAGTTTGCCTATTCTCCCCATGACTGTGTGGGTTTCCTTCAAGTGCTCCTGTTTTCTCCCACAGTCCAAAAATGTGCAGGTTAGGAGGTCTGGCCATGCTAAAATTGCTTCTTAGTATCCAAAGGTGTGCAGGTTAGGGGGAATTAGGCAAGACAAATGCACAAGGTACAGGGATAGAGTGGGAATGTGGAGGGATATTCTTGGATAAGATGCTCTTTTGGAGTTGGTGCAGACTCAATGGGCTGAATGGTCTTCTTCTGCATTCTATGGATTCTTTCAAGTTGGCTCAATGGTGAGTGTATTGGTCAATAGCACAAGCTCGATTCCCGTTCCAGCTGTAGTAGAGTTGGGATAAGCTCCTCACATTGATAATGGCAGACGTTGACAAACCATGAGTTACAAAACTGCCAAGAGAAATAGGGAATCAGAAGGAAGCTAAGGACCTGCCTTCCTGCAGAGCACTCATGGAAAAAATGGAATTGTTAAAGACTGCTCATGAATCACCCTCACTACCCCAGAAAGTGAACAATTGTAAATGGTAGTGAATTGTCTTTGGAGATTTTTAAAAATGCCAGATTTAAAATTGATATTTTTTCCCATACTTTTCCTTTCCTTTCTTTCTGTTTAGCTAAATCTAGCTTTTCTTTCACTTTTTTATTCTCCCTCTGTACCTGAAATGACACTGAATTTATCAATCCTCATTAACCTTCCTATTCAGTCATGTCTCTGTTTCTCAATTCATAAAGTTCATTGAATAAGGAGATAAGCTGTTATCCCATTGTTCAGCAAAGTGCTTGGTGCCCTTTTGCCCTTGGCATGGCATTTATTTCCTTTGCTGCCCCATTATCAGCTCACACATCTAGCAACTTTGCGGACAAAACATTTTTGAATCTAAAAATATACAAACAAGTCTGACAAATAGGGCATGTCATGAGATACCCCTTTCTAGCCAAATGTATCCAGAAAAACTGTGCATTTCTTGGATCTTAGGTTATTGAAACTAAATTTAGCACCCAGGCTACAATATGTAATCTCACTAAATGACTCTATGTGTTTATATTTTTGATTAAACTGTTTTTACTTTATGAAATCAATCTTGTGTAGAGTGGTTAGAATCATAGAAATCCTATGGTGCAGACAGAAAGAGGCCCATTGAATCTGCATTGGCAACAATCCCACCCAGGCCCTATTCCCTGCTAATCCTTCAAACCTATGCATCCGAGGACAAAAAGGGGCAATTTAGCATGGCCAATGTACCTCAACTCCACATCTGTGGATTGTGGGAGGAAATCCATGCAGACATGGGGAGAATGTGCAAACTCATACAGACAAGAACCCAAGCCAGGAATCAAATCCAGGCCCCTGGAGCTGTGAGGCAGCAGTGCTAATCACTGTGGCACCTTGCCATTGTATGATACAGTAGTCAGCCCGTACTGAAGACAGGTCTAGCAATATAGAAAATAAGGTGGAGAATTGTTCTTCCAATATACGTGTCTCTCTCTTCCCTTGTCACAAACCTACATATGCACATATACACATACAACCACTTAAAATAATTGGTACACACATATATGTCTGGCTTGTTATTTATATAATTTGTCCCACAGGTTTTTTTCATAAAATAAGGTGACATCACTTCTCTGCCAACATTGTCAATCATTATCGATTAGTGTAGAAGGAGGCCACTCGTCCATTGAATCTGCAATGACTCTCCAACAGAGCATCTTATTTATCCTCAACCCTGTGCCCTATTCTTGTAATCCCACATATTTACCCCGCTAATTGCTCTAACCTACACATTTTGGGATACTAAGGGGCAAATTAGCATGGTTAATACCCCTAACCTGCACATTTTTATACTGTGGGAGAAAATTGGAGCACCTGGAGGAAATCCACGCAGATGCAGGAAGAATATGCAAATTCCATACAGTCACCTAAGACTCGACCTGAACCCAGGTCCCTGGTACTGTGAGGCAGCGGTGCTAACCACTGTGCCACCATGACGCCTACTTCTGTACGTCACATGCAGCTTCTGCACTTATTTATTGATTTGATTTGATTTACTGTTGTCACATGCATTAACATACTGTGAAAAGTATTACTTCTTGCACGCTATACAAACAAGACATACCATTCATAGAGAAGGAAACAAGAGAATACAGGATGTAGTGCTATAGTCATAGCTAGAGTGTAGAGAAAGATCAACTTAATGCAAGGTAAGTCCATTCAAAAGTCTGACAGCTGCAGGGAAGAAGCTGTTCTTGAGTCGGTTGGTACGTGACCTCAGACTTTTGCATCTTTTTCCGAAGTAAAAAGATGGAAGAGAGAATGTCTGAGGTGGATGAGGTCTTAATTATGCTGGCTGCTTTGCGAGGCACAAAGAACTGTAGACAGAGTCAATGGATGGGAGGCTGGTTTGCATGATGCATTGGGCTACATTCACGGTTTTTTGTCATTCCTTGCGGTCTTGAGCAGAACAGGAGCCATACCAAACTGTGATACAGCCAGAAAAAATGTTTTCTAAGGGGCATCTGTAAAAGTTGGTGAGATCGTAGCTGACATGCCAAATTTCCTTAGCCTTCTGAGAATGTAGAGACATTGGTGGGCTTTCTTAACTATAGCGTCGGCATGGGAGGACCATGACAGGTTATTGATGATCTGGACACCTAGAAACTTAATGCTGTCAGATCTTTCTACTTTGTCCCCATTGATGTAGACAGGGGCATGTTCTCCTTTATGCTTTCTGAAGTTGATGACAATCTCCTTCATTTTGTTAACTTTGAGGGAAGATTATTGTTGCCACACCAGTTCATCAAATTGAAACTACTTTAAACAATTACTTCCCAACTATTTCTCGAAGCCGACATAAAATTACACCACTCATAACAGTGATGCAGAACTGGGTAAAGATATTTCCCAAACACAACATTAGGTTGGTTTATTTTTATTGCTCTCCACAATTGTTGGATAAGATGCATTTCAAAATGCTGATGTTCACTCTATAGAGCTGAATGAGGTTTTGGTCAATGGGATACATTTTTTAAATGGATAATGACCAAAGAAAACTTCAGTGAAAAACACAAGTGAGGCAGTAGTGTAGTGATATTATCATTGGAACAGTAATCCAAAGACCCAGAGTAATGCTTACCATGGAAGAGGGTGAATTCAATGAAAATTTAAATTTTAATGATCACTGTGAAACCATTGTTGCTTGTTGTAATAACCATCTGGTTCGCCAATGTCCTTTAGGGAAGGGAATCTGCCATCCTAACACGGTCTGGCTTATATTAGACTCTAGATCCACAGTAATGTGTTTGATTTTTAAGTGCCTTCTGAAATGGCTCTGCAAGCCACACAATTCAAGGGAAACTGGGGATGAGCAACAAATGCTGGCCCAGCTAGTGATGCCCACAGGCCCATGAATGAATAAAATAAACTGTTGGGCATTGTTTCTGCAATTGAGCTACAATGGAAAGGAAAATTGAGGAGATCAAAGTTGAAAGAGATCAAAGACTCTTTTAGCCTGGCTCATGAGATACTTCTGATTGTCATGAATGCTGCATGAATAGAAATATAATGAAACCTATTGGATAATTTATGAGTGATTAACATTTTATAATGTTCTCTGGACAGGTCTCCAAGTTGTCTATTCCTTGTAACACAACTTTGCCCAGCTAACAGTGGTTGGAGGAGATACACCTTCTCCAATTCCCATAAAAGAGATTCTTAAAATCTAACCTCACTTAATGCTGTTTTGCCAAGTATGAGAAAACCAAGCCTTTCAGGAGCCAGTAGCATATTTAATTTAAAGGGAGCCATTTCTAACAGAAAATTCAGCACATACACTCTCTGAATTTCTGATGCAGATAAGCCTCTGAAATGAAGCCAGCTACAGAATATAAATAAACTCCTCGTTTTCACATGAATGTCTCATGGACCCTTCTCAGGTAAATCAGGGGTTAAATTTATTGCTAATTTGATAAGTTGGAGGGTCGAAATCACATTGTGCAGCATTATCAAAGATGCATGCATGAAACATATATAATTATCTGAAATAATTTTCTCTGCTATTTTCGCAAAGTCTGTGATCTGTTAACCAACCGGTTAATACCATTGCACAGAATGGCTTCAGCTCATTAAGTTGTAATTAGCCATAGTCCATGAGGGACCATATGAGAGACAAATGGTTATATAGTTTGAGGGCACCACTTTGCATCAAACATGGGCAAGGCAAGCAGGCAGGCCTCCATGATTTACAACAGTCACGGGAAAATCTGTCCGTGCTGTTGGTATCATTCTGTACCACACTCTGGTCAAACTGAGCTAACCAACTTTCCCCGTCCCACCTCAAGCCTTGTACAAATTAATCCCATTCCATTAAAATCGAGGCATGAATTTTAGAAGAAGATTAGTACCTAGTTTGGGTAGATCAAATGCTAATATCATCATAATAAAACTACTTATTGTTTGAACTGGCTTTATGTAGTCATATTGATGGTGAACGTAAAAAAAGGCAAATCATAATTTAAAAGAAACATTTTATACACTTCTGCTTGTCCCTTCTTCCCTGTCTCCTATTTAGTTGTCATTCCTATTTACATTTGCACCAAAATAGGTTTTTCCAGCTGGTATCAAGCTTGTCACTTTTAAAAATATTTAATGCATCTTCAATCTTCTGTTTACAATGTTCAAAGATTCTTTGATTGGTCAAAGACTGCACCAAAAGCAATGTTTCAAGCAGTTAATTGTGACAAATATGTAAAGATTAATGGAGAGATTCACAGACAGATGAGTCAGTTCCCCAGTAAAGTCATAGAAACCTGATTGTGATGATCCGTGTAAAGTCTACAACAGCACAATAGCTTAATCTTTGGTGTGATGCACTTTTTTGTGCATTCTATCTGGTTACTGATAGATTTCTCATGGGGTGAGCAAGAATCCCTTCTGGTAATCATGTGTTTTTATTGAGCCCCTCTGGTGGATGATGGGAGGTAGGGAAGACAGGTTGCTCTCTGGTGAGAGGTGGGGGACGGGGGAATCAGAGGGAGGCCAGATTGTAGTCTGGTTGGGGGAGAGGCAGAAAAGGAGGCAGGCCCAATCATTATCTGGTGGGGCGGGTGGAGGGGAGGCGGGCCCGATCATTTTCTGGTGGCGGGGATGGGAAAGGAGGAAGGAGGCCAGATCGTTGTATGGTGTGGGGGAGGATTGATCATTCTCTAAAGGGTGGGAGGGAGTGGATGTAAGCCAAATGGATCTCTGGTGGGGAAGGCAGATAAAGGGAGGCTAGATGGATCTTGGGGAGAAGGGGTGAGGGCGCGAAGGGCAGGGGAAGGGCAGACTGTTGCCAATCTGTGGGTGATCGGTGGGGAGGAAAGGGGGCAAAGGATAGCGATCGATCTGGGTAGCTGGATGGTGTGGGTGAATAAGGGGGACTGTTATATTGTCAGGGTGGGGGTAATACCTGAAAGGGTCATTGCTCCTGCTTTTCATACTGGGCCGCTTTATCCACCTTTTGCGGCCTGGGAGCAATGTGACAGTGATGTGATTTTCAATTTTTTTTCTAACTGTGCATATGCATTTCAGAGCTCCGATTGTTTCGGGTGGACTGAACACCGCCCACAGCGTAATTCAGACTCGCAATGTTTTCTTTCAGGCTAAGTGTGTATGGGGGCACCTGAAAGTAGATTTCCAAGTTGGATTTGAATTGTTCCCAGATGCAGCACTTAGAATGAAAATGATAAAATCAGGCCTTTAGCATCTCACATTGTGTAGGATAGGGGGAATGAGTGAGGTAAATGTGGGAAGTTATGAAGAAAGGGCGAGAGGTGGGCCTGGATAAGATGCTATGCTTGGAGGGTTGGTGTATTCACAATGGGTCAAATAGCCTCCTTTTACACAGTAGAGATTCTATGGGATAATGGTGTAGTGCTGTACAATAGCATAGCAGTTACACCATTAGGCTAGACTACTAATCCAGAAGGACTGTGCGGGATTTACCACACACCCTGCCACATGTTTCACAGCAGTGGGAGACATTGGTTGGTGGTGGGATCCCCTGGTCCCACCATAGTCAACCGTGGAAATTCTAGCCATTAGTTCAAAACTCACCAGGGAAATTTAAATACAGTTAATTTAGAAAATAAGTATTTACAAAGCTGGTATCAGAAAGATGTTCATAAAACTACTGCATTGTCTGAAAAATCTATTTGATTCTTGATGTTGCTTAGAAAAAGTGTCCCTTCATTCCCTTTTGCTCCAGACCCTCAGAAATTTGCTTGTTTTTATCTGCCTTCTGAAATGGCCCAGCTTATCATTGTTGTGGCTCTTTGGGGAATTGGTTCATGATCTAAAGCTGTGGATAAACTTTGCTCTTTATTTACCATTAGACAGCTGCATACAATACGGACTTGGCAAAAATCTCTACATAGAACTATCTCTCTCCAGGCTCTCTTATTGTGTGATCTTACATCATTGATGATGTAGGCAATATATTTATATCTTTACTATGAACTTTTAATCTACGAATGTCACTTAATTGTAGCAAAACCACTACACCAAAGTCCGATGAGAATAAAATTAGATGGACAATCTCAAGGAACCAGAATGATAAAACTACATCGAGCTCTGTATCATTGTGTTTTCATTATCATTGGATCAAAGTACTGGAGCTCTCATCCCAACAGCTCTGTGGGTGTATCTACACCATAGCAACTGCAGCTGTTCAAAAGACGGCTCATTTAGCACCTTTTCAGGGCAATTAGGAATGGGCAATAAATGTTAGACTTGCCAGCAACTCCCACATCCCATGAGTGAATATTCAAGTAACATTGTTGCATAATGTTAGCTTTCACTGCAGCACCTGAAGCTAATAAATTTATATTAAAAAATTCCTGGCTGTTCCTGTCATTCTGTTATTTCCTTGGACCAACTGCGGGCTGGTTTTTTTTCTAAAAATTGTTTCAATATGATGCTATCCTTTTCCAAATTGTAGAAGAGATAGAAAATACAATCAGGTAAATAAAGAAACATACGTTTTGTCATAAAGCAAACGATTTTGTCTGGTAGAAAGGAAATGCCTTTGTGAGGACTTGTGCTTAAATTATAAGGTCACAGATTCATAAACAGGCTCATCGACCCAATTTGTCCATGCCACTCCTTTTTTAATCCCTAAGCTACGCTCAATTGTTCATGTTCGGCCTATATTCCCCTATACCCATCTTACCCATGTAACTGTCTAAATGCTTTTTAAAAGACAAAATTGTATTTGCCTCCACTACTACCTCTGGTAACTTGCTCCAGACACTCACAGCCTATGTGTGAAAAAATGGCCCTCTGGGCCTTTTTATATCTCTCCCCTCTCACCTTAAACATATGCTCTTTAATCTTAGACTCCCTTACCTTTAGTAAAAGATATTGACTATCTAGCTGATCTATGCCCCTCATTATTTTATAGACTCTATAAGATCATCTCTAAGTCTCCTACACACTAAAGAAAAAAGTCCTAGTCTATCCAGCCTCTCCTTATAACTCAAAATAGCAAGTCCCGGTAGCATCCTAAAAAATGTTTTCTGCACTCTTTTTAGTTTAATATCCTTCCTGTAATAGGGTGACCAGAACTGTACACAGTATTCCAAATATGGGCTTACCAATGTCGTGTACAACTTCAATAAGACTCCCAACTCCTATATTCAATGCTCCGACAAATGAAACCAAGCTTGTCAAATGTTTTCTTCACCAATCTGTCCACCTGTGACCTCATTTTCAAGAAGTTATGAACCTATACTCTTAGCTCTCTTTGTTCTATAACTCTCCCCAACACCTTACAATTAACTGAGTAAGTCCTGCCCTTGCTCAATCTAAAATACATTATCTCATATTTATGTAAATTAAACTCCATCTGCTATTTGTCAGCCCATTGGCCCAATTGATTAAGATCTTGTTGCAATCCTAGATAACATAGAACATAGAACATTACAGCACAGAACAAGCCCTTCGGCCTTCGATGTTGCGCCGACCAATTAAGAAAAAGCAATGACCCTCTAACCTAAACCATTCCCTTTTCATCCATAAACTTATCTACTAACCTCTTAAACGCCCCCAAACTGCAGCAGGCAGGGCTTTCCATACTCTTACCACCCTCTGGGTAAAGAACCTACCTCTGACATCCGTCCTATAACTACCACTCCTTAATTTAAAGCTATGTCCCCTTGTGCTAGCTTTTTCCATCCTAGGAAAAAGGCTATCACTGTCCACCCTATCTAAATCTCTAATCATCTTATATGTTTCAATAAGGTCTCCTCTTAGCCGCCTTCTTTCTAACGAAAATAACCTCAAATCCCTCAGCCTCTCTTCATAAGACCCTTTATCTTGGTCTTATCAAGACAAAGTAATGGTCCTGGTAAACCTCCCCTGCACCCTCTCCAATGCCTCCACATCTTTCTTATAATGTGGGGACCAGAACTGTACACAATACTCCAAGTGCGGCCGCACTAGAGTTTTGTACAGTTGCAACATGACGTTGCGGCTCCAAAATTCAATCCCCCTACCAATAAAAGCTAAGACTATAACCTTCTTCACTATCCACTGTGTCACCAATCTTGGTGTCATCTGCAAAATTACTAACCATGCCTCTGAAATTCTCATCCAAATCATTAACATAAATGACAAATAACAGTGGACCCAACACCGATCTCTAAGAACACCATGGGTTATAGGCTTCCAGTTTGAAAAAAAACCCTCTACAACCATCGTCTGTCTTCTGTCATCAAGCCAATTTTTCATCCATTTGACTACCTCACCATGGATCCCGTGAGATTTAACTTATGCAACAGCCTACCATGTGGTACCTTGTCAAAGGCCTTGCTAAGTGGACAAAATCAACAGCACTGTCCTCATCTACCTTCTTGGTTATCCCTTCAAAAAATTCAGTCAAATTTGTGAGACATGATTTTCCACTCACAAAGCTATGCTGACTGTCGTAATCGTTCTTTGCATCTCCAAATGCCTGTTAGACATCTACAATACAGCAATTGGACATGGTGGAGTTTGCATTGGATATACAGCACAGAAACAGGCCATTCAATTGAACCAGTACGTGCAAATATTTATGCTGCCCTCAAGCCTCCTCGCATCTGTTCTTATCTAAATCTATCATAGTAACCATCTATTCAAATGTTTATCTAGCTTTCCCTTAAATGCATCAATGCAATTTGCTTCAACCACTCCCTATCATAGTGAGTTCCACATTCTTATCATTTACTAGTCTCTGTTGAATTCCCTGTTGGAATTCTTTTTGACCATCTTATAACCTCTCCACAGGAGGGAACATTCTCTTTATACCCGCCCTATCAAAACCCTTCATAATTTTAAAGACCTAAATGAAATCGCCCCCTCAGAGCCTTCTTTTTTTTCTCAAGTAAAGAGATACAACCTGTAAATTTCTCCCTATTATCCACATAAAAGCAAACTGTGTCAAGTTTTTTGGAATTAACTAATCTGTACATAGGGAATGTTGATACGTGTACATTCGAACCAAGGCGATTGCCAAGAATGTAATCCATTGTAAACAGAAACACGGTTAGAAAATTCACAATGAAAGAAGGTCACGCATCCATCAAGCCTGCTCTCTCTGTAACCCATGGGTAATATGTTTTACCATGGCTTTCTCTCCATCATAGGCTATCTCTTTTAATGAACGTGAAGTGCTTTCTCTATCTCCCCAAACTAAAACAGATCAGGCAATACTATAAATATTACTTTAACCCAAACAAGTCACAAGATAAGGACAAGGCATCACAGGGAGCAATAAGGGTTGGATGTGAGCCAAAAGAAAAGTGGCAAAGCATGAAGAAAAGTGGACATGTCCTCTCTCTGTCCAATGTCGCCCGCAAAAAAAGCTTCCTCTTCAACAGATACTGATCAACTTGCTTTTGTAAGGATCAATTTTCCCCAAATCAAATTTCATTCTCTCATGGCAATTGTTCTTATCTCTAATAAAAGCAAATTACTATGAATGCTGGAGTCTAAAACCAAAAGAGGAAATGCTGGAAAATATCAGCACATCTACTAGCATCTGTAAGGAGAAAAAAGAGCTGATGTTTCGAGTCTAGATGGCCATTTGTCAAAGCTTTGACAAAGAGTCATCTGAACTCAAAATATCAGCTCTTTTCTCTTACAGATTTTCCAGCATTTTCTCTCATTGGGTTCTTATCTCTAACCTTGTTAGGAGCCTTCGAATATGTATGTTTCCAGCACAGCCCAGACATTTTGAGAGTGAGCTATCATTAAAAACATTTTGTGATACAGCAGAATCTTCACACAATCTCCAAATGTTTGAAAAACCAAAATCAATAGTTCTGAGTAAGAGTGTTGGAAGCTAACATCTGCAAAATTTTAGTCTGCTTTTATGTGGTTTCTATCAAAGCAAATGACTTAATGTTTTCCCACAATATCTTCCATCTGCCAGATTTTTGTCCACTCATGTTAAGTTCATTTTTTGCGAGACTCTTCCATCCTTGATACAAAGGCAAACACCAACTGCTGTCAGATTCAAAAGTTCGTTATTCTTCTTACATACGCAAGCTGGTGAACCTTTGCTACATAATTTCCATTCAATGCTGGGAGTCAGGTAGCAAAAGTGCGCCAAAAATGAGACAGTCCTCCTTTATGTAGCTTTTACAATCCTTCAGATCACATGTGATCAAAGAACAAAGAACAAAACAGCACGGGAAACAGGCCCTTCGGCCCAACGAGCCTGCGCTGCCACCCCGATGTTCCCACCTCTGCCCGTGATCCCTGTCTATGTTTATAGATCTATGGATTAAAAACTAAATTTGAGACAATTTAGGGAGAATTTGTTTTGCCAATTAGCCTAAGAGCACATTCTTGGGATATGGGAGGAAACCGGAGCACCCAGAGAAAACCCACGCAAGCACAGGGAGAATGCGCAAACTCCCACAGACACAGGCCCAAATCCATGTGTCTGCACAGCACAGCGATAGTCACTGAGCTGTCATGTTGCCCATCAAATGATCCAGGTCAAGCGTACACTAACGACGTGAAGCACTAGGACACTCTTGAAAAAATCCAAGAGCAGCCCTCTCACGACCCATCGCGTGTATGCCCCTTGTTAGACAACAAGGTGGACCAAAGCACCCGTAGGATAAAAACAAGTACATCAATATCATCATCTATTTACACACTTCCCAGGGACTTCCAAGGCTCATGATCCCTATTTTATATCAGTTTTCTATACCCCTCCATTCCCATTCTGTTCATGTACCCATCTAAGTATTTCTTAAATAACTCCAGAGTGCCTGCCTCCACCACTTTACTTGGCAGCGCATTCCATACCCCCACCACCCTCTGTGTGAAAAAACTCCCTCTAGCATCCACTCAGGGAGAATGTGCAAACTCCACACAGACAGTGACCTGAGCCGGGAATCGAACCCGGGTCTCTGATGCAGTGAGGCAGCAATGCTAACCCACTGTGCCACCCGAGAAGCACAGAAACCAGAAGCAGGAGGAGGCCATTTGGCCCTTTGAGCCTGCTCCACCATTCATTTTGATCATTGCTGATCATCAAATTAAATATACTGATCCCTCCCTTCTCCCCACATCCCTCAATCCCTTTAGCCCCAAGAGCAATATCTAATTTCTTTCTGAAATCACACAACGTTTTGACCTCAACTACTTTATGTGGGAGTGAATTCCACACATTCCTCACCTCAGTTCTAAAAGGTTTCGCCCTTATCCTCAAACTCTGACCCCTAGTTTTGGACTCCCCCCACCATCAGGAACATTCTTTCTGAATCTACCCTGTCTAACCCTGTTAGAATTTTATAAGGTTCTATCAGATCCCCTCTCACTCTTCTAAATCCAGTGAATATAATCGTAACCGACTTAGTCTCTCCTCATATGACAGATGTGCCATCCCAGGAATCAGCCTGGTAAATCTTCACTGAGGCTAGATAGCAAGGACATCCTTCCTCAGATAAGGAGACCAAAATATGTGCTGTTTAAGGAGGTGCATACAAACAATAACAAGATGGTTATAATATTCAGTGATTTCAATTTTCCCAACATTAACTGCGATATATATCGTATTAAAGACTTTGGATGGAGTAGATTCCTTGAAATGTGCATGGGGGAACTTTTCAGGGCAATTATTGGAGGGTCCAACAAGAGAGGGAGCTGTGCTGGACCTAAATGGGGAGCATGATGATACACTGTCCCCCAACAAACACTCCCAGGACAGATACAGCACGGGGTTAGATAAAGAGTAAAGCTCCCTCTACACTGTCTCCCATCAAACTCTCCAAGGACAGGTACAGCATGGGGTTAGATACAAAGTAAAGCTCTCTCTACACTGTCCTCCATCAAACACCCCTAAGGACAGTTACAGCACGGGACTAGATACAGAATAAAGCTCCCTCTACACTGTCCCCATCAAACACTCCCAGGATAGCTACAGCATGGGATTAGATACAGAGTAAAGCTCCCTCTACACTGTCCCCCATCAAACACTCCCAGGACTATGACATAATATAGCTAATCACAAGACACCCTTTCTTTTAGTCAGGTTAATTATATCTAAGGTCATAATATCATTATGTTGAAAGAAAGAGAACTGTTAAAGGGTAAATTTGTTAATCACAGATGTCTTAAGCTTAAAACTTAAGCTAAGTTTTTAGTTGCATGTGATGTTAACCCCTCAATATCTCACTCATTCAAGCTCTATATCTGTCTACAACCTCCTTATGTCTGCTTCATGAATACAAAGCTCTCTTTGTATGATCTATAAATTTGCTCCCTTCATTTAAGTCATTGACAGAAGTTGTAAGAAGTTGAAGGCCAACACAGACCATTGCAAGGCTCCATTTGTCACATGCTGCCATTCAGAAAAAGACGATTTATGCTCTAATGAAAGATCATCTAGACTTGAAATGTTGGCTCTATTCTCTCCCCACAGATCCTGTTAGACCAGCTGAGATTTTCCAACATTTCCTGTTTTTATGCCACTTATGCATACTCTCTGTTTTCTGCCAGTCAGATACTATCCATACTACTATAATATTCCTTACAACATGAGCTTTTCTGCAATAACTTTTGTTGTGGCACCATATCAAATTCAATGTTAAAACAACATTTTCTGTGACTATGATATATTATTCCTCTAGGTCCTCTTTGTTTTTTTATAAATAATCATAGAATAATAGAATCCTTACAGTGCAAAAGGAGGCCATTCAGTCCATTGAGCCTGCACTGACAACAATCCCATCCAGGCCATATATCTATAACTCTTCACTCTTTACACTGCTAATCCTCCTGACTCTAAGGGACAATCTAGCATGGTTAATCAACCTAATTTGTACATCTTTGGATATATGCCGATATGATTGGGCTCCAAACAGAACAGAGAGGAGTTTTAACATATTACAGAGTGTGCTCATTCACTTATCTCCAAAGAAGTACCTGAATAATTGAAATGGAAAGAAGGGAGAATGTGAATTCAAACATTTACAATGGTAAAAATAAATATTTAGAGAATTTCAGAAGAAAATATTGCACAAAAACATTGGGAGGATGTAGTTCCAAATAGTCAAAGACTGAACCAGTACACATAATTAGAAGATATATAAACAGAATAGACCTTGCAGTAGGATAAATCCAGACATTCCACTCTACCTTCGAATAAACAACAACAAATCAGATCATCAGTGGAACAAAGCAGAGGTCTTGGGAATATCCGATAGATTATTATACAAGAATACACAAATGAGTGGCTTGAAACTAGTCCAGATGCAAAATTTTGAAAATCTCAAACTGGATTCTCAGTCACTCACTTCTGGATTAACATAGTGACAGCCAATTCAGCTGAAATCAGTTGTATAATAGTAATGTCACTGAACTATTAATCCAGAGGCCCAGGCAAATGTTCTGTGGACATTTGCTCAAATTCCCCCAAAGCAGTTGGTGGAATTTAAATTCAATTAATAAAACCTGGAATTTAAAGCTAGTCTCAGTATTAGTGACCATAAAACTATCATCAATTGTCATAAAAACCTATCGGGTTCACCAATGTTCTTTAAAGAAGGAAATCTGCCTTCCTTGCTTCGTCTGGCCCCCATGTGATTCCAGACCCTCAGCAATGATTCTTAAGTGCCCTCCAGTTCAAAGGGATGAACAACAAATGCTGGTCTTGCCAGTGACAACCACATCCATGAAAAAAATCAACTGAAAAAAAGTAGGTTCTTTTTTTAAATATTATAATGATGCTGATATATTTCACTTTGCAATTTTAATCCTGACTTGCTGGATTTTCCAGGCCTCAGGAAATCTCACAGCTCAAAGAAAACTAGGTCAAATTCAGAGGGAAGGTGCTTTTATAGCTGTCATTGTCATAAAACTTTGAATAGCCAGCAGTATGTGCATATCAATGTCAGGCTAGCAGCAACGTCACATATGTGAGGTAAAGCTATAATGGGAGGAATGAATTGTCCTTAACAAAGATTGCTGGTGTGTGAATGAAGAGAAGGACGGTAAATGAGGCTGTGTCTGACAATTATGGCTCATTGTGTTCTGAAATGAATTCAGTGATGTTGTTCACTTGTATGATGTCATTTAATTTCTTGCTGCACTGTATCCAATTCCTCAAGGCTGCACTGCTTGGATTGATCATAATGTTCATCTATTCTCATTACCTTTTGAATAGAGAGTTTTCTGATCCCATTTGAATAAAGAACATCTTTGCCTCTGTCCACCTTCTGTTTTAAGGTCTCTGCTACTATGTCGGAGAATTATAGCACAATTGCTGCCCTGCTATATATTTTATCAGTATTCTTCTTGCTCTTGCCAGTCACTTTCAGTATCTGCTGCAACAGGGATACACTTCTCCTTTCAGAGGTGCAGGACAACTTTACTAGCACTGGCTAGTTTTAAATGGTATTTATCTTGTATGAACTTGGGCCCCTTATAAAGCCACCTAGCTACTAAACAGTGAGTTTAGAACTTGAATACATTCTGCTTTCATTCTAAGCAGCAGGCATCATTTATTTTGTGTATTGCTTCTATCAAAAAGAATGGGGAATGAGTACAGGTTAGTTGGAGTCCTTACTTTGTGTGATTTGTAGCTTGCTTGTGCTAATTCCACCATTACAGCTTCCTCAGTCCTAGAAGTGAACTCAAGGTCAATTCCATATATTGGATGCTAGTAATCTGTATTATTGAGTGCCAAGGCCCCATGTGCACAGCACGAGACTTGCGCAACAGCTGTGAAAAATTGCAATGGCTTGATAGTCCCGTAATGTATTCATGGTCATTCAAACATGTTGCTGCATGGTCAGCTGATTCAGGTATTGTTTCCTCATGGAGAATCCATGTGATGATGACAGAAAGCAGTTGAATATGGCCTAACAATTCAATAGCGTATTTATTGAAGTTTTGCTATTTATTGAAAGGTTATTCCCCATTTTCCATCTGCAAGTCTTTCTACCTTTCTATTTGAACCCAGCATTTTTCACCCATGAGCATATTGTGAGTCAACACCAATTAGCTGTCAGAACTGATTAGAGTACCAACGAGGCCAATTTTTATAATCGTTTCAGTGTGTGCTTCAGGTATATTCAATGTGCATTTACTTGTACTTCTTTTTTGGGAAAGTATTCATGTCACATTCCTAGACATGTGCTCCCTACTTTCAGATCAGATGTTAAACTAAAGCTCTGTCGGTTCTCTCAGGCAGATGTAAAGGACCTCATGACACTATTTTGAAGAACAGGAGAGATCTAACCTAGCTAGTAATTACTGTTGCATATTTGCTGGTTTGTTATATGTTTGATCTGTCACAGAACAGTGCAGTGATATTAATTTTGAAGTGTGCAACAGCCTTATAGTCAATACCTTAAAATATCTCTGTAGTCACAAAATGTGGACACTCAGTTCCAGCTTTGTTTACTCTGGTCCACACCCAGTCTTAATCAATCAAACACAGTGAACATGAATCAGTTACCAGACTCGTATAATTGAACACAGAAGACCTGAGCAATTGACCACCACGTTTACCCTTCAAATCAACATAATCACAACAGATTATTTTGTCATTATCACATTATTGCTTGTGGGAGATGCTGTTATGTTTCCCACTTTACAATAGTGATTGCACTAAAAGTAATTCATTGGCTGTAAGGTACTTTGCATTTAATTGAGGTGTATAAAACTCTAAAATTCTAGCAGCAATTAGCTTACTCTAATCTTGTATTTTGGATGGTTCAATGTTATTCCTAAATCTGCTGAATTTAGAAAAGATAGATTATCCCAGACTAAAGCTTCAGTCAGAGTATTTATTCTTGGAGCTATGTCTCAGCTTAGGATTTTAGTCAAGAAGGGCTCAATTGTTGAGGATTTTGAGTGGCTTCACTTTTCATGGTATGTTGCTGGAATTCACAAATGGGAGTTGATGATGCCTCTACAATCATTCAGAGTTGTAAAATGACCAATATAAATGCAATCCTTTCCCTTCTAGATAACCTTAGAATTGAAGGTGATGTGACTCAGTGGCTACCTTGACCTGTCTTTCTCTGCAAAATGTCCCTCAACTGAACCATTCTGGCTTCTTTTCAGTCATATAGCTGCAGCGATTTAGATGCAATGCAGTTTCATTCTGCAGAACATTTCTATCATCCATAACAGCTTTTGACAATTTTCTGCTATTGGGCCATCCCTCAAAATAACCAGAGATCTACAGAAACATATATGCATTATGAGTGCATTCTTCCAATCATGTAATCTCCTAGGAATGGCTTTTAAAAAAAAGATTAATTTTAAAGGCCAAATTAGGGCATTATTTAGGATGCTCTTCTCTGTCCCCCAAATCAATTAAGTTCCAGGATTAACATCACTAATCACACCTGTCCTGTACATACTTTCTAAAGCCTAAAATGTCATTCTCTTTCACAATAGTGTTTACTTTTTTTGAAAGGCTGCATAAAGTTGATACTTGCCACATGCTTTGGTAATTTGTTCCAGAAAATAGCAAGTTGAAAAATGATTGATGAATCTGATATAATTATGCAGGAACATACTTCTGGCAGCAATTAACTTGTTGAAACCTTGCATTTTGGCTGTCTCTGTTATTCCCAAACATGGTGAATCCTGAAAAAATAGACTAATGTAAATTGAAGCTTCAGTCAGAGCATCTGTTCTGGAAGTTATGTCGGAGTTTAGGAGGCTCAACTGTTGAGGTCCTTGAGTGGCTTCATCTTTCATGGCGTGTTTAGTGGGATCAAGCAGTTTTGAGGAAATTCGCAGATGTGGACTGATAACTCCTCTATAGTCATCCAAACTGCTCCGGCTTCTGTGTACACCCTTAAATAACAGGACAAATTGCAAATAGTGCGCTATCCAGTTACATTTCTAAACAGACTTGAATCTCTGGCAGACAAAATAACTGATTTGCTGGTTTTCTGATACGCAAGTGAAATCTCAGCTTATTTGAGCAACTGTTACATACAGAAATATAGGAATTTTACAGTACTTGGCCTATTACGCCTGACAAGGGGCCATCCAGCCTAATTCCACTTCTCAGTTTTTAGTCCATGTTACAGCATTTCTAGTGAGCACCTATATTTACATCTGATGGAGTTTCCACCTATACTGCCCTTTCAAGCAGTGAACATCTGAACCTCACCATCCTGTAGCTGAGGAAACATTTCCTCAACTATAATCTTTATACCAATTACTTTAAATCCATACCCATGATTATTGACTCCTGTAAAGAAAAAAAAACTTCCTAATACATTCTATCAAGGCCCTTCATTTTATATACTTCATTTAAATCTCTTCTCAGTCTCCTCTATTCCCAAGAAAATAGCTCTGTTATATCAATCTTAGGTCATAGGTAAGAATTCCTAATCTTAGCAACTGTAAAATAACGGGTTAATAGCTATGTTAAAGAAATAGTGAAATGCATTGTGGTGTAACAGCAACATCACCAGTTACATACCAGATACTTTGAAGATAATGTGGAATAGACTGTACTTATCTCAAAGCTCATAAAGTAGTTTTGAAAAATCAAGGCCTTGCACCTACACCACTCATAAGAAGAGAGAAATTTTCTCAATATTGATTAACCCACAAATTACTCAAACATCCAAGTACTACTCAAAGCAAAAACCAAACTGCAAACCAGCAACATCCTTTGTAAATCTGCTCTACACCTTCTCTGGTATGATCGCACCCTTCCTGTGAGGTGATAATCAGAACCTACAAATCAATTACAGGAAGCCTATCAAGTGAAATAGTCAGTTCTCAAAGTTAAGCAGTCATGGATCAGGGCAGCACTCTTGCAGAAGTTCAAATGTAGAGACTTGTGTATTTCATCTCAGCTGACAGACTCAACTGCTGCACTGTCAGAAGAGCCAGTTTAGAACAGATAAAATGTTATACTGAAGGCCTGTTGGCTTCCTCTTGCAAACCTAAAACATCCTGGGGCACCAGTGTCAGAAGTTCTCTCTTTCATTCTGGCCTATATCTATCCTTCAATTAACATTGCTAAATAAATAATCTGATTATTACTCTATTGTTCTTTCTGAGAGTTTCCTGTGTGCAAATTGGCTGCCGTGGTTCATATTTACAACACTGACTACACTTCAAGAAAAGAGCACTCCAATGGCTGAGAAGGGATTTAGGATATCCCAATGTCATGAAATGTCCACATAAGTACAAGTCTTTCTTCCATATAAAAAGTTGTAAAGGAAGATATTGAGAGCAGACACCTTATAAGACAATGGGTTGATTATAGCTTTTTCTTTCAACTGCAAATAAATCTGTAGATATTCTAATCACAAACATGAATTTGCTTAACTTTCAGTAAATATGTTCTTTTTTCCCCAAAGATAATTCCAAGCAGAGTCAACTGGTTTAGATCCAAAATTAATTTTAAATCTCAGAGGATCAACTGAGGATTTCCTTTTGTTGCAGAGAACTTCTATTGCCAAATATAGTCACAAAAATTAGTTTATAATGTTTAGGTCTAAACTGAGCACTGTTGCATATGTGCAGCTGTTATGTTTGATGTGATCTTAATTTCAAACTCTGAACTAAATCCACTGGTGATGGATTGAAAAAATATTGAGATTTTGGAATTTCTTTTTGGATTTTCTTGTTTACCTAATACATTTTGGCACCTCCAATCATCCACTATCTTATCGTGCCCATCAAAATCCACTTCAGGATTATTTTTGGAACAAGTTAATTGTCTAGTCTGCAAAAAAAAAAATACACCAAATGTAAAGAAGTTATGTTCTTAAATTTTCTTTCTGCATCCAGTTCATAACCTTCTTCAATATCTCCTGCCTTGTGTTTGCATGATTAATTTTTGTGCATTTGGCTTCTCTGCATTATTTTATAAAAAGATTATATCTCTAATTTAAGCTTTTGTTTCTTCGGAATTTGTCTTTCATGCATTTCTCCAAATTTTAACTCTTACTTTACTATTTTAACCATGGTATAAACTTTATGTAAACTTCACTAATGCTTGCAAAAGTGGGTGTAGAAATAGGGTTAAAAGAGAAATCAGGAGGGCAAAAAGTGGACACAAAATTGTCTTGGCAGAAAAGGCAAACGAAAATTCAAAGAATTCTACAAATATATAAAAGACAAAAGAGTAACAAGGGGAAGAGTAGGATGTCTTAAGGATCAACAAGGTCATCTATGTGCCAATCCACAAGAGATGACTGAGATCCTAAATGAATATTTCTCATCAGTATTTACTATTGAGAAAAGCATGGATGTTAGGGAACTTGGGAATTAAATATTGATGTCTTGAAGAGTGTAGATATTACAGAGAAGGAGGTGCTGGAAGTCTGAAAGTGCATAAACATAAATAAATCTGTGGGACCTGTTGAGGTATATCCCAGGATATTGTGGGAGGCTAAGGAGGAAATTGTGGGTCTCCTAGTCGAGATATTTGAATCATTGATAGTCATGGGTGAGGTACCTGAAGATTGGAGAGTGACAGATGTTGTGCCTTTATTTAAAAAGGGTTGCAGGGAAAAGCCTGGGAACTACAGGCCAGTTAGTCTCACATCTGTGGTGGGTAAATTCTTGGAAGGTATCTTGAGAGACAGGATTTACAGGCATTTAGGCATTCTGGTCACCCTATTATAAAAAGGATATTATTAAACCAGAAAGAGTGCAGGAAAGATTTACTAGGATGCTACCAGGACATGATGGATTGAGTTATCGGGAGAAACTGAATAGACTGGGACTTCTTTTCTCTGGAGCATAGGAGACTGAGGGGTGACCTGATGAGATCTATAAAATAAATGAGAGGCGTAGACAAGATAGAAAGTCAGTATCTTTTCCCAAAGGTAGGGGAGTCTAGGTAGATAGTCAATACCTTTTCCCAAAGGTAGGAGGGCATAGGTTTAAGGTGAGACGGGAGAGATACAAAAGTGTCCAGAGAGGCAATTTTTTCACACAGAGAGTGGTGAGTGTCTGGAACAAGCTGCCAGTAGTAGTAGTAGAATTATGGACAATTTTATCTTTTAAAAAGCATTTAGATATTTACATGGGTATGATGGGTATAGAGGGATATGGGCCAAATGCAGGCAATTGGGATTAGCTTAGGGGTTTTAAAAAAAAATAAGGGCAGCATGGATAAATTGGGCCGTAGGTCCTGTTTCCATGCTGTAAACTTTTATGTGCCAGGGAGCTGAAACCATTGTCCACAACTTGACTCACAATGGCAGGCATCATATTGATGGCAGTGGCATTGCTGAAATGTAGGCCTATTCACTAGCAAAACAGGGTGCAATACCTGTTGTCTCTGACCACCTCAATCAAACCAAAATTTTCTTAATTTAGCCAGGATCTTCATGGAACACAGCACAGATCATGTACATCAGGATGAAATAATTATGGGCTGTGCATCAGGATAAAAAAAATGAAAAGATGCGAAGTGCCAAGACTCATGAAAACAGAGTCACTTAAATAGAATCATAGAATTCCTACAGCCCTTATAATAATCCCAGTTAGGCCTCATCCCGTAATCCCATGTATTTGCCCTGCTAATCCTCCTGACATTAAGAGGCACTTTAGCATGGTCAATCAACCTTGTATATCTTCGGAGTCTGAGAGAAAACCAGGACTCCCAGAGGAAACCCACGCAGACACATCACGTGATCCTCCCTTAATGTGCCTTTTACTAATGATGGAAATTGAAAAGTAAATAGAAATGAGTTAAAATTGGTCCAATTTGCTCATTTTGTACTCAGTTACAATATCACAGCATTACATGTCTAATTTAGAATGAATGCTGCTACATTATAACATTGAAGATAAAATGCTTAGTACAATCCAATTATTGTCATTATCACTGGCAATTTCAACCAAAAGCTTCAAGACATTATTGCTAAAGTTCCCAATTGTTACTTGGTGTCATACCGTACCACTTCTTGGTTAAACTATCGCTTTTCCTATACTTCGCACAACTATTGTCTTTTCAGAACTATGAACCAATAATTTTAATGTTAAATGCAATGTTCAGATTTGTTCATTGATTGGTGATATGCTGACATTGTAATATTTACAATAAAATGTTGCTCTTCATTCTCTATTTGGGGGCAAGTAATGCTCACGCTGAACTGATTGAGACATTACAGGCTTTCTTAGTTTTCAAGCACAATGAAAGTAGAATGTTTGGAACATTAAGAGTAGGAAAAGGAAGAGGGAAGATCAGGAGGAGTAGGAATGGCAGAGAGGGCTGTAATAAGGAGTATAGATAAATGTTTTAAAACAAAATACAGAAAAATGAGCAGCACTACACATGTTATATGATAGAGGAAACGGATATGGGAACACAATTAATTGTCTGGCTTCCTCAGATAGCAATAGATGCAGTAAGCTGAATGCCCATCACCTCTACTGTTCAATCAGGATGATTTTCAACTGCATATCATTTGTTTCTTGCCTTTATTCTTCCATGAGATACGAATGTCACTGGCAAGTCCAGCATTTGTTGCCCATCCCTAATTGCTCTTCAACTTAGTTTCAGAAGGTAGTTAAGACCTTGCTGTGGGTCTGGAATCACATGTAGGCCGGATCAGATAAGAACAACAGATTTCCTTCTCTAAAGAACATTAGTGAATCAGGGGGGTTTTTGCAACAATGGACGATAGTTTCATGTCATTATTACTGAGCCAAGATTTCAATTCCATATTTATTAATTATATTTAAATTCCACCAATTGCTATGGTGGAAATCTGAACCCTTGTCCACAGAGCTTGAGCCTGGGCTTCTGGATTATTAGTTCCCTGACATTACCACTAGGCTCACATATCCCCAAAAGCAGAAATGGACATCCATTAGTTGAAAATGGAAAGAAGAAGAGGATTGAAGCAGAAAAATGCCTTTGCAATCTCATTGATGCCTGAGACCCAACTGATGCAATTTTCAGGAGGATTTCTAACTGAATAAGCAATATAGACAGAAAAAGCTGAATGCCATCTCCTCTGCTCTATAATTTGATAGGAATGATTTTCAACTGCTAATCACTCGTTTCTCGTCTGTCGGATTCTTTAATGATGGCACTTAGCGAGACAGAGATTTGATCTGATTCATTGACTTTATTCAGACATCTTTGCTCCTGAGATGCAGTGTTCAAACATGTGCAATTTGACCTTGGCCCCAAATGGAATACAGAACATATCATACAGTAGCTAATACATAGGTTTATATTACAAATGGTTATCATCATGACATCTCTCCCTTATCAGACAGAAAACACATCCAAGATTCCATCTGACTTTCCACTTAAAACAATTAAATATTTCCAAACAGTAAAAGCTCTTTTCAAATTCAAATTTTGTTTGTTTCGCTAGTGACCAGTACTGATGTTCCATCTCTTGTGGTCATTTCAGCATTAGTCTGTTGCGCCGAATCCCTGTGAATTGCATGTGATTAGCAAAGGCCTGTGAGATAAACTGCAGCCCATTGTCTAAATACTAAGTAACTGATGAATCACGCTTGCAAATATCTCTGTCATTGTTACCTCTGCTATTGTAGACTTCATCATACATATTAAATATAGTAGCAAATGTGATAGTCAAACTAGAATAGATTCTTTTGAAAGAAATCTACAGCTATGCTTTCCTACAGTGCAACTGTGCTGCATACTAATTCAGGTGGGTTGGGTTGGCTAACAACATGACATCTGTGAGATGATATGCTGAATTGTTCTATGTTCCAGACCAACAAACCAGGTTTGCAGGTTCTACTTCATATAAAGCAATCTTTCATGAGCTGTGTTGTTACCATCCTATACCTTGGGCACCTTAGCACTAAAGGTCTGTTGCCTCTGAGCCAACATTTCCCAATTGTGCACAGATCATCTCTCACAGTAATGTACAGTTTGTGTGGATACTCCTTCCATTTTCCAGTCTGGATTCTCTCTGCCTGATGACTTTTAATTCTGAGTCTCTGCATGACTCTGTCTTTTATCACCCTTGTTTTCATTGTTTTGGATGTTGAGTGCACTGCTCCAAATTGCACAAGTCATTCAACTTTCTTCATTACCATAAACCCTTCCATCTTATCCACCTCCAGTAGCCTTGATAGTAAATCAGCATTGTGGAAGACGTGGTATTGCTGAAATTTAATTAACGACCCGGTATTGCTGAAATTTAACTATCCAAAAATGATTTTGATCTCAGAGTATATCACCGCCAGTGTTTTATGGTCAATCAGCAACTCAAATTCAATGCCAAACAGGTATGTATGTAATCTTTCACATGCAGAGAACAGTCTCAAGGCCTCTGTCTCTGTCTCAGTTTCCCCACATCTAAGGTCAACTTGCCTAAGCAGTGAGACTTGGCTCTCCAGCATATGTCAGCACGAGCACTACTTCTAGTTTCACATGACTGGAATCCACAACAACTTTCGCTGGTGCTTGTGGATCATAATATTGAAGGCTGTGTCCTCAGAGGCTGTGTCTCAGCCCCTTACTATACTCCTTATACACCTATGACTATGTGGCCAAATTCTCCTCCAACTCAATTTTCAAGTTTGGTGATGACACCACCATAGTGGGTCACAATGGTGAGACAGTATCCAAGAAAAAGATAGAGACTCTAATGAATGGTGCAACAACATTAATTTCTCCCTCAATCTCAACAAAAGGAAGGAGATAATCATTGACTTCAGGAATGTAAAGGAGAATATGCCCCTGTTTACATCAACAGGGACAAAGAAGAACTGTTTGAAGGCTTCAAGTTTCTAGGTGTTCAGATCACTAGCAACCTGTCTCAGTCCCTCATGCTGATGCTATAGTTAAGAAAGCTCACCAATACTTTTACTTTCTCAGTAGCCTAAAGAAATTTAGCATATCCACTATGACTCTCACCAAATTCTATAGATGCACTATAGAAAGCATCATTTCTGGTTGTAACACAGCTTGATATGGCTACTGCTCTATCCAAGACGGCAAAAAATTTACAACCTGTTGGATATGAAACCTAGTCTATCATGCAAACCAGCCTTCCATCCATTGACTGTCTACACTTGCCGCTGCCTCGGAAAAGCAGCCAGCATAATCAAGGATCCCTCACACATGGACATACACTGTTCCACGTTCTTCCATCAGGAAAAAAACACAAAAATCTGAGGTTACGTACCAACTGACTTCAAGAACTTCTTCCCTGCTGTCATCAGACTTTTGAATGGACTTACCTCACATTAAGTTGATCTTTACATCCTACCAATATCTGTAACACTACCTTCTGTATTCTCTCCTTTCCTTCCTTATGTATGATATGCTTTGTCTGTATAGTGTGCAAGAAACAATACTTTTCACTGTATACTAATGAAAAATTCATACTTGGGCTATCCTTACCTTGTCCCTGGGGGATCTAAGCTTGTTCACTGGCTTGAGTTTGATCTCACAAACACTGAAGTCAAATTATCTGCACCCAATGTAATTGACTAAAATTGAACCTCCTCAGATTCAAGCAAAGCTGCCACCTTCAACTTGTGTCCAGGGTTAACAAATTGCTTTTTTAAGCAACCGATGCCTTGTGTTGACAAGTTTGTACAACTTGATTGCTGAGCTGAATAACCGAATCAATTGCGTAATTACACAAATGCATGCTGCAATCTATCGACCAATTGTGCAACATTTCTCCCATCTGTCTGCTTCATCTGGTAAAAATGTCTTGCTGGAATGTTGTGTTTGTCTTCACCACATCGTCTTTGTTGAATGCATCTATCACAAAGTAATGATCATCTTGTGTCAGTGAGTGTTTCGAGTGGCTCCCTCTGATACCCCAGCATTGCAGAATAACAAAATCCTCCACTAATCTGCCTAGTTGAACCCCAAACTCCTCCAGCCATTCAATCCATCATACACTCACTACACTAGCTTCACCACTAGGATCAAATAATCAAACACCTTACAAATACTATGATTGAGACCAGGTCAGTGGTTGGGAATTCTATGGGAGCAACTCACTTCCTGACCTCCCAAAGCCTGTTCGGCATCAATGAGGCACAAGCCAGAAGTGTGATGGAATATCCTCCAATTGCCTGAATGAATGCAGCTCTAACAATACTCAGGAACCTCAACACCATCCGCAATGAAGCAGCCCATTTGCCTGGCATTCTGTCCACCAACATAAACATTTACTACCTCCATCACTGATGCACAGTATAGCATTTCTGTGTGTGTATATATAGATAAAAGATGCATTGCAACAAGTCTTCTTTGATAGCACCTTCCAAGCCCATGACTCTATCACCAAGAAGAACAAGGGCAGCAAATGTACATGAACACCACCATCCTCAAGTTCCCCTTCAAGCTCCACCACCATCCTAAGGTATACACTTCTTCATTCTCACTGGATCAAAATTCTGCAACTCTATTTCTAACAGCACTGTGAGTGTATCTACATATCTGCAGTGATTAAAAAATGCAGCTCGCTGCCACCTTCTCAAGGGCAGTAAGGTATGGGCAACAAATGCTGTCCAAGGCCATGGTGCTACATGCCATGAAGGATTTTTAAAAATTGCATCTCTGATCCTGTCCAATCCATCTAAGGTAAAGTAACCTAATTGAATATATTATAAACCAATATTGGATCAATTACTGGGGAGGCAGTGGGGATTTTCACAGTAGCTTCATTGCTTGTTAATGTAAGCATAATTATGATACTAATCAATAATAAACTTAATGGTATTGTCACTGGACTAGTAATGCAGAAACCCAGCATAATGTATTGTGGACCCAGGTTTGAATCTCACCACAGCAGATGGTGAAATTTGAATTAAATAAAGATCTGGACTTAGAAGTCTAATGGTGACCAAGAAACCATTGTTGATTGTCATTTAAAAACCATCTAGTCCACTGATGTCCTTTAGAGAAGGAAATTTGCCATCCTTACCTGGTCTGGCTAACATGTGACTCCAGATTCACAACAATGTGGTTGAGTCTTAAAAATTCTCTGAAACAGCCCAGCAAACCACTTAGTCAAGGGCAATATATGCTGGCCTAGTCAACAATGCCCATATCCAAGTTTAGGTATAAAAAAAGAGAACTCTTAAGACTAAAATTTGACCCGATTTTCACTGATTTTAATCATTTTTACCAACTCCCCGTATGCAATTCCCTGAACATTTGACCTCTGATCCCATATTGTACTTAATATTCGAGAGCCATATAGTATATGGTATATTATCATGAACCTGCATAACAATTGGTAATTAGCATGATAAGGAGCCAATTGCAATTTTCAGGTGCCCTGCAAATTCTATTTTATTTTTCTTTCTAGTGGTGGGAGAAAAGGGGTGGCTAGGAGGAGCAGGAGCGCCTGATTCCAGAAAAGAAGCTACTCCCTAATGCTGCTCTTGCTGCCAAGCCAGGCCCCAACTTCCTGGCCAGCTCCGTACGGGAGCAGCTTTCCCACAGTCGGTAAGCTGTAGCAGGCGCCAGCTTGATCGAAACCAAGCCCAAACCACAAATGGTTCCATAGAACATAGAACATAGAACATAGAACAATACAGCACAGAACAGGCCCTTCGGCCTTCGATGTTGTGCCGACCAAAATAAAAAGCAATGCCCTCCAAACTAAACCATTCCCTTCTCTTCCATATACTTATCAACTAACCTCTTAAACGCCACCAACTTGGCGCATCTACAACAGCTGCAGGCAGGGCATTCCACTCCCTAATCACTCTTTGAGTAAAGAACCTACCTCTGATATCCGTCCTATAACTCATACCCCTTAATTTAAAGCTGTGTCCCCTCGTGCTAGCTTTCTCCATCCTAGGAAAAAGGCTATCACTGTCCACCCTATCTAAACCTCTAATCATCTTATATGCTTCAATAAGATCCCCTCTTAGCCGCCTCCTTTCTAACGAAAACAACCTCAAATCCTTCAACCTCTCTTCATAGGACCTGCCCTCCATACCAGGCAACATCCTAGTAAACCTCCTCTGTAACCTCTCCAATGCCTCCACATCTTTCTTATAATGTGGCGACCAGAACTGCACACAATACTCCAAGTGCGGCCGCACTAGAGTTTTGTACAGCTGCAACATGATGCTGCGGCTCCTAAATTCAATCCCCCTACCAATAAAAGCTAAGACTCCATATGCCTTCTTAACAACTTTATCCCTTGACTGCCTACTTTCAGGGATCTATTGACACATACACCAAGATCCTTCTGTTCCTCAACACTATTAAGAGCCCTACCATTAGCCCTATACTCTACACATTTATTGTTCCTGCCAAAGTGCATTACCTCCCACTTTTCCACATTAAACTCCATTTGCCACCTCTCGGCCCAGCTCTGCAACTTGTCCAAGTCACTCTGTAAACTAAAACCCCCCTCTTCACTATCTACCACACCACCAACTTTAGTATCATCTGCAAATTTACTGATCCATCCCTCCATACCCTCATCCAGATCATTTATAAAAATTACAAACAGCAGGGGCCCCAAAACAGACCCCTGAGGCACACCACTCGTCACCTAACTCCACGATGAATATCTCCCATCAACCACCACCCTCTGTCTTCTATCTGCCAGCCAATTCCTAATCCAATTAGCTAAATCCCCCTCTATTCCACACATCTGCATTTTCTGTAGAAGTCTTCCATGGGCCACCTTATCAAAAGCCTTACTAAAGTCCATATATACTACATCAACCGCCTTACCCCCATCCACCTCTCTGGTCACTTTCTCAAAAAACTCAATGAGGTTAGTAAGGCATGACCTACCCTTCACAAAACCATGCTGACTATCCCCAATCAATTCATTTCTCTCTAAATAACTATAAATCCTATCCTAATAATTCTCTCCAATACTTTGCCCACAACAGAAGTAAGACTCACTGGCCTATAATTCCCGGGAAGGTCTCTCTGCCCCTTCTTGAACAATGGGACCACATTCGCTATCCTCCAGTCCTCCGGAACCACACCCGTAACCAACGAGGACCTGAAGATCAGAGCCAGAGGCGCTGCAATCTCCTCTCTTGCCTCCCAGAGAATCCTAGGGTAAATCCCGTCCGGCCCAGGGGACTTATCCAACTTCAACCCCTCGAGAATTTCTAACCCATCCTCCCTATCTACTACAATACTCCCCAATTTGCAACCCTGTACCTCAGTGCTCTCCACAGCTAAATTTCCAGCACTCTGCGTGAATACCGAAGAGAAATATTTATTCAGTGCCTCACCAATCTCTTCAGGCTCCACGCACAACTTCCCACTGCTGTCTATAACTGGCCCTAATCTCGCCCTAACCAATCTTCTATTCTTAACATATCGAAAGAAAGCTTTAGGATTCTCCTTAATCCTATCAGCCAACATCTTCTCGTGTCCCCTCTTAGCTCTCCTCAATTCACTTTTTACCTCCTTCCTAGCTAATCTATAGCTATCCATTGCACTACCTGAGCCTTCAAGCCTCATCCTGACATCCGACCTCAAAGATTTAAGTTCTCAATGCTGGTTTACAATATGCTGATCAGCGTTAGTCCTGCATGGGAGTACCTGATCAGGAACTTGCATTTTTTAAATATCTTGGGTTATGGGATTATGAGACATTGATTCGGACCAAGTTCTGATGAAGGCACAAAATTCAAAACTGGCAATAGTTCAGCACAATGGAATTAGATTGAGATATATGGTACTAGCGTTGGGAGTGTTTTACGTTGGCATTTAGTGCAAAGTGAAGGAGAGATTCATACTCCAGCAGTCTCATTTTTCAGGCTAATGACACAAAATTCATTTTTAAAACGTGCAAGAAAATAAACTCCTACTGCACAGTGATTTGGACTGCACGTCCCTGCTTGATAGATTTCATTCGTTATTTCATTAACAACCTTTTCAATGGCCATCTGGTGGAATATCAAAGTTCATTTAATGGGAAATTATGGACCTGTTTTGTTATTTCTCCAGTGTAGTTAGAAAACAAGGTTGTCATTTTATTGGTGTTAAGATTAGATATGATTATCCGGACAATTCCTGTTGTGTATTGACATTGTCAGTGTAATGAAGCAAGACATCGCGTCTTTATAAACACGGCTCGGATGCTTTTGATCAAACCGAGTCCATTAGAAAAGTGACTCTAATCTTTGGAAAATATTAACTTTGGGTATTTGTAGCTCTTCCTTCTGTTTACAATTAAAGGATTAATAATGTTTTTCTTTCTTTCAATTGATCCAAAAATGTTTTAATTAAATGCTCCAAACCTTTCCAGACCATCCCAAGGTTTTCCCACGGCATACTCCAGTTTCCCTAGTTTTCATGAGAAAGAGGAAACAAGTGAACCTTTTCCAGTTGTGCAAGCACTTGGAGAATCACAATGCATGCGTTTATATTTCCGGGCGAAATCCTGGTTTTGATTGTCTGCTGACCTTTTGATTAGAAAGATTGCCTTTGAGACTGTTCAATATAAATATTGATTCTAATTAGAAGTGTATTTTAAAATAACTGCCAAGGGAGTCCCTATTTTGCACAGTTCTGCTCATGTGTTCCTGCTTCCCTTAACAGTAAACCTCAAGACCTCAACCTCTGGGAATAAATCAACTTTACAGAAACTACGTGGATCATTGGTTCCTTTTCTCTTAAGCACGGTTTTGCACTCGGTTTGGCAATGTTGAGAGAAATGTATGCTTCCTTTTCATCCTCAACTAAATAGTTTTCAATTGACGAATCGATGTGACATTTTCCAGTAACTGCTTATGTAAGAAGTCAAACCACAGCCAATTGTAGGCACGGGGAATGATATACAGCTTCAGCAGAACTGACTGCACTTCCCACAGTCACATTTTAAGCGCATATTCTACTTTAGGTCATTGCATAATATAATACCCATGCCATATTCAAACTTATAAGACACGAACTCTACCCAGTGTAGATTCAGCATTTTCCCAAAGGAAAGAGAGAACTAGAGTCTTCCTGAGGTCAAATGCCAATGCCCAAAAGAAATTCAATTTGTGCATCATTTGAGAAAGGTGATGAGAAATTTCAACGTGGAAACAGAAAACCTGGCTGATGTGGATAATGCCAGTTGTGACTGTTGGAAGATAGATGTATGCTTGTTGGAATGTGTATTGAAGATTCTCATGCCTTAACATGGAAACAAAAGAAGTAATCAAGATTCAATTTTTCACTGGAGTGGAGGGTTTGTCATGCCCAGTGAAGGCACATTCATAATATAATAATAATAATTATAATAATATTATAATATAATGGATCCCTGAAAGTTGGCAATCAAGTCGATAAGGTTGTTAAGAAGGCATATGGAGTCTTAGCTTTTATTGGTAGGGGGATTGAATTTTGGAGCCGCAACGTCATGTTGCAACTGTACAAAACTCTAGTGGGGCTGCACTTGCAGTATTGTGTACAGTTCTGGTCCCCACATTATAAGAAAGATGTGGAGGCATTGGAGAGGGTGCAGAGGAGGTTTACCAGGATGTTGCCTGGTATGGAGGGCAGGTCTTATGAAGAGAGGCTGAGGGATTTGAGGCTGTTTTCGTTAGAAAGAAGGCGGCTAAGAGGAGACCTTATTGAAACATATAAGATGATTAGAGGTTTAGATAGGGTGGACAGTGATAGCCTTTTCCCTAAGATGGAGAAAGCTAGCACGAGGGGACATAGCTTTAAATTAAGGGGTGGTAGTTGTAGGATGGATGTCAGAGGTAGGTTCTTTACCCAGAGGGTGGTGAGGGTATGGAATGCCCTGCCTGCTGCAGTTGTAGATGCGCCAAGTTTGGGGGCATTTAAATGGTCAATGGATAGGTTTATGGATGAAAACAGATTGGTTTAGGTTAGAGGGTCATTGCTTTTTCTTAATTGGTCGGCACAACATTGAGGGCCAAAGGGCCTGTTCTGTGCTGTAATGTTCTATGTTCTATGTTCTATAACTTTCAAGTTATTTATTGTGGACTCTCTACTATTTATTAAACTGAACTTCCTCTTATACCCTTCCTCTTACAACATAGAACATAGAACATAGAACATTATAGCACAGAACAGGCCCTTCGGCCTTCGATGTTGTGCCGACCAAAATAAAAAGCAATGCCCCTCCAAACTAAACCATTCCCTTCTCTTCCATATACTTATCAATTACCTCTTAAACGCCACCAAACTTGGCGCATCTACAACAGCTGCAGGCAGGGCATTCCACTCCCTAATCACTCTTTGAGTAAAGAACCTACCTCTGATATCCGTCCTATAACTCATACCCCTTAATTAAAAGCTGTGTCCCCTCGTGCTAGCTTTCTCCATCCTAGGAAAAAGGCTATCACTGTCCACCCTATCTAAACCTCTAATCATCTTATATGCTTCAATAAAATCCCCTCTTAGCCGCCTCCTTTCTAACGAAAACAACCTCAAATCCTTCAACCTCTCTTCATAGGACCTGCCCTCCATACCAGGCAACATCCTAGTAAACCTCCTCTGTACCCTCTCCAATGCCTCCACATCTTTCTTATAATGTGGCGACCATAACTGCACACAATACTCCAAGTGCGGCCGCACTAGAGTTTTGTACAGCTGCAACATGATGCTGCGGCTCCTAAATTCAATCCCCCTACCAATAAAAGCTAAGACTCCATATGCCTTCTTAACAACTTTATCCACTTGACTGCCTACTTTCAGCGATCTATTGACACATACACCAAGATCCTTCTGTTCCTCAACATATTAAGAGCCCTACCATTAGCCCTATACTCTACACATTTATTGTTCCTGCCAAAGTGCATTACCTCACACTTTTCCACATTAAACTCCATTTGCCACCTCTCGGCCCAGCTCTGCAACTTGTCCAAGTCACTCTGTAAACTATAACACCCCTCTTCACTATCTATCAACATCTCCAACAAGAGAAGGTCTAATCATCTTCCCTTAACATTCAATAGCATTACTGTTGCTGAATACCCCATTATCAACATTCTAGGGAAATCATTGACCAGAAACTGAACTGGACTAGCTATATAAATAATGTGGCCACAGAGCAAGTCTAAGGCTAGGAATTCTGTGGCAAGTAAGTCACCTTCTGATTTCCCAAAGCCTGTCCACGATCTTAAAAGCACAAGTTGGGAGTACAATGGAATATTCTCCACTTAACTGGACAAGTACAGCTTCAACAACATTCAAGGAGTTCAACACCATTCAGGACAAAGCAGCCCATTTGATCACTACCCTTTCCACATACAATAACTCCCTCCACCACCAATGAACAGCAGTGTGTACAAGCTACAAAATGCACTACAGGAACTCACCAAGGCTCTTTAGGCAGCACTTTCCAAACCCACAACCACTCATCCTGGGAACATCTTAGGGATTGCAGCATTACAAGAAATTCTCAATCATCTTCTAAAGGACAACTAGGGATGGATAATAAATGCTGACCTAGCCAGCAATGTCCTCACCCAATAAATGAATTTTTAAAAACTCACCTTGGAAAGACATCCAAAGTATAAGGTCACATATGCAATTTACAGCCGCATTGTCTGAATATATTTTAAAGTTTATTTATTACCGTCACAAGTAGGCTTACATTAACGTTGTAATGAAGTTACTGTGAAAAATCCCCTAGGATTTCCCTTATACAAGAACTTGAATGCAACAGTTCTCCAGACTCTGTAGATCCGATTTTGCCATTTTGATTCGAAGTGCTGGGCTCACTTGAAATTGGAGTGTTTCAGATCTGATTTTTAGATCCGTCTTCAGGTGCCCAAAAAATATCAGTGATTCTGAATTGCCCTGCACAAGCTTATGGGTGGGGCTTAATATGCCTAAAATCCTACCGGCGTCAGTGTCTCCAAATATGCATGTGCAGACAAAAAATGCTACAATGACACTTCTCTGCCACATCC
Organism: Sphyrna mokarran; assembly: GCA_024679065.1. Taxonomy (NCBI): domain Eukaryota; kingdom Metazoa; phylum Chordata; class Chondrichthyes; order Carcharhiniformes; family Carcharhinidae; genus Sphyrna; species Sphyrna mokarran. The sequence goes on from JAGIQG010000009.1 coordinate 66,860,046, forward strand.
TTCCTGGGCTGAATAATATCTTCCCCTAGCCTCCACAGACATTGCCCCATCCTCACAACATTAATGATCCCCTTATCTCCCCACACCCAGTCACACAGACTAATCACTGCCCCTCATTCTCCCCCCAACCAGAGTGGCAGTGGATCCCCTCCCCCTCCCACCGATCTCAGGCAGAGAGGCAGTGGACTCCCTTTTCCCCTCATTGATCTCAAGGAGAGTGGCTGCGAACCCCCCCCCCCCCTCCCCCCCCACTGATCTCAGTCAGAGTAGTGGATTTCCCTGCAACCCCAATCCCACCAATCTCAGGTACAGTGGCAGCAGACCTCCCTTCCTCTCCACTGATCGAAGGCAGAATGGCAGCAGATCCCCCCCCAATTTCTGTCACTGTCTATATCCCCCAATTCCCCCAGCCACATGCTCCTCAAATCACAGCTCTTTGAAAAATTGAGGGGCTGCGGCAGTGCAACATCGCAAGAACTTTGTGCATATCTTTCAGCTAGAAGTGAGCTAAGTGTGCTAAGACCCAGCAGCATCACAAGACCTGAAGTTAGTGCTGAGACCCAGGTTTGTGCTGCATATCGGACATCGGAGACCTTGCAAAGCAACAGCTCCCAATCCCCCACCCCCATACTTGCAGAACCGCCAAGACCCAAGACAGAAAATGGCCTCAATAAAAAGCCACCCGTGAGCAGCAGAGAGTTGTTGGACACTAAGTATTTACCTCCTCACTAACCTTCACTGACGGAGCATCAGAACTGTATTTTTATGAAGCATGTCTGTTTCGTGCTAATTTGGTATTGGTGAACACGGTGGTAAAGGGGGAAGTGCTGTAAAGTTGGGCATGCAGCCCATTTATTCATTTTTAATGCATTCAATGATCATGTCCATTCTTGGGCCTTGTTAATGAGGGAACCAGTGCAGAGGTAGGTGCAGATCGCGCTACTCACCTTATGCCCAACTTTACCAATGTTTCGTATCCAAAAACAAGCGCAAGTTAATGATAAAATCGGTACCTAAGTCTGCAACTTTAAAACTTAACAACAAGAGCTAAAAGGATCCAATTTATCACAAATGGGTGTGAATGGCTATCATTCATTCTCTTACTGTGTAGCAATGGCTCCTAACTGCAAATCATTTGTGTGGACAAAAAAAATTTATCATATGGTGACAAGATTGAAACTCATTGCTTTTAACAAATCTTATTACTATGCGGACTAGCCAGGGACCAGTCAGTCTGGTGGTCAACAGCTCACAAGAAAAACCACCTTTCAATAAGAGGAAAGGAATCCTACCTAATACAACCATTCAATCCAGGCAATGAAAGAGGGATTCATTTGTCTTCACCTACCAATGTTGTCTCTAAGGAACGCAGCTACAACGCTGTATGGAATCCAACATCTTTTAACCTCAGCTTTTTTATCTTCAAAAGACCATGAAGGAAAACCCATCATGCCTGCAAAGCTTACATCTTAACTAATCTTACATCTACATCTTACAATTTAAATATGTGATTTGCTTCTTGTTAAGACCATAAGACTAAGATTTAAAGAACAGAAATAGACTATTTAGTCCATCAAGTCTACTCTGCCATTTAGTGAGATCGTGATTGATCTCATATGATAATCCTCAACTTTCCATTTTATTCCTATAACTCTTGATTCTCTTACTGATTGTTATGTGCATGCTTCAACTGTAGAATTCATCCCTGCTTGTGTTTGTGGGTTTTGAAGGAATGAATATTTGCATTTACATTTTGGGGTGTTATGTAAATAAATATTGAAATTTTCTTCTGATTTAATACTTATCAGTAAGCCTCTGTTTGTATTTTAAAGTCACAACACTCAAACAACAACCCAGTGTGAGGGAAAAGCAGTTATCTCACCAGCATATCTCACCATCTGTAGCACAAATAAGAACAGAAGCCAAGACTGGAGTGAATTGGTCCTGCCTCATATTGGCATTTATCTGTACAAAAAGATTGAATCTCATTTCATGGCTATCATTATTTTCCTTCCTTCTGGAATGTTGTCCACGACCTTTGATCCACATCAAGAAAGAACATCTAGCCATTTAATGCAAGTGGACAGCAGGTGGATGATGGTTCACATGTGTATCACTAACTCAGTGCTGTCTATAATAACCATAAATGTCTCATCATAAAGTATTAAAATGCATGTTTGTAATTTTTAAGAAGTTTATTTATTAATGTCCCAAGTAGGCTTACATTAACACTGCAATGAAGTTACTGTGAAAATCCCCTAGTTGCCGCACTTCAGCACCTATTTCAGCACGCTGAGGGAGAATTTAGCATGCTCCTAACCAGCACATTTTTTGGACTTTGGGAGGAAACCAAAACACCCGGAGGAAACCCACGCAGACATGGGAGAACTTGCAGACTCCGCACAGACAGTGACCCAAGCCAGGAGTCAAACCCAGGCAGCAATGTGTTGAAGGGAGGTAGGTCTTCTTACCTCTAGAGAGATAGTAGAGGGTGCAGGGGATACTTGAAATGAGAACCATAGAATCCCTACAGTGCAGAAGGAAACCATTTGGCCCATCAAGTCTGCACCAACTCTCCAAAAGAGCACCACACTGCCCCTGCTGACCTCTTTGTCAATGCTGCATTTGGAAACCTGGCAATCCTTAGTTATGTAGTTCTTCCGGTAATTTCTCAGCCTCACAAAGTGCTTTCCTGTAGCTTGTACCTGTTAAGAATTGCAGACTACTTTTAGATGATATGAGACACTTACTGTCAGATAGGCACACAGACAATAAGCAGCACTGATAGTGTTGGTTGCTTTACTGTTTTGGTCAATTTGATGTACTGATATTACATTATCCTGTGACCACATAATAGCCACATTTATTCAGTACCATCTAAATTGTAAGCCAATGTGGAAATAAACCGTGACAACAAGATCTGTAATATCCTCCATAGAACAGCTTGACAACACTCAATGTCTGGGCAAGAATGGTCTGTCGGTTAACATGCTGGCAGTCAAGTTTCCATATCACACTTTCCAGAACAAAAGGAAATAAAATGGAGAGATAATTACATTGAACTTTATAGAACATCAGTCTTCATGTAGCATCCTCAATTGATGGAAGGTTACTAATCATGGATCTCCACAAATCTTGACCTCTAGCAGTCATTTCTAATTGGGCATAGTCCATATTTAGTACCCAGTCATGGATATCACTCGTCCACATTCTTCTCTGTCCTCCTAACACCCTATTACCTTTAATCTAACTCTCTGTGGTGTTGATTGACACACAGCACCATTTAATGCCCTAGCCACAGGTCCAAACAATGACTTTCTTTTGCCATAGAACTTACGGGCGGCATGGTAGCACAGTACTTAGCACTGCTACTTAACAGTGCTAGGGACCTGGGTTCAATTTCTGTCTTGGGTGACTCTTTGTGTGGAATTTGCGCATTCTCTGTGTGTCTGCGTGGGTTTTGTCCCACATTCTGAAAGATGTACTGGGTAAGCGCATTGACCCAAACAGATGCTGAACTGTGGTGACTGGGGAATGTCACAGTAATTTCATTGCAGTGTTAATGTAAGCCTGATATGTGATTTAATTAATAAACTTTAAACTTTATAGTAAAGAAACAGATTATTCTTCTGTGCTGGTGTTTACATAAATCTCTTTCCATTCTATCTCCTCTCAGCCTTTCAGTATTTGTTTCTATTCCTTTTTCTCTTATGTACACACCTAGTTTCCTTCTGAAATCATTAAAGGTGTTTGTCTCAATCACTTTCAATGTTAGCGAGTTACTCACTGAGTAAAGAAATTTGTTCTTCTTTCCTTATTGGATTTACTGGTTGGATTTACTATTTTACATAGTACACGGCCATAATCTTGGATTGTCCAACATGTAGGAACACTGATTGGGATCAATTAGAAGTCTTTTCAAATAAGTGGGTTGTGTCCATCCTATTCATCATTTTAAAGACTCTATCAGGTTACTTTTAGGTTTGAAAGGAAGTTTGTTTTACAATCTGCGTACTTAACAGAGGAACATGTTGTTTTGATGTGTATTTATATTATTTTAGAATTTGCAAGCAGAACATGAGCCTCAACTCAATATGTAGCAAATTCACCACTTTGTAATTGCTTAGTGTTCCTTAAAGCTTTATCTCTATGACTGCGATCCTTTGAAGGGAAGTAGGTAGATGGGGTGTTGCCATGTGACTCAATTCAGATAGTCACAAAAACATGATTCCTGAACAAAGAACATAATTTGCAATTGGTTTCAGGGAACTAGGATGAAGGATACATCCAAGAACTGAATACAATTACAGGTAATGCATTTCCATTTAAAATGAAAGAACATAATTACAGAAACCAGGCAAAATAAAAATGCATGCTGAGCAGTTATTGAGGTGCCTCCAGAAGGCAATTATCAGATACGGCTTTGCACAACTGAATTCAACTTTCCTGGAAATGTTTGTTTATAAGTAAGTTTAAATACACACTAACTTCATGATGTAGAGATTAGTTTGACCATTTGAATTAACTTCATTTAATCACTGAATCACACAGCACAAGGAAAGTCATTTACCCTATCATGCCCCCATGCAGGCTCTTTCAAATCTATTCAAATTGTTCAATTTTCCCCATGGTCCTACAAATCTTTCCTTTTCAAGGTTATTTATCTAGATCTTGGGTATACAGGATACATTTCAAAATTTGTAGATGACACAAAACTTGGCAGTATTGTGAACTGTGAGAAGGATAATGGTCACCTTCAATACAAACTGGTGGAGTGGGCAGACATGTAACAGATGAAGAATAATGTGCAAAGTGATTCATTTTGGTAGCAAGAATGAGGGGTGAGGAAATATGAAGTAAAGAGTTCAATTCTAATTGGCGTATAGGAGCAGAGATGCAACTCATTAAAGATGACAGGGCAGATTGAGAAAGTGGATAATAAAGCTTTTGTAATCCTGGGCGTAAAACAATAAGCTGTAGGAGTAGAATTAGGCCATTTGGCCTGTCGAGTCTGCTCTGCTATTCAATCATGGCTGATAAGTTCCTCAACTCCATTCTCCTGCTTTTTCCTGTAATGCTTGATCCCTTTACCAATCGAGAACTAATTCATCTCTGTCTTAAATACGCTGAATGACCTAGCCTCCAACCTTCTGTGGCAATAAATTCCATATATTCCCCATCCTCTGGCTGAAGAAATCCCTCCTCATCCCAGTTCTAAAGAGTCATCTCTTTAACCTCAGGCTGTGCCCTCAGATCCTTGTCTCTTCTACTAATGGAAAGATCTTCCCTATGTCCACTCTTTCCAGGCCTTTCATTATTCTGTGAGTTTCAATGAAATCCCCCTTCATCCTTCTATACTCCATTGAATGCACATCCAGAGTCCTCAAATACTCCTCATACATCAAGCATAGCGTACAAAATCAAGGAAGTTATGATGAAGCTGTGCGGTAATTCCTTACTTAAAGTTGTAGATGCATTCCCGAAAAGTGCAACTTCAAGTGAAACACATTTAAGTGGATCAGATTCTCCACTGCAACAACTGCAAAAGTTGTAGTTATGTTCCATCGGGCCTTTCTTGTTAGAGAAAAAGATCATTGAAACATTATACTCTGGAAGTTCCAATATTGTGCTAAATTCCTGTATTTGTCAAGGGGTTAGCTATTATAATATAATAACATAGGAACATAGGAGTTAAGAGAGTAGGTAATTCAATCCTTCAAGCCCACTCTGCTATTTAAATGATCATGGCTGATCTTATCCTGGTCTCAACTTCACTTTCCTGTCTGCTCCCCATGGTCCTTTATCCCACTTTTCATCAGAAATACACCCATTTCTTTCTTGAGTTTGTTGATTGATACTGCCTCCATGACAGTCAGGGGCAGTGAGTTTCACAGATTCACAATCCTCTGAGAGAAGTGGTTTCTCCTCATCTTAGTTTTGAATCTACCTCCCATCATTCTATATCTGTGACCTCTTGTTCTAGACTCTCCCACAAGGGGAAACATTTGTTCGATGTTCACCTTATCAATTCCCTTTAGCATTTTATATACCTTGATCAGATTCCCTCCTCATTCTTCTGAATTTCAGTAAATACAAGCCCAAGCTATTCAATTAGTCCTTGTATGACAGTCCTTTCATCCCTGGAATCAAGCTGGTGAACCTCCTCTGAACTACCTTCAGTGCTAATATATCCTTCCTCAAGTACGGAGACCAAAACTGAACACAATACTCCAGGTGATGTCTCTCCAATTCTTTATACAATTATAACAACATTTCTTTACTTTTAAAATCCAATTCTTTGGCAAAATATGCCAAGATTCCTTTGATTCTGTAAAGGTCTCAGGAGATTAGAAAGGCAGAAAACAAGAAACTGTAAGCCAGTTAGCTTAATATCTGTCAGAAAAAATCCTGGAGCCTATTACTAAGGAATAGTGGGACATTTCGAAAATCTCAGGCAAAAGCAAAATGGTTTTGTGAAACAGAAATCATGTTTGATTCATTTATTGGAGTTCTTTGAGGAAATAACAAGCAACATGGATAAAGGGGAACCTGTGGATGTGCTGTATTTAGATTCCAAGCAGGCATTTTACAAGGTGTCATTTCAAAGTTTACCACATACTAAATTAAAAAAAAGGTACTTTTGTATGAACTAATTATTACAATTGAAATATCCCATCCAAAACATTTTACTTTACGCCAACTTCCGACAATGTGTAGCATGATAGTTGAGCTTCGAGTTCTTCCCAGCTTCTCATTAGGCTCACTTCTTCTATCCATACCAGGTCAAATCTTCCAGTGTTATTTGAACACTATTCCATTTAGCCTGATCAAATTCTTAGTATTCCAAAACTGATTTCTACCGACAATACCCACCTTGTAAACTCAGTGTTCCTTCCATTAGGTGTTTAAAAAGCAGGTAATAGAGAAACTACAGGAAATAGAGAAATACCAATGTAAGAGGATTTTCTGGTAGCTTCTCTGTGGTGCCATTTATTGAGCTGACCTCTGCTGATACAAAGACTCATGAAAAACAGTATTCAATTAAAGATGTTATTTATTGACCAATATACATTGAGAGAGAGAGACAGCCAGGAGATTCCAACTTCTCTCTGATGTTACAATACATATGTGAAACAGATATATGTTTTCGAAGGTTTATTTCTCCTGCCCAATCTGTCATCCAAACTGGATTATCTAATTACATTAATACACATTATTCACTTTGGCCTATAGCATTCTACCTTTTGGCAGAATTGGAATTCATTGGTCAATTGTAACCAGAAATTCTTCCCTTCCACTACCTAGCAACACTACCTACACAAATTCAGTACATTCAAGGATCGCCCTCACCACTTGCAAACTATGGGAACTGAAAGGGAATCACGTTCTGTCTGCTAGCTAGTACTTACCAGTAAAATCAGTTCTATTCACTGCAACTAGAAGTTAAGTACCTCCATTCATTTTAAAACCTTGATAGTTTGCAACTACAGGGTCTCCTATTAATAATAGAGAATATATTCTGTATCTTGTTGCTTCCAAAGAGTGTGGCTGTCTAGTCCTGCTTGTTTCCCATTATGCTTTGGGGCAGGCTGCATCTTGACCAAAGCTTACAAGATATTTAAGAATACATTTTAAATCTACAATGATTACATATGTGCCCATGTATACAACATGTGGCATGGTGGCAGAGTGATTAGCATTGCTGCCTCATCACGGTCCCAGATTTAATTTCAGTCTCACATCACTGTCTGGAGTTTGCACATTCTCCTTGTGTCTGCGTGGATTTCCTCTGGGTGTTCCAGTTTTTTTCCGCACTCCAAAGATATGTGGGTTAAGTTGATTGGCTATGCTAAATTGACCCCAGTTTGAGGGGAATTAGCAGTGTAAATGCATGGGATTACAGGAATAAGCCTAGATGGGATTGTGGTCGGTACAGACTTGATGGGCCAATTGGCCTCCTTCTGTACTGTAGGAATTCTATGATTCATATTTGGGACACTTTATGATTCCTTATGGTATATATGAGATACATCCCTATTCTAAACTAGTTTACTTTATTTTAATAGTTTCAAAATCCCACAGGTTTCTATAGGCCCTTCTACAGGTCCCCTTTTTAGCCCTTGCTAACCCAAGATTAGGCCAATAAGTAGATGTGTTCCAGTACTGATTCTTAAAACCCGAAGGATGACTTGACCTCTGGTATCTTTTCTTCCTTGCCCTAACTGCCATCACTGATGCTGTACTTTCTGTGGACTTAACTGATCGTGCACAACCACATTTAAGCATGTTTATGATTACCACCAACACCGGGATTACAATTAGAAATAATCCAACCCCATATTTGTGAATAACTGGGAAGTATTTGTGAAAGAAGGCCACCTGTATAGAAGGGATGGGGAACACTTAAATGGGAAGGGCGTGAATATCTTAACTGGGAGGTTAGCTGGAGTGTTTCGGCAGGGTTTAAATTAATATGAAGGCGGGGAGCGGATGAGACTGACAGCTCGGTAGGGAGCAAGATGGAAGATAGATTAAGTTTGGATGAGAGGAAATACACCAGGGAGAAGGAGGTTCCAAGTGGGCTTGGAGGTCTGGAATGTGTCTGCTTCAATGCGAGGAGCGTAACAGGAGAAACGGATGAATTTGCGGCCTTAATATTTGCAAGGAACTTGGATGTGGTTGCAGTGACGGAGACGTGGTTAAAGGAAAGGGATCAGTGGCAGTTGAATATTCCTAGGTATAAGTGTTTCAGGTGTGACAGAGGATGGTCCAGAAGAGGTGGGAGAGTGGCGTTGTTACTTAGAGACAGCATCACAGTGGTGCAGAGGGAGGACAATATAGAGGAGTTAGGCATGGAGTCGCTGTGGGTGGAGTTGAGGAATAGGAAGGGGGCAATTACTATGCCAGGGGTGTATTATAGGCCACCCAACAGCCCGCAGGTAGTTGGAGAAGGCGTATGTAAAGACATTTTGGATAGGTGCAGAAGAACAGAATCGTTATAGTGGGAGATTTTAATCTCCCTGGGGTGGATTGGAAGGTACCTAGAGCTGGGAGTTTGGACAGGCAGGAATTTGTAAAATGTGTACTGGAAGGATCGTTGGAGTAGTATGTAGCTAGTCCGACTAGAGAGGGGGCTATATTGGATTTAGTTCTGAGAAATGAGCCAGGGCAAGTGGTTGATGTTGTAGTAGGGAAACATGTGGTTAACAGTGACCACACTTTAGGATACAGTTGGAAAAGGATGCTTGTTGCCCTCGGGGGATGTTGCTGAATTGGGGGAAGGCTAACTACAGTCGATTAGGCAGAAACTTAGGGAAACTGATTGGAACGGTTGTTCAAGGGTAAGTCCACGCTAGGCATGTGGGATTCTTTCAAGGGAATACTGAAAATGTTGCAAGAAAGATATGTGCCGGCTAAGAGGAAAGATGGGAAGGGTAGGATTAGAGAGCCATGGATTACTAGAGATATTGAGGACTTGGTTAGGAATAAAAGAGAGGCATATGTTAGGTCAAAGTAGATGGGAACGGAGAGAGCGATGGAGGAATATAGAGAGAGTAGGAGGGAGCTCAAACGGAGAGTTAGAAGGGCAAAAAGGGGCATGAAATGGTTTTGGCGGATAGGATTAAGAAAAATCCAAAGGCTTTTTACTCCTACGTTAGGAGTAAAAGGGTAGTTAGAGGAAAAATCGGATCTCTTAGGGACAGAGGAGGGGAACTGTGCTTAGAGCCCGAGGGAATGGAGGAGATCCTGAATGAATACTTTGTGCTGGTATTCACGAAGGAGAGGGGCTTGTTGACTCTCCTGTCTCTGAGGGAGCTGTGGACCAGTTGAGGGAAATATCCATACTGAGGGAGGAAGTGTTAGAGCTTTTAGGTAGCATTAAAACTGATAAATCTCCGGGGCCTGATGGCATTTATCCCAGGCTGCTTAGGGAGGCACGAGGTGAAATTGCTGGGCCTCTGATGCAAATCTTTGTCTCTTCCTTGGACACAGGTGAAGTCCCAGGGGACTGGAGAATAGCTAATGTTGTACGGTTGTTTAAAAAGGGTAGTAGAGATAACCCTGGAAATTATAGGCCGGTGAGTTTGATGTCAGTGGTAGGGAAGCTGTTGGAGGGGATTCTCAGAGATAGGATGTATAGGCACTTAGAGCGTTGTGATCTGATTAGGGGTATGCAGCATGGCTTTAATTAAGGGGAGGTTGTACCTTACGAATCTGGTAGAATTTTTTGAGGAGGTGACGAAAACGGTCGACGAAGGGCGAGCTGTTGATGTTGTCTATATGGATTTCAGTAAGGAGTTTGACAAAGTCCCTCATGGGAGATTAGTTGAAAAGGTCAAAGCTAATGGGATACAAGGACAGGTAGCTAGATGGAAAAGTAACTGGCTTGGCAATAGGAGACAGAGAGTAATAGTGGAAGGGTGTTTTTCTAGCTGGAGGTCGGTCACTAGTGGTGTGCCGTAGGGCTCGTACTGGGACCTCTTCTATTTGTAATATATATATATAAATGACTTGGGAGTAAGCGGAGTGATCAGCAAGTTTGCAGACGATACAAAGATGGCTGGACTTGCGGATAGTGAGGAGCATTGTCAGGTGATACAGCAGGACAGATAGCTTGGGCAGATAGATGACAGATGGAATTCAATCCTGATAAATGTGAGGTGATGCATTTCAGGAGAAAGAATGTAGGGGGGAGGTACATGATAAAGGGTAGACCTATTAAGAGTATAGAAATGCAGAGGGACCGGGGGTATAGGTGCACAAATCTCTGAAGGTTGCAGAGCAGGTGGAGAAGGTTGTGAAGAAAGCATATGGTATGCTAGCCTTTATAGGAAGGGGTATAGAGCACAAGAGCTGGCCTTTAATGTTGCAGTTGTATAAAACGTTGGTTAGACCTCATTTGGAATACTGCGTCTAGTTCTGGTCGCCTTACTACCAGAAGGACATGGAGGCTCTGAAGAGAGTGCAGAGGAGGTTTACCAGGATGCTACCTGGTGTGGAAGGTCTGAGTTACGAGGAGAGGTTAGGCAAATTGGGGCTGTTTTCCTTAGAAAGATGTAGACTTAGAGGAGATCTAATAGAGTTGTACAAGATTATGAGAGGTATAGATAAACAGGATTAAGCTTTTTCCTAGGATGGACTCAAATAGCATGAGGGGTCATAGGCTTAGGGTGAGGTATAATTTGGACGCTAGAAAGAGTTTTTTCACACAGAGGGTGGTGGGGGTATGGAATGCACTGTGGAGGCTGTAAAGTGGTGGAGGCAGGCACTCTGGAGTTATTTAAGAAATACATAGATGGGCATATGAATGGAATGGGAATGGTGGGATATAGAAAACTGATTTAAAATAGGGATCATGAGTTTTGGGAGTTCCCTGGGAAGTGTGTAAATTGTCGATGATATTGATGTATTTGTTTTATCCTACAGGTACTTTGGTCCGCCTTGTTGTCTAATAAGGGGCATACATGGGATGGGTCGTGACAGCGCTGTCCTTGGATTTTTCAAGAGTATCCTAGTGCTTCATGTCATTAGTGTACGCTTGACTTGGACCATTTGATGGGCAACATGTCAGCTCAGTGACTATTGCTGTGCTGTCCAGATACATGGATTTGGGCCTGTGTCTGTAGGAATTTGCGCATTCTCCCCGTGCTTGCATGGGTTTTCTCCGGGTGCTCCGGTTTCCTCCCACATCCCAAAGATATGCTCTTAGGCTGATTGGCAGAACAAATTCTCCCTAAATTGTCTCAAATTTGGTTTCAGTGCATAGATCTATAAACATAGACAGGGATCACGGGTAGAAGTGGGGAACATTGGGCTCGTTGGGCTGAAGGGCCTGTTTCCCATGCTGTTTTGTTCTTTATTCTTTGTTAAATCTCGTAGAATCTTATCTGTCCCATCTCATTGTTTCAAACAGGGAACCAGCTCTCACTAGCGTGCTGCTGAATTGGTGAAGCAAAATTTTTTTCTGTTCTTCCACTTTTGTCTCTCTTTCTCTATGTCTCTGTGTCGGCTTCTGAATTCCCACTTACCTGATGAAGGGGCAATGCTCCAAAAGCTAGTGGCTTGTGTTACCAAATAAACCTGTTAGATTTTAACCTGGTGTAGTGAGACTTTTTATTCCGCTCCCAAAAAACAGCTATGTCTTTCTCAATGACAAATTTTATTTATTTATTATTGTCACAAGTAGACAATTAATACTGCAATGAAATTATCGTGAAAAGCCCCTAATCGCCACTTCGGCACCTGTTTGATTCCACCGAGATAGAATTTAGCATGGCCAGTACGCCTAACCAGCACATCTTTTGGACTGTGGCAGAAACTGGAGCACCTGGAAAAAAACCCACACAAACACGGAGAGAAAATGCAGACTCATCACAGACTGTAACTCAAGGCGGGAATTGGACCGAGGTCCCTGGCACTGTGAGGGAGCAGTGCTAACTACTGTGCCACTGTGTTCCCCAGTGTGAAAACTGTCAATTGCATTTCAATAGGTTTCCTTGATCTTATGGACCTGTCTCAGAAACAGGTTTGGTATGACCACCAACCCTCCCTTGCCCAAAACATTCTGCTTCACCTTAACACTTAAAACTACTTGGAGCGGCAATAGGAGGGAAAGATTTTGATTGAGATCAGACACCATGGCACATGTCCAACATCACTGGGAGAGCTAGCATATTGCTGGCGAGGTGGCGGGGTGGTGGGGGAGGGTGCATAGTGACACAGTGGTTAGCACTGTTGCCTCACAGTGCGGGGGACTGGGGTTCAATTCCAACTTTGGGTGACTATCTGTGTGGAGTTTGCACATGCTCTTTGTGTCTGCATGGTTTTCTCCAGATGCTCCAGTTTCCTTTCACAGTCCAAAGATGTACAGGTTAGGTAGATTAGCTATGGTTAAAAAAAAGTGTGAGGTTACAGGGATAGGGTGGATGGATAGGCCTAATAAGGTACTCTTTCAGAGAGTCGGTGCAAACTCGATGGACTGAATGGCCTCCTTCTCCACTCTGGGGATTCTTGACAACATGAATATAATCCTACAGAATAAAAGAAATGCTCATGTTCCTCCTGGCCTAGAAGTAGTGCTACAAACGGACTTGCCTCATGGATCTGGTTTTACTCATCACCTTCGAACTGCCAGAATTCCTGAGGCCCAAATTTCAGTTGTAAATCTGGAATTAATGTTAAATGCATCAAGTGATGCTTATCAGGGTCTCTTCTAAGATTTACATATTGACCTTGTAAAATGGGTAGTCTCCCACAAACTGTTTAAACCTAATTCTTATTATAGAGTTCCATGACATATCGCTATGCCTTGACAAATTGCTGTTTAACTACTTGCAACTGAAAAATATATTAAAAATATTGTTTCAATATTAAATTAACATTTATTAGCTGATATATTTGAGTGCCCAGTCAAAGAGCAAATTATTTAAAAGCAAATTATTCAGAAAGATGAAATTCAGGAGCTAAATTATTAACTGAGAAGAACAAAATGGGACAAAGAATCACTGTTCTGTATAGGTACATGAGTTAAAACTCAATAACATTATGATAGGAATTCTGGTTGGACTCACGTTCGGCGGTCTCAGAGGAGAATGATAATGCTTCCTTGTTGTTTTGGCATTTGCTGTGGAAATATTTTTGATATGCTGGAATTTCTAGCTTGGAGTAAACAGATCTCTTGTGATTATATATAATTCAGAGGACGTTGCTGCAACTCCCAAGGTTTCAGAATTATGTGATTTATACAATTTCAGCCAGATAGTTTGCTATATATGTAATGAGGTACTAGAAATACTAGCAAGATGCAACAATAAGGGTTATTAACATTTTTTGATGTGTTTAAATATATTAGGAAGCACCATATAGATTTTCTGTAGAATTGTACACAGGAATAAATCATTGACACTATGACAGAATCACAACCTTTACTTAACAACCATGTATTTGAACTGCGAGACTGCTGCTTGTAACTTAACTTCTTGCCATCATACTGGGCCAACTTCATGGCAGTCTAAGACTGACCAAAACTTAGGGGTACATTTTCCAATGCCACCCACTGCAGAAATCATCATGGACAGGACAAACAATTGAGTGGACCATTAAAAGGTTTGTTGGCTTCAGGTAAGCAGGGGTCAAAAACTCAGACTTTAATATTGAGTTGATCTCACTAATGGATGAATTTGTCAATTATTTCATTGGGAATACAAGAGTCGTAAGTAGCTTAATCTTCTGTCCTGCCTTTGACATGAAAATGCTGCATTTGGAAAATTTTAGAGTCTTTCAAAAACAATGAACCATATCAACAAATAAGAAATATTTTGCTTCTCTCATTACCCATTAGAATTTCTGGCTTAATCTAAGGGAGTTACGATATCCAAATCACTTTTAATTTCTATGAATTGCTTAATGACATGATCTGGCAAGATTTTCTCTTTGGTAAGCTACATTATGAATGAATGGAAAAGAACTCCTTCTACAAAGGATACAAAATAATCTAATCAATGATTCAATGCTTTTCACTATTTATCAATCAGTTCAAATAACTCGTTCATGGCGATGTGAGTTATGACCTGAACATTAGAAAAAAATCTAATTTATGATAAGTCACCATCATACTTGGTTTCTAATACAAAGTATTACTTTTACTTTTACTGCAAGGCATAACTTTTGTTTCTATATGTAGGTGTCCGTGAGTAAGACTGAGTCTGCAGAGCAGTTTTACTCAGTCAGCAGGCTTCACCCAAACATTAGGGTTAAAAGTGCCCAGAAAATGATTTCAGAGTTGACCAACAGTAACAATGAAGAAGGTAGTGATGATTAACCTGGAATATCATCAGAAGGTTGAACCAACAGATGAAGATTAAAAGATCAAGAAGATTTTTTTACTGATGCAGTTAACAGTTGACATATAACAGCAGTTTTAAAAGAGTTTGGTTCGTCACTAATAACTTCATTTCACCACTTCCTTCCAATTCAGGGCCACGGGAAAACAGAACTTGTCCCAATAGACACTGTGTTAAGCACAGTACACTTAGGAAGAGATGCCAGTTCATCACAGGACACACACTCACAAACAAACTGCGGGGCAATCCACTAATCTGCACATCTTGGGACCTTGGAGAAACTGGAGCACCCAGACACAGGGAGAATGTACAAACTCCACACAGACAAAAATCCAAGATTTAAATCAAACCTGGGTCCCTGAAGCTGTGAGTCAGCAGCGGTCACTATTGTGTTACCTGTAGCTAATAACACAGGTGTTATATTAGTAGGTCAATTAACGCAGTCAGCAATTAAACGTTATTTTTTAAATTGAACTGGTTGCTTAATATTTGACTAATTTTAGATCTGCCTCCATAAAAATGAATAATAATTAAAGCTTTTTTAAAAACACTAAATATGGAAAAAGTGCGAATAACTGGCAAAACAGAAAAGCAGAAATAGTCAATTGAAAGAAGATTCATGAAATAATAAATTGCATGAATTAAAGTGAATGAGGTACACATGAAGGAAGTAATGTCATTATTCATTGCCTTGATTTGAATTCCAGAAGGTTTAATAATATTTTAGTGTTACATTTTATGAAGAGATTGAAAACATTGAATCACAGTGATTGCAGAGTCCAGTGTTTATCTGGACTCAAAACATCAGTTCTTTTCTCTCCTTACAGATGCTGCTACACCTACTGAGATTTTCCAAAATTTTCTGTTTTATATCTCTACACACGATGGGAGTAAATTTATTATCAAGAAAAATAATTGCGTGGGGTACAAACTGTTGTCAAAATGAATAAAAGACAGGTAAGGAAAAACATATTATACAAACTTCATAGGTAAAGGGAGGGAAAGAGCTGGAAAAAAGATATAAAATGTTCAAAGAGCTCACTGAGTTCTCAACATTTTAAAGGTCACAGCTAAAGGAAAGAATTTTCAAAGTCAGTTTGAAAGTCAGTCTAGAATTAAGAGTTGCCAGACTGGAAAATGAATGGAAAAGTAAGAAAACAAGCCTATGGGATTTAAGCATCACTTTGGACTGTTTCCTGGAAAATTAAGTGTCCACTTAACAGACAGTCTAAAGTGTAACCATGCAGTAGGATTTTTGATCAATCTAAAGATTAAAAGGGGGACACTTTTCCATAGTTTAAAACATAAATTGTCTAAAAAAAGTGTTTAGTCAATGTTACTTTTAATTTGTTTATTACAGTAAAAGTCTTGAAATCTTGTCACATCATTTCAGTCAGTCACTAGAGATTCAATTTTCTTCCCTAAAAGTTATTGGTCACTGCAATGTTTGTAATGCAACTATCAAGATATTGAATCACCACAATATGAAATACATTTTCATGTTTGTTCCTGAAATTAGGTCAACTCAGCTGCCCAGGCAACTGAGCTAAATTAGCCCTCAGGATGTAATGACTGAACAATTCCAAGTTTGGCTTTTGAAATATATAGTTGATAGAAGTAAAGAAATGCTAAAGAAGGTAAGAAATTTAACAGATTTTGAAGTCCTGGAAAAAAATGACTAAGCATGAAAATACATAAAGAAAGAAAAAGCAAGTTAAAGGTTCAATGTTCAATGTATAAAATGAGAGAGAATGAAACTTGTGAGGAGAAAATAATAGTTAGAGAAATTGGAGGAATGCATATTTTAGTCACATCTTAGAGTGAAAGTTTTGAACTTTTGGTATTATTTTGATTGCTGGATATTTAAATGGTAGCATGATGACTTTAAGAGCTTTCATGTAATTTGATGGTGTTAGGGTGTTGCACAGGCTGCTGTTTTAGTTTCAGTCTATACAAAAGGTCCGAGAATAAATTTGTTGTTGCAGTTGAATTTATATGTATAAACCATATGTTTTCTTTTTCTTTAAAACTCATAGCTCATAACATAATAGGACATTGCAGATAGTCCATTGCAAGTTTCAAACTATTTCTCTCCTGCCAGGAACAAGAAAATTACATTCTATCCCTTGAACATATGGGAAAAAAGTTTAATTGGAGCAGTGCATGGGCCAATCCCTGCCTTAAAAATATTCAGTGACTCCAGCTCAACCACCTCAAGCAGATTTCCAAAGTCACACAACCCTCAGAAAAATATTCTCCTCAACTGGTATTTTAAGACCTCATTCAGGCGAGGCTGGTAAAATCCCGCGCAAAGCCAGTGGAGAATTCCGTTCTGTGAGCCTCACCTGCCCCAATTCTAGGATGGGCATGGCAGTAAAACTTTGGCCGTCATCTCTGTTCTAAAAAGGGAAACCCTCATTTCAAAATCTCTAATCTGGACTTACCCACAAGAAGAAACATATGCGATTTTCCCAAAAGTGCTGAATTGGCAGGTAGACTGTTTTAGATCCTGACTGTTTTCTCAGTTCAGTTTCTCACCCGAATCTCTGCACTCTGTGCACTGCGGAGGACCCAGTCATGAATCTCATTAAAAACCAAAGGGGGTGTGCCCTATTCCCACCAGAATTTGACTGTTCTGGACCTCTGCGCATTCTCAATGGTCCTGATCTTTCAGACTCCCGGTTTACTGGCCAGCTCAATCGCTAACCAACTTGACCCCCTCTACTCCGGTCCTGGAGCACCCCGAAGTCCAGCCCACTCTCTCCCCACAGCAGGAGCAATTCCCCTATCCCCCTCACCCTGGCAGATCCCTCATGGGGTCAGACCCCATCTACCCACCAGAGGCAGCATATCCCCGCCTGCCCCAATCACTGCTCTCCCTCCATCCCAGATTGATCCTGTTTGCAGAGGGGCAGCAGGACACCTCACCCACCAATTGCCTCTAAGCCCTGCGCACAATAGGGTCCAATGGGCAAAGTCAAGTTGCTGCCAGGCATGGGCACTTTGCCCTTTGGGCAGTGCCGGGGGCACAGGCTGGTACTGCTAGAGTCCCCCGCCATCCCGATTGCACCCCCCCCCCCCCCCACCGCCTTCATTCTGGCGGGGTTTCCCACTAGTTCCCTGATTGTGGGGAGTCATTGTAAACCCCACCGGAATGAAGTATTCCTGGCAGGACGGGAAATTCAAAGTTCCCAATAAACACATTGAAAACATATTTAAAATACATTTTAAAAAAGATTCAAATGACTTACCTGTCTTCCTGCGTGGTCTGGACTCTAACTGTTCTCCGGCTCTGGGAGATGCGCATGCATTTCTGGTACATGCGCAAAACCCGGTACAAGACCAGCGATGCATATTTCCCACTGCGACCCAACAGAAAAGTCATAGGTCGCAATAAAAGAATTGTGGCCATCCTTTCAACTTCCACCTGGTTAACATCATTCAGGATCTTTTATATTTCAATCAAGTTGCACCTTACGCTTCAATCCATTCATTGCAGGTATCAAGTTTGTAAACCTCTTCTCAGCTACCTCCAATTTACAAGCTTCCTGAAATAAGGAAACCAAAACTGTACACAGTGTTCAGGATGCAGTTTCACCAATAACCTGCATAAATGAAGCACAGCATCCTTACTTTTATCCCCTCATAATAAAGGATGACATTCCATTAGCCTTCTTGGTTACTTGCAGCATCCATATTCTAACATTTTATAACTCACTTACAAGAACACCCAAATCCCTCAGCATTCTGAAGTTGTTCACCATCTGAGCAGTACTCAGCTTTTGCAAACTTCCCATCAAAGTGAACAATGCCATACTTTCCCACATTTCATTTCATCTGCCAGATTATTGCCCACTCACTGAATCTATCTAAATTCATCTTCAAAATCTGTGTCTTTTACACAACATATTTTCATACCTCTCTGTGTCATCTGCAAATTTACCTAATTTGCCTTTGCTCTCCTCATTGATATAAATTGTAAAAAGTTGAGGTTCCAGCACAAATCTCTGTGGGATTCCACTCATCACATTCTGCCAATCAGTCAAAGATCCATTTTTACATGTTTTCTGCTTTCTGCCAGCCATCCAATCTTCAATTTATTCTAATAGGTTATTTCTCACACCGCGAGCTTTTATTTTGTGCAATCACCTTTGATGTGGCACCTTACCAAATAATTTCTGAAAATACAGGTACAATATTTTTACAGCTTCCCTCCTATCCACAGCACGTTACTCCCCAAAGAACTCCAGTAAATTAGTTAAACACAATTTCTCTTTCATTGAATTATGCCAAGACGTATGAAATAATGTGTAGGGATCAGGGAGAAGTAATGACCTGATGATGTTATCATTATTAATCCAGAAAGTTAGCTAATGTTCTGGGAGCACGGGTTGGAATCCCACCACAGCAGCTGGTGGGATTTGAATTCAGTAAAAAAATCTGGAATTAAGAATGATAACTATGAAACCATTGTCAATTGTCAGAAAAATGTGATCTGATTCATTAATGTCCTTAGGGAAGGAAATCTGCCATCCTTATCTGGTTTGGCCTACATGTGAGTCCAGACCCACAGCAATATGATTGATTCTCAACTGCTCTTGGGCAATTAGGGATGAGCAATAAAAGCTGGCCAGCCAGACAATGCTCATGTCTTATGAGTGAATACAAAAAAAAGGCAGAATATAATCTATGATAGCCAAAAGGATCTGTATTCGAGCCTCAGCTATTCTCTGCATTTATTAACAACTAGGGAGGTGGAATAAAAACAATGAATGCAAGGCACAACACAAAGATAGGCAATATTGTAAGCAGTGTAAATGGAAGCACTAAATTACAAAGAAATTGTGATAGATTAAGTAAACAGGCAAAACTGTGACAAATGACTTTTGCCATTAGAAAGAGTGAAGCCATACTCTTCAGAATGAAAAAGGTTAGATCAAAATATTTTTGAAGTGTAGAACAGCTCAAAACCATGGAGGACCAAAAGGTTTCCAAGGTCTATTTGCATAGATTATTATCATGTCATGTGAAAGTATGCAAGATAATCAAAAATGGCTAATGGAATTCTGACCTTAACATCAAGAGGATCAGAATACAATGAAGTCATGTTTTAGCTATACAAAGACCTTATCAACCACATCTGGAATACTGTGTTCAGTGCTGGCATACACCTTAGCAAGAATAGATTGGCCTTAAAGGGAATGCAGTGTAGATTTGGAATGATATCTGGAATCCAATTCAAATTATGAGGAGAGTTTATGTAAACAAGGTTGCAATCCCTGGAATTTAAAAGGCCAAGGAGTGATTTAATTGATGCTTTCAAAATATTAAAGGAAACTGAAAAGCTAGACAGAGTGAAACCATGTTCCCTGGTTGGAAACGTTCTTTAAATATTAATATTGAGGGGGAATTTTTCTGTGCCATCCTCCACAGAAATCATGCAGCAGTCTATTGATCCCAGGTGGGATTTTCCTAAATCTCAGATAAATAAATTTATATTGACCTAAGGGATAATAGGCAAAGGTGTATAATCCCAATTTCCTCAATCTGCTATTTATCCCAGTACATTACTTCTCACAGAAACTCATCTTGCAGATAAACCAGCCTCCTCCATCCCACTCCCGCATCCTCCTCCGATCTCTTCTCTATACTTTTCTCACGCTACCATTAGCCCATACACTAATAACACTGACCATTATTGTTATGCAACATTATGACTCTCTCTCTCAAGGTCATCCTCATGATGACCTTGATCATTTGTGATCTCCATCCATCTGTTCAACATGGGCCACTATTTTCAATTCAAGGTCCAGATTCCTTAATATAAAAGCAAATTACTGCTGATGCTGGAATCTGAAACAAAAATCAGAAAATGCTGGAATATCTCTGTAGATCTGACAGAACCTGTGGAGAGACTATAAAGCTCACGAATTGAGTCTGGATGATCCTTCGTCAGAGTTGAAGACTAAGAGAATAGGTTATGATTTTTGCTGTAAGAGGGGTGGTATTGGGGTTTGCGTAAGTGACAAAGATGTAATAGACAAAAGGACAAAGGAAATGTAAATGGTGGTGACCTTGGCTAAGGAGGGTGCTGGTTCTGAGCCAATTCTTTAGTGAGGAGATGAGTCAAATATCAAGCATTTGGAGCATGATTACAAAATTAAACCAGTTAATTGTGATTTGGCATGTTTAATAACTCTGAATTATTTATTACTGTAAATTTATTTTCCTTATTTTTTACACTGACAGATTTATAAGCCCAATGTGGAAGAGTATAAACATACAATTGGGAACGGTAGCACAGTGGTTAGTATTCCAAAGGCTTAGTGTAATAATCCTGAGACATGAACTCAAATCCCTCCATAGCTGCTTGACAATATAAACTCAAATAATTAAATAAATCCATACTGAAAAACTTCCAATACTGATGACAATAAATTTTTTCATTGTTATTAAAATCTTTTTATTCAGGGAGAAATCTGCTATCCTGACTGGATTATATATATCAGACCATCAACAATGTATTTAACTCTTAATTGCTCTCAGCATGGCCTAGCGACCCACTCGTTTGTGCCAAAACTGCTATGACAATGAAAATGAAACACAAAACCAGATGAACCACCTAACATTTTAGGCACAAAAGAGCCACTCCCAGCCCAATCCTCCTCAACAGCATCCAGAGACTTGTACTGGAAGATGTCACACAAATGATTTGGCCAACATCACAACGCATTCGTATTCACAGTATCAGTGTTTCAGCCAACATTTCTGACTCCTCCTTCACCACTAGCAGGAACAGCCTCAATAGAGGTGTATAGCAAATGTATATACAGGTGAGAAAGTCTGGCATTCAACATTAAAGTTTCATGTTATCAGCACAAACATCAGAAAATAAATGTTGTATGATCATCATCTACTGCCCTCACTCAGCTGATAGATCTTCTATCTTGAACACCACTTAGAGGAGCACTTAGGGTCGCAAGGGAACAGACTGTATTTTGGGGACACTTTAATGTTCATCAGCAAGAGTGGCTCAATAGTATTACTACTGACCATGTTGACTGAGTTTGGAAGGATAAAATTACCAGACTCGGTTTGTGGCAGGTGATGAAAGAACAGGCACAAGGGAAAACCAACTTGACTAATGAATCATTTTTTATCCTCTCTTAATCCTTGTTTTTCATTCCCACTCTTTAGCAGTTTTCCAATTCCTGAAATCTGAAAGAGAAACTCACGTATATCCTGTCATTTTTAAAAGCTCAGAGCACCGCTCTCTCTCCCAGGGCAATAACATTTTAAGTTTATTTATTAGTGTTACAAGTAGGCTTACAATTATACTGCAATGAAGTTACTGTGAAAATCCCCAATTGCAACACTCAGGCGCTTGTTTGGGTACATGAGGGAGAATTCAGTATGACCAACAGACCTAACCAGCACAGCTTTCAGACTGTAGGTGGAAACTGGAGCACCCAGAGGAAAGCAACAGACAATGGGAAGACGAGTGGACTTCAACAGACAGTGAACTAAACTAGGAATTGAACCCAGATCCCTAGCACTGTGAGGCAACAATGCTAATCATTGTGCCACAGTGCACCCACACAATTGTGCCACTGTTCTGCCCACTACTACTAACTACAAAATTTTTGAGTGAAGGGCAGGGGAAAACATTTGTCCATCACAACACATTGATTCAGGCCTATTGCCTCTCCTCGATTTTCCCATTATTTCATGATGTTTTGCCTTTTATTTCATTTACCAGGTGTCTGACAATTTAACAAGTTTTTCTATATCCCTTTGAAGTCTGCTCTCTTCTTCCCACTGTTTATTACTTTTCTGATTTTTTTTTTGTCATCTGCAAGCTTTAAAATGACTTACAGGAAGAGAGCCAAGAGGAGAAAGTGAGGAGGAAAAACATACAATATATGCAAGTCCCTTATTCTTCACAGTACTGGTAGACCTTCAATAGTTTGCCTTCCTTGGAGGGCTGAATCTTTCCCTCTTTCTCCTCTTGCATGCAGATTGCAATTACTCTGTGTAAATGCTTCTATTCTTAGCATCTTTCTTTTACTGAAGTCAGTCAGCAGGTATAAGGATTTAAATATTTACCCAGCAAACTTGTTTTGTTCTCCATGACGATCAGATTGGAGAGACAGCAATACTTCAGCCAAGCATTGCCTAATTATTTACACCCTGCTTTGTACCTTTTCCATATAAGAGAAAATAAACAGCTGAACCAAGTGAAATTTCAAAAAGAAAAATGTCAATAAGATACTATTTATCCATGACAAATTAATGGGATGAGAATTTTTGTTGGAGGGAACAAAAAAAGTCCCTTTTGTATGAATGTCACAAAACGAAATTTGAATGAAATACAATAATTAACACATTCTCTGAGCTACATCAAGTTTTCAACATTTAAAGGACATATTCAGAAAAGAGCAAATATACACTGAATTGAATGCTTAAGCTTTAAAAATGTTGCTGATTTTGACCTTTCAATGTGGATGGTGTGTGAAAATAGTGGGCACACATAACTTTGCATTCCCGCTGTGATTGTACCCCTTATCATTTTAACTGTTGGCTTTTCAAGAGCAGTTGGCAAACATCTACAGGCAAACAACATCATCAACATGGTAATGTTAAGATGGCATCACTCGTATCATAAAACAGATTTTGAAACTCAAGAGCCAGCTGTGCTGTCTCAAGTCTACCCAGGAAAGTAGCCAGCAGGCAGGCTCTGGTGCAAATGGATGCCGAAGAAAGTTTTTTAACATGTGGTTTTTTTTAAGAAGAAAAATCTTTCCTGTGAGAGTTGAAAAAGCACCCATTGTTTTAGAAGGAACCAGGCTTGGAATATTTAAACAAAATCTGGGAATACAATCTATCCGGGATGAGACCCATCCTGATATTGTCATGGGTTCTTCTGCTCTACTCCAGCCCCCGAATACCCAACTCTGGTCCCAGTGTTGTGTCTATTGTGAACACAGAAATAAATTGCATAAACATTTCAAGATCAGTTCATTAAGCAACATCCAGGCATTAAATTAAAATTTAGCAAGTTGCATACTACAGTGAGACATGCATGTGTATATTCATACAAATGGAAGTGATGTAAAAAGCAAACTTTGTAAATATTATAACTCACTATGTTACTTCCTGTCAAAAATTGAGGAACTTAAGATCTCTACTGTTCTGGAGTATAGGTTTGGCAGAGGAAGCAGGAGTGAGAGTGCTTCCCTCTGTGGGATGGGACAGATGGTCACATGTGCTATGTGTTCAGCTCATTTTCATCTACATTCACACACAGCGTGGTTAATATCATGGTGGGCAGGAAGTCACTATTCCTGCTGTTAACTTATGGGATCGTAGATGCTGGTACCCCATTTAAAGGTACTGAGACAACCATTCTCTGCAGCTCATCAGTGCACATCAGTCAGAATGTCACAAAGCAGATAAGGTATGGCCCCACAGCATAGTGAGGCCTCCCTGTATGTTCTCCTCCAAGCTGTGCAGGAAACGTGGGAGGTCCAGTTTCTCAGAAATGGCAGCTGGAGCCCCTCGCATCTGAGCATGGTGGCCTGAGAAGAAATGGCAGTACGAGATAGCGTCCATGATATCAAGGTCAGTGGATGGATCATTAAAAAGGACCCAACACAAACCTTGGTTTTTGTATCTAGAGTCATACACCAAAAAAAGTAAAGGAGCAATGTTGAAGATGTATGATGCTTCAATTACATATAATTTTGGACATACCATTAAAGGAAGATTTGAAAAACAGAAAGAAAGACACAGTGAGGTGTTACTTGAGTGAGTTTTAAAGCAAAACTCTACCCGAACAGCAACTTTCATTTTTCTGTGTAGATCTTAGCTATGTGTTTCTAGAAAGTCCAACTTTTGATTCTGCTCAAGTATGTGCTCAACTTCTTGCTTTAAAAGAAAACATCAGACAATTACATAAGTCAGTCACTTTTCTGAAAGCGTTCTGTTAACTATAATTCAAACATGAATCCATGTGAAGCCTTCAAAGATTAAGCTAAGGCTTTACAGTCAAGTAGAAAGCAAGAGAGAGCTGTGGGATTTTCCACTCTGGAGCTGCTTTGGCAAGATGGGTCAATTTTTATTCAAACAGAAAATTTTGGAAATACTCAGCAGTATCATCTGTGGAGAAAGAGTTAATAGCTGTGATTTTCCTGCTTTGCTGCACCTGGCGCAGATCGTATCAATCCCAGAAAATTGTATGCGAGCCTAAAAATGAATATTGACAATTGTTACCAAATTGCTTGCAATTGTCCCAGTTCCTTTATACTGGCGCACACCAGATTTTGCCCTGAAACAATGTGAGGCTGACTAGCATATTTAAAGTAACATTTCAATATGCTTATCCCATTTGATGCTGGATTCTCCCAGTTCCTGGGATTTTTCGATTCTGTGCAACAAGAATTGCTACTGGTGTCTACTCATGGAGACCAGGCATGATGGCCACATATGGGAGGTTAGATGCCATGGAAGCCTCCAGGTAATCGGGAATATGGTTGGGGCAGTTAAGTAGATTAGCCATGAGAAATGTGTGGAGTTACAGAGATAGAATAGTGAAAAGGGCCTGGCTAAGCAGCTCTGTCAGGGATTCAATGAGCTGAATGGCCTCTTTTGTATTGTAGGGATTCTATAATTATGACACATGTCACTTTTTTGGGAAAATTCCGCCCAATATTTCAAATCAATGTTCTTTCATTAAAACCAAAGAAAGGTTAGTTTAATGGCACTTAAAATCCCTTACTAGTCAGGCTATATAAGCATCTTGAGAAAGTCAGAAGAAGAAAGGATGTTAATGGTATCAGTTTTGTCAATCCCATCTCTGAGTAAGAAGATCATAGCCAAAATTCTTCAGCTATTGGAATCTTCCGGACCTTCCAATCACACGCCTCTGCCACAGCTTGGGCTGCAGTCAATGGGAAATCTCCTGACTCAAGCAAGTTAGTATGGTGGTAGACATTGCTGTAGTCGCAGACACAACCATTGCTGCTGGAAAGTTTCTCCATAGGCCATGGAATGCCTCCTCAGGGGAAGATGCCCCATCCTCAATGCAGGTCAATGGGAGATGAAGTGGCATGATGATACAGTCACTGGACTAGTAAACCAGAGACTCAAAATAATGTCCAGGGACCCAGGTTCAAATCCTGCTACTGCAGATGGTGAAATTTGAATTCAACAAAAAGCCAGAAATAAAAGTCTATTGATGATCATGAAATAATTGTTGATTGTTGCAAAAACCCATCTTGTTTAATAATATCCTCTAAGAAAGGAAATCTGCCATCCCTATCTGGTCTGGCCTTTGTGTGACTGCAGGTCTACAGCAATATGGTTGACTCTTAACTGACCCCACAACAGCAATTAGAGATAGATAATAAATACTGGCTCAGCCAGCAAAATCAACGTGCCATGAATTAATTTTAAAATAATATCAGAAAGATGTTTTTAATTGGCCACTTAAGTGGCTTCATTGGGCTCAAAGCAGGTGGGATTCTACCAACTTTCCCATGCTCATAAAATAGCATGGCAGCAGGAAGGTATAAATGAGGATGAGAGTGAGTGTTAGTGATGGATGTACTGATAGGGGTGCAAGGAAATTGAACTTCCTAACTCACAGACCACAACCACTAAGATAAGCAACAACACCTCTGCAACAATCATCCTCAACATTGGTGCCCCACAAAGCTGTGTTCTCAGCCGTCCTCTATACTTCTTATACACCTATGATTGTGTGGCCAAATTCCCCATCAATTCAATTTTCAAGTTTGCTGATGATACCATCGTAGTGGATCGGATCTCAAACAATGACGAGACAGAGCACAGGAACAAGATAGAGAATCTGGTAAACTGGTGTGGCAACAATAATCTCTCCCTCACTATCAATAAAATGAAGGAGACTGTCATCAACTTCAGGAAGCATAAAGGAGAACATGACTGTAACACTACATTCTGCACATTCCCTCATTTCCTTCTCTATGAATGGTATGCTTCGTCTGCATAGTGCGTAAGAAACAGCATTTTTCACTGTATGTTAATACATGTGATAATAATAAATCAAATCAAATGTATATGCATTTAAGTAAGTTGATGCGTGGAATGGTATTCTGGAATACATTCATAATGTAGAGGCTCCGGCATTGGACTGGAGTAAATACAGTAAGAAGTGTGACAACGCCGGATTTAAATCCAACTGATTTATTTGATAGTAAACTCACAAGCTTTCGACCCTATGGCCTTCGTCAGGTTGCTTATTAGAATGCGAATCTTTACACCTAACCTGCTATTCAAGTCTTAAAGTGGCTAACAATGTGAGTGGAAGGAGCACTCAGCACAGGTTAAAGAGATGCATATTGTCTCCAGACAGCACAGCACGTGAGGTTTTTTGCTAACCCAGGCAAGTCATGAGGGTTACAGATAGTGTGACATGAAGCCAAGATCCCTGTTAAGACCGTCCTCATGCGCTGCGCAGAGCCGCTGAGCAGAGACTGATAGCCAAGTTCCGCACACATGAGGATGGTCTTAACAGGGATCTCGGCTTCATGTCACACTATCTGTATTCCCCATGATTTGCATGGGTTAGCGAAAAACCTCACTTACTGTGCTGTCTGTAGGCAATATGCATCACTTTAACCTGTGCCGTGCTCCTTCCACTCACATTGTTAGCCACTTCAAGGCTTGAATAGCAGGTTAGGTGTAAAGATTCACAATTTAATCAGTAATCTGTAAACAGTCTATGCTGGTATGTGTGCTGTTGGAGACCAGAACACCTCATTCACCTGACGAAGATCATAGGGTCAAAAGCTTGTGAGTTTACTATCAAATAAATCAGTTGGATTTAAACTTGGTGTTGTTAGATTTTTACTGTACATTCATAGTGGCAGAGTAAGGGGACTAATGCAGATGAATGTATCATGACTCTCACCTTCTCTGCTGAGCTTAAGTGATTGACCCATTTCCTGCATTGTATCCAGGAACATGGAAACTACATTCCTGATGTTGTTCCACTTGCAAATGTGCCTTCTCAATGTGTTAACTTGAGTTCTACACTTTGTTGTTGAGAACAATATATCTCTCTAGATTATCTCAGCTCTCACCATTATATCCAGGGAGTGATTTCTGAAGTGGGGCACAGTCTTTGATCATCTGCCTTCCATAGCAAAGCTTCTTTTTCTGTCTTTCACATCTCTGTTTCAGTTTGGACTACCCCCCCCCCCCAACTCTCTGAAAGACAGATAATGAAATTTCATGATGTGGGATGTTAGTGGCCCTTTAAGAGTTTTTTTTTAATTTGTGCTCAGTCTTAGGTGATGTCATTGTTGGGAGGAGAAAGAAACCTTGGCCAACTCAGGTGATGGGGTCATTTTCAGTTTCAGTTTCAGGAGCTTGGAGTGTCAGAATCATCAAGCTAAAAAAGTAATATCTCTCTCTCTCCTTGTTTTTTCCTTTGGAAATTCTATTGGTAAGCTGAAAGCAAAATCTTGCTTTTCCAAAAATCTGATATTGTTAGGAACTTGGACCAGAGTTTCTCGGGTGTTTTGGGAAGCTGTTGTGTCTTCAAACTTTCTGAGTTGCAAGAGCATTTGACTACAGAATTCAACTAATAGCCTCAATTCCAGTATGACATGAGCCTTAGTGTGTGCTGTGTTGAATCTGTTTAAAGTACTATTTTTGGAGGTTGGTTTGATTGGGAAAGCTTATGTATATATTCATTAAGGGTTATACATTATTGTGGTTGTTTTGTTTTTGTTTATAAGTGTTTTGAGTTGTTGCTAATTTTCTTTCCATACATGTTAACTACTTTGATAAAAGCTCCCTAGTGGCTATTTTGAATCACACCTGAAATGAAACCTATCATGCATTATCATAGCAAGATTCAAAAGGCAAAACTTCTGATTCAGGCAGACTTTATAAAACATGTTGGATTTTCTAACCTGAACCATAATACATGAGAAATCATCATATTGGAAAATGCTGGTTAGTCTGGAAACCTGGAAATCATATGTTAATACAGTGGTTATGTTAAAAGGCCAGTCACAAATGTGCTTCATAAATTTCTAAATTTCCTACACACTCTGAAACCTTCCCCCATCCCTTTCCTCACCACTGCCAACACATCTGAACATGAACATCAATGCTGAAATTAAAACTAAAGTGCAGAGAGATTTACAAAATCTCAAAAATAAAACACAAATCTCTCTGCACTAATAAAATGCGCATAACCAACGTGGATTCTCCAAAAATTTGTCTAGGGTATCTTTTTATAATTAACAATAAAAAACACTGTCTGTAACACAGCAATGTTAAATTTTTCTACGTCTTGCCAAAATAAATTGTCCTGCATTTCACTCTCAGCAGTGAAGGAACAAAAGTCACCATTCACTATGTTTACAGAAGCCCACAGACTTTTAGTGAGTATATGCATGGGAACCTAGAGAGCATTTCAGCCTAGTACTATGACATATGCGAACAAGGCATGATTCAGTTTTGCAATCAGATTGAAGAATCCTTTCTGAGTCATATCAAGTCTAAAACAGAAAACATAATTAGAATATTTACTTCAAAAAAAAATCATGTATAGAAAGAGAAATGAAGGAGAAAATAGGTAGTATTGAGAGAGCGCGATGAAAAAGTTTTTTTTTAAATGTTTTTTTTTAATTTCCAACAACAATTAAGGTCTGATAGAATGGGATTCCACATTTATAAAATTAAAATTTCAGTGCCCATTTTGTCCTTTTGAAGTAATTAAGACATATCACACATCAACTTACACTGCAACAGACAAGGCCTTTTTTTCTGGTGCATTTCATGGCTAACTAGTGGCTAAGTATTACAGTTTCACACCTTGTGAAGAGTAAGGCAACTCAAACAACAATTCCAATTACCACATTTTAACTATGCATGTACAGACTCCAGAAGCTGATGTCCAATGTATTCTATAACAATATCGGGTGCTAAGAGTCTCATCATTATTCTTTTGCAAAATCCAGGCCAATAAATATCTGCTTTATTTGTTTGATTTGAAAAACTTTGAAAAAAATCAATGCATTTCAATATCCTATTTCTTACACATCCAGAGCCAAATTTTAATACTTCTTGACTATTTTCTTGGAGGGCTGAAGGGCCTGTTCCTGTGCTGTAATTTTCTTTGTTCTTATCATTCCTAAATGTAGTTTAATGTTGATTTCGAAATCAGCCAGAGTTTTCCAGTTCTTCTCAGGTTCACTCCCAGCTTCTTCCTGGTCAAAATCTGAATGTTCAGGCTGCAAGAGTAAATTAGTCTTGCTGACATTGAAATTTCCCTTCTACCCCACAAGAATATGAATCTTTTATGCTAACTCAGGTATGAATGACTAGACTGTGTGAACTGTTGTACTAAATGACTTTGCTAGCTATGCTTAAAGCAAGATTTGGAGCGGCCTCTGATTTTCCGGACCTTACGCTGTCCACTGCACCATGAACATTCAGATCTTGACCAATCCACTGTACTTTACAGTTAATGATTTATTATTTTTAAAAAATGGATGAGCTAACAAATCCATGCAGAGCCTAAGCATGCTGGTAAAGTCGGCTTCAGATTGCCCAGACACCATGGTGCAAGGTGCTCTGATCTCAGAGAACTGGGAGACTTCCTGCCCCCATTCCATTCCCCACCTATCATTGGTGGCATGTTCTTGCTCCCAGAATAACATGGGTCACCTTTACTCTTGCAGCCTGAACATTCAGATTTTGACCAGGAAGAAGCTGGGAGTGAACCTGACAAGAACTGGAAGACTCAGGCTGATTTCGAAATCAACATTAAAGTACATTTAGGAATGATAAGAGCTAAGAAGTATTAAAATTTGGCTTTGGATGTGTACGAAATAGGATATTGAAATGCATCGATTTTTTTCAAAGTTTTTCAAACCAAACAAATAAAGCAGATATTTATTGGCCTGGATTTTGCAAAAGAAAAATGATGAGACTTTTAGCACCCGATATTGTTATAGAATACATTGGACATCAGCTTCTGGAGTCTGTACATGCATGGGAATTATAATCCTCCCAATTAGTCCTCTGTTGGACCCCATATGCACTAAACCCCCACCCTTGTGTAGCCTCCCTTCACATAGCCCCACCTTGCAGACCTGCATAAGTCACCACTTCCTCCATGCTTGCAGAGCTTCCACCACACCCCAGGTTATAGTCCCATCTCCACTCAGGCCCCACCCCTTGACACTGCCCTGACATATTTATGGTGCCCAACCCGTCACTACTAGGTGCCAGCTGCCCATGCTGCAACCATCAAAGTGGCTTCAGCATTCCCCCGATGTGACCATGGCACCTGGTTTCTGTTGGTGGAGACCAACAGTGATTCCCACTGGCATGGCAAGCCAGTAAGATCACACTCCATATGTGTTTACAGCATTTGGAAAACTTTCAGGGTAACACTGAATTAAAATTAAAGGGAACATAATTTTCAGGGTTTTCAGTCCTAAAGTAATTATTATATCAGAACATCTGTGCCTCTGATACTTAGTATTTAAACCCACCATCTAAGGTTTCATCATAGAAGTCTCAGGTTCAATTGTTGGTTTCTTCTAGCTAGTTGTTATCAATTAGGTCAGTGGTAGCATCACTTAAATTAGCTACAGCTCCCCCTAATTAAAAAGATAAAAAAACTAATCAATGACTGTTTTGCATTTGGGGGCTTGTGCTTGGAATTGGACATATGTGGGTAAGGACAAGTTTCTTCCTCACTTACTATATTTTTCACAATAGCCTGTTAAGTAACTAGGTGTAAGCAGGGAGCATGTCCGTTAGGGCTGAGATATATGAAGGTTGATGATGCGGGTTCAACTGGAAAAGACCAGTTGAAAGACAACTGGAGAGAACCTAGGAAGGAGAAACAAATTGAAGTCATCTAAATATCGGACTAGGCCAAAGTACTGTAATGACAGGGCAGTCACATAACACTTGTACATATGGAACGCATGGAAAGTCAAAGGGTGGAGAAAAAATATTGCAGTTCATTCCTGTGTTCCCTAATTCTGCCAGTCAAGTATCCAACTCTATTTTGAGCAATTTTATTGTTTTGTTGCTTCTATCACCCTTCTTGTATGCTATTCTAATTAATGGTCACACATTTAGTAGAGGTCAGTGCAGAGTCAATGGGCCAAATGATTTCCTTCTACACTAGAGGGATTCAATGGTTCTGTTTTGTTCTACTTTGTTATTGCTACCAATTTACATAGTGTGCATAGGATATCTAGTGTGCATTTAAACTTGCCTTCTATCACAAGATTTGAAAATACTTCTTTACGTATCAAGACCTTAAGCTATTCAAGGTTTATGTAAAATCCTTGGAAAAATTGAAAGGCTTACTTCAAAAAAAATCACAAAAGGAACTGTGGAATGCATCAGTGTTGTTATGAATGGATAATTGTTCCTATAAAATTTTTACGGCACTTTTCAGATAAGCTATGGCACTATGTTTCAGATAAGCTGTACCTTAATAAAAGACCACTTATTCAGTTGTCATTAAAATGTGATAATGACTGGCATGTTAGTAAGTTGGAAAACCACAACTAATATTTTTGTTACCAATTTCCTGTAAAACTCAGTTTGCCATTGTTGATAACACCGAGCTTCTAACCACACAAACTATTTACTTTCAAATTAGAGAAGATGACATTCGTCATACTGGAAGTGGCTGATATTGGTAGTGTGACTCAATAAATTAATAACTTCAAGTAGACCAATTCTGTTTTATGGTGCTGATTTTTTAACAGGAAATATTTTCATTTTATGAGTAATGTGTATATTTCTATAAATAGAACACCAGTAATTTACCTCATATTACATCCATTTCCTGTATATATGTACTTATTATACAGTATGTGTAAATATTAATCCACTTTCACTTAGATCCCAGTTCAGACATTTAAATTTGATGATACAAAAATGCACTATCTGTAATATTTTTGCAGATGAGTGCTATAACCTTGTTTTAATGTTAACCAAAAGTTTTTTTTAATGATTTCTTATTAAATTTGATTGATATAGATAGACTGGAAAAATGGGCAGAAAGATGACAGATAGAATTTATTCCAGATAAATGAGAGGTGATACATTTCAGTAGATCCAATTCAGGTGGAAGCTATAAAACAAATGGCAGAACCATCAGGAGCATAAACACACAGAGAGATCTGAGAGTACAGATCCACAGATCCTTAAAAGTGGCGGAACATGTGGAAAAGATGGTGAAGAAAGCATATGGCATGCTTTCCTTCATCACATGGAGCATCGAATATAAAAGTTGGCAAATTATGAATAGTTATGTAAAACATTGGTTCCCCCTTTACCTAGGCCCGAAAACAGCCGCAATCGGGTTAATGACCCAAAACATGCATTTAAATTGACTTAATGGGCTGCATACTCAATCTGACCAGCATCTCCCCTTTACCACCACATTCGCCCATCCAGAAGAGGTGCAAACAGACATGTTCTATCAAAGTCCGATTTGGGCGCTCCAGATAGTGAGGAGGTAAGCTTGACAGCTCTCTGCTTGAGGTCGGTGGGCAAGAGGGGCAGAGAGAGGAAGGGGTCCATTGCCATTCTGCTTGTGATTAGTGAGAGGGAAGGGAGAGTCTGCTGTCAGTCTGCCTAAGATCAGTGGTGGGGGAGGCAGGGGGGTTGCTGCCATTCTGCCTGACATCGATGGAAAGGAAGGGGGGTCTTGCCACTTTGCCTGAGATCAGTAAGGAAAGAGGGCCGTGATTAGTCTAGTTGATGGGCAATTGGGGTAATAAGGGAGTCAATAATATTGTTGGGATGGGGTAATCCAGCTCAGGAGTGATGTGACAGGAGAGCCGAATTCAATCTTTTTTTCTGCGCTTGTGTGGTTGGAGGCGCAGATCGGACTGCAGGATTTTGGGCACATTAAGCCGCACCCCAATTCAGAATCGCTGATATTTTTTCAGGCAGAGTGCTTATGGGGCACCTGGAATGGGAATTAAAAATCGGATCTGAAACACTCCCTATTTCAAGTCTGCTCAGCACTTGGAATCAAAATACTAAAATAGGACCCTCTGCGTCCAATTCTCATCACCACACTACCAGAAGAATGCGGAGGCTTTGGAGAGAGTACAGAAAAGGTTTACCATGATGTTGACTAGTAAGGAGGGTGTTAGCTATGAGGAGAGATTGAATAAACTGGGATTGTTGTCCTTGGAAAGACAGAGTCTGAGGGGTGACCTGATAGAAGTTTATAAAATTATGAGATACAGATAGAGTGAACAGTTCGAAGCTTTTTCCCAGGGCCTAAATGACAACTACAAGGGTGGACAAAGTCAAGAGAAGGGGGGAAAGATTCAGTGGAGATATGGGGGGGATGTTTCTTACACAGAGGATGGAATGCGCCACCAAGTAAGGTGTGAGACAGTTAGATTAGCCATATTTAAGACCTATCTTGAAACGTGTATTAACAAACGGGGAATAGAGGGATATAAGCAGTTGATTCAGATAGGACAATGTGATCAGCACAGGCTTGGGGATCCAAAGGGCCTGTTCTGGTGCTGTCTTTGTCTTAATTTCTTGCTCATTTTCCCCATCATCTGAAGGAGTTCAAATGCTTTTCTTATGTTATAACAAAATTTTAATGCTGTTCTGTAGATAAGATGAATGCTATAGGTCACATCAACCACTGTACTAATTTTCAGTGAAAACAAATCTAGTGAAAGTTAAATAATTGCAAACACTCAAAACATTTTTTGAGATTGGCAACACTGTCAATACTTAGATGAAACTTCCTTCTTCCTGGTAGACTGGAAAAATGGGCAGAGAAATGGCAGATAGAATTTATTCCGGACAAATGTGAGGTGATGCATTTTGGTAGATCCAATTCAGGTGAAATCTATAAAATAAATGGCAGAACCATCAGGAGCATAAAACATACAGAAAGATCTGGGAGTACAGATCCACAGATCCAAACAGACATGCTCTACAAAAGTCCAATTTGGGCACTCCAGCTAGTGAGTAATTGGATGTCTTATCCTTCTGACCATAAAATTGAGCAAAATTCTTGTTCTGGTGTCCATATAACTCCAGTCTTGCTGGCTCAGATGCATTTTCCCTTTGTTAACAAGTGCCCTCAGGTAGCCAATCACTGAAAGCAAGCAAATAGATGAAGCAAGCAGTTAGGGAAACGGTATGTTGGTCTTCACTGCAAGAGGATTTGAATACAGGAGCAAGGGTATCTTACTGTAGCTGTACAGAGTCTTGATGAGACCATGTCCGGAATATTGTGTGCAGTTTTGATCACCTTATCTAACGATATACTTACCATTAAGGAAATGGAGCAAGGTTCACCAGACTGATTTAAGAAGGAAATTAATACATTTCTAGACTTTAAAAGCATCTTAGGGTTATGGAGACAGCGCTGGAGTATGGCACTGTGATAGACGATCAGCTATGATTTTGATTAATTTGACTTATTATTGTCACATGCATTGCTATACAGTGAAAAGTATGGTTTCTTGTGTGCTATACAGACAAAGCATACAGTTCACAGATACATGGAGGAAAAAGAAACGAGAGGGTGCAGAATGCAGTGTTATAATCATAGCTCAGGTATAAAGAAAGATCAACTTAATATAATGTAGATCCATTCAAAAGTCTGATGGCAGCAGGAAAAAAGCTGTTTCTGAGTTGCTAGGTAATGAATGGCAGAGCTGGCTCAAAAGGGCCAAATGACTTATTTCAGTTTCTAATTTTTATGCTTCAAACCTTGAGCAGCTTTTCCATAAGATCAAGATCCTCTGAAAATATAAAATAATATATGCAAATGCATTTGTGTTTTTTATCCTTTTATCGATGAATATATTGTCTTGTTTGATGTTCCTATTAGATTAAATGCTAATACCATCCATTGCTTTTATTACATACTGTGTTATGAAAGGGGAAGTTGATCTCCTCTCTGATAACTAACACTCAACCACTCATAGAGATGTGCCTTATTTCATAGGCTGTTAAAGAGTGTTTGAGAAGAGGTAATATTTACACTTCATCAACTTTCAGTGGTTAACTCAAAATAACTACTTGAGACTCTCTCTGTAAAAGCAACAAGAAACACTATATTTATTTAATTAACAGTGAACAGGTTAAATAAACAACTAACAAACCAAATAAAATACTATTCTAATGGAATGCTGTTTAGATAAACATAATTCCCACTTATTAACAAAAAATAGAATCTTTGGTCATCCCAAAATTTCACTCAAGTTAGTCATCTTCCGGAATCTTCTGTCTTCTTTGCTGATTTCTTCTGTTTTCACTGTTGAGATGAAGCTTTCTTTTAAAACATAAATGTGGCTCTTATACTGCAGAGACAATTACTGAATGTGTCTCTCTCTCAAGCTGTGAGCTGTGGCAGAGGCAGACTGGCAGAGGCAATTGCTGTCTCACTCTCTAGAGTAGAAGCTTGCTGTTATACATCTGATGGCATATCAAAATTGCCACAATAGGACAGATTATCAAAACATCAAATTCAAATATGATAGGCTGCTATTATTCAAATTTCTGGTTTAAACTGATTGGTTAAAATTTAAAAACATGTTCTGATTCAAATACCTGAATCCTGTTACCAAGACAACCCTGCTCTTGGCTCTTCAATATATTGTTTCAGTTTGTGTGCTGCATGCACTTGCATCTATTTGTACAGAGAAAAACTAACTTCTTTAACAGAACCATGAAATGCTTTCTCCTCTAAGCATTTTACAATTTTTAAATAATTTTACAAACACCAAATCCTAACTTTCGGCTCAACTTCACAATCATATAATAGAACCATTATATGACTCTAGCATAAGAAAGTAAAAAGTTAATAATGTTCGCAGCTTTTGCTGTAAAATTATATGTTCCATGACATTGCTCATGATTCTGGAACAAATCAGATATTGTAGGGGGAATGAGTGGAAAAACTGGACAGAGATCAATCTGCTTGAATCATTCCCACGGACAGTTTTCAAGTCTGACTTGAGAAACTAACGCCAAATGAAGCAGTAAGCATTTCATTTAATATTGTGGCAATCAGATGTATATTAGTACATGTGCATTTTTCTGTGATTCACACCACATAGCATACAGTATTTGCTCATTAAAATAGGCAGTAGGACAAGCAGAAGTATCTAGAGGATGCCATTGTGTCTTCAGTAATTGACATGGAAATTGACATTCCCCTCTGGCTTTGTGCTGACAATTTAAAATCATTTTCAATACCATTAGTAATTCCTGGCTACTAAATTTTTTTAACTGCCACAATAATAATTCCAAGAGGTGAATCTTCGTGGTGAGTTTTTCTTATTTTGTAAATTGGAAGAGATGAGATGCAAGATAGGTTGAATTGCATCGGAGGGGAACTGTCCTTGCTTGACTTGATGCAAAAAGTTATACACAACCATAACAACAAATTGTAGCTACTGTGGTTTTAGTAATGATGGCCTCCGATTGAAGCTGTTCCCATGCTTTCTTCAACCCCTCCCAGTGGGAGTTCAAAATGTTTTTAAAAATGAAAATAGAACTTGAAAAGAATCATTGTGCTGTGAGCCACTAACTTTTTATCCTTGTCATTTGCCTATCTATAATTTTGCTCTCTTGACTCCCCTTCTGATATGTTTCCCAGCTATTCAATTTCCTTCTGTCTTCATCCTGGCTACTATTCTCAGCCACTCCTTATCCTCTACTAATGTGTTCACCTTTTGCACAATTGTCATTGTCACCCAATTTTTTAAGATGTCAGTAAGCACAACTCCTTCACTTTTTTAAAGCAGTGTATTTGTTCCCTGCCTTATCACTTCACGATTATCGGAGGAATTCTTGCCACCTAAATATATATTTCTCTCTGTCATTGCTCATCTCCTTCCAGTTCACCGTGAAAAGTGTGGGAAAGGAGGATGTGGGATTAGTACACAGATTAACTTAGCTTTCTTCCCCATGAACAGGAATGCTTTATGAAACAATCCGAACTCAAGATTAAGAAGTTAAGGGAATCTATGAACGTCATTCATTCATGGCTTGGTAATTTGGGCAGATGTTGTTCTGATCAGTAAGTGATTGAAAAACTTAAATAGCATACAAAAAGTTTAAAACTGTAAGTTTTTTTTAGCTTAAAGTTTATTTATTAGTGTCACAAGTAGGCTTACACTAACAATGCAATGAACTTACTGTGAAAATCCTCTAGTCACCATATTCTGGCATCTATTCAGGTACACTGAGGAAGAATTTAGCATGGCCATTGCATCTAACCAGCATGTCTTTCAGACTATTGGAGGAAACCAGAGCACCTGAAGGAAACCCACACAGAAAGAAATGGGAGAATGTGTGGACTCTGCACAGACAGTGACCCAAGCTGGAAATCAAACCCAAGCCCCTGGCACTGTCCAACTGCAGTGCTAATCATTGTGCCACCATGCTGCCTATAACTATGGTAAAAGGATGATCAGGAGAGTTAAAGATGGATTAAGTGCATCAACTTGACTCCACGTTATTATTTCAATATGTATTTTTTCATGGATTGTGATTTAAGATATTTTACATAAATGTGGAGCTCAAAGATAGAATTGATATAATTTTGCAGGAACCACTGCATGTAATAGTCATATTGGATGTGGAGTGTGATGTAACTGGATTCTTATTTTAAATTCAATAATAAGGAATTATATGGAGTTATGCAGTATGATTTACCTCAGTATTCAAGTTGGATTAGGGCTGGATTTTACAGGACAACTGCAACTTTAATTCCTCAAATGATTGATTTTTTTTTCCAAATGTTCTCTCACTGACTACCAGCTTTCATGACATATACTAATTCAGAACTCTGTTGTGCAAATCTCTGCGTGCACAAAATTCACAAACTTGTAATCTTGAACTTTCCCAATTGCTGCTAGTTTCTTTCATCCATATTTCCAAAACTACCAACCCGAACTGATCATTTTGTGACGTAAATCACAGTTCCATTTGTATGTTCTTCTGATTTTCCTGCGCCATCTTTCAATCACTATGCATGTGCTTTCTAAAATTCCACGCACACCCACCCACCTCTCCCACCCAAATCAATATTCCTTCCAATCTCATTCCTTGCTTCAAAGGTTTTATCAATACCAATGTCTTCAACTATTCTTTTGATCTTATTCCTCCCAAATTCCTCCTTCCCTGTATCTTGTATCTTGTGCAGTCTTGTTAATTTGCCTGAGATGGACCAGATAAATGCAAGTTATTCTTGTCTAATCGAATCTGACAAAACACACAACGCAACATGCACGAAATCTTGGACTTCATCTTAAAACTTAAAAGAAATTATAGCTTATTGTGATTGCTTAAACGTGACTAGGACGCGAATTTTGTTTGAGTAATCAAGATTTTAAAAATGATCCTTAATTGCTTTCATGTTATTCTGAAGTCTGCTATTTCCTGCTACATGTATATACCCCTTGACACATTGCAACCCTCTCTGGCCTCACATTGACTGTAGTCTAATCAGAAAGTTACAACAATGTACTGAAAATATCCTTTCTGTAGATTATTTATGTATGACCAACTGTCTCCACTGCAAGAAAGAACTATAAAGAGGTGTCGCTTGGAGACATATGTAGATTATTGTTAAAAGTTCATTTTATTGAGGGCAGTACTGTTGCATTAAAAAGCATTTGTATTTCCATACCAGTGAAAATAATAGAGAAAGATCCCTTTTGCACACAGAAAGATATCTTTCAACAGTTGTTGTGTCATGTGATAGTGATTTGCTGCCTCATCTGAAAAGAGACAAATAAAAATAACAAAAATGATTTCTTTTAATTGTCAATCACCTTAAGAGGTCTTTAACTTTCACAATTTTGAAATGAAGGACTTTATTTTGTGGTTTGAATGAATGCTTTTTGTCTTTATACTATACTACAATTACATTATTCACTTACCGATTCTGTTAGCTGGAACAGAAATATAATTTACGAAGTTGGTCGCAAGAAATAGTATATTTGGAAAATTCATGTCAATCTAGCACAAATATGTCTGCGAATTTTCTCTAAGATCCGGAATTATGATTATGAATTGTACTCTATTCCTAAAGATGGCATCTTTTGTTGACATTTAAAATAATAAATAAACCATTTTATTTTGAAAAGGGATTTTTTTCTCATTTTGAAAATGAATGTAATTTTATAACCTTATTGTAGTTTTCAAGAATCATGAAAAAGAAAGACTAAAGCAACTAGGTAATGGAATAGATTAGAAGAATGGGCCATGGAATGGGATCTATATTATTGCTGATGTTGGCATCACTGAAACTGCAGACTCTGAGACTGGTGGCTGAAATGACACAAACATGCACAGCACCAGTGAGGGCATGCTGTGCATGTGCCAAGCATGAAAAGTGACTAGACCATGTCATCAAACTGATTTGGTGCATCATCTACAATATGGAGCCCTGTAAGCCCAGTTAACAATATCCCAAGTAGTGACACAAGGGGCTCCACCCCTCTTCCTTCCAACTTCATGCTATTTTAAAAGGACCCAATTTCCAGTTGAGATGCTTTTAACTTTCTTTCATGAGTGAAGAACTAGTGGAAGTACTGTGTTCAGATTTATTGTAGGATTATTGCTAACTTTTTGGGATTTGGAATGGAATGATGAATTGGTTGGTCTGTCAGAAAGAGATAACGGGCTTTACTTTCACTCCCCCCTCATGAACTGACATAAGCTTCAGATGCATCACAGATGTTGGATGACTTTTGCCTATGCTGTAGTGAAAGCAGAGCCCCACAGCAAGATCTGCAAGTGCTACCATGGAGTTGGTCACCACTTTCATTCTGGAACGTAAGCTCTGTTTGAAGCCCTGTGTCAAGTTGAAGTCAGACTTCTCCATGTTTCCTGACTGTGACAAGAGACTTTCACTGTGACTGTGACTGTGACAGATCTAATGCACATGCACCTTGTTGATCAGCATTCTTTTGAACACCGTTGGAGTCTTAATCTGAATCCTCTATAGCACAACAAATCTATGATCTCTCCCTCTGATGAGCTAGAACACGAACTATCCTTTCCTCTGGAGACTAGCAGCAGCAGTTTCAGCTTTATGACTCATTGGGTGCTGATCCTGATTTTATACTACCCTCCAAAGTTTCAGCATTTGAGCTGCTGTCAGATTAAGTGATGGTGTCTTTTCATCAGTGGTCTGGTACAGATCTCATTTTTCATACTGAGTTTTCACTAGCTGGCCAGGTAGCATTTCTTGGCTTGCTAAAAGCATAAATGCCTAAGGAAAGGGTTTGAATAAGAGAAGAGAATTGTGTGGAAAGTAAGAGGTCTATGCAGAGAACTTGATTCATGCTAGATGGCAATGAACTGGGATTTAAGAAGGTGCATGGGCAGGAACAAACTTATACTGAGTGTTCTTCAGTATAAGTGAATACTACAGCACTCAGTCACACCTGGCTCCCTGATGCAGAGCATTGTCTCCTCTGGAGGCCTCAAGTGCTGCAGGCTACCTGTCTCCAGCCGATTCTCTGCTGCTCCCTGTGATCATGCAATGTCTT
The DNA here is from genome assembly GCA_024679065.1 of Sphyrna mokarran. Lineage (NCBI taxonomy): Eukaryota > Metazoa > Chordata > Chondrichthyes > Carcharhiniformes > Carcharhinidae > Sphyrna > Sphyrna mokarran. The sequence continues at coordinate 66,901,483 of JAGIQG010000009.1, forward strand.
GTCCTGCAAGAAGGTGAAAAAAGTGCTAAAGAGTGTATTGCATTGTATTTGGATGTTGTGCTTGCTGATGGAATGTGAAATTTGTGAGGGATGGAGGCCAGCTTGGTGGTATTTCTATGTGTATGAGGGTGAGACAGAGTATCTGAATGTTAGGGGTAATGAGTGAGTGACGGGGGTGTGATGCATTGAGCAGATGAAATGTTGGTGAAATAATTGGTAGATGTCATGTCACTTACTATCTATGTAAGATCTTTGAACATTTTCCAGCACTTCAGCCAGATCCTAGGGCTCGACTCTGGGAGCTGATGTCCATGGCTATCTGCTCACATTCCCTTCTCGGGTGTACCTCAAAGGCTTATGACAGAATTTTCCTTGTCAGTTGAAGGCAGATTCAGAGACAAGCCAGATGGCAAATTTGCAATAAAGGGTACCTGAACTGGAATCTAGCATGATCCTGCCCTTTTGCACTTTCTTTGCATTTGTGGCTGCAGTGGGGCATGCCTAAGGGTCATGCGGGTAAGTCATTTAGAGGTTATTGAAGCTTATGAGAAATCAATTAGGAGATTATTTAACCTTGAATCTTGGATTTTTGTATCTTGGATCTGTTTTCTGAGCTTTCAGCAATTAGCTAGGGTGAGTTCAAACTGAGAAAAATTTCTTCATTGAAACTGACAAGCTGGAAAAGCTTTGATTAGCTATACTCCTAAATCATTACCTCTGGGGTCCTCCAAAGATCGATACTTTGGCCCCTTCACAGAGAGAAGAGGGCACATTGGTATTGTCACTGGACCAGTAATCCAGAGACAGGATAATGGTCTGAGGACCCAAATTCAATCCCATCATGGCAGATGGTAAAATTTGAATTCAATAAAAATCTGGAATTAAAAGTCCAATCATGACCATGAAACCATATCAATTGTTGTAAAAACCCATCTGGTTCACTAATGTCCTTTAGGGAAGGAAATTTGTCAATTTTATCAGGTCTGGTCTCCAGGCCCTCAGCAATGGGGTTGAATTGAAATGCCCTCAGGGACAACAAATGAATAAGAAGAGCTACCCTTGATGACATCATCTAAAGGCACAGCACCAGTTTTCACATGTTCACTGATGCCACTCAGTTCTCCCTCATCATTACTTCTCTTGATTCCTCAATTGTTGCTTAATGATCAGGCAACTTATCTGATATCTAGTACTGAATGAGCAGAAGTCTCCTCCAATTAAATACATATTAATTAAATATATAAACAATGGAGACATTATTTTCGGTCCCTGCTCCAAATGCCATTCGCTAGTTATTGAGTCTATTCCTCTCCCTGGCAGCGGTCTAAGATTGTCAGTCTGGTCACAATGTTGTTACATTTGACCCTGAGATGAGCTTATGACCTCATATTCACACATTCACTAAGACTGCCTATTCTGTTACATTGCTCGACTTTGCCTCTCTCCATGCTCATCTGCTGCCAGCCTTTGCTACGTCTAGACTTGACTATTTTAACTCAATCCTGGTTGATATCCATTCCATCCTCCATAAACCTGAGGCCATCCAAAAATCCAAAGCTGCTTTGTTTTAACTCACGGTGAGTTCTATTCCTCCAGCACTCTTGTGCTTGCTTACTGGTTCCCAGTAAAACAATGGTTTCCCTTCCTAGCTCTGCGATCTCCTCCAATCCCATTTTTTAGCTCTTGGTCATTTTTTAACTCAGCTTTTGGTCATTTGATGTAAAGTATCCTTATGTGGTTCAGTGACATACTTTGTTTTATAATGCTCCTGTGAAATGCCTTGGGACATTTCATTAGGTTAAGATTGCTATATAGATACAAGGGCTCAATTCTACTCTCAAGTCATGCCCATTTCTAGACAGGAAAGCTTGATAAAGTTGGGCGTGAGGCGAGTAACGCAAACCATGCCCGCCTCCATGCTGGTTCCCTTCTTACCAAGGCCAGAAAATGTCTGCTATCAGGATTGCACCCAGAAAGGCAAGATGATTATTTAAATGCATTTGCATGAATTTAACTTGACTTAATGGGCTGCACACCCAACTTTATCAGCGCTTCTCCTTTTACCACCGCATTCACCAATCCAGAAGTGGCACGAAACAGTCATTCTTCACAAAAGTCCGCTTTGGTCGCTCCAGCTAGGGAAGAAATGCCAAGTATCCAATGGCTCTCTGCTCGAGATTGATGGGGAGGTGGGGTGTGGATTCAATGGCTCTCTGCTCAAGATCGGTGGGGAGAAGCTGTGGGGAATAGATCCGACGGTTCTCTGCTTGAGATCGGTAGGGTGAGAGTAGTGAAGGGGACATCCGCTACCACTCTACCTGCGATCAAGTGTGGGGAAAGGGGGGATTTGCTGCTATTCCCCTGTGATCAGTGAGAGAGAAGGAGGGAGGTCTGCTGTCAGTTTGCCTGAGATCAATGGGGGAAAGAGGGAAGGGCCTGTGATCAGTCTAGGCGGCAGAGGGAGTGGGAGGGTTTAAGAGATCAGAAATATTGTGGGGGTTGGGCAATATCTGTGGGGGCTAGGGGGAGATATTATCTGGCTGGGAGCAATGTGGTAGGGGAGGCACATTCTATTATTTGTTTTCTGCACATGCGCAGTTGGAAATGCTGATCGGAGCTGCAGGGATTCAGGCATATTAAACCCTACCCACAGGCTTGTGCAGCACGATTCAGAATTGCTGATATTTTTTCAGGCAGAGTGCATATGGGGGTCTTGAGAACAAGTCTAAAAGTTGGATCCGAAACACTGCCAGTTTCAAGTCTGCCCAGCGCTTAAAATCAAAATGGTAAAATAGGGCCCAAGATGTTGGTTTTGTTGCCAATTGATGTGCTCTCTAAAAGAGCAACCACAAAGCCTACATATTGAGAAGCCAGATTTCAAACCAAAATAGCTTCTACTTGTATGCCAAGAACTAACTGGGTAAGATTCTGTCCATGGTGTCTCTCTTCCTTTCCAGCCATCATGAATAACTCTTATCTGGGAAAATCTAGCAGCCCACTCCTTTGCCTGTTGCTTTGTTTGCTGTACTTTTCTTCTGTAACAGCTTTTGTAAAATGCATGCAGCTCTCCTCTAGGAGTAGCAGGTGCCTTTAAGAGACCCTGCCTAGCTCAACATCGTGCTAATCACACATGTTGTTGGGCCCTCTGTTGAACAAGTAGTCAGTGGGCAGTGCACACTGCACACTGAATCATTTTGATAATAAGATAGCACAAAGTTTGTGTGCTGCTTGCCTCTGCAGAACTAGGTCTTGGGTAACAGCATGTAGATTCATAGAATCACTACAGTGCAGAAGGAAGCCATTTGGCCCATCAAGAATGCACCAACAACAATCCCACCTAAGCCTAATCCCCATAACCCTATATATTTATCCTTGCTAGCACCCCTCGACACTAAGGGGCAATTTAACATGGCCAATCTACCTAACGCACACATCTTTAGACTATAGGAGGAAACTGGAGCACCCAGAAGAAATCCATACAGACATGGGAAAAATACGCAAACTCCACACAGTGAACAAAGCAGAGAATTAAATCCGGGCTCCTGGCTCTGTAAGATAGCAGTGCTAACCATTGTGCCACTTGCCACCCCAAACATAACAATTCCCGTCCCTAAATTTGGCTTTATCCAATATTTCCCCTAAAGCTTTTCATCCCTGGTGATTAAATTCAAATGGATTTCTATTTGATCGGCATGAAAATTTTCTTTTTACTATGTATGGTTAGGGGTACAAATTCATATTAAACAGATCTGGAATGATTGGCAATGTTCTACAAATGCCATAGGAGGTTCCCTTCTGGGGATTAATTGAGACACATTGTTAGGGCAGTAAAGAATAAGATGAGAATGTTTCTGAATAGACATGAAAGTACTTTTTCCCTCAATTTGAAAATCAGAGTATTTACAAAAGATCAAACTAAGGATATTTTTGAGACAAACTGATATTGATTTCTGTCATAATGACAGAACTATAATATTTTACAGTACATTTAGACAGTTATTGCATAATTCACCACTGTGAAACACATTCTAATAGTTGCACCTTATTGGTATGGTTATATAGGCAGCACCTTCTAATGATTAATAATTGCATGAATTGCAGATTTAACTATGTGAATGAGTAATATAAACAGAAAGAGTGTGATAAAGAAATTTTGTACATGCTACGGTTTAATTTATTTTAATTGATATGTATCAAACAGAAGCAAAGCTCACCTACATTATCTGCAAGAATGGCTTCCTTTTCTAAAGCCCTGAACCAACACCAGCAGGAGTATGCTATTTTATATATAATTTCTTTAATTTTTATCAAATTGTCTAATATTTAGAAAAATGGTAGTTAGGAGTAGGAGTCTTTGAGCCTACTATGCCATTCAATAATATTTGTAATATATATAATGATTGCTCCAGTAAAAAAAACAATTTGTAACTACAAATATATGAATTGAGAATAAGAGTAAGCCATTTGGCCCCTTGAATCTGCTTCATCATTCAATAAGATCATGGCTAATCTGACTGTGGAATCAACTCCGTATTCTGCCTACACCAATAATCTTTGATTCCCTTGTTAATCAAGAATCTATCTACCTCCACCTTAAAAATATTCAATGGCCCTGCCTTCTTCACTGTCTGAAAAAGAAAGTTCAATCCATTCATGATCCTCAGACAAAAAAAAATCTAATCTCTATCTTAAGTAGAAGTTCTCTTATTTTTAAATTTGTTCCCCAGCTTCTCCACAAATGGAAACATCCTTTCAGCGTCCATCCTGTCAAGTCACCTCAGGATTTTGTATGTTTCCTTAAGATCATATCTAATCTTCTAAACTCCAATACATACGGATCTAGCCTGTCCAATCTTTCATCGTAAGGTAACCCCAACCCACTACAATCCTAGATATCACTGAAGTGAATCTTTTCTAACATATTTCTAACATATTTATATCCTTTCTTAATTAGAAGACCAAAACAACAGAGTTTTCCAGATGTGGTCTCACCAACACTCTGTACAGCTGTAACATCCCAATTTTTATATTTCATTTCTCAAGCAATAAACAACATTCCATTTGCCTTCCAAACCATTTATCCTATCTGCATAATAACTGTCTGTGATCCATGTAGCAACAGATGGAAAACTATAACAAACCCCACATTAATCTTTGCTTAATCCTGTACTTCCAATGTCAATTTTAAGACATGTTTTCATTCTATTTAGACCCAGGTAAGTGTTATTTTATGCAGAGCGATGGGGATTATTATAAAGCAGTAATAGACAGCGAAAAGATAAATCAGTAATGATTGAAAACATTAAGGCTGAATTAAAACAGAAGATACTGGCAATACTAAGCAATTCTGATGAAAAAGCTTTATCGACAATCTGAATCTTTCAATGTATTGAGAGACCTGCTCTTTATTCAAACATCTTCTATTTCTATATTGGGCTGAGACAATAAACTGAGAACAAAGTTTTAAACCATCCATTGCTTAGGTTACTAATTTGAAATGACATTGTGATACTTACTCCTTTTACATTAGTGATGGGTCATGTTCAGCTATGACATTGTCTAACAGTGTGATACAAACAGCTAAATGTGTGATTGCTACATTTTAAGATTAGCAATTATGCATATGTAGCAAATTTATCAGGTAATGATATGAATATGATTAATACATATTACTAAGGTTTAATTGAAACATTATAGGACATCTTGTGCTGTATTTTATCTACACATTCCTATAAAAGCAAAATACTCAGTAGTAAGTTATTGTCACGCTTGCATAATGGAGTTTATAATGAATGTGTTAATACTGTGTAACGTTAGTCTAACATTATGATACTCTTATGGAGATGAATAATGGAAGGTTCCAGGAAGGTTATTTTCCAGTTCTTGTCAGTTCTTCAGCCATTCATTTTGTGATTTGAGTTTGGTAGCATAGAGATTAAAAAGATAGGCTGGAGTCCAGGGCTGTCTTCAAAATATCAGCCTCAGCTGAAAGAATTGTCAATCTGGCCTAGTTTACTAGGTGACTTAATCTGTTGTAGCAGAACATCGAAGATTAAAAATCTGACTGTCTCATTTTGTAGAAACTATGCCAATTGAAATCACTTGGCTTTAGATAAGTGCGGATATTATGTAAAGTATATCCAGTGCAGCAGGAGGACTAAATGGAAAAATGTATCCTGTGGGAAAAGATATCATGTTTCTTCACTTCTTCAAAGCAAGAGATGAGCTTCATGTTCCTGCTGTCCTCTGAAATTATTTCTACTTGAATTAGCAGTGAATGAAAAAACTCTGCCTAGTTTTTACCTTTGATTGTGAACTTGTTAAAATACTACGGGAGCTAAATGGGATTATCTGGTAAATAACATCAGTTCAGGAAAAGTTTATGTTAATACAATACCTCTGCAAATAATGCTTTCTTCTTCAAAACAAGACATATACAGTCTTTGTTAGATTCCTGACATATATTGATTGTTAATGCTCCTTTTTGGTGATGCATATCTACATAAATATAAATCTTTCTTTTTTGTCCTTAAAAATCAATACTTTACTTTTTCCCCGGTATCAGATTTTTTTTTGTATATAGGTTGCTGCATTTTCTCTCCACTCAAGAATACTTTGGAAAGTACGTTGAAGTTACATCCATCATTATTTTATGACAGATTTTGATTATAATATTATTGGTCCAATGGAACAACTCTCATATGAGTCAGATGTTTATGAGTTTAAGTCCTACTCCAAAGACATGAACACATACAGTGGTTGACACTGCAATGCAGCACTGGGGAGTGCTGTACCATTGAAGTTACCATCCTTCAACTGAAACACTAAACTGAAAAGATCCCTTTGTGTTATATAAAGAAGAACAGAGGAGTTCACCCACTGCCCTGACAATAATTACTCCTCAATCAAATTCAGTAAAAAATTAGCTGGTCATCATCAAATGCTACATGAGGTTTTTGCTGTGTGCAAATTGGTTGCCATATGTGCTAAGTCTTTCTTTAGCAGATTATTTTAAGCTCATTAAAAGAATGTATTCTTTGTGGGAAAAAACAGCATTTTTTATTTTGAACTTGGGTTCCCCCAGATGTTGGTGTACAAGTGCTTAACATATTTGTACGGCGTTTGTGGAATGAAGGCATTCAAATGTTAATTACATTTAGAAACTTTGGATATATCGACCTCCACTCATCTGCACATAAAGATGGAACACAAAACTAAATTTTAGGATGGGATTTTCCGCACATTACCCTTCCCACCCCACCAAACCCATCACCATCACCACTGTGATGTATTTTCTACTGCTGGAAGCAATTCCCCATTGGCTGTTGACAAATCTTCCATCCCATCGATGTCAACAGCCTTTTGTGTGGCTTGTCTCTTCCGCCACCAAGGAACATGCTGTGGGGAAGACTGAAAGATCCCACTGTTAGGCAGGACTGGAAAATCCCACCCTTAGCACACAAACCAGCTGATACCATCAATAAAAAGGAAATTGTAAATTCCAATTACAAAAATGACATACATTTGAGCGCTTTTCCAGTAACTTCTAAAATGAGAAATTACTGGAAAGTGGAGGAGAGTGGAATGTCCTGATTAAAGCCCTTTCCCTGACCCAGATTGTTTACTGAATAGAAAAGCATTCTGGTTGCTCTGGTGCTCTGTCTGAAGTTCATTTGTCTATTATTTAAGTGTTTTAAAAATAATTCTGCTGAGAGGTCATTGAATTGTTCCTGTTTAATGTGTACTTTGATCATACAATGTTGCACAGATTTGGAAATTTACTACGTGCAGGAAGAGAGACTACAGTGGTATAAATTTTAAACTTTATACATGCTGTGAATTTGAGAATCCATAGGCTAGTCAGTTGTAAACTTGGCAGGTCACACTCTATGATGCTGACACAAACTTTAATGTTATAGTAACAAAGTAAATCAAATTATCAAACATAATTTTATAATTATAATACAAATCCTATTTATCTAAAGTACTTATGGGGTAAAATCTTACCAAAAGACGGCAGAGTGTTAGTTCCAATGCAAAAAATGAAGTATTTCTTGGTGATAGCGCCAGCATGATTTTAGACCAAATCTTAGGCTTTCAGAGTGAAAATATTTATATCCATGAGAATCACAATGCACTTGTGGCATGTTCTCTCTGAATCAACCACCCCGCAATAATTTAGTTGCTGTAATCATTGGGGAGCTCCAATTAGATGGTTTCCCAGCATTTATTCCATTTCAGTTGTTGCATAGGTTGGCAGCCAGGAAGGCTACACCTCATTTTTCAGAGAAAGTCCTCACCAGGATGCTGGATAGAGTGGAGCAGACATGGGATGCATGCTATCCCGGCTGCTGGAACTGCGAATGTGAGCATCAGGAAGAGATGACAGCATCCCTTCTCGGATTGAAAAGCTGGCTGGAGGAGTCCAGTTACATTCTATCTGAGGAGATGCAGCTATCACTTCAGCACATTGAGGCAAAAACTGAAAGGGTAGTGTCCATGGTGGATACTTTGGTAGGAGATGTCCACAACATGGTTCACTTCATAACCTCCATATCTGAGGGCATGAACTGCATGTCTAACAGTGTTCACTAATTATCACAAGGTCAAAGGCTACCAAGGTGCTGCCAGGTTGCCCATCTTGGCTCTAAGATGCATGTAAACACTAGGACTACTGATGCTGGTGGGGTCTTTAGTGGTTGACACCATTCATCCCACATTTCTGAGCCCTATAATAAGCCAATTCAATGGCAGAATGTGTTAAAGTCTCTATTAGGCAGAAGTCAGACATATCACTGAGAATGAGAGGAGCATCACTCTGTCCTCAACGAAACTTATCATCATTCTCCTGCAGAGTCCAGCCAATAGCCTGACCATGATGCTTAGCACCAGCACAGGAGCATAGCATCGGCACCTATCCTTCTCATCGTGAAGCAAGGCGTGATGAGGCCATCCCCATCTTGTCAAGCCCTGACCAATTCCCAGGTTTCTCCCACCTCCTCCACTGTGTGTTCAACCTCACCGCCTCCTCGACATCCTTCCCATCTGTGAGATGTGGCACTCCTCCATCTCCTCCAGGCCCAGGTGGTCTCAATGATCCTTTAGTGGGTACGTTGTAGGATATCCCCTGACCAATCCAGGCACCTGAGTCACATCTTCAACAGGTCAATTGCCTGCTCGACCAGCACATGCATTACAGTGTGAGCCTTGTTGTAACGAGTTTCTGCAGGTGTTTGTGGCCTCTGCACTGGCATCATCAGCCACCTTCTGAGTGGGTACCTCCTGTTCTCGAGAAGTCATTGCTCTCCTCAAGGACTGCTGGGATCTGAGAGCGCCCAAGATGTAGCTGTCAGGGATGTTATCAAGAAACGGGCATACATCTACAATGAAGCATATTGGTCACAGATGAGCTGGACACTGAGAGATGAGTATCTCTCTTGCAGTTTTGTGAATGGTACTGCGCGGTGTCATGGAGCACACAGGGCCATGCGGGTGCAGTCAATCAAACTTTGCACATGGGGCAAACTTGCTAAGTGCATGAAGACCATGGCTATAGCATCTTGGTGGTGCAGAATTTAGATTTAATAAGGCCCTAAGCTATATAAAGCTTGTTAAAAAATTACACATAAAGATGCCACAAAAAAATTGAAAACATAATTATACCTTTTAATTATTTAATAGCAATGTATTTAAAGTGAGAAATACAAATTAATTTCAAATCTGAAATTTTGTGAGGCCCCTGCAGATTGTGAGACCCTAAATAGTAGCTTGTTTAGCTTATGCCTAAATCTGGCACTGCATCTTGGCTTGCTTGGTCCCAATCCAAGTTGATATATATATATGAGCCCTCACACAGGGCATTTATAGCTTCCCAGATGCATTTGTGTGTGACAGACTGGGAGATGCCACACACGTCGCCTGTGTTGCCCTGGAGTGAGCCATTCATGAAGAAATTCACAGCAGTGGTGCCCTCCCATTCCATGTGATACCAGCTCTTGCAAGATCTGGTAGAAGTAATCCACTGTCCCTGGAACAGATTTGGTCTTTATGGCATTGAATCTCTAACATCTGTAGATACAATGGCCAACATCAGAAAACCCTCGACCGGTTGCACATATCTACAGTGCTGCTCCCAAAACAGTGACAGTCTTAGCCTCTCCCTCCTCTGCAGTGCTCTGGTCCTGGATAGGTGTCCGGCATGTTGGTATCTCTGCTACTGCCCTATGTCAATAAGTAGGATACCCAATTCGACAGGCTCCATGATCCTCCAGACCATGCACTGTAAAGAAGAGAAAACCAAAATAAGTTAAAAGGGCTTGTGAGAAAGTCCCGACCCTTCTTCCTCGATTCCTCTGGGACTACCACCCAATCGCTGCACACTCAGTAGGTGCCTCAATGTCATCCCTCACACCCTTCACATCTCCACATTGGTCTCTGTCAATTCCAGCACGATGCAACACGTGGACCTTCCCACGTGCAGAGGGAACAGGTGGGCATTCCCTCTGCCACCACTACCAACGCCCCCCTCTCCTGTGCCAAAGGAACCTGCATTCATGATAAAGGGCAGTGACCAGTGTTTGCATCCCCTGAAAGGGAACTTGCCAATGCACCTTGTCATGACCCCAAAGAACATCACCATCACACCTCGCACAGGGGTTCACATGTATGATGTTGCAGCCTTTCTGGGAATGGCAGCTCAATACTTGGGACATACTCTTGCAAAGAGTTAAAAGATGGCTTCTGCTAAAAGACTGTACTGTTTGGCTGCACAGCTTGTTTTGGCATGATCGCTAGTAAGGGGGGGCCAGGGTGGCTGTTCAGCCAAATGCCTGCCTTTTGTGGCAGACAAGGCAAAGCTGAAACGTGAAGCCAGCAATTAGCATGTCCAGCTCATTTGTAGAGTGCATCCTATTTGTCCCAGGTTACGAGATGCAGAACTGAACAGCCTTCCATGACCCATTCAGATCTACCGTTACAGCAAGCATCGGGACAATAGGTTTTGGACCGCTAGACAGCTTCTCCCCTTTGACCTCACACTGCTGTCCGAGTGTGGGTTCCAATCAGACTGCAGTCACCCTCCCCTGAGTGCAAAGCTCTTTAGGTTGCATGAGCGGAGACACAGTGAATCCCTGAATCTCCCACTCTGCCCTTAAAGTACGAGTGGGACCCCACCAGCGTAATGCACAGTCACCTTGAGTGCTGAGTCTCTTGTTTTCAAATCCTTTCCATCTCTGGACACTTCCTCAATTGTGATATGGATAGGAACCTAGGAAGGAGGACATGAGACAAGCAGTCTGTACACAAGCCTTCACAATCCCTTTAAAGCAAAGGGCGCCCTGACATGAATGAAGGTCAGGCTTGCAAGTGACTCCTCATGAACCCCTTGCCCTGATAGGGCAATTCTGGGACCGATTCACAGTCCCAAGCTGAATTTATCTGGGTCCCCTGCACCCTCTTTGGTATCCCCCTGAGCAACGCACACTATGGGGAATGCTGGCTGTAAGCGCTTACCTCCGAAATCTGCCTCCGATGTGAAGGTGCCAGGTTCACACCTCGGTGAACCTGTTGTAAATGGTGCTAGCATGATGTCAGGATGCACCCACTGAACATCCAGCGAGGGGAGAGCAGTCTGGGAGAGAGTGCTCGCTAATGACATGCTAATATATTAAAATGACTTCCAGGGATCCTGCAATGTGTTTCACACTACTCCACTGACAAGGGAATTGGAAGATTGGAATTCAGAAACTTGCCGATGCAAATTATATCTCCTGAGTCTGTCCAGATTTTGAGCATGTGTTATCATTCCCACAAATGGAGAGGGCGGGCTGAAAATTACCCACATGATTTAAGAACCATTATTTCCTGATTCATCCTTATTCTCTCATATTCTCAATCTATTTTTACTATTCTGTCTTTGTTTCCAATTGATGTCTTACATCTTTTTTTCTATTTAAAAAGAAAGTTACGAATTTTTTTTTGCCAAAACCATTTGTGTTCCACTATTCATTCTGGCACTGGAATTTGTATCATTGGCAATTCAAAACTAAATCCAAAGATTAACGAGCAGTCAATTGAGATTAAATACTGTTACATAGCTTTACCTTTTACATAAATTTACTTACAATGTGCACAGCATTCTCTATCTATCTCTCCCTTAACTAATCAGTGCTATTCTTCTCAAATACTCCTTTTGTCAAGCCATTCGGTTTCTTTATTCAAGAAAGGGAGAAGAGATAGCCCAGGAAATTATAAACCATGAGTCTAACCTCAATGGTTGGTAAGTTGATGGAGAAGATCCTGGGAGGCAGGATTTATGAACATTTGGAGAGGTATAGTATATATAAGGTATAGAACAGTCACCATGGCTTTGTCAAAGGCAGATCATGCCTTATGAGCCTGATTCAATTTTTTGAGAATGTGTCTAAACACATTGTCGAAGAAAGAGCAGTAGATGTAGTTTACATGGACTTCAGTAAGGCATTTAATAAGGTGCCCCATGCAAAGCTTATGGAGGAAATGAGGGGGCATGGGATCCAAAGCGAAATTGCTTTGTGGATTCAGAACTGAAAGAAAAGAGTGGTTAAAGATGGGTCCTTTTCTGCATGGAGGTTGGTCACCAGTGGACTGCCCCAGGGATCTATTCTGGGGCCCTTGCTTTTTGCGACTTTTATAAATGACCTGGATGAGGAAGTGGAGGGATGGGTTGGTAAGTTTTCTGATGACACAAAGGTTGTGGATAGTGTGGAGGAATGTCAGAAGTTGCAACGAGACATTGATAGGATGCAAGATTGGGCGGAGAAGTGACAGATGGACTTCAACCCAGGTAAGCGTGTAGTGGTTCATTTTGACAAGTCAAATAGGATGACAGAATATACTATTAAGGGTAAGACTCTAAGCGGTGTGGAAGATCAGAAGGATCTTGGGGTCCAGGTTCATAGGATGCACAAAGCAGCTTTGCAGGTAGAGGCTGTGGTTAAGAAGGTGTATGGTGTACTGGCATTCATCAACCGAGGAACTGAGTTTAGGAGGTGGGAGATAATGCTGTATAAGACCCTGGTCAGAGCCCACTTGGAGTATTTGCTCAGTTCTGGTCGCCTTATTACAGAAAAGATGTGGAAGTCATAGAAAGGGTGCAGAGGAGATTTACAAGGATTTGCCTGGATTGGGTGGCATGCCTTATGAGGATAGTTGAGAGAACTCAGTCTTTTCTCCTTGGAGAGCTGAAGGATGAGGGGTGACCTGATAGAGGTGTATGAGATGATGAGGTATTGATTGAGTAGATTCTGAGACGCTTTTTCCCGGGACTGAAATGGTTGCCACAAGAAGGTTTAGGGTGTTGTGGAGTAGGTACAGAGGAGATGTCAGGGGTAAGTTTTTCACTCAGAGGGTGCTGGTTGTGTGAAATTGGCTGCCAGCAGTGGTGGTGGAGGTGGATTCGATAGGATCTTTTAAGAGACTTTTGGGTAAGCACATTGAACTTAGCAAGGTAGAGGGTTATAAAGTAAGCCTAGCAGGTAGGGACATGTTCGGCACAACTTGTGGGCCAAAGGGCCTGTTTGTGCTGTAGTTTTTCTATGTTTCTATTTCACATTCTAACCATTTACTGGGTAAAAATGTTTCTCCTGAATTCCCTCTTTGATCTATTGGTGAATATCTTCTACTAATATAATGCCTCTGTTAAACAAATGGGAACCAAGCTGGGACTTGTTCTCACTTGGTAACCAACTTCAAACACATATGCCTGAATGTTCTGAGTCACTGTAGGAATCAATATATCACAAGCTTTTCCACCCATTTACCAATCTAGGCAAAAACACTACAAGTATTTTTGCATCATCAATGACTCCTCACAGGACTCCCAAATCTGTGTGACTTAATGCTACATTTACCAAGTCACCCTATTACATATGAACATATGAAATTGGAGCAGGAGTGGGCTATTCAGCTCCTCAACACTGCTCTGCCATTCATCAAAATCATGGCTCATCTTCAAATTCCACATTCCCAATTGTCCTTTTGGCTAATAATCATGCAATTGTTATAAAGAATGCATTGTGAAGGTGTTAAATGCAGGGAAACCGTTTGCTGATTCAATTCAGGGTCTGTTCAGTCCAATGTAATTTTGATACCTCAAATAGAATGTATAGCACCCTGACTCAGGTGGTCAGATCTGAAGTGCGCATGTGACAATAAAAATAAAGGCTTGACAGATAAATGGATGTAGGAAGGAGCAATCGACAATATCATCTGGACGCTCTGGATAAACTATATTAAAAGAGTATTCACTGTACCCTTGTAAAATACCGCACAACCTTTAATTAAATGCTTGTCGCTAAAAACAATACTGTTGATGTCTGAATCATACTCGTATGGGTGTTACTAAAGAAAGTAATACACAAAGCTGAGAACATGATGTTCAGTTAAAATGCATTAACAATACTGACAATTGTGCCATCAGTGTAACAAGTTGATGAAAGAACTGATGCTTTCTAATTTGATATTTCCAATACCTTCAGTACAAAAACAATGTGACACTGTTTGAATTCAGTTCAAGTTCTTGTGTCCTACCTTTTGTCTTGAATTCAGCAAAAAGTATATGATTATGAAAATGAGAAAGAAAATCAGAATGGGTAACATGTAGAAGCACTTGGGGAAAGGGGGTAGAAAACTTGTCATTTTGCTGAGAAACTGTCAAATTGCCTCTTTTTATGGATCATCCCACATTCCCTTGTGCTATGATATGTGAACAGAACTTAGGATTAATATTTGATGGTTTATACAGATGTCAAGGAGTGTCCCAAGGAATCTCATTAATTTTAGCTAGAATAATATCAACTGACTACAACGCAGTTAATGTCTATAGGCAGGTCTTTGGGAAGGAGAGGGGAGTACGAAGATAGGGCAGATGCCTGGTGAACCCAGGCCAGCAGCAGCATTTATTTCAAACCCTGAGGAGTACTCTTGTTCCTCTTGGTACCTCAAAAATAACCCCAAACTTACTCATTTGGCAGATCGTCTTCAGCAGTTATCAGACAGAGGTTGTTGCAAATTGAATCATAGAAGTCATAGAAACTGCACAGTGCAGGAAGAGGCCATTTGGCCCACCGAGTCTGCACCAACCACAATCCCACCCAGGTCCTATCTCTGTATCCGTAGATATTTACCTGCTAATCCCTCTAACTTACACATCTCAGGATACCAAGGGGCAATTTTTTAGCATGGCCAATCAACATAATCTGCACATCTTTGGACTATAGGAAGAAACCACAGCACCCGGAGAAAACCCATGCAGACACAAGAAGAATGTGCAAACTCCTCACAAACAATGATCCAAGCCAGAAATCAAACCCAGATCCTGAATCTGTGAAGCAGCAGTGCTAACCACTGTGCCACCGTCCCGCTAGAATTATGTCTCTGACACCACTTAAAAGTAGCCAACATCTCTTAAACTGCAGAAAGGAATGGCTTAAAGACTCATTGGCCTCATGATTGTCTAATGTTATTTTAGAGGCTCTGGTCCATGATGAGAATCCTATACCCCCCAGGGCAAAAGCCCTCCAGACAAAACCTTTCCAATGGCAAAAGAAAGGATGTGCCTTCTCAGTGGAACTAACTTGCTTATGTAAGGCTTAGATACTGTCCAGCTGACCAACAAGTACTAATGGGGTCATACATGAAGAAATGTCAGGCAAACTGAGCAGCATGCCAGGAAGATTAGGGACAATAATACACGGCTTGGAGGGGTCCAGCTCTGTATGTCAAGACTTTACAGAGAGGGTAGAGATCATTCTACCTAATATAAATCAAGCGTTTAGTTCCATGAACACCACGATGGTGCCACTACTAGCAACTATGACAGCAGAATGATGGAAGCTCAAAAGCCTGTCATTTCTGTCATTTGTGTTGACAGAAGATTTCGGAGAGTTACCTCACTCAGCACTGAGAGTGCTAAGGTACATTAGCTACATGGAAAATTTTAATGACAAGTGCAGGAATGCATGTTAGGTGCTGCATTTGGCACAACTGAAAATCAGGTGTCACCTGGTGAAACTACAACACAAGATTAATTAAGGGAAGGACAGGATTGGCAGCTTAACATTCCAGGATACAGATATTTCAGGCAGGATGAGGGGGGTGGAGAATGTAAAAAGATGGGCGCGTTACACTATTGATTAAGTAGAATATCACAGCTGTACTGCAAGAGGACACCTGAGAAGGTTCATACAGTGAGATAATATGGGTAGAACTCAGGAACAGGAAGAGTGAAGTCACAGTGTTGGGGGCTTACTATAGACTGCCCAACAGCCAGTGGGAGATGGAGGAACAGATATGTAGGCAGCTTTTGGTAAGGTGTAAAAGTAACAGAATTGTTGTGGTGGGAGATTTTAACTTCCCCTATATTGACTGGGATTCACTTAGTGCTAGAGACATAAATGGGACAGAGTTTGTAAGGAGCATCCAGGAGGGCTTCTAGAAACATATATAGATATTCCAAGTAGGGAAGGGGCCATTTTGGACCTAGTAATGGCGAATGAGCCCAAACAGTTGATCGATGTTTCAGTAGGGGAACAGCTCAGGAACAACAACCACAATTCAATAAGCTTTAAGGTACTGATTGGTAAAGAAAAGTGTAGTCCTCAAGTTAAAGTGCTAAACTGGAAGAAAACTAATTACAACAATATTAGGCAGGAACTAAAGAAGGTAGATTGGGAGTATCTGGCAACATCTGGCATGTGAAAGGCTTTCAAAAGTAAGTTGATAGGGATTCAGAACCAGCACATTCCTGTAAGGGTGAAGGATAAACATGGCAAGTTTTGGAAACCTTGGATAATGAGAGATATTGTCAGCCTAGTCAAAGAGAAAAAGGAAGCATCTGTCAGCACTAGGAGGCTGGAAACACACAAAGCAATTGTGGAATACAAGAGAAGTAGAAAGAAACTTAAGTAAGGATTAAGGAGGACTAAAAAGATCACAAAAAATCATTGGCCAGCAGGATGAGGGAAAATGCCAAGGCTTTTTATACATACATAAAGAGCAAGAGGGTAGCCAGGGAGAGAATTAGCCCACTCAAGGAGCCAGAGGAAACGGGTGAGGTATCAAATGAATTCTTAGTGTCAGTATTCACCAGAGAAGGACTTGGTGGATGATGAATCTGGGAAAGGGTGTGTAGATTGTTTCAGTCATGTTGAGATCAAAAAGGAGGAGATATTTGGATTCTTTTGAGAAACATTAAGGTACACAATCTTCAGGGCCTGATGGGATATACTCCAAAATACTGAGATAGGCAAGAGAAGAAATTGCTGGGGCCTTGAGAGAAATCTTTGTATCCTCACTGGTTACAGGGGAGGTCGTAAAGGGTTTGAGAACAGCAAATGTTGTTCCTCTGTTTAAGAAGGGTAGCAAGAATAATCCAGATAATTGCAGGCCAGTGAGCCTTTCATCAGTGATAGGAAAATTATTGGAGAGGATTCTTTGAGACAGAATTTACTCCCACTTGGAAATAAGTGGACGTATTAGTTAGAGGCAACATGATTTTGTGAAGGGGAGATCATGTCTCACTAGCCTGACTGAGTTTTTCCAGGAAGTGACGAAGATGATTGACGAGGGTAGGGTAGTGGATATTGTCTATATAGACTTCAGTAAGGTCTTTGGCAAGATCCCTAATGGCAGACATGAGCAGAAGGTGAGGTTGCATGGGATCAGAGATGAGCTGGCAAGGTGGATACAGAACTGGCTTGGTCACAGAAGACATAGGGTGGCAGTGGAAAAGTGCATTTCTGAATGGAGAGCTGTGACAAGTGGCGTTCCTCAGGGGCCAGTGCTGGGACCTTTGCGTTCGTAATATATATATATGATTTGGAGGAAAATGTAACTGGATTGATTTGTAAATTTGTGAACAACACAAAGGTTGGTGGATTTGCAGATAGTGATGAGGACCATCAGAGGCTACAGCAGGATATAGATAGATAGGAGGCTTGTGGGGACAAATAGTAGATGGAATTTAATCTGAACAAATGTGTGGTAATGCATTTTGGAAGGTCTAATACAAATAGGAAATATACAGTAGAATCCATAAGAGTACTGATAAGTAGAGGGATCTGAGTGTACAGGTACACAGATCACTGAAAGTGACAACACAGGTGAAGAAGGTAGTCAAAAAGGCAAATGGCATGCTTGCCTTCATTGGCCAGAGCATTGAGTTTAAAAATTGGCAAGTCATACTGTAGCGTTGTAGAACCTTAGTTAGACTGCACTTGGAATATAAGGTTCAATTCTAGTTGCCTCACTACCAAAAGGATGTGGAGGCTTTAGAGAGGGTACTTATTCACCACTTATTCATTGTTGCTGGATTAAAATATGAAAACTCCCTTCCTAATAGTACTGTAGGTGTACCTACAATACATGGACTGCAACAATTCAAGAAGACAGCTCACAATCAATTTCAAGGGCAGTTAGCTTGCCGAGTCAGTGGTGCCCACATCTGGTGAACAAATGAAAGAAAAGACACATGCTGTCCTCTTTGCAAAGCCCAACATATCTTTCTCCCTGCCATCTGTACAGTCAGTGGCCTTGTTAGCTGGATCAGACTGCAGCAGCCCACCCAGGATCATAGTTGAAATTCAGTTGTTTGATATTTGATTTTGTTCTGAATTTGGTGCTAATGTTTCTATTCATAATGAAATGAAGGCAATATCCAGAAGGTGGATATAAGTTGGTGGCAGTAAGTACTTGATAAGAGTTGTCTGAGAGCTCTGACAAACATGACACTGGTGTCCTTCACCTTCTTCTCTTGCTGTGAAGAGAAGCAAGAGAAGTGCACTTCTTGCTGCTCAGAAAGATTCAGATTTGGGATCAAAATGATGCAGATGTGGAGTTAGAAGTATTTTTTTCCTTTTAACTTTGTCAGAGTAACTATTAGAGTAAAACTGGCAAGACCATCCAAAATTAGAGATTTAAATCACTTCTGTTGGACAGTTCTTAAGCCAGCACAATCATCTAGAAGTTAGCATTGTGATGTGCTCATTACTGGCAAGGCAGGCTTTTATAGCCTATTACTAATTGCCCTTAAGAAGATGATGGTGATCCCTTTGCAAATTGTTCCAGTCAACACAGTGCTGTTAAGAGGGATGATCCAGCATCCGGTAACAATGAAGGGACAGTGATACATTTCCAAGTGGAAAATTAGACTAAGTGGTATTCTCATATGACTGCTGCCCTGTCTTTCTTTTGAGAGGTGTCATCAAAAAAGCCTTGATAACTTGCTGCAATGCATCTTGTACTTGCTATGCATTCAACCACAATGGTTGATCAAGGCAATAAATGTTCAAGGTGGAAGAATGGGACTGCTTGATAAGCAGGCTATTTTTTCTTGGATGATATTGAACTGCTTGGCTGTTGCTTAAGCTGCATTCGTCCAGATAAGTGGAGAGTATTCAATCATGACTTGTGCCTTGAAAAATTTAAAACACATTTTGAGTTAGAGTTACTGTAGTGTCCTGTGAATGTTATCCATTCAATGACTCCAGATGACTTTACAGTGTGTCCTGGGAACATTGTTGAAGGTTAGATGAGATAATAGGTTTAATGAGTTTTTCAGTTGATGGGTTGTCCCAAAGTGCATACATTCTCTTCAGTTGTCATGAACACTTTGTAAACACTGCATCCTAAAGAAACATAATACACATAGGTCAATTACTTTTGACCCAACCAACTTGGACTGGCCCTGAGAACATCTGCTTTTACTGACTGCAAAATTGTCAAAAAATATTATGGATAATTGGCTGAAATGCCGTTTTTTGGATAAGAAGACTGAAAATTGAACAACTAAACCCATTAAAACGTTTCCATAATTTTCCCAAAGCTGGAACCGAAACTTCAATCGCTAAATTCATTTTTTTAGAATATTAAGTTGAATTATTTGAATCTGAAACATATCAAAATTTAGTATATTTTTTCAGACTATTTCACTCAAGTATGAATCAAGTTAATAAATGAATTTATTTCTGTTTTGGACTAGTGAAAGGGGATTAAAGGATTATGTTATTGCATTTCTCTGCACTGAGAAGGATTCATGGAAGTGAAAGTTATCCTAACATTAGCCCAGAAATTAACCCAAAATTCCAGTTTGTCATTGTGTTTCTAGGAATGGGCACAATTTCTATCTGTCTATAGTAGGAATAATGGTAGGAAGGATTACTATTTAAATGGCGAAAAGCTGCAGCATGCAACAGTGCAGAGGGACCTGGGGGTCGTTGTGCACAAATCGCAAAAACACAATTTGCAGGTGTGGCAGGTAATCAAAAAGGTAACATGCAATGTTGGCCTTTATAGCTAGGGGGATAGAATATAAAAGTAGGGAGGTACTCTTGCAGCTGTATAGGGTATTGGTGAGGCCGCAGCTGGAGTACTGTGTGCAGTTTTGGTTGCTGCATTCGAGGAAGGATATATTGGCCTTGGAGGGGGTGCAGAGAAGGTTTGCTAGACTGATACCGGAGATGAGGGCATTGGATTATGAGGAGAGACTAAATAGGCTAGGTTTGTACTCTTTGGAGTTTAGAAGGCTGAGAGGGGATCTTATAGAGACGTGTAAGATAATGAAGGGGATGGATAGGGTAGAGGTTAAGAGACTCTTCCCACTTAACAAAGATAGCAGGACATAGCCTCAAGATTAGAGGGTGGGGTGGTTCAGTTCAGAGTTGAGGAGGAATTTCTTCACACAAAGAGTGGTGAATCTTTGGAATTCTCTGCCTTGTGAAGTGGTGGAGGCTTCCTCGCTGAATATATTTAAGTCAAGAGTGGATAGGTTTTTGATTGACAAGGGAATTAAGGGTTATGAGGAGAAAGTGGGAAAGTGGTGCTGAACCACTGCAGATCAGCCATGATCTTATTGAATGGCGGGATAGGCTCGAGGGGGTGGATGGCCTACTCCTGCTCCTATTTCTTATGTTCTAATTGTTTCTAATTGTCCTTGGCATGATCCCACCTGAAATCCCAGGGTCAGGCTCATTTATATACTTGGGTGGGCTGGTCTGGCTAATGTTGAGAAAGCTTACAAAATGTTACCTCGAAGATCCCTTCGAGGCAGACCTCAGATTTAAACGAATTCAATTGCCATTTGAGAATAACATTTGCGGAGAGCAAAAAAAAATTCTACCACAATTACTCCTGCTCTCTTTTGGTGTTCTTAGCACTGGTCATAGATTGAAATAATTAGTTGGGATTCACTGGGGAACCTGGGATTGCCCCAAATCTATCCACAAAAATGACATTGGAACAGAGGAAGGTTTGATTGTAAAAATTGCTCTTTATTCCCATCAGAAACTATTGTCAGAACCAGAATTCATTCTAATTTCCTACTCTCCCACTGCTATACTCACTGAAATTCTGCTCACAAAAGAATAGAATATATTTTCTCTCTTCCTCACATGGGCCCATCAGCAGTTATTGTGGATATATCTGATTTTATTTGATTTGATTTATTTTTGTCACATGTATTAGCATACAGTGAAAAGTAGTTTTTTTGTGCACTATAGACAAAGCATACCATTCATAAAGAAGGAAACAAGAGAGTGCAGAGTGTAGTGTTACAGTCACAGCTAGGGTGCAGAGAAAGATCAACTTAATGCAAGGTAGGTCCATTCAAAAGTCTGATGATAGCAGGGAAGAAGGTATTCTTGTGTCGGTTGGTACATGACCTCATACTTTCGTATCTTTTTCTCGATGGAAGAAGGTGAAAGAGAGAATGTCCAGGGTGTGTGGGATACTTAATTATGCTGGCTATTTTTCCAAGGCAGCGGGAAGTGTAGACAGAGTCAATGGATGGCAGGCTGGTTTGCGTGATGGACTAGACTACATTCACAACCTTTTGTTGTTTCTTGTGATCTTGGACAGAGCAGGAGCCATACTAAGTTGTGATACGACCAGAAAGAATGCTTTTTATGGTGCATCTTTAAAAGTTGGTGAGAGTTGTGGCTAACATGTCAAATTTCCTTCGTCTTCTGAGAAGGTAGATGCATTGATGGGCTTTCTTAACTATAGTGTCAGCATGGGGGGGCTATGACAGGTTTTGGTGGTCTGGACACCTAAAAACCTGAAGTTCTCAACCCTTTCTACTTAGTCCCTATTGATGTGGACAGGGGCAAGTTCTCCTCCAAGCTTCCTGAAGTCAATGACAATCTCCTTCATTTTGTTGACATTGAGGGAGAAATTATTGTTGCCGCATCAGTTCTCTATTCATTCCTGTACTCTATGGCATCATTGTCTGAGATCCAACTCACTATGGTGGTGTCATCAGCAAACTTGAAAATCGAGTTGGAGGGGAATTTGGCCGCACAGTCATAGGTGTATAAGGAGTATAGTAGAGGGCTGAGAACACAGCCTTGTGGGGCATTTGTATTGAGGATGATCATGGAGGAGGTATTGTTGCCTATTCTTACTCACTGTGGTCTGTGGATTAGGAAGTTCAAGATCCAGTTGCAGACGGAGGAGCCGAGCCATAGGCCATGAAGTTTGGAGATGAGTTTCATAGGAATAATGATGTTGAAGGCTTAGCTATAGTCAATAAAGAGCACTCTGATACAGGTAACTTTGTTATCTAGGTGTTCCTGAGTGCAGGGCCAAGGAGATGGCATCTGCTGTTGACCTGTTGTGGTGGTAGGCAAAGTATAGTGGATGCAGGCAATCTGGGAGGCTGGAATTGATTTGTCCATGACTAGCCTTTTGAACTACTTCACAATGATGGATGTCAGAGCCATTGGACAATAGTCATTAAGGCATGCTGCCCGGCTTTTCTTTGGTACTAAGATGATGGTCGTCTTTTTGGCCCTCAGATTGCGCTAAAGAGAGGTTATTTTCCTACATTTAATTATTTTTCTCCTCCTTGGATTTTTACTACTCAGCTCCAGACATTTGACCGTTTGGGAACATGCATGATGCAGTCATGAGCTTTTCCTTTACTG
Organism: Sphyrna mokarran; assembly: GCA_024679065.1. NCBI lineage: Eukaryota > Metazoa > Chordata > Chondrichthyes > Carcharhiniformes > Carcharhinidae > Sphyrna > Sphyrna mokarran. Next base: position 66,924,441 of record JAGIQG010000009.1, read on the forward strand.
CAATTCCATTGACATTTTATTTCTGCTGATACAACGCTGTTCCACAAAGTGAGAAATATTACATGTTCTTCAATCAGGTTCTAAAGGTCCTCTGCCACATTGGGTCAACTTAGGAACATTCACACTTCGATATAATTTCTCTGACTCATTTTTTTAAAAGTTGTGATGTTTGTTCCTTTCTATAGGATGATCTGGTGAGAGAGCCATGTGACCCAGGTAACGAATTAGGAACCAGAGAAGGAGATCACCCTAACATGTGTGGAATTCTGTATCAGGCTGATCCTGGAAGTTGACTGGCAGCCATGAGCTTGCAAGCCTCTGTATTAGAGTTACATGATATAAATGTTGCAGTTGTAATTTATCTAATCAATGAACAGAATTATTATAAAAATGCATTATCCAGATCCATAACTATTATTCAATAACAACTTGGCTCTTTAACAATAAGTTGTTTTTTTCTAGTTGAGCCATTTTTATGTAATGACAAAAATAATTCAATGAAGAAGCATCCATTTAACTATTAAGACAAAGGCCTTGTCCTTTCAAAGTTAGCCCTTGTATTACTTTCCATTATTCTCATCAGAACATTAACAGTGGCTCAGTTTTCTTAAATTTATTTGTGGAACATAGACATTGCTGGCTAGCAAGCATTTATTGCCCATCCCTGGTAGCCCTTGAGCAGGTGGTAGTGAGCCTTTTGAAACACTGCAGTCCATGTGTTGTGGGTTGATCCACAATGCTGTTAGGAAAGAAATTCCAGGATTTTGACCCAGCGACTGCAAAGGAATGGCGATATAAGTCAGAACGGTGAATGGCTTGGAAGGTAACTTGCAGGTGATAGTGTTCCCATGTATCTGCTGCCCTTATTCTTATAGATGGAACTGGTCGTAGTTTGGAATGTGCTGTCTAAGAATCTTTGTGAATTGCTATAGAGCATCTTGTTAATTGTACACAGTGCTGCTAGTGAGCTACAAAGTTGGTGGCACTCTTCAATCTGAGCCATAAAGGTTTACGTTCAAGTCCACTCCAGGGCTTGAATACATAAATTTAAGCTCCATAGTAGGATCGAATAAATTTATTACTGTCTGAGGTACTATCATTTGGATGAGGCATTAGCTTAAATTTACTGGTCCTATCCATCCCTGGAATTGTCACAAGTGGAGCAGAGAATTTGATAGATCAGAGAAAAATCTACAAAGAACAAAGAACAAAGAACAACACAGCACGGGAAACAGGCCCTTCGGCCCAACGAGCCCACGCCGCCATCCTAACGTCTTAATGACATATTGAGACCAATATAGGGACAATTTGTTACCCAATCAGCCTAAGAGCACATTTTTGGGATGTGGGAGGAAACCGGAGCACCCGGAGAAAACCCACGCAACCACGGGGAGAACGCGCAAACTCCCGCAGACACAGGCCCAAATCCATGTGTCTGCACAGCAACAGCGATAGTCTCTGAGCTGTCATGTTGCCCATCTGATGGTCCAGTTTAAGCATACACTAACGACATGAAGCACTAGGCCACTCCTGAAGTAACATCCAGGAGCAGCCCTCGCACGACCTGCCGAATGCATGCACCTTGTTGGTCAATCTGTTGATTCTTGGTGAGGATTTCTGCTCCTGAGTGGACAGCACTGGAAAATCTGTCCATTAAACCAAGATTCCATCTGCCTACTTGTGTGGACATGCAAGATCCCATGGTACTATTTCAAAGAATAGGAAAGGGGTTATCCCCAGTGTCCTGTCCAATAATATGTTTCAATCAACACTACAAAAACACATGTTGCTATTTTTAGGAGCCATATTTTCTACAATGCAATAGTGACTACCATTCAAAAGGTGCTTTATTAGCTTCATTTGCACTTTAAAACATCTGATGATTGCAAAAAGTGCAACATAAATGCAAGCCCTTTCTTTTTCATCTTGGTCCAATTTGACTAATTATTTTGCGCTTAGCTCCCTCTACAGGCAGAACTAGAAAACTGCCAATCGAGATATTGCAAATGGTTTTCAATGAGAAGTTGTTTTATTTTGTCTGTCTGAGCAGATTCAGATCAGGCAGACATTTATTGACTAGCAATTACATTTGCTTATTATTAACAACAATAACTATTCAAATTCACAAACAGTGATTGGAGTTGCAATTGGCAGAACCTTTAAGAGTATTGACAGATAGAGGGATCTGAGTATACAGGTACACAGATCACTAGAAGTGGCAATCCAGGAGGAGAAGATAGTCAAGAAGACATATAGCATATTTGCCTTCATCGGCCGTGACACTGAGTTTAAAAATTGACAAATCATGTTGCAGCTTTATAGAACCTTAATTAGGTTGCACTTGGAATGTAGGCCCGATTTTACCATTTTGATTCTAAGTGCTGAATTAGGAGAGTACCAGATCCGACTTGTAAACTTGTTCTCCAGCACCTGTTACCCACACTCTGTCTGAAAAAAAGCAGCAATTCTGAATTAGCCTGTGGGCAAGGGTTATTGCACCCAAAATGCAGCGCCAGTCTGAGCCTTCAACTGCACATGCGCAGTAAAAAAATATAAAAAACATTCCCCTGCCACATTGTTCCCAGGCCAGATAATACTCTCCCACCGACCACACTTCCACAATATTACTATCCCCCTGCACTCTGCTACCCAAAAGCGATTGCGACCTTGTTCTCCTTCCCCCTCCACCAATTGTACAGAGAATGGCAGCAGACCCTTCCTCCCCCTCCACGAGAGAACAATCTGATCCACCTCCCTCCTCCTCTCCCCTACTGATCTAAGTCAGAGTGCGGTTGGAGGCTCTGAATTTATCTCCTCAGAAGCTGGAGCACCCGAATCAGACTTTTTCACGCCGAATCTGGACTGCGAACATGGTGGCAAAGGGGGAAGTGCCAGTAAGTTTGGGCATCCAGCCCATTAAGTCAATTTAAATGCATGCAAACACATTTAAATTGACAATGTGCCTGTTTCAGGCGTGATCCCTATCATGGCTATTTTAGGCTCTTGATAAAGAGTGAATAGGCACAGAGGAGGTCATGGATCATGCTACTCACCTCATGCCTGACTTTACTAAGTTTTCGCGCCTAAAAACAGGTGTAACTTGATGATAAAATCAGGCCCATACTGTTCAATTCTTATTGCTACACTACCAAAAGGACATGGAGACTTTGGAGACGGTACAGAAAAAATTTACCTGGGTGTTACCTGAAAAGGTGGGGGGGGGGGGGCATTAGTTATGAGAAGAGGGTGGAGAAACTTGATTGTTCTCACTGGAACAATGGAGGGTGGGAGAGGTGATCTGATAGAAGTCTACAAGATTATGACTGGCATAGACAGAGTGAATAGTCAGAAGCTTTTTCCCAGGGTGGAAGAATCAACTACTCGGAGGGTATAGGTTTAAGGTGCAAGGGGCAAGGTTTAAAGGAGACATACGAGGCATGTTTTTTACACAGAAAGTGGTGGGTGCCTGAAACTTGCTGTTGGGGTAGGTAATAGAAGCCAATATGATACTGACTTTTATGGTGTGTTTTGTCAAATGCATGAATAGAATGGGAATAGAGAAATATGGTCCCCAGAAGAGTAAGGGGTTTTAGTTCTGATGGGCAGCATGGTCGGTGCAGGCTTGGAGCGCCAAAGTGCTTGTTCCTGTGCTGTAATTTTCTTTGTTCTTTATACATCAATATTATTCCAGTCACTTTACATAACAGTAGATACTTGTAGGCTTGTTTTGAGATCTCACTCCTAGAACTTGTCCTCTTACCAGATGTATCTTGTGACCTTTATATGATCATAATTACCATGCAAACTAACATAACCTGTAACAGAGAGAACTTATTTCATAATGCCTTTGAATTACCCTGTGGAAAATGTAATCATCTGTGGTATAACTGGTTGGGATTAAGGTAAAAACTCATGCAATGTAATAAAGTTAAGATAGAAGAATGACTCATTTTAGCATATGAACAAAATAGCCAAAGAAATCAATCATTACCTTTCGTTGTGGGGGAAAAGAGAAAAGGTTACGTATGCTCAAGCTGGGAGATTATAAAGAAGTATATTCAGGAAATAAAGTATTCAAGAAAATATGTGGAAAAATGCATTATTTACAAGAGTATTCAAAAATGGCCTTTGATCAGCATTGTGCTTTAAATAATGAAATTATTTTTGGAAATTTTGCAATGACATTATTAAAGAGGACTCATAAAGTGAATATTTGGGTAAGATAATTTGATTTACCTCTGATACGTCAGACAAAATTGAATATTTATACAAAAAAGACAACTTCTTGAAAGTGAAACTTTGATGAAAGGTGTAATTATATTTTGAAAGTCATTGAACTGAAATGGTAAGTTACAGCTAAAACACTAACTTATGCTTGCATTGTGTGCTAAGTTTGCTTTGTCTAATATTTATTTTTGTCTGTAAATCTATAAATGTTCACAAGCAAAGCAAAAGGTATTTCCAGTAAAACTTGTGCAATAAGAGTAAAATGTTTTTGTTATGCCATTTTTGTCAATTTATATATTTTACATATACTACTTCATTTTTCAATCCAAATCTTTTTCATTCTTCATCCTATATTTTAGGTACTGATAATGCATTTTTATCTCTTTTCAGTTTCCAACAATTATTTTCTTTAGCCCTCTGTCTCTTTAAGATACTGACTCCAACTGAAATAAAGTTCCTGGGGCTATGGGTATCTTCCCATATCCTGTTTGATTGGACAATATTTATGAATGAGAATGGATAGTGAACAGTGCTCAGCTATTCATCATGATTGTCATCACAGTTGAACCCAATACCAGCCTTATCAGAATGGCTTTGCTTTTGGAAATGGGAGAACTTGGCAAATATTTTTAGTGTCTATTCCCTAACATGCTTCAGTTCTGTATTGTGCTGAATTTTATGTCTTTTGGATCTTTTGCCCAATCATGGTTTGGCCCCAGATCTGTCTGAAAATTATCCTTTCTTTCCCTGTGCATTTGGAATGTGAGTTCCATAAATGTACGAGTAGCAGAAATGAACCATAAAATCTTACAGTATAGAAGGAGATCATTCAGCCCATCAAGTCTGCACGATCACAATCCCACTCAAGCACTATCCCACAAACCCACATTTTTACCCTAGCTAGTCCCCCTGACATTAAGGAGCGATTTAGCTTGGTCAATCCATCTAATGCACACATCTTTGGATTGTGGGAGGAAACTGGACCACCTGGATGAAACTCATATGGACACTGGAATGTGCAAATTTCACAGAGACAGTGATCCAACTCAGGAATTGAATCTGGGTCACTGGCACTGTGAGGCAGCAGCATTAACCACTATTTTACCATGCTGCCCCCAAATGATACAACCTTTCCTTCATTTACAATGTGATTGAATCTTTCGTGCATACCGTTTTTTTCTCTTAGCAATTTTCCATCTTTCTAAATATATTTATTACTAATGAGAAAATATTTGAGCCTCAATTACAACATTTTAGCTAAATTTGTTTTTAAGTGCCTTAACGTGTGAGGTTTCAAATTTCTTCAAGTCGGTAATCCCTTTAAAAGTTATGGTCACTGATGATTGTGTTTGCAGATGCAGTTACACACAGGTTCCCTGAATTTGCTAACATGTTTATTCAACCCTTGTAAAATGGGTGCATATAACCTAACCAGCTGGAAACTTCTACAAAAAGAAGGGAAAGAAATAATTGCCATACTCTTAAACATTTACTTCTTTCCCTCCTTAATAGTTTTACTGTTCCTCAGTTTTATTTCTGTCTATAGACTGAAGAGATAGCACTTTCTTATAGACATCTTTGTTGCTCTTCAGCCAAGAAAACTTTCCTCATTTTGGACAGTAAAGTCCCCCCCAACAGAATTTTCTTCTCCCGGAAATGCAACATTCAGCCCCTCCAATGTCCCACATAAAAAACCCCTGTCGGCAATGGCACTTGGCAAAAATGAATTTTTGAAGCCAACCAAATTTAAATATGAGTTAAAGCTTGGATTCAAAACAAAAGAACCAGATCAGAGTCCAAATCCAAATATATCTAACAAAGTAAGTTCACTTCTCAGCTTTGATGTTGTTGGTAGCAGTCTTATCTCAGACTCTGAAGGATGATTGTTTAAGTCCTATGACAAGGATTGAATACAAACTCTAGGCTGTCACTTCACTGCAATGCGGAGGGCATCTGCATTGTTGAAGGTTTTAGATGAAATATTAAACAACAAGCCTCTTCTTTAAATGTGTTATTCCATATTTCAGACACATGTAAAATGGCAACAACAACACAGATGTACATAGCAGAACAGATGCTATTTTTTGGAAGTGTAGTTTTAAAACTTGGATTTTGAAAAATAGATAAAATGACTCTCAATCTGGATTACATTAGATTTTGTGTTAAGAACTTTGCTGCCCACCCGAGCTGAAAACAATGGAAATGAAAAATACCATTTTGTATTGCTGCGATGAATTCACAAGTTCATTACGCACATTTGCAGTTTAAACATTTTTTGGGGAGGCAATAGCCTTGTGGTATTATCGCTAGATTGTTAATCCAGAAACTCAGCTAATGTTCTGGGAACCAGGTTTAAATGCCGTCATGGCAGATGGTGGAATTTGAATTCAGTATAAAATAAATCTGGAATTAATAATCTACTGATGACCATGAAACCATCGTTGATTGTTAGAAAAACCCATCTAGTTCACTAATGTTCACATTACGGAAGGAAATCTGCTATATTTAACTGGTTTGGCCTACAAGTGATGCCAGAGTCACAGCAATGTGATTGACTGTCAACTGCTTTTGGGCAACTAGAAGTGAGCAATAACTGCTGGCCAACCAGAGATGCCCATGTCGCATGAATGAATAAACAGGGTACACATTATAAACATTGTGAAGCTGCTATGCAAACTCTATAATAATAGACAATCATGGTTACTTTGCTACTCGAGGTTTGCTACTTTTACCTTCATGAATCAGGACTTCAAACCAATAGAAAAGTTGTGCTCGTTCAGACTTCTGCAATTCCACTTGACCCAGAATCTGGAGCAATGAACAACTGGTGCAATAATTTGGGGAAAAAAACTAGAGGAGTTGTACAAAAATTCTTACAATTCAAGATCCACAAACATTGAAGATGTGATATCAAATTTTTCACTTTAATATTAAGTCTAAGATTAGGGCCGGGATTCCACACTCCCCTGACCACTTCCCCCTCCCACAGCACATTTTCTGGCAGTGGAGGCAGTTCACCTTTGGACTCAAGCAGAATATTCCAGTCCAAATAGAGTCTATGGCATTTTGTATGTCTTGCCTGCCGCACTGCAAGGTAACCCACCACAGGCTTTGGCCACCCAGAAGATCCCGCTGACAGGAAGAGTCTGAGCTTGGAAAATCTGGATATCCGTCCTAACCTACTTCCATCAGCCAGCTGTTGGCTCCATACCAATTGTTAGGCCATAAAGAATCACAATACAGTGTATTATTGTATTGAATATGAAAACGTTTGTATTTGATATAACTCAGTCTTTCAGGACTAATTCCTGTTGGGAATTCAATTTTACAGATTGGATAAAGTATGAAACAAAATTCCAGAAAGAGTAGTCGAGAAAAGCCTGGCATCTTTGAAGAACCAATTCAATGCTGGGATTGAGGACTTTAGAACCTTAATAAATAAATGAAGTAAGATGAACCAATTGTCCATAATTACTTTGTGATCCTTCTCCCTTGATTGTTTTCTTGTTTACATCACTTAGTCTGTTCTTCATATGATCATATGATATAGGAGCAGGGGTAGGCCATTCGGGCCATTGAGTGTGCTCTGCCATTCAACGAGATCATGGCTGATCTGATATAATTCTGAATTCAATTTTCCTGCCTTATCATCATTAGCCTTGATTCCCTTACTAAGTGAAATTCTATCTATCTCAGCCTTAATCATCATTTCTATCTAACCTGTATTTTTTCTTCCAAGTGCAGGTAGACCAGTTGTGGGATTTTATTACCTTACTTTTCTGTTGAAATACAATTGTTTTATGAAATTATATTAGTGGAATGCCTATACCAACACCAATCATAAATCTAAGAGCATGCAGATTTTAGGGAAAAAAGTATATTGAAGTAAACATGACTTTGTCTTCCATCTAATACAATAGGTCGATAAATTGATATACCTATATAGAGATTAGACTGTCAAATTTTATGGTAACAATAACTGTACTGCCATCAAGTGGTGAGTTTTATATTTTTTTGTCTCCCATCTATAATTTAAATTTCTGAGCACTATATCAAGACACCTCCTCAATTACTAGTCCAACAATTAGTAGAATCAAACAAAATTGGAATAAATTATTCTACATTCCCAGAGGAAAATGAAGAGATATTGACAGATTAGCTGTATTGTTTGGATTTTCTACAACATCATAAAACAGCAGCTTAGAAAATTATACAACATATGAAATATTTGAAACTAGCAATTATGTGGTTTTTTTAGCATAGAAAGTTTTGTTATTAGCAAGATTAAAATGATTTTATTTATAATCTTAATATTAGAAAGATTGGAATTTAAACTGGTAAGTCTATGACACAATTTCTGATACCTCCAATAATGCTTCTCATTAACATGTGTTAAATGGGTATCAAAAATCCATGACTGGTTCCTAAAAACTGGCTGACAATTTTTACACATTTTGCAATTCCAATAAGTGATGTAGTTTCCTGAGGTTTAAATTCATTTTTGCTTCAGAAATCAAAGTTAAGCAATTTGTCTTTTCTCCTAAGCTTCTTAGGGAGCAGTGTAAGCATAGTGATTAGCACTGTTGGCTCGCAGCACCAGGGACGCAAGTTCAATTCCAGCCTTGAGTCAGTGTGTGGAGTTTGCAAGTTCCTACATATCTGTGTGGAGTAAGATGTGGTTTTGGAGAGTTGGTGCAGACTTGAAGGGCTGAATGGATTCCTTCAGGACTGCAGGAATTCTATGGTTTCAGTTTTCCAAGTGGTTGTCCTCCTCAACAATGGATGCCACTATACTTGTGTGAAACAACGGAAATTATACAAGGTCACTTCCATCTCAAATGATGCATGATTAAACAAAAAGTTTGAGGAATAATTTGAGACCAGCAATGGTACTAGATGGACTATCAAATTTAATCAAAAAAAGGTTTGTTTCAAAATTTAGAAGTTATTTACAAAGTGGGATGAATCTGTTTGTTACTGTTAGAGTAAATTAATGGTTCTGATCAAAAGAGGATAGATTTAATACCGCTACATTAGAATAAAATCAGATACTAGTCTAATGGTCAACAGAATTTGTCAGCAAGGTTGTTTATTTTTTACAAGAACAGACTTTTCTAGCTAGATTACAAACAAGCTTTTGGGGTGAAGATTTAATAATAAACCTGTGTATGCAAGATAGGAATTTTAAAACAATGTTCAGTATATTGAATAACTGTGTAAGCTGAGAGCTATATTAGAATGCTGTCCTGCAATTGCTGTGATAGAGAGCTCCATTGGAGCTGTATCATAGGAGGGTGTTCCCTCAGAGGTTTCTCTAAGATAATTCCCTCCATGCTTGAATCATGAATAAATTATTGTAACCTGTTTCTGGATCTTTTGTTGTTAGTTGGAAGAAATTGATGTAGTAGACAGGATATTCTTATTGGACAATCAGAAGGACTCTGTAAAGAGGATTAGTATGTTTCATTTACCACCTTTTTGTTTCAGCAAGCCTGCCTGAGGATGGTCCAGTTGAGTAACAAAAAGAGTCTGAAAGGAGCACATAAGATGCAAGGGTAGGAGGCAGAGATGTGATGGTGGGCTAGCAGTGCCAAAGTTGTAGAATGGAACTGTACAATCAGTTGTAGTGGAAACAGCAGGCAAATGATAGGGTGGTTCTAAGAGCATAGTGATGAAATCTGTGCAGATCATTGTCACTGATGTTCAGGAAAAATATACAGAAGTCACATATCTGCCGGGGTTGTAACTGAACTTAATTAACAAGGAACCTTGGTTCTCAAGGGAGATTATAATGCTAATTAAGAGGAAGAGAGAGTTGTAAGAAATGTACAGAAAGCAAGGAACGGATCAGATACTTGAAGAGTATAAAAAGTGCAAGAAGTTGCTTAAGGAGGAAATCAGGAGGGCTAAAAGAAGAGATGAGGTTGCTTTGGCAGGCAGAATGAAGGAAAATCCAAAGAGCTTCTATAGATATGTGAGGAGCAAAAGGATAGTGAGGATAAAATTGGTCCTCTTGAAGACCAGAGTGGTAGACTGTGTATGGAACCAAAAGAGATGGGGAGATACTAAATGATTTTTTTTGCAACCATATTTACTGAGGAAACAGGCATGGAGTCTATGGAAATAGGGCAAACAGGTAGGAAGGTCATGGAACCTTTACAAATTAAAGAGAAGGAGGTGCTGGCAATCTTGAGGCAAATCAGAGTGGATAAATCCCCAGGACCGGACAGGATATTCCCACGGACCTTGAGGGAGGCTGGTAGCGAACTTGCAGGGGCCCTGGCAGACATATTTAAAATGTCAGTATTGACAGGAGAGGTGCCAGATGGTTGGAGTATAGCTCATGTTGTTCCGTTGTTTAAAAAAAGTTCCAAAAGAAATCCGGGAAATTATGGAACAGTAAGTTTGATGTCGGTGTGGGCAAGTTATTCGAAGGTGTGATAAGGGATAGGATCTACAAATATTTGGATAGACAGGGATTTATTAGGGAGAGTCAACATGGCTTTGTGTTTGACAAATCATTTTGATCAATCTATTAGAGTTTTTTCGAGGGAGTTACCAGGAAAGTAGATGAAGGGAAAATGGTGGATGTTGTCTACCTGGATTTTAGCAAGGCCTTTGACAAGGTGCGTCATGGGAGGTTAGTTAAGAAGGTTCAGTTGCTAGGTATACATGGGGAGGTAGTAAATTGGATTACACATGGGCTCAATGGAAGAAACCAGAGACTGGTTGTAGAGGATTGCTTAGCTGAGTGGAGGCCTGTGAGTAGTGGGGTGCCGCAGGGATGGGTCCATTGTTGTTTGTCATCTATATCAATGATCTGGATGATAATGTGGTAAATTGGATCAGCAAATTTGCTCATGTTACAAAGATTGGAGGTGTAGTGGACAGCTTTCAAAGCTTGCAGATGGATTTGAACCAACTAGAAAAATGGCTGAAAAATGGCAAATGGAATTTAACACAAACAAATGTGAGGTATTGCACTTTGGAAAGACAAACCAAAGTAGAACTTACAGGGCAAATGATAGGACTCTGAAGAGTGCAGTTGAACAGAGGGATCTGGGACTACAGGTACAGAATTCCTCAAAAAGCGATGTCACAGGTGGATAGGGTCGTCAAGAGTGCTTTTGGTACATTGGCCTTTATAAATCGAAGTATCGAATATAAAAGTTGGAGTGTTATTGTAAGGTTGTATAAGGCATTGGTGACTCCGAATTTAAGATATTGTGTACAATTTTGGTCATCTAGTTGCAGGAAGGTTGTAAATAAGGTTGAAAGAGTGCGGAGAAGGTTCACGAGCATGTTGCTGGGACTTGAGAAGCTGAGTTACAGAGAGAGGTTGAATAGGTTAGGACTTTATTCCCTGGACTATAGAAGAATGAGGGGAGACTTGATAGAGGTGTATAAGATTTTGATGGTTATAGATAGAGTGAATGCAAGCAGACTTTTTCCACTGAGGCTAGGGGAAGAAAAAAAACAGAGGGCATGGGTTAAGGGGGAAAGGAGAAATGTTTAAAGGGAATGTTAGAAAGGGGCTTCTTCATGCAGAGAGTGGTGGGAGGGTGGAATGAGCTGTTGGATAAAGTGGTAAATGCAGGATCACTTCTAACATATAAGAAAAACTTGAACAGGTTCATGCATGAGAGGGGTGTGGAGGGATATGGTCCAAGTGCAGGTCAGTGGGACTAGGCAAAAAATGATTCGGCACAGACAAGAAGGGCCAAAAGGCCTGTTTTTGAGCTGTAATTCTCTACAGTTCTATGGTTAATCAAGAAGCTGCAGATGCAATTCAGGTGCCTGGGTATACCTGAGGATGTCCTTTAGTATGCATGAGCCAGAGTTAATGGTACTGAACTGATACACATTACACAACATCACACTGCAGCAAGCACTGGAGCTCCAAGAGGAATATGCTCTGCATCTTCAGGAGGAGGAGGAACCATGGAGGGAGCAGGATCCTATTGTGTCAAGAGCACTTGTAGCCACATATTTAACTGCCTGACATGCTTATAATGGATTGAATCAACCACACTTCAGTTAATCTGAGGCAGTTGTAGCCTCTGGTACTTCAATGCTGAGCCCATGGTGTACACAACTTCCAACGTCTCAGCCCTCAAAGCAGACCCACAAAAGCAATTCAAGCTTGAAGGCTATGAGGTAAAAGAAACAGTGACATGGATGCAGATTTGGCACTGACAGGAAAGAGAGTATCGGTGAATTGATGTTTTTTAGACTGGAGGAAGACATACTGGTATGTCTTCTTTATAGGCCAACATTAGGCTCACTGCTTCCTTTGATATATTAATAACTTAAGATTTGGATATTTAGCCAACCATCTGTGGTTTGATACAAGCAAAGGACATTATTGTGGCCTGATGGGAAATATGGCTAACTTCTGAAATAAGGTTTTAATTTCAGGCTGTGAGTATATGATCTGCAAGAAGAAGTACTTATGTTTGCTTGCAACAAATGTCATTGATTTTACAAAGGGTAATAAAGTCAGCAGGATACTGGATAATAGTGTCTTTAAAGGAAAGGGCAGCACAGTAGTAGGGTGGCAAGGTGGCACAGTGGTTTGTACTGCTGCCTCACAGCATCAGGGACCCAGGTTCAATTCTTGGCTTGGATCACGGTCTATGTACAGTTTGCACATTCTTCCCATGTCTGTGTGGGTTTCCTCTGGATACTTTGATTCCTTCTACAATTGAAAGATGTGTGGGTTAGGTGGATTGGCCGTGCTAAATTATCCCTTAATGTCAAGATGGTTAGCAGGATAAATACATGGAATTACAGGGACAGGGTGGAATTGTCTGTGCAGGCTTGATGGGTTAAAGAGTCTCTTTCTGCACTGTAGGGATTCTATGAGAGTCCGACGATGACAAATTAGCAGGATAGAAAACAGTACACTTTCCTGATAAACTCATTCTAATTGATCAAATAGACAGGAGCCAGATATGAAATTGAGTCAGAAAGACTGAGGACAACTGACCCTAAGAACAGGCAGCCTGCAATAAACTAATTTGAACAATATACTTATGCTCAGTGCCTTCTTGTGGGAATGCATGTTTTTCAGCCAGGCTCAGAGGATAAATATTGAAGTCTTGAAAACATAACTGAAAGAACCATAGAAGTAAGCAGAAGGAAACCTCAAGTTCTAAGCTTGATATGGTCTGACCCTTGCCCAAAGCAGCATAGAGAGAGAAGAGAAGGTTGAGGACACCACAGAAGTTAAAGAGAGCATATTAAAGACTGTCAGTAATTCCAGTACTAGACGGGTCAGGTAAGAGCAGGGCAGAGAACAAGGGAAGTCTAGATTAAACTGTATTTATTTCAATGCAAGAGGCCTGACAGGCAAAGCAGATGAACTCAGGGTGTGGATGGGTACATGAGACTGGGATAATATACCTATTAGTTAAACATGGCTAAGAGAGGGACAGGATGGCTACTCAATGTTCCAGGGTACAGTTGCTATAAGAAAGATAGAACAGGAGATAAGAGAGAAGGGGAGTTGCGTATATGATTAGGGAAAACATCACAGCAGTACTGAGAGGGGATATTTCTGAGGGTTTGCCCACTCAGTCTATATGGGTAGAATTGAGAAAATAAGAAGGGGAAGATCTCATTGATAAGATTGTACTAAATGCCCTCAAATAGTCAGTGGGACATTGAGGAGCAAATATGTAAGGAGATGGCTCCAAAGAAAGTAGTGTGGTAATAGTGGGGAACTTTAGCTTTTCCAAGACTGACAGGTGCAGGCATAATATCAGGGGCTTGGATGAAGAGAAATTTATTGAGTATATTGAGGAGGAATTTCTCATTCAATTTGCAGATGACCTGACTAGAAAGGGGACAAAACGTGACCTTCTCTTGGGAAATGAGGAAGGGTAGGTGACAGAAGTGTTAGTGAGGGAACACTTTGAGACAAATGATCAAAATTCTATTAGTTTTGAGATAGCTACGGAGAATGATAGGTCTGGCCCAACAATTAAAATTCTAAATTATGGCAAGGCCAATTTTGGTATTAGATAGAAACTTTCAGAAGTTGATTGGAGGAGTCTGTTGGCAGGTAAGGGAAGTCTGATAAGTGGAAGGATTTCAGAAATGTGTTAATCAGAGCTCAGGGTAATCACATTCCTTTCAGAGTGAAGGGTAAGGCTGGTAGAAGTAGGTAACACTGGATGACTCATGATATTGAGGCCCTGGTGTAAAAGAAGAAGGCATATGACATGCATAGGCAACTGGGATCAAGTGGATCCCTTGAAGAGTTTACAGAGTGTCAGAGTAGAGTTAAGAGAGACATCAGGAGGGCAGAAAGGGGATGTGAGATTGTTTTGGCAGATAAAGCAGAGAACCCAAAGAGCTTCCACAAATACATAAAGGGGAAAAGAGTAGGGAAAAAATAAGGCTTCTTAAGGATCAACAAAATCATTTATATGCAGATCCATAGGAGATGGGTGAGATCCTAAATAAGTATTTCTCATCAATATTACTGATGAAAAAGGCATGGGTGCTAAGGAATTTGGGGAAATATATAGTGATGTCCTGTGAAGAATACAGAAAAGGAGGTGCTGAAAGTTAAAAGCATATCAAGGTAGATAAGCCCCTGGATCCTAATGAAGTGTGTCCCAGGATATTGGGAAGATAGGGAGGAAATTGCGTGTCCCCTAGCAGAAATATTTGAATCATCGACAGCCATGGATGAGGTGCCTAAAGATTGGAAGGTGGCAAATGGTCTTTGTTTAAGAAAGGCTGCAGGGAAAAGCCTGGGAATTATAGGCTGGTCAGCTTAATGTCTGTAGTGGGTAAGTTGTTTGAAGATATTCTGAGAAACAGGATCTACAGGAATTTGGAGAAGCAAGGACTGATTAGGGACAGTCAGCATAGATTTGTGAGTAGAAAATCTGATTGAGTTTTTTGAAGGATTAACCAAGAAGGTAGATGAGAGCAATGCAGTCACATTGTCTACGTGGACTTTAGCAAGGCCTTTGACAGGATACCGCATAGTGGGTTGTTGCATAAAGTTAAATCTCATGGGATCCAGAGCGAGGTAACCAATTGGATACAAAATTGGCTTGATGACAGAAGACATAGGGTAGTTGTAGAGGTTGTTTTTCAAACTGAAGGCCTGTGCCTCAGGAATCAATACTGGCTCCACTGTTCTTCGTTATTTATATTAATGATTTGGATGAAAATTTAGGAGGCATGATTAGTAACTTTGTAGGTGACATCAAGCTTGATGGCATTGTGAACAATGAAGAGGGTTATTAGGATAGCAATGAGATCTTGGTCACTTAGGCTAGAGGGCTGATGAATGGCAGGTAGAGTTTAATTTAGATAAATGTTAGATGATTGACTGAACTAGGACAGGACTTACTCTATTAATGAGTCATTGGGGAGAGTTTTAGAGCAAAGAAATCTAAGGGTATAGGTTCATAGTTCCATGAAAATGGAGTCACAGGTGAACAGGGTGATTAAGAAGGCATTTGGTATACTTGGTTTCATTGGTCAGAACATTGAATACAGGATATGGGAAGTCTTGTTGAAGCTGTACAAGACATTGCTAAGGCCACACTTGGAATACAGTGTACAGTTTTGGTCACCCTATTATAGAAAGAATATTATTAAAGTAGAAAGTATGCTGAAAAGATTTACTAGGATGATACCAGGACCTGATGGTTTGAGTTATAGAGGCTGGATAGACTGGGAGTTTTTTTCTTGGAACTTAAGAGGAACTTAGGGTGATCTTTTAGAGGTCTATAAAATAAAGAGGGACATAGATAAAAATCAACATTTGTTCCCAAAGATAGGGCAGTCTAAAACCAGAGGACATAGTTTTAAGGTGACGGGGAAAGATACAAAAGTGTCCAGAGAGTCATTTTTTTCACACAGAGGGTGATGGATGACTGGAACGAGTTGATTGATCAAGATCTCATTGCTATCCTAGATAACTATCTTCATTGTCCACTTTACCACTAATCTTGGTGTCATCTAAAAACTTACTAACCATGCTTCCTAAATTCTCATCCAAATCATTAATATAAATAACAAAGAATAGTGGACCTAGCATCCACTGAGGCACAGGCCTCCAGTTTGAAAAACAACCCTCTACAACTACCTTCTGTCTTCTGTCATTTTTTTCACACAGAGGGTGATGGGTGACTAGAACGAGCTGCCCGAGATAGCTGTAGAGACAGGTGCAATTTTGTCTTTTAAAAAGCAGCTAGACAGTTACATGGGCAAGATTGGTATTGAGGGATATGAGCCAATCTTGGCAATTGGATGGCATGGACAAGTTGGGCCAAATGGCCTGCTTCCATGCTGCAACCTCTCTGACTCTAAGTACAACAAACTGTGAAGAGAAAAGTAATAGATTTCAAAAGAATATGATGGTGCTAATGGGTCTCCTTCGTGCTGGGGGCTGAGCTGTTTTTGCATAATGAGTGCTTTGTCTTAGGTTTACTAACGTGCAGCTGATTCAAGCTGTCACGGACATCCCTGGCAGCCCAGTGTACAGTTGTAGGAAATGAAATTTAACACTGGAAACTGTGAAATGATGCATTGTGTAGGAAGAATGAGGAGACATAATATAAGTTAAAGATTTATATCTTTAATTAAAGATGATACAGTAACATCTAGAGGTGTACATGCACAAATAATTGAAAGTATCAGTGTATTTATTTTGTTGGGGGGAGGGGTGAGTGGGTGTTTAACTTCCAAATCTACTCACTCAATATTTGCTATTTTGAAACTGTAACCATTCAGACAATAGGAGACAATTTAGTGATGTAACTCAAGAAAAATGTATTCAACAACAAAACTTATAGTTAACAAACTAAACAGCGACTTTACTGGCTCAGCATGTCTCTTGCTTCCAAATTCAGCCTAGGGCACGATGTGACATGCTGTCTTTTCTCCATCTCTCTCAGAAGATTGATGGTGATCTATTGATATCATCTTCTGTTGTCTCCTGAACAGCCCTTATTCTTGGGATCTACCTTTTTATTATAGCTTTTTCTGTTATTTCATTAAGGCCAGGATTCTCCCAGTCCACTGTGCTGCTCAAACAGCGCAGCAAGCTGGGAAACAACAGCAGGAGATCTTTCACAAGGTTCGCAGTGGCATCTGGATGCCGATCACAAATCTCCAAGGTGCTTTTTTTTAGCACAATCAACTCAGCGCCAGAAATCTACATATGATTAGCAAGCCTGGGACAGTTTTCTCCAGGCCTGCTAATGCCTCCCCCCAAACCTCTGAGCATGAGTGGTTCTCATCAGCTACGTTTACAGGTTTACAACTGCTTCCCACTAATGAGGAAACAAGCATCCTTATCTCATTGGTGGGGATAGAGGCCATTGAGCACCCCATTCCCCTGAGGAGGTTGGCAGCATGGGGGCTTTCCCTTGGGCAGTGCCAGCCTAGCACCTTGGCACTGCTCAAAGAGCACACTGGCATGGAGAATTGCCAAGGGGTGGGGTCAGAGAAGACAGAACAAGTAGGATCAATGGAGAGGGAAGAAGGGAGTGAGGGGAGGGCTTAGTCTCCAGGGTGGCTGCGGAAGGTTTGTGGCGAGATCAGGGCTGGCCTCGGAGGGTAGGGGGGTAGGGTCAGAAAGGCTTACAATCGAGGGGTTCTGGGGGAGGCCAGTGACTGGCGGGGTGGTGGGAAGGGGAGGGGCAATCTCCGCACTAACAGATCGGTGCATGCGCAGTGGCCCACTCAGCACTCTGCTGCCAGCCTCTTAAGCTGGATGAGGCCAGCCCTCCCACTTAGTTGCATGAATCAGCCTAAGGCATTCAGCATTGCACAGAGTGTTGGAGATTCATTTAGATAAGTACACCCCAAAAAAGGAGGGGACATTTTCCTGTTTTCCCACCTGTTAGGCATTTACTTTTGTTTTGGGAGAATCCCAGCCTTAATATTTTGACTTTCTATCAAGATAAGAGAGGCCTTAAGATAGTTTGAAATAAGACAGCATGTGATTTCTAGTTCTAATGATAAATATTGGACTCATCATGACAGGTTTGATTGATCTGTAGGTATCAGTAGTGCATAGCTTAGTACAGCTCTCATTAAGACAGGGCTTATCAGTGTGTTTTTTCAAGGCAACTGATTTGCAACTATATGTTTTGTTATATCTGCCAATGCTTGGTATAAATTCATTGAAAATACATAAAGGTGTATAGCCTTGTAAAAATTACAAAGCTATAGAAATTACAGTCTATATGAAATACTGTTTAAAAGTGATTGCTGTGCCAAAGGCAACAAGATTTACTTAAAACATGACAAATTCAACTAATACACATTTTTAAGCAACAAAGTCAAGAGAACTACATAGCTGATAACAGATCATAATTCTAAGCTTACAAAATCAAAGATGGTTACTAACTTTGAAGGAAAGTGATTGCTTCTTCATTTAAAATATCACAAGTTAAACAACACTAATTTAAGGCACAGGCTGAAATGTTTTAACACTTATTTTTCTTTGCAAAATAGGGTTTTGAATCTTAAGAGAATACAACTGATACACTTTAATGGCTAGGGCAGTTGATGGTCCACAGACCAGAATTTTCAACTATGACATCAAGCATCACTATTTGGGGTCATGTGGTTTTTCTCACTTTTTTAGTTAGTGAGATTACTTACAAAAGACCAAGGCATATGATATACTAGTGTTTCAGAATTCAGAATAATACCATGTTGGTTTAATCTACTTCAATTACTCGACTACTACACATGGCAACTGCAAATAATTATCAAACGTAAACTTTTCTATAACCAGAACGGTTGAGAAAGTGGTTAAAGAGGGATATGGGATCATGGAACATCATAAATGGATGCATAGGTCGGAATTTTACTGCCACACAAAACGGCAATGCCCATTGGCATTGGGCAGGATCTTAGAGCCTTGGACAGACGAGGCAATAAAATCCCAGCAATAGTGAAACCCGAGGAACCTTTGTAAAACACTGGTTCAGTCTCAACATTGTGCCTAATTCTCAACATTGCACCTTAGAAAAGATTTGAAGACTTCAGAAAGTATGCAGGAAAGATTTACGAGAATGGTTCCTAGAATAATGGGCCTCAGTTATGTTGATAGGTTGGAGAAGCTAGGATCTCCTTAAATAAGAAAAGATTGATACAAGTGTGTACATTTTTTTGGGGGGGTGAATTTTAAACTATAATTCTTCAAGTCTGGACTCAGATTATTTTACTTGTTCATAGGAGGCAAGCAACAGCAGTCTGGTGAAGTAACTCAGTAGTTCGTAACAAAGCAGAGCATAGGGCTCAAATCAGACTTCCTCTCCATCACTTCTGTAAACTTGAGGCTTGCCTTGGTCACCAAAATCTACTACTTTTTCCAAATCACAACCCACAGCCTGACTAACAGTATCTCTGAACTTTCATTTACCTAGCTGATGCAAGATTAGGTTGGCTCAGTGATGTATGTATGCTGCATGGTCACTCACTGAATACTCTGAACTCATTGTTTTGGATGGGGCTTAATTGGTGTGACTTCCTAGACATTTATTTTCATGGTGTTCTAATTAAATTAATCACTTGCCAATAACTGTGTATTGTTCATTACATCGGTCAATTATCAAGGTCAGTCTGCTATTAGTGGCTTCCTGCTAGGTGATGAAAGTGTTGTGTTTGGAATGAGCTATCTTAAAAACAAATTGCTTTAAGCAAAGTAATACAACAAATAGAGGGGATTGTCCAGTAGGTATTACTTAAAAATCTATAGCATATATAAGATATGTGCACAGCAATGATAAATGTTTTATAAAGGTGAGATAGTGAAATATCCTTTATACATTCAAATAATGCAGTCATGCATAGTAATTGTCAGTGTAGTGATAGGATGTTTCTCATTCATACTTGAATGATTGCAAGTCTCGCAAAGAAATAGCGGTATTCCACAATTAACGCTGTCTGCTTTTAAAATAACATACAAAGATTCTAAATTTTAATGAATTAATATATTTTGATTGTGATTAATGTAATTATTAAACAATACGCTTCCTCAATAAATAATATGCATTTGATGCCTCATATAATAATTATGTCATGTTCCTCTCCTAACTTATCCTATGTCTCAATTCAAACCAGGGTGTTACATTTCTATCTTTCCAGAAGATTTTATGAGGAAAGGTTAAGGGAGCTGGGTTTTCCTCTTTGGAGCAGAGGAGAATGAGAGGTGACTTAATAGAGGTTTATAAGATGATGAGAGGGATTGATAGAGTGGACATGCAGAGACTATTTCCTCAGGTGGATGTAGCTGTTACTAGGGGGCATAACTATAAGGTTCATGCTGGGAAATATAGGAGGGATGTCCGAGGTAGATTCTTCACTCAGAAAATGGTTGGGGTGTGGAATAGACTGTCTGCTGTGATAGTGGTATTTAACACTTTAGGAACTTCCACACGGCTATTGGATAGGCACACCAGAATTATAGGGAGTGGGATAGCTTGATCTTGGGATTGGACATAGCTCGGCACAACAGTGAGGGCCAAAGGGCCTGTACTGTGCTATAATGTTCTACGTTTCTATGTAATCGCATTTGGCTTTTAAACCTTTCCATTTCCAGACTCATAGTAGTGCATCTACATCAGCAAAATGGGATGGATCCAATTTGCAATGCTCGCAGGAAAGGTTATCAGGGATAGATGGGAATGAAGAACTAGAAACACAATCAGATCAGCCATAAATGGCCTACTTCTGCTCCTGTTCCATATGTCCATAAACATTCACATCACAGTAGTCTATTGGAATGGAATGTTTATCTTCTGTGGTCTCATTTACAGTAGCTATCCATATACAACCTGATTCCTAAGCAGAAAGGCTTTCTTTTGGGATGACGTTGATGATACTAGTAACTGCATTAGTCCAAGCATCCTTCTGAATGATGTGAAAGTGAAAGGAAAGAAAAAAGGTAGAGTACCTATTCTTCCGTAACTTTAACTCATTGATATCGTATCACTTCCTGGGTGAAATTATACCGTCCCTCCCACCATGGGAATTGCATCAGACAGAGCCAAGCAAAGGTCTGTTGAGCTAGGGCGGGACTTTCTGGTTTTGGGGTGAACGTAGCCAGAAAATCTTACCCCCTGTCTTTATCTTTGGCTTCCTGTTTTTCTGGAATTGTATCAAATCCACTGGATTCAATTTATCTATTGTGGAAAATTATCCTTTCCATTTGGGTTAAAACATGTTTTTTTTAGCATAATTGAGTACCATAACCACATCCCATATCTGGAATTCAAAAGGTTTTACTTTCTTATCGAAGAATTTTTTGACCTGCTCCTTTCACTTTCCCAAGTTCATCATAACACAGTGGAAATAGACACTTTAGGTAAACCACTATTTGTTCTAGCCACTTGGAACTGCAAGGTTCTGTGTCATTAGACCAACTGGAGTCAGCGACAGGTAGCTAGAAGTTTTTGTGAGTCTCCCTGTCATGGCCTGAAATAGAGAGATTCCTGTCATTCTTTAAGGTGTTGATCTTATGATCATGAGACACAACGTCAGCATGTTAGCCCATTGAGGAGGGATGATCTGTATATAACTTGTTGCACATTTCAAAAATAAACTGCATTGCTGTGGACCTGTAGTTACATGCAAGCCAGAACAGATGAGGACAGGCAGATTTCCTCCCTAAAAGGCATTAGGCTTTTATAAGAATTGACATGGTCTCATTAGACTTTACGTTCCATATTTTTTAGTGGGTTCAAATTTCACCATCTGCCATGGATTTGAACCCAGGGCTTGAAAGCATTTCCATGGGTCTCTGGATTACAACTCCAGAGACAATACTATTAGACTATGTCTTTCTCGTGTAATGGCAGTCTTACCTTTTTCAATAAGATTTTAGATGTGTTAAGGGTGATATTCAATCTGTAGGGGAAAGCTTCAATCCATTTTGTGAACTAGTCAATCACAACCAAGTTATAGGTGTAGTTACCTCAGATGGCTGACAGGGACTCAATAAAGTCAATCTGCAGATGTGTCCATAGCCCATCTGGTGGTGGAGCATTGTGTAAATGAACCTTATTATTGTTTGGCAAGGAGTTCTGTTGGAGGCATGACAGACACTATGCCACACACTGCTTTACTACATTCTGCATATCAGACTGTATTTGTAATTTTCTGGTAAGTAAACTCAGCAGAATAGTGACCACTGATAAGATGGGAGTACAGCACCCACACAATCTGTCTGATGATTGGTGCATCAGCAACTGAGTATCCGAATCGTGAGCCTTAGACATATTCATGTTTTGGGCCTAAGGGTTTGGCTGGGGAAGAGTATTATCTTGATTATGCAATTTGACAGAGATCGCATGTGATGTATACTGCTGCTGGAGAAATCCCAGGTCTATGGGACGACAGACATGTTATGTTGACTCAGGAAGGCAATGGTTGGTACATTCTGGTCCCCATTCTGACAAGCGGTCTCTTGAATTTCAAAGTTCTTTTCACCTTTCTCTTATCATATTTGTTGACTAGTGTCAGTATTTAGCCTCAGATGGATTTACCACCCACTTTGGCCTGCATTCACAAACAATCCATCTCCAAGAAGACTCAATTCTAATGAGCCAAGGGCCATTACAAGCTTACACTGCCCACAGGTTAAACATCAACCAGAAGCATTTAGGCCCCAGAAATTTGTCAGAGAAAGGTCTTATATACATCATACTGCTGGCATCCACCAGGTGAGTGGACAGTCAGCACTGGGCTCTTCCCTAGCATTTAATAGAGATGTTCATTATCTTTAGGAGTCTAGACAGAGTAGTTAAAGAGAAACTATTGCCATTGATGGAATAGTCAAGAAGCAGAGGGCAGAGAATTAAAGTTATTGACAAAAGAATCAAAGGTGATATGAGGAACAACATTTTACACACTGAACGTTTGAGATCTCGAATGCACTGCCCGAGACTCAATCATGGCTTTCAAAAGGGAATTGACTAAGCTTCCAAAGAGAAAAAGAGGAAAGATGAGGAAATGGGTTATGCTAAATTGCTCTTGCAAAGTCAGCATGATTAGGTCAAATGGCTGCCTTCTATTTCTAAGTTGAAGCTTATCCCAAGAACAGCCACTTGGAGGATTAAGTAGCTTAATTCAGCACTTAAGTTTCCTGCTCAACTTCATTAAGAAGGCTGTACTCCATTTTGGTGCTAATACTTCACCTCATGTCTTCTACCAGCAACTAGCTGATTCGGAGTAAACTAGTCATTAGAGAGGATTTTGAGCAACGTTACAGGACCTTTCACCTTTTAATGTTCACTTACAGCTAGAGAGTTGAAGAGTACTTTTGAAACACCATAGGAGCGCTTTGTCAAGATATTATGACCTGGTCATCATTTAATGTGGAAATCTTCCGAGGATTTCACTTAAAATGTGTGGGTGCTGTGCTATTCCACCTTAAAGGAGGCATCAAGAGAAAGGGAATGCTTGGTTATTGACATCATGCTTGGGTCCCTCCTTGGTCTGCAAGAGGAATGAGAAAATGAGATAAAGCTAGGCAGAGCCAGGCCAGTTGCTACAGGATAGAGGAACATGAGAGTTTGGGAATAAGGAGAGTTCCAGAATCATGGTGACTTGCATGCTCCAAAATCGGGTAATTATAAGAGAACAACTATTTCTACCTGCAATTGTGCCACAGGGTGCAGCTCAGGAGTCATAAGAGGAAGAAGAGAAGAAGGGGAATGAAGAGAGAAAAAAGGAAGACAGGGTAGTTTGCTTCCACACAGCAAGTACAGTAAGAAGTCTGACAACACCAGGTTTAAGTCCAACCGATTTATTTGATAGTAAAGTCACAAGCTTTTGAGGTTATCCTCTTCATCAGATGAATGAGGTGTTCTGGTCTCAAACAGCATCTCATTCACCTGACGAAGAGAATAACCTTGAAAGCTTGTGAGTTTATTATCAAATAAATCGGTTGGACTTAAACCTGGTGTTGTCAGACTTCTTACTGTGTTTATCCCAGTCCAATGCCGGCATCTCTACAACATGTCCACACTGCAAGTGCAGGACATTTATCCTCCAAATCTCTTTCACCAAAACCTCTACCGTGCATCCTCTTAGTCAGTATCTGAGCCATCCAAAAAAGTCAGCCTATTTCACAATTTCAACAGATATGGGTGAGTGGACCCCATGCATGTTGCTCCATCGAAATTACATCTAATCCTTTCAAGCAGGCTAAACCTGCAATGTTTATGACCTCCAGGTAAATTCAGCAATTAGCATCAAAATTGCATGCAAAAACCAGACTTTGAGAGAAGAATGCTTATTCATTCGACAAAAGCAAATTACTGTGGATGCTGCAATCTGAAATCAAAAGAAAAAATGCTGGAAAATCTCAGCAGGTCTGTCAGCATCTGTGAAAAGTGAAAAGAGCTGGTGTTTTAGAGTCCAGCTAACCCTTTGAGAAAGCTAAAAGGTACAGAAAGTGGGAGATACTGTAGCGTGAGGAAATGAAACTTGTAGCCACAAAAACAAGGGGAAAGGATAAGAAATGCTAATAGAGAGAATAGAAGATGTGAATGGCCAAACAGCAGAGAAGCTGAAATCAGAGGATAAACTGTTATAAATGAAGATTTGGGTGGAAGGGAGAGATGAGCGGGAGAGATAAAATTGAGGAAAAGGAAAGCAAAAGGGGGAAGAGTGGGAGAGAAAAAGACAATAAAATAAGAATAAAAAAATTAAATAAAATGAAAACAAAGGAGACGAGGTAGGTATATAGAACATAGAACAATACAGCACAAACAGGCCCTTCGGCCCACGAGTTGCGCCGATCACATCTACCAATCCACAGACCTATCTATAACCCCCTATCCTATTCATTTCCATATACTCATCCAGGTAGAGCTAATCATCTGAAGTTGTTGAATTCAATGTTGAGACAGGAAGACTGTAATGTGCCTAGCTGAAAGACAAGATGCTGTTCCTGAAGGAACTGAAGGAATCAGCTATGATCATAATGAATGGCGGAGCAGGCTCAAAGAGCTGAATGGCTGCCTCCTACCTCTATGAAAAGTCAGGTCTTTTCTCTCCTTACAGAGGCTTCCAGGCCCGTTGAGATTTTCCAACATTTTTTTTAGTATGCCTTTTCACTCATCCATTTGGCACCTGTTGCATCTTTTAATCAAAATAACTCCCAGTTTCTCTTAAAGAGACCTACTTAACTAGTATCACTATTGTTGAGAGATTCCTAGTCATATTTGAATATGCCTCTACAACATTCCTTTAAATTATACAGATTATTTGAGTACATTAAATTTACTTAGTAACATTTTAATCAATTGATTCCATTATCTATACCCCATGTTGTATTTTAATTATCTTAATTTTCATATCACCCTCAGTGATCTTGATTATGAATACATAGCAATGTAAAAGTCATAATCAGAAACAATCCCAAAAAAGCAATCACTACTTAATAGTTCATACATTTGTATCACCCTTTATTATGCAAATTACTTATTTTTAGAAGACAATGGATTGTGACAGCATGTGGATTTGTATAACGTTCAATAGAAATTACAAATATTTTAACAACTTCCCATCCAGCGACTCCAGCAAACTTCATTCTTTCGAATGCTATATCTCCAAACTTCAATGCTGTGGCTTCCATGCTTTTTCTGTTTGAATTTACTATGAGTTTACTTTGAATTTACTTTACATTTGGAAATCAGATCTCCTGCCTACGTGTATTTATGTAAAATCTGGCATGCTAATATCAGTTCACTCATCCAATGTCATCACGTTGGTCTCCAATTATAGAGGTCAGGCGGGCATGAAAATTGGCAAGCCACCTGCCATTTAAATAAAAACAAATAATAAGCTATTAAGGTTATTAATAGGCAATAGACTTACATTTTATGTTGCCATGCCATTTTTTAGCGAGTGCATGCGAAAATGTTCGGAATAAGCTAAAACAGGTATGAGGAGTCATTGTAAAGATGAATAAAAAGGCTGCAAAGCAGGATTATGGTTGATTTTTAGTAGAAGAGTCAGCTGGAGAAGATGGGAGAGTTTGCTAGTGTTGCAAGTTATCTTAATAATTATTTTGAGCCTTCAGTTGGAAATATTGTCAGAGAAAATGATCTAGAGATAGATGGAAAATGAATGTTTTGTACCCAGTGTTGGACGCTAAAATCAGTACCTATCAGCATTGTACATTCTAGCGGATGATCTTGCTCCAGTGAGGAGAAGGAGGAGGGAAGCTGACCGAGGACAAAATACCCTGTGGTCTAACAAGTTATGGAACCTGCTGCTGAACAAGAGCCTACAAAGGAGAGACAACAGCAGCAAGTTGACAGAGATACTAGCCTGTCAATGGGTATACCCTCAAAAGATGACACACTTCCAAGTGTCGTGAAGCCAGTGTCTGAGAATCTCGATATTTCTTCAGGGATACAGATATGTTATTGTCTGATTGGTTGGTTGGGGATATTGCCTCAAATTGTGTTGGAGAACACATTATGCCTGCGGCAATGATGGTCATAATGGCTCTGAATTTATTTGCCTCAGTGTCCTTCCAGGTAAAATCTGCAGACTTTTGTGAGATTTCACAGCCAGTAGCCCATCATTCACAGATGCAATATGCTCATGAGTTCATTTCATTAAGCTATGACAATGCCCACCAGGCAGACACAGCCAGAGACTTTTTAAACGTTGCAGGATTTCAAAAGATGCAAGACATAATAGATTGCACATACGCAACAATAAAAATGTCACTGGGGCAGCCAGGGTATTTCTGACCAGAAAATGCTATCATTTCATCAATGAGTAGTTTGCATATGACCACAGGCAAAGAATAATGCAGGTGTGCACACACTATTCTGACAGCAGTCATCCTTAGACTTTCTCAGGTATCTGAAGTGCTATGTGGGACCAGAATACTTTGAATGGTTGACTTCCAGGTGATGAAGGATACTCCCAGAGAGATGTATTTTTAATTTTTTTTTATTGTAAAATTTTTCATTTTATATCGATAATTCAACAAAACTCTCAAAGATTGGTACAGTACAGCAAGATCATTTTCAATCAAGAACATGAAGGAAAAGAGAAAAAAAGTAGCAATTTGATTAGTTTGAATTATTCATTTTGTCCAGCACCTTCCACCATAAAAGTGATAAAAAAAATCAGGATTACAGGATATAGCCACAGTTGGCTCAGTGGTACAGTACCAAGTTCACTGGATTATAGAAATGGAGCCACAGTACTTAGAGAAAACCTTTCTGAGCTCAGAACTATTAAGGTAAGGATTCTATACTTTACAGAATGTATCCGATAGCTCAAAATAAATAAATCAAGAGTACCATTGGGAAACATTCCAGAAAGATTTTGTGCCAGTTCCAAATTGAAGGGGGCTTATCACTTATCCACAAGCAAACAATATTCTTCCATGCTGCAAATGTTAGGATTTGATTTATTATTATCACATGTATTAGGATACAGCGAAACGTATGTGTTGTCTATATACTCCATCTCATCATTGTTTGAGATCTGACCCACTATGGTGATGTCATCAGCAAATTTGAAAATGGAGTTGGAGTGGAATTTAGCCATATAACCATAGGTATATAAGGAATATAGTAAAGAGCTAAGGACACAGCCTTGTAGGGCCCAATGTTGAGGACAATTGTGGAGGAGGTGTTGTTGCTAAGGATTATGATCTGTGGATTAGGTAGTCTAGAATTCAGTCACAGAAGGAGCCGAGCCATAGGCCACAGAATTGGGAGACGTGTTTTGTTGGAATAATGATGTTGGAGGCTGAGCTGTAGTCAATAAATGGGAGCCTTTGTTATCCAGGTGTTCCAGGATTAAGCACAGGGCCAGGAAGATAGCGTCTGATATGGATCTGTTGCAGCAATAGGGCAGATTGTAGTAGATCCAGGCAACTTGGGAGGCTTGAATTGATCCATGCCAGGATCAATTGTGTAAAGTTTTGCAACACCAATTTTAAATCCAACCAATTTATTTGATACGTAAATAAATTGGTTGGATTTAAAATTGGTGTTGCAAAACTTTACTGAGTTTACCCCAGTCCAACGCCGGCATCTCTACATCAGGATCAATTGTGCCATGACCAAGAAGAGTTGTCTTTTTAAATAAGTGCCTAAGTTGCAAGGTTCTAAAAGAGGAATGTTTTGGAATATCAAAATGTTAACACAACTGTTCAAAAGGTAATGGGGGTAACACTGTCAAACATGGTCCCTAGTCTACAGATTCCTGATCCCTCCATTTATTGAAATCATGGACAATAAGACCTGCAGGAAATCTGATAACCCTAAATCAGAGAAAGAGCAAGTAAAATTAAATCTCCCCTCCAACTCATAGACTATCTTCAAAGCCCTGTGTATTAATAATAATAGGATCGTCGCACTTATCTAAGGATAGTCAAGAACCGCACGCACCCCGGACCTACTCCCATTGAGAAAAAGGTACAAACATCTGAAAACACAGACCAATAGTTTCTTCCCTGCTGTCATTAGGTCCTATCCTAAATTAAGATGATCTTTTTCTTCACCCTACCTGCAGCATGGTGGCAATGGTTAACATTGCTGCCTCATTGCACAGGGACCTGGGTTCAATTCCTGGCTTGGGCACTGTCTGTGAAGACTGCACACTCTCTCCATGTTTGCATGGATTTCCTCTGGGTGTTCCGGTTACCTTCCACAGTCTGAAAGATGGGCTAGTTAGGTGCATTGACCATGCCAAAGTCTCACTCAGTATACCCAAACAGGCATCGGAATGTGGCAACTAGGGGATTTGATTTATTAGTGTATTGAGATACAGTGAAAAGTATTGTTTCTTGCACTTGTGGTTGTCATGGTGGCACAATGGTTATCACAGTTGCCTCACAGCGCACTAGGAACCCGGGTACCAATTGGCTTGGGTCACTCTCAGTGCAGAATCTGTACGTCCCCCCAAGTCTGTGTGGGTTTTCTCTGGGTGCTCCGGGTTTCCTCCCACAATTTGAAAGACCTGCTGGTAGGTACATTGGCACCTGCTCGCGTACACTGAGTGAGAATTTAGCATGACCAGAGTGTGGAGACTTGAGGATTTTCACAGTAACTTCATTGCAATGTTATGTAAACCTACTTGTGACACTAGTAAATAAACTTTTAAGGTATAATTATTTGATTTCTTATTGTCACATGCATTGGGATAGTGGACTAGTGGAGTTCTGCAGGAGTCAGTGTTGGCACCACAACTTTTTACTTTTATACATCAGTGATCTTAGATGAAAGAGATGAGGACATTATGACTGAGTTTGTAGATGATACAAAGATAGGTGGAGTGACAGGTAGTATTGAGGAAGTAGAGAGGCTGCAGAAGGAGTTGGGCAGGTTAGGAGAATGCGCAAAGAAGTGGTAGATGGAACTCAACATAGAAAAGTGAGGTTATACTCTTTGGTAGAAAGAATAGAGACGCAGGCTATTTTCTAAATGGGAAGAGAATTCAGAAAATGAAAGCACAAAGGGATTTATAAGTCATAGTTCAAGATTCTCTGAAGATTAACTTACAGGTTGAGTTGGTAGTTAGGGTAGCAAATGCAATGTTAACATTTCTTGAGAGGACTAGTATACAAAAGCAGAGTTGTACTACTGAGGAATTATAAGACTCTAGTCTGACCACATTTGGAATATTGTGAGCAATCTTGGACTCATATCTAAGGAAGGATATACTAGCTTGGGAGAAGATCCAGAGGAGGTCCACGAGAACGATCCCAAGAATGAAAAGCCTGTATATGAGTGTTTGAGGCCTCTAGGTCTGTACTTAATAGAGTTTAAAAGAATGAGAAGGGATGGGATCTCATTGAATTTTACAAAATGTTGAAAGCCCTTGAAAGAGTAGACATGGGGAAAATGTTTTCATTAGTAGGAAAGACTAGATCTGAGGGCACAATTAGGAGTAAAGGGTGACTCTTTAGAACAGACATGAAGAGGAATTTCTTTTCCCAGAGAGTGGGTGAATCTATGGAAGTGAATCTATTGCCACAGAAGACTAAATATACCACTAATTGGGTTGAGAAATTTATGAGCTATGATTGAATTGCGAGGCAACTGTGGTAACCACTGTGCCACCATGACAACCACACGTGCAGGAAACAATACTTTTCACTGTATCTCAATACACTAATAAATCAAATCCCCTAGTTGCCACATTCCGGTGCCTGTTTGGGTATACCGAGTGAGAATTTGGCATGGTCAATGCACCTAACTAGCACACTAGCACTGAGAGTGACCAAGCCAATCGATACCTGGGTTCCTGGTGTGCTGTGAGGCAACTGTGCTAACCACTGTGCCACCATGACAACCACACATGCAAGAAACAATACTTTTCACTGTATCTCAGTACACTAATAAATCAAATAATCCCGCTTTAGGATCCTTAAGATATTAATTTCAAGTGTAAATGGTTAAATCCGTTGGGTGTTTCGCACATAAGTACGTCAGCAGGAATGTGGATGTGGAGTTTGAGCACTGCCGCTGGCAACGAGCACAGAACTCCCTGAAGCCGTCCTTGCTCACCGCCGACAGGCGGAACCGACTTCGTGCGTTTGCCCCGCGAGGCGGGCTCTGGCCTCGCGCGCGCGCACACACACACACACACACACACACAGAGCCTGCGGTACCGCCACGTCAGTGAGACTGGCTGGGAGGAATGAGGGAGGGCGGCGCCTTTGCTGTGTGTAGTGAGCCGGCAGGAGGAAGGAGCAGCGCTGGCGAGAAGAGGACATGAGAGGGAGAGAGAGGCGGGGTGGTACAGCCCCATCCGTGTCCATCAACTCCGTATGGCTTGGCCGGCACCTTTGATGCTGACTTTAAATACGAGTGTACCCGGACACGGAAAGGCGCGGATATGATTAGCGGGGGCGAGAGCTTTATCTCAGCCTGCTATAAAACAATACACATTTACTTATTTGTAAAATAAAACCGGGCCTACTTACTGTATTGACGGTGTGAACCGAAAAATAAATTCCATTCGGCGTTCAGGAAATCGAATTCAATCTTGAAATTTCAAAATATTATAGGTTTCTAAAAAATTCATCATATCTCTGACTGACTGAAGTTAGCCCGCTAAGCACGCGCTCGGTTTGAAGGGGGTTTGGAACGCGAGGCGGTTGGTGCGGGCGGCTCGCGCGGGGACGGAGGGAATGGACTGGGACCGGGAGCTGGCAGCCCAGCGCCAGCAGCTGGAGCTGGCCGACCAGGCTCACTTGCTCCGCTTCTGGGACGAGCTGAACGAGGCCGAGCGAACCGAGCTGCTGGGTGACCTGAGCAGCTGCAACTTCTCCGAGATCATGCAGTTCTTCCACCGGGCCGTGCAGATGCCGGCGCCGCTCGAGCAGCAGATGGACGAGCAGATGGAGCCGGTGCCCAGGGAGGTGCAGGGCAGCGTGACCAGAGACCGGGAGCGGCTGCCTGAATGGGAGGCGGAGGGTAAGTCAGCACGACTAAATCTTTTCGTGTGTGTGTATGTGGATATGTATATATTTATATAAATCCGGAGACCTCAAATTGGCGGTACACCGTCCTTGGCGATGCCTCCACAGTTGATTAGCCACCTAACCTGCACTGGGGCATTTCGGATCCTCAAG
Source organism: Sphyrna mokarran (assembly GCA_024679065.1). Lineage (NCBI taxonomy): Eukaryota > Metazoa > Chordata > Chondrichthyes > Carcharhiniformes > Carcharhinidae > Sphyrna > Sphyrna mokarran. Next base: position 66,956,278 of record JAGIQG010000009.1, read on the forward strand.
TTGAGTGACCCTTAACACCAACAAAACTGAGTTTCCATTAGCAGCGAAAGGCAAATAAAAACTTCTGTGACCCACCCAGCATAGGATGCACATGGCTTCGTATCACAATTCTTCAATGGGGTCCAGAACCTACAGTACACTGAGATTTCTTTTTGCTGTTCATTGGTCTTCCAAGCCCTTAATTTGATAAGCTCAGTATGTCTGTGTCTGTTGAACTACTCAATACTTTCTCATTCTATCTTTTATAAAACAATTACCTTTTTTGTGCATGTCCATCCTGTTTTAACTGTTCAGTTTAAAGGGTGAGCCTGCTGGGGTGGGTTCATTTAGCGATCGGTACTTGGCAGAAACAGGCACACGAAGCACTGAAACCCACAATGCATGTGTGGTTGTCAGTGGTTAGGGGCAAAGGGGTACTAGATAACAAAAACAACAAATTGTAAGGGGAGTCCGACAAGATTACTCACAGAGAAGAACAGAAACTGGATGACCCTTTATCGGAGCTCTGACGAAAGGTCATCCAGTTTGGAAAATGTTAGCTCTGTTTTTTTTCTCTCTCCACAGAAGCTGTCAGACCTGAGATTTTCCAGCATTTTTTGTTGGAGATTCCAACATTCGGTACTTTGATTTTAATAAAGTGACACTGCTGGCTAGATTATTACCATGAGCAAGGTCGAAGGAGAGACAGATGGAAGCAATGAGATAATATGCGAAGGGTAGATGTGATGATGGAATTGGTTAAGTGTAGTAAAATGGCAGAGACAATTATTTGATGCAATTTATTTAGAAGCTATTTGTGCTAACAATGAAGATTCACTGGATTTGAATGAAAAAGTTAGAAATACTGTCAAGTAAATTAAAATACATAAAATGTTGATCTTTTAGGGGAAGGTGGTGGTAAGTCTTTAGAATCATACTGCATAAACAGTAGAGGATAATGTGCATGCCACCGCACAAACCTTTAAAGCAATACTGTTGCAATAAATAGAATAATTTGACTGCAGATGTTTTGTAAGACTATGCTAGTCTTTCAAATACAAGACAACTTAATGACATCCATTTTAAAATAGAATCATTCTTGGTTTCAGGTTTACACCTGTTGCTTAACTGCCTATCCCAAATATTTATTCTAAGGTGTGGAGACTTTAAAAAACATTTAGGTGTAGTTGTTTCTATTTTTTTTCTTTTAGCGCTTTGTTTCTCATCAAAAAAAAAGCCCGTTCAAATTAACTTGAACTGGCTTTTGATTAAAAATTTAAGTCCAGTTGTGGTCCCTATATGAGTAACAAATCAGATCCAAGCTGACAAAACTTCACATCTCATTTTGGGCTCGATCAAACAAGATGCATGCTGACAGGACTTGATCTAATGCTTCACCTTAGCCAAAAGGGTGAGGTGGCGTTGAAAAATTGCATCTGAAAAGGCTTTGGTTTAACCTCTTTGGCTATCCTCGCCTGATTACAAAGAACAATACAACACAGGAAATGGGCCTTTTGGCTCTCCAAGCCTACGCAGTTCATTGGTCCAACTAGACTGTTCATTTGTATCCCTCCATTCCCAGTCTATTCGTGTGGCTATCCAGATAAGTCTTAAACGATCACAGCATGTCCGCCTCAATGGCATGATGCCATTCAGCCTGTGTATGCTGAAAGACGAAGTAATTAATATAGAGAGTATTGTGGTTATTTGGAATTAATTGTATGGCAGGAAACATATCATTCAGATGATTAAGATGTGCTACTGAACTTGGAGGTTGTTATTAATCCAAACTAAACACAAGGAATCATTGATAATGTGGTATGTATCAATGACCATGATGTCCTGTAGTTTTTTAAAATTTCATGCTGAAAGATTGATTGTATTGAGGATACACTAAAGTATGTGTAGAATGATTTAGAATTGGGTAAATAAAACAGCAAATTAAATTTATTATTGAACAATTTTTGAATTTTACATTCGTATTACTACAATAAATGAGATTGAATTTATAAGACTGTGTACAGTAATCTTCAAGTGATGGTTAACTCAATTTGAATGCTAGAACAAAGTGGGAAAGTAGATACAAAAACAAACAAATGACAAGATGTAGGGGGTAGAATAGTTAAATGGCAGTTTTCAGCAATTCTGGGGTCAAGTAATTAATAGAGTCAGACAACATTTGTTCATTATGGTTACTGAAACATCTGTGTGCTTTGGAGAGAATGCAATGAATTGCATACATTCGAGAGAGAAGAGCAAAATACTACAGATGTTGGAAATGTAAAACGAAAACAGACTGCTGTATATAGATACAGGTAGGTTAGTTTGGACTTATGGAAGGATCGCAATTAATGTTTTGGTTAAAGTACAAATGAATATTAAGAAAGATTGAGACAAAGAATGTGTAAATAGCCAAGAAAGTATGCTTGGGTAAATGAGAGAGATGAAAAACTTAATATCAGTTTGAAAATTATATAACTGATACTGAAGTTATTTGACGTCAGTGCTTAGCCTGAGGGTTGCAGAATGCCCAGAAAAGAAATGAAATATTGTTTTTGAAGCTGGTTGTGTTGGCAGCAACTCTATTCAAGGACCAGGATCAGAAAAGGTGGGGGTTATAAAGTAAGGAACCATAGAGTTACACCTATGACTCTTTATCTGTATTTGTGCTATCTTCTCGATAACACAGTCTTTGACAGTGGCACTGATGTTAGTACTGCTGCATCATAGCCAGGGACTCTAGTTCAATTCCAGCCTTGGGTAATTATCTATGTGAAATTTGCAGTTTTATCTGTAGCTGCATTAGGTTTCTTCCTGGGTGCTCCAGTTTCCTCCCACAGTCCAAGCAGAGATTGGCCATTGTGAATGCTTGTTCCACCTTCAAAGAACTCCAAATTAGTTGAACACAATTTATCTTAAATAAAATAATGCTGGCTCTAATGGATTGCATTTTGACTTTTCAAATGTCCAGTTACTACTTACTTAATAATGGAAGGCAACAATTTCCAAATAATGATAGACATTAAACTAATTAGTCTGTATTTTCCTACACTTCTGCCTTTCTCCCATTTTGAACAGGAGCTTTACATTATCCTTTTTCCTATCCACTAGAACTGTTCCAGAATCAGGAAATTTGGAATATTATAATCAATACTCCCACTATGTCTAATACCACTTCCTTTAAGAGTCAGGTATGTAGGCCATCTGGCCCTCAGGACTTGTCTGCCTTTAATCCCAATAGCTTGTTCAGTACTTTTTTGCTAATGATGGTGATTGTTTTCTTTTTAGGTTCCTCCTTTTCAGCAACCAAGGCAAAATATTGATTTGGTGTCTTTGCCTCTTCTGTGTTCCGCATTAACTCAGTTTCATCCTATAAGGGACAACGTTGACTTTAGCAACTCTCTTCCTTTTTAAATACTTATAGAATCTTTTGCTATCCATTTTTATATTTAGTACTAGGTTTCTTTCATGATTTACTTTTTTTTAGTAACCTTTTGGTCTTTAAAAGTTTCCCAATCTACCAGCCTGCCACTGACCATCGCAGTATGATGTGCCTTAGTTTTTGCCTTGTTATTTTTAACTAGACTGAAATTTTAATTGTAAAGTTCTTGCACTATTTGTTTATACAAAATCACTTAGTGACCCTGAGTGAGATCAGAACACGATAGTGCATGAATATAGACAAATATACCAGCTGAAAGAACAATGATTTTGCTGGAAATTAGTTCACAAGCACTGTTACTTTTTATACAAATTAGTTGTAGAAAGATCTCTATGCTTAAAGATAACCTGAATTTGGATATGGCCCAAACTTTGCATAAAATCATGTTCTTTACTAAGACCTGTTAACCAGTGTAAAGCAAAATATAACATCCTTGCATGTAATTGTTTAAAAAAAATTGAATTGGTTTCAAAATCAGTAACTTTTATTAATCTAGGCATTTATCTCAGTTGCAGTAGGACAAGTGTACTGTTGCAAAGAAAATACTTGTGTAGAATAACTACTTTATAAGTTTGAACCCAGTTCACTATGACTAGCAATGACTTTTTCAGTGAATCATTGAATTTTGCATGTATGCAACTGTTGTCCACTGTAAATTTGAGGTAGCAAAGACACGAAATGCTGGAAACATTTAGCAACATCTGTGGAAAGAATGGCTTATTTAATATTACACATTTGGCTTGAACTGAATTTGACGCAAATGTTCCAGCTTTGTGTGGAAGTGCTGCCATGAACGTCACAAATCCAGTTGATCAGTTAGATGTATACTTTCCAAAGATGATCATTAAAATAAGTCTTGTAACATTTCATGAAAGTGGTATTCAATCAACATCTTGTACAGTAATGCCAGTCATGTTGAATCAATTGTCTCACCATTGCTCTGCAAAAGAATTTTAAATGTTCATTAATTTCTATCTGATTCAGTATCACCAGAACTGATTTAGTCAGTATATCACTTTGTCATTTGTAGAAGCTTGCTGTGCATAAATTGATTCTCTTCCACATTACCACAGTAACTGTACTTCAATGGCTGTAAAGTGTTTTGGAACATCTTGAATTTGTGAAATGCACTGTACGGTTGTTAGTACTGCTGCCTCAGTGCCAGGACCCAAGTTCAATTTCGGCCTTTATATGTGAAGTCTGCATGGGTTTCCTCAGGATGCTCTGGTTTTCTCCCAGAGGCCAAAAATGTGCAGGCAGGGGGCTAGCAGGGTAAATATGTGGGGTTACGGGAATAGACTTGGGTGGTATTATGGTCGGTGCAGACTCCATGGGCCAAATGACTTCCTTCTGCACAGTAGAGATATTGTTCTATGATTTTTTAATAAACTTGGTTTGTTGAGCAATATTAATTTTTCTCAACAATCCATGTTTTGTGCAATCACGAGAATGTTCAATCCAAATTGAAGTGAAATATATGATTGGTTTGCCTAGTAATCTAAATTTAATCACTTTGTGCAAAAAATATTATTTGATTTATTGAGCAAAATCATGCTTCCCACGTTGTTATTGATCAGCATAAGATGATCACTAAACAATAGATTTTGCTTTCCAAATCAAGTAATTGATGAGCTATTGAAGTTGTTTCAGACAATAAAATGAAAGTAGCATCCGTTTAAGTCAATATTTACATAACTCATGAAACAACAGTATTGTTCTGCAAAAATGTACCATACATGTTACGCTGATTCTATTCCAACTAACATTGTCATATCACAGTGAGCTTATTTCTCGCTATTACCTACGTCCCCATTAGAACCCAACCAAACACCCTGCTGCGGATGAGCATGGTTATCTTTATCTGAAAGAGGACAATCAAGAAAACTTATTGACTAGCCTTACAGATTTGTTTCAGATTTAAAATGTTTAAATTAGATTAGATGTATCTGATTTCTACCATAACAAATCAAGTTTAATAATTTTAATTACATTTCAGAACCATTCTGCATGAAAAAGCTAACTGATGACCTAAATTGAAGCATGTCACAAGCAATATTTCCAGTTTAAAATATTCCCAAGTGCTTTTAATTTTTGTGGGTAAAATTATGAGAACAAGTAAAACCAACTGATCCCTAATTATTATACTGTACTGTTAAGTGAAACTGGCCAGAGCAGCGTTGCTGTGAATCTTTTTGTGGTCCTGTTCCAGACCCAAGTGTGAAATTGTCTGACTCAATATGCAAAATAAATAGCTGCAGCCTGCATGGGGTAAATAAGCTGTTGACAGTACCTCTTGTCAGTGTAATTCTGATTCATTTCTTTACAAAATGTATGCTTCCTCAAGATGCTTCAATAGAACATTACCAAACAAATTGAGTCACATCCAGAGATATTAAGACCGTTGTTCTTTCTGAATTTCGATGTAGCCTGTTTATTTCAATGCATAGTACTTTAAAATTTTTTGCATGGCCTTGCACACACAAGTTTCTTTTTGGGTGCAGATGGTCTAAATAGTCATGCAGGTACACAGTTGAGCAGAAACATTGGTCACATGGGTGACCAAAAATTTGTCAAATGAGAAGTCAAACAGAGGAAATGAAGGAATACATAAGATTTACTAATTTTGAAGAAATATCCTACTGGGGAGAAAAATTAGTCTATATATCTTAAGACATAGTTAATAAGTTCCATTGCGATAATTTATTGCTCGAGAAATGGTATTTGATTTCAGAATGTGTATTCACTCCTTTGTGCAAGTTCTATTAACTTCATTAACCAGATTGATCAAGCTGTATTTGCCACATTTCAGAATTTTTAGCATTAACGTTTGCTGGAAGAACTTGTTCCAAGTAGTGAAGATGTTGTGGTTATCTTATTAAAAGCTGGCATATTTCAGAAAATTATGATTATTGTTGTTTCAATCAGTTCAACATAATGTTCTTACAAAGTACAGAATATATCCAATTTTAGTTGCTAATCAATATAAAACTGGTTATCAGTTGCTATTACATAATTTATTTTCAAATATAGCATTACATATTTCTGGGTTTTTGTACTATCTTTCCCCTTGTGCTTAGTGTAACAGGTCACTTGCAAAAGTAGATCTTGTTCCTGTCATGAACTCAGATGTGCTTTTTCTTCCCAATACCCTGGTAGTTGACAGCTAAGTTACTGGATCTGTCACACAATGGCATTTTCCAAGTACAATAAAATATCAAGGGACATGGGGATAGAGCAGGATAGTGAAGTTGCAGAAGATCAACCAAAATCTTGTTAAATGGAGATCTCAAGGCATCATGAGGCCCACTACTTCTCCTTCATGTTGTCAAACAAAGATAGACAAAGAGCAGTTTTCATTATGTATTTTCAATTAAAACATTTTGTCAAACAGCTTGATCAAAAGCAATAAAGACTGTTCTCCTGTGCTAAATTCCAGTTTCCAATAACATATAAGTCTGACTCATGCTCAATGAAGCTTAAAATTCTTAAAGGACTTGACATGATAGATACTGGGAGGATGTTACCCCTGGCTGGGGAGTATAGGGGTAAGGTTTCAGATTAAGGAGTCAAACAATCAAGACTGAGGTGAAGAGAAATTTTGTCATTCAGAATTGTGAACAAGATGTGTGAGTGCTCAGTTGTTAAGCATATTCAATCAGCTCAGTCAAAGTCAAAGTTTATTTATTAGTCACAAGTAGGCTTACATTAACACTACAATGAAGTCACTGTGAAAATTCCCTAGTCGCCATACTGCAGGGCCTGTGCGGGTACACAGAGAATTTAGCATGGCAGTCCACCTAATCTGCACACCTTTGAACTGTGGGACGGAACCAGAGCACTGGGAGGAAATCCAAGCAGAAGTGGGAAGAATGTGCAAACTAGATGTAGACGGTACCCAAACGAGGAATTGAACCTGATGCTGTGAGGCAGTAGTCCTAATCACTGTGCCAACATGCTGCTCCAAAAAATTTCAAGCCAACCAGGAGCCGAACCTGGAATCTTCCGATCCGTAGTCAGATGCATTATCAATTGCATCATAAGGCATGCACATGGATTTATGAATGTAAAAAGGAAATGGAAATAGTGTGAGATATAGCTGAGATAGAAGATCAACTATGATTTTATTAAATGGCAGACCAGGCTCAACAGGCCAAATTGTCTCTTAACTTATTATAATCTTATGCATGGCTGGTCTCTAGTTTTGCCACAGAATCTTCTCGGTAGGTCTGTGTCCCTGACAGCTTTAGTTGGTTTGGTTGAGCTGAGGAATTTGGGGACTCTAGCAGCAAAGCTCTCCATCAAAGGGCAACAAAAAATAATAATAGCAAACCTGACTACACTGAAGTCTGTCAGTCAAATCTATCAAAAAGATTCTAAGGCTATCAATTATATTGGAGTTTTAAACTGAATAATTTAATTCCATGTCAATCTTTTGTAATATTTCAATCAACTGGTCATTATGACAAATTAGCATTTTTCATTCATCACACTTTTTATAAATTACCAACAATTTTCAGGGAAAAGTATAAAAAAGAGAAACTTGTCATCAAACTTAATCCTTAAGTTTTCTACCGAGTGGGTTAAAATAAACTTGCCTTTGTTTACTTTTATTTTGAGAACTACTAAATAGCTAACAATAAAAAAAAGTTACTGCATAGGCAATCCCTAAATAGAATTGGAAAGTACGCTGGGCATGGCTTGCAAGAAGTCACCTCACTCTGGTGCCATCCCCTATTACACAGGAAGTCCTTGAGCAGTGCCCAGAAAGGGACAGATGAAATGCCATGTTAGCACCTAAATATTATAATGGTGCAAACATTTTGAAAGAATACCATAGAAAATTAGAGCAAGGTTAATTTGGTATTCTTCAAATGAGAACTTCTCCCCCCCATAAAGATATTTGTGTATTGATAATGTTTTTCTAACATGAGTCAACGATTTGTGGACATCTTCACAATAGATCTTTCTAAATCAATAGCTAATAATTTGTTACATAGGCAGAGGATTCCAGTTTGCCACACAGTATTGCATGTTAAAGTTAACAAAATTCTTCTGAAAAGGCAAGCATTTGTAAAGCAAGTTGGTATACTGAAATGAGTTATTCATTCATCAAAATAGTTTTTGGTCAAAGTCCAAGCCAGACATAATGTTGAAATTCTTCTCTGCCTGTTGGGTAAAGTCTTTTTCAGTAAACATTCATTCCCAGTGGATACAAGCTTACAGAACACAATTGTAAATTCAATTCATGTTTAGTTTTAAAAATGTATTCAATATTTGCTTTCATACTCAATAACTATAGTTCTTTGTCAACTTTTGAAAGTTTCCAAACTTCATTTATCAAGAGGAAATAGTGACATTATATGGAGCTCTCATGATTCTGTTCTGTACTTCAGGCCAAAATCTTAGAATAAGATCATCTTTGGAACATTTGACTGTTGGCTGTTGTAGATGTTTATGCTTTATATTTATCAGAGGCATATTAGATTCAAGAAGTTGATGGATATCATTAAACTTGAGTGTGGTAGGGTATATTTCAGAGGGAGAAAGGAACTCAGCAAATAATTCGAAAGCAAGTCTGCTGGATTTTCAACTGACTTGTGGTTAGTTTTGTGGTTATATCAGCCAGAATTGGCTGCAAATACTACTGTTAAAATGACATAGAAATACTGGAGCAGTACAGTGTGGTTTGCCCTGTTCGAATTTTCCCCCTTGGAAATTGCTGGAAACACAATGTGGCATGGTGAGAGTGACAGAGCATTTGCAACCTTGGTTGATGATGGAAGTTCCTGAACCAATGAGATGTAAGGATTGAGAAAGAAACTTAGATGACAGAGAAGGAAATAGGGTGACTTAGAATCATGCTAGGTACAGAGAGAAATTGGATTAATGAAAAGGAACAAAGCATGTAAGAAAATATTTACTTGAGTTTTTACTGTTCTTCTTTGGAGTAGTGCTTTTGTGGGAACTTAAATCTTATTTAAGAACAAAGTGCTTGCACTGATTAAAAACATACATACAAATATGTGCATGAAGAGCAGGAGTAAGCTATACAGCTCTTCTACTGTTCTCCACTATTCAATAAGATTATGGCTAATCTGATTGTAACTTCAGCCTCACATTCCTGCTTACCACTGCTAACTTTTCACCCCCTTGTTAATCAAAAATCTATGTAGCTCTGCGTTAAAAATAGTCAAAGATTTGCTTCCACTGTCATTTAAGGAAGGAGATTCAAAAAACTGATTACTCTCTGAGAAATGTATCCTCAGAGAGTAAGGGTGACTCTTTATTTTTAAGCTAGTGACCTTCTAACCCTAGATTCTCCCACAATGGGGAACATCCACCTTGTCAAATCCCTGAGGAACTTTTCTGTTTGAATCAAGTCACTTCTTACTTTAACTCTAATGGATACAAGCCTAACCTGTCCATCCTGCCCTTGTCAAACAACCTGCCTGTCCAGGTGTTGGGCTAGTAAACCTCTGAACTGCTTCGAATGCATTTACATGCTTCACTGAAGCCTAAAAATAGCCTTCAACTTTCGCAGTGGTTAATTAGCAAAATGTGTAAATGCAGGAATTCCATGAAATTCGAAGTGATTGAGGACCAACTATCATTTGCTTCATGAGCACAGGAAAGTGACTCAAATTGCCTATCAGTTGTAAACTAATGTTTCCTTCCCCAAGTTAGTTACTGACTGATTTATACAAGACACATCATTAATGGTTTCTGTATGAATTCTGATTTGCTTTATCTTTTATTTCAGTTATAAGACCATAAAACATAGGAGCACAATTAGGCAACTCAGCCCATCGAGTCTGCTCCACCATTCAATCATAGCTGACATTTTTCTCATCCCCATTCTCCTACCTAGAACATAGAACATTACAGCACAGAACAGGCCCTTCGGCCTTCGATGTTGCGCCGACCAATATAAAAAGCAATGCCCCTCCAAACTAAACCATTCCCTTCTCTTCCATATACTTATCAACTAACCTCTTAAACGCCACCAAACTTGGCGCATCTACAACGGCTGCAGGCAGGGCATTCCACTCCCGAACCACCCTTTGGGTAAAGAACCTGCCTCTGATATCCGTCCTATAACTATCACCCCTTAATTTAAAGCTGTGTCCCCTGTGCTAGCTTTTTCCATCCTAGGAAAAAGGCTATCACTGTCCACCCTATCTAAACCTCTAATCATCTTATATGTTTCGATTAGGTCCCCTCTTAGCCACTTCCTTTCTAACGAAAACAACCTCAAATCCCTCAGCCTCTCTTCATAAGACCTGCCCCCCATACCAGGCAACATCCTGGTAAACCTCCTCTGTACCCTCTCCAATGCCTCCACATCTTTCTTATAATGCGGGGACCAGAACTGCACACAATACTCCAAGTGCGGCCACATCAGAGTTTTGTACAGTTGCAACATGACGTTGCGGCTCCGAAATTCAATCCCCCTACCAATAAAAGCTAAGACTCCATATGCCCTCCTGACAACCTTCTCGACTTAACTGCCTACTTTCAGGGATCTATGCACATATACACCAAGATCCCTCTGTTCATCAAGACTACTAAGAATCCTACCATTAGCCCTATACCAGGATGTTGCCTGGTATGGAGGGCAGGTCTTATGAAGAGAGGCTGAGGGATTTGAGGTTGTTTTCGTTAGAAAGGAGGCGGCTAAGAGGGGACCTAATCGAAACATGTAAGATGATTAGAGGTTTAGATAGGGTAGACAGTGATAGCCTTTTCCCTAGGATGAGAAAGCTAGCACGAGGGGACACAGCTTTAAATTAAGGGGTGATAGTTATAGGACGGATATCAGAGGTAGGTTCTTTACTCAAAGAGTGATTAGAGAGTGGAATGCCCTGCCTGCAGCTGTTGTAGATGCGCCAAGTTTGGTGGCGTTTAAGAGGTTAATTGATAAGTATATAGAAGAGAAGGGAATGGTTTAGTTTGGAGGGGCATTGCTTTTTATTTTGGTCGGCACAACATCGAAGGCCGAAGGGCCTGTTCTGTGCTGTATTGTTCTATGTTCTATACTCTACACTTTTCCCTATAATCTCTGATTCCCTTAATAATCAAGAATCTGTTAATAACACACCTTGGCTACTAACTTACAATGCAAGTCAGAATTTTGCAATAAGTCTATTTCAATACAAAATTACGAATGGAAAGCTACAGGCTGGAGATTGGTTTAATATTTAATTACAAATAATGGCTCAGTTTTTTTAATTATCAGAAACAGTAAAGGTACCAGGAGGTATGGGAGGAAATGCTCTACACTAATAATTCCAAACTTAATGGAACGGAAGTCCAGATCAAACTCTTATTATTCAACCCTGGACTCTTGCTCTTAAAACAAATGATACCTTTCACTCAATGCAACTCCCAGCTCCTGCAATTTAGGAACCAAAAATTGAAACACAAAATACTGGAAATACTCCGGTATGGTAACGTGTAGAGAGGGAAACAATGCTGATGTTTCCAGTCAAACCTGATTCTTTGTGTACTTCAGTCACCAAAATAAGGAGAGATTAATGAGCCATTAAAGCTGGCTGGATTGTTTTGTGGAATGTACGCTGTGTTTCCCTGTTAGACAAGTCACCAATGCCTTTTGTGAGGGCACTTCAATTTAATAATTTGACAGGTACAAAACAATAATTGCAGCAGTGGAATGTTGGCCTTTATCTTAAAAGGGCTGGTGGATAAAGGATTGGATGTTCTGTAAAGCTCCACTTGGACTGCTGTGCTTTATTCTGGGGACTAAACCTTATGACGTTGGAAAAGGCCAAGTGCAGAATCACCAGAATTAGAATAAGCCTGAAAGGTTTTAGTGACAAAGGGGATTGCATAAAAAAGGTTTATGATCCCTTAATTGTAGAAGATAGTGTGATCTAATGCAGGTGTTTATGTATTGCAAAGATTAGCACTTATTTCATCTTACCTAACTGGATCACCTTTCCTTGGTGAACAAAGAACAAATAAAATTTCAGCACAGGAACGGGTCCTTTTGGTTCTCCAAGCCTGACTAAACTAAAACCTACTACACTTCCATAGACCATGTCAAGACACCCCTTAAAAGTTATTATCGTATCTGCTTCCACTATCTCCACTTTTCCCAGCAGCGAGTTCCTGGCACCTACCATTTCCCTTTAAAACTTGCTTCTCGCACCTTAAACCTATACCCCCAAGTAATTGACTCTCCTACCCTAGGAAAAAGCTTCTGCCTACCCACTCTGCCCATGCCTCCCATAATTTTGTAGACTTCTATCAGGTCACGCCTCAATCTCTGTCATTCCAATGAGAACAAACCAAGTTTCTGCAACATCTCCTCATAGTTAATGCTCTCCATATCAGGCAACATCCTGGTAAATCTTTTCTATACCCTTTCCAAAACCTCCGCATCTTTCTGATAGTGTGGTGACCAGAATTGAACATAATATATTCCAGTGCAGCGTAATTAAGTTTCTGTAAAACTGCAACATGACTTACCAATTTTTAAACGCAATGCCCTGGCTGATGGAGGCAAGCATGCCATAGCCTTTTTGACTACCTACTCCACCTGCGTTTCCACTTTGTGACTTGAGTACTTATACACTTAGATCTCCCTGCCTATCAATACTCTTAATAGAACAACAAAGAACAAAGAGCAACACAGCACAGGAAACAGGCCGTTCGGCCCAACAAGCCCGCGCCGCCGTCCTAACGTCTTAATGACATATCCTTGACTTTAGGCTATGCCTATTGTTGAAGATTCCCATATAGGGACCAATATAGGAACAATTTGTTACCCAATCAGCCTAAGAGCACATTTTTGGGATGTGGGAGGAAACCGGAGCACCCGGAGAAAACCCACGCAACCACGGGGAGAACGCGCAAACTCCCGCAGACACAGGCCCAAATCCATGTGTCTGCACAGCAACAGCGATAGTCTCTGAGCTGTCATGTTGCCCATCAGCTGGTCCAGTTTAAGCATACACTGACGACGTGAAGCACTAGGCAACTCCTGAAGCAACCTCCAAGAGCAGCTCTCGCACGACATGCCGCATGCATGCCCCTTGTTGGTCAACAAGGTGGACCGAATTGCCTGCGGAAACAAATAAGACTTAATTAAACATGCTAAAAAAAAACTAAGACATTCCTGACACGAAACTAAAGATAGTCTACTACTATTTGGTCCTCCTGATATTCAAACAGTCCTGCTATATCCCTCTATCTGCAGACCGCTCATGTGGCTGTCCAAGAGACCCTTAAACAACCCTAGCGTGCCTGCTCCCACCACCTTACTCGGCAGTGCATTCCACACCTCCACTACCCTTTGTGTGAAAAACTGGCCTCTAATATTCGTCTTATACATAGCCCCCCTCACCCTGAGCCCGTGACCCCTCGTTCTATCCATTTCTAATGGTGGAAAAAGCTTACCATCATTTACTCTATCTATACCCCTCATAATCTTATATACCTCTAAAAGATCCCCTCTCAGCCGACGTCTTTCAAGGGAAAACAACCCCAGTGTTTTCAATCTTTCCTCGTAAGACAGCCCTTCCATACCAGGCAGCATCCTGGTAAATCTCCTCTGCACTCTCACCAGGGCCTCTACATCCTTCCTGTAGTACGGCGACCAGAACTGGATGCAGTACTCCAGATGAGGCCTAACCAACGTTCTATACACCTGCAACATCAGACTCCTACTCTTGTATTCTATACCCCTTCCTATGAAGGCTAACATACCATACGCTTTTTTTACCACATTCTCCACCTGTACTGACACCTTCAGAGACTTGTGAACTTACACCCCCAGGTCTCTCTGTACTCTATACTCCGGATAGTTTTACCTTTTATCCTATAACTCCCCTCTACGTTATTCCGGCCAAAATGCATCACCTCGCATTTATCCGGATTAAATTCCATTTGCCATCTATCTGCCCAATCTACCAGCCTATCTATGTCATGTTGTATTGCCAGGCACTGCTCCTCAGTGCCCGCCAATCCAATCATCTTAGTGTCATCAGCAAATTTGCTGATCACACCACCTACCCCCTCTTCCAAGTCATTTGTATACACCACAAATAGAAGGGGTCATAGTACAGAGCCCTGTGGCACACCACTAGTGACAGACCTCCAGTTGGAAAAAGAGCCTTCCACTACTATCCGCTGTCTCTTCCTCCCTAGCCAGTTCTCTACCCATCTACATACCTGGCCCTGTATACCATGCGCCTTCACCTTTTCTATCAGCCTACCATGAGGGACCTTATCAAACGCCTTACTGAAATCCATATAGACGACATCAACGGCTTGTCCTTCATCAACCGTTTTTGTCACCTCTTCAAAAAATTCCACTAGATTCGTAAGGCACGACCTCCCTTTAACGAAGCCATGCTGCGTATCCCTGATCAGATCGCAGTGCTCCAGATGCTCATACATCCTGTCCCTGAGAATCCTCTCCATTAGCTTACCTATAACTGAAGTCAAGCTCACCGGCCTATAGTTCCCTGGGTTATCCCTCTGACCCTTTTTAAACAACGGTACTACATTTGCAATCCTCCAGGCCTCTGGGACCTCACCTGTGTCCAAAGAAGAGACAAAGATTTGCGTCAGAGGCCCAGCAATGTCATCTCTCACCTCCCTTAGCAGCCTGGGATAAATACCATCAGGCCCCGGAGCTTTATAAGTCTTTATGCTACCTATAAGCCCCAACACTTCGTCCCTCGTAATGATTATTTCCTTTAACGGGTCCTCAAAATCCTCAAAGCCGGCATCAGACATCAGGACCCTCTCCTTTGTGAATACCGACGCAAAGTATTCATTCAGGATCTCCCCCATTCCCTCAGGGTCTAAGCATAGTTCCCCTCCTCTGTCCCTGAGAGGTCCAATCTTCCCTCTAACCATCCTTTTGCTCCTTACATAGGAGTAAAATGCCTTAGGATTTTCATTAATCCTACCTGCCAAAGCCATTTCGTGGCCCTATACTGGATATAGGAGGACTGTTTAAATACTTTATTTGTTTCCACGGGCTAACCGGTCCACCTTGTTGACCAACAAGGTGCATGCATTCGGCAGGTCGTGCGAGGGCTGCTCTTGGATGTTACTTCAGGAGTGGCCTAGTGCTTCATGTCGTTAGTGTATGCTTAAACTGGACCATCAGATGGGCAACATGACAGCTCAGAGACTATCGATGTTGCTGTGCAGACACATGGATTTGGGCCTGTGTCTGCGGGAGTTTGCGCGTTCTCCCCGTGGTTGCGTGGGTTTTCTCCGGGTGCTCCGGTTTCCTCCCACATCCCAAAAATGTGCTCTTAGGCTGATTGGGTAACAAATTGTCCCTATATTGGTCTCTATGTGTCATTAAGACATTAGGACGGCGGCGTGGGCTCGTTGGGCCGAAGGGCCTGTTTCCCGTGCTGTGTTGTTCTTTGTTCTTTTGGCCCCTTTTTGCCTTTCTGACACCCCTTTTAAGATCTAGTCTACACTCTCTATATTTTTCCAGCGCTGCCTCTGTCCCCAGTTGCCTGGATCTAACGTACGCCTCCCGCTTCTTCCTGACCAAGTCCTCAACATCCCTAGTAACCCACGGTTCTCTAATCCTACCCTTCCCATCCTTTCTCCTTACCGGCACGTGTCTTTCCTGCAAAAATTTTAGTTTTCCCTTGAAAGACTCCCACATGTGCAGTGTCGACCTACCCTCGAACAGCTTATCCCAGTCGGTATCCCTAAGATCCTGCCTAATCTGGCTATATCTAGCCCTCCCTCAGTTTAACACCCTCCCTTTAGGGCAGGCTTCATCTTTTTCCATTAATACCCTAAAGCAGACAGAGTTGTGGTCACTATTAGACACATGCTCTCCTACTACAACGTCAACAACCTGCCCTGGCTCATTCCCCAGAACCAGATCCAATATAGCCCCCTCTCTAGTCGGGCTATCCACATACTGCTCCAAGGACCCTTCTAAAACACACTGTACAAATTCCTCCCCGTCCGCACCTTCCGCTCTGGGCACCTTCCAATCTACCCCAGGGAAATTGAAATCTCCCATTACAACTACTCTATTCTTCCTACACTTATCTAAAATTTCCCTATATATCCCTTCTTCCACGGCCCGCGGACTGTTGGGCGGTCTGTAGTACACACCCAACATGGTAACCTCTCCCTTCCTATTCCTCAACTCCACCCATAGCGACTCAATTCCTAACTCAGCCATACCACCCTCCTCCTGCACTGCTATGATGTGATCCTTAACTAATAACGCCACTCCCCCTCCTCTCCTCAAACCACCTCTATCATGCCTAAAATACTTATACCCCGGAATATTCAATTGCCAGTCCTGCCCTTCCTTTAGCCACGTCTCAGTCACCGCCACCACTCCTAACTTCCTCTCGAACATTATTGCCTTCAGTTCATCTGTTTTGCCAGTCACCCTCCTCGCATTAAAACACATGCACTGAAGGCCCTCAGACACTCTATGATCCTCCCTCCTACTCTCCAGAATTACCCTGTCGCCCATCTCTCTCCCACTCCCAGTTCCCTCTATCTCCCCACCCCCCCTCCATATTAGTTTAAACCCTGCCAAATCACTCCAGCTAACCTCCCAGCTAAAATATGGGTGCTCTTCCCAGACAACTGTTCCCCGTCCCTCTTGTATAGATGCCCCTCCCTCCTGAAGACTTCCCAATGGTCTAAGAATCTGAATCCCTCTGCCCTACACCAATCCCTCAACCACGCATTCAGTTGGAGCACCTCGTTGTTCCTAACCCTGTCATTCCCAGGCCTCGGCAGCAGCCCAGAGAATGCCATCCTGAGGCCCTACACTTCAGCCGAGCCCCCAACTCCTGAACTGCCTACGTATGTCCCCCCTGCACTTTGTTCCTACATCCTTCTCTCCCACGTGGACTATTACATCAGCCTTAGCCCCTCCACCCTTCAACATTCCCTCTACCCTCTCCGTAACATCCTGGACCCCTGCTCCAGGGAGGCAGACTACCATCCTGGAGTCCCGCTTTTGCCCACAGAACCGCCTGTCAATCCCCTTGACCTTCCCATCCCCCACCACTATCTCACATCCCTCACTCCTACTGTCCTTCGGGGCATTCAGATCCCCCTCCCTTGCCCTCTCTACCTCAGCTGTTGCCCTACCCTTGATGTTCTGGGATGCCTCCTCTGGGGTGATCTTAGTGCTGTGACTCCTTTTCTTTTTCAACTTCCTATCTGTTACCCACCCATCCCTCCTCATAGGCCCTGGGGTCCCTTCTGGACTATGGTCCCTGTTCATTAGCCCCTCGTTCTCTCTGACTATAAACTATGTTTATATGAGGTGGACAAAAATGGTTTTGTCATTTACTGTATATTTCCTATTTGTGTTGGACCTTTCCAAAATGCATTACCTCACATTTGGGTTTGAGTTTCTATCTCTCTGCTGATGTGGATGCTTTCCAAATTGAATCAGTGTACTTGATCTCTTTTACAATTAAGACCATAAACAGCGTAAGTAGGCCATTTGGCCCATCGAGTCTGCTCCACTATTCAGTGAGATCATGACTAATCTGATATAATAATCCCTAACTTTCCCACTATAATCTCATAATCCTAGATTCCGTTACTGATTAAAAATCTGTCTCAACCTTGAACATATTTAATGAACCAGCCTCTTTAACTTGCTGCAATAAAGAATTCCACAGATTCACTACCTCCTGAGATGAAATTCCTCCTCAACTCTAAAATTGATGACCCCTTTTTCTGAGATTATGTCCTTTGAACTCTCCTGCAAGAGGAAACAACCTCATAGCATCTACCTTGCCAAGCCTTTGAAAATCCTATGTCTCAATAAAGTCACCTCTCCATTTTTCTAAATGCCAATAAGTACATGCTGAATTTGCACAGGACAACTTTTGTGATTCTGTTCATAATGGTACAAATATGGAACTTGGTGGATAGAGTACCTTTTGTCACCCTGTACTTCCCTGGAGCGGAGAAACTACAACGTCTTCTCTGGAGCCTTCAACATGTCATTGATGAAGCCGAACATCTTGCCATGGCCGTCCCCACACCCCCACTTCTTGCCTTCAAACAACCGCACAACCTCAAACCGACCATTGTCCATACCAAACTATCCAACCTTCAGGACAACAGTGACCATGACACCACACAAGCTTGCCACAGCAATTTCTGCAAGACATGCCAGATCATTGACACGGATGCCATCATCTCACATGAGAACACCATCCACTAGGTACACGGTACATACACTTGCAACCTCGCCAACGTTGTCTACCTGATATGCCGCAGGAAAGGATGTCCCGAGACACAGTACATTGGGGAGACCATGCGGACGCTACGACACAGATGAATGAATACCACTCGACAATTACCAGACAAGAGTTGGGGAACACTTCAGCAGTCACAGGCATTCGGCCTCTGAACTTCGGGTAAACGTTCTCCAAGGCAGCCTTTGTGACACGGGACAACACAAGGTCACTGAGCAGAGACTGATAGTGAAGTTCCGCACATGACGACAACCTCAACTAGGATCTTGGATTCACGTCACTATCTGTAACTCCCCATCCCACCCAACAACTTACCTGGATTTGCAAAATCTCATTAATTGTCCTGGCTGGAGACAATACACATCTTTTTAAGCTGTGCTTAATCCTCTCTCTATTCACATTGTCTGTACCTTTAAGACTTGATTACCTTTGAAGATGCGCATTCCAACCATTATTTTGTAAATTGAGTTTGTGTCTTTAAAAACCTTGTTTTATGAACTGAAATCCCACTCACCTGATGAAGGAGCAGCACTCCAAAAGCTATTGGCTTGTGTTACCAAATAAACCTGTTGGACTCTAACCTGGTCTTGTGAAACTTCTTACTGTGTCTACCCCAGTCCAAAGTTGGCATCTTCATATATTGGTTCCAGCAGAATCACTATAACCTTTTCAAAGGTTTCTTCCTTGGTGCACAATCTTCTGTGCTTCAGATGGCATTCCAATTACCCGTCTGGCATCATTCGTGAATATAACGTGGACGTTGCAGTCAGCTGCAATTGAATAGTGCTCATATTCATTGCATGTGCAGCTACCCATGAAATAATGTGACTGAAAAATATTAGAGGGGATTTTAACTACCTCCACACACTGGAATTAGGGCCAGTTGAAATTGGTGGTGATTTGACCCAGCTTCCTATCCTAACCTGCAGTTTTCAATTGCAGGCGTCAAGGATATCTGCCAAAAGATCATTTTCCAATGAAATCATTTGGGCCCAACCATCATTTTAATGTTGACCCTCAATAAGGATGAGGTTGCATCTTTTCAGATAGACTGAAGCTTGGGTAAACAGGAGAAATGGACATTTTCCCGCTTTGAGTTAAAATTTCTAATCCTTCTGCAGCCTTTATTGTATCTAGCCAAATGTCCTTATTCTCTGGCACTTGATTACTAATAGAATCATAGAGGCTTACAGCATAGAAACAGGGCCTTCAGTCCAACTTGTTCATATCGTCTTTTTTTTAAATCCCTAAGCTAATCCCAGTTGCCCACTTTTGGCCCATATCTGTTTAGACCCATGTAACTATCTAAAATGCCTTTTAAAGGATAAAATTATACCACCTCTACTACTACCTCTGGCAGCTTTTCCAGACACTCACCGCCCTCTTGTCATAAAAATTTCCCCTCTGAATACTTGTATCTCTTCCCTCTCACTTTAAACCTATGCCTTCTAGTTTTAGATTCCCCTACTTTTGGGAAAACATATTGACTATCTAGCTGATCTATGCCTTTCGTTATTTTATAGACCTCTATAAGATCACTCCTCAGCCTTCTGTGCCCCAGAGGAAAGAGTCTAGCTGCCTTTCCTTGTAACTGAAACCATCAAGTCCCAGTTACATCCTAGTAAATCTTTTCTACGCTCTTTCTAATTTAATAATATTCTTTCTATAATATGGTGACCAGATTTGTACACAACATTCCAAGTGTGGCCTTACCAATGTCTTGTACAACTTTCTTTTTGTTCTTTAATGTTTTCATTTGTTTCAGCCATTATATTGCTGCATTTGTAATTTTCTTACAAAAACTACTTTGTTTGCAATACCAAAGTCCTTTTTAAAACAAACTCTGATTTCCCCTTGCTCTGTTACACTATCAATTTTCTTTTAGCTGCTTTCGTACTGTTTTCATGATCTGTTATTTTTATTAAGTTAATTTTTAAGTTTATTTGCTTTTATCAGTACTTATTTCTGAAGACTTTGTTTAAAGTTCATAGTAAGAACCATAGTACGTATAGAGAAAAGAACAAATGATAACTGAATCTGATTTTTTTTTTCCTCAGGTCTTCTTCAAATCTCTGAAAACAAAGTAGCTGTATTACTTTTAGCTGGTGGACAGGGAACACGCCTTGGAGTAGCCTATCCTAAAGGAATGTACAATGTTGGTTTACTATCAAGAAAAACTCTCTTCCAAATTCAAGCCGAACGTATTCTGAAACTTCAGCAGTTGGCTTCAGGGCAATTTGGTCACAAATGCACAATACCATGGTCAGTATGACTATCGGATTTAGTATTTTTAGCCTTGTATGTGTTCAAATATAGTGATGAGAGTTCCTTTCAGCTACACAATTAAAGTTATCTCCAAAGTGGTTGTAGACTAAATTCAGTTTATCATAATTGATTCAATCATAGCTTTTTTGCTTGTTACAGTGCTGCTTTAGTTGAATGAAATTGGCTTCCATGCCACATATGGAAACAACAATTGTATCCCTTCAAGGACAAGGAGGGGGAAAAAGAATATGTAGATCCCTTACAGAACTTTTGGGTAAACTTAGGTAAAAATTGGTCTTACTGTATTCTTTATTTGACATGGGATTAATTAATAATAGTGGTTGATCTTTTTTTTATGTTAATTCAGGGTCCCTTTGATAGAATTACTGTAGATCTAATGGATAATAAGGCATCTTAATATGAGTGATTCTGGATGAGAAAATGTACCTTCCATTTTGAGAATTTATTTTTATTTATGCCTGATATTTTTTGACTTCCACTTTATTATTAGCACTAGCTCCCAATGACTGAATGTTTTTATTTCCCCTGTAAGTAGCTTACTTGAAGATCAAACAGAGAACTGCTTCAGTTTATTTCAGCTACTAGTTTTATCATTGTTGCCTGCCGTGCAGTGTTTTAATTGTTATACAAGGGACAAATAACTACGAGTAAACGTCTTGTTAGTACAACCATTATTTATTTAAACCCACATAATCAATAATTGCGCACCCAACCAACAATAAGTTATCTTACAAGAAAATACTAGAATTTATGGACAGTACAAAATCTTGACTTTGTGTAACTGGCAAGTACCCAAGCAGATATTGGCCTTTATCTGTGCGCTGGTATTGGTAGTTGTCTGCATAGTCTGGTCCTTTGGTCTGGTGTGGCACTCTGGCTCTGATCTTCCTTCCTTCCTTCTTCCTTTCCTTCTTGGGTTGGTGGCTCTCTGTCATTGTAGTTTGTTCATGGGGTTAGAGAGAGAGAGAGAGATTCCTGGTTGTGCAGCACCCTTTATACCCCATTTGGTTTCATGCCCCATCAAGACTTGATCACCCTGATCGATAAGAATCCAATCAGGTCCTACCACACCGATCTCTGGGTGTGTCCCCAGCAGCCATGTCTGTAGGTTTGAAGGCACATTAGGTCACATACCTTCCTCCCTAAATAAGAGGTCACAGTGCCTCTATGGTACACAACCCAGTGTGACCAGAAAATCTTTTTCATTCTGGAGGTGAAACAAGCCAGTGTGATTGTAAAGTCCCTTTCATTCTGGAAATGACCCATATCCTGTTTATTCACTCGTCAGGATTGCAGCCTGTCAGTTTAATTCCTTGTCCAATTATCCCAGAGTGCTTTACAAAACGCCATTTTAGATGGCCTGTTTGGCTACATCATTTACTGTCATATGATCTTGCCTTTGAAAGATACAAAAGGAAAGTGAGACTAAATTCTAAACTTTGTGACTTGGGGTAGAACTTGTAGATGATGTTTCCAAATATTGTTTATCCTACAGAGATCTTGCTTCTATAGAAAAGCCTTTTTATAGAATTGTCCAGTGTGAAAAAGATCCTTTTGACCCATTGCCTTCTTAATTATCATTTCATGCCCTACTGCCTTCAGGGATCTGTGATCCATCTGTTCCTCTGAGCTCCCTAATGTCCTGCCATTCATTAAATATTCCCTTGTCTTGATATTTCTTCCAAAGTGCATTTCCTAGCACTTATGAGTTAAGTACCATCTGTCGCTGCTCTGTCCATCTAACCAACCCATTTATGTCTTCACTATTAACCCTATGTTACTGGATTTAAATCAAGTTTAAAAACAAGGCTGTTTTCTGCAATCTTTACTTCCCTGTGAAAGTACTTTGAAATGTGCCATTTAATTGAATTTGATTAGATATAATTAATGGACCTGATGTTCTTCATTCTGCATAAGAACATTGTTGATTGGTCAAATATTGCTCTTTAACACGTTACTTTCAGATCAGTATTGTAGTATACTGATTCTCCTGGTATACGATGTAGTATGCTGATGCTCCTCGTATTCCTAAAAGTTTTTTATATATTGAACCAATAGATTTTGAGTTTGATTTTTTTCCCCCTGTTCATACATTTCTTAGGTATATTATGACAAGTGGTCGGACAATGGAATCTACAGAAGAATTTTTTGCTAAAAACAGCTACTTTGGCTTACAGAAAGGAAATGTCATCTTTTTCCAACAGGGAATGTTGCCAGCAATGACTTTCAATGGGAAAGCTATCCTTGAAGGAAAAAGCAAAATATCAATGGCACCAGGTTGGTTAAGAACTTTGGAAGTACTGCATGCAAAAGGTTGATTCAATATTACAACTAGCACTCTGGGTTTAGATCAAGGAGGCATGCCTGGTCATATCTGTCCATAGTAAATAAAAGGGTTTCCTTACTAATGCATTTCAGTTTTCACAAGATCACATTTAAATGTTGAGCAATTTTCACAAAGATATAAATAATAAGGCTTTTATTTGCTGTTTGATAGAGAAACAAACATGATTGAAAATTATCAGAATTTATGATGGGAATTAAAACTGTCCCAGTAAGTAAATTGGAAGGCAGGGATAAACTATTCAGCCCTTGAGCCTGTTTGCCGTTTGGTGTGATCATGATTGAGGTATTTATCTGCCTTACTCCAGTCCCTTAATAATTTTGCCTGATGAAAATCTCCATATTAAACAGTGCAATCCACTTAGAGTCCCAGATTTCCATTTTTTTTGTGCGTGTGTGTGTATAGAAGAAGTGCTCTCTCATTTTAAAATAAAACCAAAAATAAATGCTAATAACACTCGGCAGGTCTTTGGAGAGAAATGTTTCAGATAGAACATAGAACATTACAGCACAGAATAGGCCCTTCGGCCTTCGATGTTGTGCCGACCAAAATAAAAAGCAATGCCCCTCCAAACTAAACCATTCCCTTCTCTTCCATATACTTATCAATTAACCTCTTAAACGCCACCAAACTTGGCGCATCTACAACAGCTGCAGGCAGGGCATTCCACTCCCTAATCACTCTTTGAGTAAAGAACCTACCTCTGATATCCGTCCTATAACTCATACCCCTTAATTTAAAGCTGTGTCCCCTCGTGCTAGCTTTCTCCATCCTAGGAAAAAGGCTATCACTGTCCACCCTATCTAAACCTCTAATCATCTTATATGCTTCAATAAGATCCCCTCTTAGCCGCCTCCTTTCTAACGAAAACAACCTCAAATCCTTCAACCTCTCTTCATAGGACCTGCCCTCCATACCAGGCAACATCCTGGTAAACCTCCTCTGTACCCTCTCCAATGCCTCCACATCTTTCTTATAATGTGGGGACCAGAACTGCACACAATACTCCAAGTGCGGCCGCACTAGAGTTTTGTACAGTTGCAACATGATGCTGCGGCTCCTAAATTCAATCCCCCTACCAATAAAAGCTAAGACTCCATATGCCTTCTTAACAACTTTATCCACTTGACTGCCTACTTTCAGGGATCTATTGACACATACACCAAGATCCTTCTGTTCCTCAACACTATTAAGAGCCCTACCATTAGCCCTATACTCTACACATTTATTGTGATCTGTGATCTTTTATCAGAACTTAAAGTTAGAAATAGGTTTTGGGTAAGGGAAGGGTGGGAACAAGAGCAAAAGGAAAATCTATTCTAAGATTTAGATTCCTAATTTGGTTCAGTTTTGCTGTCATTTTAAGATTATACCCACTCATTCCAGATTTCCTCACCTGAAAATATTCTCACCAACTTCTAACTTATTGAATCCCTTTATTATTTTAAATACCTCAATTTGATCATCCCTTTACCTTCTAAACACGCAGAAATGTGAACCAATTTTTTTATGAGCTGCTGCCAATTTAACCCTTTACCTTCTGAATCTATGCTGTGTCCTGTTATGGCCAATAGATCTTTCCTTGGACTTATTACCCTAATTGCCACAGTGCTGGATATGAGGTTTAACACTGACTCTGCACAGCTGAAGCAACACTTAGTCTAAAGGCCAATTTCCATGAGCCTCTTTGACTATTTTCAACCATCACATAAATTTTAAATGAGTTGTGTACAGGGCCACCTAAATGAATTTGCTGCTTCTAGTCTCTTACATTACAAAATTATTTCCATTTGTCTGTCTTGGTTGTGAAGAAAATGATCTCACTTCCCCACTGTGAACACCATCTGCATTAGCTTTGTCTACTGTTCATAACTCTTGCGAGACAAGTAATGGAAATATTATCCTTTTAAAAATGCCAGATCACTTGATTATATTCTCAAGTTAATTCAATATCAGAGTTCTACTGGCACTGTGATCTTTTTGTGGTTATGATATTTTGTTATAGTATGAATTTGTTACCTTGGATTGTTCTGAAGTGTTTGCCATAATCTTTGAAGAAAGAATTATTATTTTGCAATAATATGAGAATGAGAATTTTGTTGAGATTGGTATCATTACCTCTAATAGTTAGCAAATGCTTATTTCTTTTTCATTCTTTTCGATATTGTGGGTTTTGCTTGTTAGGCTGGTACTTTTTAGTGCCCATCCCAAATTGCCCTTGAGAAGGTAATGGTGAGCAATCTTAAACCACTGCAGGCCATGTTGTGTATGTGCACACATACTCCTGTTTGGGAGGGAATTCCAATATTCTGATGCAGTGATACAGTTCTAAATCAGGATGGTGTTTGAGTTGGAGGGGTACTTGCCGATGATGATCACGTGCATCTGTTCCCATTGTCCTTTTAGGTGGTAGGGGTTTGTAAGATGCTTTCGAAAGAGTTTTGGGGAGTTGCTGCAATGCATCTTGTAGATGCTGCCACCATGTCAGTGTGGGCAGAGTGAATGTCGAAGGTGATGGAAATGGTACATCTCGTATCATTATCTGAACTGAGTTTACAAAAGTGTATGTTCTTGCAAAATCACCAGTAGTCACTGGGTGGCACTGTAGCCTTGCTTACCAGCCATTTTGCAACAGCTTTGCTCTTTATGGTGTTGGTTTTTATACTCTATTTTGAAATTTAACCAAATTTCACATTGAAAATATACAGAATTTAAAGTTGGCTGTTGTACTACAGACGTTCCAACAGTTGTTGATGTTACATGAAGTATTCTGTTTCACAGATGGGAATGGGGGTCTTTATCGAGCGCTTCGAAATCAGAAGATTGTGGAGGATATGGAAAAGCGAGGCATTGGTTTTATTCATGTGTACTGTGTGGACAATATTCTTGTTAAAGTTGCAGATCCAACATTCATTGGTTTCTGTGTGAAGCAGCAAGCTGACTGTGGAGCCAAGGTACGTGTATATTTTAAAACTGTGTTCAACTTAAATTGGCATCATCAACTTGCTGTAAGATTTAGTTTATAACTTTGACAAGATGTCTAGCCCCTTGGTATACCTAAAATATCTCAGCAGAAAGAGCAGGGGATTTGTCCTAGTAATATGGTCAAGATTTAACCCTTAAGGAACACCTGAAAATATTAATCAGATCATTAATCATTCGTTTGCTGCTATTTGTGGGATCTTGCTATGAGAAAAGTTGGCTGTTGTATTTCCTATTTTAAGAGTGACTGCTCTTCATAGGTATTTAATTAGCTGTAGACCACTTTAAGTTGACGTGAGATTCATGAAATACACTTTATAAATGCGAGCACTTTTCCTATCTATCTTAGTTTGGTGGTTTTTTTCTCCAATAAAGTCATAGGGTGGAATTCCCTATCTGTTCACATCATCAGGACACACTCATCCCTCTGCAGTGAGTGGAGATTTGGCTGAATGCCAAATTCTGTGTCTTCTCTAGCAGCAGTGGTGGGATGTGAGTAGAGAATTCCATCTTTAGTTACAAACATAAATGTTAAAGCTTACATATCCATAGTTTAAGGGCATGATGCTGAATTTTAAGTCTGTGTAAATAAACCTTTGTTAACTGCTGGTTGGGCCTCACCTGCAATATTGCATTCTGTTTTGGCCATCACTTCATAGAGGAAGTCAAGGCCTTCAGCAGATGCAGGGGAGCGAAGCCAGAATCGCATCAGGAATATGGGCTTCAGTTATAGCAGAAAGCTGGAGTTGTGTCCTTGAAACAGAGGTGATTAAGGAAAAAATGTTTCTGCTGATGTGAGGGTCTGTAATCCAAGGACACAATTTAAGATAATTAGTAAATAATTAAGATAATCACGCAGGGAGATGTAAATGTAGTTGTGGAGAACACTGGGATACAGGGTTGCAAACTGTAAAGTATTGAAGTAAATAAGGAGGATGTGCTAGATATTCTTGAGGGTTTGAAGTTAGATAAGTCCCCTGGACTTATCCAGGACGGGATTTACTCTAGGATTCTCTGGGAGGCGAGAGAGGAGATTGCAGAGCCTCTGGCTCTGATCTTCAGGTTGTCGCTGGTTACGGGTATAGTGCCGGAAGACTGGAGGATAACGAATGTGGTCCCATTGTTTAAGAAGGGGAAGAGAGACTTTCCGGGGAATTATAGGCTGGTGAGTCTTACTTCTGCTGTGGGCAAAGTATTGGAGAGAATTATTGGGGATAGGATTTATAGTTATTTAGAGAGAAATGAATTGATTGGGGATAGTCAGCATGGTTTTGTGAAGGGTAGGTCGTGCCTTACTAACCTTATTGAGTTTTTTGAAAAAGTGACCAAAGAGGTGGATGGGGGTAAGGCAGTTGATGTGGTATATATGGACTTTAGTAAGGCGTTTGATAAGGTGGCACATGGAAGGCTTCTGCAGAAAATGCAGATGTATCGGATTGAGGGTGATTTAGCTAATTGGATTAGGAATTGGCTAGCTGATAGAAGACAGAGGGTGGTGGTTGATGGGAGATATTCATCGTGGAGTTCCGTTACTAGTGGTGTACCTCAAGGATCTGTTTTGGGGCCCCTGCTGTTTGTAATTTTTATAAATGATCTGGATGAGGGTATTGAAGGATGGATTAGTAAATTTGCGATGACACCAAAGTCGGAGGAGTGGTAGATAGTGAAGAGGGGTGTTCTAGTTTGCAGAGAGACTTGGACAAGTTGCAGAGCTGGGCCGAGAGGTGGCAAATGGAGTTTAATGTGGAAAAGTGTGAGGTAATTCACTTTGGCAGGAATAACAAGTGTGTAGAGTATAGGGCTAATGGTAGGACTCTTAATAGTGTTGATGAACAGAGGGATCTTGGTGTATGTGTGCATAGATCCCTGAAAGTTGGCAATCAAGTCGATAAAGTTGTTAAGAAGGCATACGGAGACTTAGCTTTTATTGGTAGGGGGATTGAATTTCGGAGCCGCAACGTCATGTTGCAACTGTACAAAACTCTAGTGCTGCCGCACTTGGAGTATTGTGTGCAGTTCTGGTCCCCACATTATAAGAAAGATGTGGAGGCATTGGAGAGGGTACAGAGGAGGTTTACCAGGATGTTGCCTGGTATGGAGGGCAGGTCTTATGAGGAGAGGCTGAGGGATTTGAGGTTGTTTTCGTTAGAAAGGAGGCGGCTAAGAGGGGACCTAATCGAAACATATAATATGATTAGAGGTTTAGATAGGGTGGACAGTGATAGCCTTTTTCCTAGGATGGAGAAAGCTAGCACGAGGGGACACAGCTTTAAATTAAGGGGTGGTGGTTTTAGGACAGATGTCAGAGGTAGGTTCTTTACCCAGAGGGTGGTAAGGGTATGGAATGCCTTGCCTGCGTCAGTTGTAGATGCGCCAAGTTTGGTGGCGTTTAAGAGGTTAGTAGATAAGTTTATGGATGAAAGGGGAATGGTTTAGGTTAGAGGGTCACTGCTTCTTCCTAATTGGTCGGCGCAACATCGAAGGTTGAAGGGCCTGTTCTGCGCTGTAATGTTCTATGTTCTATAAAGGAACCCAAGGGAGGTGAAGAAGATTTTTAAAGAAATTATTATCTGGGATGAACAAGCTGAACTTGTGGTGAAAACAGATTTAGTAGCAGTTTTCAAAAGTATGAACAATGTTTAATTTTTGAGTTTTATATCTGTATATTTTTGTGTTAAGAAAGATAGAGGAGTTTCAGTTCCATGCAGATAGTTTATGACAAATGAGTGCCTAGAAATCTGGGTAGAACTGTGGCTGAAAAGTCAGTCTTTTGGGCTTATTTATATATATGTATATATATATATATACATTTCATTGGGTTATTACAACACCCTGAAGTTAGAAATAAGGGTTCAAAATTAGTAATTTGGGGGGTGAAAGCAGGGTAGGAAAAACTGTCATGTGACAAACATGAGCTGAGAGACTATTCAGTTGGTGTGTGTCAGAGAGGAAAGATGGTGTTTCTCAGCTCTGAAAATAAAAGTGATAAGGCTAGTGGGACAATAGTTAGCTCAATAGTCAATTATGGGACTCTGATGTGATCAGTTTAGAGGTGTTGCTACTGAAAGTGACTTCAAATTCACTTTCATGGTTATTTTTATGTAATTTGAGGAGAGATCAGAATTGCGTGAGAAGCTTCAAGTCTATGCTTAAGAATTCACCGGAAGAAAACTGCTTCCATGTGTCCCAGTCTCAAGCAAGAGTGTCAAGTGATTAACTCTTCATCAGTTAATGTGTCTGTAAGATATTGCTAGGGTAAGAAATGTTGGGAAATTGAATCATCTTGTATTAAGTTCTTTCCAACCTTTTTGTCCTGTATGTAGTCATTTATTTCTTCTTTTAATAAATATATTGTTCTGTGTGTTAAAAGTGCATCAGCAAAAGTGGTAGGGTAATGGGGCTACTTTATAACTCTTTTAGAGAACTGGAACAGGACTTCATGGCTTCCTTTTGTGCTGCGTGATTGACGAACCTGTCTTAGTATAAATATTAGCCGCATGAATAAAATTAAAATTAGTTACCAAATAGGCTGAGAATGGAAAAGACCTTGAAAATATATATATTTTTAAATGCACAGCATTGTTCTTGGTCTCATAAGATGGTTTAACAGCAGCTGGTTGGTATCTACAACAGCTTTCAGTGTGAAAAGATGCAGGCTTGAGAATACTCTTTTGGTTCCCTAAAGAAGAAAGTAAAAGTCAGATATTTCTGACAATGAATTCACAATGGTTCAGTCCATGCAAAAGTAGTTTCTGTTGTCTAGTCAGAATGGTTGAACTCCTGTTTCAAAAAATGTAATCTCACAGGTAAAACAATTTGGCTCCAAATCAGTAGCTGTGGTGGATTTTTTTTAGCAAGGATCCTTCTATTACCGGGTGAGATAGCTTCTTTCTGATCTTTAAATCAGGAATCAATTCCAGTCATGTAACAACAATATCCCTGTTTCCATTGTGTACAAATGGGCTGATGGCTAAGCAATTTTTCTCACAGTAGAGAATGTTTGAAATCCAATTAACATTCCAGTTGTGGGTCGTGTCCAGACATCTTTTATTTATAATTGCATCTTCACCAGACTGGCAAAGTGTAACATCCGGAAGTCTCTGAGGGGCAGTCATCAACACCTGGGGAAGTATTTACATTTTTAAGTAACATTCTAGAGATGTGTCCAGACACAGGGTAGCACAGTGTTTAGCACTGCTGCTGCCCTGCAGAACCTCGGGGACCTAGGTTTAATTTCAACCTTGGTCACCGTCTGTGCGGAGTTTGCACTTTCTCCCTGTGTTGGCATGGGTTTCCTCTCCGTGCTCCGGTTTCCTCCCATTGTGCAAAAATGTGTGGGTTAGGTTGATTGGCCATGCTAAATTAACGCTAGTGTTAGGGAGATTAGCAGGGTAAATGCGTGGGGTTATGGGAATAGGGCCTGAGTGGGATTGTGATCAGAACATATTCAATAGGTTGAATGACCTATCCTGTAGGCATTCTATGTCTGTCAAAAGCACACAAATCACCTGACCACTTTCATTCTGTTCTTTCAAAAATTAGAGTGTCTATCTTTTATAAATATAAAGTCATATTATGCAGTTGTTTGAAGTGTTGAGAACCAGAAGACATAGTGATGGGCAAAATAACTTTCTTTTGGCAGTGAATGAATACAAACTGAAGTGCACTGTCTAAAAAGGAAGTCGAGGAGAATGCAATAAAGGCTTTCAAAAGGGAATTCAATACGTATATTAGGTGGAAAAATTGCAAGATAACGGGGCAGGGTTAGGACATAGGTGACTAAGCTGTTCTTGCAGAGAGCTAGCAAGGGCTGTAACCATTCTTTCTACTCCATTCCCTCAAGCAATGAATGCAACTAAAATATATGCAACTGTTTTGATGTTTGAATATAATCTTGCATATTCAGCAGCTTTTTTATGCTCACTGATTTATGATGTCCATTCATTCATAAGATAGGTTGCTTGATAAATGGTAAATATTTTCTTCGTTTCTTTTCAGTCTTTCCTTTTAGCACTGTAACTGGTCTGATTTTGATATGAGGTAGATCATTTAGAAGTCAAAAACTATTAGTTGTGTAGTTTTGGCTCTGCCATTAAAGCTAAATTTAAATGCCTGAGGAGATGGGGAGACAGTGGCAAAGTGGTATTATTGCTGGGCTAGTAATCCAGAGATGGAGGATAACGCTCTGGGGATCTGAGTTTGAATCTCACCACAGCAGATGGGGAAATTTGAATTCAATAAAAATCTGGAATTAAAAGTCTAACCATGATCATGAAATCATTGTCTATTGTTAAAAACCCATCTAGTTTACCAATGCCCTTTACAGGAGGAAATCTGTCATCTTTACCTGGTCTGATTTACATGCGACTCCAAATCCACAGCAATGTGATTGACTCTTAATTGCGCCCTACAGGGATAGGTAATAAATGCTGACTCAACCAGCAATGCCCACATCCCATGACCAAATAGAGAATGGGTGAAGTATACCTGTTCATTTTGGACTAGTTCCTTGAATCATTGGCTGGCCTTGGATTCATTTTCATTCCACCCGCAAGATTACCCCTTCTGCATCGTGATGGATAATTGGTTGGCTGCTGTACTGAGTTGACCAACAGATGATGAATGGTAAGGGAGGAGAATTGGAGGGAGATGATTGGAAGGGAAGGAGTGGACAAACAGGAAGGACATAGTGAATTTTTTGGACATCTGCTCTTCTAATTCTCCTGGCCCCAGTTTTAAAAAAAAGCTTGGACCATTTTGTGCAGCAGCTCCAGCAGTTTTTTTACAGGCTCGTGGTAGCACTGCTCAGCAGCTAGTCCAAATGCGTAGACTGTGCCCAGCAACTACTTTTCTATTTGTACCTCCAAAAATGGAATTAGTGCGAGGATAAAAGCAAATTACTGCGGATGCTGGAATCTGAAACAAAAAGAAAAAATGCTGGAAAATCTTAGCAGGTCTGGCAGCATCTATAAGGAGAGAAAAGAGCTGATGTTTCGAGTCCAGATAACCTTTTTTCAAAGGTAAAAGACAAAAAATGGGAAATATTTAAGTGGATGAGGAATGACAGATAAGTCATAGCCACAAAAACAAGGGGAAAAGCTGCTAAAAGCAGTCCATAGGGAGAATAAAAGTTGTGAATGACCAAACTGCAGAGAAGCTCAAATGGGAAGGTAAACTATAACAGATGAAGATGGGACCAATATGTGGGTATGATAGCAAGATTGGGTGTTAAAGTGGCAAGCAACGGATAGGTCAGAGTCCAGAAGGTGCTCAGCAGAGCAGTCAGTGTTCAGATCCTTATTTCCACAACTTATGAACACAACCTCTTTTGGTTGGGGGTCGGGGGGGTGAAAGAGCAGGATGTATGATGGATCAGGAGACCGAATAATACATGCAGCACTCCTGTTTCAGGCCTTGCGCTACTGTGTTTTGAGTGGGCGATTCAAGCTTAGCATCTCAAGACTTTGAGAAAGAAATCATCTAAAAAAAAAAGTCACTCACAGAAATATATTTTTAATAAGATATACTCAAAACATTTTGACCATTGTACAGATGGCTATTTTAATGAGGCAAAGTGTTTATACTGGGTCCCAGTCGTTTTATATGCTTTCTCCAAGATTTTCAACAGTTCATTGGTTTTACCAAAATAAACAAAAATTTTAAATATTAAGTAAATTGAGAGTAATCAAGATGCTTAAAGGGGGGATTTTGTGCTTTCCAACTTTGACTAAATTTCTAGAGTTTACTGATCTTGGTTCCTGTAGCTACAAAATATTTTAGCTGCCTATTGCTGAGTGAGTAAAGTAACACTATATACTGGATTCTTGTGATATTTTGTGTGTTTAAATTCAGGTAGTAGAAAAGACAAATCCAACTGAGGCTGTTGGTGTTGTTTGTAAAGTAAATGGCCTATATCAAGTTGTGGAATACAGTGAGATCACCCTAGCTACAGCACAGAAAAGGAACACTGACGGCCGTCTAACATTCAACGCAGGGAACATATGTAACCACTTCTTTTCACTGATGTTTTTAAAGAATATTGTTAAGTAAGTTATTGCATTTGGGTTTATTCTATAAAATGGATTCTAAAAGTAATCATATCATATAAATGTTTCAATGCTGCTAAATGAGTTGAAGTTTTCTTTTTCTCTGTCAGAGATTATGAACCTAAATTGCGACACCATGTTGCACAGAAGAAAATTCCTTATATTGATGAACACGGGCAACAAATTAAACCAGACAGTCCTAATGGAATTAAGTTGGAAAAATTTGTATTTGACATCTTTCAGTTTTCCAAGTAAGTTTTCTTGTGTATACAATTCTCTTTATAAATAAAGTTTTCCTCTTCTCCTTCCCTTCTTAAGTGGTGTCTTGTGCTTTAGGATGCTTCATACAAAATCTGATCCTGTTGCCTTTCTTTTGCAAATTGAGTCCAGTTGACCCAATTGTGTGTTTTATACTCTCATGTTACTTGCACTCCCATTTATCTAGAATAAACTATTCTAATTCATAAGACTGCTATAGATAGGAAAAGCATCAATACCATCCAGAGTCCCTTGGTTATTGAGTTTTTTTCAGGTTCTTTGGCCATATGTGTCTTGTTCCTACTTGCATTAAACTTTCATTCTTTCTTTGTACTGAACGGAGAACCACTTTGTGCTATACTCCTTTACCATTTGCAACACTAGGTGGCAGTTGGTACCAAGTTTGGAAAAACAGTTCCTCCGTTTTTATTTAATTCATGTTTTCCTTAACTTATAATTAGGCTGTTTTGGTTTTGAAAATAATCTTCCATCATTCTGACTTCATTTTTTTTAAATGAGCCTTTTGTCTTTGCAACCAGAAGATGCTGTTTGCACTATTGGCTTCATAAGAACTATTATTCTGTTCCATCAGCTTTACTGTTTTAATAGCAAGGAGCAGTGAACTCTCTTTCTTAAAACTAACTAATATAGAAATAAACCTAATTCCACATCAGTTCAAATTGGAGTTTTATTATATCAAGCATGAAAGCAGTGTGTTGAACTTCATGATCTTGGCTTCAGTTTCCTTCAGCGTCAACTCCACAAACTCCTGAGTTTCAGCATTGTTTTTGTGCACATAAGCTAAAACCAGGTCTTTAAATTGTTGAGTAAGGGATTAATCTTTTGGCAAATACTAGTTTTTTTTGTCAGTACAAATTTTACAATTTTTACACTCAAAATGAAGAAAATAGTGGAAAACTTCCAGACCTGAGTGGGAATAGAATAGCATCCTCTTCCTGGATTCCATCTTTAACAATTTAAAGCACAACATTGAAAAGATTTCACTTTCAGGACCTACATTACTGTTCCCATCTCATAAGTACCACTTATAAGGGGCACCTTACCACCAGGAAATGCATGTGATTTTTCATCAATCTAAACTCTTGGTTAAGCTTAATTCTGAGTGTCATCTTGCACTGATCCAAGACATGTACATTTGAGCATCATTTTCTAATGATTCTGCTGTCATGTTGCCCCCCAACTGATATGGATCTCGTAATATAAATTTTATTTGGTATTTCTCTAAGATTTTCTTCAAAGAAATAACTTTAAGTGCAGAGGTTCCATCCAACTTGTTTCAGTTGTTCATGGCATCCTTATTTATACTTCAAAATGTTTCTTACCCAGCCAATTTATAGATTTGATTTTGAATATTCTTACATTGTTTCTTGTAGCTCAGTGAGGAAAATACTTAATCATCCAGCAGTTTGAATTTCCAGGGTTATGAGGGAAATAAGATAATCTTTCACTACCCTAAAATTTTGGATTATTGTAAGCTTTCTCACTTAACTATAATTACTAATTTCCAAGCACTCTATATTGTGTTTCCTTTGGGTGTGGTATTTAGAATCATTTTCTCATTCTGCTTAAGGGTTCGGAGTAGAAATTGGTATTTAGTCCCTCGAGACTGCTCTGCCATTTGATAAAACCTTGGTTGATCAGGTTTTAGCCTCAACTTCTCTTTTCTGTCTGCCCACCCCCCCCAATTACCTTTTGAGTACCTTGTTAATCAACAATATCTACTTCAGTTTGAATGTATTCAATGACTCAGCCTCCCATGTTCTTTGGGAAAGAGAATTCCACAGACTAACAATTGTCTTGAGAGAGAGAAAAAAAATCATCTGTCTTAAATGGGAGACTTAAACTTTAAATGATCCCTAGTTCGAGATTCATCCACAAATGACTTATATGTGGAAGAGTAATCTTAACTATTTCTTGAATGTAATTAAAATATATTTTCATAGGAAATTTGTAGTCTTTGAAGTCTTACGAGAAGATGAATTTTCTCCACTGAAGAATGCAGATAGTCAGAATGGGAAGGACACACCTACAACAGCGCGCCATGCTCTGATGTCCCTGCACCATCGTTGGGTACTAAATGCAGGTGGAAACTTTGTTGATGAAAATAGAACAAGGATTCCTGCAATTCCCAGGTATATTATGTACGATAGAATGTAATTGTTTTTGGCAGTGCCTCCCAAACCTATGTCTTCTAACAATTAGAATGTCAGGGGAGACAGGTGCATGGAATGACTATCACCTCTGTTTTTAAGATTGGTTTAAATGCAATAAAAAGGCACCTCATGTAGATATCAAAGTTTATGCAGAAAGTTCTGGAGCAAACTTTTAAATTCCGAATAAAACCAGGTATTTCACAGGAACCTGTCTTTAACAATACTCTCAAACCTGTGATCTCTACCATCTGGAAGAACAAGGACAGCAGATTTATGTGGAGACGATCACCTCCAGTCTTCACTTCAAGTCACATCCAGACTTGAACATGTTGCTGTTCCTATTTGGTCAAATTCCTGGAGCACTCAACTGCATTAGGGGAAGTATCTTGATCACATTGCCTGCAGTGGTTCAAGAACAAAGTTTACTACCATCTTTTTGAGGGCTTCTAGGAGTGAGGAATAAATATAGTCCTTACCAAGTGATGCCTACATTGGATGAGCAACTGAATTCCTATCAAAATAAACCCCTTGGCATTTTCCAACTGTAAAACTCATTGTTTAAACAGCTAAGATGTTTCTATCTTCTGAGTTATTTTTACACCATTAAGCATCTGATGATAAATTGAAAGTATTCAGTTAAAATCTTGAGGGGTCAAATTGGCTCAGCAGAAACCCTGTTTGCACCAGTATCAGGAGTTACCTATTGTTTTCATCTATCTGCAGTATTTGTTCTGAAATCTTGTAAATATTCATCACTAGATTGCTTCAGAACAACATTAATTTATTACTCTAGCATCTGGAATAGAATCTGTTGTAGAATATGAAGAAAGCAGAGATTTCAAGATAGTAATCTGCTTGAAAAGTTTTTATAATTATTTAGATGGGATTACAACCTTCCAGTTAATATGATCTGTGATAGGTACATCTTTGTAGCAACAGTATTTATTATTATCAATGCCAAAGCTAAGATTTACTAGTTGATGTTGTCTTTTAATAGTCACGGTAACCATTGAACATGAATGGATTATCACCAGTCAGAATATCAATGATCAGAAAATCTAGGTGCATCTGTAGGTGTTTTACTGTACATGTATATTTTTGCATTCACACAGAAGTGGCTATCATTGATGGTATAGCTGTAAACAATGACATTTAGTTGTTATTTTTGAGGCAGCATCCCAAATAGGTATTGACATGTGAAATGTTTCCCATGTCCTCTGTGGCTTATTTCCTACCTCAATTTAACAGTCCGTATACATTTGTTATGATAATAGCAATTTCCCTGACTTTTTAAACTAACTGCAGGGTACATCTTAATTTGTATTTTTCTTTTGAAGTTTCTTTTATCATGTGCTATAGAAATTTGAACTTCACATTCCCATGTTTGTAAATTAATTCCAGTGGATAAAAATATTGAATATTTCAAATGATATGGATCTGCATTGAAAGGTCTTCATTTAAGTGCTGATAAATCAGAATAATATCCTCAAATGTTTCTTTCGCAGAAATTTAATACATAGTGAAAACTTGTTTATAATTCTTTATACATTTTCATTCTGTTTGAGGTGCCTAGGTTTGAAATGTCTATTTTCTAACTCATCATTTGAATAGTAGGATGGCCAGTCTAGTTTTATTACATTATGCAGAGAACATGAAGAATTTTGAAGCAAAGAATCCTTTGTTATCCATCCTTTAATGTTATCTTTCACATTTATTAAAATTTACTTTCAGCCAATATAATTTTATAGGAGATGGTTTTTATGAATTCAGTTTTACCTTAATCCCAAATTTATTTGAAACATTGTGGTTTTGTTGCATTTTATTTTCCCATTAATTCACTTTTTCTTCCCATGTGGCAGTTCGACAACTGGAAAGTCAGAAGCAGTCACTGCTGTTTTCAATGACAAGTAAATATCTTGGATTTGGTTTAATGCATGGTGATGGGTCATAGCTGCTTTGCTGACTTAAAAAAAATTGTAGAAAAGGACTTGCTTTTTTGTACTGCCAGTGTGTAAGTGCTCAAAGCAAAGCAAGATTTTATAACGTGTTATGTACATTTAATTGTGATTTTTTTTTTTACTGTGAACTGTAATATTTCCCTCTGAATTTTTTTACAACAGCAGTGTTAAAAGGACATGTACAGATTGTGTAAGATCCAATTTGTAATGCAGTTCCAAATTTAATTCCTTTGCATCAGAAATCTGGAGAAGATGCCTTAAGTGTACAGATGTTGTTCTGCATTTATGGCTACATATTAATTGAGTCATTTGAGGGATAGCTACCCACAGATCTGATCAAGTTCACAATGTATACTTTGCAAATCATCCAATCTGATGTTCAAAATATCGGGAAACAAAATTAGACATTTCTTTAAGTTTGTTCTTAATTTGACGGTCCTTGCCACTTTATTTTTATTTTGCTCATTGATTTCTTGTTTGCTATATTCCATTCACTGGTGTACACCACTTTAAACTATCGGAATTAATCCGCTTTTTAATGGTATATTCATTTATCAGTTTTTGATTTTTTTTAAATGGTGCATTAATAGAACATGGATAATGTGAGAAAATAAGAGAATAGTCTATGCCTATATTTTCATAATATAGTTCTTTAACGCATCAACTGGGTTTAGACATTGGCAGTTGCAGGTAAATGCTGGTCTTGATAGATTGGCGGTGAAAAGACATACTAACACAAAACAAGGATTGCATGCCTGAACACTTCTTAGCATGTTAACTTTGGAGTTTTCATCATTGGTTTGGGCTTTTATTTCAGCAGTGCTGTGTCTTCTAAAGAATCTATCCACAAGTATGCCAGTCGAAATTCCCATTTAAAATTATAGGTCATTCATTTGATTCCTTTATTGTTGAAGTTAGAGTGCACTCGCATCACCAAATTAACTGAAAGCGAAATTGCATTTCACTGTTTTTTAATAGTGACTCAAACCTAGCCTTTATTTCCTGATACTGAAACAAACTTAAATTCCATTGATGTACTAACATTATATCATATTCCTTTTAATTGAATATTTAAGAGAAAGTGAACAGGTCTGTTACTGAATCAGAGTTTTTAATTTGCTATTATTCCATCTTGCAACCTAATTTGAGTTTTTAACGTGTTCAATATAACATGTTTCCTCCATTTATAATCCTGAAGTTTGATCCAATTGCATCAGATCATGGGAGGCTTCACAGTGATAGTGCCAAGCTGTTGGTGCTTTTGCAGTGAGTGGGACGATTTCATTTTGGCATCGCAGAGGTAGAAAGCACTGCTGTGTGACATCAAATTTTTTTATAAACACATATATTTCCAATCCCTCCAAATGTGGTATGTAGTTATTTACAGTTCTAATCCAATTATCTTCTAGTTTAACATGAGCCTTTCAAAATCTATTAAAATATGTTGCATAGCCACCTTTTAACAATTGTGGTGATAGATTCTAAGGAGACTTGGCATTTGCTGGGTGAGTTTTTAATAAACTGTTAAAAATCATATTTTACTTTTCAGTCTGAAGGAATTAACAGATGTTCCAATCAAATGTGAAATTTCTGCACTTGTATCTTATGCGGGAGAGGTGAGTCTGATTATTTAACACCAGTAGGAAGTGATTCACTTGGTGTATAGTGAGACCTATAATTTTAAATGATTAGTGAGAGTTAGTCAGTAATTTAAAATCCTACAAACAACAAGGCTAAATGTGTGCATGGTCTAACAAGTCTCTGTAAAGTGAATCTAACAAACTTTGTATGAAATAGTCAATTTAGCCAAAAATCCATCTCTTGGGCAGTATCACTCAGCTTGCTTCCACACAGGGTTAATTTTCATCAGACCAGATTGATACAATCTGGCAGTAACAGCCTATAACTAGCTCTATTAATGCCAGGCCAGATGCTGCAATTTTTAATCATCCCTTTTCATTGTAAAGTTAAATTGCAAGTACCTTTAAACTGCTTTTGGATACCTGCCATCTCCATTACCTCAAAATTGTGAACATGGATAATCCTTGAGACTCCTGCCAGAATATATCAAGATGTGCTCCAAATACTGTTTTAAGATTTCTAGTTGTATTCTGTATCATGACTTATCAAAATGGGCCTTGTTAAAAACCATTTTTTA
Organism: Sphyrna mokarran; assembly: GCA_024679065.1. Classification (NCBI taxonomy): domain Eukaryota; kingdom Metazoa; phylum Chordata; class Chondrichthyes; order Carcharhiniformes; family Carcharhinidae; genus Sphyrna; species Sphyrna mokarran. The sequence continues at coordinate 66,996,159 of JAGIQG010000009.1, forward strand.
AAGTGTCTTCATTAATTACACAAGTATTGGCATTTATTATAGACCTACCAGTTACGTTCCTTGCTAAATCAAAAATATGGGCAAACTGCCTTAAAATTAAGATACTTTGTCAGCTGCCAGCAAATGAGTATCTATTTGCGTAATTCAGTGTTGCTGACCATGAATGTGCTGAATGTAGGTTATGGATTGCCTGAGTGAGAACCTTGAGCTGCATTGTCACTAATCTATAAGTTGTTAAACTTTGGAGAATCCTGCTATTTTTAAAATTGCAGTACCCTCTTATACTACTGCCAGTGATCCATGGAGAAGTGGTGATGGACTGTTGGTCAGGTTGCAGCTTGGGTCATTAATTAATGGTTTAATTTGTGAACGCAACCCCTGCAAAGCAATGCACCTGACTCAGCTGGAGGTAGCAGCACATAACTTCCTATATTCCAAAGTAGAATTTCAGCAGGTGGCTGAAATATCCATTTTGAAGAGCAAATTTGATGTATTTAAATTAATTGAAGTTGAATTAATACTACTAAGAACATTACAAATATTACAATTTTATTATAAATTCAGAAATCATTGTCCTAATGTAATACTATCTACAATTCATTATGAATATAAAATCATTTTGGCTTGAACAGAGAAAGACGTACAATTCATTCAAGAATCTTCTGTTTACTAAATCTGGCACAAGATTATGAAATTCTAACTACGTAAAAGTGAGAAAGTTAAGAGTTTGAATATTTTTCTTTGTGTTTGAGACGCATGGAATTTATTGTGGATCATTTCCACTTGTCTAAAAGCCATTATTGTCACACATTTGTTCCAACTAATTAGTGGCTTTGAACATTGAGTTCTGGAGAAGTATTTATGCAATATGATTAGAACAGATTGTTGCAAAAAAACTGTTCCTCCCATCTCTAAACTTCACAACAAAAAAACAGTTCCCATGAACGGAACAAATCTTAAATAAGTCAAAACTGAATTGTGTACTGTGAATAAAATAGCACATCCAGACTAGATGCATGAAGCCAGGTGAGAGAATCCTCATGTTTTCCTGTAAGTCCAATTATGAGAGCCCCAGGATATCATTGCAAGAATTGCTTAGTGATGATTTTTCAAAGTAGTCTCATCCATCAGTAGGGCACAAGTCAGGAATGTCATGAAATGATATTGCTTGTCTGGAGCTTCAGTGGCACTTGTAGCATGACACTATACAGAATAAAGCAATCTGCTTCATTTGTACCAAGGCTTTGGTTTAAACAACCCCTCCCTCCACAATGGGTGCACCACGGCTGCAGAGTATCACATCTATAGGATGCATTGCAGCAACTCACCATGGCTATTTTAGAAATCATGAGTTTTGGAATTGTTACCAGTGTCCGGAACAACAAGGGCAACCAATGCAGAGGAACACCAGCACTTCTAAGGTTTCCTCTGATCACCTTATATGATATATGTTTAAGTCAAGTCACCTTGACTTAAACATATATTAGCATTTCTTCATTACCATTGGTTGGGAACTCCCTACTTTAACAGCATTGTGGGAATGGAGTACCATGATTTATAAGGATGGGTAAGAAATGCTGGACTGGCTATTTATGAACATACTTTTTTAGAAGAATTATTTTGGACTTAAAACCCTTATTTTTCTCCCCACAGATATTGCCTGTACTGCTGAGTTTTTCCAACGTTCTGTTTTTGTTATAACTTTAGACTTTTTTTAAAGTCAGATTTATTGCAAGTGAAATAATACAGCAACCCAAAAACAAACTGGATAAGTCTTTAGATTCAGTTATTACAAACATTTACTAATGATATTGTCCATCCTTTATCCCAGTTAATTGATTCCTATAACCGTTGCTACAGCAAACATAATGGTTTTGAGTGAGACAAAGTTGAGAGTTCTGGCTGAGAATTTTCTAGAGGCACAAGTTAGCTGCCAATTCATTGAAGCAACCTTTCTCTTCCCACGGGGTGTGGAGAGGGTGTTCAAAATAAGACAGTATTGTTCATGTGCCATCAAATCAGCTCTGACAAAGGGTCATCTGGAGTCAATGTCAGCTCTTTTCTTTCCTTAAGATGCTGCCAGACCTGAGATTTCCCACCATCTTCTCTTTTTGTCATCAAATCACATGATGGTTTTCAAACATTATTGCATTTTCCGATAAACACTGGACCCTAGTTTCACAGTAGCAGCTGTATAAAAGCTTCTCCTCAAGAGCCATAGCCGCGGTGCCCAGCTATTTTGGCATCATCAGTTTCGAAAACCTGGAGGATGCCAGCAATGACTAGAACAGAAAATCCTTCCATGGGCAGCAGATCTTGTGGTCCCAGCTGAGAAGTTCGGAGATGGTGGCTATGGATGTGAGTGAAAAGGCAGCAGTTATGGCTCTCTGCAACATGACTCTTGGGGAGATGGCTACTGCCAGGGTCAGGGAGCAGCTGCTGTAAGGACACAACTCCAATAACTAGTGACATTAATTCTTGGTCTTGTTCTGAGACCCAACCTTCTCCCTTTCAATACAGGTACTTTTATTTAGAGGAAAGATAGAGATCAGCTAATTTCTCAGCTTCTTCTTTCCTCATCTAGATTATAATTGGTCAATTTGTCCTTGTCTTTGTCTTTAATCACACTCACCTCAGATCTGCTAGTACTTGGAGGAAACCACTTCCAGTTAAACATGAAGGTGCTCATTAAAAGATTGCTTTGTCTGCTTTTTTCCACATGTTTACTAAACAGGGAAGTGTGTTTAAGTGATTTCAAATTGTTGAGGGGAACAGCCAATGCCAACTGTCAGTTTTACAACTCAGTCACTTTCAATCTGTAAAACTGGCATTTCTGGTAAAATGATAAGACATAAAAATGGGAGTTGGCTCTAAATTTTTTTCCATTTGGTGTTTGACAAAGAATGAAGTATTTTGTTTCCCTTATATCTGTAAAAGCATTCCAAGACCACACACAATATCTTGGATCGTATTGGAATTAAGTTCATGTTTGCCTTTTTTCTAACAGTGAAAAAACGTCTTCCTTGCGTGCAGCAAAATTATAAACTCTTTGTACCTTAAACCAATTCGAATACATAGAAGAAATTATTCCATCATATCCCTGTAACACCAGTATCAAAAGGACACTCTCTCCAGTACAATTATTTACATTTTCCAACCCAGATTCCCTTTTGACTTATTGGCATAAGATTAACAAGTGTAGGCTCATCTCCCTGCTTGAATCTCAGTTAAGACTCAAAACAGCTCACATGTGGGATTTTCTAAGTGGCAGATAGAGTGAAACAGTTGAAGCTAGTAGTGGCAGGACACAGTTATAACCCACAACACCATTCTGAAAATGTTTTAATTTCATATGAATGGCACTATTCTCTTACTAATCTTACAATTACATAGTCCCATAGCTGGAATTAAAACTGAAATTTGTGTTTCAGGGTCTGGATAAATATGTTTCAGGACGAGATTTCCAGCCTCCACTGATTATAGATGAGAAAGGAGTCCGAGAATTGACCGCAAATGGGCTCTAAAATGCAACATGGAGCAGAATAAGAAGATTCTTTTGAACACATCTTTTTACGGCAATTAAACTGCACACCAACATAACTGGGAACATTTGTACATTGTTCAGCAACAGTTCTAGCCAAATAAGTCTTAAATTATAATTTAAATATTTTCTTTGAAAGAAAATTTTAGTAAACTATTTTACAGTTTTAGTATTTAAATCATTACTTGCTTTATTAGACCAGACAAACTGGATTTTTTTTTCAGTAGAATGGATTTTGCTCTGGGCACAGCTGAATTTTTCACATTTAATGGGGAAAAAATTATTTTAATGTGATATCCAATGTGACAATAATTGATGTGATATTTTTAAAAACTCAATCCATACAATAATTACAACATCATGTTGGTTAAACTTGGTTGTTTCTTTAACTGTGCGGAAGACTTCATGACTCTGTTGCAGCCCTTATGAGTTATGGACTAAATCACCGCATTATCGTACATATATATATTTTCATCCGTGTTCTATATGAAGGGTTTCAATTGGTACTAAGATATTTATTTATATTTTGAAATCGAGTCTTTAAAGTGTAATTTCCACACATTTTGGTCTTTTACAGTCACTATATCTGCCACCATCCCCCCCACCCCATCCCAAACTAATAAAATTTGAATTTGTGGTGCAGCTTGCAGTCCACTTTTATTAATGTCTGTTCCAAATCACCCATACTCTGGTTTGGATACATCCTGGCCCAATACCCTGGCTTGTAAACTTTACTATGATGGTTTCATGCAGTAAGGGAGCATGGAAGAACAACTTCCATTAGAAAAACCAAGGATTTTTAGAAGCCTGGCTTGACCAAATATAATTTTTTTGAAATAAATCTATCTTGAACTGCTTAGCCTGTTATAGGATTCTAAAGTCATGCTGTAAAGGTGCTGCATCTTCCCATTTATCTTGCTGCGCCAATTTATGAAAACTATTTCTAATGTCTTTCTGTAATGGTATTGATGGTACTTTTTACTCTTGAATGATATCTACAGAATGTTCAATAATAGGAAGAGATTTTTGACACAGAAATCCAAAATAGGTGGCTTTTGCAGCATAAGCAAATTGATCTATGTGACTGATCCTTTGTCAAACACTTTTTTATAGTGATTATTTTGACAGTCAAATAAAATAATCTAATTTTATTGTTTGCCTATTAATCTTATAGCCATTAAGTCGGTGACCTCTTCCAAATTATTAGAAATAATTCTATCTTTTAAGGCAAGTTCCAGTTGAAATGTTGACATTAATAAGGTGGTGCTGGGATCTGTCTTGGATTGTTGCGGGGAGCAATGGGTGAGAAACACAAGACTGTGAAAATGCCTCAATTGCAATGGGTGGACATGATGCAATTTCACCTTTATTTAAAGGCCCAAGTTCAAATGCAATGTGGAGTTGGGTGCATTCAGTGAAGCCAAGTGGAAATAGGAAAAAAAAGCCGTAATCATTTCCCTACGGAATGAAGTTTCCTTTAAGTATTATTGAGTGAAGTATTGAACGGAGCTGTGGTTAATAAGAATGATGGACTTGTATCTCCAAAATAGATTTCTTGAAAACCATGATATTCACTATATGTTCAAAATGGAAACATACCCTAGCACAGAAACAGGCCATTTGGCTCAACCAGTCTATAGCACAATGTATGCTCCACTGAGATTTTTCCATCTTTTTCATCCAATTTTCAACTTAAGCATAGAAGGAAGTGAAGACAAGGTTATGAAGCATCCCCTTAAACGTCTCTAACCTCAGTTATGTATGGCAGTAAATCCCATGTTTTCACAAGCTTCTTCTGAATTCAGAATTCATTGTGATTATCATTAACTGCATTTAACCCTTGACCTGCTCCTGCACAACCTGAAAGTGGTTTGTCTCCAAATTCTTGACAAATGTTGGAGTGGAAGTGTTACATTATACCAAACTGAAAAAGATAGTTCTGAACAAAAGTCATGTTGGACTAAAGCATTAACCGAGTTTCGCTGTCTACATATGCAGCCAGATTGGCTTTACCATTTTCCATTTTTATTTCAGATGCTCAACATGCACAGTATGGTTGTTGGTTCAAACTGAATGGTACTCAGACTTGTACTGCCTTTCAGATGGCATGCTAAGCCAAGGCCTGGACTTATAGTTCAGCTGGCTATCAATAATTCTATGGTATTATCCAAAGAAGAACATGTCTACAAAAAGCTGTTCAGCTCCAGTCCAGTTCATGTTTATCCTCCACATGAGCGGTGTTCCTAAACCCACATGCCTTCCTATTCCCATATTTCTTTATTTATAAAGAATTAATAAAGAATTTTCCTTTGAACACCTACCCAATCTACGATTAACTGTTGACACGAGCCAGAAAATTCTTGGTGCTAATATTGCTGCACCACACTAACTTGCCGTGGGAGAGCAGAGATCCCAGCAGGAGCAACACTGTGAAGAATTTGTTGGATATAATCTCTAATTTGATTGTCAATTGTAATAACACTTATGAGCAGACACTAAAATGAAAAATTTGAGTTTTATTTCAGGAGACAATTAAGTGATTATATAGCAACTTTAAAAATTGCAAAAGATTGGATAGGTGGCTAAAAAAATCTTCTCACGTAATTAATTCCACATTCCACTGCCTCCTAACTCTCTTTAGAATCTGTAAAGTGTATATCTATTTTCTATGCCCTGGAACCATCCATACATTCTGTTTCTATCTGCCTCTGTCCGATCCTTTGGAACTTATAACCAATTCTGGACGATCGGACTGTGGAGTAATTATAAAGTAGCCCAAATTTTAATTTTTTCCACATTTGTATTTCTTCATAGCAAATAGAATCCCAGTGAATCAACACTTGTATCTTTATTGATTCAACATCTTTGTTGTATGTGAATCTCAAAATTAAGCACAAAACTATAAACACTACTCTCAACTGTGGTTCTAATGGTTTTATGCAGATTCACCATTGCATTTCACTGTTACTAAACCTCCCTTGCTAAAACACAGAATTCAATTAGATTTTTTTCACGATTTTCTTATCCAGGGATGGATCTCTTCTACTGCAAGTGCCAGACCTGCTGAGATTTTCCAGCATTTTCTCTTTTAGCTTCTTCCTACTGGTGGCAGCGATGTCATCTGAAGAGCTTCCTGCCCTCCCCCCAACTTCTCCATGGCACAAGATCTCCTTCCTCCTGTCTATCTAGAGTCAGCACCTAGCACAGTGGTTAGCACTACTGCCTCAGTGCCAGGTACTTGGGTTCAATTCCAGTCGTGGGTGTGTGTATGGAACATAATAAATAGGAGCAGGAGTAGGCCATTTAGCCCTTCGAGCTTGCCCCGCCATTCAATAAGACCATGACTGATCTGAAGTAGATCAGTTCCACTTTCCTGCTTTCTCCCCATAACTCTTAATTCCCTTGTCTATCAAAAATCCATCTACCTATGACTTAAATGTATTCAGCGAGGTAGCCTCCACCACTTCAATGGGCAGAGAATTCCAGAGATTCACCACTCTTTGCATGAAGAAGTTGCTCCTCAACTCTGTTCTAAACTGCCCTCCCCCCTCTTATTTTGGGGCTGTACCTTCTAGTTCTGCTATCCTTTCTAAGTAGAAAGAATCTCTTTGCCTCTACCTTATCTAACCCCTTCATTTTCTTGTAAGTCTCTATAAGATCCCCCCCCTCCCCAGCCTTCTAAACCCCAACGAGTACAGACTATGGAGTTTGCACATTCTCCCTGTGTCTCTGTGGGTTTCCTCCAGATGCTCCAGTTTCCTGCCACAATCAAATGATATGCAGGTTAGGTTGATTGGCCATGCTAAATTGCTCCTTCGTGTCAGGGAGGCTAGCAGGGTAAAATAAATAAGATTATGAGGATAGTGCCTGTGTGGGTTTGTTGGTGCAGGTTCGATGGGCTGAATGGCCTCATTCTGCACTGTAGGAATTCTATTCCATTCTACTGCCTGGACGAGTACTTCTATGTTGGCAGTCCCTATTTAAAAAAATAGTTCGACTGGTTCAATAACTGCTCTAAATGAATCCTCTGGTTGGTCCACTGGGGGATCTTCTTTAGACCTGAAGGATTTTCACCAGCAACTTGTTAACCTTAAATTTTATTCTTAAATCTAATTCTCTTTTAAATTCTCCCATACTTAACTGCCAAGCACTCAGAGCAAAATGGCAAAACAAAATAAGACATAAGGTAGGATTGTGGTGAAGGAACAAATGGTGAAGGATTAGCAAATATATAACTTGCTATGATTTTGAAGATTTCCAATAAGAACATGTCAACTACAAATAAGTTGTGTTACTTGGGGAACAAACTTTTCTCACTTAAAGAAGTAAGAAATCTTTTATTCTTTAATGAGAAAACTAAAAGTAAGAGCATTGAGCAAGTAATCAATGTGAGCATCAATAATAATAACTTAATCAAGTTAGTTTGGTTTTGACATCTACAGTCCAGGTACAATAAGATAGTATGCAGTGGTTTATTTCTAAGCACTAATTTTAAACAAATAAATATGTAAAGGCCTGAAGCCATAAATTGTAACCATAGTAACAAAACACAAACCTGGTCACCTGCATTACCCTACTTGCAGTGCTGTCCCTATTGGTAGAAGCACCAAGGTTTTTGAAGAATGTATTGTAAATCAGGTTGCTAAAGTGCTCACCGTCTTCTTTGACAATCCTGAAAACAGGGGCATGGTGGTTTGTCAGACATCCACAGTCAGAATTGGCTTGGCTTGGTTTTGCGTTGCACAACCTAAATAATTAATAATTAAGTTCTTCCTTCAAGACAGATGTCTGAAAAGCTGTAAAACAGTTCACTGATTCAAAACCAGTAAGAAATGAATACTGAGAATGCTAAAACCAGGTAGAACCATAGAATCCAACAGTGTAGAAGGAGGCCGTATGGCTCATTGAGTCTGCACTGACCATAATCCCACCCAGGCCTTATCTCCACAATCCATGCATTTACCCTAGTTAGTCCCGCTGACACTAAGAGACAATTTAGTAAAGCCAATCTACCTGATCTCCATGTCTTTCAAATTGTGGAGGGAAACTGGAGCACTCAGGAGGAAACATATGCAGACATGGAGAAAATGTGCAAGCTTCAAACAAATAGTGACCCAAGCAAGGAATTGAACTGGAGTTCCTGGCGCTGTGAGGCAGCAGTGCTGGTCACTGTGCCATCCCATTATAACTAATAATTCATTAGATGATCCAAAGATGTGCAGATAAGTGAATTGACTATGCTAAGTTACCCCTTAGTGTCCCAAAATTTTTAAGTTAAGGGGATTAGCAGGGCAAATACTTGGAGTTATGGGGATGGGAGCTGGGTAAGACTCTCTGTTGGAGGGTGGATGCCCATTCAATGGTGCTGAATTGTCTCCTTCTGCACTGTAGAGATTACATGATTCTTTCATTAAAAAAGCAACCTGAGATAGCCAGCAGCTTCAAAAATCTGATTACTAGGTCAAGAAGCAACTTTCTTAAATAAACTAGAGTTCCTATGGATCATTAATTATTTTAGCTCTGCTTGAAGAAAGCTCTTACGAGAAGCGGTTGAGCGAGGGACCTATAGTTTACTAAAGAAGTTGAATCTCTTGAAAAGGAAGGGAAAACTTATGTCAAGATAAGAAGTGAAAGCTCAGTTAGGGCACTCGAGAGTTACAAGTTAGCCAGGAAGGACCTAAAGAAAGGGAATGAAGAGCCAGAAGGGGACATGAGAAGTCTTTGGCAGGTACGATCAAGGAAAACCCTAAAGCTTTCTATAGATATGTCAGGAATGAAAGAATGACTAGGGTAAGATTAGGGCCAGTCAAGGACAGTAGTGAAAAGTTATGCATGCAGTCTGAAAAGATAGGAGAGGCACTAAATGAATATTTTTCATCACTATTCACACAACAAAAAGACAATATTGTTGTGGAGAATACTGAAATATGAAGTATGAAAATAGATAAGTTCCCTGGGCTGGATGGGATTTATCCTAGCATTCTCTGGGAGGCCAGGGAGGAGATTGCAGACCCTTTGGCTTTGATTTTAATGTCATCATTGTCTACAGGAATGGTGCCAGAAGACTGGACGATAGCAAAATGTTGTTCCCTTGATCAAGAAGGAGAGTAGAGATAACCCTAGTAATTATAGACCAGTGAGGTGTACTTATGTTGTGGGTAAAGTTTTGAAAAAGATTACAAGAGATAGGATTTATAATCATCTAGAAAGAAATGATTAGGGATAATCAACACGGTTTTGTGAACAGTAGGTTGTGCCTCACAAACCTTATTGAGTTCTTTGAGAAGGTGACCAAACAGGTGGATGAGGATAAAGCAGTTGATGTGGTGTATATAGATTTCAGTAAAGTGCTTGATAAGGTTCCCCATGATAAGCTATTGCAGAAGATACAGAGGAATGGGATTGAGGATGATTTAGCAGTTTGGATCAGAAATTGGCTAGATGTAAGAAGACAGAGGGTGCTGGTTAATGGGAAATGTTCATCCTGGAGTTCCGTTACTAGTGGTGTTCCACAAGGATCTGTTTTGAGGCCACTGTTATTTGTCTGTATATGCCGTGTTTGTGAACCCCCCTCTCCCACTCACCTGATGAAGGAAAAGCGTTCAGAAAGCTTGTGATTCCAAATAAACATGTTGGCCGTTATGAGATTTCTTACAAAATGTATAAGTGATATTAACAATTGAAAGCAACCCTGATTTCCAGTTCTTTAAGATGCTGTGCCTGATGTGCATATAGAATGCTAGAATGAGTTGAATCCTTAATTTTCATATTCAAGGAAGTAAAATATGTCGTGTACTCGCTTCATAATCAAGGAAGCAAAATATGTTGTTTGCTCTAACTTAAACCCATTTTCACATTCAGGCATTTGCTAATAAGATTAGCAGGAGATTTAAGCATAATAAGTGTGGGAAAAGTCGGAGACTAACTCCTTGGGTCACACCTATGGTGAAAAGTCCAGGCCACAGTATGAAGGAAAACCTAGGACCAGGAATAGCCATTCTGCCCCTCAAGTCTGTTCCAGCATTCAATGAGATCATGGCTCATCCGTATCTTAGCTCCATCTTAGCTCCATATCTTTTTACAACCTTGTCGAGCAAAGATATTAATAGTTTCAGATTTTAATTTATTAATTGAGCTGGCATTCGCTGCTTTTCGTAGGAGGGTTTTCTATACTTCCATTATCCTTTGCATGAAGATGTGTTTCCTAACTTGAATTCTAAATGGTCTGACTGATTTTAAGGCACTGTTGTTTTATCCGGACTCTCCCACCAGTGGAAAAAGTTATTCGTTTTCTACCCCACAATTACTTGGAAGCATAATGCCTTGTTATTCTCATTCCTATATGTACATAATGAATATTGTCAACAAACCCACAGAATCCTTGGCTCGCGTGCAAAGCAAATAGCTGAATAGCAAATTTTGTGAATTTGAGTCTGCAGTAGTAAATACCATACCAGTGTTAACTCTTGTCCTCCTGCTTGCTGTCACTGCACTAGAGTATTATATTCTGGAGACTAAAGTCAGTCTTTGGCAGTTAAGCCAAAACATTATGTTACTTCGAACTATGTGTCATGTGTATCTGTGTCAATAACGTATAAGCTCGTAATTCACTCAAAAATTCAATGCACTGACTAAGGACTCTTAAACCATTTGGACTAGGAAGGTTCAGGTCTTGTTCTGTGCTGAGTTAAGTTGTTCTCAGCCATGATGACATTAGAGGAATTCACAGAGTCCAATGTCAGACCCATGGGGAGACCAGTCACTCCTAATATGAAGCAGATTGTTCTAGATTCATCTGAATTCTGTTCCAACTCTTCACCATTTCAAGTAAAGCAGGGACAATACCAACAGTTTGTCACTTTGTCATTTCCTATTTTGAGCTTCTAATCATGGAATCTCTACAGTGAAGAAGGAGGCCAATGGCCCATCGAGTCTATACCAACCACAATTCCATTCAAGCTCAATTCCCATACCCCACACATTTTACTCTGCTAATCCCCCTGACACAAGGGCTAATTTAGCATAGCCAACGCACTTAACTCGCACATCTTTGGACTGTGGGAGGAAACCAGAGCACCCGGAGGAAACCCACGCAGACACAGGTAGAAAGTGCAAACTCCACACAGATAGTAACCAAGATTGGAATTGAACATGAATCCCTGCTGTAAGGCAGCAGTGCTAACCGTTGTGCCACTGTGCTGCTTCCAGGACATACCTCATTCAAAGTAAATCTTGAATGCTCCCTGTGCTTAACTAGAATGAAGTAGAGACATTCAAATAAAAGGCAGGGGCAACTTTGAACATCTCTGGTTGAATCAATGCTATGGCAAAGGTTGGTTGGTTGGTTGTTTTCTTGTAGGCTATGCCACAACACTAGGGGAAGCACTTATATATGTGCAATGTCAGTCTCAGTGTCAGAGTGACTGTCAGACTGGCTGAGATATTCCAGCATTTTCTGTTTTTGTTCTATATGAGTGTCACCTGCTGCATTAAAACAAATAAGTTGGTTTGATACAGACTAACAATGCTGGGCAGCCCTTAACAAATTGTAAGTTCTTGTGTCTATTATACTTATTATTTATCAACTGTTCCCTCTATAAACATTTACTTATTGGTATCACAATGAAGCTTACATTAACATTGCAATGAAGTTACTGTAAAAATCCTCTAATCACCACACTCTGGTGTCTGTTTTGGGTTCACTGAGGGAGAACTGATCATGGCCAATGCACTTAACCAACATGTCTTTCAGACTATGGGAGGAAACCAAAGCACCCAAAGTAAACCCATCAGACATGGGGAAAATGTGCAAACTCCACACACACAGTGACCCGAAGCCGAGAATTGAACCCAGGTTCCTGGTGCTGTGAAGTAGCAGTGCTAACTATCATGCTAAGTAAAATATACTTTTGATGAATGAATAATGCAGAAGTATAATCAGGAAATTTCAATCAACAAGATTCTCAACTTCTAATGAATTTAGATAATTCATTGTAATTTTTTTGGTGACAATCATCTTTTTCACAAAAATTATTTGAATAAAATAGTTAGGAAGAAATGTATTATCTCATGCAGGATTGAAAACAATAGTCAGAATTCTCTGGCCGTTCACACCTCACTGCCGCTGCCAAAGAGGATGAAGAAATTAGCGTTCAGCCGAATCTCCGTTCACTGCAGAGGGACCGGAGAATCCCATTGGCACGAATGACCCGAGAATCCTACTCAGTGTTCCAGGGATTCAGAGTTGGACTATCATCCAACTGAGCTACCTGGGCTGTGAACAATTCCCTATACAAAATCTTGACATGCTGGGGAAAGATAGCATTTAAATAAATGCATTTATTTTGTTTATTTCCATGATTTGATTTATTATGAATTATGGTAAGTTAATCGGTGTTCTGTGGGGGCAGGGGGCGGATTTTGATTTCTCTATAGGTATAGCTGTGATGTAAAAAAATTCCATCCTGTCACTGGCATCTGGAATAACTGCGTATTCACGACCGTTCCTGCTGCACTTTGAGTCGCAGAAGGAAGTGTTCCTGGTAACTTCCCCCTTATTTGACCTGAGCTTGTAGAGCAGTTCTCCATTGTTGCAATGTAGTTGTGCCAAAGCCAGTGAGTATAGTTAGTGCAATAGATTGAGGGTGACTTGATGCAGGTGTAAAAGTAAATGCTTTATAGCCAACAGAATAAATACGTATATGTACACCAAGATAAGACTAAAATACAAATGCTCTTCTTGGCTCTTGGGCTTCTTGGCTCCTGGGCGAGTCCTTCCTTGGCCCATGGTCTGCAGCCTCCTGCTGAAGGAGGGGCAAACCACTGGATCATCGCCAATCATGTGGCCCTTGGAACTGCACACACCACCGCTCCCACCCCCCTCCCCCCACTCCTCAAGGGTCATGCTGCTAAAGTTAATGGCATAACGGCAGGTGAAGCAAAGATAACTGTGCACTACCTGATCTCATAGAATCATAGATTTCTACAGTGTGGAAGGAGGCCATTCAGCCCATCCAGTCTGCACTGACCACAATTCTATCCAGGCCCTATTCCCACAATCCCATGCATTTACCCTAGCTGGTCTCCTGATACTAAGGGGCAATTTAACAGGGCCAATCCACCTAATCTGCACATCTTCCAGACTGTGGGAGAAAATTGGAGCACACGGAAGAAACCCATGTAGACGTGGGGAGAAAGTGCAAACTCCACAAAGACAGTCAGTTAAGGCCTAGTGTGTGAGGTAAAAGTGCTAACCACTGTGCCACCATGTTCCCAATTCACCTCTTTTGTCCTCTAATCTATTAGAAGGGGGGATAATCCTTGTCACTTACAATGGAACAGAAAAGACAGTATTGTCTTTAAAGTATCCTATCCAAACCAATGGTAGCTGTTCTACTCTTTAACACCTTTTTAAATGGACATACCTAGTGTTGGCAGGATATTGGCCTCTGTTAGGTTTGGCAGGAGTATTGGAGAACTGAAGAACTGTGAGTTGCCAAAAGGATACTAAATTCAAATAAAATTTGGATACTTAATGAAGATCTTATACATGCTGTGTGAAAGAGGACTTAACAGACACTGGACAACCAAGTAGGAAATTGTGCACAGAACAAAAAGCAAGTGGGAAGCTGCTGATCCTGTTATCCATGATTCTCTGGGCTCCATTTGCCCTGTCCCTGTTAATAAATTCCCCTCTTGCCAAAAAGAGCTTTCCACATTACAGAAATTGCAAAGCTGTCAACTGCCTTTGGAATCTGGGACTGCAAAAAAGAGATGAATGGGGTGGACAAAGATAAAGATAAACTTATAATTTAAAGTACACCTTTAATATTGAATGATCAGACAGTTGATAAGATGAAGAGAATTGTTGCTTCTTGCATTTCTTTGCAAACAAAATTGCAAAACCACAGAGTGCGATGAAATTTTAAGTTCAATGAAAATCAACCCTAGAGGATCATACTTTACTTTCAATTACAGCATCTCTTTTCAAATCAAAATAATCAGCCCTATTGTTGCAGAAAGTAATTCTAAGTAATTAGATTTGAGAAGCTGAGCATTTATTTTCCTGGCCTCTCATAGCACAACGTTGAGGCCTGTAATTCATATTCTAAAAAATTGCCCTTTTTAATCACAACCACTAGGATTGCATTTATACAATACTAACTGCAAAAAAAATCACAGTGATAAAATGAGATGTTACAATATCTTTTGACACACTTGTGTTCATCCCATTATAATTTTCTGAGAGGTAATTTACTTGCCATTTTCTTCATTTGAGGTGTGTAAATTAGCCTATCAGCTAAAAAAGAGATCTAAGCCATCTGCAAACCTACAGCCAACCTTGACATCTCACTTTAATCCCAGCAACACATAAGGAAGAATCATCCTCAACACAAGGGATTGCCAATGATAAGTTATGTATAAATAGCATTGTGTAATCAAAGGGGTAGCACGGTGGCACAGTGGTTAGCACTGCTGCCTCACAGTGTCATGGCCCTGGGTTCTATTCCCAGCTATGTGGAGTTTGCACATTCTCCCTGTGACTGTGTGGGTTTTCTCCGGGTGCTCCAGTTTCCTCCCATAGTTCAAAGATGTGCTGGTTAGGTGTATTGGCCATGTTAAATTGTCCCTCAATATACCTGAACAGATGCCAGAGAGTAATGACTAGGGGGTTTTCACAGCAACTCTATTACAGTGTGATGATGTAAGCGTACTTGTGACTAATATATAATTTTACTTCACTTTAGAGCACAGAAGGGAGCCATTCAGGCCATTTTGCCTGTGCCACCTCTTTGAAAAAGCTGAGGAATTAGTCTCATGTCCCTGTTCTTACCCCACAACCCTACTAACTTCCCTTTTCAATTACATATCCAATTGCCTTTTGATAGTTGTTCATACATTTGCTTTCAGCACTTTTGGAATTGTATTCAAGATTTAGAGCTAAAGTTGCCATTGATTTCTGCAATGATAAAATCTTCTAAGATGTTACCAAAATAAGAACTGTAGGCTTGAAAATCACACCTGTCAGTTGCTACACATCATTGGTGGTTGACTTAGAAATTGCATTTGATTCTGATGTTTCTCAAATCTCCTGTTGAGCTTTGGGTTGCAAAATTCTCTCGCAATGAGTGATCTTCTCAGTCTTTGAGAGGAAGGTGATATATGTTCATTCATATCCATTCCTTCACAGCGCCCTCTCCAACTCCTTTCCCACTCTTTGGAAATGGACTGATATCACACATTCACTAATGTTATCTATTTACTAGAATTGAAGAAACAAATCATCCAGGCGATAAGGTGCAGAGGATTGGAGTAGAGGAGAACAGAGCAGATGGAGTGCAGTAAATATTATCTCCTTCTTTTTCATCTTTCCTCTGCTGCCACTGTTGACTTCTGATGCTTTGGGAAAAAGCAAACAGAGGATTATCTGGAACATTTTTTCTACATGGTAGTATCAGCACCAACGGTGATAGTGAGAGTTTTGAGTCATTAACCTGGATCCAATAAAATGCCAACGAAGTCACCACCTAGTGTAGGGTAGACTGCCTTCCCGAGATCTCCAATACCTCATGCCCAAAGACCATGAATGGTTTTTGCTTGCAAGTGCCTCCTGTCTGACATGGTGATTATTTTCTCCTGCAAGAGGGTATTTTGTAACTGAAAGAATTAATGGTGCCAATAAAGAGGAACAACAGATAGACCGTATTTGGATTTCCAGAAGATATTTGATAAGGAGTAACACAGTACATTAATATGCAAGATAATGAATGGTTTATAGTGTAATGAGTAAAATGTTAACATGGATGGAAGATTGGTTAACAAATCAGAAGCAGAGAGTAGGGATAAATGCAGCATTTTCAAATTGGCAAGCCACAAGGCTACAAAGAACAACAAAGAGCAACACAGCACGGGAAACAGGCCCTTCGGCCCAACGAGCCCGCGCCGCCATCCTAACATCTTAATGACATAATGCTAGGGTTGCAACTATTTGCCATACATATATGAATGATTTAAATGACAAAACAAAGGGTATACAAACCTAATTGGGAATGTAAATAATGAGGAAAGTACAAAGAGATACATGAGTATTGTTGAAGTTGTTTCCCATGTGAACTTTGAAACTGGAACAAGCAAAGTACTTTAGCTGCTTTGCTGATTTGTAACTTTTTTCAGAGTCAAATTTTTAGACTGGTTGATGATTGATGGATCTGCTGAGTCCTGGAGTAATAAGGGTACTCTGAAACAAGTTTGATTCACACATCTGAGGTCCATCCAGTCTAGTTTGGATAATTAAGGCAATACAATGGGAAGTTGATGGTGACCATTGAGTCCTGATATCCCTCTTGTTCAAAGTGAAACATGGAGATTGGGGTAAGATTCTCCAGCTGTTTATGTCCCACTGCCACTACAAAGAGGACTGAGAATTTGGCGCTCAAACAACTCTGTGTTCACTGCATCAGGACAAGAGAATTCCACTGACATGAATGGCTGGCAAATCCTTCCAAAGCAGTCTGAAGGGTCTGAAGAGTGGTTAGCACTGCTGCCTCACAGTGCAGGCATGGTGGCACAACAGTTCGCACTGCTGCCTCACAGATCCAGGGACCTGGGTTCGGTTCCGGCCTTGGGTGGCTGACTGTGTGGAGTTTGCACGTTTTCCCCATGTCTGCGTGAGTTTCCTCCAGATGCTCCGATTTCCTTTCACATTCCAAAGATGTGCAAGTTAGGCAGATTGACCATGGTAAATAGCCCTTTTTTAAATCTAAAGATGTCTAGTTTAGATGGATTAACTATGATAAATATGCAGGGTTATGCAAGGTAGAAGGCTAGGCCTGGATATGATGCTATGTCAAAGAGTTGGTGCCGACTTGATCGGCTGAATGGCCTCCTTCTCCACCACAGAGGGATTTGATGGAAAAGCTTAATGCAGCAAAACCACCTGAGTGGCCAAGGACTGCTCCTTTCTTACCTGGTTGTTCCCTAGGCCTAGTGCTGATGTACTTAAATAAAACACCATTCTTAAAGACTGTACAACAGTTTCCATCTAATTGCAACTTTTTTTTGCATCGGTTGTATGCTAAGGAAGTAAATAAGCACTTGTTAATGAATCAACTCTTTAGAACTCAGAGTGCCAGTCATTTATATTGGCACAGCAGGGTACAATGAGTTAAATCAGAATTCTGGGCTAATCCTTAAACTGAATATTCAAACATTTTTGAATAACAAGTTGAAATAACAACATCTTGCATTTAGGTAAACCCTAGCAAAACATTCCAAGATACTTCACAGAAGCATTATCGAACAAAAGTTGACACTGAGCACGGAGAAGATATTAGAGGTACATGACCTAAAGCTTCATTACAGAGGTCAGGGGTTAAGGAGCATCACAAAATGCGAGAGAGAAGCAAAGGGACATTTTATGGTTTAGGGAATGAATGGCAGAGCTTAGAGTCTTAGCAGCTGAAGATACAGCCATCAGTATTGGAGCGATTAAAATCAGGATGCTCAAAATGCTAGAGTCTTCTGAAGAACCAATTACACAATGAGGCTAAAGAGCCAGTAATTCAAGGAAAATTACACATATATATTTGTCTAAACAAAAGATCGCTTTAGAATAAATGCCCATAGCATTTAGAATTAAGTTAAATGCTCCCTCTGCAAGTATCTGCTGCCAAAAAAAACCAATCTGCCTTTGTGGCAGTCAGTTGTAATCAACACATCATCTCAGTTAACTTTCAAAATTCATTCTGAATGGGTGGGATAAGATTAGCAAAGCATACTGGCAAATTAAATTCGTCTGTTTTTATCTTCAAAGATACTCTTCAAAGGGGATTGGGTGGTACCGTCAGCACATTATGCTTTGATCTCCGGCACTTGGGTATGGATCAGCCTAATCGGATAAAGCCTCTCTTGTCCGCTGGCCGTGAAGTGTCTGTGTGAGAGTGTTCTAGACGGTCCCAGCACAACTCTGAGCCCCCAGGGCAAAAACTGCCCATTATTGAGCTCTAATTATCAGTCTCATTCAGAGAAGCCACTGAGCTTCATTGGTATGGGAACTCAAAATGCTGCACCGACACAAAGGAGAGAAGGGATCATTTCCTGATGTTGAAAGTTAAAATAGATTAGGAAAACTGATGATCCAAACAGTATTTCTTCATGGACAAATCATCAAGAAATCTGTAGGACTATGAAAGGCTGCGCGCTACCACCTTGCCTGCTTATGACAGGAAAAGTACAAGTTGAGAATTCCCCATTTCACATCTTTTAAATGTTTTAACACTCCTCCCTCCCTACCAATCTCAGATCCCATCATACTACTACAGGTAAGAGCAGAGCAAATCTCCCTTTTATGCTGGCTAATGATGTGGAGATGCCGGCGTTGGACTGGGGTAAACACAGTAAGAAGTCTCACAACACCAGGTTAAAGTCCAATAGGTTTATTTGGTAGCAAAAGCCACTAGCTTTTGGAGTACTGCCCCTGATGTTGGACTTTAACAAGCTGTTGTGAGACTCTTATTGTCCTGGCTAATATCCATTCCTCTACCAATATGGAAAAATATATTATTTGGCTATGACATCATTGCGGTTTGTGGGATCTTGCTGTGTACAAGCTGGTCTCAGATTGTCATTCTTCTCT
The DNA here is from genome assembly GCA_024679065.1 of Sphyrna mokarran. NCBI lineage: Eukaryota > Metazoa > Chordata > Chondrichthyes > Carcharhiniformes > Carcharhinidae > Sphyrna > Sphyrna mokarran. The sequence goes on from JAGIQG010000009.1 coordinate 67,015,334, forward strand.
CACACTTTTTTGCTTTTCTTCCCCTCTAACTTCATCCTGGCATTTGAGTATTCTTCAAAAGCACTGGGCGGCATAGTGCCACAGTCATTAGCAATCGTGCCTCACAGCGCCAGGGACCCAGATTCGATTCCCAGCTTGGGTCACTGTCTGCGCAGAGCATACACAGTCTCCACGTGTCTGCATGGGTTTCCTCTGAGTGCATCGGTTTCCTCCCACAGTCCGAAAGACATGCTGGTTAGGTGCAATAGCCAAGCTAATTTCTCCCTCAGTGTATCTGAACAGATGCCGGAGGGTGGTGGCTAGGGTATTTTCATAGTAACTTCATTGCAGTGTTAATAAATAGAATAAACACTGCAAGACTAAAGAAAATCTTGAGGAATCACTCTAACCTGCAGAAAAGCAGAGGAAAATCGCCAGGGAAAGGTTTCGCACGGAAGGCCAAAATTCCTCATTGTAGCTCCATAGAATCTCTTGAAATTCCAACTTCAAATCTCAGAGTCCAGAATCAGGAAATGTAGCAGGGTGAGCCAAAGCTTTTAAACTTCAGAATAAAGCATACCCTCAGAAATTTTTAAGTAATTCAGTGGTCAGGAATTGCTGCTGACACTAAATTTCTGAGCTGGTGCCCAACTGTCCAAACAGTTCGGAGACAAAAATGTTTATCCAACCATGATAAATGGGATGGAACAACCACTATCTATCAGCATAATAAGCAGTTGAGAAACTCCTCACTGGAGTCATCATGAAAGATGTGGTATAAATCTTCCTTTTTTTTAATGCTGCAGTTTTCTCCCTTTCCTAATTCAAGATTAATACATTTCAGGTTTCTGTGCTTTTGCAAATACCCACTCCTTCACCTCCTCCCAACATCCTCTAACATACGCTGCTCAGATTGTCATTCTTCTCTCACACTTTTTTGCTTTTTTTCCCCTCTAACTTCATGCTGGCATTTATTATTTCTTTTTCACATTTATGCTGCCTGCCTTGCCCTGTTAGCCCTCTAATTCACCCTGGCGTACTTGTCTCTGTCACTCCCATTCTCCACTTTTCCACCTTCACTCGGCATTTTGAAGTTCTCAGTGCATCTTGATTGGTGCAAGCCTGAATGCAAAGTTGGGCCTGACTGGAGGCCAAGCTTTCCAATATCTCTTGAAGACTATATAGCGAAGATAAAGAGGATGCTGGCTCTGTGAAAATGAAGTCAATTAGGTCAAGCAATTACGCACTCGTGGTATATAATACACGAGCCCAATTTTAACGTATTGGGAATCAGGCACATGGCCAAGGTGAGAGTATAAATCTCCATGACCCCAGTAATAAGAGGCCTACTCAATTATATTTTCCAAGCCTCAGTTGGCTGTTTCCGGCGAGCAGAAACATAATTGCGGTGGAAGAAAGTCCCTGGCCAGCATTGGGTGAGCTGCAGGGAGGGCAGTTTTGGCAGAGGCTTGCATTTGGGAAAGTAAGCGTTTCTAATGAAGAGGAGGACTGAACTTCCCTCGTAGGGCCTCTTACCTCTTGGTTTTACAAGCAAAGCTTTTTTTAAAAAAATGTGTGATTGTGCTTCTTTGAGTGTCTGACCTTCTTCCTGCTGTCTTCATTTATGGGAAAGCTTCCCAGCTCAGGCCACCCCAGCTCAATTAAAATAGCGTTTGGGATGAGGGAATGATCAGAACCCTGCCCTGTATATTTAAATGAGGCTTCAGGCAGGCACCCTGGTCTGCTGCTCAGATTAATACATAAAACAAGGGAAACAGATTAAGATGTAGGTGTTTAAAATCATCTCCTGCATGATTTTAACTGTTTGCCAACTTATTCAGTTCCCAGCAGGTTCCGAGAGTTAAAATCATGCCTATTGCTTCAGTCAGAGTCTATTCTCTCAGGAACTTCAATTGTTCAGTTCTGTTCAATCATTAAGTGAAACAATTTTCGACTCTTCTATATTATGACGATCTGGCAACCGACCGGGACGAATATCATTGACAGATTTATTTCAAATAATATGCATGGCAGTTAGACAAAAAGAGTTTTGTTCCCAAAATACAAGTGCATTCGATCTCACGAGTGCTTAAGTACAGTCTGGCTAATTTAAAGCACATTGTACTTGCTTTCAGCAGATGTATTGTGGGACAGGGGGAAGGTCAGAAATTTTCGGTTTAATCCCAACAGCCACACAATTGAAATTTGGAGTTATAATGCTGACAATGCAGTGTGATTTCTTTCTCACTTTGTTGCCAGGGAGGCTTTTTTTTTGGTTTTTGGAAAGTTATAATAGTATAACAGAAAATAAGCCCTCCTGCATGACCTGTGGGCTGACAGCACTCTTCATTACAGTGCTTGTTGTCAGTAATAGGCAGAATCCCTCAGGCCAGTAAAAATGGGTCTAAACTGCCGTGATTGGCTATAATCGCCACCTCTAATTGAAACAGCCTGTGTTACTAGTGGGAGGAATTCTGGGATCCCTGGCTGGCTCCCAAGAATGCCCAGAATGTTAGCTTTTTTTTCCTGCAGGCATCTTACATCAGCTTAGTTTATGACAGAAAAAGTATAGAATTCTAAGAAACTTCAGACCAAAGACCGTGTACCGACACACAGGCAAGAAAACAAAATATTCTGGATCTTCATACCGAGGAAAGTGATCTTCATCATCCAGGTAAGATTTTCCTTGCAAATCATTTGTGGCAGCTTTAAACTGCACGTCTGATGTTTTTGTTTAAACTGGAAAAATCTTACTACTTTTTTTTTAAGAGATAGGCGAATCGTGGTTCATTCAAACCTAATAAAAATAAAGAGCTACCACATCATTTGTAGCTCTCATTTCATGGAGACGATAGTATTGAAAACTGATACACTTTGGAAAAAGAAAACTTTTTTTGGTTCAAATATAATTTTTTTTGCTGTCTGCATGGCAGGCATAACCAGATGATCATCGACAGCACCGATAATTCCAATACATGCAAAGTGTCCAGATGCAAGTTTTGTGGACTCTTAACTTTCAGAATCCATGGAAGTAGAAATTTTTAGGATCAGTATCCATTGTTAGACAAATGTGCATTGCCATGATCATGCATTACTATTGTATTATCTATCTGCAAGCTTTTCGGTCCACATCTATTTTGCACAGTTGTCTTATTGTCCAAGCTGCTCGATACAAATTGTATTTCCCAGTTGTTTTTACAGCTGTTTAATCGTGCTGCATAGACTTTTATTTCTGCATCTGTAGAATCAGTTTTGTAAGCTTGTTTATTTTAGTTAGGGAGCTGTTTGAGCAGTAGTAATGTCACTAATCCAGAGTGATTCAGAGACTGAGGCTAAAGTTCTGAGGAGCCGGTTCAAATCCCACCATTACAACTGGTGGAATTTATTAGTATTTAATAAAATATGGAATTGAAAACAAGTCTTGGTGATAGTGACCAGTAGTAGTATCATCAATTGTCATGAAGAAAAAGCCATCTGGTTCACTAATGCCCTTGAGGGAAGGAAATCTGCCATCCTGGCAATGTATGTCTAATCCTACTTGGACTCCAGATCCACAGTAGTATGGTTGACCCTTAAATGCCCTCTGAAATAGAACATAGAACATAGAACATAGAACAATACAGCACAGAACAGGCCCTTCGACCTTCGATGTTGCGCCGACCAATATAAAAAGCAATGCCCCTCCAAACTAAACCATTCCCTTCTCTTCCATATACTTATCAACTAACCTCTTAAACGCCACCAAACTTGGCGCATCCACAACTGCTGCAGGCAGGGCATTCCACTCCCGAACCACCCTTTGGGTAAAGAAATGGTCTAGTTAGGCCACTCGGTTGAAAGGCAATTAGGAATGGGCAACAAATGCTGTACCTTGCCAGTGTTAATTCGATCACAAGAAAAAATAATATAGTTTTCCTCACCACTTGCTGAACACAGATCTATTTACCTTCGGACCAACATGTTTCCAGAACCAAAAATGTTCCACAAATAAAGCTCTGAATAATAGCTGGTGTATGTTGTGGAGATGGGAGATGGTGATTCAGAACCTCGCTAAGCAGATGCTGCATGGAGAAAATAGGGACCTACAGGCCAGTTAGTCTGATACCAGTCCTCAGAAAAATGCTGGAATCTATTATTAAGAAAGTCTTAACAATGCACATTGAAAATCAGATAGAGCCAACATGATTTTACAAAGTAGAAGCATTGCGGGATTCTTCACCTTGTTTATCCCAAAACTGTATGATTGCACCCGAAGTCAATGGACCGTCCCATGGTCCACCCCTTGTCTGATACAATTCCTGTGGCAGGCAAGATGGTAAAATTCCAGCCATAGTACTTAACATTATCAGACTATTTTGAGGATGTAACAAGTAGGGTAAATAAAGGAGAACCAGATGTAGTGTACTTGCATTTCTAAGAGGCACTCAAAAAGTTAATGCACAAGATAGGGGCTGGAATTCTACCACTTCGCCTGTCCGCAATGGGAATTGGAGCAGGTGTAGGGCGGACAATGCAAAGTCTGTTGATCTCAGGCAGGATTTTACAGTTTTTGGATGAGCAAGGCTATAAAATCCCACCAAAGGGGTCATGGAGTTGGATATAATATGTTAGCATGGATAGAGATTTGTTAGTGGACAGGAAGCAGAAAGTTAGGGATAAATGGGACAGTTTCAACTTGGCAGGCTATGACTAGTGATGTGCCAGGGCTTCGGATATTTACAATCTATGTTTATGACTTAGAACAAGAAGGTCAGGAGTAATGTATCCAAGTTAGTTGGTATGAGAAAATGAGGTGGGAATGTAAGCTTTAAGAAGACATAAAGATGAAGGCAGAGAGATATGACTGATTAAAGCAGTCGATGGAGTATAAGCGGAAACGTGCAGTTATTCACTCTGGTAATAAAAATTAAAAAAAACAGAATATTTTTAAGAACAGAGCAAAGAACAAAACAGCACGGGAAACAGGCCCTCCAGCCCAACGAGCCCATGCCGCCACCCTGATGTTCCCACCTCTACCCGTGATTCCTGCCTATGTTGATAGATCTATGGATTAAAAACCAAATTTGAGACAATTTAGGGAGAATTTGTTTTGCCAATTAGCCTAAGAGCACATCTTTGGGATGTGGGAGGAAACCGGAGCACCCGGAGAAAATCCATGCAAGCACGGGGAGAATGCGCAAACTCCCACAGACACAGGCCCAAATCCATGTATCTGCACAACACAGCGATAGTCACTGAGCTGTCATGTTGCCCATCAAATGGTCCAGGTCAAGCGTACACTAACGACGTGAAGCACTAGGCTACGCTCGAAAAAAAAAACCAAGAGCAGCCCTCTCACGACCCATCGCGTATATGCCCCTCGTTAGACAACAAGGTGGACCAAAGCACCTGTAGGATAAAAACAAGCACATCAATATTATCATCTATTTACACACTTTCCAGGGACTCCCAAGGCTCATGATCCCTATCTTAAATCAGTTTTCTATATCCCTCCATTCCCATTCTGTTCATGTGCCCATCTAAGTATTTCTTAAATAACTCCAGAGTGCCTGCCTCCACCACTTTACTTGGCAGTGCATTCCGTACCCCCACCACCTTCTGTGTGAAAAAACTCCCTTTAACATCCAAATTATACCTTGCACCCCTCACCCTAAGCCCGTGACCCCTCGTGTTATTCAAGTCTATCCTAGGAAAAAGCTTAACCCTGTTTACTCTATCTATACCCTTCATAATCTTGTACACCTCTATTAGATCTCCTCTAAGTCTACGTCCTTCCAAGGAAAACAGTCCCAATTTGCCTAACCTCTTCTCGTAACTCAGACTTTCCATACCAGGCAGCATCCTGGTAAACCTCCTGTGCACCCTCTCCAGAGTATCCACGTCCTTCCGGTAGTAAGGCGACCAGAACTGGACGCAGTATTCCAAATGAGGTCTAACCAACGTTTTATACAATTGCAACATTAAAGGCCAGCTCTTGTACTCTAAACCCCTTCCTATAAAGGCTAGCATACCATATGCTTTCTTCACAGCCTTCTCCACCTGCTCTGCCACCTTCAGAGACATGTGTACTTGCACCCCAGGTCCCTCTGCGTTTCTGTACTCTTAATAGGTCTACCCTTTATCATAAACCTCCCCCCTACATTCTTTCTCCCTCTTAAAAAGCCATAAAACTTCTGAGAGCCTAATGTTACCAACTTCTTTCAAACAGAAGATATGTAACCATTTAAATATACTTTTTTTTTCTGGCTGACTGGAATTTGCATTGATCAAATCTTCAAGAGTTTCTGCTTTGAGACTTGTCAAAGAGGCTTTAGGAAAAACACACCAGAAGAAACGGATATAGGCAGGCACTGAAACTTTATTTAATTGGTCTCATTCAACAAGCGCCAGTTACAAACTGCACTCCTTCCTCAGATTCCCCCTAGGATCATGTAATGTTGTGCAGCAACAATTTTAAGCCAATGTTATGATTGCAAAAATGGAAAACTATGTATTATAAATATAGTACAAGTTGACGTTCAAACCTACAAAGATCTTCACATAAGGAACACAGTAGGTTGTGAGGTACAGCAAGAAATTATAACAGCATTAGAACATTGGTTTTTATTGCAAGGGAATTAGAGTACAAGGACAACTAATTCTTGCTACTATTCTATAGGACTTTTGATGAGACCACACTTGGAGTGCAGTATTATACTGTGTACAGTTTTGATTTCCATTTCAAAGCATGGATTGACTTTGAATGCAAGTCATACAGCGAAGGCTCACTAGATTGATTCCTATGGTGGGAGAGTTGTCCTATGATGAGAGGTTGGGTAAAGTGGATCTCTCTCTCTCTCTCTCTTTGGAGCAGAAGAATGCAAGCTGATCTCATTGAAATATACAAGATTCTGAAGGGGTTTGAAGTGATAGACGGAAGTTGTTTTCCTGCGTTCATGAATCTAGGACTGGAATCTTATAACCATTCACGCTGGTGGGATTTTACCATCTGCCGCAGTGAATGGAAATTTGACTGGGTGCCGAATTCTCCAACTTAACTGCAGCAGGAGTGTGATGTGAACAGCTGGTAAGACCATGCCCTACAACACAGAGTGTAACCTCAGGATAATGGGCAATCATTTACAACTGAAATGAGGAGAATTTCCTTCACTCAAAAGGCTGTGAATCTTTGGAGCTCTATCACAGAGGGTTATGGGTGGTCCATTGTTGAGTATGTGTTGTAATGAATAGCAGAGCAGCTCGAGGAGCTGAATGATTTACATCTGCTTCTATTTCTTATGTTTTCTTCACAAAGTTGAAAAAACAAAAAGCTTTTTGTAAATTTGTTTTGGATTGTATTTAAATGTTTTGAAAAAATGTGCAACAACCATTGAATAAAGAGTAAAAACCCAACATCCCGCAGATATTGGGAATCTGAAAATTCTTTCACTCCGCAACACTAATTCTGTTTCTTTTTGTACGGATTCTGCTTGACCTGCAGAATATTGCATGTCATTATTGAGAAAGGAACCTTTCTTTTGCTGAGAGTCTGAAACAGTGATGGTGCAAATATCCACTCAATTTTCATACGTAAGAACTGTTTTTTTTACACAGTGGACCAGGATTCAGTTTTTAATTAACTGATAAATGAAATTCTGGGCCATTCAATTGCTTTGTATTGCAATAATCATTAGCAATTCATCTTGTGGATTCCATCATGCAAATCAGCCTCCCATCCATTAACTCCATCAACATTTCCCATTGCCTCGGAAAAGCAGCAACCATTATCAAAGGTCCCATGCACCCAGACATTCTCTCTTCTACTTTTCTCCACAGGAAAAAGATACAAAGGTCTGAGATCACATATCAACTGGCTTCAGAACAGCTTCTTCTCTGCTGCCATCAGATTTTTGAATAGACTTCCATTTATTAAGTTGACCTTTCTCTACACCTGAACTATGACTGTAATATTATATTCTGCACCTTGTCCTTTCCTTCTCCTCCATATATGCTATGAACAGTATACTTTGTCTGTATAGCAAGTAAGAAACAAAACTTTTCACTGTATCCCAATGCATGTGACAATAATAAATCAAATCAGTGCTTTCTTTCTCTTTCCCTTCTCACCCACAAAGGTAAGAATTGATATCAAGAGCAATTAAAGTTTTTTTTAAAGTTTATTTATAAGTCACAAGTAAGGCTAACATCAACGCTGCATTGAAGTTATCGTAAAATTAGCCTTTTCAACCTAACCGGCTACTTGGGGAACAGACAGGATTGGATTCAATGCTAGTTTTACATTCTTTGATTAGTAGAGAGGAATATTTGTTCGGATGTAAAACTAACATTCCACCCAATCCCGTGTGGGGCTTCTGCTCAGTGAGTCAGGTTAAAAATACCTCACACTGAGTCAGTGGCAAGGGAGCAGAGTGAATGATGCATGTCTACCTTCATCATTTCCAATTATAAAATAGAGGAAGTTGTTACCATCCATGACTTAATGTTGTATACGTTGTCTGATGAGACATCAAGAAGTCAAGAAATGTGACCTGTTTTTGACTGTAAAATGAACTGTTTCAATGGTGACTCTAGGCTAGATGGAATCAAACAGGAATTTCAGGTATTTTCAATTTGATTTATTATTGTCACAAGTATTGGGATACAATGAAAAGCATTGTTGCTTGCACACTATTGTAGTAAGTCTTCACAGGCAGAAGCCCCTTCACCAAAATCCCTTTATTTACAAACTCAAACAGCAGTACGTAAAGTTAGCAGTCTATCTCCGGGGGTGTCAGAGGAACTGACTCTCCCAGTTAAGTACAAGGCAAAGACTTCCTGATTGGCCGATCAATTGAATCCTTAATCAAGGAGCTCATACTCCAATAAGCATCAATGGTCTGATTGAAGTCATTATATCCATACAGATAAAGTATACCGTTCGTAGAATACATAGATGAGAAGGAAAGGAGAGGGCATAAAATGTAGTGTTATAGCTAAGGTGTACAGAAAGATTAGCTTGACATTCAAAAGTTTGATGGCAGCAGTGAAGAAGATGTTCTTCCCTCCGAGGAAAGAGATTCCATTAATTGGAAAGACATCTGAAGAATGGGAAGAATTTGGCTGAAAAAATATGCAGCTTGCCCATTTTGTAAATGGTGGCTAGCATAAATATCATTCCAAAATCTGCTTGAATTGTGCCTAATTGGAAACGTTGTGCCACCAGAACTGATGTTTTTAGAACAGATATTTTTCATCATTTTACAATTTCAAAGTGAAACTCTGTCACATGGAGTTTTTCCAAGGTTACAACATATTGTGGGGAAATTTCATTCAGTTGGAAACTTAAACCTAAATTTGTCTTCTGCTAATCAATCAATCATTCAAATAGTTATTTAGCTATTAGTGCATTTGGAAATTCATTCCAGATGTTGAAATGGTCTAGCAATTTGTGAAAAGAGAGCTTCAAACTTTCAAATCAAATTATGTGCATTAATCTTCACATGAAACCCACTATTTATTACTGTTAGGTTTCTAATTTCAAACTTAAATACTGTAACATTCATGTTATTTGAGTAGGATGCTTTCAATTTACCTTCTTTAAATTGTCTGCTATGTTCTATCAATCCTTGCAATCAATTAGACCACCACAACTGCTGTGCTGGAACAACTGGGATTTCCTCTCCAGATATCGAGTGATTGTTCTGAGAATAATTGGCAAGGTTTTCTGTTAATCATTGTAGACAGAGTAACTAGAAGAGGAAGTACTTGTAGATCCAGAACAGATGAAATGATTTGATAGGTTTGCCAGAAACTGTGATGGGTAGCTTGTAAGAAAATAAGTTGAAAGGGATGGGGGGGGGGGGTGATCTGATGTTCAATTCAGACCATACCCATGAATTGGACAGCACTGTCAGCCTTGGTCCAGTGGGGCCGCTCTTCTATCTCAGTCAGAAAGCCATTATATTGGTGTCCTTGGTTGCAATGTTGGAGATGCTGAGCAGATTTTTTCAACCCATTGGCAACCAATGGTGAGCTGTCTCTGTCATGGAAAAACCCACCATAAAGGGAAGAGGGGGCTGGTGAATTCCCTCTGAGATTATGGGATGTTGAAGCATCTGCCCTCTCAGATGGATTTGACCGATCTATTCCAAAGAGAAGAAAGGGAGAAGAAAGGGAAATCTCCCAATGTCCCAGCCAGCATTTATTTTGCAACTAATGCCTAAAAACGAACAGTCTCACCATTTATTTAATTGCTGTTTGTGGGACCTTTCTGTCTGCAAATTAGCTACTATGTTTTCAACATGATAACAGTGATTTTGGGCTGAATTTTCCAAAAGAAAATGGAAAGTGTCAAGTTCTGGCTGAAAACCAATGTGTTCCTCCCCAGAAACACAGCCAGCTTTTCACCTCTGACACTTTGTCAAACAAGAGCGGGGAGGCATTTTGTGCTGTCACTTTGGCAGAGCAGGCCTGACAGAATTGGCAAGACCAGCTCCACAGAGATCAAGGTGCATTTTTTAAAGGGTGCCCCAATCTCAAAATCAAAGTAAAGGCCCCTTCCATCCTAATCCTCATTGACATCAGATTCTCCCTCCATACTTAATCGCTGGCACTGGGGCATCATGATTACTCCCCTCCCTCATATAATGAGATTCCCCCCTCACGGTAGGGTTCCCTAGAGGCCCTGTCCAAGATTCTGCTCCCAGCCCCACTTCCATGCTAGTGCCAATCTGGTACTTTCCCTGACCACTTGGGCTACATTGGTCTCCGTGCCCCCCTCCTGGTCATCTCAATGGCTGGAGACTAGTAGTGATTTCCATTGATGTGATGTCATGCCGGTGAGTGGGAGGAAGAGTATATCTAATGATCCCAGAAGCAATGGTGTTAAGCCATTCAAGTATATTTACATTGATGGTAAAGAGATTCACTCACGCCCAGCTGATTAATTTGCTGGCGGTGTTCGGGGAAGATCTCAAACTGAGATCCCACCACTGAAAATCCCACACGGTCCTCTTGCGAGAGTTAGTAGCCATTACAGGATTTGTATCTGCAACAAATGGACCAGAGAATCGTATGTTTCAAAAGTATGTCATGGGCTGTGAAGCACTTTTGAAATGTGCTTAAGTTGAGAAAGATGCTATATAAATACAAGCTTTTTTTCCTTTCTTCTCTCCAGTGTCAAACTTTGACTACAGTCCTGTGAAGCACACTTCTGCATTAAATGCATAAAAATACAAATTTTTGCTGCTTCATCAAAATTTATATGGTTTTCAATGCATGAATCTCATTTTCTTCTTTACAAGAAAGCAGACTGATGGGGTCTGGAGATAACAACTGCTGAATTCTTTTTCCCTCACTTCCGTTCCATGTCTATGAACTTCCCCATTCCCTGCTGAGATGGAAGTATTCCCCCACATTACATCTGAGATTAAGAACTCAGTGGAAGAAGGGATCACACTTACATTCCATCATGTTGCGAAACATCATGTCAGGGCAATATTCGGCTCCTCACTTCTTATAGCTTGCAAGTTTTAATATATTCATAAAATAAACAATGTTGCACTTGAGAACTCATTCTGAAATTTTTCAAAATTTATATTAAAATAAGTAGATTTGTTCATGAACCAAACCCAGTAAAATGCAAACTTATTTTATAATAAATAAAATAATGTGGCAGGAATTTCTAAGTGGGATGCATCACTAATAGGATAGAAAATCTGACAAGGCAGCCAAATGGTAGCAATTCCCAGTCCCGGTTCAGAAAAACCCGGCCTATACATCTTGAGCATGAAATGTGTTTCTCTTTTCACTTAATTCCGTATAGGATGGTCTCACAGCTCAAGGAATCCGGGTTTGCTTCTGATCTCATGACATTGTCTGAGTGGTGTTTGCACCTTCTCCCTGTGTCTGTGTGGGTTTCCTTTGGGTGCTCCGGTTTCTTCCCTAAATCCAAAGATGTGCGGGTTAGGTGGATTGGCCATGCAAAATTTCCCCTTAGTATCAGAGGGACTAATGGGGTAATGGAAATATGGCCTGGGTGGGATTGTTGTTGGTACAGGCTCAATGGGCCAAATGACTTCTTTCTGCATTGTATGTTTTCTATGAAAACAGTGAACTTGCAATAAGAAAGGAAAAAGTTTGCATTTATTTTACCATCTTACATTATTAGGGTCTCCTGATGCTCTGTAGGCAGTGACTCCAGTTACTGTTACAATTTGAACGCAAGCAGGATCCAATTCACGTACAACAAATGAGTGAACGACCAGATAGTCTACTGAAGGCTGGGGGAAGATTTTTGACTGGACTGGAACTGGGACTTCTTTCTATTTGGGATCTTGTACACGTATCGAGCAGACAGGAGCTCGGTTAAATGTCTTAAAGTAGAACCATCTTCACCAACAACATTGTACTCTCTTAATACTGCACTGGTGTTTCAGACTGGAATGTATGAAATGTTAGTTGTAATTTGAATTATTTAGGGAACTTCATGGTCTTATCTAATCTTTACGCTTTTGATGTCTAACGGGGTAGATTTGCATGCAAGGTTCATTGCAAAAGCCTATAAATAATCAAAAAGAAAAGGGGACTTGGATCTGAAATCCAAAGTCCTGATTTTCTTAAAGACCAAATTTAAAGCATGTATATCATGGAAAAGTCATGCCTATATGTGAGCATTGAGCTGGAAAATAGAAGGTAAAGAAGGGAACAGAAAATAATTGTGCACAAAATTACTCTAATTTCATTTGTAAAGTTAAGGAAATAAGGGCTAATTAGTTAGTAGAGCTTTAATGTTTTGTTTAGACAGAGGTTGGAGAACAATTTGTTTATAGCATCTCTTCAGAAACAAAAAAAAGTTAATCACTTAATTTTTTCCCCTACATTAACATTATCGACTGTGAAGTTTGAAATTGCTCAAATAACAAAGCTCTTCCATCATGTAAATAGTACAATGCAACAATGTACGATATGGTAATATAATGTTATTGTTACCCACCTAACACCCATGAGGTTCATGGGATGAAAGATCTGTGTACAAATCCCACCTTGGCAGTTGGGAATTTAAATCCAATCAAACCTAGAAATTTAACCAAAAAAAGCTGCCATCAGTAATGGAGACCATGAAACTATTGCAATGTTATAAAAGAAGTTTTGCTTCACTGCACTCAGTTGCCCTCACTATTCTGGGCTACAAGTGACTCTAGGCCATGATTCCTCCAAGCTGTTGTGCTGGTTGGCATCCCATTATCTCCTTTAAGTGGCCACTCAAGAAATCTGAAAAGTTTGTCAACTTAAAGAAAATCATCCAAACAATTTTTTAAAAATACATATGTTGTTCTACTTCCACAGCAATGAGCTTCTCTGAACTGTCCTCCAAAATGACCTAGCTAGATACTCATTCCAATGGATGGCTTACCACTGCCTTCATAAGCACATTAGCTACTAGCCTTGTCAGCAGTGTCTATATCCCATTAATGAACTTTTAAATAATCTACAGCTTCATTTCAGGACTTGCAAAGGTTTTGAAAAAGGCGGCAGCGTCAAAATTTCAAAAATGGATTAGGGCTCCTTCAGAATTAAGGCCAAAAATTAATTTGAATTTAAACTGGATTGAAATATAAAGATGTCAAGATTCCAAATCCTGTCAAGATGTGGTATAATTGTTCTGCATTTGTGGGTGCTTTGTGGTCCCATTTATGTTTGATGGTAATAGTCTCTGACAGGATACGAATGTTAATTTGAATGGCTGCATATATTCACAAATATCTGTAATGCATAAAGTATTGCTTGTGCCCATTGATATAAAAATGAATCTTAACTTTATTAATGTGGAGCTGCAATCTCCCAATAGCTGGTTTGATGAAATGGGAGTGCTTAGAGTTTCAAACTTTTGGGTTTGTAGAGAAGCAAGCAATAGAAAATATTTATAGTTGATTCAGTCGGTTTTTGGTTTGTTTCTATTCATATAGTTGTTTGAATATGTGAGCAGTTCACATCTCTTGAAAAACAAACTTTGCTAGTTACCTTCAGCGAAAGTGACAAACTGTTAGTTACTTAGCTGTTTTGAGTATCTACCAAAATTGCACTCTTGCTAAAGTGGATAACAACATACGAAGGGTCTTACCAGTCTTACCAGTCGTTCACAACACACTCCTGCTGCAGGAGATTGGAGAATTTGGTGCCCAGCCAAATCTCTGTTCACTGCAGTGGGATGGGAAAATCTTGCTGGCATGAAAGGCCATAGCATTCTGGCCATACGTGCCTGTCTGAGGCTCATAAGATCATGCCTAAAGTTGACAGGAAATGCTGTCAACTTGATGGTAAAATCAGGGCCATAGTATCTGAAGGCGTATACATTAAGTTAACATGTTCCTCTTTTTTCTATCTGCTCCTGAATCACATCATTCTGTACTTCACATCATTCTCCCACTCAATAGAGGAGCTATTGTTAAATTTTGCAGTTGTCTTTCTTGTCCCTCTCCATTCATTTCAGTCTCTCTAGCCCTCAGCTTCTCAATTTTCAAATCACACTTCCACTAGTCACATAGAGGTGCATGAATTAAAAAATTGCTTTGTCTCTTCATATATATCTCTGAAAGAAGTGAATACCTACTGTCTAGAGATTCACCAGGGCAGAACTACATTCTAATAATGCATGTCATTTTGTTTAATTGAAGATTAACTTTTAGTAAAGTTTGAATTTCTGTTTTTATGTAAGGTACTTCTTTGTATTCAACCGAAAAATTTAAATAAAAAGTCAATCATTCGGAATTTAAAATGCTGTATTTTTAATACTCCAACACTGGTGATAATCTGGCCCATGTTGGTCTGTATCATGCCAGTTTGTCCACCATCTACAGAGCACCAGTCAGCAATGTGATGGAATATTCTCGCTTTGCCTGGATGAGTGCAGCTTCAACAACACTCAAGAAGTCCAATATCATGCAGGACAAAGCAGCATGCTTGACTGGCGCTCCACCCACAAATATTCATTTCCTTCACCACCAATACACATTTGCAGCATCTACAAGATGCACTGTAAATTCTCACCGAGGCTGCTTAGACAGTATCCACAACTGTTACCATCTAGAAGGAGAAAGGCAATAGACACATAGGAACACTGCCACCTAGAAGTTCCCCTCTGAACCATTGTCATCCTGACTTGGAAATATATTGCCGTTCCTTCAATATCACTGGGTCAAAATCTTGGAACTCCCTCCCTAACAGCACTGTGGGTGTACCTATATTACATGATCTACAGCGGCAGCCCACCACCACCTTCTCAAGAGCAATTAGGAATGGACAATAAATGCCGGCCTATCCAGCAAAGCCCACATCACATGAATAAATGAAAAAAAGCCTCCATATGTGTCCCAGGAAGGCCCATATTTTTATCTGGTCCAATCATATTTTGAGTATGATCAGTGATAGCAAATTGAAATAATTAACCAATTGGAATTAAAATTCAATTTTTAACGTATTCTGCAAACATGATAGCATTTATGACAAAAGAGACATATGTATTGGCTCACAGGTGTAGTTTATAAACATAAGACTCTGCATTTCTGAAATGGATCACTGCTGAAAATATTATTCCATCAAGAATGGAACCAGAAAAATGTTTCTTTGGACATAAAAAAAATCAATGACCCTTGAAAGCAGACATGGAGATTGCAGTGTGTGATTAATCTGTGTTGGTTGCTTCTGATAGAGTCAGCACACAAATTTATGCTGTCTATGTGTTTAAGTGATATTGTGCAGTCAGTGCTAAGCATGCTGCTAAGTAGCTGTGAGCCTTGACTCAGCTAAAGTAAAATCGTGGGAGGTTAGCCTGAATTCTTTAAAAGGGAAGAATGTTATGATTACAACTGGTGGGGGCTAGAGGTCACTCTAAAAGTCATTGTATATCAGGAATGATACCAGAATGGCACAATGTGGTAGAGAATGAGTTTCAATACTTTCTGAAGCTGTACTGGAGCCCTTGGTTCAGGAGGTAGAGAACAGGAGAGAGTCATCTATCCACAGTGATGAGGAATCCCTCCTGACAAACTTTGAGAAGACAGTGGAAGCAGAACACCAAGATAGCCAATGCCAGGAATTAAGACTCAAGAGCCTAGATGCAAAAAGTTCAACGACCAAACGCTAATAGTCAAGATCAGTGAACATATCTGAACACAGTCCAAAAGACGTGCTAGTTAGATGCATTGGCCAAGTTAAATTCTCCCTCAGTGTACCCAAACAGGCGCTGGAGTGCAGCGCATAGGGGATTTTCACAGTAACTTCATTACACTGTTAAGTTACACCTACTTGTGACAATAATAAATAAACATATCTTCAAATATCATGTCAATGCACCACCAGCCTTGGGCATTACTCAATGCATGGTAACTCCACACATCACCCAGCAACATTTTCTATCAGTTACTACTTATATCTAACATTCATTGCTTCACCCCACTCTCGCACATTCTGCCTGGCTGGAAGTCCCACACCAATATCTCACAGCTTGCCCACAATCAGCTGTTTGATCATGGTAGTCATGTGGCTCCCATTGCTCCACAGACACTGGCACACTTCCCTTTCGCAGGACAAGTTGGCACACAATCAGAGGCAGCAGCACCTAATTACTAGGGGTAGGCATGGCTGCATGTCCTCACTGCCATGGCAGAGACATTATTAGCTATCACTGGAGAAGCCACAGTTGAGGTTGCTTTCAATGGTGAATCAGAAACAACCAAAGAGGATGGTGAGTTCTTACCTCCTCCTTCCCTTCACAACCCATTTCCCACTTTTCTCATAGTCTCTTCTGATTTATGGGCTGCAGACGGTGTTAGAATTTACCTCTTTCTTTCTCCCCCCACCCCTGAGCATGACCCTACCCTAGAGCATTTCTCCTTTTTGCTACCCGGGAACTGCAATCTGGCCAGATAGTGATGAGAGAGCAGAAGGAGCAACAGGAAGACAGTTCTGAGGAAGAAACATTTGTCATTCACACTTTCAGCTTAGATAGTGACACTGTGCAAGTTTCAGAGGATAGACTATAGGCAGGATTGCATGTAGTGAGCTACTAATGATCAGCAAAAAGGACAGAGACAAGGCTATCGCCAGTGCCAGCTGGCCACAGCCTGAAATCACATGGGAGCTCTACTTCAAAGAACTCAAATTAGCACTTTGATGGGCAGGCTACAGAAGAAGTTTGTTGAGTATGCACAATGAAATGCTTGTTGCTTTTTTAGACCTGGCAGAACTCATTGTCAATAAGAACGAAGGTACCCAGCGCAGAATTGGCATGGAGATTAGTGCCCAATCCTCCTCAGTGTTGAAACATTGGCCAACTCCATGAGTTCACCTGCCATTCTAACCATAATGTAGTGCCTGATGGTCGATGTTTCAGCTTGTACTGTAGCACAAGCAGAAGCCACTTAACCCCAGAGTGCTGCTGTGGAAGCTCAGACAAAGGTCTCCAAGCTCAAAATGCTGCCAGGCAAGCTCAGACTGCTTTGGAAACTACCAAATCCTTCAAAACTGCAGTAAGAACCATTGGAGCAACTACTCTGAGAGTAGCTGGTGATTCCTTTAAATATCACCACTAAAGATCTTTTTCCTGCTGCTTTTAATATGCATCCAGCCATGTGAGTTGGCTAAAGCATCATGATCCAAAATGGCACCTCATATGTCAAATTGGGGTTACAAAATGATTAATGTTACATTCTGTGTACTCCACCAGATTCTTATGGACTATCCCATGCTAATGCTGGAACAGCATAGTGGCTGGCACTGTTGCCTCACAGCACCAGGGACCTGGGTTCAATTCCAGCCCTGGGTGACAGTGTGTAGTTCACACGTTCTCCCCATGTCTGCATGAATTTTCTCCAGGTGCTCTGGTTTCCTCCCACACTCACAATTTGTAGGTTAGATGGATTGGCCATGGAAAATTGCTCCTTAGAATCCAAACATATGTAAGTTTGATGGATAAGGCATAGGAGAGGGCTTGGGTAAGGTGCTCTGTCAGAGTCAATACAGGCACTATGGGTCGAATGGCCTCTTTGGCACTTTATGGATTCAATAATTCTATAATCTGAGCAAAATAGTGCCCAGGGTAGTTAATACCTGATGTGTGCATGCATGCTGATGACCCTATTTTGGAGGCAAAACAGCACTCACAGCACAAAAGAAACAAATACTTCAAATCTGAATTAAACAGTCTTAAATCCATATATATAGAACAAAAAAGGTATATGGCAAGTGTCACAGTTTTAACAAAAGAAAAGGGAATTCAGAACAGAGTATGTACTTCCACCATGCTGTCTTAACACAACATTATTGCAATTGATATTTCTGAAAATTGACACATGTCATCAAAGCTTTTTGTCTTGCACTTACAAATCTGCAACAGTATCAAGTTTCAAAAGGACTAGCAAATATATACTGCTGTTTGATTGGAAAGTGGACTCTGATTGGTTGAGGCATTGCCATGGAGAATGCACCAGAGAAGTTATTCCATAAACATTTGTTTAAATTCAATGTTATCAGTTGTACTCATCATGTGGCACATTTAAGCTTGTCAGGTACTACATATATTAATAGGCAGGGATGTGTCCTTGACAAATAAAAAATCATGTTCAGGTATTGAATTTTTTTAGGAAAACAAAGGCTTGGTAACAACAGTTGTATTTTGGTGTATTTACATGGCCTTGCTTCGATTAATTAGAGCAAACTAGCTGGTTTAAATTTAAACAGAAACTTGGGAGAAACCTGCTCCCTGATGCATTCTCAACCACTCAGTGTCCAGTTGCCAACAAATAAGCACTCTTAGTTCATACAATATCAATTTGTTGTTCCCTCTGAAACTTGGTATTCTTATAATTCTCTCCAAATGAGCGCTAGAAATAAAGCTTTCGGCAGCTTGTCTCTTTGTTTCAGCTATGTTCAAGTTACGGCAATTTTGCAGCTCTCGCTTGAGGCTTTTCCATGCCTGGTGAATGCAGTGTAACTATGACACAGAAAAAGGAAATATTTTTTATCAAGAGCTTCCATTTAGATGATGAGGCTTCAGGTCAACCTACATATAACAAGCTGCTCTGAAAACTCTGCTCATAATTTGATAGCTGTGACAAATTCCACCGCAACAGCTGAGACAGTGCACAACATTCGAAAACAACTGGCAACATTCTAAATCAAACAACCCACAACATTCTTTAAAAAAAAGTCAATTCCCCTTGTCTCTAGTTGTTAACGGATGCTTTATAACAAAATCCAAGATCAAAATCCACATCATCAACAAAAACTAATCAGTTCCTTCTACCTGTTTATCAAGTTTCATTGAAATCCATCCAATAATGGTAGAGGTGATAAGTGACCCGATCATTGCATATGTTAATATTAATCCAAAGTGGAGCAGTGTTTAATATCTGTTTTCCAAGTCAATACAGTGGTTGATCATTTCCAAGCAACAACATATTTTTATTCATTCCATCTGTTAACAATTTTCTTATGTTTGTAATAACCCCTCATCATGATATTTATCATTGAAAATGATTACACAATGTCTGTTGTTTCTTGAATTGGAGAACAAATCATTGTAAGGACAGATAGCCATGTTTACCGATGCCAGCAAATGTTGGATAGGCAGACTGCAGGGAAGACGCCAAGGGAAGATTGGAACTGTCAAAGGTTAAAATTAAATATGCACCACAAGAACATTAAATCTAACACAAGACACATAATAATGGCAGATCACTCCATCACATGTTGATATTGTGACTTAATAGTCATAATAATCTTATAATTACATACTACTAAGATCAACGATTTTGCAAAGTAAAAAGATCATATTTTGAAGGTCATATGAATGGAATCAACACTAGTTTTGCATGTTTGACACTCAAAATTCTATCACTTCTATTCCAATATCATTTGAACTAAATTTTATGAACATTTACCTATGTTAAGCAACTAGAAAATTCACATAATATATTCTAACAACGATACTAGTGCAAAGGCAAATTATAAACACAACCAGTAGCTGTGCACGTGCCTGAGTGCATACAGAGTGGAAATAGTAAGAAATTTATTTTTGCTGAATAATACTTACCAACCATTCAAGATAGGCATAAAGTGAGAATTACATATTGCAAACCACCTGTGATTAAAAAGCTGAAGAGTGAAGAGCAAAGATTGCCCCATCTCCATTTTAAATCTCCATTTTAAATGGGTGACCCTTTCTTTTAAACAATGACACCTAATTCTAGATTTTCCAACAAAAGGATTTATCCTCTCTCATCAATCCTGTCAATATCCCTCAGAATGTTTTATGTTTCATTCAAATCACCTCATACTCTTCTAACTCCAGAGGATACAAGCTTAGCTTCTCCAACCTTCCTCACAAGTCAATCCAAACATTCCAGATATTATCTGGTAAATCTTTTCTGAACTGCTTTCAAAGTATTGGCATCTTTCCTTAAATAAGGTGAGCAATATTTTGAGGTACTCCAAATATGATCTCACTGGTACCATGTACAACTGAAGTATAACATTCCTATTTTTGTAATCCATTCACTTTCCACTACATGATAACATTTTATTAGCTTTCCTCATTACTTGCTGTACCTGCCCACTAGCCTTTTATGATTCTTACACTTGGACACCAAGTTCCTCTGCACCTCAGAGCTCAACGATCTCTCACTATATAAATAATATGCTTTTTAAAATTTTTCCTGCCAAAATGGGTGATTTCATATTTTGCCACATTATAATCTCTTTTCCAGTTCTTTGCCTACTCATTTAACCTAACTATATAGTTTTATAGCCACCTTATGTCCTCTTCACAGCTTAGTGTAATACTGTGACTTTTAAGAAATATATCATTTTTCTTGTGAGGAGTATGTTTAAAATTCAGCTCTGTTTTTCAGTGTGATGGTTTGTCTAGAAAAACCTTTAAATTAGAAGCTGGGAGAACAAGATAAGCATTCATTTAGACATTGAATGTGTATTTAAGCAGAGCTAATATATTTGTGTTTATTTAGGTCCCCCTCGGGTTTCAGTGTAGTGCTTTGAATAGGTTAATTGACAGAGACAGAATCATGTGCTTAATGGAAGGTGCTAAGCTTTCATTTTCATATTAAAATTAGCAGTTGCTGCGTGGGCTACCATAAGAAAGTACTCTCCCTCTCTCTCTCCCTCCCCCCTCCCCCCCACCACCACACCACCACCTCCCCCCCCCCCCCCCCCCCCCCCCCCGCCCCCCCCCTCCCGCCCCCCCTCCCCGGCTTTTTGAAAGCTCCAATGCCTGGTAATATAAGCAAAAGCAAGTATGCTCATTAATTATAAAGTGAGGTTTAAGTCGATAAGAGAAGTATTATATGATTAGAACTCATAGGTTAGCAGTTAACAGTTGTGTTTTATTATGTTTAAGTATTGTTTGATAGTTAAAAATTAAGCTAATCCATTTGTTATAATTAAACTACTTATTTGTTTTTAATAAAAGATTCCCAGTGTGTCAGTGGAATTGCTTCTAGAGTGAAGCATCTTATCCTCAATAACACCAAAAGATAGGAAATTGTTGGGGTCTAGTTTGGCTTCACAATATGCCATAAAATTCCTGATCTGGTACCCTAATGTCACTTTCTTATTTAGCTTCATGTCATCAGCAAATTTCCCAACCATCTCTCCATCCAAGGCGTTTATATAAATTGTAAACAGTTGAGATCCCTCAGTTTATCCTTCATAGATTCTTGGAATCATCATTTGATCTTTAACACATTATGGACATTAATCAGAACTCAAGCCTGGTTTGGCCAGAGAATTACATTTATGCTTTATTAGAACAACACCAGTTAAAGGACAAATTGCCAGAAGATTGACATGTTTTAAGAGTAGGATGCTTAAGTAACTTGGTGCTTGTGCAATCATGAGCTACTTTGGCTTTTATGCTTGTTGTGTGTATGTGTGTGTGTGTTTGTGTGTGTGTGTGTAGCACTTGAACCAGAGGGCAAGGTTTTATTGCAAATGTTTTTGCTATAATTTTGTAAGCATTTGTTCTCCTGTGTAGTAAGTTCCAAGTTTTTCTATCTGAATCTAAAGATGATTTTTGTTTGTATAGAATCTTAGAGTAGATTTTCAGAGTCCCAATATTAGTGGAGAAGCCAGATAAACAGATGAAAGACATTTTGAGTTACTCCACTGTAGGAGATGACTCATTTCTCAACTTTGTGACGCTTTTGACATTTTTACTTAGGTCCACGAATCCTTTCTTGAGAAATATAAATCCACAAATTTGTGCTAAACACAGATTAATAATCTGTGTGTGGTTTCCATCAGCATTGCCGGCTACTTACATCCATATTATCATTAAAATTGTTTCATAAAGAGATACATGGCCAAAAACGTGGTAATCCCATAAAAATCTTGCAAAATCATAGCATAGTGACAGCACAGGAGGACGCCTTTCAGTCTGTAGAATCCATTCTGACTCTTCACAAGGGCTAGTTAGATGACCCATTCCCCTCTTCTTTCTAACTCTGCAATTTTATTTTCCTTTCAGATACCTATCCAATTCTCTTTTGAAAGCAATTAATGAATCTGTCTCTGCCTTCATCTCAGCTTGTGCATTCCACGTCCCAACCATTCATTGCATAAAGAAATTTCCCTTTGTTACCTTTGCTGCTTTTGCCAATCATTTTAAATCTGCGACTACTGATTCTCGTCCCTTCTGTGAATGGAAACTGTTTCTCCTTCGTGATTTTGAACATCTCTGCCAAATCACCACTTGACCATCTCTGCTCTGAGGAAAACAATCTCAGCTTCTCCAGTCCATCTAAGTAACAGAGGTCTTTCATTCCTGGAACCACTTTTGTAAATCTTTTTTATCTTTTCTATGCCACCCTAAAGCTTTCACATCCTTCCTAAAGTGCAATGCACAGGATTGAACATATTGAATAGAATTTTCCAATTTTTGCAGTAAAGTGTGGTGGTGGGTGGCTCTGATAACACATTTCCTGCTGGCAAGAATAGCAAGATCCTGCATCAGATTCTGCATTCGCAACCTCATTAATTATGCACAAGCGAGCTCCCCTCTGAACCATTTGGTGGGCCTGTAGCCAATTTACCCAAGCTGACGTGTTTGAAGGTCAGTGCCATATTTAAATGCTAGTCCCCACACTCCTATCATTCTCCGGCCCACCTGTGTTCACTACAACCATGCAGGATGTCAGCAACACTGAGGCAAAAGGATAGCAGCCTCATGAAGAAATCTGTTTCTCCATTCAACAACCTTCTCTCCAAGCCCATCACCTGAGAGGTGCCCATGACCCACTTGGCCCTCTCTTCACCCCTCCTGGAGTCCTTATCCATCCTCTCCTGAAAACAACATGATATTTCTTTGACCTCCTCATTTGTGAGTGTTTCATGCAACCTTCTTTCCCTCCAGCTTCTCTCCCCTTGGTCATGGTGGCACAGTAATTAACACTGCTGCCTCACAGTGCCAGGGGCACAGATTCAATTCCCAGCTTGGGTCACTGTATGTGTGGAGTTTGCACATTTTCCTCGTATCTGCATGGTTTTCCTCTGGTTTCCTTCCACAATCTAAAAGATGTACTGGTTAGATACATTGACAATGCTAAATTCTCCCTCAGTGTACCCAAACAGGCACCAGAGTGTGGGGAATAGAGAATTTTCACAGTAACTTCATTAGTCTGAATGTAAGTCTATTTGTGACTAATAAGTAAACTTTTTTCTATCCCTTTAATTTTCCCCCTACCTTCCATTGTTCATCTTCTTCATCCACCTTCTTGCTCTCTGCCTGCACCATCACCCTTCGCCCTCGCCCTACCTCCATATTAGCCACCATGACTTTGTCAGGCCACCAATCCCACCTCCCCTCACTCCGACCCCACCCTGACCTGACCATGCACTCCACCCCAGCTGAAATTTGAACTTTTGTTACGGTGGTTGCATGTGTCCCACAGCCCAGTGCTGTCCAAATAGATGCTAATGTGTGACACCACAGGGGAAGGAAACCTCTGTAACTCCCCAATGCCAGGCACTGTATTGATCCAATTCAGGTGGTTCATGGGTCCAGCAGCACAGTGCTATCTATGAAGCCCAGCTCAGCATGGAAACGGAGACAGGAAATGGTCTGTCCTGGCAGAGTGATGTTCAGTGTGGTGGAAGCAGCACAGCACTAAGGCAGAAAGGATTCGCTACACTTACATCAAAGTCTCTTGTGAACTGAGGCCTGCCTTGTGAATGCCACTCTTTATCAGTTGGGTTTTTGCCAGACATAATTTTCCATTGGCATGACATAATATTGGAAGGCTGTCAGGACCCTGCTGGACAGATGATTTGATGATTATTCATGAGATGGTGTTCACAACACCAGGAGGTGAGAAGACCAATCCGCCATTAGCCTGCCATTGGGAGAACTATAATGTGATCTTACACCATGGTTTTTTTGACTCCCATTAGGTTCTCCACTACTGCCTGTCACCAAACACACCACAGGCAGATGGTCAAAGTCCACCCAATATTCCATAAGACCATAGGAAAGAGGAACAAAAACAGAAAATGCTGAAAACTCTCAGCAGGTCTGACAGCATCTGTGGCAAGCGAATTGAGCTTTGTTCTCTATTCTCTCCCCGCAGATGCTATCAGACTGCTGAGATTTGCCAGCATTTTCTGTTTTTGTTTCAGATTCCAGCATCTGCAGTATTTTGCTTTTACCATAAGAAATAGGAACAAGAGTGGGCCTTTCAGCCCTTGAGCCTGCTCCACCATTTAATAAGATCGTGATTGATCTAACACTCACTAAATTCATTTTCCCGACTTCTTTCCATATTCTTTAATTCCTCAATAAATTGGAAATCTATTGCTGTCAGCTTTGAAAATGTTCAAGGACTCGGCCTCCTCAGCTTCCTGGAGTAAAGAATTCCAAAGAGAAGAAATTCTTCCTCAAGTCCATCTTATATGAACCCTCCCCCAACTTTTCCTGCAAGTATGCCCTCGAGACTTACACTGTCCCATGAGTGCAAACGTCCTCCCAACATTTACCCTGTTTAACCACTTAAAATCTTAAATGTTTCAATCATTTCACCTCCTTCTTCTGAACTTCAAAGCATTCCTCTTACGGCTGAACCAGAATTTTGTATTGAAACTAAATCAGAGTTTCTGAATTGTGCCAAAGACTTCTAATGAAGGATATATTACAATAAAACCCAAATTCCTTTGATTTAGGGAACAAGGGAAAAGTAGACTTGGGCTAGGGGTGGAAGTAAGGAGTTCAAGATGAAAACCACTCTGCTAGACTTCTCTCTCACTAAAATTGTCCTTTAAGTTCCAGTAGGGAGCCATATATGGTACATTTCCTTGCACCTACTGCTGGAATTGATGATTTTTGCTATCCAGAGTAATTCCAGCTTTGTTTGGGTGAGAGCTGACATGAGATCTCTGGAGGCTGTCAGCTCAAATAACCTATCAAAGGAATGCAATATTATCTTTCCTGGGAAGCCTGGTGGTTTCACACAGAGTATAAGAGATAAAAAAAGGAAGAGTTTTGCTGCACCTCCAGGATAAATGTACCCAACATTCCAACTTTGTGGTCTGGGACACACAGCACTGATCTGTACTTACAGGCACAATAAGCCTGCCACAGCAAGCGCAAATATCACAAATTGTGTAAAACATGAACGACATTCCCATTTTCCTTTTCCATAAGTTATCACTGGTGCCCAATTTTTCACACAACAGGACCTGCCAGAATTATACATTTTTAGTTTTGCAGTACATCACATAATACAATTAGGTAATTAAAACTGATCTTAAAATAATGTCAAATGTCCCCTATATTGACATGGGAATTATAACATTGATGTTACTATTGTGCATAATTCTATTAAACCATTTAGTACACCAAAATGGATATAATTTGTAGGCAGTGGAATATTGGTACCTATGCTGTATTTCTTATGCTCAGTGTTACCAGGTTAGCACAATTATATTGTTCCCCATCTTGAAGTTACACAGTGATTCCTTGTGAATACCAACCCTGTACAAGGAAACCCAGAATTCAAACACGATTCAATTATAACATGATGTGGAGGTGCCGGCGTTAGACTAGGGTGGGCGCAGTAAGAAGTCTCCCAACATCAAGTTAAAGTCCAACAGGTTTGTTTGGTATCACAAACTTTCAGAGTGCTGCTCCTACATCAGGCGAGTCACCTTATTGGCAAATACAATAAAAATTGCAGTGGGAAATTAAAGAAGGAAGTAAAAAGATCATCTTAAAAATTATCAGTGAAATATTCTGTTGTACATTAGATTTTCTTTCAAGAAAAGTAGAAGTGAATAAGTAAGGTTGGTACGAAGCAAGGTGGCACAGTGGTTAGCACACTTCTGCCTAACACTGTCAGGGACCCAAGTTCGATTTTGGCCTTGGGTGATTGTGTAGGGTTTGCACATTCTTTCTGTGTTTCCTTGGGCTTCCTCTAGGAGCTGTGGTTTCCTCCCACAGTTCTAAGATGTACGGGTTAGGTGGATTGACCATGCTAAATTTCCCGTTCATGTCAGGGGGACTAGCTAGTAAAAATGTGGAGTTACACGGATCAGGCCTGGGTGGGATTGTGGTTGGTGAGGAATTGATGGGCTGAAAGGCCTCCTTCTGTACGGTAGGGATTCTATGGGATTCTAAGGTGATTATCCCATTTATCTCCATATTTTTCTTTTGCAAGTCACAAACTTCTGCATCTCTTTCCAGGTGGTTGTAATAGTCAGCTCCCAACTGACCTGGCCTGTAATGTACTGCTTTGCTGATCTTTGTATCAAATCACCAAGGCAAGTTGTGACCTAGTCTCTCATTTCTGAAAGTCCTTCTTTCTAAAATGCTGTCCATAAAAACTTCCAGTTTTTGACCAGTGAAAGAGATTTTTCACTGAGTCATTCTTTACAAGAGTTCTCCACATGTTGCAGATGAAAGAGCAACATGAGACATGTGACAGCAATGTTATTAAAGGTTTGCAGTGATTGGCTTGTTCCCTTTTCTTTCTTTCCTGCTGCAAAATTCACAATGCCAAAATAATCTTTTGGGCAGCAAAATTGCACAACTTTGTCATTTTGCTTCCCTTTCAGCTAAATTTGGCAACTTTTCATAAGTAGACATGTCTGGATGAAAAATAAAGTAATTCAACTTTAGGTATTTCTTCAGAAACGTGTTTCATTGGAACACTGCAAGGCCACAAGATATGGATCCGATCAATATGGGCAAGTATATGGAGATATAGGCTGGAATTTTACCGTCTCGCTTGTTGTGGAATTGGGATGGGCGAGGCTCTCAGAATGGAATTCTCCATTCGAGCTCTGACTGAGATCGTAAAGTCCTGCCCATTGTGTGATCAAGGCATTATAACTTGGCTATTAGCTTCCCGTTTGGTCACTGTTAGACCACATTTGATAGAATGTAAAGGAAACATCAGTTGATTGTTGCTCCTTGTTGAGTTAATCTATAAACGCACATTTTAAACTAAATTAGAATAAACAAGTCATACCTGTACATGATACTTGAATCAAATACTGTGGCTTAATTTCTTTTTGTCATACTAAATACTAAACAAATTTACTGAATGATTTCCTGTTTAGTTCTTTAGGTATGAGTAACATGGGAAATTGTACCAGAAGTTACTGAAAAAAAATGCTCAGTTCAATAATGTGTCTGCCGTTAATCATGTATTAAAATCCCCAGCAATTTGTGGTGAAGAGAAGATGCTTCATTAGTTGCAAATCACCACAAGTTATTGGAAATTGTGTGCTGTTTGCTATTAATCTTGCAAAAATAGTGATCTGTGTTTTTGGCCAAGTCAAATGGACCTCTAGGCATACAGCAACAGTAATATCAGCAAGTAAGAAATCAACCATTTACACTGAAGTATTCCTACAAGCAGCAAACCAGGAAGTTAAAAGTGTTAATTTAAAATTTCAGATGGCAAAATAAATGATTATGATTAGAAGCCACAATAAAGGCAAGCAAACTTAAAAAAATTGAAAATGCAGAGAAAATGCAAATCATTTATAAATAAATTATAAAATTATAATAAAGAAATTTATTATTGCAAAGTATAAAATCAATATTTCAGAAAAGAGTGGCTAGCAGTAGTTATGGCATTACTATGCAGTTTAAAGCTAAAATGCAGCTCATCCCACAAGGTCTTTGAGGGCTTTTATAATGAGACAAATAGTATAAAAAGAGTGGAAGTTATTGTCAATTCTGATGTCTGGAGGCACCTCTACAGACAAGTGTAGGATCACTGACAATAACTTCTAGGTATTTGTTTTATTCTTTGAATATGCAGACTCCAAAAAATACTCTGAAATACAATAATGGTGCCAAAATTTGACAGTTGGATTGCTGTTACCACTTTAAATTTGGGCCATCTTTAACTCCGCCACGAGGTTCAAAAATTGCTGCATTTATGCTGTAAATACAAGTGAAAATCACTGCACATATTCAGGGCTTTCTCATGTTCTAAGGATCGTATTAAACTTAGCTTCTCTGGTTCAAGACTGTAGCACCTCATTCTTGCAGGTAAAAAAAAATGTTCTGTGAGGTCTCAGAAATTATAAATATTATGCGTTAAAATTATTTTCTTACTTTTCCTTTCTGCCTCCCTTCCTCTCTTTGAAATCCAACCTTCCTCCTCTTTTTTGTTTTTCTTTCTATTCTTATGTTACTGCATTAAACTCAATTCCCTTATCTGTTGTCCACTTTGTTTTTTTCTTCATCTTTAAAATTAATTGCTTAAGGAGATGGACAATATTACTCCTCCTTAAGATGCTCCTAAAATCTATCTCTTTGGCCAGGTTTTTGCTTGTCTGCCCTAATATTTCCATCTTTGCCTGACTGTACTCCTGTGATGCAGTTTCGGATATTTAATGCTGTTAAAGGTGCTATATAAAACCAATTTATTGTTACTGATGAATGCTGCTTTGTCAGAGAGCCCGTCCTTCTGATAAAATGTTATAACAAAGCTCCAAGAGTAAGAAAGTCTTCTTGGTAAATGGGGCCCACTGCAATCCCTTAGACAAAATCACAAGAGCAGATTAATTGATCATTTATTTCATTTCCATTAGTGGGAGCTTGCCATATGTAAATTATCTGCTAAATATGTAAAAATCACAGCATGACTTTATTTCAAAAATAATTCATTGGCTATGAAATTCTTTAAGATTTTGTGAAATTTGCTGCATAAGTTAGTTCTTTCTATTCTACTGCACTGGTAGAGTAAAAGAATTAACTTACGCAGCAATACTAAATTCCTGTTAAACCATGTTTTTGAATAATGTGGGTAAAATTACTAGTGCACAATGGCAGCTATGTGTGCCGTTTACTAAATATATTGCAGCAACTTGCCAAGGCTCCCTTGAAAACAGCTCACAAAACCTGTGACATCAGCAATCCTGGAAGGATGAGGGCAACAGGTGCATGGGAACAGCACTACTTCTCCAAGTGAGCACCATCCTGTCTTGAGAATACATCAATGTTTGGTTATGAATGTTGGATTAAAATCTTGGAACACACTGCCTAACAGCACCAAGGGCATATCTTCATCAAAAAGGCAGATCGAGAACAATTTGAAAGGGGAAGTGGATACCAGTCTTGCTCACACCATATGAACAAATACAAAAACAAGTTGTTGACTTACATTTTGTTCACTGTTTAGCAGTTCAAAATTGACACTTGGTTAGCTTCTCTGAGACTGTCAGTGTACCTCTGTTTATACATAGGCTACTCTACCTGGTTTCCAACCATTCACCCTATCCACAATGCTGTTTTACATAATCAAGTAAATAGGGCCCAATTTTAACTTACTTAAAGCCAATTACTTGGCACAGAGTTAAAATAAGACTTTGTATATATTTTCTTCTGATATTGTGACAGCTGTAAGCTCTTAGTAAGAGGGTGACTGATAAATTCAACCAGAGCTCAGCACCAAGGGATATAAGCCACACTAGAGTTCCGACATCAGATGTTTTAATCCCAACCACAAAAGAAAGAAAAGGCCAACATAAATGGAATGATTTAGATGCTTGGGAAACAGAGGCCTTTGGAAAGATTCTGTCAATGAGTTTGGTTTCTGTGAGCTACTGTCAGTTTTCATGAAAGCTGCGCAGAAGCATTTGGCTTCCTGTCCTTTGGAGATTAATTTCCAACCGATCAACTATGTTGTGGATCATGGAGATCAGTGATTCACCTCTTTTCTCAGAACATTAGACCTCCATTGCTGCATTGAGCAGATCTGTTGGATGCTTTATTTGAACCATATTTTCTTTGTTTTGACCTACTCAGCAATCACCATATATAAGACAAAAAAAATAACCACAATGTTAACTTTAGATGAGCTGTGGGAGAAATTGGACTTAGACGGAGGCACAAAACAAGTAGAGTTGCTTTTACTGATTGTTATAGAACAGACAATACTGAGGAAACTGAACATCACAGGAGAGGAGTATGATGGAAGGTGGGGGGTGGGGGTGGCAGGGGGGAGGTGGTGAGGAGTGGGATGAGGGGATGGGGGCGGTGGGTGTTTGGGGCAATGTGAGGGTGGATGTATAATGGATGTATGATGCAAAACTGCCAGTATTGTATCCTTGTCAAATGTTCATAATCACTTTCATTCATTTTCAACCCATCCATGTCCAATATCACCCTCATCCATTCTCAACTAATCACGCTTTACACTGTCTCCAGGACAATATCCTTGTCCCCACCTTGCAGACCATTGATGCTTCAGTAACAGCTGATAACATTACACATCACCTTATTCTCCTGTCTGTGGTTTTCGATTTTGTATTTCTTCCTACTTAATATCCTGGTCGCTTCAAATATATCTGGGCAACATTAGCACAGTGCAGTTGGGTGGCACAGTGACACAATGGTTAGCACTGCTGCCTCACAGTCCCAGGGACCAGCATTCAATTCTGGCCTCGGGTCACTGTCTGTGTGGAGTTTGCAAGTTCTCCCATATCTGCGTGGGTTTCTACCAAGTGCTCTGGTTTACTTCCATTCTCCAAAGATGTGCGAGTTAGGTTGATTGTGGTCAGTGCAGACTCAATGGCCAAAAAGCCTCCTGTTGCATCGTAGGATTGTAAGATTCTATGATCTTTAGAGTGGTCATGTGTTTTTTGTGGAACAGGCTCAGTTGGTACTTATAGAAATTAAATTATAAGTTGGTTGTTTTTGAAATGGCAAAAGAAATGTTCACATTGGCCTAAATATATTGCTTAGTCTGTTTGGCAATTTCTTCTACCACTCATTGGAATAGTGTTCTTTCCCTGGAATTCCCTCCTTAAACCACTTTGTGACTCTGCTTTCATCTCTTCCTTTAAGACCATTCTTAAAAGCCAATTATTTGGTCAAACCTTCAGTCATTCCTCCTAATACCTTGGTTCAGTTCCATTTTTGTTGATTTAGGTTTGTTTGAGATGTTTTTCTATATCGATGTGCTATATAAATGTATGTTATTCCCACAAAAATCATGCAGGATCTAATTTTATATCTTAGATTAGTCTTGCATCTGCTAAACTAGTGTCAACTTAATGTGATTTAGCATTTACCCTTAATACATATTGGCCTCATTGAATATGGTGTGGATGCAGTGCAGTGCTAATGCTGCATTGATCTTTGGGCTTTTGTCAAATAGAATACATTTAGGATATATTCTGATTATGTAGAACATTTAAATTGGAAGAGGTCTCATTTCAATGGGATGAAAAGGAATCCTGCCAGGGGAAAACTGGAGCCAAAGACTGACACAAAAATCTGTAACGGAACAATGGCTGATCTTTAAGGAGATTCAGGTACAGGATAGGTACATTCCAACAAGAATGTAAAATATGGGAACCAAAAACAGAGCTCCTTGGATGACAAGGAAGGATTATAATGAAATAAAAGAGTTGTATGGGGCATGAATTCTTCGAGTGAAAATCAGGTCAAACAAAATGGTTGGAATTTTCTCATAATTTGGCAGACTGGCACAGTGAGCAGGAAAAATGGGAACATAGGCCACCGGCCTCAGAAGTGGCTTCCTCCACCATATTGTGAGTCTCTTAGTCAAAATAAATGTGAGGCACAGGTCCCAAAATCTCATGCTGGCAGGGAAAGCTCAGATTCAACCCGCCATGCCAGTAAGTTAGGTTTTTAAGGGCACCCTGATTAAATAAATAAAAACACCCTCTCCCCTTTTCCTAACCATGGAACTCCCCCATGCCTCCCCCAAACATGGAATTTACCCATGCCCTTTCTACCCCAGAGAGCAATCCCCTACTCCAGCACTGCTCCATGGCATTGCCGCAGTACCAGGTAGTGCCCGGGCATGACACTGCTCTCCCAGTGTCTATACTCACCCGTATACCTCTGGTGGCTTCTGCTCACCATGTACACATCATGGAGACCTCTTGTGATTCACGTAGCCGTGAACGGACAATCCAGTGATGGGGGGAAGGGCCGAGACAGGAGACTATCAGGTGTAACAGGCCTGATAATTATATTTCAATATATTTAAAAGGAGATCCCAGTTTTCATTGCGGGTGGGGTCAATTTAACGGGAAATTCTGCTGGCATAAAAGCTGTCTTGTGACTGCAGCAGGATTTTCCTCCCCCACTGCCATTCCTGCCCCCCCCGATTGGATTCATCAAGCACAGATTTACTAATCTGTGCTGGGTCTTCTTTATCAACTCAAATCTCTCAAAGTGCATGTTGATTCCTTCCTTCATTGTTTCTAAATTTTGATCACCACTGATATTATATAACTGAATCTGTAGTTGCTCACCTCACACCCTTTCTTAAGTATTTGCTCCTTTCCAATCCTTGTGGACTTCACGGTATATAGAGGAGATTGGACGATTACTATAAGCTTTTTTCCTCTGCCCACACTTCCTTTAGCAACCTGGGATGTGAGCCATCTGGACCAGATCACTTCCAATCGAAGGAGAGTCAGCCTTTTCAGTAACTCAGGTCTCTCAGTTTTCACTGTATCATTACCCCTACCATCTCCACTTCTGCTGATGTTTCCTTAGTAAACAGTGAGGCAAAGTACTTAAGAAATAAACTAAACTTCCTGTGTCTCTAAGTACACACTGTCCTCCTTATCTATAATAGAACGCACTCTCCCTCTTCCTATCTGTGTACTATTTTCATGCCTGTAGAGGAATTAGGGGATTCCTTTTGTGTTGATTATCATTGGATTCTTATAGTCTCTCTCAACCAGTTTTAATTTCCTCATCACTTTCCCTCACAACTGGTTGGAGGGATTTGCCTCTCTTAAAGTTTAGAAGTTTATTTATTAGTCACAAGTAAGGCTTACATTAACACTGCAATGAAATTACTGTGAAACTCCACACACACAGTGACCCAAGCCAGGAATTGAACTCGGGTCCCTAGCGCTGTGAGGCAGCAATACTAACCACTGTGCCATTTTTGTTTTTGGTGGAGGCGGATGGCAGCAGGGGAGGGAAAATCACATGGGAGTCTTAAAATGGCTTTTATGTTATCAGGATGTCCCCAATCTGAAAGTTGTGTACACAATTATGACAGGGTCAGATAAGGTAGACAAAGAAAAGCTGTTTCCATTCTCTCTAATCATGAAAGGATTAAGGAACTTAGATTTACTGCTTTGGACAACACATGGAGAGTGAATGTGAAGAGGAAGTTCTATTTCACAGAGTGCTTTGGAACTCATTACTGATGAGGACGGTGGAAACACAGACAATCAATGGTTTTAAAAATAAATTGGGCAGGCGTTTGAGAAAAACAACTTGCAAGACCATGGTGTTAGAACAGGGGAATGGAACTGGCTGGATTGCTCCACAGACAGCCAACACTAACTCAATGGGATGAATGGTCTCTTTGCGTTCCACAGATCACTCTATGGCTCAGTGATCTATGCAAATGTTAACATTTGCTCAGAATGCATCCTACATTTCTGATCTTCACTGATAACCACTTCCACAATCATACTGGATGACTATCTTAAACTATCTTCAAAATGCTAGAAAATTGTACCAATTTAATCTTGTATCTTAGAACAAGTTGTTCTTTCAAATTTATTTCCTAAGTACGAGTTTAAAAAGCTTGGTATTATCAGCTGTGGCCCAGAGATAACAGTGGGTTAGAAGATTGTGAGTTCAAGTCTGACTCTGGGGATTTAAACGTATAATCTGGACTGACTCATCAGTGCAGTACCGAGGGAGTTTTGGTCTATTGGTCAGGCCAGAACAGTGCTGAGGGAGCATTGGTCAGGACAGAACAGTGCTGAGGGAGCATTGGTCAGACCAGAACAATGCTGTGGGAGCATTGGTCAGACTAGAATAATGCTGAGGGAGCGTTGGTCAGACTAGAACAATGCTGAGGGAGCATTGGTCAGGCCAGAACAATGCTGAGGGAGCATTGGTCAGACTAGAACAATGCTGAGGGAGCATTGGTCAGGCCAGAACAATGCTGAGGGAGTATTGGTCAGGCCAGAACAATGCTGAGGGAGCATTGGTCAGGCCAGAACAATGCTGAGGGAGTATTGGTCAGGCCAGAACAGTGCTGAGGGAGCATTGGTCAGGCCACAACAGTGCTGAGGGAGCATTGGTCAGACCAGAACAGTGCTGAGGGAGCATTGGTCAGACTAGAACAATGCTGAGGGAGCATTGGTCAGACTAGAACAATGCTGAGGGAGCATTGGTCAGACTAGAACAACGCTGAGGGAGCATTGGTCAGACCAGAACAATGCTGAGGGAGCATTGGTCAGACTAGAACAATGCTGAGGGAGCATTGGTCAGGCCAGAACAGTGCTGAGGGAGCATTCGTCAGACCAGAACAGTGCTGAGGGAGCATTCGTCAGGCCAAACCAGTGCTGAGGGAGCGTTGGTCAGACCAGAACAATGCTGAGGGAGCATTGGTCAGGCCAGAACAGTGCTGAGGGAGCATTGGTCAGGCCAGAACAGTGCTGAGGGAGCATTGGTCAGGCCAGAACAGTGCTGAGGGAGCATTGGTCAGACCAGAACAGTGCTGAGGGAGCATTGGTCAGGCCAGAACAGTGCTGAGCGAGTGTTGGTCAGGCCAGAACAGTGTTGAGTGAGCATTGGTCAGACCAGAACAGTGCTGAGGGGGCATTGGTCAGACCAGAACAATGCTGAGGGAGCGTTGGTCAGGCCAGAACAGTGCTGAGGGAGTGTTGGTCAGGCCAGAACAGTGCTGAGGGAGCGTTGGTCAGGCCAGAACAGTGCTGAGGGAGCATTGGTCAGGCCAGAACAGTGCTGAGGGAGCATTGGTCAGACCAGAACAGTGCTGACGGAGCGTTGGTCAGGCCAGAACAGTGCTGACGGAGCATTGGTCAGACCAGAACAGTGCTGAGGGAGCATTCGTCAGGCCAAACCAGTGCTGAGGGAGCGTTGGTCAGAGCAGAACAGTGTTGAGGGAGCATTGGTCAGGCCAGAACAGTGCTGAGGGAGCGTTGGTCAGAGCAGAACAGTGTTGAGGGAGCGTTGGTCAGGCCAGAACAGTGCTGAGGGAGCATTGGTCAGAGCAGAACAGTGCTGAGTGTGTTTGTCTGCTGAAGGTTCCAACTGAGACATAAAATTAGGCCCTATGTGCTCACTCAGGAGGTGTAAATGTTCCATGGCATTATTGGAAAAGCAACAAGAGAGACCGTGCAATATTCTGTCCAATATTTATCCATCAATCAACATCATTAAAGCAGATTATTTAGTCATTGTGACATTGTTGTTTATGGGATCTTACAGTGCACAAATTGGCTGCTGCTGCTTTTGCTGTTGTAATATGCTTTTAAGGCATTGCAGCATAACATTACCTGAAAGTAAGAGTTTTAGATTCACTTTGCTTTCAAGCAGAGCACATGCAAACAACTCTGCTGCTTCACCAGATTCACCTTTACTTACGAACGTCAAGCTTCCTACCTATTTACACCTGTTTTCTTGTGCTTAGTTCTAATAAACAATATGTTTACCAAAGCCCTTCTGAGTGATTGGTGCCTTTATATCTTTATAAAGACACATTTTCTACATTACAACAGAGACCTCACCTAAAAGGTATTTCATTGGTTGTGAAGTCAGAAAATCCGAAGGTCAGAGAAGATGCTATAGAAATTGCAATAACCTCAACAAGGTCTGTAAGTTCGCCTCTTGGAATATGAGCTCCCCGATTGAGTAATTTTTTTTGGCTGCCCATCAGGGAGTCTCATTTGTGTATATATTGAAGAGTGCACAGTAAGCAGTCTCACAACACCAGGTTAAAGTCCAACAGGTTTATTTGGAATCATGAGCTTTTGGAGTGCTGCTCCTTTATCAGGTGAGAATATCCGTCTCTCACCTGATGAAGGAGCAGTGTTTTAAAAGCTCATAATTCCAATCTGTTGGACTTTAACCTGGCATTGTGAGACTGCTTACTGTGTCATCCCAATCCAACATAGGCTTTGCCTCCTCATATTGAGGAGTGTCAGGGTTACTGACACTACGGATTCTGACTTTGTACCCGAAACATTCTGAGGGGTGGAGTTTGTAAATAAAGATGAATCTGGTGAAGGGACACCAGCATCTGAGGAGTAATTTCAGAAGCACGCATCCTTTTAGTGCACTGTTATCAATGAAACATCATACTGGTTTGGTTCTGGAGATATTAGTTTGTACCCTGGCAATGTGGAAATGAATAAAAGTCATGGTTAGGTGAATAATCTCACAGTGCATCTGGATTTTATCTATTCAGAAAATCCTAGGCTCACGATAGACCAGTCCCCAATTTTACTCTCCCAACATTGCAAAGATTGTTGAGGTAGAAATCCCCTCTTAAATTCAAACATAATGTTTGATATCAATATCTTTTAATGTGACAAATGCATATAATTTAGATAAGTAATGTACCTGCAATTATCCCTGTGACTGTTATTTGTTAAAAATATCATCAAAAAAAAGTGAGCTAAAGACAATAGACTTGCCTGCATCAAATCAAAGGGAGGAGACTAAAAATGATTTGTGCTCAATTGGTTGTTCAGGTTTTATCTTGTTTCAGTTTCAAATCAGATGATCTGCTCATTTTGGTTATTTTGTTGTTTTTTAACAATAGTATCTCCAACGTTGCTTACACTTTTTGGAGAAAAGGCATCAAAGCTGCCAGCCCACTGTGTGAAAAAACCCTAGTGCTGGAAGAGGGGCCTGAAGATCAAGATGGTTCTGTAACAAGTAAAGATCACCTAACGTAAGTAAAAAAGAAAGATGCTGTATGCCATGTATATGTTCACCATCAGTGTACTGTGTCGCAGAAAAATCATTCCTGTCAATTTATGGATGGGAGGAACTCAGTGAGTTAATCACAGAGATTTCCCCATTCATTGTATTCAATAAATCTCCTCCCCGACTACCCCATCCTGCTCTTGAGTTTGCTGATATTGCTTTTCCACATTTTCAAGCCAGGCTTGAGGGACTGAATGGTATCTTTTTGCTCTTAATTCTTATGTTCTGAGGAAATGCTGATATTAGTAATACACATGAGCAGGATCTTTTTCCAAGGCAAGACTGTAACAAATCAAATTTCCAATTCTATTCTTATCACAGCTGTAGCACTGATGAAAAAGTATTGTGTACATAACAGATAGAATTTAACAATTTTTTTATATCAAGGTACCAATTAGGGTGGTAAAATCAAAGAATAGCCCACCAGCTGCACTGTTGGCTTTTTCCATCATAGTTTTAGACATTTGGTTAAGATAAATCTGAGAGGTGGGATCCCACAATGTTACACTGATGGGACCACCAGAAACTTTCACTTTTAAAATACTATGCGCCCTTTCAATAAAAAAATCCTCCTCAAACTCCCCAGCACTTTTCCCATGGAACCCTCCGGTGCCTTTCAAATGGAACGTTTTGGCACATCACCCATAGATCCTCCCAACATCTCTCCATGGATCCCTTTGGTACTGTCCCCACGGACCCCCCTCCCCCTCCACCAGAATCACCGCAGTGCACATTAGCACTATCCCCAGTACTGCCTCAGTGTCATATATTTAAGTAATTGCATGATTGCTTTAAAAGCAGGTAACATGATTTGATGGTGCTGTCATTAGAATGCTGCACAGGTTTCTGTTTTACCTTCAATTTGTACACTATACAGGCAAGGGCTCCGAGAATGAACCTGCTATGTGTTATTTTGAATCTACATGCGTAAACTGTATATTTTCTTTTTGCGCTTAAAAGCCGTAACCCCTAACATAGATGGGATATTACACCAGGGGACAATACCTGGAAAAGCCAGGTACTGCTTTGGCATGACACTCACTACCCACCTACTCTCCCCAACTCTCCCCAGAAGGGGTTGTTCTCAATTGTATACCTCTGACAAGTTCTGATTGCAAATTGTGACATGAATGGACAATTTATAAATGAATAATTTTATTCATTTTCTATGCCCATTGACTGCCCATCTTTCCTCACGGCTTTGACTCCTGTTACTGTTTACAGGCACAATAGCTACCCTCCAATACTTCATTTCTTGTGTTGTCCACTGGGCAAAGCATTCAGTAATAAAGCTGAGCCTGAACCTATCTCAGCTCAATACCTGAATGTAACCACCTTGCGGCAGAGGTTTTCACACAATCACCAGAAACAGGGCACTAGTTTATTTTTCTGTGACCATCACCTCTAATGCCCAGTTTTATCATTTTGATTCGAAGTGCTGGGTGGACTTGAATCTGGGAGTGTTTCAGATCCGACTTTTAGACCTGTAGTCAGGCATCCCCATATACATTCCACCCCAAAAAATAGCAGCGACTCTGAATTGCACTGCACAAGCCTGTGGACGGGACTTACCGTGCCCAAAATGCTGCAGCTCCAATCAGAGCTTTCAACTACACATGCACAGTAAAAGAAATAGACAAATGCTACCCTGTCACATCAATCCTGAGCCAGATAATATCTCATCCTAGTCCCTACAGACATTGCCTCACCCCCACAATATAACTGTCCCTTTATCCTGCTACCCAGACCAATCGCTAGCCCATTGCCCCCTTTGCCCTCACTGATTGCACACAGAGTAGCAGCAGACCCCCTGCTCCCTTCCACCAATTGCACACAGAGTAGCAGCAGACCCTCTGCTCCCCTCCACCAATTGCACACAGAGTGGCAGCAGACTCCCCCATGCCATCCCCACCAGACAGCCATCTGACCCGCCTCTGTCTCCCCCATCAGAGAGGCATCTAACCCATCTCCAACCCGCTCCAGCACTACCAATCTGAGTCGGAGGGCCACCAAAAGCTCTGAACTTACCTCCTCAGAAACCGAATTAGACCTTTTCGGACATGTCTGTTTCACGCCAAATCTGGGTGCGTGAATGCAGTGGTAAAGGGGGAAATGCCGATAAGTTTGGACGTGCAGCAAATGCATTTAAATTGATGTGGAGCCTGTTTTGGGTGAAGTCCAGATAGTGACTATTTTTGGCAATTGGTAAAGAGGGATCGGGCACGGAGACAGGCACAGATTGCGCTACTCATCTCATGCCTAAGTTTGCATGCCCGAAAAAGGGCGCAACTTGGTGGTAAACTCAGGTCTTAAGAGTAACTTTCATCTTGCTTTACTAGTTAAGACATCCAAAGACACTTCCAAATCAATTTCATGCTGCACTGCCGTAAATTGACATAAAGGTACAGTTTGTTTTTGTACAAACTTCCACTTTTGGATCCAAATAACAGAAAATACTGTACATCTTGCAGTTAGACTCAGACTGTAACCATTTCATCTCCACTCAGTCCACCCAACATGTGTTCATTCTTAGTAGTGAGAATGACCCCATTGCACAATATGCTGTTGCGTATTGCA
The DNA here is from genome assembly GCA_024679065.1 of Sphyrna mokarran. Classification (NCBI taxonomy): domain Eukaryota; kingdom Metazoa; phylum Chordata; class Chondrichthyes; order Carcharhiniformes; family Carcharhinidae; genus Sphyrna; species Sphyrna mokarran. The sequence goes on from JAGIQG010000009.1 coordinate 67,055,142, forward strand.
CAATGTTACATATCAGGGAAATTGGTCAATGGAATCTAGTTAAAGTAGATGTTTTTGTCTAAACATGCCTGCCTTTCCATCAACTGTTATGAAATGCAGCCATCACATGTTATATCCCTAATCATTGCACAATGTTTATCTGAGTCAAAACATATTCTGTTGTGTGATAAATGGAATCCTAGCTCAGTATTGGCTTGAGTTTTCTGGATGGCATGGGGCTTGGCTTGCAGCATTGGAATAGTTGGCAGGAAACACAACACAGTTTAACATGCATTAATTGGCTGAAAGCAGGACTTCCATCATGAACATGTACTCTCTTGTGATCTTATATCCCTAAATGCTCCTTCATTTTTTGGTCATTGTTGCTTCTTTCAAAGACACAGTCTTTAATTTAGTTGCAGAGTGAGCTCAAATGGCTATAAAGAGAGCAGCTCCTTGATTTTCAGCTCAATATATTCTTTCTTTTGCTTTTCTTTCATTCTCTACAGTTTGCTGATACATTCAGATAATTGATTTTATATTCAATTTTACACCCTCCCTTCCTTTCGGCCACCTCCCTGCTAGCATCGAAAATGACTGGAATAAGGAGCATATAATTCTGGCCTATATTTTGTTCTGTTTTTGACATAGTCCAAATTATTTTGAAGTTTAATGTAGTAAGATTGGTTATCACCAGTTAGCATAACGCACTATAAAGGTATATTTGCAAACATATAAATATACAGAGTACCTACACGGTATTCTCACTTCTAGCTTCAGCATCCACTCTGACTGCAAAAGCCTGCGCTCTGCACCAAGATGCCACCACTTGTTCCCCATTGGCAGCTGGTTCACATGACCCTCCTGAAGTACACACTTCTAAGGGGCTAACAACTACATGGAACATTTCCTGAAAGTTAGTGCTGTTCATTCAACTCACCTATACTTTGGGAGATGTGTCCATCAAGACCAAATAGAAATAATAGCAAATAAAATCAAAATACTGTAGATGCTGGAAATCTGAAATAAGAACAGAAAATGCTGGGAAAATGTAACTGGTCTGGCAGCATAAGTGGAGAGAGAAACAGGGTGTACATCTTGAGTCTGCATGACTCTTTAGAGACTTCTGAAGAAGAGTCAGTTGGATGAGAAACATTAGCTCAGTTTGAAATAAGTAGGTGCTCCTGTTGGCATGTTGGGAATACTTGTTCTATTTTAGAACATGTACTTTTTCCTGTAACATCAGCTATCATAAGGCTTAAAATATTTCAACATATAAAGAGCTGATCCAATCATAGACTTCCTTGGTTCTCCGAATTGGTCTTTTAATTATCTTTTTCCTTTCGGTAGAATTGCCATCACTTTTTGCTGAGTGCAGGACACCCCATCCTGCAGGAACCAGGCAGATCTGCAGTTATAACTGGTCAGGTTATGGTAACTCGCTGGCAACCACCAGGAATACATCATTTCTGATACTTAACTTGATTGTGCAGCCAGCAAAGACACAAAGCTCATGAAATACAACATAGAAAAGAACAGCACAAGAACAGGTCCTTCCATCTTCCACGCCGATCATGATGCTCTAACTAAACTAAAAAAAATCTTACTCAGTCCATATCCCTCTATTCCTTCCCAATTTATGTACCCATCCAAATGCCTCTTAAATGTTGCTAATGTGCCTACTTCCACCACCTCCTCTAGCAATGCTAGGCATCCACCACTCTCTGCATAAAAAACCTCCCCCCCGCACATTTCCCTTAAACTTTTCCTTTCCCATCTTGAACTTATGCCCCCTTAAAATTGATACTTTCACCCTGATTATCCACCTTGTCTATGCCTCTCATAATTTGGTCGATTTCTTGTACTGTGAGGACTCTGCAGTTCACACAATGGAGATATTGGCTGGCCAGTTATTCCTGATGTCATTGCTATATGTTTGCCAAAGGTCTGTTGTTTATTAGAAGATTCGAAGGCAGATGGAATAGTAACAAGAGCTTTGGTGAATAGATGCCATTCATAGTTGGGTGGTATCCTCTGCTTCCTTTCATAAATGTATCTAGAGTATAGATTATCACATTGGGCTCAATCTGTCACTTGGTTAGTTTGTGGCATTGCCTAGTGTCTGCCTTGCCAGGTTTTCAATTAAACTTGAGAAGACTAATAGTGGAGATACTGAATTGATCTAGCACTACCTGGGATTGCAAAGGTGTATATCAACCAAGGTTCCCAATCTGGGTTGCTATACAGGAACTCTTCTTATTAAGCTTGGAAGAATGAAGTCTCTTGACAACAAGAACAGATTTGGCTACGATGCCTAACACAGCTGAATAGTCAACTTTTAGTCACAATTCTGCTGGCTGCCTCAGAAAGTACCCAACATATCCCAAACATACTGGCTGATTCCAGGGTCGGGCAAGGCTTGAAGAACGGCATTCTCCCGTTGGCCTTGGGTGGGATCATGCGAATCTGGGGTGAACATGCCGGTGAAATTCCTCCCACTGTCTTCCACCTTCTTCTGTTAAGAAAAATATACAAACATCTGACAACACATTCCAACAGACATACCAACAAACTCAAGAACAGTTTTTTCCCTGCTGTATCAGACTTTTGAATGGACCTACCACATACTAAGTTGATCTTTCCCTACATCCTAGCTATGATTGTAACACCATATTCTGCACCTTTTCCTTTCTTTCTCCCATGTATTCTATATACAGTATGCTCTGTCTGTATTAAACACAAGAAACAATACTTTTCACTGTATTCCAACAGTAAATAATAAATCAAATCAAATAAAACAATTTAATAAGAACATAAGAAATAGGAGCAGGAGTAGGCCATCCAGCCCCTCGAGCCTGCCTCACCATTCAATAAGATCATGGCTGATCTGTAGTGGTTCAGTACCACTTTCCCGCTTTCTCCCACTAACCCTTAATTCCCTTGTCAATTAAAAACCTACCCACTCTTGACTTGAACATATTCAGTAAGATTTAGTTTCAAATATTTAAAGCACTAAAAGACAACTACCATCTGTACCCAGGAATCAGTGCACTTCGTGTGATGACTGAAAGGGAAAATGTATTCTTAAAAACATTTTTAATAGATTCAGTCACAATCTGGATTTAATTAAACCTAAAACCATTTTTTCGACTCCAATTTTATATCTTAATTGGAGAGAGGGATAGAATACAAGAGCAGGATATACTTCGAGGCTATATAAGGCTCTGTTCAGACCCCATTTGGAATTTTGTGAGCAGTTTTGGGTCCCTTATCTAAGGAAGGATGTGCAAGCCTTGGAAAGAATCCAGAGAAGATTCACAAGAACGATCCCTGGGATGAAGAGCTTGTCATTTGAGAAAAGGTTGAGGCTTCTGGGTCGGTACTTGTTGGAGTTCAGAAGGATGAGGCGGGAATCTTATTGAAACTTACAGGGTACTGGGGGACATGAATAGAGTGGACATGAAGAGGATGTTTCCACTAATAGAAAAAACTAAAACCAGAGGGCACAACCTCATTCTAAAGGGAAAAACAGAGATGAGGAAGAATTTCTCCAGCCAGTGAGTGGTGAATCTGTGGAACTTTTTGCTGCAGAAGGCTGTGGAGGTGAGATCATTAAGTGTCTTTAAGACAGAGATAGATAGATTCTTGATTAATAAGGGGATTAGGGGTTGTGGGAAAAAGGCAGGAGAATGGGAATGAGAAAAATATCAGCCATGATTGAATAGTGGAGCAGAATTGATGAGCTGAATTGCCTAATTTTGCTCCTATATCTTATGGTCTTATGTCGCACCTTCTTTTTATATCATGCTGGATGCTGCAAGGCCTGATTAATAAGTAGTATATGTTGTCTATGGTATCTATGGAATCTACTGTAAAATCGATCAATTTCATTTCATCTGAGGGAGGGTTACAATAGGCATTGAATGAAGACTTCCAAATGATTGGAATGCTGTAGATAACAAAAGGCTACGTTCTGGTCAAAGCATACTTATACACAAGCATCTCATGGATGAACAGGAGAATGATGGCGTCAGAGTGTGGCAACTTCTTGCAAGCTGTCCCCAGCATACCATATAATTCTATCTTTTATTCATGTTCTATGCTTTTAAACTTGTAACTCTAACTCTTATAAACTCTCTAACAATGCTACTTTTGAATGGACCTATGTTGCATTAAGTTGATCTTTTTCTACATCCTAGCTATGACTATAATACTACATCCACACCTTTTCCTTTCCTTCTCTATGTAACAAATCAGTCCAAGCACTGCTGACGAGAGTGCAGACCCGGTGGGAAGGTCATGTCATCCATATGCCAGATGAGCACAGAAGCATTGCTAGGGGTGATTTTTCACCCCCGTTCACTGTGGACGCAAATCCCTATATGGCTGGTTGCTCACTCCAGGAAGCCAAAACAGGATTTGCACTGGGGAGATTTCAGAATGAGATTTCCCTACACCCCCCACCCCGGTGCCAGCAACATAGTCAAGTTCACACTCAGCAAGGGCTAACCTGATTACCGTCAATATAAATTGAAATATGCCTGAACACATAATGTCTTACCTTACCGGTTTGCTGTATGTTTACTCCCACTACCGTTCCCCTCCCCAAGCTCCTTTTTGGGGAACCCTCTGCTGAAAGGCGCTCGTATGGAGGGCAGAAGAAACATTACAAAGACACACTCAAGGCCTCCCTGAAGTCACTTGACATAGACACGACCAGCTAAGAAATGCTGGCACAAAACCGCCCTACCTGGCGCTGCCTCATCCAATAAGGCTGTCAAGCTTACGAAGCAGGATCCAATGCTGAAACACAATTTAAGCATGAGCTGCGCAAGTCCAGAGCCACCAGTGCAACAACTATAATGCCTACCGTGTGCCAGGACATTTTGTGCCTGATTTGGCCTGATCAGTCATCTTCAGACACATTGCATCCAGCCTCAAAATGACTAATGGTGCCGAGGTCCTCATCGACAACAACGAACGAACAATAACTGAATGCTTTGTCTGTATAGCTCAAAGAAACCATACTTTTCACTGTATAGCAATACATGTGACAATAATAAATCAAATCAAAAAAAGATATCACGTGTGGTGCCAGCTATGGCTCAGTAGGTAGTACATTTGAGTCAGAAGTTAGGAGACTAAATGCCACTCCGGAGATTGAACACACTTGACACTCTGCAACGCACTACTGAAGTATTGCTAGGGGTGATTTTTCACCCCCGTTCACTGTGGATGCAAATCCCCACATGGCCGCTCGCTCACTCCAGGAAGCCAAAACAGGATTTGCACTGGGGAGATTTCAGAATGAGATTTCCCTGCACTCCCTGCATTCCCTGCCACTTATCTTATTGGTTTGCTGCATGTTTACTTCCACAAACCACCCCCCCCCCCCCCCCCCCCCCCACCACCCCCCCAATCACTTTAATGTCATGCCAATGGGAATCACTACTGGTTTCCAAAATGGAAACTAGTGCTGATGACCATGATTAGGACTCAGAGATGAGTATAACCCTCGGGTGGTGAGGGACATGGATGGGCAGCACCCTAGCTGAAATAGCAGCGTCAGAAAATATAGAGTGAAAACCTGACTGTTTCTCTGGAAAGAAACATGCTGGTTTTCATTTAGAACCTGACACTTTGCCATTTCTGGGGAAATTCCACCCATTATCTTTGCAATGAGATGTTAAATTGTTCTCCCTTCTGCTCCCTCGTCAAGAGATCCACATCACTGTTCAACAAAGAGCAGCAGAATGCTTCCCAGGCTCTTCACCAATATATAAATACCTCAGTCACCAGCAGATAACCAGATTATCTGCTCATTATCACATTGCTGTTTGTGAGATTGCTGTGTGCAAATTGACTATTGTGCAGTCTACTTTACATCAGGCACCACACTTCTGTGTCATTGACTGAAAAATCTTTTGCATGTCCTGAAGTTATAAAAGCTCATATTAAAATTATTTACTTTTTATTGCTTTGACAAAATGCCATGAGTATAAGTGTCCATTATATAAGTGGTTTGTTCTGAATATTTCACATTGCATTTTTTGAATATTCCTCAGCACGCAACCCCCCCATTACTAGTGGAACCATTGCCTCTTAAATATCACTTTTGCCAAAACTCCGCAAAAAGATTCTGAACTCTCAGCCAAATCTTAAGTAATTGTGTAGGTAGATCTCTGCGCAGTTTGTTAGATAGATTTTGCCTCACTTGTTTCTCAGTAATGCCTTTCCCTCCAGTTCCACACGTTTGTGGTTAAGCGATCTCTCCATTGGGTTCCTATTTTAGGCAATTGGTCAGAACAAAAAAATCAGCTGGAAGTAAATAGCTAGTACCACTAAAGTTAGCCATGAAGATACCAGGCAGTCAGAAGACGCCCAACTGACCTATGAATGACTCTAAATGAAACCTGTTCCCTGTATATATGACTCCAATCCCACATGTTTTCCTGAAGTGACATGGCAAAGTGAGATGAATAATAAATGACAACCCTGCCAATGATTCCTTCATTTAAAAAAGTAAACTGAGGAAGAGTGAGGGGGTGGGGGGGGGGGGGGGGGGGGGGGGGGGGGGAGGTGGGGGAAAAGAGAACGGTTTAGAACCAGATTTGTATTTCAGACAGCAGGCTGTATTCGCATGCAAGGAGTCAATTGGATTCTGATGGAATGTGTATTTGAACATTCCCAGGAAATGAATTGAGGAAAGATACTCGGTCAACCCAATACTTTTCATTTTGCATTTTATAGGGGGGCAAGGGAGGTCTGATTCCTGCTGAAATCTAACTTTTTATGCCACTATAAACTACACGGGCCATAATTTCTGAATTGGCAGCGGCTTTGGCCAGACTTGCTGGAGGAGTCAGTCGCGTGCCAGTGTAGAACCTGTGGAAGCTCTTTTAACATTAAAATAATAATGGATTAGTAACTTAAACCTGAACTGGAAACCCTGTGCATTCCACCTCTTCCTATTAAACGGTTCTCCATTTTAACTGCTACCCAAATCTACATCAGCATCATCATATTCAGGAGGGAGTGAGAGAAAAATGTGTTGTGTTTTCTTGACGAAGAATTGAGGGCATGTGTTGGACATGAGGTTTAGTGGGAAGCAGGATAGGGAGTGAGGACTGGAATCTGGTTACAGTTACCAAACGTAAGTGCAGGAAATACGTTATTGTGGACAATGGGACAGCATAGAACTGACTTTGTCTGTGATAGTCCAGTAGTTGAATGTTCTGCCAGCTGACCATTGATGAGGAACTCAGGAGGGTTTACCACAGTTGGAGGACCATGAAACCCTTCTTTGAGTCTCCCTCCCTCTGGTGGGAAACCATCAAAGACAACATCAAAAGGTTCTTCATTCGCAAAGGGGTTCAGAAGGCCAAGGAGTGAAGGGTGGAAATGTGCCAACTCCAGAAAAGCATACAGGAACTGCTCCAACTGCAGTCGATGGGGGTGGATGTCAGGGGGATCTCCAGGAGGTGAAGAGCCAGCAAGCCTCGCTCTTTACCTTGAAGGCCGCCAAGGTCATCTTTAGTCCAGGGTCTGCTCCGTGGAGCAGGACGAAAAGCACTCGCGTTTCTTCCTCCAGAAGGTACACAGAAAAACCTCTGCGATCAGCAGCCTGAAGGAAGAAGACGGCTCAGTAAGGTCATCGCAGTCTGACATTCTGAGGATCTACAAATCCTTCCGTGCTGAACTGTACGACCTGAAGCCAACAGACAGCACGGCCTCCCAGCCTTTCCTGTCGTCTATCACTCAGGTCATAGACGACGGCGAGCGGGACAGTCTGGACAGACCGGTATCTCTGAACAAGCTGGCGAAGGCCGTTGAGTCCTTTCAGAAGGGTAAAACTCCTGGAAGCGACGGCTTACCGGCTGAGTTTTATTTGGCATTGTGGGACTTGACGGGCCCGGATCTCCTGGAAGTATATGAGAGTATGCTTCTGGAAGGCAGGATATCAGAATCCATGAGGAAAGGCATCACTGTCCTCATCTACAAGCAGAAGGGGGAAAGGGAAGAAATTAGAAATTGGCAACTCATTTCACTATTGAACATGGATTATAAAATTCTCGGCAACTGGGTCAAATCTGCTCTGGGGTCAGTGATCCATCCTGATCAAACCTGTGTTGTACCCGGCAGGAAAATCTCTGACAGCCTTGCACTACTCAGGGATATGATCACCTACCTGCAGGACAGACGGGTGGATACCTGCCTCATCAGCCTAGCCCAGGAGAAGGCGTTTGACAGAATATCACACAGCTACATGATGGATGTACTCTCCAAAATGGGCTTTGGGAAGGGAATCCGCAATTGGATACAGCTGCTCTACACAGACATTAGTAGTGCAATTTCAGTCAATGGGTGGGTATCGGATAGTTTTCAAATCAGGTCTGGAGTCAGACAGGGCTGCCCTCTCTCCTCTGTCCTTTTTATGTGTTGATTGAACCCTTTGCTGAGGCCCTCGGAAGCGACCCAGGCATCAAACGGATGACAATCAAATGGAGGCACGCAAGTCAAAGCCTCCCTGTACATGGATGACGTGGCTGTCTTCTGCTCGGACCCCTTGTCTGTTTGCAGACGTCTCCAGGTCTGTGAGCAGTTCGAGTTGGCCTCGGGAGCCAAAGTCAATCAGGGTAAGAGCGAGGCCGTGTTCTTTGGAAACTGGGCTGACAAATCCTTTTTCCCTTTCACCATCAGGGCAGATTACCTGAAGGTGCTTGGGGATATGGTTTGGAGCGGGAGTGGCATGCACCAAAAACTGGGATGAGCACATCACGAAAGCCAGGCAGAAACTGAGCTGGTGGGTGCTATGCTCCCTCTCCATGACAGGGAAAAACCTGGTGATCTGGTGCGAGGTGCTGTCCATGTTGTTGTATGTGGTGCAGGTGTGGCCCATCCCCAGACCCAAAATCTGCCAGCTGACCACTGAGGCTTATGTGATTAATATCATTTGCTATTGGACAATAACCAGGAGAAGTGTGAAATCAAACAAATATAAAGTTCGATTTATATAAACAGAAGAGTTGGTAACCCAGGAGACAAATTTAAGGTAAAGGGTTAAATAAAACAGGTAAAGATGAGGAGAGATTTACTTATCCAGTAGATTGTTGTTATCTAGAATGAGAGCAGATTCCACTGTCAGCTGTGAAGGTGACATTTCCTGAGCTACAGGGAAAAGGGCTAATTGGGTAGCTCTGTCACTGTTGGGCAAATCGCCGTTTTCATTGTTACAGGGGTCTACAAATACTGTGGGTAATTTTATGAGCCGGACTTGCTAGTTCTTTTCTATTTATTCTTTCATGTGATGTGGGCATCATTGGCAAGGCCAGTGTGTATTACCCATCCCTAATTGCCCTTGAGTTGAATTGTTTGCCAGAGTTATCTCAAAGGGCAGCCTGGAATCACTTCTGGCCAGATCAGGTAAGAGCTGGCAGATTTCCTTTCTTAAAGGGCATTAGTGAACCAGATGGGTATTTTTTTAATGCAGTAAGAGGTCTGACAATACCAGTTTTAAATCCAACTGATTTATTTGGTAGTAAACTCGCAAGCTTTATGCATAAAGCCGAAAGCTTGCGAGTTTACTATCAAATAAATTGGTTGGATTTAAAACTGATGTTGTCAAACCTCTTACTGTGTTTATCCCAGTCCAACGCCAGCATCTCTACATCATTTTTTTTAATGACAGTGATAGTTTTATGATCACCATTCCAGATTTTATATGTTAAATTTTGATTCCACATGTTGCCATGATGGGGTTTGAACCTGTGTCCCCTGGGCATTAGCCTAGCCCACTGGCTTACAAGTCTAGTGACATTACCACCACATCAAAATCTCTCCCTAGTGGGCAGGGAATCTTTCTGCCATGTTGGTCAGAATATTGTGGGCATTGCACATCTGAATTTTTCCAATTTGTCCTGTTTGTGGGCAGGATTTCCAGTGGTGAAACCTCAAGTGTGCATGGGGGCTGATTTACACACAAACAAGCAACGACTAATTAGAAATAGTGTAGCCTCTATTTCATTGCAAGGTTATAAACTGAAAGCCAGTTTCTGGTTGAAATAAACAGTTCACTAATGTATCTAAGTAAATTCAACTAACAAGCTTAAAGAATGATGTGACTGCACTGTTTGTAACTGACTTTCACAAGTGAATTTTATTATTCTAATTGGTTGCATTTAGTGACACCACCCACTATAATTAACAAGATGTGGTAATGGCCCATCCAGGAAGTGGCAGGCCAATAATCACCCAACAATATGCACTGTGATTCAGTCAAACTGTAGACTTACAGGCTGGAATTTTTTGCTCCTGAGTCGACAACAGAGTCAGGACAATGTCGACTCAATAAATGCAATCTGGAGAAAGTGCCCCACAAGGTTAGAATTTTGTGGAAAGGAATCTTCGCTGTGGTGGTGAGGGGTTAGGAGGGATGGTTGTGGGCAGAGTGGTAAGTAGACATGATGGGTAACCCTGGAATTAGTGCATGGTGAGTAGGTAAGTTAGGCAAAAGTTCTGACGTGCACTATGTCAATGTTTTTTGAAAGAACAATAAAATATAAAATAGCTATTCAGTTCTCAGGCCTCATATCCTCTCATCCCTATCCATTCCAGCCCACGGCCAGCTCATACTCTCACTCAACTCCATGGCCGACATACTCCCTATGCCACCCTATGTCCCCCACCCATCTTCCATGGTTTCTTATACCTTCATGTCTCTATCCATGCTCCTGGACCTTTACAGTCCATAAGCCAACTTAGAGCAAACTCATATCAACCCATGTTCTCCACCCTTTGCCCTTATAGCCTCCATGCCAAATCACCCAGTATCCAACACGGACAGACTTCAAGGCCAACGCTTAAATGCAACAAAATAAAGCTCTGACAGCTATTACGGACTTTAATTTCATGTATAAATAAAACTCTCATTAACAAAAGCCCATTCACTATGTTTACATTCCATCAACCTTATAAAAACAAAGATTTCATTCAAGTGCTTAAATCCCATATTAAAACAACATTTATATTCATAGTCTCACTCCAAAGACTTTATAACTACTTGGAATTGTCAATCAGACTGAACTGAGAGGCATCCCACTGTGATAATGGAAAGTTGTGAAATCAATTATGCAGCATTAATCCACTTAAAAAATCCTTATAGCTTAATGTTAACAGGGTGAAAAAAAGAGGGTTTTTTTAAAACACCACAGAGATTTTTGTCAAATATTTAAATTGTAGGAATTTGAAATGCCTTGACGGGCGTTTAGACCTGCTCCTACCAGATTTAATCTGCACACGTCATGTTTACCACTTCTGGCAAATGAAAATCAACTACGACTGGAAGAAGATGTTGTTTTATATGGATAGCTGTCTCTATGTAGCAACAATGTGCAATTTGGAACCCATTCCCATTCCTCTTTCCTGCAAATGCAGGCTGTATTTAAGGGAAGATGCCACCCCACCACTGGTACAATTGCAGTGGGGGCAATTTTTGTATTATCTGACAACTTCTTAATCATGTATTTTCATCTTAAATGGGTATAAACCTGTAAGAAGGCAAGAGACTCGGAGTTCAGCCCTGTAGAACCCCATAGAAAATAGCCTTCCAGTTACAAAAGAACACCTATCCACCTTCACTCATTGCCACCACTGCAACAATTTTGGATCCAACTTTGCCACCTTTTGATCTATGGCCTTTTACTGCTCTGACCAAACTGCTACGTGGATTCATGTCAAACACCTTGTTAAAATTTATATAGATCACATCAAACATGCTGCTTTCATCAATCTTCCTCACCAAAAATGAAATCAACCTTCCCATCAATTCAACTAACAGAAGGAAGAGGCATGGAGCAGGATAATAACTGCCTCATTTGGGAAGGGCAGCCACGGTCATGGTTTGGAAATATGTTCCTTCCTGCAGGATGCAAAACCTATGTATTATTCTATATTCATGGAGAGCCTTTAAAAATGATGACCAGGACTCGATTTCAGGATTCCTGGCTCCATTCCTGATATTTCCAATATTCGCCAGGGCCTTTTAAGGGTGTGGAGGTTCAAGCGGTAAACCAGTAAGTACCCTGTACTCCCGATCTGGCTATCTCCATTCAGAGAATGGGGATGACCTCGTCCCCTGCAATTTTCCTGGGGTCAGACCAGCTTTTCATTGGGTCATAGTTCACGGCCCCTCAGAGATGTCATGAACTATAGTCTGCATTGAGGGAACCTTTTGAAACATGAGTTCAACAGTTTGTCCTGACTGCCCTCCCATCAAGAAATCCCCTCCTTCTGCCCACTTCCTATGAATCCGTAGGCCTCCAATCATGCACTATGGCCCCTCGTGCCCCTCTCATTCATTCACTATACACCGCATAGAAGAAATGAACCCCTATAGTGACAGTATGATGTATATATATTTTAAAAAGCAGTCATTCATTAATAACTTGCCATTTTCTTTTTAAAAATTTCCTGATGGCGAGGGGCATACTTAGCATGGGAGGCATGAGAGGCTACAGAGGTTTGGGAGGGGGCATAAAGTGACATGGTTAGTGTATGAGGAGTGTATAGTGGGTGCAGGGTTGTGAGGAGTAATGATTGGAGAATGATTTTGTTATAACTGGGATGATGTTCCACTACCTTTTAAACAGCCTCAGTCGTGCCTCCGAACTCTTTGCTAGGTTTGCTCAGTCCAACGCAGCCCTCTCACACCCCATCAAATAATGAAAAATCAGAGTTTGTGGGCACTTTCTCCTAAGGCGAACAGGCCTAGCTGGGAAATTTCCTGAATCCCACTGTTGGCCTTGCAGCGCATATTATTCAAATACATAAATTGCAATGTTAACTTACTGATATCCAACAAAAATCTTGTGAATTTATTGGTATAATTGGAATCTTCCACCAGAGACGGAGGCCATACAGCCCATCTTGTTTGTGCTGGCTTTTTGCAAGAACAATCCCATTAGTTGCCAAAGTCTTTTCCAATAACCATGCAAATGTTTCCTTTTCTGTTCTATTTGCGTGTAGTTAGACAGCACAGCAAGTACTTTTCCAGCTGCTCACAGTATAAATGAAATTTAATCCTATCCTCCCTTCAGGGTACTGCCATAAATTTAAATCTAATATTGGAAGAAGAATTTGCATTTATAACGGAAGGTTGATGAACTGCAGCTAAAAGAGGCACAATGCAAATTCTTGGTGCTTATCTTTACTCCCACATTCAGACTTATTGTTTGTCAACACTGACATTTGCAAAGTCACAAGTCAGCGTATCTAATCCTTTGATTAAAAAGTCATTCACTATGTGGATGGAATGAGTGCCAAATCTCCCACAGATGCAAAAGTAGACTTTAGGCTTAAAGAGAACCTCAGTTCTTGCCAATTTTTACAGATGCACAATAGAAAGCATCCTTTCCCGATGTATCACAGCTTGGTATGGCTCCTGCTTTGACCAAGACGCAAGAACTACAGAGGGTAGTGTTCATAATCACAAAAATCAATCTCTCATCCACTGTCTCCACCTAACTTCCCGCTACCTCGAAAAAGCAGCCAACATAATGAAGGATCCCACGCACTCTCTGCACCTTCTTCTGTCAGGAAAAAGTTACAAAAATCTGGGATCACATACCATCATCAAGAACAGCTTCTTCTCTGCTGTCATCAGACTTTTGAATGAACCTATCATATGTGAAAATGAACTTTTTCTACACCCTGGTTATGACTGTAATACTATATTCTGCACTCTCTCTTTTCCTTCTCCCTTATGTATTCAATGAGTGGTCTGTGTAGCAAGAAACAATACTTTTCACTGTATCCCAATACATGTGACAATAATAAGTCAAATCAAGTCAGTCAAGAGTACCAGATATGATGTGAAGCTATAGGGGCAGACTGTTTATCCTCCCACTCTCAGTAAACAGGGTGATAACACATTTCTTGTGGAAACATAGCTCTGATTATATGCATGTTGCAAATGTGAGGTGATTTTCAAGTTAAACTGTCAGGCATGCCATTGGTGGCTATTTCTTCTTGTCCATTAGTCACCCTTTGGTTTGCTCTTGAGGTTGAAATACAGCTGGCATAACTGACTGCCACAGATTGAAGGCATCATGATAACTGCCAGGATACTGTGCATTGACCAGCATGGTTTGCTTTGATGACACAGCAGCTGGACCATAAGAGAGTGGAATCCCTTTTGGTTCTAGACTATGGCAGAACTAGCATGAGGTGCTCACAACATGCAGTCAATGATAACTTGCACTATCGATAATCTGATACCATTGCAAAATCTCATGCTTCTCTTTGGCAAGAGGGAATGAATTGAAACAATCTCACTTGAATCAGGGAACTTACAACCTCCCTAATGCAGCTGTCAGTCATCTTCCCACTCACTGAAAGCAGTTCTGACGTACCCTGAAATAGGGGTTGTGGCTGCAGCAGTTGGCAGATTTCACTGAAGATGGTCCTTACTGAGGTACAGGCATCCAACCCATTGTTCCTCACTGAGGTTCAGTAGCAGAACTGCTCTCTTAGCACCCTGGGTGGATATGGACCCCTTTTTCTATCCTCCTTCTTTTGGTTGCTTGCCCTGCTCTGTGTACCCCTTTTCATTCTTCAAGTCATGCTCTATTCTTAGAGTAAAGCCAACTACTGCACCATGTCAGGGAGTCACTGGTTTGAGCAGAAGCCTTGAAGTCGGCAAAAAAAACGATAGCACCTGCCAGCCCAACATGACAACTTTTTAAACTCCAAACTGTTGGGAAAAGCCCCAAGAGTATACAGAGTTGTAGCAATAATCAGTCACTAATCTGAGTGCAGTTGTTGATCCCTTTAAGCAGCATTAATGGTTTAACAAATGTTCAGCTGTGTAAGGTTGAAAGAGGGCTATAACAGGACTGTTGTAGTTAAGACTTGAGGCTTTGCATAGCTCAGGCATGCTAATGCCTTTAACAAGATGGTATCCAACACAGTTGTGTCAGAAGTGCACGCATATGCCATTTTGGAACCAGAAAGACACTCAAAACACCTGAACAAAAAAAAACCAAGTCCAATTTCTATTTTGTTTTTTCCAAGCTACATGCTGTGAACTATTGCATCAGTGGGCAATGGATTCAGGATTGTCTGTGTTTCCTAGAAGACTCTCAAATTAAAAAAAAAGACCAGTTCATCCACTAGATCAGTGGATCTGAGTACCATAAACTATGAGGGATCCCAGTTGTGACATGTAGTCAACATCTGTGAGGCATATCAGGATGGGAGAGACAAATGTAGAAATTGGTTTCAGCTCCATTCATTCGTTTAAGAAATGAGAAAATCTTCAGATTTTTACCTAACAGTAACAATTCTTGCTGTCATTTGTTGATAGTGAGTGGGAACAGGATTGAACTCACCAGTAATTGTACTCCTTGTAGTCTCATGGCCTACTGATATTATAAAAGAACATGGATACCTAGCTGACGCATTGTTAACACCTGTTGAATAGCATTTGAGCATGTAAGTTGAAGTACAGTTTTGAGGAGACAAAGGGCAGAATTTTCCCATCCTGCCTGCCACAGGAATAGTAGCAGGCAGAAACAAACCAAGCAATGGTCTGTTGACCTCAGGTGGGATTCTCTGGTCTTGGGGTAAGCGTGGTCAGAAAATCCCACCCAAAGAATTAGAAAGGAGAACAATACTGGAATCACAGAAACCTTGGTAGATTGCTTTGGACTGAATGTTGTGCTTAGTAAGTGAAGTGGTGGCGCAGTGGTATTGTCACTGGATTCAGCATCATTCTCTGGGTACCAGAGTTCAAATCTCACCATGGCAGATGGTTCAAATTTGAATTCAATAAAAATCTGGAATTAATAGTGTAATGATGACCGTGACATGTTGATTATTATTTAAAAATCCATATGGTTCATTGGTGTCCTTTAAGGAAAGAAATTTACCATCCTAACCTGGTCTGGCTCACGTGTGACTTCTAGATTGCCCTCTGAAGTGATCTGACCTCTCTCCGCTGAGCTCTAACCTCCCATCTCAATCCTGACTTCTCAACTGAATAGAATAATATAGAATCCTTACACAAAGAAGGCCATCTAGAATCTATCCCCGTAACCACGTGTATTTACATGCTGATCCCTCTAGCACTAAGGGGCAATTTATCGCAGCCAATCAATCTAAACTGCACATTTTTGGACTGTGGGAGGAAACCAGAGCACCTGGACGAAACTCATACTGACACAGGGAGCAAATGCAAACTCCACATAGTGCCCCAAGCTGGGGAATTGAACCTGGGTTTCTGGTGCTGTGAGGCAGCAATGCTAACCACTGTGCCATATGCCGCTCCAACTGATTTCTTCCTTGATCCCTCTTTTGCACTTCCCGACTGTGGCCTACCCATGCATCCAGTCTCTCGAGCTGGCTGGTCCACCGGGAGGCGCTCAGTTTTTGGGAAGACAGGTGGAACTCCATTGCCTCCAGTCATACTTCACTGGTAAAATGATTGGAAATGGACTTTTAGCTTAGGCACAATAAACTACGATAGGGATAAAGAAAAGGCACTAAATACATAAAATTGATTGGAACAAATGTCAGGCATGATTTTCCTTGCTTGCTGCAATGGCCAAATAGCATAGTGAGGCGGGAAATGTCAGCAGGAGTCCAAAAATGGGAATCACGACTAGCATCTGGTCAGTCACGACTTTCCCGGCCATTTGTTTCAATGTATTCAGCCTCATGTTGGGGAACAATTGCAAACCATGATTTGCATCTCTTTAGTGAGCACAGGATGCAATTATCCAGACTCAATAATATTCCTGGCACTGCTGGTGAAGGTTCACATTAACTGGAATCACATATGGTTCCCAGCAATGGGGACCAGGCATCATGATAGGACTGGAGGCCATTAAGGCCCTTGGGAGTTTGGGGGCAGGGCAGTGCCCCTTGAGCAGTGCCAGCCTGGCACTACCAACCTGGTACCCTGGCAGTGCCAGCTTGGCATTGCCCACTGGGTACCTTGGCACTGCCAGCCTGGCACAGTGGGCTAGACAGAGTGCCAGAAATTTATTTAACTAATCTTGCCTAAATAAAACAGACAGGAAATCTTTTTGTTTTCCCACCTGTTATGCGCTTTGTTTATTTTTGGAAAAATCACACCCACACTTTTCCATGAAAAGGTTTTCGCTGCCAGTGTTGGATACAACATTTGTTTTCATTTATCTATTAAAAGAAATTCCAAGTTAAAGGTCACATTAGGATGACCTGAACTCCCAATAGAGAATCTTTGGAAAAGGCAGCAGGCGAATGAATTATTCTGCAGTTTGACAATTGCACTGTCACTGAAAACTGCTCTCTTTTGGCTGTTACGTGTTAATGCCCTGAAGAATTGTCAATGAATTTAGCACCAAGCTGAACCTTTCAGGGAAAAAAAATCTGGAAAAGAAATCCTGATTAAATCACACTTTTGAATAAAGTCCATCTGAAATGTAGGTTTTACTGCACGGATTGCTGATAGCAACTCATGATAACTGTTAGAAACTTTGCATTGTGTCTATGAACATTTAGAAACAGCCTTAGGGCATTTTAAAAAATGAGTTTATATTTTGCTGCACATTTTTTATGTGAATTAATTCATGTTTTGCTCAGCAATTCTTGTCAGTCTTTTTTTGCCAAAAAATATTTGCATGCCTGAAATATATTTGCTGAAACCTAGCCCTGCACCATTCTCTACAGCAGCAATAGCCTGGGGAGTCCTCAACACTGAAGTCTCATGGGTTCAAGTCAAACATGAGCAAGCCTCCCTCCTGTCGATTACCACTGACACCTTACCTCAGCAGATGAATCAGTACCCCTCCATATCGAACACCACTAGAAAGAAGCATTGATGGTGGAAAGGGCACAGAATGCACCCCAGGTGGACTTCAGTGTCCATCACTGAGAATGGCTTGTTAGTACCCAATACTGACTGAATTAGCAGCGGGTGGTGAGAGAACCAACAAGAGGGAAAAATTTATGTAACCTTTCTGTTACCAACTATCCATCAACATATTTCCGTCCATTGTGGCACTGGCAGGAGTGACAGCCCCATGGTCCCTGTGAACACAAAATCCCATGACCAAACAGGAAACACTCCATTGCATTGAGTAGTAAATGAAAATCAAATCTAGCAAATCAAAACCAGGAATCCATGAGGAGCTTTGGGACATCAGCATGAGCAGAATCTGTTAGTTCACAGCCTGCAATATCCCCCACTCTACCATTTCCATCAAGCTAGGTACAACCTTAGTTCAATGAGGAGTAGAAGAATATGTCAGGATCAGCATCAGAGATACCTGAAATTGATGTGTCAAATTGGTGAAGCTACAACACAGGATTATGAGCATGTTCAACAGCAGTTGTGGCATGTTACATATAAAGATAAGTACAAATAGGTCATATCATTTCTCTTGGCAAATCCAGTTGCAAATATAATGGTTGATTAAACTAGTAACAAGAGGAGAAATCTCTATGAATATTCTCAACTTCAACAAAGGCAGAGACCACATGTGAGTGCCAAATACAAGGCTGAAGGATTGGCAACCATCTTCGGGCTGAATGATCCATCTTGGTTTCCTCCTAAGGCCCCCACTACCAGAGATATCAGTCTTCAGCCATTCAATTACCTGGGCATGAACACACAAAAGGCTGCAGGCCCTGATAGCATGGCTGCAGTGCTGGAGATATGTTCTCCAGAACTAGCAGTAGACTTAGTTCTTTTGCTGTCTCAGAAATGAGTGTACTAAATACTCATTTCACAAGTATGGAAGTGCCTTATTATCCATTGTAGTCTCGTCTTCCTTGTCTCCTTTTCACTCTGTGACAAACAGCCGCAGCCCATCCGTATACTATAACCACAATTGTTAACTATCAGTTAGATATTGGGCTGAGTTAATGTCTGAGAATGATGGAGGTATTTTTATTATAGAATGATCTTGTATTGGAAAAGCATTTCCTCTTTAATTGCATCTTAGTCACTGTCGGTTGTCATGTAGCAACATGTCAAAGACGTTTTATAGAGGTCTATCCTTGTAATTTTAAGTCTTGTTATACAGAATGTCTTAATTGTGTTGCACCAGCATACTGCGTTGGGTAAAGCTTTTATGAGGTACTTTGCAACATATCCTGAGATTGTGAGATCTGCTGTATAAATACACCTTCTTTCTTCCATGATAACATAAATCATGTTGAAATTCATGTGGATAGCTCCTCTGGCTCCTCCACTTCAAAAAGATTTGCCAAAATTTCTTCTTTAAAGAGTGGCCCTTTAACAACACAAATCCTTCAAGCCTAGGGGAGACATTAATAAATGTCTTCCACTGTAAAACACAGGGAAATGTAAGGAGAATGCATGTGTTTCCTATGTATAAGTAGCAAGAATAACCTGAAATGATAGTCTGATCCATTATTTTATTTGATTTATTATTTGTCACATGTATTAGTATACAGTGAAAAGTATTGTTTCTTGCGCGCTATACAGACAAAACATACCATTCATTGAGAAGGAAAGGAGGGAGCGCAGAATGTAGTGTTACAGGCGTAACTAGTGTGTAGAGAAAGATCAACTTAATGCAATGCAAGTCCATTCAAAAGTCTGAAGCAGCAGGGAAGAAGCTGTTCTTGAGTCGGTTGATACCTGACCTCAGACTTTCGTATTTTTTTCCCGACAGACGAAGGTGGAAGAAAGAATGCCTGGGGTGCGTAGGGTTCTTAATTATGCTTGCTGCTTTGCCAAAGCAGCAGGAAGTGTAGACAGAGTCAATGGATGGGAGGCTGGTTTGTGTGATGGATTGGATTACATTCACGACCCTTTGTAGTTTCTTGCACTCTTGCTAGAGCAGGAGCCATACCAAGCTGTGATACAACCAGAAAAATGCTTTCTATGTTTCCAGAGAGCTGTTGAGTGGGCAATTTTTATAAAAGAAGAATTATTATGAAGGGAGCTTGGGTCTAGATCTTTTCTTCAAAATAGTAAAAAAATTGAGATTCTGGAAAGCTTCTTGTGCTGCATAAATTGTATCACCAGCTCCCTTCGCAGACTTGTTTTTGGACTTTTCAAATCCCAGAGGATGAAGAACCTGGAAGAATTTCAGAATCTGGGATGGGATATGGAAAAAGATGTTAAAAGGAACACAACTCTAAGTCTTACAACATATTCCCCTTGTAAAAACTGTTATTCTGACTTCTATTTCTGACAATACCCATATTTTCAGCAGGGGACTTTGATGGGAGAGAGGATTGGAGGGAAAGGGATGCCGTGCTTTTTAAAAAGAAATGTAATCAGTCTGATACGAAGCCCGAACTGGCCAGCTGCCTTGTCCCAAATTGCCAGTCCAACTGCTTCTTTCAAATCCCCTCATTTTATTGTGACCTCTGGAACCTGTCAAATATTTCCATTTTCCCTTCCATCACTGTGTTTTTAAATTTTTTTATCTAGTTTTTTTCAAGCTTTTTATATGCCAACCAAATAGAAAGAAATTTGCGTGGGCAGTCATTTTCAGAATGTTGGACTGACATTGAAAAATACTTTGTCTGTGAGGGAACTATAACGATTTTGCGTAACTAGAAACATGAGCATTGCAATGGGGTACACGTTCCTTTTTAAAAATATAGAAAAATCCTTTGATAGCATTATTGTTGCAAAACAAAATGCACGTGTTAAACTTTTAATACAGTTAATTGATATGATGAGCATGAGAAAATGTACGCTTACTGAATTATATTTTTATACAATGCTGGTCATTTTGAGAGACTTTCTAGGACCACAGGGAGAATTACAATAAGATGAATTCTCCAAGCCTTTCTTGGCACTAGCAACACTGCATTAGCTGCAGAGTCTTACAATATTATTCCTTGTATTTATTTATATCATAGAATTCCTATATGCAGAAGGAGGGCATTTAGCCCATTGCACCAGCACCGATGACAATTTGACCCAGGTCCTATCCCCGTAACCCCACGTATTTCTGCTGCTAGTCCCCTGACACTATTAGGCAATTTATCATGGCCAAGCAACATAACCTGCACATCTTGGGAGCGTGGGAGGAAACCAGTGGGAGAATGTGCAAACTTCATCCAGTCACCCAAGGTTGGAGTTGCACCTGGGTTCTTGGCACTTTGAGGCAACAGTTCTAACCATTGTGCCACTGTAATCCTGTCAGTCCAATTCTCATCTGTTTCTGCAACATTTTCTCTTATTTTTCTGGTAAGTAGAAAAGCCATGTTGAACATTTTCCACCAATTTATTTACAATCTTGGTAGTGCATTTTTGAAGAAATTTGCCTCCTAAAAAAACCAGTTCAAAACCAATCAGTGATGTTACTTATTGACTGTGATGGTCAAATGTGTAGCGGTTGCCAAACATTAAATGGGTGATAGGATTTTTCAGTCACAAATACTCACAGATCAATTGTGACACTCAACAAACAGACACATTTGCTGGATTTTCAGGTTCTCAAAATTGGGAGTGAAGGAGAGGGTAGCAAAAATACTAGTGCCAGATGGTGTGACAGTTGCAAGACACCAATCCTGGCATCAACAAAAGCCATCAGAATAAGCGGCAAAGGCAAAACAAGAATTCCATTCTCCTTCCATCTGACGGCAATTAAAAATTGTTAAAGCCTCATTAAGAGAAATTAAATGGAGATAATGGAGGCAAGATGCATGGCATGAAATGTCCTTACAGCACTGCTTGTGGGCCAAGAGGAAGAAGGAGTGTTTTCTTGCAATACAGTATCATCCCAATGCAATTGGCAAATGTTTGACACAAATGGCAGTATCCAAATTTCACTTCCTTACATTGTCTAACTCCCTCAATCTCCTCCGCCAATGATATCCCACTCACTCTCCTATCCCAATCCCTGAGTAAATATCAGAAATTCAGTAAACTCAGTGCTAATAATGATGATGTTTTTCAGTAATGCTGCTCCCACAAATCAATCCTAATCGTGCCACTGTTCAGAAATGAACTAATAGTGTTCATTTAGTGTGCATCCTGTGGGTTACTAGTGACCAGAAGCTGAACTGGATTAGCCATATAAATATTATCACTACAAATGCAGGTCAGGGACTAGGGGCTAGATTCTCCAAACTTGCCTGCAGTTGGGATTCTTCAGTCCTGCTTTTGTAAACAGAGATTTGGCTGAATGCCAAATTCTCTATTCTTGCTGGCAATAGCGGAAGGGTGTGAATGGCTGTATGAAGCGTATCACACCTCATGACTTCTCAAAGCCTGTTCACAATCTTCAAGGCCCAAGTCAGGAATGTAATGGAATACTCTCCACCTGCTTATATTAGTGCAGCTCCAACAACACTTAAGAAGCAAGATACCATCTCAGACAAAACAATTCAAATGACTGGCATCCCCACCACAAATATTTAGTCCCTCCATCACTGACATACAGTGGGACCAGTGTATCATTTACAAAATGCACTGCAGGAACTCACCAAGGGTTCCTTAGACTGCATTTTCTAAACAATGACCACTACCATCAAGAAGGACAAGAGCAGCAGAAACAGAGAACCCCATCATCTAGAAATTCCCCTCTAAGCAACTCACCATCCTGACTTGGAAATATATTGCCATTCCTTCACTATCACTGAGTCAAAATCCTGGAACTTCCTCCCTGACAGCACTGTGGATGTACCCACAGCACAGGGACCTGCAGAAGTTCAGAAAGGCAGCTCACAACCACTTCTCAAGAGCAATAACACTGAACTATAACTGTTGGCTTAGCCAGCAATGCCTGCATCTTGTTCATGAGTAACACAAACATTTGGAATATCAGTAGGCTGCAATTGGTAACATTCATAGAGACAACTTACAGCATGTTTTTTGATTCAACTGAACAGAGACCAGAAGAAAGTGAATGGTGTCCATCAACACCTGTACCATTGAAGCCCTTCTGGCAGATTAGAGCCCTCTCTGATGTCTGACTAGATTCAAGAAGAGCCTCTGGCCACCTCCGTCTGAGCTTGATGGCATGGCTCAGAAGCCAATAGCCTAGCAAGCAGACTCACTGTAATTCTGTCAGACATTGGCAATATAAGGCGCTTCTGTATACACTGAGCACACAATCATGTTGCAATTTAAGTAAAGTCAAACATCTTCTGTTTCCTTTCACCATTGCCAAACTTCATTGTACTGGTGTTAATTATTATTAGAATAAAGACTACCCATCAACATTTCACAATCGGTAAGAATTGAATTGGGATTTGAAAACAGGGCTGTCACATAATATTAGAATTGCAGCATATTTGGAGGTTAAACACCAAGGCAGACAGTTTGGACTGAATGGCCTGTTTCCATACTAAAATTGCAAAAGAATTAAATGCGATCAAAGCTCCTTATTTTTCTGCTGCTGGCTAATAGCATCATTTACACTGGAGTACTGCCACAATAATAAGATATACTTTAACACAGCCCTCACTACCTCCCACTCTTCACATGTAATATCTGCAGTACCAAATCCCATAGACATCCAGATGCAAATGTTTTGGCTTTCGGGATGTGTCTAATGCCACTGATACTTCCGACAAGAGAAACAAGTGGAAAATATGGTGAAACAATTGATACTTCAATAAAGACTAAGAGAGCTTTTTCCCTCTGTTTTTGTTACTTAAATATTTAATAAAAGTGGTAAATGCTGGAAAGAATACAATTCGATTATACTTTTTAATGCAGTGCTGCCAGATTTTACACACCTCAGACTCAGCTGCTGGTCGCAGTAATGAAACCAAATGTTTGGCAAGACACCATGAAAGGAATTGTTCCCTTCAAATGTGCAAGTCTGTCTCTAAATCTGATGGGCCAGGCCCAAGCTTGAGAAATTTCTGAACCTACCCCAGTCTAGCCCAGATCAACCTCATTTGTAAATCATACAGTCTAGCAGTGACTGCTTGCGATACCAAAACATACTTTGCATGTTCATTGTACATTCTTCTGCTCTGTACAATGAGAGGAATTACTTCTTTAAAAATATGTAATGTCTTCCCTTAAAACAATAGACAGATGTGAAGAATTCTGCTTTGGATACCATGAAGAAGGCTTCATAATCTTGAGTATATTAACAGCACGTTTACAGTAACAAATCATAACCACACACACACACATACACATATATATTTATATAGTAGAGGTTCAGGTATGGTCTTTATATATTTCTGTCTATCCTACACTTGATCTGGGTCAATGTATCTTGTTACATCATGGTGTAGGTGATACTGTACTCAGTGCCACAATAACCCCATATGCAGCAGACCTTCTATTACAAGAAGAATGTGGTGTGAATACATTAAACACAAATAATTATTTCAAGCTTCTAAGACCAATTTAACAGGAACCCATTCTTTTATCCATTTACCAGAGTTATCTGACTGATTGATGGGAATTATTTGAAAAAGATAAGAAGTCTTACATTATTTGTATAGACATAAGCATATTTGGTGTTCAGTGACGTTGGTTGGGGCATAGGAAAATTCATCTGCTCTTTTTCTAAATAATGCCATGGCTGTCCAAATGTAAGACCAGAGAGGGTCTCAGTTTCTGAACTCTCCTCACACTGCCAACAGTGCAGTACTCCCTCTGTACTCTCCTGTAGATTTTGTATCTGCAACCTTCTGATACAGAGAGTGCTACCACTGTTGACACTAATTGTTAGCTTTGCAGTGACCTTACTAACCTATTGACAAGATGTCTGTCAAGTCAAATCATCTCACATGTAAGATTTACATTAAGTGTTCCAAGGATTAATACTTTCTTAGGTGGAGCAAGCATCTGACAGATCCCCTTAAACTGGCAACTCCCTAAATCGGTGGTTACTCTCCAATCAAAGTCATGTTACAGTACAGTGATAGTTACACAGGCCCAGACAACACAAAGAAGGCCATATGGCCCATTGTGCCTGTGCCCGCTCTGTGAAAGAGCTACCCTATTAGCTCCGCTCCAATGCTATTCCTCTATAGTGCTATAACTGTCTTCCCCTCAGACATGTGTCAGATTTCCCCTTACTGCTGAATCTACTTCCAGATTGCAACAACCTGGAACAGGATACAAAAAACAAAACTCTCCTCCATTCCTCCTGGCCACGAGCATAATTCTGTGTTCTTTCATTATCAACCCTTCTGCCAATGGAACTTATATTTGATAAAAAATATTAAGTTGGCGATGTTAATCAGTAATATTTTTCTTCCCCCAGAAGGAGAGTTTAAGTTTGTGCTGCATGAGCGTGCATCATTTAATTTGCCACAGCAGCTGTCCCCACAATTTATAGCGACCTGTTTGATAGTTCTGAGAAATAACCCACCAGAAGGTTTTTCGCAAATACAAGCAGTAAAGAAATTTGAATCTAAATATACCAATTCCAAAGATATGCAGATTAGGTTGATTGGTCATGCTAAATTGACCCTAGTGTCGGGGGATTAGTAGGCTAAATTTGTGGGGTTACGAGGCTCGGGCTTGGGTGGGATTGTGGTCAGTGCAGACTTGATGGGCCGAATGGCCTCCTTCTCTACTGTAGGGATTCTATGAATCTAATATGAGCAGAAGTCTTGCAATAGCCACTTTCCTTACCAGTAAATTATGAGGAAGAGAAGAGCCAAGAGCTGGGGGGATGTCAAAAAAATACATTACTTTTCTCACATTAAAAAAGGATTTTGTACATCCGCATCTCTTGCTATTTTGTTGGAATCCTCGATGTGTCTTTTATTCATGAGACACTCTTGTAAATAACTCTGCCATTTCAATCAGCGTGCGGTATATCGTGCAGAGATGACTGAGCATTATTAATAACATCTGGATTTACTGGCATCATTCTTTTTTTAACATCAGACGGAAAGCTGAGTTTCCCCTTGGATCGCTCTCTCTCTCTTTCTTTGCATGGACGATTGCACATACTGAATCTGGAAAAAGATGGGGCAAAGAGGCTGTAAATCTGTGTGTCTCAGAGAGCAAGTGTGGACACTAGACACAGTTACAATTGTTGCACACATTCTGCATGGTGTGAGCAGTTGATACTGTGATCGCTGGTCCGTTTTACTTTATAACCTGAAAAGGGCTTTCTTCTCGGTGTTTGAAAACTTTTCACCTAGCCGCTCTCTACAAATATCCCGTTTAAACTTCATAATCCTGATAGAAAGCGCAGACTTCATCGAATCTGAGCCAAGTGCGTTCAGTGCCGCAGGCGTGACCTGGTTGCATGAGTATCTGCCTCCCCGACTTCATTGGACAAAAGTGGCGGATGGGAAACATAAATTATGTTAATCTGCTGTTTTGTACAAAACCCAAGATGTTACTTGCTCTTTTCCAGAGCTGGACTCTCGGGCACCAGGAGCTGGACTCTGGATGCAATGTGAAACATTAAGTCTATGAAGGAAAGTGTAACTGATTGGAGATTTTGCATGTGTATGAAAGGCTTGTGGAGGAAAGTTAGGATTATTGGAAGATTATTTCTTCAGTCGGCTCAGGTATGTGAATCACAGAACAAGATTTGTTTAATTTGTCTTTGCTGGATTTTGGCTCCAATTTACCTCTATTTAATTCTTTCCTGTCTCCTTTTTTTGCTGTCTTATTTTCGGTGAACAGGCATCCAGTTTTACAGTGGGTTATTTAACCCTTTTAGATCTGTGTGCTTCATGAACTGCACACTTGCTGCACTTTTAATCTGTACAATTGCAAATTGCCACAGCTCCAGATGACCATAGGTTGCTCTCCTCTTTTGAGGGGGAGAGGTGACTGGTGGTGATTTAACCTATGGATCACCACACCTCAGGCAGGAGGCAAGACAGAGAAGATGGGACTTAATGATAACCTCAGCCTGTTTGGGATTTGAACCCGCACTGTTGGCATTGTCCTATATCACTGGACAGCCATCCAGACAATCAAGCTAACTGACCCCCATCTGTACAATTACTAGCTAAAAAAGTGTGACTGGCAGTAGATAGGAAGCACAAATGAAGTGAAATAACTAAAGTAAACTTTATTCATAAAATATCTCAAAGAAAACATTGCCACTGTGCCGCCTCTATGTCTCGCGTAGTGGTTAACACTGCTGCCTCACAGCACCAGAGAGTGGGTTCAATTCCAGCTTTGAGTGATTGTCTGTGTGGAGTTTGCATGTTCTCCCTGTGTCTGTGTGGATTTCCTCCTGGTGCTCAAATTTCCTCCCGCAGTCCAAAGATGTGCAGATTAGATGGATTAGACTTGCTAACTTGCCCCTTACTATCCTGAGATGTATAGGTTAGATGGATTAGCCATTAGAAATATGTGGGATTATGGGGATAGGGAAGGGGAAAAGGATACTCTATCAGAGAGTTGGTACAGACTTGATGGACTGAATGGCCTCTTCTGCACAGTAGGCATTCTATGATTTTAAACAATCATAACAGGAAAGCACTTCAATATTCGCATTTTCCACAAAGATCAAAATGGATTCTGAGGTTCTTCAATACAGAGATGAAAACATTACAAACGTTTCAATATTTTTGTCACAGTATAATGTTCAAATTATATACATGGGCCAACACAGTTGTATTTATTACATACAATCAAGAATAATCTTGTGTTTGGAGGAGTCAACACCAGTCCTTGGTGTACATTGAAAGACCTCCCACAATAGTGTTTTCCCCATTGCTCCTTGGGAGTGTCTGCCCCAAGTTTGAGTCCCTCAGCATATAGTCCTACTTTTTGTTTCAAATGTTCCTCATGTTTCTCTGGCTACTAGTGACTGCTGGTTGATTGAAATTTATTTGAGTCCCTTCTCTCAGCACTTTCAATTCATGCTAACATTTCATTGAGATTTTTTTTTCTGCCTGTTTGTTCTCAGATTCATTCCTTTCACCTTCTCCATTCTTTAAGTTAAGAACTATAAAGAAGAAAAGTTGTTAATAGCTGATGGAAGATATAGTTTAGAGCCAAAATCCAGAAGCAAAATACTGCAGCTGCTGGAAATCTGAAATAAAAGTTAAATGCTGTAAATATTCAGCCGTGCTAATAAACGGTTAGTAGGCAGAACTTCCAAACCCCACCTCCACCCCATCTCATAGTAGCAGGTTGGAGGTTGGTGGCAGGGGGAGGGGAGAAAAAAATTGGGGACCCATGTCAAGATGGCTTCCCAAACACATTCCCACTACCAGAGAATTTTCCCAGGACCAGTCAGGAACGTGGTTTTGCTTCCTGGAACATGGAAAGTGTGTGTGGGGGGGTTGCTGGCGGCATCGGGAGGGCAACTTATATGCTAAGATTCCAGTAGGAGTGATTCTCAAGTCTTGGTGGCATTTTGCCAGTGGCTGAGCTTCCGCCAGCCCTAGGTAGAGGCTGCCAGCCTCATGGACACCCCCTTGCAGGGGAACCATCAGAGATGGAGGTTTGTTCCCCAAAAGAGGGGATAGTGGACATAAAAGTCCACCCTCCCCACCACCATTCCAAGGGACCTCTTGCCTTCCCCACTCTGAAATCATGATTTATTTTTATACCACCAAGAATGCCCCAAGTTGAGATGTTCTTAAAGTCTCCTACCTCTCTCAGCAATGCCCTCATCTCCTAGCTTGTTGAGCTAGAGGCCCTGTGAGCCTGTAGCATTGAGGGCCAATTTGCCATTCTTAATAAGACAGCTAGAGCAGGGCAACCAATTAGGAGGCTACTTCTGGCAAGAGAATTGAGCCATTCCTGCTTCTAGTAAGTGTGGGCTCATGACCTTTATTTAGTTTCATAAGAAATCTTATACCAGGTTAAAGTCCAATAGGTTTATTTGGTATCACGAGCTTTTGGAGCTCTGCTCCTTCATCTATTGAGTTTATTTAGTTTTGATATTAGTGGCCCAACCCCTGCCCAATGTGCCAGTCTAATGACTATTACTGGAACTTGAAACTGGTTCTGACAAATGGTTATCAAGCTGACACGCTGACTCTGTTTATTTCTCCACAGATAATGTCAGACCTCCTGAGTATCTCCAAACATGAAATCCAACTTGTTCCCACCTTTGCACCTCTCCCCTCAAGAATTGGCACTGAGGGGGTTACCAATGCCTCAAGAACGTTAACTGTGCAGGAATGAATGCACAAGTTGGAAACCATTAAAACACATTTTTAATAATATTGTTCAAATAATAATCTTTAGGATTGTAACCATCTGACTATTTGACTATTAAGCATAAGGGACAATATTCCCACAATCTTTTCAGTGTCAACCATTTAAATATTCAGAAAATCATTATAGAGGTCACTGCCTGTACATATTAGACACAACTGCAAATTGCATAGTACAATCCTACCATTAATGCAGCAAACTGTGCATCATCATACATATTCTGACTTCACATTAAATAGATTATGTAACCTTTCTTTCTCAAAATCTCCACGGAGTAAATAAGAATGGTTTAATTGGATGCAATCATCTTCTACTATCCTTAATAATATCCCTAAACATTAACTTAATACGAGTAGAAGTTTGCTCCGATTAAACATTGGGAAGCCTGAAGCCCTTGTGCTGAGTTCTCACCACAAATTATATTCCCTAACCACGGACTCCATCCTTCACACTGGCTACTGTCTGAGACTGAACCAGACTGTTAATGGCCTTCATCATGGACAGTCCAGCCTTCTAATCTAGGACTCCTTCTAGTCAACCTCAAAGACCATCTGCCCTCTTCTCCACTGAAAGCCAGCAACCCAGTCATGCTGCTTCCACTGGGATAGAGCGAAGACAGTCAGATTTATACAGCAAATGGGCACAAAGGATTGCAATAAGGGTGATTAGTTTAATTTTCATATTGGATTGTGCATTTCAGGTAGCTTTTAATGTGACATAGAGGCTGTAGTGGTTGTCATTAACAGTAGGAAGGTAAGGAAATGTGACTGTTGGATTGAAAAATTGGGGTTGAAGTTGAAGATAAAGCAGATAAATGAGTTCTTCACATTGAGCCTGGGCAGAAAGAGGCTGCGTAGGGATACAAACTCACTCTTTTTCCTCCTCTCTGTCCGCCTCCTCCTCTTCCTCATTCTTGTCCTTTACCTTGTATTCCTGCTCCTCTCCTGATGCTTGGTAGCAAAGGCTGTTTCCAGCATGATGGTGAGCATTCGGCAGACTACTGCAAAGTTTGACACTGGCTGTAGAATCATTGCTTCAGGACGCTAGTTTGTAGTTCATGTGTGTATTTGTGTCAAACCACAGTCACAAGCCTATCCTCAGTGGACTGCCCATCACCCTGCAGTTGCCATTTGGTTTGCCATGGTGACTTAAGTACAGCTGGCAATGTGAACCTCCACAGAATGGATACATCATGACTGCTGCGGATATCTGCCTTCGATCTGCATCATTTGCTGCCTGTGGTCAGACAACAGCGAGTCACTGAGAGAGCTGAATCCCCTTTGGTTCCAGCTTTTGTCAGAGTTGATATATGTTGCGCACAGAGATGTGCCAGCAGTCACTGGCACTCTGTACCTTGCAGAAACTGGCAATCAGAACCATCCGCTTGTTCACTCCACCCACTTAATGAAGTGTAGTTATAAATAACTTCAGTCGCCTCCCTTGTAACACCAGAGCACTGCAAACTGAAAGATGTTGCTTCTACTTCCAGCAGTAGCCTGGAAGGAGCCAGGTGCATAAAGGTTCCTAGCTATCATCATCTTGACAGCTGTTGGAATGTAATTCTTACTCTGCTCTAAGATTGGAGCTATGGTTGCAGCAGCGGATTTCAGTGAGGACATTCTTTGTGAAGCATAGACTTCTCAAATGCTGGTTATTACAAAAGTGTGAGAATAGATCTCTGATCAGCCAGGAAGGCTATGATCTCACACCAAAAACCCCCGTTTCCATTTCCCTCTCTGCTTCCTCTTCTAGCAGCTAGTCCTGTTCTGCATGGCTTCACGTCACTCTCCCAGACAAAGTTGATTCCAAGAGAAAAGCCTGATAGTGCACTCGTGGGACTTCCATGCATAAGTCTTGAAATCAGTATAATGTCCTTTAGCACCCAGCTCATCATTCCCTGTCGAGGTTGGAAACCTTAAGTTGGTAAACTAGAGCCCAAACTTTTGCAGAATATTAGCAATAACCAGAATAAATTGAACAGGAATATCCTGTGAGTAGTTGAACCTTTGTTTTACATAGTGCTTGTTTGTGGTGGTGGTGGAGAAGGTAGGAATGGTCCTTCCTGCTATTTCATGAATATTCATCCATGCTAGGCCAATTGATGGTTTAGACTGAAATTTGGGGCTTTAGAATGGCAATGCTTAGTGAATGCTAAACAACACTGAAGTGTTTGCTGTTCCTATTACCAGAGATGTTAGGTACAAGCTCATGAACCCCATTACCAATATAACTTTGGAGCACTTCACATCATAAGTGTATGTGCAGTTAATACCAACTTGGAATCCCAAAATGGCCATTATCGAGCCCAATTTTGTCACTTGTGACTGTAACAAATTTAGGTTGACCTGACTGAAAGTTATACCTTGGAGCCTTATTTTGAAGGCTGGCTTCTGAAGTAGACTTTTATCCATTTGTAGCTTGCTTGGAATAATATAATGTAGAGCCAAAAGAAAATGTTTGTGCAGTGCATGAGGAATGAATCAGTTTGAATGCATCACTGTCCTTGTTGTGAAGGTAGTAAAAGATCACATTGTAGAGATACTATGCCGCAGTTTGTTGGGGTTCTGATGTGCTATCACTCAGAATGTTTGGATTGCTCTTACCCATGTTGCTGGCGGGGTTAGGCACAGAGCATGACTTGGCATTTTCATTCATGAAGAGAATGAATAAATTGCTCTGCCACTAACTTCATGTTGGCTAGGTCAAGCATACAATTAGCAGAACCCTGGCATAAGATATTCTGCCTTTACCATCAGTCGACAAGTGGGGCTCAGCGTGATGAGATTCTAAAACTTTTGCTAACATTGCCAGGGGTTTTAAATCACATTATATCCCAATGGTTCCACCATGGTTTAATATGTATTACCCTTCATGATGTTCTTTGTATGTCTGTCCTTTTTTTCAAATTTCCTGTAGTGCTCTGTGTATAAAGGCAGCTGTTGTTTGTGTAATACGCGGGGATCTGTGACATGCCAAAAACAGCAGTAAAATGCCTTCATAACTTAGAGGGACATTTTCATCTTGCAAGAGTTTTTTTTAATGGTAATGACATTTTGCCCAAGTTTTTATGTTTCATACATTTAAATTGAGCTTTCAAACAAATTACTTTTTCCACATAGACAGTGGTTTTCGATAGTAACAAGAGCATCAACTGAGATAGCCACAGCAAATTACCTGTAATACAAATAACCATGAAATAACTAAGATTGAATCAATTTGCGAGGTTTTGAAAAGTTCTGCAGAATGTGTTTCTTTTTTTTCAGTAAGCGGTCTGACAACACCAGTTTTAAATCCAACCAATTTATTTGATAGTAAACTTGCAAACTTTCGACCTTTGTAGCCTTCGTCAGGCGAATGAGAACACCTCATTTGCCTGACGAAGGCTACAAAGGCCGAAAGCTTGCAAGTTTACTATCAAATAAATCGGTTGGATTTAAAACTGGTGTTGTCAGACCTCTTACTGAGTTTACCCCAGTCCAACGCCGGCATCTCTACATCATTTTTTTTTTCCAGAGTACAAGAATCAGAAAGAATTTATAGTCTTGCAGTGTAATGGCTTCAATCAGGCCATTGGGTTGGCCTATTGGAGTATGAACTTCCAGATTAGGATCCAGGAAAAGGTATTAAAAAACAGGAAAAGGTATCCTTGAGTAAGCATTCAATTGATAGGTCAATCAGGCAGTCTTTGCTTTGTACTTAACCAGGATACCCCAAGAAATAGATTGCTAACTACTAGCCCTCTGTGCACTGCTGTTAGAGTTTGTAAATAAAGAGATTTTGGTGAAGAGACTTCTGCCTCCACAGACGTATTACATGGAGTCTTTCGCAGACTTCCTGATATACTCTTTGTAGATTAATAAACTAATATTGCTACTAACCAAGTGCAAATGTCAACATTGGAATCTGAATTAAACTCAACAAAAGATAAGTATCAAAAGAAGATCTTCATGTCTCATACAATATCCTTGGAACATAAACATTCTTCCTTTCAAATTATCAGTTAATGAATGCTTGTGCTTCCCTGTAAACTTTACAAATATTAGTACTTGGAAACAATTGAAATCTAAGGTTAAAACTGTATAATTTAACTTTATCAATCATTGTAGGAGATCAATAATTCAGTGATCACCTATTAATAGTTACAATCTCTCAAGAGATTTTTTAAACAATTTATCATCTAGCGCAGAGATTCTGGGATTTGGTTGACAATGGTATCAAGCATCTTTTGTCTGAAAATGTGCATGAATAATAATTCAATAGAATCATAGAATCCTACACACTGCAGAAGGAAGCCATTTAGCTCATCTAGCCTGCACTGACCACAATCTCACCCAGGCCCTATGCCCTTAACGCCACATATTTAATCTGCTAGTCCCCCTGACATAAGGGGCAATTTCACATGGTCAATCAACCTAACCTGCACTTCTTTGGACTGTGGGAGGAAACAGGAACACCAGGAATAAATCCACACAAACACATGGAGAACATGCAAACCCCACACAGACAGTGACTTGAGGCAGGAATTGAACCCAAGTCCCTAACACTGTGAGGCAACAGTGCTAATCATTGTGCCACTGTGAATCAGCACAGTTTTGTGTTTTGATCCTTATCCCCCATCATGGGGAGAAATTAATTCTTTCCCTGTTGTCGGCACCTAAAGCCAGTATTTAAATCAAATGTGCCCTGTCTAATTAATGCACTATAAAAAAAATATGATGTAGACATTACATGAGAATTCTGTTTTATCACATCTGTCTAGCCAAGATCCCAAAAGATCTGCACAGGAACATAATGCAACAAAAAAATTCGACTGAGCCAAAGCAAGAGACATTACAATAGGTGACCACATTCTTCACCAGAGAGGTAGATTTTACGAAGCTTTGAAGAGGGATATCAAATGAGCTGAAGAGAGTTTGGGAGGGAATTCCAGATCCAGAAGGCTGGAGGCAAAGTTGCTAATGGTGAAGAAAAGTAACTGAAGGACTTAGGGCTAGAGGTAGAGAGAGGTAAAGAGAGATTTGAGTACAAGGTAGAGAATTTTAAAACTGAGGTTTGCCATAGAGATCCAATGTAGATTAGTGAATAAGTGGATTCTGAATGCATGAGACTGGAGCAGGATTTTACTGTCCTGCCTGCCACGGGAATCATTATTGGGTGGGGCACAGCCCATGCAAAGTTCTATCCCTGTAACTCCATATATTTACCCCACTGATTCCCCTAACCTACATATCTTAGGACACTAAGGGGAATTGAATATGGCCAAACCAATTAATCTACACATCGTTTGGGAGGAAACCGGACCACTTGGTGGAAAATCACGCGGACAGTTTCATAAGGCGGGAATCGTATCTTCCTGGTACAGGCACTGTGATGATGTGGAGATGCCGACGTTGGACTGGGGTAAACAGGAGAGTTCTGGAACTCCCATCTACCTGATGAAAGAACATCCAGTTCCAAAAGCTAGTGGCATTTGCTACAAATAATCCTTTTGGACTTTAACCTGGTGTTGTGAGACTTCTTACAGCCACTGTGAGGCAGCAGTGTTAACCACTGTGAAACCATGCCATCTTTGATCTCTACAAGAAAGCATTCCTCCATAACTGTCCTGTGAATAAGAAGGAAATATGCATTTATGCATCACCTTTCATGAATCAGGATGACCTGGGGTACCCCGGTGGCAATGAACAACTCTTTGAATTGTAGCTAGATTAAAGGATAAATATTAGAATGAGAATTGAGGAGAATTCCGCATCTCTTGCATCAAACAAAATCCATGTTGCTACTGTTATCAACCTGAGAGAGCAGCGGAGGCCTCAGTTTAATACCTTGCACAGTACTTTTGCTGTCCCTCCCACCATGGGATTTGTAGTGAGCGTGACATGGGCCATGCAAAGATCTGTTGACCTAGGGCAGGATTTGCTGATCTTGGGGCGTGCGTGGCTGGAAAACCCCAGACCTCATCTGAGTCCTCCCTTAGTGCAGTTCTGCAAATCAGCCTGGATTTTTATGCTCAAGTCTCTGCAAAAACCTATAATCTCTGACTCAGAATGACAAGTTCGACCACTGAACCACAGCTGGCAAGACAAAGAGACGTGCAGTCAAATATTGAATGTCTTGGCCTTTGCCATTATTCTTGGGGTAGATGCTGGAGAACTGCATTTATTTATGAAATCAGAGAGAAAAAGAATATAGTGGAGAAAAAGTTAGAATGATTTGATGGCAGTGAGATTGAAATGATCATAAAGCTAACAGGAACATTTGACTGGGGGCAGGAGTCATGCCACATACTCCATCAGCAATAGGAATAGTATGCAACAGCATCAACTTATTCACATCAACATTTCTATTTTAGTTTGTGGACCATCATATTTATTTTAATTTGCTGAAATGTGACAGTAAAATGCTCAAGCTGTTTAGACAGCCCTTTAGTCATTTTGAAATATTTCTCGCATTCTGTACTGATGCCATCACGGCGGTTACATTAACCAGCCGACATTGATGTGTCATTTAACTGTGCCAGTCTGTCTCAAGCTCAGTACTTTGAAACTTTGTGCTCCAGGCATCTTCGGTTTCCACTGAAATGTGGTTTTCATTACTCCTCGGAGGGCGTGTATAAGGCCTGAGTTTAAGGCTAGGCAGTAAATATTTCTGCTGCAGGATATATCTTCTGACGTTTGATGTGCTTTGTAAAATCAATTGATTTACTTAGTATTCTTCTCTGGGGAGCTTTTACTGACAAATGAAGAATTTAAAAGGTTTCAACTTTTTATCTTGTAAAGATTGTTCAGCCTGATGAAGTTCGAAAGCTTTGTGTCTCTTTGGCACATGGAGCAGGTCTGCTAAATAAAAGGTAGCCTGATTCTTTTAAAGCTCCGAGTATATATGGAAACATGTTAATAGTACTGTCATCGAATGGCAGCAAGAAATTACTTGATTTGAGATGCTTAATAGCTGTAAAGATTAACCTGCTGGATTAGAGCTTTTATGTATCATTAACTGAGCATTGAGAATGATCGGGACAGGTTATTTGCACTGTGCTTGTGTAATGTTCACAGATTCTAAAGAGAGAGAATGGCCATTATTGATGTATCCTTAGGCTATTGCCATGTTATTTGGTCATCATGTTGATTTGCTCTCAGGATGTCTTTGATGCTGTCACCTTCAATTGTCCATCCTTCGTTGCACATATGTGATACTGCTAGACCTCTTTGAGATGTTGTAATCCTTCCTCTCCATTCATTCTCAAGATGTGGACATGACTGGCAAAGCCAGCATTTATTCCCTATCTGCCCTCCAGAAGCTAATGGTGAACTTATTATTGAAACACTGCAGTCCGTGTGGTGCAGGCAGTCCCACAGTGCTGATTGGTAGCAAGTTCCAGGATTGTGAGGCAGTGACAAAGGAATGACGATTTATATCTCTGTCAGGATAGTGCGTGGCTTGGAGGGGAACTTTCAGGCAATGGTTTTCCCTGCACCGGATGCTGCAGTCCTTCTAGGTGGTAGATATTGTAGGCTTGTATAGCTAGTAGGCCCAGGAGCCATGGTATGCCCTGTAGAGGGTATGCCTACTCAAGTTTCTTGAGCCAGTTTATAGGAAGGAGTTACTGAGGTAATCTCCCTTGCCTCCCATATGGTTTTAATTTATGAAGTACCTCAGGCTATAGCCAAGATCCCAAGCTATCATTTATAAGGGAACCTGCACAGAAAACCCACATTAGATGTAAATCCAGTTTCGGTTTTGGAGAGTGGCCTGAGCTCAATCCTTCTGCTTCAGAGATGTGAATACTACTACAAAATCCATGGTCAATACATTTCCAGAGTGTTAAAGTCCAAAGATGTGTGGGTTAAATGGATTGGTCATGCTAAATTGCCACTTAGTATGCCCAGATATATAGGTTAGGGGGATTATTGGACTAAATCTGTGTGGTTACAGGGATAGGGCCTGGGTAAGATAAAAAAAATGGGCCAAGTGGCCTCCACCTGCGCTGTAGGGACTTTATGAACAGGAAAATATGTCCAAGCCTGGTTCATCACTTTGAGGTAATAGTGATTGGAAATATCTGTCTTAATTAATGGATTGACGTGAATATGATCTTTCCCAGTTGAGGATTCGTTGAAGAGCTAAAGAAATGAGACCCAAGTTGGAATTAGCCTTTTATGACATTAAAAGTTCCTTACTCTTCTCAACTCTGTTAAGAGTTTGGGTCTAGCTCCACTCAAACGTGGCTAATCCATCTAACCTTGGGACACTAGGGGAATTTAGCATGGCAATCTACTCAACCTGCACACCTTTAGACTTTGGGAGGAAATAGGAAACTCATGCAGATGCTGGGAGAATGTGCAAACTCCACATAGACATCACCCAAGACCAGAATTGAATCTGGATCCCTAGCGCTATGGGATAGCAATGCTAACCACTACCACCCGTGAAAAGAATTTTTGCAAAATTAATATTGAAATAACATAGAAACATAGAACATTACAGCACAATACAGACCCTTCAGCCCTCAGTGTTGTGCCCAGCTATGTTCAATCCCAAGATCAAGCTATCCCACTCCCTATAATTCTGGTGTGGTCCATGTGCCCATCTAATAACAGTTTGAAAGTTCCTAAAGTGTCTGACTCCGCTATCATAGCAGGCAGTCTATTCCATACCCCAACCACTGTCTGAATAAAGAATCTACCTCGGACATCCCTCCTACATCTCCCTCTATATATGCCCCCTAGTAACAGCTACACCCATCTGAGGAAATACTCTCTGCACGTCCACTCTATTAATCCCTCTCATCATCTTATAAACCTCTATTAAGTTGCTTCTCATCCTTCTCTGCTCCAAAGAGAAAAGCCCCAGCTCCCTCAACCTTTCCTCATAAGACCTATCCCTCCAAACCAGGCAGCATCCTGGTAAATCTCCTCTGCACTCTCTCCAATGCTTCCACATCCTTCTTATAATAGGTGACCAGAATTGCACACAATATTCCAAATATGGTCTCACCAACATCCGATGTAGTAGCAGCATAACCCCACGGATCTTAAACTCAAACCCCCGTTGATAAAACTAACACACTATAAGCCTCTTCATTTCTCTATCCGCTTAAGTGGCAACCTTCAGAGATCTGTGAATATGAACCCCGAGATCTCTCTGGTCCTCCACATTCCTTAGAACCCTACCGTTGACCCTGTAATCTGCATTCAAGTTTGTTCTACTGGAATGAATTACATCACACTTATCAGGATTGAACTCCATCTGCCATGTTTCGGCCCAGCTCTGCATCCTATCAGTGTCTCTTTGCAACCACAAGAGCCTGCCACCTCATCCACTACTCCACCAATCTTGGTGTTGTCAGCAAATTTACTAACCCACCCTTCAGCCCCTTCTTCCAAATCATTGATAAAAATCACAAAAAGCAGAGGACTCAGCTGATCCCTGTGGTATACTGCCGGTAACTGGCCTCCGTGCTGAAAATTTTCCCTCCACCACTACCTTCTATCTTCTATGATACAACCAGTTATTTATCCAATTGGCCAATTTTCCTGCTATCCCATACCTCCTTGCCTTCTTCATGAATAATTATTCATTTTCACATTACTATAATAGGATGACTGGCATCAGATTTTTAGACAGCTTCTATTTCAGAGGTATGAATGTTGAAGTGTTTATAAAATTACATGGCTTTTAAAATGCAAGATCCAAGTGTTTTGATTGTTCTGGACCAAAAAATGGGGAGACAAATTTCCATCTCCATACTTCATACATGCGTGTCTCTCAGCAAACTGTAGGTTGTGAAAAACTGTGTATAAATAGAAGGTTTTCATGGAGTATACACAAGTTGCAAAGAATGGCTTGGCAACAGCATCTTGAAGTCTTTTTGGAAAAGAAAGAACGAGCTGTTTAGTTTTTTGGACTGATTCCTAAACTATTCCGTGAGTGCCTGGAAAGAGGCTCTGGCATGAAAACAGACTATCTGTGCCATTGTTAGTGATTGCAATGGACTGACTGACCTTTGCAAGTCTTTATGGACCAGCCCTGTTAGTGAGACTATGCTCATATTCATAATGTGCTCTGTAACACCTTTTCAAATCAAAGCATCACACTCTACCCATTGTGTTGCGTTAATAGTTGTGGGTTCTCTGTTTTCATGAATCATCTTCACTATTTCCTTGTTTCTTCCTCCCTTCCTATCCTCTAATCACCACTTCCAATGCTTTACCTTCAATGGATTCTGTAATCATTTTTTCTGACAAAATAAATATCTCTGCATCCTTCACTACAGTGGTGGCACAGTGCTTAGTGCTGCTGCCTCACAGTGCCAGGGACACGGGTTCAGTTTTTGATTGGGGATCACTGTGTGTGCGAAGTCTGCATGTTCTCCCTGTGCCTGTGTGGTTTCCTCCAGGTGCTCTGGTTTCCTCATACAGTGCGTAGGGTGTGCTGGTGGCTGTGTTGGCTATACTAAATTCTCCCTCAGTGCACCCAAATAGGTGCCAGAGTGTGGCAGTTAGGGGATATTTACAGTAGCTTCATTGCAGTGTTAATATAAGCCTACTTGTGATAATAATAGATAAATTTAAACTTAAAACTTAAACAAATCTGTCACTGCTATCAATAGTCTTGCACTGAAGATTCCTATTTTTTTAAAAGTTATCAGATCCACATTTAACAGTAAGATATTCACTACTTAGTTTTGTGGAAAGCTATACAAGTTCCTCAGCAACAATCTCAAGAATCTGTTAAATAT
Source organism: Sphyrna mokarran (assembly GCA_024679065.1). Taxonomy (NCBI): domain Eukaryota; kingdom Metazoa; phylum Chordata; class Chondrichthyes; order Carcharhiniformes; family Carcharhinidae; genus Sphyrna; species Sphyrna mokarran. The sequence continues at coordinate 67,094,957 of JAGIQG010000009.1, forward strand.
TGGGAGAGATCTTAAGCAATGTCCATGAATCAACTTCTGATTGTCAAAGCCAGGATAGTCCGATGGTCCATGAACACTTTCTACTGACATTAAAACATCCTACTGATATTCGGCTGGGGCAGACATAATGGGCCAAGTGGCTTTTTCTGTGCCATAAACTTTCTATGATTGCTATGATTCTACAAACATTTTGTTCATGTCTACTTTGGCATCCAAATTATCTAACAAGGAAAAAAAATACATTGAAAGCAGCCTTGTTTATTTTTTCTGAACTCCCAAGAGAAGATTTTGAAGAGAGTATCCCATATAGCTTTAAATTATAGCTTTATAGCTTTAAATTAAGAGGTGATAGTTGTAGAACGGCTGTTAGAGTGGGTTCTTTACTCAGAGGGTAGTAAGAGCATGGAATGCCCTGCCTGCAGCAGTTGTGGACTCACCAAGTTTAAGGGCGTTCAAATGGTCAGTGGATAGGCATATGGATTGCATTGGAATAGTTTAGGTTAGAGGGTCATAAGATTGGTTCCGTTTGTCGGCGCAACATCAAGGGCCGAAGGGCCTGTACTGCACTGTAATGTTCTATGTTCTATAAATATAAAACATGCTTCTGAATCTGTTGTGTTGTATGTGAAACTATGCATTGGTTTGAATGGGTGTTATGATGCACTTTATGATAAATGGAACATTTCTCTCTTTAATCCCATCGTCCACTACAATTACACTTGTGTGAGGGCTGTTTGATTCACATAGCACTGAGGCCACAGAAAGTTGAAAACTGAAAATAGAGAATGCTTTGATTGCTCAGCAGGTTGGTCAGTTTTGATGCATCCACACACACGTGTGTGTGTTTCTGTCTGTCTCTGTCTATGTGTGCATGTATGTCTGAGTGAGAAAGAGAGACTGAGGCCCTGTGAATATGCAAGATTAATGTGTGTTGGGTCCTGTCACGTGGGTACAGGTAGAGATTGTGCATGTACACATATAGTATAAATGAAGGCCAGTCCTGTGTATGCCTGTGTGATTATGTGTGTGGGAAGTAGAGCGGCAACATTTAAATAACACGCAGGAATTATATTATTCCAAGGCTGAAAGCAGAGCTATTGAATATCTTTCCCACTTGCTCTGCCCAACTTTGCCCCTCCCCACACATTCAAAATCCATTCCATATATCTCGCACCACATTTATCCAGTGAACCACAGGGTACTCCAATGGTTGTTGTTTGTTCCCAGTTTCAAGGGTGTAACATTAGATCATAGCATCGAAGGTGGATTTGTCTGCCGTTGCCCCAGATTCATTGTATATCACCAGGCAGTGCCACTTCTCTAGTACTGAGGGTTCTATAGCTTGTCCAGAAAATGCATGGTAACACTCAGCATTGGATTGACAACTTGATGGATCCCTTTTATTCCTTTGAACTAGTCACCACATTCTGAGACTGCAGCTTTAACTTCTTGGCAGGTTTTTGCTTGCTCTGCTTAAACTAACGTGCATTTCCCCAGATTTATCTTTGTCTTCAAGTTCTTGAAGCTTCTAAGAAAGAGACAAAGATGGTTTCCAGGATGTTGCAGAACCTAGTAAATGTACTTTTGAAAAAGTATGTTAAGATGTATGCCAGATATATCCAGGAAGCTTTGTAAAATGTTGAAAAATAAGTTTGAATTCTCTCTTGCAAGTTCATCAATTTGTGTATTCAAAATGGGGGAAAAAGGCTTCTGGAGTTTGAATGGTGCACTGGATTCATGAGATTGAATCTAGTTTTGCTGCTGTGATTTAGTTTTCTTGTTTCTTAGATGAAATAAGTTTGAAACTAGTTTTAAGTTTTGGAACAAATTCAGCAATGAACAGTAAGAGAGATTAACAGTAGATTTTTTGTAAGAAATGGAACAATATCACAAAGAGGCAGTTTTTCTGATGTTTAGGTGAGAAGAGAAAGAGCTTTAATTTGAGCTTCGGCCTTGTTACATCTGACCTGGGTTTGATATTGATACTAGATATACGTAGCTTTGTTTAACACCAATATCTTTTATGTTGGACTTAAACTCTCCAATATTTGGTCTGAGCAATTTACTTCAGTAAGAACATAGGAAATGGGAGCAGGAGTAAACCAGATGGTTCCTCAAGCCTGCTCCACTGCTAGGTATGATCATGGCTGATTTAAGCTTCAACTTAATTTTCCCACCTACTCCCCAAATCCCTTGATTTTCTGAGAGACCAGAAATCCACTTATTCCAGCCTTAAATGTATTCAACAGCGGAACATCCAGAGCCCTCTGGGATAGAGAATTCCAAAGATTCACAACTCTTTGAGTGAAATAATTTCTCTACAATATCATAAATGACCAGCCTCTTATCCTGAGACTGTACCCTTCTGTTTCAGCGTCCTTGACCAGTGGAAACAATCTTTCAGCATCCACCCCATCAAGCCCCTTCAGAATTTTGTAGGTTTCAATGAGATTGCCTCTCATTCTTCTAAACTCCAGAGAATACCAGCCCAATTTACTCAACCTATCATCATGGGACAACCAATTCATCCCAGTGATCAATTTAGTAACCATTCGCTGTCCAATCTCCAATGCAAGTATATCCTTTCTTAAATGTGGAGACTAAATCTACATACAGTAATCCAGGTGTGCTCTCACCACAACCCTTACAATTGTAGCAAGACTTCTTTATTCTTGTATTCCAATTCAAATGAAACAAAGGCCAACATCTCATTGTCTTCCTAATTGCTTGCTACACCAACAGGTAACTCTGCATTCCTTGTACAAACACACTCAAGTCTCTTTGAGCATTGATACTTCGAAGTTTTACGCATTTATAAAAAACTGCTGTTTTCTATTCTTACAACTATTGTGAATAACTTCACACTTCCCTATGTTTTGCTCCATCAGCCGTCTTGTTGCCCAGTCACCTAACCTATCTATACTTTTGCAGCCTCTGTGCACCCTCCCCACAGCTTATCTTCCTACCTATCTTGGTATCATTAGCAAACTTTGAAGAATGACTCTTTCTCTTCTTCTAAGTCAATAATATCGATTGTTAATAGCTGAGACTCCAGTACTGATTCTTATGGCATTCATTATTCATTGCCAGCCAACTCACAAAAGTCCTGTTTATGCCCACTTTCTGTTTTTTTTCATTGTCCAATCCTGTAACCATGCTAATATATTATTCTACCCCCATGAGTTCTTATCTTGTCTATTGACCTTCTGTGTTGTACATTATTGAATATCTTTTGGAAATCCATGTATACTATATCTACTGATTTCCCATTATCTACCCTCCCAGTTACATTTTCAAAAACAAATTTGGCAAACAGGCTATCCCTTTAGTAAAACCATGTTGACTTGTTCTAACCATACTATGCTTTTTTTTCTAAGTGCATTGTTAGGACTTTCTTTATAATAGATTCCAACATTTTCCCAAGAACTGATATCAGGTTAACTAGCCTGTAGTTCACTGTTAACTCTTTCTTCCTTTATTGGAAAGCAGTGAAATATTTACCAACTTTCAATCTAATGTACCCGATTCTGAATCTAAGATTTTTGGGAAATCATTGCGCACCTACTGTCTTGGCAGCTATCTCTTTTGGAACTCTGGGACATAGGTCATCAAATGCAAAGGGTTTGTCGGATTTTAATTCTTTAAGTTTATCCAAAGTATTTTTCACTTCTGATATTAACTTTCTTAATTTCTTAAGTATTTTTAGCCCCCAGATCATTGTCTATTTCCGATGTGAAATCTGCGTCTTCCATTGTGAAGACAGATACAAAATATTTGTCTAATGTCTCTGCCATTTTCTCATTCCTCATGTGTCTCTGCTTCTAAGGGACCAGAGTTTACTTGAGCTACTTTTTTTATAGACTCATAAAAAAAACTTCACAATCTGTTTTATTTTTAGTTACTTTACTCTCATATTCTATTTTTTTCCTTCTTATCAACTTTTTGTTGGTTTCCAAAACACTTCCAATTCTTAGACCTGCTTTTTTTTGCAACATTGTAATTGCCTTCATTTATTTAAAATCTCCAGGGCCTGATCATCTTCATGCCAGAGTACTTAAGGATATGGCCCTAGAAATAGTAGGTCTATTGCTGATCATTTTCCAAAATTCTTTGGACTCTGGAACGACTCCTACAGATCAAAGAGTAACTAATGTACACCCCATTATTCAAAAAGGGAGGTAGAGAGAAAACAGGAAATTATAGATCAGTGAGTCTAATGTCAGTACCAGGGAAGTTGCTAGATTCCGTGATCAAGGATTTCAAAGTACGGCATTTGAAAGGCAGTGGTATAATCGGACAAACTCAGCATGGATTTACGAAAGGAAAGTCATGCTTGATGAATCTATTGCAATTCTTTAAAGATGTAACTGATAGAATTGATCAAGGAAAATTTGGTTTATTTTGCCTTTCTGAAGGCTTTCAACAAGGTTCCACATAGCAGACTACAATGTAAAGTTAAAGCACAAGGGATTGCAAATAGTGTCTTGAGATGGATAGAGAGCTGGTTAGCAAACAGGTTGTAAAGAGTTGGAATAAATGGGTCTTTTTCTGATTAGTAACAGGTCTCACATCACTAGGTTAAAGTCCAAAAGCCATAAGCTTTCAGAGCGCTGCTCCTTCATCAAGTGAATGGGAGTTCTGTTCACAAACAGGGCATATAAAGACACAAACTCAATTCACAAAGTAATAGTTGGAATGAGAGTCTTTACAGATAATCAAGTCTTAAAGTACAGACAATGTGAATGAAGAGAGAGTTACGCTCAGGTTAAAGAGATATGTATTGTCTCCAGACAGAACAATTAGTGAGATTTTGCAAACCCAGGCAAGTTGAGAGGTTACAGATTGAGTGACATGAACCCAAGATCCCAGTTGAGGATGTCCTCATGTGTATGGAACTTGGCTATCAGTTTCTGCTCAGTGATTCTGCGTTGTCATGTGTCATGAAGGCCAGCTTGGAGAATGCTTATCCAAAGATCAGAGGCTGAATGCCCATGCTTAAGTGTTTCCTAATAGGAAGAGAACGCTCTTGCCTGGTGATTATCGAGCGGTGTTCATTCACCCATTTTCGTAGCATCTGCATGGTTCCCTCCAATATATCATGACTTGGGAAATCCTTTCCTGCAGCGTATCAGGTAGATAACATTGGCCGAGTTGCAAGTGTATGTACCGTGTACCTGGTGGATGGTGTTCTCACACGAGATGATGGCATCCATGTCGATGATCTGGCACATCTTGCAGAGGTTACTGTGGCAGGGTTGTGTGATGTCGTGGTCACTGTTCTCTTTAAAGGCTGTGTAGTTTGTTGTGGACAGTGGTCTATTTGAGGTTGTGCCGTTGTTTGAAGGCAAGAAGTGTGAGTGTGGGGATGGCTTCGTCAATGACATGTTGAAGGCTCTGGAGAAGATGTCGTAGCTTCTCCACTCCGGGGAAGTACTGGACAATGAAGGGTACTCTGTCCACTGTGTCCCGTGTTTGTCTTTTGAGGAGGTCAGTGGGATTTTTCGCTGTGGTGCGTTGAAACTGTTGATCGATAAATCGAACACCTTATCCTGTTCTTATGAGGGCATCTTTCAGCATCTTTCTGGAGGTGTTTGTTGCAATCCTCCTCATCTGAGCAGATCCTGTGTATGTGGAGAGCTTGTCTGTAGGGCTTATCTGATTGGCAGACATTGACTAATGGGGTACAGCAGGGATCTCTGCTAGGACCTGAACTGTTCATATTACATTATAGTGATTTAGATGAGGGGACTACATGTACTAACTCCAAATTTGCAGATGATATAAAGTTAGATGAGAAGATGAGCTACAAGGAGGATGCAGAGATGTTTTTGTGCAATTTTGATAGCTGAGTGAATTGGCATTTTCAGGGCAGATGCAGTATAATGTCGATAAATATGAAGTTATCCACTTCAGTAGCAAAATTAAGACAGCAGATTATAATTTGAATGGGTGTAAATTGAGTGAGGTGGATACTCAGCAAGACCTTGGTGTCCTTGTGCATCAGTCACTGAAAGTGAGCATGTGGTACGCAAACAACAAAAAAAGGTACATGGCTTCCATAACAAGAGGATTTAATTATGAGGATAGAGATGTTTTACTACAATTGTATAGGGCATTGGTGAGGCCACATCTAAAGTATTATGTGCAGTTATGGTGTTCTTATCTGGGAAAAGATGCTCTTACTAATGTGCAGCAAAGATTTACCAGGCAGATTCCTGTGATGACAGGGGACTGTCATATGAGAAGAAATTAAGTTGAATAGGATTGTATTCATTGAAGTTTAGACTAAGAGCAGATCTCATTAGTAACTTTTAAAATTTTAACAGGATTAGACAAGGTAGATTCAGAAGGAATGTTTGTGATGCTGGTGGAGCCCAGAACTAGAGGTCATAGTTTGAGGGAAAAAGAGTAGACCTTTTAGGACTGAGGTGAGGAGAAATGTCTTCACCCAGAGGATGGTGAATGTGTGGAATTCACTCCCACAGAAAATAGTTGAGGCCAAAACATTGTGATTTCAAGAATCAATTAGCTAAAGCTCTTGGGGCTAAAGTCATCAAAGGATATAGGCAGAAGGGGAAATCAGGGTATTGAATTTGATGATTAGGCATGCTTATAATGAATGGCAAAGTAGGGTCAAAAGGCCAAATGGCCTCTTCCTACTTCTAGTTTCTATGTATTCAGTGATGTACAATTTTTGTTAAACTCTAGTGGGAGGAATTTCTCCAGCCCTCCCTGCAGTATGTTTTCCCGTGACCAAGGTGGTTTACCATCAGCTGCCGACAGGATTTTCTGGTCCTGCCAAAGTAGATGGCAATTTACATGCTTGTGTGCACTGCCATTGGGAGACCCAGGCAAGCATCAACTTCTGCAAGACCAGAGAATCCTTTTCGGCAGGGAAGGATAATGAATCCTACCCTAGGCCTCTTCCATATCCCATTCTGCTTATGTTTATTCACATCACTGGACTGTTCCAGTGTCTCAGTCTTTCTCTTTGGAGTTCTAAATCTATCTTTACACGACCCCTAACCCATTAACTGCTTGTTAGTTTAAAGCTGTGTACACAATTCCAGCTTCATGATTGACCAAGATACTGGTCCCAGCCTGTTTTAAGTGGAGTCGTCCCAACTACTTAGCTCATTCTTACTTCAGTATAGGTGTCATTGCCCAATGAATCATAATCCCATCTTCACACACTACCCTGTGAGCCATGTGTTGAATTCTCTAATCAGTTCGACCCTAAGCCAGTTGGCAGCAGGCTCAGATAACAATCCAGGGAGGATTATCTTTGGTCTGTGTCCAAAAGAGTTGGGGTGTTAGGTGCATTGGCTGTGCTAAATTCTCCCTCAGTGTCCCCGAACAGGCACCAGAGTGAGGCGACTAGGGGATCTTTGCTATAACTTAATTGCAGTGTTAACATAGTTAACAAGTATTAACTTGTGACGCTAATAAATAAAACTTTTAGAAAAGCTTAAACTAAATTTTGACCCTAACTCTTCAAATTCTCATTCCTAATTCTATATATGTCATTGGTAGTTCCTTTATTTTAGCGGTTAATCTAAAATGCAATGAATTTTACAATCAAGCAATTAAAAATCAATTTATCAGAAATAAGTGCATTTCAAGCATTTGTTTTGAAATCGGAAGCATTTTAATCAAGCATTTGATGCTTTTGGCTCTTTTGCCATCTCTTGGACACCAATTGTTGGACGACAAGAATTAAGAGTGCTTTTCACGAGTTCCATCCAAAGCTATTACAGTTTTAGAGCGACTGATGGAATTTCCAGCTATCAAGCCAAGAGAAAAAAGACTGTTGCTATGCGAACTGCAGTGTTTTGGGAAAACAACATTTTTTTTGCCCATATGTTGTTCTCGTGACTAGAAAGTCAAAAGTCTGACGCTATAGGACAGGCAAACAGCGCTGTGCTTGCTTCACTTCATTCAGAATAACTTGTATCTGTCATTCCAAGTAGAGGTTCATAGAATTCTTTTTTCAATCCAGTCGAAACAGCAGGAAAATGAATCAGACCACCAGTTGAGTAATTTAGAGGATTTAAAACATATTAAGCAAATGTCACATTTATCCCAATTATAATAGTGGAATCACATAGTCGGCTGAGCAACATCATCTGTGTCAGAGGTTTCAGGTTGATGACCTTTTGTCAGAATTTGTAAGATTTTCGAGGGTAATATTCATCACTAAGATCCGAAATGTGAACAGTGTTAATGTTTCAGGGTAATGAGCTTCATCAGACCTGGAAGATAATTTTATCTTCCAAACCTGATAGAAGCTCATTGCCCTAAAACGTTAACACTGTTCACTTATTTTACTTGGGGGGGAGGTGCAACAGAATACAGCCTTCAAAAAAGGGGTCTTTCTTTTAAGACTAAGACGAGGAGAACATTTTTCTCTGAACTTTGTTAGCCTGTGAAATTCTCTATGCTAGAGAGTGGTGGAGACTGATTCATTGAATATTTTCAAGGCTGAGTTTGATTGTTGATTGACAAGGGAGGCCGGCATTATGGAGGGCAGACAGTAAAGTGGTGTTGAGTCCCCCACCTGATCAGCCATGATCTCATTGAATGGCAGACAAAACAGACTCAAAAGGCTAAATGGCCTAATCCTGATCCTAAATCAGATGCTGCCAGATCAGCTGAGTATTTATTTAAATTCAGATTATGAATATTTTGCTCTTACCCATTTTATTACCCAGATTTATCTTAATTTTATTGATGTTAAAAGGAAGAAAACTGTGAGACAGAGCATGAAGCAACATAAATTATTTTTATGGTTCCTGTCACAATAAAGATCTTCCAAGGAAATAATGCTGTATTTATTTATGATCATCAAAATAAGGTGTCCAATCGTAGCTCTGCACTACAGTGTGCAAAATAATAAGACTGAATGACCCCCTGTTTATATTGTCAACAGTAATTAAAGATTTGTGTTTATTCTGAAACAAAAATAAATAGAGCTGTTAAACAAACAAGATGGTACACAGTAAAACATCAGGACTTGAATATTTCTGAAAAAAGAAACATGCTATCTAAACTTTTTATCTTGTACTCATAGCTTACAGGAAATTACCAGCTGCAGTTCGGGAACAACAGCTTATACTGCATGTAGCATGAAGCAGTTAACTGCCCAGCTTTGTTCATAGTCAAACTGGGCAGATGAACACTGGTCATGGCATTGCCCTGGGGAATGAACCAGGGAATGACTGTTCCCTAAGCTTAATGCACAAACTGTGGACACTATCTCTTGTGTGTGTAAAAGGTAGATCCCAGCGTGTGTATATATGTTGCTTCTAGCAAGCGTCGGTGAGCCACAGTGCAAGCCTGACTGATAATATTAAATTGGTTTTCAGTGTAATCCTTAGCATCATTAGGATAGTTTAACAGGGTTCAGTTAAACAGTGCAGAGACACCTGCACTCAAATGATTGGTACTACAAGAGCTTTCTGCATTTTGTACATCAGAGTGAACTGACTATTAATCTGCAGATACCATGTGGAGAGAAGAGCACAGACACTATACATACAAGATCTACAGCAGCAACTCACCAAATTTCTTTTGATAGCACCTTCCTGACCTGTAATCTTTGCTATCTGCAACTTCCCCTCCAAGCCTCCCACCATCCTGATTTGGAACTATATCTGCGTTCTTCTACCATCATTGGGTCAAACCCTCTCTCCCTAACTGCACTGTTAGTTTATCTACACCAGGTGGATTGCAGCTGTAAGAGGGTGGCCCAACATCACCATCTCAAGGACAATTAGGGATGAGCACAAATTCTGACCTTGCTAATAGTGTTCACATCCTACGAAAGAATTGAAGAAAGACAGAGCCAAAGTGGAATTTTTTGCCAATTATCAGAAGGTGATTGAGGACTGCAGATGGTTCAGAATGCAGTGCTCAGTTAAATTGTTGGCAATGCTGAAAGCCTTTATGGATGATGCTCAGGGTTTTCTTTGTTTCTTGTCTGGCAAGGGCCTGGCGTCACAGGAAATGCATTATTTCTAAACCCGGTTACTCACATTTACATGAGGACGAAGTGAAGCATTGAGACACTAACACTTCAAAATTTAATTTTGAAGGATTTATTTAATGAACGATTAAATAGACTGGGGTTGTTTTCCCTTGAAAGACGTCGGCTTAGAGGGGATCTAATAGAGGTGTATAAGATTATAAGGGGTATAGATAGAGTAAATGGTGGTAAACTTTTCCCACCTTCAGAAATGGATAGGACGAGGGGTCACAGCCTTAGGGTGAGGGGGGCTACGTATAAGACGAATATTAGAGGGCAGTTTTTCACACAAAGGGTAGTGGGGGTGTGGAATGCACTGCCGAGTAAGGTGGTGGGAGCAGGCACGCTAGGGCTGTTTAAGGGTCTCTTGGACAGCCACATGAGCGTTATGCAGATAGAGGGATATAGTAGGACTGTTTAACTATGGCTTTTTTTTCCACAGGTAATTCGGTCCATACTTGACCATCAAGGAGCATGCATTCGGCAGGTGGTGCGAGGACAGCTCTTGGATGTTGATTCATGGGTTGCCTGGTGCTTCATGTCGTAAATGAGTGCTTTATCTGGACCATCTGAAGGGCACCATGACAGCTCAGTGACTATCGCTGTAGCTGTGCAGACACTTGGAATTGGGCCGGTGTCTGCGGGAGTTTGCGCGTTCTCCCCGTGGTTGCGTGGGTTTTCTCCGGGCGCTCCGGTTTCCTCCCACATCCCAAAAATTCGCTCTTAGGCTGATTGGGAAACAAATTGTCCCTACATTTAGACTCTTCTATATTAGGAATAACCTAAAATTAGGATAGGATAATGGAACTGTTACTATATAGTTATGACGGCGGCGCAGGCTCGTTGGGCCGAAGGGCCTGTTTCCCGTGCTGTGTTGCTCTAATTAAAAAAAAAATCTAATTAAAATTGCTATGAGAAATTGAATTGCCACACTGGCACAGGGAATAGATGCTGTTTTAAGGTGAGAGGTATGGTTTTGAACATTAGGCTGTTTATGTGTGGAATAAATATGCTAACTTCTTGGGTGCACTCCCTTGTTCTCCCAATATTGGAGATAGTGAAAAAAATAGAAGTCGATGCCTCAGATATAGAAATGGGATAGTAATTGTAAAAATGAGGAATAGGTCAAAGTGAGCAGGGTTTTGCAACACCAGATGTTGGGTT